>CAVLJG010000002.1:17327316-18589166 GCA_963669975.1 Acanthoscelides obtectus
TGATGTGATGTCAATACCCGACGACTCTGACGTAGGGTACGTGCTTACAAGTCGATCTATCGTACCCACAAGAAACTGCACGATAAACACAAGATTTTCCGTTTGCGGCAGAACGTAGCGTACCACCCAGCGACGGCGGGGTAAAATTGCCGAAATTAATGGCAAACACTTACGGATAAAAAAGAGTACACGGTTCACTATAAAAATTTAAAACAAATGCTAGCTAATGGGTTAAAGTTAACGAAAATCCATAAAATTTTACAATTTAAACAAGCAGCCTGGCTGAAACCCTACATCGAGTTGAATACTCGATGTAGAGCTGCAGCCCGGAATGATTTCGAAAAAAATCTTTTTAAATTAATGAATAATGCAGTATTCGGTAAGACCATGGAAAATATACGTAAGCACCGCGTATGTAAAATCGTTAAATCTTGGGGTGGTCGCTATGGGGCAGCAAACTTGATTTCGAGTTTTCGGTTCCACAGTCGCACAATTTTAGAGGAAAATCTGGTGGTTATCGAATTGAACAAGGCTGAAATAACGTTTAACAAACCTCTGTATGTAGGGCAGGCAATTCTAGACCTATCGAAACTAGTCATGTACGATTTTCATTACACCTATATGCTACCAAAAATGGGTGCAGAAAGGTGTAAGCTCATGTACATGGACACAGACAGTTTTATCTACGAATTGCAATGTGAGGATGCATATGAGGAGATCATTAAAGCTGATTCCAGTAAATTTGATACTTCGGATTATCCTGAAAATAACATATATAAAATACTGCGTAAGAACAAAAAGGTGCCGGGTCTAATGAAAGATGAAAATAACGGTAAAATTATGACACATTTTGTTGGACTTCGAAGCAAAATGTATAGTTACAAGGTGCAGGGTGGGAAGGTGGTTAAAAAATCTAAAG
Organism: Acanthoscelides obtectus; assembly: GCA_963669975.1. Taxonomy (NCBI): domain Eukaryota; kingdom Metazoa; phylum Arthropoda; class Insecta; order Coleoptera; family Chrysomelidae; genus Acanthoscelides; species Acanthoscelides obtectus. The sequence continues at coordinate 17,328,236 of CAVLJG010000002.1, forward strand.
GGGTTAAGTACAATGTTGTTAAAAATAAAATTGCATTTGAGGATTATGTTGAATGTTTGAAAGAATTTAAGGAAAAAACAGCTACACAACGCTGTATCAGGTCGTATGCACACAACGTATATTCTGTTGAACAGTCAAAAATTAGTTTAAGTCCGTATGACGACAAACGTTATTTAATTCCGAACAGTTTTGACACACTTCCGTGGGGGCATTACAGTATCTTATAATAGCGTTTTTTTTTTGTTATAGATGAATGCCCCAACATTATCAGAGTTAGCTGTTAGAAAAATTTGCGAATCAATAACATCATCAGCAGTAGAATTCATGGAGCAGTCTCCACTACCATGGAAATTAACTACGGAAATTGTGAAACAATTTCCTTTATATAAATGGCACGCTATGATTAAAGAAGCCAAAAATGATCTTGATTCTTCATATACAGGAATTAACTTTATTAGATGTCACAAAGAAATAGATCCAAATTTAATTCACACTATATTAGGAAAATCAGATTGGGGTTATGTTTTTGAAGATTATTCTAGTTACTGTCTATGGACAAGTGGATATTGGCTGGACCAATATTACCTACACGTATGTAAAAATTGTTTATCTAAATTTAAAGAAATACATAAAACTTTAAATAAACGTTTATTTGCCTGCTATGACCATTCTCACGAGGTTCACGATGCACATGACATTATTTTGAACGTATACCAAAAAAAGTATAATTGGTGTCACAGCTGCTTTAAAAGCGTAGTGTTTGAACTAAAAGACCAGGAATCTTGCAGAGATGCCTTACATGATAGGTCTAGAAATAACATCCGAATCCGATTTGATGAATCTGATGTAGACAGCGATATTGAGTTTTAAAAAAAAACATCACAGCAAACAAATTACAAAAAAATATATAAAAAGCGTTCATCCGTCCTCCAGTTTCTCTCTATCTATTGTACTAACATTTATATATATATTTTTTTTCAAACATGTATGTAGTACTAACATTTATATATATATATATATTTTTCAAACATGTATGTAATTAGATTTAATAAATGAATATTTATAAAAAGATGTTTTATTGATTTCGTTAGATTTTTCTAGTAAGAAGAGTTCACAACAACAACAACAAGATGTCCTGATAGCTTGAGTCGTCAGAGGTGTGCAACATCAGAAGCAATGTTAGTGCGTGGTTGGAGTTCAAAACTTAGCGTGTTCAAAAACAAAAAAAAAACACGCACACACATAATACTAACATTACTTCTGATGTTGTGGCGCGGTTCTTCGGGCTATCAAGACATCTTTTTGGTATTTTTGAACAAAGTGTGCACGTCACGTGCGTCACGTATCACGTCACGTGCGTCACGTATCACGTCACGTGCGTCACGTGTCACGTCACGTGCGTCACGTGTCACGTCACGTACGTCACGTGTCACGTCACGTCACGTGTCACGTTACGTGACGTATATCATAATGAAACGACAGATATGCATTTTTACAAAAACTTTATTAAAATCGTTCAAGATCATTAGCGATCCTATGTCTATAGAAAAATATATGTTGTCCTAACGCTATATGTTGTAAAGTACAGCCTACGAGCTTAAATGTATACAATTTTTGAATAGCATCTGAAAACGTATAATTTTGATCATTAAAACTAGCTCGAACAATCTTAAGCGCATTATAATAATAGCTTGGAAATTCAACAGTTTCTAGCATAGACATATACGGTACTAAAAGTTCATTATTTGCTTCTAAAAGAGCGTTCACGTCCATTTCTGAGAGGTAGAAACTAATGTTGTGCTTGGTTATTTCGAGAATTTTCGTACTATCATAGATTAGTCGTCGAATTCTGCAATAGTCACCGCACTCGATTTCGACAGGATCATACTTGTCAGGAAGGTTCTTCTCCTCCTCCTGCTCCTCCGTCTCCTTCACCGTTACCACATTGAGCTGGGTGATTAATTGTTCCCACTCATAGGAACTGAAAGATAGTTTCAACCGTGATGAGTTCCACACAATTACAGCAGGAGTAAATGATCTCGCTGGGCTTAGACCGCATCCAATTTGGTATGATCCATTTGGAAACTGCGTGTACAGCAGATAATGGTCCTCGTTCTTGGCCGCTTCTTCGTACCTTTCCAGAATAGCATCCAGCTCACGGTCGTAGTTTACAGATGATTCGTGTGAGCTGCTGGTGGTGAGGTCAAACTCGCTGCAACTTGAACCACTACCACTGGTATCCATTTTTTTTTTTACTAGCTGCCTGACTGACTGACTGACTGACTGCAACCGACTGAGAACTCACTTTTAGCAGAAACCCCCCCACCCCATACACCTAGACGATCGCATCATTGTCAATCCAACTATTATGTTTTGCATCAAGGCCAAGCCATTTGACGTACATTTTTTTACCTTTACGACGTAAAACTTTTTCAACTAAATAAACATCTGGATTGGCTGTTTTCTGTAATTCTTCGTCATAAAAGGCTCCTTTGATCGGTGCACCTTGCATATCTTCGAGCATGTACGTTGCAGGGTTGGTAATATTAATTTTAGTAACTTTAAATAATTCCGTTGTCCAGCTTGGAACGTATCCCTTGTCGAATAGCATTTTGGTTTTGCTGATGCGTACAATGTCACCAACTTTAAACTTACGCGGGCCCGCGATTTTTAAATGAGTATATTTTCGATTTAAGATACATTTTTCGTTGGATTTATTAATTTGTGATGGTTTACATCCGATGGTTTGATGACGTGTTCCATTGTATTCATTGGTAATGCTTTGTAATATATCAATCCATTTATACGATCCCATTAAGCTAAAGTATTTGTAAAGTTTATTTTTCAACGTCCTTATGGCTCTTTCAGCAATGGCCGCTTTCTTGATGCTATATGTACTATAATGATTAATATCATGCTTCTTCATTAAAGTTTGAAATTTACTATTGTAAAATTCTTTACCTTGATCAGATTGTAGATTTTTCGGCGTACGTTCCGTATGTGCGAGGATATCCGAAAACGCACGAGTTATCTCCTCACCCGTCTTTGTCTTTAACGGTCTAGTCCACATAAACTTGGAAAAAGAATCGATTACGACGAGAATTAATTTGAAATTTTTATTTTGATGAGCATAAGGTCGCATTTCAGCCAAGTCCGTCTGCCATAAATCGTCTAAGCCTTTAATGATGGTACGTCGTCTTAGATAATTTTTTCGAGCAGGCTTGTGCAGCTCGTTAACTAGTTGTAGCTTCTCCTTGGCGTACGTCATCATGTTTTAACGCTTTAAATTGTTGTTCCATCGGCTTTATACGCTTAGCAAGATCGACTGTTTTCAATGATATATATGATGTGCGTCCTTGCAAAAGTTGTAATTCAGAGGATAAATCAATGATATTTTTCCGTATTGGAGTCAAATCGGTATGAGACTTAATTGTAGCCAACTCCTGTTCTATTCTTGTTGTTATATTTGCAATAGAGTCATCTACATATTTTTTTGTTGCCATATGTTTACCAGAAGTAGGCGGATTTCTCGAAATAAACTCTGTTATTTGATCTGTTTTTGCTGTTATTTTTTTTAAATCAATCACTGAAGTATCTACGTATTTTTTAGTTGCCGCATCTGAATTATCTGTGGGATCTTTTATATTACACAACTTTACGTTCTTGAAGTCAACATTTCCATCAGAAGTATGGGGTAGTGTTAACTTTGGCGGTGTACGCATATACGGAAGTGTCTTTTGTTTATCAAAGCGACGTCCGAATTTATCAAGACTCATCGTGTAAATGAAAGACCAAGGAACTAGATTACTGTATTATATTAGCTTCTTTTAGCTCGTTGAGGATGGCTACTATTTCATTATCATGCGACGTATTGCCAGCTTCCTGAGATGCCATAAGGAGTTTAAGTCGATCGATTAATTCATTGGGATCATCCCAGTACACGTATTCGATTGGTTCCTCGTTGTATGTCAAGTAATCACCGATACCTTTTCCTGTTGGCGGTTTTGATGTTGATGATGTTGTTGTTGTTGTTGTTGTTGTTGTTGAGGGAGTGGATCTTGTTAATGATCGACTAAGTGGACTACGTATTTTTGTAGATGTTGATCGTGTGACAATTGTACCTTTATTTTTCTGCACATCTTTAAAGAGAGGCTTAATAATGTGATTATATTTAAATCCTGTCGAACCTTTTAGGCGTCCAAGCGAATCTAAATGAACACCGGTACTTTGCAATAGATTTTTATAGGGTTGTAAATCTGCATCTGCATAGTTTGGGTCATTATAGAATAAAAGTTGATACAGCCCAGGTGTGCCACGAAACCATGTACCTGCTAAGTTTGTCCCCTCAGGTAATATCTGTATTTGGCCAGTCGCTCTATCAAATTTAATTCGGCGTTTACCTAACATCCAACCAATGTTGTCGGTATATATAGGTCCATAATTTTTATCAATTTTATCGTTTTGTGTCCAAAAATCTTGTAAATAATTATGGCTTATTGGGGGATATTGATCTAAGTATTCTTCTATTGCTTCTTGTGAAAAATCAGCAGGACGCATTTCTTCAGGTAGTGGTGGTGTTTCAGGTCTCGGCGGTATATTACCTTGTTCATCAGTTGAAGCCACGTCTTCTAAATTGAGATAGTTTGGGTTCTGTGTGAATACATCATCATCATCATCATCATCCTGTTTCAATTTTTCCTCTTTTTTAATAATAAATGAAGGATGCTGCTGAGTCTTAGCTATTTGCTTAAGAGGTTCAGATATTGGTTTGAAAAGTTTTCTAATAGATTCATCTTCTGCAGTTCGACCTAACTTTAAAGTAAGATACTTTTTACGTATAGCTCGAGCAAGTTCTGCGATCTTTCTTTTATGACTAGCAACGGCAACTTGGTCCTTTGACATCATGTTACTGAATGATGGCGTACATGATAAGCCTACAATTTTATGTACTTATCAAATCCTACTCTGTATCGACCATAATTAAGAGGAAAGTCTTTAACAATAACTAACGTACCGTACTTTTCTGCCCAACATTCCGAACACATCTTTTTGAATTCATCAAAAGTAACATCTGGAGATACATGCTCATCAAATATATGTTTTAGATTAATTTCATCCTGCTTAAATAGTACTATAATGTTACAGTTGTCTCGTATGAGCTGTTTTGGAATTTTAGAGTATGTTTGGCAGAGATATGCAGCATCGATATCTTTATGACGACACATGGAGTAATACTCTCGAATTTTCTGCTGACCGTCACACGACACGTCGTCAAATATAAATATAGAGCTATTTTTAGCCTTACTTGGACTTATAATTTCCTCGTTATCCTTAAATGGGAAATAGCCAACACCCTTAGCAGCGGAAATCACTTCTTGAAGCAGTTGATACTTTGGTTGATACAACGATTTTGAATAAACGTAAACATTTTTAAACTTAGCACCGTTTGGATGGAAAAGCAGCGCCAGCATTACGTTCGTTTTTCCACATCCGCTTGGTCCGCAGATGATAGCGCGAAACGAATTCGGTAACAATTTACCATGTTTACTATGTTGAGTTTTTGCTGTAAAATCCAAGTTATCAATGGGTAATGACTGCTCTTGTTGAACAACCTTCATCGTGTGGCGTTCGAATAAGGAATGTGTAAAAGTATATATGTAGATATTGCTAACGCATCATCAACAGTTCTCATGTTAACGTACAAGGGTGAAGGTGTTGTAAACTCTCTGATAAATAATCTTCCGATAGAACTCCACGTACCTTCGTATCAGTTCCTGGGACGTAAGTGTGCGACAGATTAGGATATTTTTTTTTTCATTCTCACACATGTATATGTATATTTTCAGCGGGGACTAAATTAAAGAAGAGGTTAGCACGAGGAGATCCTGGAAAGAACCCATTGGATCGTGCTGCAAGAGACCACGATATTGCATACGCCTTATACAAAAATTTGAAAGACAGGCACAAAGCTGATTGGATTCTTGAGAACCGAGCCTGGGAACGTGTAAAAGCACCTGACGCTTCACTAGGAGAAAAGACTGCAGCTTGGCTAACAACCACCGCAATGAAAGTTAAGCGAAAATTGGGTATGGGGCAGAAGAAATCATCTTTTCGACGAGGTGTTCTCACGAAAATCACAAAGTCCTTGAAGAAAAATGCTCCCACCACCACGACATTAAAAAAGTCTGCATTGGTTGCTCTTAAAGCGGCAAGATTAGCGGTGAAGAGTGCAGGTGGAAAACATAAAGTTCGACTACCGAGAATAATTCCGATCGAAGGAAAATCTGGGGGATTCCTACCCTTGATCCCCCTTTTCGCCGGATTAAGTGCCTTGGGGGCGCTCGCAGGGGGAGCTGCAGGTGTGGCCAAAACGGTCGTTGATGCCAAGAATGCACAAAAGAAATTGGAGGAAGACCATCGCCATAACAAAGCTATGGAGTCTTTGGGCAAAGGATTGTATTTGAGAAAAAATGCTAAAGGTGGTTATGGGTTGTACCTCAAAAAAAAAACTCAAAAAAACTAAACATCAAGCTACCCAAGAAAGCGCTTTATGATTATGAAATAAAGCAATATGCGAAGCTCTTGAACATACCTCATTTCCGAGGTGTCTTCATGCGTGACACTTTACCACGAGACGGTCCACGTAAAAGAGAATGCGCCGTCGTGAACTTAGATATTTCACAAAACAACGGAACTCATTGGGTAGCTTATAAAAAGATAAACAACAACGTTGAGTATTTCGATTCATTTGGTAACCTGAAGCCTCCACAGGAACTTGTTCGATATCTGAAAAACGCTAAAATTTTCTACAACAACGATCCTTACCAAACTTATAATCAAGTTAATTGCGGACAATTGTGTTTGAAATTTCTAAACAATAACAACAACAACGATGGATAATAAAACATTATCGGAATTTACATTAGAAGAGTTTGAGAAGAATATTCCGCCGCTGGAATATTTAATAAGCAATGTGAGACCTGCAGAATTGTTGAGTATATGGCACAAACTGCCCGCAGAATACACATCCAATTTTGATCTTCAAATACGACTTCCATGCTATGTTCACTACAACAGACCTGATTGGGCAACACATTGGGATGGACCGGCTACTGCTCAAGCAAATTGTTATTTCTGTAAATTATCCATTCGAAAATAAACAAAAAAAAAAACTTGAATAAATGCTTAGTACACAGCTATATTTTTTCATTCATCATGTCGCAGTTGTTGAGAGTCAATAGCACTACTCATATATTTTCATTTCGTCCTTCAACACCGATAGTGTTGGATCCGAAAAAAGATTATGAATTGGCGCTTAGGTCTTTTACTTCATACAATTCCATACCGAATATTGAAAAAGGAGATAAATTTTATTATATCGACCGGATAGGTGGTGGTGGTGGTCAATTAAAAGTCATCGAGTTTCCGACAGGTTGTTATGAAATTACCGACATAGAAACATTTATACGAACGCAAATGAATCTTGAAAATGAAGTTGCTCCTCCGGATGATTATTTTTCTCTAAAACCTAACAATAATACACTGCAATGTGAAATCTTTAGCAAGTATTATAAAATAGTTTTTACAGAACCGAATAATCTTGGACATCTATTGGGATTCTCGAAAAAAGTTCTTAATCCTGGTCAAAAGCATTCTTCTGATTTACCTGTAAACATAATAAAAGTATCAACCATACACTTTGATGCTAACATTACGTCGGGAGCCTTTGACGGAGACACGCCTGCACACACGATCTACGAATTTGCTGTGACAGCCGATCCTGGATACGCTATAGTCGAAACACCTGTAAATTTACTATATCTACCTGTTATACCGAAACAAGAAATAACCAACATCACAGTGTTGGCTTTAGATCAAGACGGTCGTCCTGTAAACTTTCAAGGTGAAACTAGTACTCTTGTGTTGGAGTTGAGAGCGAAGCGCAGATGGGATTAGTGATTATAAGACATAGTGGTGCTTCCAAGGCAACTTCAGTATTACCCCAAGCACCTAAGCGACGACATCTACTACTAACTACATCAAATATCCTGTTTCTACGCTCACTTGGATATCATGTCAACAACAACAAGAATCATGTACAAAAAGAGAAAAACTGAGGAGGCAGCAGCAGCAGCATCACATACTTCTCCGATGTTTGATCTATATCGATCTCCAGCATTCGATGAATCTATTCGCAAGGCTGAGTATAGATCTTATACGCCGTTCATCAAGTCATTTAATTGTAATGATGTTGTGGAATTTAGCATCAATCAAGTAGATTCGTTCTTTGCAATGAACGCTTCCCTTCTATCTATCAAAGGAAAAGTTGAAATAACTGGAGGAGGAGGAGCAGGAGATGTATCTTTAGCTCCAAACTTTGGTGCCTTCCTATTTGACTCTTGCACTTACAGTGAATCCGCTAGAGAAGTTGAAACAGTACGTGATCCTGGTATTGTAAGTACTGTCCGAGCTTACGTATGTTACAGTGAGGAAGACTCAAATCATATGGCTATAGCTGGATGGAACTATCCTTCAACACCTATAATGGCGTCAACACATAACAAGTCTTTTAGCTTGCTAATGCCGCTTAAACATATTTTCAACATTTTCAATGATTATCCTATGATTACGTGTGGCAGACAAACTCTCAGATTTGTGAGAGCTAGAAACGATAACGATTGTATCATTATCAAGGAAAAAACTGGAACGACGACGACAGCGAAAATAAATATTGAAAGCATGGAACTGAAAATCAAACATATTTACCCGAGTGATGATGTGAAAGAACAACTTTTGAAAGCTATTCAAACTGATAAGCCGATACTTATACCATTTAGAAAATGGGATCTGAATGAACTGCCTGCAATTACCGCAGATGCGAGAAGAGAAATATGGTCAGTTAAAACTAGCACCGCAATCGAAAGACCACGTTTCATTATAGTATGTTTCCAAACTGGTAAACGTGACGTCGCAACCTCAGACCCTACCCTGTTTGATCACGTGAATGCTGCTAGTATTCGAGTATCTTTAAATGGTGAATACTATCCCAACGAACGTATGCAATTGGACTTTGCAAACAATCACTTTACTGAAGCTCATTTCAACTATAGCGACTTTCAAACCAGCTATACAACTTCTTCTTCTCCTCTGAAGAGATGTCTTTTAGATTATACCGCTTTTAAAAATCGCGCTTTGTTTGTTATTGACTGTTCCAAACAAGAGGAAACCATGAAATCATCAACTGTTGATGTTAGATTGGATATCGAAGCCGATACTGGCTTTCCAACCAACACCAAGGCCTACTGCATCATTATACATGACTGCTTAATCGAGTACTTCCCCCTCACCGAAGTTATTAAAACCATCTCGTAAGCAACGAAGGACTCTCAGTTCCGCATCAGACATCATGAGGATCGCGTTTGTTGACATTCAAGGCTTTACAGTTGACGGATTATTCGTACCTAAAGAACTATGTATCGAAATTGGTTTCAAGAAAAGTCATTACATCTTTACACCTCCGCAACCTTTTTCTACATTAAATACTAAAGACAAGAAAACTGTCGCTTACTTGGAGAAGAATTTCCATGGGCTTAAATATTCTTCCGGCGACGTTAAATATTCCAAGTTAAATGAAATAATTAAAAATAAGGTGATATATGCGGCTGACTATGTCTACGTTCGTGGAGAACAGAAAGCAAACTTTTTACTCAAGAAATGTCACATTTTTGGTGTTTTTCCCAACATTATTGATGTTTGCAAGTATGATGGTACACCGTGTGCTACTGGAAACTTTGTTGCTGATTCCAATCCATGCCACACCAACGGACAATTTTCCTGTACCCAGAGAAATGTTGAACGTCTACGCCACTGGTTTTCAAATATCATATTACCTATGTAGTTTTTTCTATTTTCAATAAAATATTAAACGTATTATTGTAGTTTTATTGAAAATACCTCTGGTTTGCGAAATAATTGTCAGAATGTCTATACTATTTTCATTTTGAACGGTATCATCCTGTATAATAATAACAGTACATCGTATACAGGTTATGAGACATTCTGACCGACCGACCGACCGACCAGAGGAGCCCACCACGCTATTTAGGTCACGCCTTGCTATATACGATTTAACGATATACCGTCGGTCCATCGATCCGCTATTTTTCGATGCACCCCTGTATACACGTTGCCCCCCGTAATCCACGCCAACACCAGACAGGTGCGACATCGGCGCCATCTATGCGCGAGATGCCCAACCCATCAATGGCAGCTGTCCAATGACACATAGATTCCGTTTGGTTTGTACAGCGCCAAACAAATCGGCGCCATCTATGCGCGAGATGCCCAACCCATCAATGACAGGTGTCCAATGACGTATGACAGATGACGTTTTAACGCCATCTATGCGTGAGATGCCCAATGACGCATGACAGGTGTCCAATGACACACAGATTCCGTTTGGTTTGACAGCGCCATCTAGCGGCGGAATCCCCAACTCATGAATTTCGATTACAGATTCCGTCCAACAACCTGTCAATGGCGCGCGACGCCAGCGCCTCTGGTGGCGGATTTTGGAAGTTTTGAGACCGAATCCCCATAAGACATCTACTTGCATGTTTTAACACCTCGCGCAATGCAGTAATATCGATTCAATGAAAACCTACTGTGCTACAGGTAAACATGTTCATAAAACGTTTGACATCTATTATGAGTTGTGAATTGGAATTTTTCATGAATACAAACAATTTTGGTCCACTTTTTATGCATCGACAGTTTGCTGCTATAAATAGTCTTTTTGTTCCTATTTATTCTGACAAAATTAAAGCTGATACACGTGGATCACTTGAAAGGTTGGATGACGCAAAAATCATTCGGAATGCATTTGTGGTAACTGATTATGCAACGGCTTTTCTTTCCGTAATATTTTGCTGCTTTTGTAAATGCGTAGATTGCTGTGATTGCGCAACGATTTTCAAGAAGTATCCACCCTCCTGATTACGGTTAAAAACATTAGATTGCTTTAGCATTTCTCTCACAATGATATAAATCAATCATTTCAAAAACCACTGAAGTACATTTTTCCAACATACGGGGTCGGAATTTTTTTTATATCGACGCAGCCGCACAGGCAGAAGCCTAAATGCCAGAACACCGCGGCTGCTATGATGATCCCAAAGAAATTTTGTTAATACGATTTTTGAACTGCCTAAGGTTAGGAGAACTGGAAAAAGCTTCCTCTTGTAGATTGTTCCACAATCTCGACACCCTCGGGACAAAGGAGCGGTCGTATCGGCCAGTTCTGAATGTACGAAGTTCGACACGGTTAGGATGGGACGCCAAAGTCAGGCGGGTCTTGCAAAGCAAAGCCCGTTGGTGTAACGGTAGAAAAGAGCTAGATCGCCGACAGCTGCCGGTGCGAAACAGTCTCGAGACTGTCTGTTAGAGAAGAGTCATCGATCAGTCGGACCGCCCTCCTCTGGACAGCATCCAGCATGGATAATGTAGTCGAGGCGGCAGCACCCCAAACGTGTGAGCAATACTCGAGGCTAGGCCTTATCTGGGCCTTGTATAGAGTGAGAAGGTCATACGGAGAAAAGTACTCCTTAGCCCTAAACAAATAGCCTAGCTTTTTCACAGTAGCTGCTGCTATTGATGAGATGTGTTCGTGCCCGATCAGGTCCTCGGTGATCTGGACTTCGACCAGCCGAAAGGAATGGTTCTTTGGCAGAACTTGTCCATCCATCGAAACCGGGTGAGCGCAGCGACGCTTTTTGTTCGTCAAAGTACAGTACAGTGTTTTGGAAGCATTGAACTGTACAAGATTGTTGCGTCCCCAAGCAGTGATATCCTCCAGGTCTCTTGTCAGAGAGGAAGTCATCGCTAGTCTTCTTTTTTCCAACTCAGCGGCAGAGATCGGCTTGTCACTCTGAATTCCTGCATGTAAAGTGATGTCATCAGCGAAGCTGTGGATTGGGTTGATCGTGCAGGAAAGGCGGTCGTTGATAAGTAAGAGATACAGTGTCGGAGCCAAGACCCTGTGGAACACCCGTGTTGACGTTGTGGGATGAAGAGGAGAACCCGTCAATTACGACGGATATCTTGCGGCCAGAAATACAGTCAGCCACCCATCTGCAAAGCTTTTCTGGGAAGCCATATGATGGAAGTTTGCTTAAGAGGGCAGCGTGCCACAGCTGATCGAATGCATTCATGATGTCAAGAGCAACGACATGAGCCTCACCATAAGACTGGATGAGTTTACTCCACAAGTGAGTGACGTAAGCTAGGATGTCCCCTATTGTTGGTGCCGGAAACCATACTGCCTGTCGCTAATCAAGCTGTGACATTCGAGGTAGTCCAGAAGCTCGCGATTTATGCACCTCTCCATCACCTTACTTAAAACAGAAAGCAGAGCTATAGGTCTGTAGTTCTAAGGGTCGGTCTTAGTTTCTTTTTTTGGGACGGGTTGGACATGAGCAAATTTCCATTTTTCTGGGAAGGTGCCGGATTCATAAGATATCTGGAAGAGACGCGAAAGAACTGGAGCAAGCTCCGGTGCACACCTCTTCAGTACAATGGCAGGAATCAAGTCCGAACCAGAAGCTTTGTTGATGTCGAGCGACAAGACCACTCGTCTTACGGTCTTATGCCTCAATGTTAGCTCCCGCATAGTGTAGGGAACCCTTTCAATTGACGGCACTTGTGCGTTGGGGGGGGGGGGACGTCCATGGTGGAGTTGGCAGCAAAGATCTTGGCTAGCACTTCCGCCTTGGCCTTTGAGTTGAATACAATAGTTCCATCCTGATACGTAAGTGGTGAAAGGCTACTGTGTGAGATGTTCTTTTCAATCTGCTTGGCCAGCGTCTAGAAAGACCGACTGCCATTGCGCTGCGACATTACCCTGTGCCTAACTTTTATGTCGTGCTGGTTTTTGGCATTGCGAACCGCTTCTTTATATTTGTTTCTTGACTCAACATCGGCTTGTCTGTTCTATACAGTGTATACAGCGTAGACAGGGTTTTGTAAGAAGGTTCTGTGTGCCTTGATTTTCTGCTGGAGAGCGGCGTCACACGATTTGTTAAACCAGCTGTTGGCCACTGGTCTAGGCACTTTTACTATGTGAGGGATGTATTCCTCCATTCCGACGTGGATAATTTCGGTTATCGAAGAACAGACAGCCGACGCATCCGAGTCAGTGAAACAGACATCTTTCCAAGGAAAGCTAGAGAAGAAGTCTCTGAGCCTCTCCCAGTCTTCATGTCCGTAATGCCAAGTTTTGTGGCCTGTACGAGTTTCTGCTGCCACAGCGGGTTCTGACCGAAACCTAACCTCCACAACACCGTGGTCTGAGTTACCCAGGGGGGACAGAACAGCAGTGCTGTAAGGGACAGGATGCGTGGTCAGAAAGAGATCCAGCAGGCTACTGGCGTGTGACGAGACATGGGGGAAAAAAGTAGGGCTCGTCACCAGCTGGGTTAGCCGTTGAGTAAGAGCGAACGCTTCGACTGCACGACCTGCTGCATCGGTCTTGTTTGAGCCCAACCAAAGCTCATTATGGGCATTAAAATCACCGAGAAGAACTACCTCTGAAGCGGGGTGATTGATGTTCAGGAAGTCGATCTGGACGGCGAGGTATTCGAGTAGGTCATCCCAGTTATGGTCCGAGGGAGAGCGATAAAGGCAGCAAATAAATTTGGGTGATGTTTTGGAGTTGAGGCGAAGCCACAGAATGTCCTTCCGGTCTGATTCCAAAGAAACATCTCTGGAGCAGGAGAGACTGCTGCGGACAAAAGCCATAACTCCCGCGTTCTTTCTCTGATTGGAGTGCACCTCGTAGTTTGGGAAGTTAAGATTGTTAATCGGTGCAGACTCTGAGATTTTTGTCTCCGGCAAGAAAAGCACGGCGGGACGATTGGATTGCAGGTAGTGATGAACAGCATCAATGTTGCTGTTAATCCCGCAGATGTTCGAAAAACAAATTTTATCGTCGATGGTGTTCCCTCGAGCCCACCCTCCACCCGGACATCCCGAGAGTGAAGTGAGTATTTTGTAAACCTTGGAGATTTTCAAGATTCTGGTCACTTTAGGACGATGACAATAATTGTTTGAAAGGAGTTAAAAAATTTTGAACTTATTCACGTCTCATATTTCACTTACCGCTAATGATGCGACTATATATATATACACGAACCCCTTCCGACTTCAGTTGGCCCACTTCAAGATTTGTACCAAAATATGCCTTTATAAACTAAACATGACGAAACTGTTTACTTCTAAAACAATTTATTTTCACAAAAACATTTTAGATACCCTCTAGTCGTAAAAAATACATATTTGAAATCACTTTGACCTATAACTAATAGAACATCTGAACAAATAAACAATGTGCGAATAAATGAGCGAAGTTAACAAAGCAACAAGTGAAAGATTACGATTGGGTAACATCACCTTTATTTTTTATTACGGCTGAAATTCTTTGGGGTATAGTGTTAACCAAGTTTTGGCAAAAATTTGGTGTAAAACAATCCCATATTTCTTGAAGCCTTTGCCTCAGTTCGGTGACTGTACGAGCAGGATGTTGTCGTAGAACCGATTTCATCTCGTGCCACAAAGTTTCAATAGGTGACAGATCTGGACTGCCAGAAACCCATTTCAAAAGTGGTACATTATTTTCTTCAATCCATTTTATAGCCTTTTGTGAGGTATGGCACGCTGCACCATTTTGCTGAAACACAAAATCTTGGCTGGATGTCCATTGTCTATGTTCTTTAGTCCATCTAAGCCGATTTTTCTTTTGCAGTGGAGTTAATAGTGGCTTTTATTTGGCCGATAAACAAGTTGTGCAACTTTAGGGTTTTTACTTCACTTTTTTTTATAAGAAAATTTACCTTGCAAGTGCTAAATCCCAGTTTGCGGGCCTCTCTATGAGTTGTGGACCTCGAAATTCTCCTACCAATAGCGTCACTCCACAGGTGTCGGTCGGCATTTGTGATATTATTTTTTTCACATATCGTGGCTTAATATTGACTGAACCAGTTACGTTATATCTTCTAACAATATTTCTCACACTGTACCGCGATAAGTCAAACAAAGTTGCAATTTCTGAGTTTGATTTCCCAGAATTGAAAAATTTAATTATCAGTAACCGAATTTTCTCACTAATAACCTTTCCTCTACCCATTTTGAAAACCTTAACTACCCAAAACTATTTTAAACGTATTCTGACAGCTGTGATTAATACAAATAATTGTCATGGCTTTTATTTTTCACAGCCACCTATGCGTTATAGACTTATTTTGCATTGAAATGAAAATAGGTTGATATGCTGTAATTGCAACATGTGTTATTTTTATGCTGCAAATTTGATTAGGGAGTGATAAAGTCGGTGTTTTCTACTATATATTATCAAAATATTCATTGTTAATATTTTAAACATATAACACCCTGCTACATTTTTATTATTTGTGTTTGATAAGAAAAAAACTAAGATTTCAATAGTTGGGCCAACGGAAGTGGGAAGGGGCTCGTATAACCTGACCCAAATTTGATCAGAATCGGTGCAGCATTTTCCGAAATTACGTGGATAGAAGGAACTCTAACAAATAGACCAATATGACAGAAATCGATGGCATAAAGTTTCGTGAGCTGGTGATCTCAGTGATACTATGCACTTGTTAGACATATTAAGCCACACATTTTCCCTATATGGCATGGAAACAAAAATATGATAGATTGGCGTTATACAGTTTGATATGCAGAGGTCGAAGATTCATCGTTTCTGACTACGTATTATGAAACGATTTGACTCACCCCTTTTTTTTGAAACATAAAACGAATGCGTAGGAAGTAAATAATCAATCTACTTGACATCATTTTTTAATTTTATTTGCACTAATCCTGGCAGATTTGTATACATATGTTGTCACCTTGCGAAGGACAATAACAAGGATTTCATAGTGTGAAATTCGATTTACCTATTTCAAACTAGATACACATATTTCCTGAAAGCGCTTATAAAGTGTTTTATTTATGACGCGTGTTTGGCATTTCCTTTTTCAAGTCTTGTATATGGATAACATTTAAAATGTACATTAATACAGCAGGGGCGTAGCAGCCGCCGTAATCACTCATACCGGACACATAGCCTACAAGCGCCCCTAAGTCTGAAAGCAACAAATGGCGTCAAGTAGGTTGACTCTGCACTTCTTACGCACCGTTGTCATCGGTTCACAACAAATTCCGTTAGGTACAAGTTAGCCCTGAGATGTGAACAAATGGATCAAGCCAGTCAAAGATGCCCATGCAATTATTCGATAGATGTATTTCCTTCTCTATCGACAGTGCACCGCTCAAAACATATACACTGAAGAAGGTTTAATTCCATGCTACTCAATGGCAACACGGTGACTTGTGTGGTTGTCAGCGGCCATTTTTTGAGGATGCCACATGGTTTCCAGATTGTGCATTAGTATCTCGCAACGTTGCCAGCTCTACATATAAATCTGAGATTGCTATACTTTTATATATATAGAAATATGCTAAAAATTTGGTGGGATATGGGAGAATTATAACAGCATGTACTATTAACATTTTGCGCTATCTTGACGAATAAGTGCTTTTTGTATGTTAAAATAGCAACGTCAATAACACAAGCTGTTATAAGATCACTCTACTTAGTAATCTGGAAAGGTTCAAAAGAAAAACATATATTGCAAATACCTAAATATATATTCATTATATAAATCTGACACATTTTTCTACAAAGAAATCAGTATTAGTATGGAAACTAATTCGGAGAAAAAGCAGTACAAATCATCACTGGTTATCGAGTCATATAAAAACTTTAAAATGTTAGAGTCTGCAAAAATCCTTCAGAGCTGTGCCTTTTGGCTAGATCAGAAGTAATCTTCGAGCTTCTGATAGTTCTCAGCACCTCAAGGGTTGACAACGGCACGCTCAACTGTTCAAAAAGTGATGTGGAGATACAAACAGGTACGATCTTCAAATATTAAATTTCTCAAATAAGTAACCGCTGCATCTCTGATCTTTCTCAGGATCTGCCAGTAGCCTGACTACTGACTTGGATTACTTTAAAAAAGAAACAGCTTTGATTTGGAGTTTGTCTTATAGTATATACAAATATTTACTGCTTTGTGAACTTACATTTTTATACTTCACAACTCTGAACAAAAGGCATGTCTCAAATAACATAATAAGGACTTTAATGAATTAAAATGAAAATTACATGCTGAAAAAAGTAAGGTTATATTTGTAAAGCACAGCACACTAAGAACATGTATTCATAAAATATCCCCAACAAGGGTAATATCTCTTTCAACAGTTTTGCTGAGAACGGAGTTCAGAATAATAAAATCCAACACTTATGAAGCACAAAATATATTTAGTTTCAAAAAGTAATCATATGTTGACAGTAGTATACAAATTGTATTACCTGAAAATAAAGATAGACTTATTCCAAATTCATGTTGTGTGTCGCAAAACACAGATGCTCCACTTCATTGAATTGCTTCTTGACAATTTTGAAACAATACAGAAAACACTAATTCTTTGTAAATAAGCTAGTCACTTTCAATTGATTTGCTCAGTTCTATGCCTTTAATTTGTTGGCCTAGATGGACAGAATTTTGTAAAGCTTAGTGCTTTATGACTGTATTTGATATTACCATGTCTTATTTCATAAAAAAAAACTTTCGTACTTTATACAACGGTGCCAACTACAAAGATTATAAAGAGGCTGAATCCAGACATGCGATTTTAAATAATCCAGTTACATCATGGCGACATGTTAAGTTTACATCCTACCGATAGAACTTATGACAGAATCTCCTCAACTTCTGCATCTCCCACAATAGTCTCAATACATCTCACGTATACCAGCACAGCTACTGATAGTGTTGCTTTATATTTTACACTCATTTTTAACGAAATATCTCCGAAAGGATTAGCGTTGATAATCTGGATATTAACCAAAACAAACGCCATATTTGATATTTTCACATTTAGATACAGCTAGAGAATCCCGGCAAGCAACACGTCAAGTGATGCCGGTAATACAGTTTGCTCGATTTTGCCTGAAGATGACCTTGGAGTTGCCAGTTCGCCCATACGACGTTTCACCCTCTGGCCCAGCAGTTCCATGACAGCCATCGGAATGACCGTAATGCAACGCAGAGTTAGCCAGAGACCAGAGACGCACTCTTATTATTTCAAATGTTTAGTGTCAATGTACGGGGAAACCTATATACACTAGCTCCAGAAAATTGAGATATACGAGGAGGTACCCAAAAATAACCGGAATAGCATTGCAGTGGGCGGAGCTTGGGTAGTACACATTTCTGTTCCTAGAGGCGTACAGCGCAACTCGTTACCAGTTCAGTACCAGCTGAGTTGCCGATCTGGATTGTTTCGTTCCTCTGTAGTAATTATTTTTGCTAGAGCTGTTTCGTCCTTGTTTCGCTTTTTACGGTGGCAAGCTTCAGTGAGCAACGTGCAGCTGTGAAATTTTGCTTTCTAATTGGTAAAAATGCTGCTGAAACTGTTAATGTTGAAAATAGGTTACCAAGATGATGCTATGGGAAAAACTCGGTGTGTACGAGCGGTTTGCTCGATTTAAAAATGGCGATATGTCAATTGATGACAAACCCCCACCAACTGCCCGAATCGACGAAAATGTTGAAAAGATTCGAGAGCTGGTGCTATTTGGAGGTTTTAAGGCGATTGCGAAACAGTGTTCGGCAAAAAAGTCCAAATTTGTGGCAGTCAGGAGACTGGTTCATCCAGCACGATAATGCACCTGCGCACACAGCCATCTCTGTTCGACAGTTTCTGGCTAAAGCTGGCATGGTTTCGCTGCCTCACGCACGTTATTCGCCCTGACCTGGCTCCGTGCGACTTTTTCTTATTTCCACGGATGAAAACGGACATGGCAGGACGCCGCTTTGACGACATTGAAGATGTCAAGAAAAAAAAAACGAGGGAGGAGCTGTCAGACATTTCTAAGGAAGACTTCAAAAAATGTTTCGAGCAGTAGAAGCACCGGTGGGACAAGTGTATTAGTTGTTGTGGACCGGATTTTGAAGGAGATAAGGTTGCTTTGTGAAAAAGTTGAAAGTAAATAGTTTGTAAAGAATAATTCCGGGTTTTTTTGGGTACCCCTTGTACTCTCGTCAACTTCATATAACCTCTAAACCCAATTTTAACCTCAGCAATTTTTTTCCCGAAAATGGAAGCCTGTAAAATGCAAAAAACCGGAGTTTGAGCATTTTTTTGTTTCTTGCCCTACCTACAAAACTGTTTCATCCTTGGCATATTATTAACCTTGTGTAACAATTTTGTCCAAATCAAAGCGATAGTTTCCAAATTATAGACGGGTCAAAGACAGACAGATCGACGGAAATGAATTACATGGTTCTAAAAAAGATCTAAAAGATATGATACCTCATTTTTAAAAATATTCGTGATTAAAATACTTCCTTGTTAGGAGCGTAATAAGTAAAATGCGTGAAATGTATCAAAAATTTCACACAAGTTTTTAGGCCGAATGGCGAACTGTAAATTCTCAAGCGCTAAATCCGTACATCGAAGGTGAATTTTTGTGAAAAAAAAAATCACGTCGAATTTTACTCTTTATTTGGGAAGTTGAAACCCTTCGATGAATTTAAAAATGGGTCCCGGCCCCTTCGTAGCAAGCTACGCCACTGTAACAGTGTATTCAAGATAAGAGTGAATCATAAGAGATATCTCGCCGCATGAAAGTATACAATATGACTGAAGGTTTTTAAATGCATCTTTGACACACTCCAAGCAATAATTTCAATTTCTGAGATGTTTTTTACAATTATGTGTAACTTGGAGAAAGTTGAGAAGAAGAGGTCCGAAAACATAATTTTTTTAAGCATCAAAACTGTAACATAGACGAAAAAACCTCGCATCTGTAGGAAAATGTACTCATTTTGTTTATCGTAATCACGTTTGTTGCCCCTTAACATGAATCAGGAGGTTGCCGGGTAGAAAAATGTGTTTTCGCTTCGGACAAAGGTTTGTGGATCATACCGGACAAAGGAGTTCTTTGGTAACAGTTTCTAAAGTTGACCGTTTCCAAATTAATGTCTTAAAAACCCTGAAAATGGCTATCTTCAATGCTTAAAAACTCGAGTAAATATCGTTTTTGAGATTGGCAAACCAGACAGGATTGACATTTAATAAAAATAAAATAATATTTATTCATTACTGAATGATAGCCATGTTAAACGAGAAAGTCGAGCGAAGTCCAAATATGTCACTTGCTATTTACCTCAGTGACCATCAAAATGTGATAGATTCTCGTGAACAATATTTTGACTTCTGCTATAACTAATTTTTATGAAGTACTGTATAATTCTGAATGGGCTAAGATTTGAAACTAGGCGCTATAAATAACGCCTGTTGAGCCCAAAAAGAGCTACCCAATGACAGTTGTTGGATGTGGGTACCAAAATTTGTATCATCCTTTACAGTAAACTGCTGTCTTGATTTGGGTCTGAAGGCCGTCGTCGGTTGGAATTTCTTCCTAACGTTTCGCTAGCACGAGTGGCAAGCTTCTTCAGAGGTCCTTCCATTTCCGATGCTGGATGTAGACTGACGATTTCTCTTGCGCAGGTTGTATTTATACCGGAGGGTAAGTGACGTGGCTTGTTCCGCTTCGGTTGACTTCGGGATGTCGATAGGCACTGCTCGGGCGTTTCTGAGGATCGGGTGCCAGATCGGGTTGAGTCTGAAGGTCTCTTCCTTCC
Organism: Acanthoscelides obtectus; assembly: GCA_963669975.1. NCBI lineage: Eukaryota > Metazoa > Arthropoda > Insecta > Coleoptera > Chrysomelidae > Acanthoscelides > Acanthoscelides obtectus. The sequence goes on from CAVLJG010000002.1 coordinate 17,349,025, forward strand.
TGTTGAAGTTATCTGGATGTTTGTGAATTTCGGTAGCTTCCCTGACCAGTCTTTTGTGACAGCCGTTGACTGATGACAGCAACCTGCAGCTCCCAAAGTGTATCCTGTGCTTAGTGCATGTTCAGCTACCGTAGGCTTCTCAGTTTGTCCTAGCCGGAAATTTGCTTTGTGCTCCTTGAGTCTCGTTTCCATTGATCTTTTCGTGGTTCCAATGTATACTTTGCCGCATGAACACGGTATGCGGTAGACTCCTACAGCTGAGAGTGGGTCTTTCTTGTCCATTGCCGATCTGATGGTTTGTTGGATCTTCTTCGTAGGCCTGAAGAGTGTTTTAATGTCATGTCTCTTCAGGACTCTTCCAATCCTGTCCGTGACTCTTGGCACAAATGGAAGATACGCTTGAGAAGTGGTGGGGCGCTGTTCGGTTTCACGTCGCCTGGCTGATCTCGAGCCCATTGATCCTTCGATGTACCTCTTGCTATAGCCATTTGCTTCGAACGCAGTTTTCAGGTGTTCATGTTCTGCGTGACTCCATACTTCTGACTTGGGTGATGGTAGGACAAAGCGTGCAGGTATCTGTCTGTGTGCGTTGGTTTCCTGTACACTGTGTGTCCAAGCTTGTTACCTCGCTTCTTGACTAGTACGTCCAAGAAGGCCAGTTGTTGGTCACTCTCTATCTCCATGGTAAATTGTATGCTCGGATGCCGATCATTGAGGTGCTGCAGAAACTCGTTTAGCCTGTCCGTGCCATGTTTCCAGATCACGAAGTTGTCGTCCACGTACCGGAACCAAATTGCTGGTTTGTTCTCCGCCGTCTTCTCAAAGTGTTCCATAAAAAGGTTGACTATGACTGGGCTAAGTGGACTTCCAATTGCCACTCCATCTGTCTGCTCATAAAAGCCCCCGTCCCATACGAAGTAGCTTCCAGTGAGACAGATTTCAAAGAGCTTGCAGATGTCAGAAGGGAAGATCCTGCTCACCAGATCTAGACATTCCCTCAGCGGTACCCTGGTGAAAAGGGAGACGACATCGAAGCTCACAAGGATGTCAAGGACAAGAAGCACCCACTCTCAGCTGTAGGAGTCTACCGCATACCGTGTTCATGCGAAAAAGTATACATTGGAACCACGAAAAGATCAATGGAAACGAGACTCAAGGAGCACAAAGCAAATTTCCGGCTAGGACAAACTGAGAAGCCTACGGTAGCTGAACATGCACTAAGCACAGGATACACTTTGGGAGCTGCAGGTTGCTGTCATCAGTCAACGGCTATCACAATAGACTGGTCAGCGAAGCTATCGAGATTCACAAACATCCAGATAATTTCAACAGGAAGGAAGAGACCCGATCTGGCACCCAATCGTCAGAAACGCCCGAGCAGTGCCGATCGACATCCCGAAGTCAACCGAAGCGGAACAAGCCACGTCACCTACCCTCCGGTATAAATACAACCTGCGCAAGAGGTCTACATCCAGCATGGGAAGTGGAAGGACCTCTGAAGAAGCTTGCCACTCGTGCTAGCGAAACGTTAGGAGGAAATCCCAACCGACGACGGCCTTTAGACCCGAATCAAGACAGCAGTTTATCAACTGGCTGCGAAAGTCTTAACCAATTTGTCATCCTTTACAGTGATTTACCGTCCGACATCTTTTTCTTGAATCATGTTAAAGACATCCAACAAACGTGATTATAAAAAAATACGTCAAAAATATACTAAGTTCTACACTTAAATTTTTGTGAGTTGATTCATCAGATGCATTCAAAAAGATTGAAGTAATAGTTATAAATATAGAGGCCAACGCAAACAAAACTGTCACAAATCTGTTAATATTGAACACCGTTCAAATGCATCCACGATAAATAAAATAGATCTGGATTTCTAGGTAGTGAAAATTTGGTATTTCTGTTTGAGAAAACACACGTGTATTCTATGTGGAATAAACCCTTGTTATTTTAATAGCTTTTTAATAAATTTAAGTCTTGAATTCTGTGTCACCTGTAGGTAACAACTTTAACTTTTGTTTTTTCTACAATGCAGTTTAATCGTTTTATGATCCCATTATTGCGGCATACGCAGTTAGTCACCTTTTATTTTCTGGCAACACTCACCATACGTCATGTCAATTACATTCAGCTGTTTCGCACGTAATTGAAACAATCCAGGATTCTGAAATTTCATGCAGTACAAAGTAAAACAAAAATGACCAGACCAAAACGTATTATGTCCTAAAAGTTTTGGCACAAAATGTTTTTTCCGATTTTTTTCTTAATTAAGAAATTTATTTAAATACTAACTAGTTATCATACATTACAGCTCAATACTTAACTAAACTATACTATCGAATTACGTGGAGTATCCCATTCTGCTCTATCAGACGCAACTTTCTTCGAATGTGGACGGATTTCAGATCAATTTCTCTCAGTTTTTCGTAAATTCGTCGTCTAAATTGTGGATTATCGTTTTTGGGAACAAAAGGTATGTTGTGTTCCGGAGCCTGTTTTGGCTACCTCTTAAGTAATGGCATGATGCTAGGTCTGGTCAAAACATGCTACGAATATTTGCATGTTCGTGGACGAATTAAAGCAATTTGGAAAGGCAGTTATCAATATAGCTCTGTCTATTCAAACCTTCATCACCCACTCTTCTCACAAAAGGTTGGGATACGCCCCTGTTGGAAACTGGGCACCAGACAAGGATTTTATCTGCAAATTTCTCTTTATGTTTGTATCAAACATTATCAGGGCATTCCTCTACGTGGTCCGTATAAAATCCGTCGATTCCCTTCATTTCAGTATTACTCAAAGTGAAACACTTTTCGTCATCTAAAATAATGATTTTTCCAATGGCAAAGTTGACGACAGCATCTTGATATAAGAAGGCGTTGCGCTTGAGTATTTGGGGCACTTCAGTCTCTTTCGATATACGTTAATTCAAACGATATCGTACTCTTAGAACATCTGCATTGAGCTGCCAGTCTTATTGTTGACATTTCAATCTGATTTTTTGTTCTTCTCAGCAATCTCTCTGACCTTTGTGCAGTAAATGCACGTGGTCTTTCACTTTTTGGGAGATTCAGACATGACACACTCCGCTATTGTTCGATAAATGGTTCTGCGTGAAATGTTTTCATTCTGGAATATTCGACAGATTGCAGCTTTGGTTAGCCGCCCAAAAAACCTGTAGATACTTTTTCTTATTTATAAGTTATACATCTTAAAGCGAAAACTTCAAAATAAATAAATGTCAACTAACAGTAAAGCAGTGTTACCAGGTCTACCGATTTTTCGGTAGATCTAACGATGTTGGTCCTGGTCTACCGAACTACCGACTTTAAAGCAACATCTACCGAAAAGTGGACATTTCTTTCAATTGAATAATTTTTGTGTGCCACATAAGCTGATTCTTCGCATCTGGGGAGTCACCGAAGATACTAGACGATTTGGCTACATCGGCTAGGCCTAGCGGCTCGTGACAAGTCCATGTCTGAATTCTATGATTGGTGGTATGTGTACTTAGTAATTCAGAATTCGGTCAGTATTAGTATTGCCTGTGTTGCAGTCATTTTTTTTAGCGTGCGTTTACAATCTAGAATCAAGAAATGGCTGATAGTGACTGTGGTGGTGAGGGTAGTAGCACCGGCGTAGTAGCCAGAAAAAAATGAAGTATGCCCCACATTATAAGGAAGACTGGAAAGAACTGCCAGATTTCCAAGGCTGGCTTAAAAAAAGCAATAAAGAGCGCGATTATGCAAGATGATGCATGGTCTGTGATAAAGATATTAATATCACAAGTGGAAGAGATGCACTTATAAAACGCGCAAATGGGCAATTTCATGAAAAGAAAGTGCAAACCATAGCAAAACAGCCAAAAGTGTCATTTGCATCAAAGAAATTAGAAAATGATATTAAAGAAGGTAAAATTGATTAATTAATTTAAGAAGATTCGATATTATATCGCTTATTTTATTATTTCCAGGAGAAATTCGTTTGAGTGCATTTTTGGCCCAGCATAATTTGCCATTCCTGCTGATGGACCATTTGGCAAACCAAAATTAGTAGATAATATGACTGGATAATATGACTGGATAATATGACAGATAAAAACATACAAAAATGAATCGGAAGACTGATTATCCAATATAGCTTACGCATTTTTTATTTTATACTATTTTTATGTTTTTATTAAGAATATCTTATTTTTAGTTAGCTGAAGTAAGATATATACTGTTTATTTTTGTCTGTCTTTCTGTTTTAGAGTATATTTTGAGTTAAATGAAATTGTTTTAAGTAAATGCCGTCATTTACCCTCCGGTACTCAATCTACCGAAAAATTCCACACAATTCTACCGAAATATCGTCGACCCCACCTGGCAACACTGCAGTAAAGTAAATAAACAAGCTTTTGTTTCCAAAGGCGACTTGATATTATTTTGTGTTTGATAAAATTAAAGCCAATGAATTTTGTGCCAAAACTTTTAGGACACACGTTAAGTATTGTTTTCTTTCTTATTGCATGTTATAAATGAATGCAAACTTATAAAAAATGTTCTCTAAAAATTGCTTATAACAACGCCAAGGGTCATCTGTAGGTGACACCGCCTTGAAATAAAGTGGGGGTAGTTCCAATTATTTTAACATTTATACAATAAATCAGCTTAATAGCGCTGAACCTTGTCTCCTTAGTTCGTCTCCAAGACGTCGAGACTTTTCGCCCATTACGGGATCTGATGGGGGGACAGTGACACATTTTAACGGCACACGCTAACAATTTTTCAGAATTAAGCACATGGGATAGATACCCCAAGAAGACATAAATGACCTCATCAGAAGTATTCCCCGATACCGTAAATGTTTCCACCTCAAAATTTATTCAAAAGTTCTTGCTGTATACAAACATTTATTCAAATATATCACTTTTATTTGATGATCTATTTTCTTTGCCAGTGAGTATGTTTAGTTCCGTGGATTTGGAAAATTTTTAAAAAATTTCAAAGTCTGTCTCCAACAATTCTGAATTTTAATTTCTTCTGCTCGAGGTCAGCCTGCTTGCCGCCATTTTTTCATTGGTGTGCAGCATGAGTAGCTAGCGTTCTGCTTCCTCATTACTTTTTCTTCTTAGAAGATGAAATTCCACATTGGTATAATTATGAAGTGTGCTAGTGTATGGCGTTGAATAATGTATGCCTATCAGTATTCCTCTCCGTAACATAAAATTGCGGTTTTAAATCCAATCATTAAACACTCCCAGCACATTTTCATTCTACCAGAAAATCTGCAACCTCGCGATAAAAGTTGAGTTTCTTCTACTTAACGGCTTTTACATTAGCGAGTTTAATTAGATTAATTTGTCCATTAATTCACGTATTACGCTGTTACTCATTCGACTAAGTATCTTACTCAATTTAAATACAGCGTTCAGGCAACTAAGCAAGGGTAGACCAAGCAAATAATTTTAAAGGTAAACATGTGCTAGATTGGCAACTACATTTTTTTATCCTACATCGAACTGGCGAGGAACTATTGTAATCGCAAAAAAATCCAAAATTGAGACAACGCCATATACAGGGTGTACACGTTATGATAGTCATTCTATAAATGGGTTAAAAGAAGCAAAAAGTTTCACATAGCATGCGGGTCAAAACGGCATTTTTTAGAGAAAAGCGACTTTAAAGTAAAATAAAATCTGACAACGCCGCAATGCCAGACGCAAATTACGACGGAACGCAGTGTAAATAAAGATGGAGTTTGTTATTTTTGGCTCTTAGGTATTATTTCATTATTTGATAATGTACGCGTAAAATGCAAACAATTAAAAAAAAATGGACTTACCAATAACTATGTCAGCGCTTCACCTGGTGTGTGAAAGTTTATTGAACGTATTAAAAAAATCCACTTATAAATAGGGAACACAATTTTGATACATACATTGTTTTTCTTTTTAAAACCCACACTGCACTTTTTTTGTTTGAAGAAGGTGTTCAAAATGTCGTCCTCCACTTTCCACACAAGCTTCATTACGACGAACCCAGTTTCTTCTTACTCTAGGTCCTCGAAGTTGTCCATTTATTATTTCAGTCGCATTAAATTTTTGTTCCCGAAGTTGTGCTTCAGTTGTTATTGGACCAGCTCCATAAAACCATCCCTTTAAGTTCTCCCCAATACCAGAAATCCATCGGATTGAGGTCGGGAGTTTGCTGGCCATTTTAGAGGATCAGGAGCATTTCGACCGATCCAGCGATTTGGATAATGTTCATTCAAATACTGAATGACGCCTCTAAAAATGTGTGGTAGTGGCCCGTCATGAAGAAACCACAAATTCTGTCTCCGTTGCAATGGCATGTTGTCTAAGGTCTGTTCCAAAACTTCTGGTAGGTTATTGGCTAAAAAGCTAAGGTATCCTTCTCCTGACAACTTTGGGGGTAACTCGAAAGGGCCAATTAACTGATCGTCAAGAATACCCGCCCAAATATTTATTTTAAAACGTTGTTGGAAATGACCTTCACGAATGGTATGAGGATTTTCTTGGGTCCACGTGTGAGTATTATGGAAATTTTAAATCCCGTCTCGCGTAAAAGTACACTCGTCCGTCGCTAGAATGTTTTTAAAAAAATCCGGAGTTTCAATGTTTTGTGCAAAAACCACTGACAGAATGTTAGTGTGCGAGGATAGTTTTCTGGTAACAAGGCCTGCACTCGTTGTACATGGTAGGAATGAAGCAAATTTTCCCGTAGGATTCTATTGATTATGGTATGCGATACTCTTACGCGGCGGCCTAATTCCCAAGTGCTGATATCGGCATTGATTTCCACAATATTAAAAATTTGTTCCTCCTGCTCTACAGTAACCTGTCTTTCACGAGTGCGAATATTAGTGGGCTGAAGACTTCCTGTATCTCGAAGTCCTTGGTACACTTGCACAAATGTCCTTCTGTCTGGGTGTACCCGTTGGCGAAATCTGTCGCGATAAATTTGAGCTGCAAGATTTGAATTCTGAAACTAACAACATGTCGGCGAACTCTTGATTCGAGAACATTGTAAAGAAACACGACGACGTACGTGAACAAAAACAAAACAACAGGCCCGATGCCCGATAACTAACCACTTGCGATCGATTGCCGGTTCGATAAGAGTGATGAAAGGCCGACGCGCTGTTGTCTTGTGTATTTTAAATATTTAATTTAATGAAACTTACTTACTGACTACAAATTTTAGCTTAACTTAGAAAAACTTAATGCCATTTATTTGTTAATTACCCAATTTAAAAACGTTATAGATCAGATTATAAAAATTAGTAAGATTGTGGTGATTGTGGTCGATATTAAGCACTTAAACTTGTAAACTATAAAGCCATTTAGACAAAAATCTATTGACTTTTGGACCATGAGTCATATGAACTTTTTGACTTGTTTTGACCCCCCCCCCCTATTACCCATTTCAATAATGACTACCATAACGTTTACACCCCGTGTACTACGAAAAAACACACAAAAAGTGCTCTTTGTTCAAGAGTAACTATATTGAACTTCTTTGATGTAACTCTAAGACATATCTCTTTGAACTAAGGTTCATTTCTTAATCGGATATATCAGCGCAAAGACCATTTTTTACCAACATACGTTCCATTAAAGGTGCATTCACCTGATAAGTCACTACGTTCCATCCCCTTCAAATAACATCACGTATTACACGTGTAGAGCAAGAATATCGTAAGTCCGGTAATTACGTGTATTTTGCAAGCACCACTCGCCGGCAGGTACTGGAATGGGTCATTTAAAAACAGTACCAGTGTCCCTGTATTATTTAAATCTACTAGGTATAAAAATAAGGATATAGGTCTTATGTTTCCTTCCAAAACGATTTTTTACAACGAAACAACCGCGCAGACAGAAGCCTAAATGCCAGGGCGCGGTCGCTGCTATGAGAAACTTAAAGAAACTGTGTTGATACCTGAAGTTAGTAGAACTGGGAAAAGATTGTTCCACAAACTCGATAATCCAGGGACAAAGGAGCGGTCGTATCGACCAGTTTTGGATCAACGAAGTTCGACACGGTTAGGAAGGCAGGCACATCGCGCGGCGGCATCATGGAGGAGAGCACCGAGGAGCAAAGCCCATTGGCTTAGCGGCAGAAGAGAGCTAGATCGCTGACGGCCCTTCAGTGCCAAAAGGTCTCGATACTGTTCGTCAGAGAAGAGTTATCGATTAGTTTGACAGCCCTCCTCTGAACTGCATCGAGTATGGATAATGTAGTTGAGGCAGCAAGACGCCGAAACATGTGAACAATACCAGAGGGCCTTGTACAGAGTGAGGTCATGTGGAGAAAAGTACTTCTTAGCCCTAAACAAATAGCCAATTTTTTCTGATTCATACAATGGATTTTATTAGGACAAAAGCTTTGTAATTAATGAAAATTGTACAGGGTGGCCCATCCATGTGTGGACGGAATATTACTCATAAACAAATACATTTTGGGAAAATCTATTTACGGCATGTTTATGTAAGTAACAAATAATATAAAAGCTGAGATGTGTAAGTTTTTTTGATACAAAATTCAGCACTCTAAATTTCAAAATGGCGGACTGAGAGGATGACGAAGTGGAGGGTTTTTTTAGACAAAACCCTTATATCTCAGTAGCAAATTACTGAAATGTTATATCAATTTTCTTCTTTTGAATTGGTTTATTCAAATATGCAATAAAACTTGAGGCATTCCACTTGAAAAATCACAACTTGGATATGTAGGTCGAAATTGGGACACCCTGTATAATGACTAATATTTTAGAAATGTGCCCTCAAATGTCTTGTATAACATCCCATAAATAGATTTTCCCCAAATGTATTTGTTTATGAGTAATATTCCGTCCACACATGGATGGGCCACCCTGTATATTCCGAATATGATGTCAGTTTGAAGTTAGGTCTCAAGCGACCAATTTTATGTCTTAAGTTTGTTCACGATTTTTTGACGGTTATCATATTCGCGTTCGGCACCCCTAATTACCTGAGTGTGTCAAATTTGAACGTAAATAAGAATTGGATACACTTTAGTCATGTAGTTGGTAGTAGAACTGACACGTCTGTTTACAAACTTCAAATAGTAGTAATACGTAATGTATACGATTTTTCGGATGAGCGCATACACAACAGTGAGTATGTTTAGTGAACAACAACTTGCGAGATAGGAAACATGAGCACATCCGAGCCGACCTAACCAACTAGTCTACAATACTAGCTCCCAAGCTATTTTCAAGATTGACTGTTAGAGGCAAAATCAATCCTACCCACGTCACTGTTCCATTGTTCTTTCAAGCTGCCTAATACCACATCTGGCGACGTTCAAGTGAAACAAGCCGGATTTGTAAGGTATCTCCAATCGCTTTCCAGTTGCATCACGCCGTCTCATAGGCATATGCCACGGTATCACCGTGCTAGGACAGTTACTTGTATACGATTTTTCGGATGAGCACATCAGAATCAGTATCTTTAATAGTTTGGTAGATCATCAGTTCATGGTCGTAAAATAGGAAACTCCACTAAAAGCTGTTAAATAGTCGGTATGAAAGATTAAAGCAAATCATATAAAATAAGGAACACACATACAATAAATTACAATCAAAATCGCTTAATATGACTTTGCACAAGCATGAATAAAAGCGTATATATACATAAAACTAAAATATGCATGAAATTAAAATGTTGAGGAAAGAGTGACTATAAAGGAACATCTTACAATAAAGAGAAAACTCTAGATGCACCATTTGGCCGCAAAAGCAATAACTGTTAATCAGACACTGTATCCATAAAATACTCATTCGTAGAGTAGTAGTCTGTTTTAGTAGAGTCTTTACCCTGTTCTTAAATGATACCAATGGCAAAATCTTCAGAGTGGCCGGTAATCTATTGAACAATTTTATACAGGGTGTTCGAAAAATAGACGGAGATATTTGAGTGGGTGATTCCTTTTTAAAAAATGTTTCTATGAACATTGGTCCACAAATGCAGATTTTTCAGTATACAGACTGTAAGACTACCTCATTGCCAAAAAATTGAAGAAATTATTTTTTCAGGGTGTAACACTTCTAATGTCATATTATATAAAATATATCGAGAAAGCAATTAAGCTTGGTATCCACATTACCTTTTCCCATTTTAGTTTGTTTATGTCCTCGTGCATTTGTCTGTACTTGTATCTAATAACTGTCTCGACATGTGTATCATTGAAGTCGGTGTGTTTACCAAACAACTTGTGGAAAAGAAAAAAAATGGGCACCGGCGGGATTCGAACCCCATTCCGTCAAGTCAACCTAACCAATTTCTACAGCATTTGCGGTCATCCAACTTTCCGAATCGATTGTTAGAGGTAACGGGATTATGTTTGCATCTCGAAATACTGAATTCCAGAAAGTATCATTTTTAGATTATGTAAAAGGTAATCAAACAAAGAAAGCACTTCTAAACAAGGTTTCTCAAAAGTCCTGGAGCGATAACACAGCAGATCAATTATTAATCTTTCCCAAGAATTTAACGTTATCGTAAATCTATATTACCATCCCCTCGCAAAGTAAATTGAACTGAATCCCCAAAAGCAAACAAATCCATAACTTGGTTTTATTAGAAAATGAAAATCCCGTTCCGGTTTTATTAAAGCTTACGGACCGTTTTACTTCCCGCAAATGAAATAAAGTAGATTGGATCGTCTTACAGTTCCAATAGTAGTTTTAATTGATCAATTGCTGTGTTTATAGTTTTTCTTTTATTTTTCTTAGATGAAATATGAGGTTGCGTGATCGCATAATACAATTTGCTGTACACATGAGAAGATTTTCGCTATGACCTGACTGACCTTTGACGTTAATTGGCTACCCCAGGTTATATACAGGGTGGCGCATCGAAAACGAAACAGACGCATTTACTGGCAGCTCAGTTTTTTTTTGAAAAACGCTCAGACTCGTCGATTTTGTTTTCGAGGGGGACACAAGTTTGGCAAAAAATCACGTTAGCACGTGTAGCCCCCTAAGCGGGGGTGACACCACCCCCAAAATCTTAAATGGAAAGGGGGGTCGAGTGATACCTTATTTTAAAGGTCTTCCAATTCCCTTTATAATGATAAAAATTAATGTACTTCAGTTCAGTAGTTTTGAAGATTTATTAATTTAAAGCTTAAATAAAACTAATAAATCATCATTAGTGGAGATCAATACATTTGGCAGCAAAGTAATTTAAAAATGAAGAATGAACTGACCCGTTAGGCAAGTAAATGTTGAAAATGGCCACCATGACTCTCCATGCAATAATAAAGATTTTGGTTGAGTAGCACAGATTTTGCTTTTTAAATGACCCCACATAAAGAAATCCAAAGGCGATAAATCTGGCGATCTTGGGGGCCATTCAATGGCACCTCTTCTACCAATCCATCGATCTGGAAACGTCTGATCTAAATATTGTCGAACACGTAATGCGTAATGTGGTGGGGTACCATCCTGTTGGAACATCAACCTATTCGCAATGTACCGCCGATCATTCTGATTTTCAGTTATGGCTATTAATGCAGGATCTATGGCGTCCTCCAGTAATTCCAAATACATTTCACCGGTCAAATTTCCAGGTAAGGAAAAACGAGCAACTAAATGATCGCCAAAAATAACAGCCCAAACATTTAATTTCTGAGGCTGCTGTGTATGAACCTCATGATAAATTCTGGGATTAGAATCGGACCAATATCGGCAGTTATGACGATTTACTACGCCATTTAAGAAAAAGGAACATTCGTCGGAAAAACAAGTGTTGAATAAAAAATGTTCATCGTTCATAATTCGTTCACTCATATTTTCACAAAATTGTAGTCGCCGATCAAAATCGTCTTCATTAAGTTCTTGTACCAGGTGAATTTTATACGGATGAAAACTATGGGCCTTTAGAACCCGTTGGACAGTACGACGACTAACATCACACACAGTCTCCAATTTGCGGGTACTTGACGTAGAATCTACATAAACTTGCCCTAAAACTCCCACTTCTATTACTTCGTTCCTTATGGGATTTTCAATGTTGCGTTTTTTATTGGCGACTGACCCAGTTTCCCGAAATTGAGCTACAAGATCTAGAACATATTTTCGATGCACGTTACTGTTCTCATGTCGCTCATTAAATATTTCTGCTGTTCTATTAGCGCACTGATTATTTCCGAAAAATATTTCGATAATTTTAACTCTCTGCTGTGGAATATATCATGGTTAATTTTTGTAATAAAGCGTTACAAGTTATTTTAGCAACAAAGTTTGGTCAAATCAATCGCAAACTATGTACTAAATTCCTATTTAAAATAAGTACGAGATATTTCCTTATCTTTATTCAAGAAATAACTTTTTTGCCACAAAAAAAAAACGCTCCAATAGCTATTTTGAACAACAAAATTATAAACAAACCAATGGCGTAGTGAAGAAAAGCATTTACTTATTAAGTAAATTCTTTTAGTCAAATTTCTTCTGAAAGTAGTAACAACTAATCTGATGTACCTATTAAAGTCTACTTTAAGCTTTAAATCAATAAATCTTCAAAACTACTGAACTGAAGCTTATGTATTTTATATCATTATCAAGGGAATTGAAAAACCTTTAAAATAAGGTATCACTCGACCCCCCTTTCCATTTACGATTTTAGGGTTGGTGTCACCCCCGCCCAGGGGCTGCACGTGTTAACGTGATTTTTTGCCAAACTTGTGTCCCCCTCGAAAACAAAATCGACGGGTCTGGGCGTTTTTCCAAAAAAAAAACTGAGCTGCCAGTAAATGCGTCTGTTTCGTTTTCGATGCGCCACCCTGTATAATATGCAAGCTAACCTAGTTCTAGCATAAATGTAAAACTAATAGATGAGTCCTTGGTCCTTATATCAAACATGTATGGAAAACAGGACATAGGGCAAAATTGGAGGAAGTCTCAATAGCAGAGTATAGCAATTATAAAAGAAAGGCGAAGGAATCAGCCTAAAGAAAATTAGACAAAAATTGTCTTTCTTGTTCTTCTGTGGACTGTGACTCAATTTGAATATCCTTGAAGGAAAGATCTAATTGATATTCTCCAACCTAACTAATGCCATGCTTATTTTGTCCAGGTTTTTTTTCGTGTTGTTTGTTGTTGAGTTTCAAACGCGTCGATGTTCTGCAGGGTCAAACTGTTGTGTCATATATTATTTTCTCACGGGACAAACAACATGGTTCCCTTTACATGTTGAAGTAGTATTTCTCGCGTTTCAGATGCAAAACAATGCACTTGCAACATTTCAGTTGAAGACTGCATAACAATTAACCGGTGTGTTACGACAAGAGTTCTGGGCGGGTTTTCGCCTTTTTGGTGTTTTCCGGACGACGGACGAGGGTGACGCATCAGGTACAGTAAAAAAGCGACAGATAGCCTCATACGCGCTTGTCGTTTTGGAGTGCTGAACTTTTTTTCTTAACTGGAATGTTTACCCCACGCGATTTTGGGCTATGCTGGTGTTGCGTTGACCAGCATGGAAGATTATCCTTGGACCTTGTTCTGTTTCCTATGTTTTAGTGTAAAACTTCTTCAGAAGGTTGTACTATTTCGTTACATGATGGAGCAGTTTGACCAAGGAAGATCATATATAATTTACAATATGTAGTTTTAATATAACCTAGCTTCTTCCCAGCAGCTATTGTGCTTGAAAAATGGCGCTACAATTAATCCATAAATATTCTTTCCTCGCCCTACCGGTAGTTACTGTTCATCTGGCAACGTTGTCCCTTTCCATATCTGCACGACATCGCAGCAGTCGGTCATTTCGTGCATGGTCCGTTTATTTTTTTGTGCTACAGTACGCATAGATTTGTCAGACGGACTGGTTCGTCGGACGGTGAGCTGGAGTACGCGGATCGAAAACGTTTCTCTATCATTTTAACTCATAAAGACAAATGTATGGGCAAATTTATGATGCGTGAGATATGACTAATAGTTATTATTATTAATTACCGGGGTTGGGAGCGTATAAATATACTAAGGTCAAAAGTTTCATCGATTTTTATTTTTTCCGTAATTTGGCTTTTACCTATCGTGTGCGAATTTCATCAAAATCCGAGCAGTACTTTTCAAGTTATAGACGGGCCAAAGATTAGCGGACAGACAGACCGTCAGAGATGATGGACACGGTTTTCTGTGATTTACATGTCATAATTATAACATCCAAAAACACAATATTTCATTTTCGATTTTTTTCCGATTACAATACCTCAGTAAAACATAACAGTATTATTGAGATTAAAGAAGCGAAAACTGACGTCAACCTAGATTTTAAGAATAATTTGTTGTGCGCTGGTTGTGAGTCATTTCCTAGCTCTTCTGGGTTATCAACGTTAATGGCAGAGCAAATACGTTAAATTGAGAATATAAACAACACTGCCCGTCTGTAACGGGCATGCACGACAATGCCCGGTCATTAATGGCAATGTCCAATTATCGTCATTCCCCGTAACAAAAACACATGGTCAGACGAGGCGCTACTGTATAACAGAGTCCGTTTACCAAAATAAAAAGTATTCCAGGTGACCAGTAACCATGCGTCCAGCGTCATCTTATTTCTACCATCGCTTAAGCATGGCTAGAGATGAACAATACAATTCAATTTTGTATTGATACATGGAGGGTACAGGGAAAAAACATGAATGTCACAAAAAGTATGTTTCGTGAATTTAAAAGTTGACTATAATATATCTCTGTACCAAATATCATCTAGATCAGCTCAGCAGTGGCGAAGCGTTCATGTAACCATTGTTACCATTGGTAACAGTTTTAAAATCTTAAAAATAAATATTTTATGACGAAGTACTGTGAAATAATTTCATTTATTTGTTTACCAACAACGATATGTAATAGTAATTCAGTAAATAGCAAATTAGCCCCACGAAAATAATGCGCCCTATAGTGTCTAGGTTTTGCGAACACGATGAAGCTGACTTGGTTGTCGGTTGTTACCATTTTCATTTAAGGGTACACTTGGTAGTCCGTCGGGGACCTTCGGAGCCGGCTCGTGTCTAATCGCGGTCGCCCGAGTGCGTGGGCGCTGCGACTATTATGTGGGCTTGTTACCATTTTTTGATTTGGTTAGTCACTTCTCACTCGTTTTGGTTACTGGCTGTAGTGTGCGTGCAATTAAACATGGATGAATGTCGCTGCGGAATCCATCAACTACTTTCAAAGTCATTCTCATTGTATAATTTTTAAGAAAAAAAAAGGAGATCATTGGAGATGGAAGACCAACACCTATTTCAGATGATTTTAAAAAGGAATCAAAAAACGTAATTTGATATTTTAAATTGAGTTGGTATATGGAAACTTTTGGTTATGTGGTTGCAAAAAAAACAGATTGTATTGTTGGCGATGTCATCTGTTTTATGCAGAAAAAAAAATGGGTGGACCAGCAGCGGAGTCAACGATTTAAATAGTTTTAGGGCTCTAAATAGGAGACATGAAATTTCTCCGTTACATGTGAGATGTGTAGCCAATTTAATTCAGTTTGGCAAAACAAGAATCGAAAGTTGTCTTAACCAAGCTTTCAGGCAGCACACTTCTAGATACCGTATGTTTTTTGGCAAAACAGGAATTACCGTTCATTTTGAAGGAAATGACTCTGACAATAAAGGAAATTACAGGGAATTGTTAACATTCATTGCCAAAAAGATGAAAAATTTTCCGAACATCTAGAAACGTCGACTGTTTTTTCGGACGGCTTATTAGTCATAGCAAAAGACGATGAGGAGGTATATCAAGTGCCCCAGACGCTCAGTCCAGGAATGTTTACCTTAATTTAAAAATAGTTTAAATAAAATACCTAAAATAAGCAAAAACTTATATTTGGGAGGTTCAAAGTAAACTTTTTTAATAAGATTTTTCACATCTGGTTTTGGTAACAGTTTAGGAAAAGTTACGCGTCGCCACTGCCGCTCAGCCATTTTGGCGTGATTGGGTGACGAACATCCACATCACCCCATTTATAATATATGTAGGGAAGTAGCCCTTTTGACCGAAAATTACTTCATTCTTCATCTATCAGAGCTAAGTGGGTGGATCAAAAAAATTAGTGGAATGTGCTATAGATGAAAAATAAGCTTTGAATATCTCACAACGCCAATAGCCGTGAGTTATACACAAACACCCATGAGTAAGTACATTTATTTCTCATACACGACGTACGCGGACGACGTACTCTTAACGAATTGTTTTTGGATCGCTCCATTATACACATGACTTTCTTATGAAAATGCACGTTCGACCATACCCTAGCTCTGATCAGCTCAAATGATCATCTCCAAAGGTTACAACTATTCATTCCCAATAGGTGGCGCCATTTGTCGAGACCGTTAGATGATGCTACCATACACGAGCTATTTAAGCTATTGCAAATATCTCGAAAAGGGTTTCTTTGACCGAAACAAATGCAGAACACCTTTTTTTACCTAATAGACAATATTCATAGAACATAATGAAAGGGTACGAGCAGGAAAATGGCATGGAATAGCAATGTAAGAGGCTATAACTAGCGCCCTCTTGAGAGATATTGGAGAATGGAACATAATCCTTCATCCTCAAAAACCCCTGAAGCCAAATTTACATGAAAATGTCACAAAAACTGTGGAGAAATATCACATGGTTCAGTAAGTCCCGGGACTAACCATGAAAACAGCATTTGTTTCGCAAAATTCATTTTTATTCATCAATGTAATCGCCATCAAGTGCAATGCAATCATTCCAACGTTTTTATAACTTCCCGATACCATGCTTGAAGAAAGATTTGTCCTTGGTGTCAAAATAAGCTTCTGTTGCAGCGATATCTTCCTCGTTAGAGCCAAATCTTTTTCCCTGGAGCATCTTTTTGCGATCAGCAAAGAACGACTAGTCGGTGGATGGGGTAGCAGACTGAAGCCGAACTCGTTCAATTTGGCATTTGTTTTTATTGACTTGTGACGCGGTGAGTTGTCCTGATGAAATAAGATTTTTTCCTCTTCATGTGCGGTCGTTTTTTGCGATTTCGTCCTTTAAACGCATCAGTAACTCATCGTAATAATCGCTGTTGATACTTTTTCCTTTTTCAAGGTAGTCTATGTAAATTATACCCTGTGCGTCAAAAAAAATGACGCCATGACTTTGCCAGCTGACTGCTGCGTTTTTGGACGATTCAGACGGCTTTCACCACCTGCCTGCCACTCAGATGACTACCGATTTGATTCCGGAGTTAAATGGTGGATCCATTTTTTGTCTGCTGTCACATACCGATGCAAGAAATCCTGTTTATTACGGGTGAACAGCTCTCCGAGTTGTCAACACGTTGTCGCTTTTGTTCCATTGTGAGAAAGCGCGCCACCCATTTGGAAAAGACTTTTTTCATACTCAACTTTTCGTGTAAGATGGTAAACGAACTTCCGGTTGATTTGTGTACTACCTCAGCAATCTCAAGAACTTTCAGTTTGCGGTCATTCATCACGATTTTTGAAACCTCCTTAACATTTTCCGAAGTTACTGCTTCATTTGGTCTACCCGAGCGTTCCGCATCCTCTCCATCAGTACGACCGCGTTTAAAATCTGCATACCATCGGCAAATCGTTGTTTTCGACGGAGAAGAGGTTCGGATAACATTTTTCAAGCCATTGCTGAGCTTGCACGGTATTCTTTCCCATTAAATAACAATGTTTTATCAACACTTTCCCCTACTCGCTTTAGAACCGAGTACGGGAACTACCGCGCGGTGTTCACTTGTCTAAATTTCCTCTATCAGTGTATTGTTTCGTTTGGATACTATAGCGAGTAGACGTATTGTAAACATAGTAAAGCAAGTTAACATTTGTGTTACCATTGATTCCATTAGCCAAAGTTTAATTTTTAAATAAGATGTCGTTTCACATAGACAAATCCAGGTTATACCAAAAATTGTTTGAAAGTTTCAAAAAATCTCATACAAGTACGAAAGTACAAAATATACAAAAGTTAGTTAACGAAGTGTGGCGAAATTACAAATTACAAGCAAAATCCGACAAGGAACCAGATATTATTGTATCTAAGAGAACCAAAGAAGAATTGCAAGCGGCGACTAAGAATAAATCCAATCTACTAAATTTTTTTTCTAAGGTGAGTGACGAAATCATTTTAGGTACCTATGAGTACTAGAAATATTAGAAATCGCCAAAAAGTTTCTCTTTACTGATTAGAAAATATTATGGCCTACCTCAAAGTATAGAGGTAATATTCATTATATTATAGATTTATTTCTTATGATTGATTCCGACAATTGGTCACAAAGTACAGGATGTTAGTTTTATACATATATACAGAAAACTAACTCCCTGTATTTTGTGACCGGAACGAATTGCTCGTTTAAACATATTAGATTTAAAGCCATAGGGTTTTGTATTTACCATATATATATTGCCATACTTTGTATTTATGTAGCTTAATAAGAGAATTTTTAGCAAAAGCCATAGAAAGTTTTTATTTTTAGGCAACCTGTAAACCTGCAGAAAAAACACAAATTCTACAGTCAGCTTCAAATATTAAAAAAGAGGAAGAAGATAAAATAAAACCCGGTAATGAATCACAACAGCAATGCGAAATTAATGAAAATACAGATAAACAGAGAGCAAAACCTTCTCAGGAAGCTATGAAAAATAAGATTGCTCTACTCGAAAAAAATCTGAATGCTTTGTATTCTGCCAGAGATACTATGCCAAGCCGTGCTGAAGTTGATAAAAAGATCATTAAGTTGCGCGAGGAAATAAAAACAGCAAAAGAGTCTTTAAACAGGAAGGTTCAAAATGCAGTTGCCCAGAAGAAACACAGGGATGGTATGAAAAGAAAGTTAGAAGATATTTGTCATGAAAATCAACATTCACTATTGAAAACAATCGCGGATATAGCTTTATTTGGGAGTGCAGTAGATGATAGAAGACGAACGGAATCAATTCGCAGCGTAAAAACTCTTGATGAACTCGCACAAGAATTACGTAAAATAGGATTGGACATTAGTCGTAGTGGGACATAATATCTTCGTTCGATTCCCAGAAAATCTAATTCTGCAGAGGGACGAAGACATGTATCGACAGTCCCTGTTAAGCTCATTCGGGCTCAAACTGATCACCACAAGAGCCACTTAGATAACAAGTTCGCTGAAACATCAATCCATTATTTAGAGAACATAGCATCCATACTTGGACCAGATCAAGTATTTTTCATATCTCAAGATGATAAAGCTCGAGTCCCTTTTGGCGTAACTGCTCAGGATTTCGAGACGCTTCTCGAACTTGAAGAGTTTCGACCATTAGCTAAAACTGACCATGGACTAGTAGAACCAGTGGTAATCATGACGGTTGATGGAGGGCCAGATGAAAATCCACGTTATCAAAAAGTCATAGGGTTTGCTATACAACACTTTAAGCGACATGATCTCCATGCATTGTTTTTAGCTACCAATGCTCCTGGAAGAAGTGCGTATAACAGACTAGAGCGCAGAATGGTTCCTCTTAGTCGGGAACTGGATGGTTTAATATTGCCTAATGACCATTTTGAGTCTCATTTTTATGAACGTGGCGTTACAATTGATGAACAATTCGAAAGATCTTATTTCGAATTTGCAGGAAATGTATTAGCTGAAGTATGAAGTTCAATGGAAATTGATGGCCATAATGTTAATGCAAAATATGTTGGGGCAGGTGAACAAGATCTGCCTGATTTTCCAGACATTAAATGGTATTTAGAACATGTGCGTGAGAGCCAATACTTGCTTCAAATTGTAAAATGTAGAAATACAGAATGCTGTCGACCAAGAAGTGGCCTATTTAGATTACTAGACAATAGATTTCTTCCACCACCTTTAAAAGTAAAACAAACAGCTGATGACTTGGTTTTGGCTGAAGGAGGGCAATTTCTTAATCTTCCAGTCAATTTAGCTCTACGCTTAAGTGCTTCACTCAAAGATTTCCTGCAAATGCCCGATTATTTGTGTCCGACGGTAAAATTGAGGCTATCAAGTCGAACATGCAAAACGTGTGGTCTTTATCATGCTTCCGTCAAGTCACTAAATCGTCACATCGAAAATATCCATAAAAAAGTAAACACGCACACTGATAGGAAATTTAGACCTGTAAGAGTCGCTGCTCGTCGTGCTAATGAACTGATGTGCATTATTCAAAATTTAGAGCACCATGATGTTGAATGGCTCGATGAGAACGACGTAGAAATTCCAAAATCCGATGAAAGCGAGCAAACTCACAACACTGAGCAGCAATCGAAGCAATCCAATGTCATCGAAAACTTAGAATCATGGATTCGGGTTTCATGGACTGAAGACTGTTAATTTGAATTTAATATATGTACCAAAAATTTAAAATAAGTTTGTTATGTTAGTAAGGTATAATATTTTTCTCCTTTACTCTATGTTGAATACCGTATCAGTAAAATATAATCTCTATCCTAAATCTATTTTCTTATTTTTCAAATTATAATTATAACGTTATAATTATAATATTGAAAAAAAAAACAATACATTAATTGACAAATGTTTACGTAAGCATGGGGGGAAGGGGTAAGAGCTTTGCTTACTTTTGCTGACAAGGGGAATGGGGGGGTAAATAATCGTAATAAATCTGCTTACGTAATACTTGAACGGCCCCTTAGCTGACTTGTCATTACTATCGCCATTTGTGTGTGAGTCCCGGGACTTATTGAACCATGTGTTATCAAGCAAAAGTTAAGTTTAGTATCTCATTTTACTTGACGCATTATCTTTATTTTCACGACATTAATTTAGCATACATTTTTATTTCTTTTGCCTATGCTCGATATTCCAATCGATTCGTTAGTGTGAATCGAACATCTCTAGCACTGGCGCTCGAATGGATATCGCTTTCTTTTAAAATTTCTACCTGATGTATGACTCACGCTGATCATTCAACTGCTATATTTCTTCTGAAACCAGTCATGGTGTTATGTCTTTCCCCACTATGCGCAAAACCCGTTGATCGAACAGACCATTGCACTTGCTACATATTTTAAACCAAACGTTATAATTATGAACAAACGTAACTATAATATTTTCAATTCGATCAAAGGCACGGAAACCACCTTTCCGTTTTTGGTGGAATTTTGACATTTCGTTAAAGGTAAACATACTTTGTAGTTTCTGAAAGCTGGTGGAGTATAAAAGAGTGATTACAAAAAATAGCGTCACGTTTTTCGTGAATGTCATAACATCAAAAAAAATATTATTTCATTCTTGAATTTAGAAAGTAGGAAGCAAAAAAATACCCTTAAATACATTTGACTATTTATCAAATCATTTCTAGCAGGGATCTCTCGAATTTAGAAATGGCGTGTTGGATTTTAAAGAGATTTTGAAACTATAATCAAATCCAAGCGAATAACCAAAATTTCTGTGATATGTACCGCGGTTAAAATATGGTTTAAGATGACACACTGGTTGATGACGTCAGTTGCAAGTTGTTTATTTTAGAAAAGCACGTATATAATTTCTGATTATTTTTATTATCACTTAATAATCGGTGCTTTGTCTGCTACAACAGTGCATGAAAAGTTTAAAAAAGAAACCTTTCCTAATATTAATGGGAGAAAAGTTTTTTTTCAGAAAATAATTTTTAATGATATACCCATGGCTTTGTAGCTACAGGGTTTGTCCGGAAAGTAATAGGACTCATTTGAGCGGCTGGTCAGTTATATCCGAGCACTTGGAGAGTCAGGACAGGCATTTTCGCGCGACGTGTTTCTGTGAGTGGTGCAAGCCGAAAATGCAGCGTTCGTTAGAGCAGAGGTACGCGATTAGGTTCTGTGTGAAACTCGGTAAATCTGCGACAGAGACGTTTGATATGATCAAGCAGGCTTTAACAAAATATGTGGTTCATGACATTGTGACACAGAGTTTGAACATGCGCAAGGTGTGCGCGAAGATGGTCCCAAAAGGGCTCACTGACGACCAGAAATTGAGGCGAGTGGAAGTGTGCCAAGCAAATTTGAACATGTGTGAAAGTGACCCCCAATTTGTGAATAACGTAATCACAGGTGACGAGTCGTGGATCTTTGAGTATGATCCCGAGACAAAGAGGCAATCTTCCGAGTGGCACGCGACGGCGTCTCCTCGCCCAAAAAAGGGAAGAATGAGCAAATCCAAAGTGAAAACGATGTTCATTATATTTTTTGACATCAAAGGCATCGTCCACCATGAATTTGTTCCTCCTGGACAAACCGTCAACGCCAAGTCTTACGTGGAAGTGCTCAGGAGACTCAAACGAAGGGTCAGTCGGGTCCGACAAGACATCGCAGCCGACTGGAAGTTGCACCACGACAACGCCCCGGCTCACACCGCCTTTCTTGTGAACAGCTACCTGACCAAGGCCGGCATCCCAACGCTTCCGCAGCCGCCCTACAGCCCAGATGTGACTCCCCGGACTTTTTTTTGTTTCCTCGCCTGAAAAGGCCGATGAAAGGCAAGCCTGTATGATCAATTCTCTAAACTTTTCCGCTTGTCAAAGAAAACATTTATTGACTTAGCAGAAATGAGCAAAAAGCGATGAAAACCGTATACAGGTGGACACTATCCAGTGAATTTATCTGGCAATATTTTAATATTCCTGTGGTATATTGCTACTCAAGATGCTTTGTTAAGCATAGGAACTAGATTTAAAGTGTACCCAACAATAGCAATGAGTATAACTAATAAGGTGCTCTACTTTATGCTACAACTAAAATCAGCCTGTATCAAGTTTCCCAAAAATGAAGCTGAAGTACAACAAAAATGTCCAATACCCGGGAAAATTCTAACTTGTCACATTTCAAATAATAACCAGACATATAAAACTACTCATGAGCTGGGTAAATACCACAATTTTGCGGTGATAACTATGACGTATAACAGCTGATTAATGACGTCACGGATCTTATAACCAAACTGATAACCACACTCGCTTGAACGGATCGGTAAATACCAATCCAAAATGGTAAATACCATTTTCATTTGGTTATTCGCTTGAATTTGATTTATGACAAGCATAAAAATGCTTTGTAGTCTCTGGAAATTTGTGTCGCAGAGGCGGAATCATCATCACGAAAGCTTAAAATACTTGAACATTTTTGGAAGCTTCCGGCTCTTCATTAAAATATTATATAACTCTACCAGTGACGTCGAAAACAACCTTTTGGGCCCTGATCAAATGTTGACACGACGGTAATGATAAAAATAGCGTCAAGTAAGTTGACTCTGCACCTCTCACGGAACACGGAACAAACCAGTACGAACATATACAACAAAAAAATAAATGGATTAAATCAGTTAAACGGGCTCATTTAATTAATTCTTAATCCCCATCCATATGACATTGTTGCGTTATAAATTTCTATCCTGCCGTACCGACAGTACTGGCTATCTGGCAACGTTGCTATGACTAAACATCGCACGTTAGCGATTATGTTTTTTACTTATTCTTATCTAGGAAAAAACACTTTTTATTTCATTAAATGTTCAAAATGTTGCCCGTTAGGCTTTGCCAAATCTACAATTCGTTTATAATTTAAAACGGAAACCACCAACATAAACAGCAATTCGGAAGATAAGACGTAGCAATAACCAAATAACAACCCGATTTTTTTTCCGTAATCTTTTCGTCAACTCACATATACTGGGCAAACTGTATTTATTATTATACCTGTTTAGTTATTTGTTGCTAAGGGAAAGAAATAATTTAATTGGCTCTCAGTTCCCTTTGTGATAATGTTGGAATAGTGAAAATTAATTTATCGATTCAGATTTTACTTCCAAAATGTTTTACTAGCCGAAAGAGTGGAAATGATTCTAATTTATCAATGTGCTTGTGACCTTGTTACTAACTTTACTCAAACTGGATCATTTACCTATACAAAATATGATCATCGGAGAGTTATGGATGAAGTTTTGGGTCATCTTGGAATAAACCGAATACTTATTTACGCTAAAATTGTTGCTGCGACTAGTATTTCATTATGCTCTGTACACACAGTTAGTAAACTCCGTAAATTTCATCCATTCAAAATGAAAATATTGCAAGAGTTAACCGAAGATGATTTCGATAGGTGAGTTGAGTTTTGTGAACAAATGACTGCAGCAATTAATGGTAATACCATTCATGTAAAGAATATCTGCTTCAGTGATGAATGCACGTTTTATCTAAATAGATTTGTTAATAAGCATAACTGCAGATATTGGAGCAATGAAAATCGTCATGCTTTTGTAGAAGGGCATTTTAGGAAACAACGTGATTGGGACATTGTTTATTAATGCAAATTTGAATGGAGACATTTATCTGGATATCTTGGAAAATACTCGTACCATCAATCCGTTTATCACTGGAACCGTTGAAAACTAAATCGAAGAGGCTGGAAACCCTATACTTGATGAGAATGAAATATATTTCCAACAAGACGGCGCTCTTCCTCACAATGTCCATCCGGTTTGGGGATGGCTAGACGACGAGTTTCCAGATTGATGGATAGGGTGAAGAAGGCTTATAGAATGGCCTGCTAGATCTCCTGATTCGACGCCATTAGACTTTTTTCTATGGAGCCATTCGAAATCTGTTGTTTTTACTCCCCAAAATGTCCGTCAGAAATTTGAACATCGCCTATATCATTGTTTGGTCAATAACGGGCAACATTTTGAACACTTATTGAAATAAAAAGTGATATTTTCGTGTGTTTATGTTTTCTATCTGAACAAATTAAGATAGATACAGATTTTTCTAATTTTCTCGAAAACGAATCGACCAAAAATAAAACGTCCAAATGAAGGACTTCGGAAGACCATTCAAACAAGGTATTACTCGGTACACCTTGTATTTTAAAAATTTTAAGGAGATGACCCTGGGGGGCAGAGGGTGATAGAGGGTGAATTAGTTTTTGGTTAAACAGTTGTTCCCCTGGACAAATATTTTGACGTGTATCGGCGTTTTTTCGTTTAATGCCGTTTTCGATGAATCCGTGGTGAGAGGTTTTCAAATGAACACAATATATGTATTTATATGCTTCAAACTCTGCCAGTTATACGCACCTGTTAAACATGTCTCACATATAAATTTCCCCATAGGTTTGTATCGAACACAACGAAAATAGAAGATAAACTTGCAGGAAGGTAGCCGCGGCCGTTACCCTGGCATCGTCACTCTAATCGCAACGTTGCTGGTGCTTGCCATATGAGTGGCGACTGGGGACTAATTGTGTGGGTCTATTTGACTGACTTGACTTATTTAATTAACATGTTACATATTCTCGTAGTTAACTTTTCTCTAAATGCGGCTAACCGAACAGTCTTTCGTGAACTGATGATAACGTTGCGTTGGAAGTCACCTACTTGATACCATATTTTGGTGCTACTCACGATCTCATGGTTCCAAGTATCCATAAACTTTTTTAGGCTTCGTCTTTAAAGCTGTCCTGTCCTGTCCTGTCCAAAGTTCTCGTTTCTCTCATGTTCAAAATTTCGATAAGTTGCATAATAATATAAAAATGCGTGGGATGCATCAAACCAATTCCAGGATAAATGTTAATAGTGTTAATAAATAACATGTTAACTAAAGACAAATCCGCTTTCTTGTAAAGCGATTAATACTCTTACGGTATTACAAACACATCCGGTATTTTAAAACATACTAAGAATCAATAATTGAAGGCTTTGTCTAGCATCAATTCTTGTTAAAACCATGAATCAGTCAGTGCATCAGCAGCTGTACATCGCAAACAGATAAGCATATACATAAAATGGGTGATGAATTTTTGAAACCAGTATTTCGTCCTAAAATACCTACTAAAATGTGATAACCATATCGCATAAATTCAAACGGTATTTATTCTTGGTATTAAAGGAGCGAATGAAAATGGAAGAGGAATAATTTAGTCATGAGCGTGCTTCGAAAATGTACAGTGCTCTTCAAAAAGATGCTCCTATTTATTTTTTGAAGTTTGAAGTTAGCAAGGTGAAATTAATGCATTACTACTATACGAGCCCCTTCCCACTTCAGTTGGCCCACCTATTGAAATCTTAGTTTTTTTCTTATCAAACACAAATAATAAAAATGTAGCAGGGTGTTATAGGCTTAAAATATTAACAATGAATATTTTGATAATATATAGTAGAAAACACCAACTTTATCACTCAATAATCAAATTTGCAGCATAAAAATAACACATGTTGCAATTACAGCATATCAACCTATTTTCATTTCAATGCAAAATAAGTCTATAACGCATAGGTGCAAAAAACCCCATGACAATTGTTTTTATTAATCACAGCTGTCAGAATACGTTTAAAATAGTTTTGGGTAGTTAAGGTTTTCAAAATGGGTAGAGGAAGTGAACTCAGAAATTGCAACTTTGTTACACTTATCGCGCTACAGTGTGAGAAATATTGTTAGAAGATATAACGTAACTGGCTCAGTTAATATTAAGCCACGATATGTGAAAAAAAGTAATACCACAAATGCCGATCGAAAAGCATTAAGAAGAATAATCGTGAAAAACAGGCGTGCCAATTATTTACAATTAAGTGCTCCGTGGAGTGACGCTGTTGGAAGGAGAATTTCGAGGTCCACAACTCATAGAGAGGCCCACAAACTGGGATTCAGCACTTGCAAGGTAAGTTTTCCTATAAAAAAAAGTGAAGTAAAAACCCTAAAGTTGCACAACTTGTTTATAGGCCAAAGAAAAGCCACTATTAACTCCACTACAAAAGAAAAATCGGCTTAAATGGGCTAAAGAACATAGACAATGGACATCTCAAGAATGGTGTGCAATACAATGGAGTAATGAGGCTCGATTCGAAGTTTGTGTTGGTGACAGTCGCAGTAGAGTTATTCGCAAAAAAAATGAAGCATTCCATGTTGACTGTCTGAAGAGAAAAGTGAAATTTCCAGCATCCATTATGGTCTGGGGCAGTATGTCATCAAAAGGAGTAGGAAAACTTCATTTTATTGATGAAAATGTGGATACAAACAAATATTTGGCAATTTTAGAAGAATCGCTTTTACCAGTGATGAAAGAATGTGTGATATCCAGCCAAGATTTTGTGTTTCAGCAAGATGGTGCAGCGTGCCATACCTCAAAAAGGCTATAAAATGGATGGAAGACAATAATGTACCACTTTTGAAATGGGTTTCTATCAGTCCAGATCTGTCACCTATTGAAACTTTGTGGTACGAGATGAAAAAGGTTCTACGACAACATCCT
Organism: Acanthoscelides obtectus; assembly: GCA_963669975.1. NCBI lineage: Eukaryota > Metazoa > Arthropoda > Insecta > Coleoptera > Chrysomelidae > Acanthoscelides > Acanthoscelides obtectus. The sequence continues at coordinate 17,376,283 of CAVLJG010000002.1, forward strand.
GCTCGTACAATCACCGAACTGAGACAAAAGCTTCAAGAAATATGGGATTGTTTTACACCAAATTTTTGCCAAAACTTGGTTAACACGATACCCCAAAGAATTTCAGCCATAATAAAAAATAAAGGTGATTTTACTCAATGGTAATCTTTCAATTGTTGCTTTGTTAACTTCGCGCATTTATTCGCACATTGCTTATTTGTTCAGATGTTCTATTAGTTATAGGTCTAAGTGATTTAAAATATGTATTTTTTACGGCTAGAGTGTATCTAAAATGTTTTTGAAAAAATAAATTGTTTTAGAAGTAAATAGTTTCGTCATGTTTAGTTTATACAGGCATATTTTGGTACAAATCTTGAAGTGGGCCAACTGAAGTGGGAAGGGGCTCGTATTTTAGTATAAAAGTAGCAGCTGGAACTTTAAAACTGGCGGATAGACGCCTTCTATTGTCTAACTTGCAAAATTATTATCAATTTAATTGGAAAAATTAAACACATTAGGGGTAATGAACAACAACAACTGGCAACATAAACATAACATTAAAACCAACAAAATTATTATAAAAATTATTGAAAATGGCCTCCTTCACTTAGTATGCATGCTTCCGCCCTCCTTCTTATGGAATTGCGCACTCGTTGAAATATCCCAGGAGTGTTTTTTATTCTATCACAAGCTGCAACTATTCTTTCTCTTATTTCCTCTACAGTATTAATGGGACTTGTGTACACTAGTGTGTTAAGACAGCCCCACAAAAAGAAATCTAAAGTGTTGAGGTCTGGGGACCTTGGTGGCAACTCTTGGGGCCCACCGCCCACCGGCGTTGGAAATGGGTTTCGGTTACGGCATAGGGATTTCCTTCTGCCCACAAATAATTATTGTGGAAATTCTGAATGGGATTTCGAGAAAAATTAGCTTCGTCCGTGAACAGAATCATTGATTCAAATTGCGGATTTTGTGTAATTTTTTGAAGATACCCCTGACAAAAGGTCACACGCCTTGGAAAATCAATGAGAAGTAATGCCTGTACTCTTAAAATATGGTAAGGATATAACAAAAAATCGACTAAAATTTTCCAATCAATTTGATGGCAAATATTTAAGTGTCTAGCGATCTTCCTTGTACTCGTTTCAGGATGTTCTTCGACTTCGTGCAGCACTGCTTCTTCAATTTCAGGTGTTCTCACACTTAGAAGTCTACCTGCAGATGTTTCTTTTCGGACAGAACCAGTTTCAACAAGACGACGATGAGTATTAGAAAAGGTTCGACTATCTGGCAAAGCACGATCGGGATATCTCTGGTGATAAATCCGTCTGGCTTGCTCATCATTACCGTCGGCTAGGCCATATCCGTAATGCATTTAAGCCATTTCTGCATTTGAATAATTCACCATTATTAACAAGATTGTAAAAACTAAATAATGAAAAAGATATCACAGCGAACAGATTTGAATAACAGAGACTTGTCAGATGTCAAAAGCCAGTGACATATTCCAGAGCAACTAGATATTTATTGCTAAATTGCATTCTTCAATTATTACATTAATTTTCTCGGACAATAGAACGGTTTTTATTTGTTTTACGAGGATTTTTATTTGGCAAAAAACCATTGGCGTATCATTTTTTTCTTAAAAAATATCGAAGTCAATACCCGTACGCACGCCACTGTTAAAGCTAAACATTATTTTTGCATTGAAAAATATGCAACTTTATTAACTTCCACTACGCACTGAATATCAGTGAAATATCTGAAGCGGTTCTGAAAATAATAATTAATTTCCATTTTTTTCCTAAAACTTCAACACCCCGAGTTTTTGTAAGGAAAAATTTTTGGACCATAGTTTATAGAGCAAACTAACAATAATTTTTCATGTAGATTCACACCCTTAAATATTCGCATATCATTAAGGAACACCCTGTATAAAATCCGTTGAAACTCTGTAATTCGTCGTCCTAACTAGCAAGCTTTGATTAAAGATTGTGTGTAGTATGCCATCTCATCACAACGTTATTTGGAGAGTGTCAATGTTCTATCCCGAACAGCGCTCTAAGTGGCATGAAAGTTAACAACGCCACTATGTTGGTAATGAGACACTTTGGGATTTATGTTTATAAATACGTTTCATGTTATTGGATGTACTTTCTGCTCTATAAATATTTCCTATTGTTTTTTAATTACCCTGTAACATGATTCTATCTGGTATGTCATTGGCGTATCTGTTCATTTGCAGGAAATCGATTTTTATAGCGGTAATCTGCACGATCGTGAAAATAAACTGAATGTTGAATATACATTGATGTGATTTCATTGAATGCCAATGAAATTACTTTCAGAAATGAGTATAAAATCTGGATACATAAATATATGCTAGCTGTAAACCGTGATTTCGTACGCGTTAAATTGTTACATACAACATTATTTATGAGTATTGCTACAATTGCAATGCATTACTACATTGACAGTCAACTTACATGCTTGGGATATTCGGTTATTTTATTAACAATGAAGCCACTTATCAGCTAGGGTAAAACCGCGTGGCGGAAAGCTAACAAAATAATAATTATACCAATTTTTTGAAATTAGCATTTTGCATTTGCATTGTAAAAGCTGCCTTTCTGACAAAATTCTAGCTGCACAATGCTATGCTTAGAGTAAGCTTACTCTAAACAGAAGTTCACCGTTGACAATTTTTAGATATTAGAGGACTCCAAGCAATTTCAAGCACACTTACTTAAAGTGCCATTTATCCCTTAATCCGGCCCTGCCACAAAATCCGTTCTTATCTGAAATGTCCCCCCCCCAAGACAGCAGTGACAGTTGTGGCTTCTAGTTGTATTTCCCTTTCCATCCTTGTTTTGATTCAGGTTACACCCATCCAGATATGATGTTTTCGATTTGATGCTTTCGAGATGCACATCCATTTGGGCCCACTAAGCAGAAAAGTACATTGCTCGGGTTGCCAATCCTTCTTCCTTGCGTACATGCCTACGACTGTCCTTTGTTTTTGATCTAATTTTCTGTAAGACTACTTGTCTTTCATGTTTTTAATCTAAATTACGAAGAGTGTTCCTTAATGATATGCGAATACTTAAGGGTGTGGATCTACATGAAAAACTAATGTTAGTTTGCTTTATAAACTATGGTCCAAAAATGTTTCCTTACAAAAACTCGGGGTGTTGAAGTTTTAGGAAAAAATGGAAATTAATGAATATTTTCAGAACCGCTTCAGATATGTCACTGATATTTAGTACGTAGTGAAAGTTAATAAAGTTCCATATTTTTCAATGCAAAAATAATTTTTAGCTTTAACAGTGGCGTGCGTTACGGGTATTGACTTTGATATTTTTTGAGAAAAAAATGGTACGCCAATAGCTGTTTGCCAAATAAAAAATATTTTTAAATTCCCAATTCAATTTAAAGCAATTGATCTCTCTTGAATTGTTTTCCTTCGATGCGCCATTTTTGAGTAAAACAATAAAAACCGTTCTATTGTCCGAGAAAATTAATGTAATAATTGAATAATGCAATTTAGCAATAAATATCTAGTTCCTCTGGACTATGTCACTGGCTTTTGACATCTGACAAGTTTTGGTTATTCAAATCTGTTCGCTGTGACATTTTTTCATTATTTAGTTTTTACAATCTTGTTAATAATGGTGAATTATTCAAATGCATGGCGGAAATGCATTACGTATATGGCCTTGCCGACGGTAATGGTGAGCAAGCCAGACCTATTTATTACCAGAGATATTCCGATCGTGCTTTGCCAGATAGTCGAACCTTTTCTAATATTCATCGTCATCTTGTTGAAACTGGTTCTATCCGAAAAGGAACATCTGAAGGTAGACCTCTAAGTGTGAGAACACCTGAAATTGAGGACGCAGTGCTCCACGAAGTCGAAGAACATCCTGAAACGAGTACGAGGAAGATCGCTAGACACTTAAATATTTGCCATCAAGTTGTTTGGAGAATTTTAGTGGATTGTTGGTTATGTCCTTACCATATTTTAAGACTACAGGCATTACTTCCCATTGATTTTCCAAGGCGTGACCTTTTGTCAGTGATATCTTCAACAAATTTCACAAAATCCGCAATTTGAATCAGTGATTCTGTTCACGGACGAAGCTAATTTTTCTCGAAATGCCATTCAGAATTTCCACAATAATCATTTGTGGGCAGAAGGATATCCCTATGCCGTAACCGAAACCCATTTCCAACACCACTTTTTGGTTAACGTATAGGCAGGAATTATTGGCGACCACTTTATTGGCCCATTCTTCTTGCCGGGACGACTTGACGGACAGGCTTACCTCAATTTTCTATAACAACAGTTGCCTTTGCTGCTTGATGATGTTCCGTTAGTAATAAGAAACAATATGTGGTACATGCATGATGGTGCACCTGCGCATTCCAGTGTAGCGGTTCGTAATTATTTACAAACTGTTTATCCAAATCGTTGGATTGGCCGTGGTGGGCCCCAAGAATGGTCACCAAGGTCTCCAGACCTCAACAGTTTAGATTTCTTTTTGTGGGGCTATCTTAAGACACAGGTGTACACAAGTCCCATTAACACTGTAGAGAAATTAAGAGAAAGAATAGTTGCAGCTTGTGATAGAATAAAAAACACTCCTGGGATATTTCAACGATTGCGCATTTCCATGAGAAGGATTATTACAAGGGCTGGTATAACATTTTTTTCCATATCATGAAGCACCTAGATAATTTAATAGCTGTATGTGCTCAAAATTATCGGTTGTATGTATGAGTTATTTATGTAATGGATGACGGTCTCTGTCAAACGTGGAGGTACCACCCGGCGGATCTCTAAGGCGAGGCCCCCTTTCCCCTGTCTCCACCTATAGTCCCACGGTACACACGAGTGTTTGAGCCTGTGTTTGACAGACATCAGATTTATGCTGTAGGGTTATAAAGCACTAGTAAGGATCTTTAAAATGAGATACCAAATGACCTCCCATTCTATTTAAAATTTTCATCTGACATTTAAGCGTTAAAATATGGTTTCCATGCATTAGTTTCACTATCCCGAATTTCAGCTTGCTAACTTGATCCGTTCAAAAAATAAGTAGGAGGCGTTCTGAAAAGCACTGTATATGTGTCTGTTGAGGTAACAAAATAATTGGTTTCATTTCCCATGCAAACAGGAAATGGCACGAAACTAGAAATAGCAAATGGTACCGCCAGTACTTTTATATCTAACTACGAGGGTCAACCTTCATGTTTCACAAGTGACAGTAAAAATTGAACAAACCTGGAGCAAAAAATTAAGGGATAAAGCAAGAAAAAGAAGTAGCAGATGATATACAGGGTCAGCCATCCGGTGTTTGAAATTTAAACTAACGCTTATGTCGTTACTGGATTCCAAAATGTCAAATTAGTTAGGGGTGCCGTGGCTACCCATGAGAAACCCGATAGACCTTAAAATTTACATTTTTAGCATGATTTTGTGTACATTTTTGGAGGTCTTTTGGATTTTACCTCCCTGAGAAAATTTAGAACCCCGTTTTTCAAAAGGGTTTAGGAGCAGACACGCATCTGCTCTTCAAAAAAATTTGAGGCAGGTACTTGATACATGACACTTTTGAAATGGAACGCTATACGTTTGAACACAATTGGAAAATACTGAAAACATACCTACAATCCAAAATCTAAGAAATTTACGTGGAGGATGTGTAGACCAGTTCGTGAAGCCGGTTTGTGACACTGGATTATTATTGAACACACAACCTATGTAAGTTGGTATTCAGTGCATTCAACCGAAAACGTTGTATTACCCAGAACGTGCATCAATGCCAACTCAGCATTTTTAATGTAATATCTTAAACTTGTGGTTTCGTGTCGAAAATCCCCAAGTTTGTCTGTGTTTGAAATTCTTCTTTAATGTAGTTATACGTTTCGTTCACAACGATGACCGTCTTCAGTACCTGACACTTTTTAAAATATTTTATTTATGTCTTCCAGGTGACACTTTGTTTTTTCTTTTCATTTTCAAAACCAGCATAGACCAGGACCGCCTGGGGTAGGCACTCCCGCTCCCAAAAGGATGTCTAGCCCAGTACAACAGCCCTAGGTGGTTTTCGCATTTTTTTAAGGCTTTTTCGGAACATTGGGTGATGTGTCTGGTACATTGAAGACTCGTCAGATAACCTCATGCTCGTTTTGGGGGCAAGACGTCCTTTTGTGATTGGGAATACTTACCCCAGGCGGTCCTGGTCTTTGCTGGTTTTGCGTGGAGCCATCTTAAAATTTGGAATGAAGGCTTTGCGCAATTTTGGCATGTTACGGATCTTTCAGACTATTGAAAAAACGGCGTCAAGTAAGGTGACTCTGTAATTCGCACGTTACGCTATCATCAGTCGTAAAGGATTATGTTTGGCCCTTTTGAAAAAAAGTTAGCCACGAACATATGTAACAAAAAATTAAATGACCTTTCTCCTCCCCCTCAGAGGAATTTCTACAGGCGCACATGATCGTTGCGATAACCAGTCTCGCGAGAATCACGATATTGGCCTTCACCATGCACGGTGCACGCAGGCCACAGTAGTGTGGAAGCAATTGCCGACTGTAACGTACGACCACCGACGACGGCGCTTGTCCATCGGGGGACAACGTCGCGAGTATCGACATCCGACTGTAGAAGTTTTAAGGGTAAATATATGATGAGTGAAACATGCCTAAAATGTAAGTAAAATTACTGGGGTTGGAAGCGTATAAATATACCATCGTCAAAAAATACTTCAGAGCTTTTCCGAAGAAGAAGTTTTTAAAGCGTTAAAGCAAATGAAAAATAAATTTACCTGCGTCGTAGCTCATCCCTTGTCAAAGATATTCAAACTATGTTTAAAGACTAATACGTTTCCTGAAATTTGGTGTGAATCAAAGGTGCGTCCCAAAGAAGGGTGATAGACTACAGGTTGAAAATTATAGACCGATAATCCTAGTATGTATCTTTTCCAAGGCCTTTGCCTTTGCTTCATAATTTCCACAATATACATTCCCAAATAAGTACTTCTCAGCATGGTTTTATGGAGGGTAGATCAACCATAACTAACCTAGCCTGTTTTTCTCAGACAGTCTCTTCTGCATTAGATGCTAATAGTCAGGTGGATGTAATTTATACAGATTTTAGTAAAGCATTTGACAAACTTGATCACAGTATTTTATTAACGAAGCTGAGCTATTTTGGATTCTCCCCCAAGCTGTCATCCTTTCTTAAGTCATATCTATCAGGAAGAAAGCAATATGTTGAATATCCATTGAATTCTTCCCCACCTCAGGGGTACCTCAAGGCTCCGGCTTAGGTCCTTTGCTTTTCATACTGTTCGTAAACGATATTGTTAGCGACATCGACAGCAGCCACTTAATCTATATTGATGATCGGAAATTTTTTTCCAATGTCGACTGCAGCACTGACTGTGCTCGCTTACAAAAAGACCTAGCAAAAATAGTTAAATGGTGTGCTGTAAATCAACTACAGTAAATGTAGTGTTATGTCTTGCACAAGAAAGCTAGATATTACTGCATTTGACTACAAAATTGGCAATCATTCTTTGCTGAGAGTAAAATAATGCAAGGACCTGGGTGTGATTTTTGACATGTCACTTAGCTTCAATCCTCATATTGAGTACCTTATTAATGCTGTCAACAGATTATTAGGATTTGTAATACGTAACTCAAAGGAATTAAGTAACAAAGATGCGATGATTATGCTTTATAATTTATTCATACTGTCTAAATTAGAATATGGACGGCTAATATGGAATCCATGCTATGTTACAACTTGTGGCTCTCTGGAGAAGATTCAACGGAAATTTCTGAAATTTCTTTTCGATTTTTATTTTTTTTTGTTTCTGGCCTTTTTCTCCGCCTCCACTCTACTTCAAAGCTTTCTTGTCCTTGGTAGAGCAGTCTTGTGTGAAAATTTTTATAGAAATCCCAGCGGTACTTCTCAAGTTATAGGTAGCTATAAGATTAGCGGACAGACCGACAGACAGACAGACCGACGCATTTGAGTGACATGGTTTTTCGTGATGTGCATACACATCCAAAACACATAATATCCAATGTAATGTTCGCCAGTAGGCGTGGAAAGTATAAACAAACGAGGTTTCACCTGGAAGACATGAATAAAATATCAGTTGTGAACGAGCCTCTTGTACCGAGGATCGGGGTAAATGTTGACGCTGATTCCGAATACGAACATGATCTTAAAGTGTCAAAAACTTAAGAGTTTGTAACATTTTCATTTTTTGCCTCCGAGTCTAGAAGTGAATCTGGATATACCCGGTAACTTAGGACGCTGATTTCACATATCGCCATCACGAAATTCTAGTGCCGGGAAATCCTATTAGGGATAGGAAAATCGGCTATGTATGGTCTCCCGCAAATCTGATATTTTTTATGCAATTTTTCACATGCCCTTATAATAACTTTAAATGTTTAGCTGCGGAGTCTTCTGAAGCCATAGATTCATGACAAGTCTGTGAACACCAACATATTAGATGTCTAAGTTACACGCTGTATCAGCAAACACCACTAAATTCATGGAACAACGTTATTGCATCTTTTGGCAAACGAGGTTTCAGTTGCGAACTAAGCAATTTTAAGATGTATTGTTCCATAAAATATAGTTTAATAAACATTTCAAATATCTGAGACGGGTACGCTTTGCCAATGAAAAAATCAATGAGCCGTATTCATAAAACAAAGGATTTCCTTGTACTTGCAAATCTTGAAGGAAATCCTCCAGATGGTATTTATAATAATTTGAAGTAAATGCATTTGATTTTTGAGTATAAGCATATCCTTCAAAGCAGTGACATAAGTAACAGGATATTCATAATCTTCACCTTATACTTGGCATAGAAAGCATATCCTTCAAATATTCTGAGTGTGGTCAGTATGATGGCGGAAATTGTGGATGTTAGGGATGTTAAAACGTACAAACCTCGTTTATCCTCACTTGGTCGTGACTTAAAAAAATTATATCGGTTCGACGAAGCAAATGTGCAATGGCTTGCGGACAGATTTTTAATTGAGAATGAAGAAACTCGAGGAGGAGCACTTTCATGTATTCATAAATTGAAGATATGTCTACGCTATCTCGGTGAGAATGGATATCAACAAGGTATTGTTCAGGAACTTGGTGTTAGTTAAGCAACGGTATCTCGGACTGTGGATAGAATTGTGCATAGTTGCACAGTCGAACGAATGGATCAAGTTTCCATCTATCAATCCTGAACTGATGGAGGCCAAGCGGATATGGCAAAGCATGTATAAATTTCCGACAGCGATTGGTGTAATCGATTGTACACATATAGGAATCCTGAAACCAAATCGCCATGGAGATGAGTACATCAACCGAAAAGGGAAACCTACTTTAAATGTGCTTGTGATGCCAGAGAGATGTTCACAAGTGTTGATGTCAGTTGGCCTGAATCAGTGCATGATTCCAGAATATGGAGAAATTCACAGACTACTCGTATATCACTAACAAACAAAGCAAATGTTGTACTACTAGGCGATGACGGTTATGGTATTGAGCCATGCCTTATGACTCTCTTCAGAAATCCTACTCCAGGTGGAGAAATAAATTATAATGAGCTTTTAAAACAAGCAAGATTTATCATTGAATGCTGGTTCGACCAACTGAAACGCCGGTTTCCTATCCTACAGTATGTTTGCCGCGTAAAGTTGGAAAATGTGCCGAAAATAATTATTGCTTGTATTGTACTCCATAATGTTGCGAAGAGCTTGGGCGATCCTGACTTTGAGTTAGTTAAACAAGACACAGATAAAGATGAAGGAAATCATGAGAATGAGAACTTTCTCTCCGTCAACTAGGTCAACAAATAAGAAGAAACTTGAATATTATAATAAATAGTTTAACTGATTAAAGTTTATTTATAAGTTATAATAAGTTTTATTTTCGTCAAGATCATAAGTTACAGGTGGCTTCTGACGCTGCATCATTTCTAATTTCGTTTTATAATACTCTTGTTGTAAAATACTTGTTTGGTACTGCTGTAATAGCACTAGAGGTTGCAGTTCTTTTTTCGTTAACACTTTGGTTTCCTCAGTTTCGTATTTCTCTGTTGCTAATTTTCTTTTTTGGTGGCAATGTCTTCTGAATTGGTGGCGCTGTAATACTAACTGTTTGCTCACTGCGCTAGGTAAATAGTTCACTTCCTTCTTCGTGAACACTACCAACCTGAATGGCACTTCTAATTTTCCCAATTGTAGGATTACAGTCACCTTCCATAGCTTTCAGCAACTTTCTTTTCCAATCTAACAATTGAATTGCTTTATTGCCAGTTTTTTTAGATCTGTTTCTTTCTTCAATCTTCATGCTGTTGATTTCTTTAATAAGCCTTTAGTATCTAACGGTTTACCGAATGTTGATTCGTAGGTGTATTTTTTCAACATCTTTTTCAAGGCATCGTCCTTTCTCATTTTTATTTTTGGAACTTGTGACTTTTGCAAAATAATGGGAGCAACGGCAATTTTATCTGCGATGAACTGCAGGTCGTTGCCATTATTTTCTATAGTTTCCTCATCACTTGAGGATGACATGTTTATTAATTTGATAAAAAACTGTATCCAGTAAAAATACGGAACGGTCTGTGTAAGCTCTGGGGTAGAACTGTCAGTGATGCTGAGTGAAGGAACTCCCACGTCAACTACAAGCTGGAACAAGTCAGGACATGTCGCTCAAGATACAAATACCAGTCAACCTATTACTTCTTGGAGGATATCCTCGCCAGTATAATGTAATCATTATGAATATGAAAACAAGGATATGCTTATACTTCTACCTTTTTCTCCGAAGCAAGACCTTATACTTTTACCTTATGCTTCCGAGGATATGCTTACGGCTCATTATTTTATTATAGATGACGATAAATATTTTGTGCCAAAGCTTTTAGGGCATACCTTATTCTATTTTTATTGTTATACGTATATCCTTTATCACAGAAAAGGTTCTGCATCAATTCATCCATATCTCCCGGTATCTAAAGCTACGACGATATTCCGACAGAAATACCTATTGTCAATATTGTTGTATATCATATATCATTTTTCATGAAACATCTATATACATATATCAGCCAGGTTTTATCTAATAACAATTATGACGAAAAATTAAGCAAACAAAATGACTCACTGATTCCATGTATACCGGTATAAGGAAATACCGTTTATGTATGTTTTTACGTAAAAATGTATGTCATCCAGAATTTGGTGTTCTGGTTTCAGTCTGTAATGATTCATGGTGTCATCACTTCAAGCACCATCAAAAACAAGAAAACAGTAAGTTACAAGGTTTGTTCGTACAGTGATCGGTAACTTGTCGGTGACTGTGTCTCGGATCTGGTCGTGTGAATTATGTCTATAGAGCCTAGAAGAATGAACGAAATTTGTGTGACGGGATCTTGGACACGATCACTGACAGGTTGGTGACAGCTGTACGAACAGGGCTACAATGTAATGATAAACTGACATAAACGGTGTTCCAATAGGTACTTTGAAATTTTATTTATAAATGATACTAATTTTGGAACATACAGGCTGGCGCATCGAAAACGAAACTGGCAGCTCAGTTTTTTTTGGAAAAATGCTCAGACCCGTCGATTTTGTTTTCGAGGGGGACACAAGCTTGGCAAAAAATCACGTTAGCACGTGCAGCCCCCTAAGCGGCTGTGACACCACCCCCAAAATCTTAAATGGAAAGGGGGGTCGAGTGATACCTCATTTTAAAGGTCTTTCAATTAACTTTATAATGATATAAAATTAATGTACTTCAGTTCAGTAGTTTTGAAGATTTATTGATTTAAAGCTTAAATAAAATCATCATTAGTGGAAATCAATACATTTGGCAGCAAAGTAATTTAAAAATGAAGAATGAACTGACCCGTTAGGCAAGTAAATGTTGAAGATGGCTACCATGACTCTCCATGCAATAATAAAGATTTTGCTCAAAGTAATTTGAAGGCATTTCCTCATTTACAATTCTTTGTCGCAGGTCTACTAATGATGTTAGCTGAGTAGCATAGATTTTGCTTTTTAAATGACCCCACATAAAGAAATCCAAAGGTGATAAATCTGGCGATCTTGGGGGCCATTCGATGGCACCTCTTCTACCAATCCATCGATCTGGAAACGTCTGATCTAAATTTTGTCGAACACGTAATGCGTAATGTGGCTGTTAATGCAGGATCTATGGCGTCTTCTAGTAATTCCAAATACATTTCACCGTTCAAATTTCCAGGTAAGAAAAAAGGACCAACTAAATGATCGCCAAAAATACCAGCCCAAACATTTAATTTTTGTGGCTGCTGTGTATGAACCTCATGATAAATTCTGGGATTAGAATCGGACCAATATCGGCAGTTATGACGATTTACTACGCCATTTAAGAAAAAGGAACATTCGTCGGAAACGCAAGTGTTGAATAGAAAATGTTCATCGTTTATAATTCGTTCACTCATATCTTCACAAAATTGAAATCGCCGATCAAAATCGTCTTCATTAAGTTCTTGTACCAGGTGAGTTTTATACGGATGAACACTATGGGCCTTTAGAATCCGTTGGACAGTACGTCGACTAATACCACACACAGTCTCCAATTTGCGGGTACTTAACGTACGATCTACATAAACTTGCCCTAAAACCCCCACTTCTATTGCTTCGTCCTTATGGGATTTTCAATGTTGCGTTTTTTATTGGCGACTGACCCAGTTTCCCGAAACTTAGCTACAAGTTCTAGAACATATTTTCGATGCGCGTTACTGTTCTCATATCGCTCATTAAATATTTCTGCTGTTCTATAAGCGCACTGATTATTTCCGAAAAATATTTCGACAATTTAAACTCTTTCTGCTGTGGAATATGCCATGGTTAATTTATGTAATAAAGCGTTACAAGTTATTTTAGCAACAAAGGTTGGTCAAATCAATCGCAAACTATGTACTAAATTCCTGTTTTAAATAAGTACGAAATATTTCCTTATCTTTCTTCAAGAAATAACTTTTTTGCCAGAAAAAACCCTCCAATAGCTATTTGCAACAACAAAATGATAAACAAACCATGGGCGTAGTAAAGAAAAGCATTTACTTATTAACTAAATTCTTTTAGTCACATTTCTTCTGAAAGTAGTACAAACTGATTTGATGTACCTATTAAAGTCTACTTTAAGCTTTAAATCACTAAATCTTCAAAACTACTGAACTGAAGCTCATGTATTTTACATCATTATTGGGAATTGAAAGACCCTTAAAATAAGGTATCACTAGACCCCCCGTTCCATTTAAGATTTTAGGGTTGGTGTCACCCCCGCCCAGGGGGCTGCACGTGTTAACGCGATTTTTTGCCAAACTTGTGTCCCCCTCGAACACAAAATCGACGGATCTGAGCGTTTTTCCAAAAAAAACTGAGCTGCCAGTAAATGCGTCTGTTTCGTCTTGAATGCGCCACCCTGTATGTCTGTTTATATTAGCAGAATTTAGAAGTCTGGGAGTTCCCCTCTCCAGCAGTATCTTCAGATTCTTCGAGTAAAAAACCTTTTGACACAGGTCTGAATACATGTTTTGTTTCATGTTATTAATCATCTGCACATTGCTTGAGTATACTTGATCCTTGAAAAATCGCCACAAAAATATCAAAGGAGTTATACAGGGTGTTCCAGAATATCATGTCAATCTATCGTATGCATAGAGAACACACAAAAATATTGCTACAACGAAGATTCAGGCCCCTAATTCAAAACGAAATACTGAAAGTTTTGTGAGCAGTGAAAGCCCCACTTAATGGCATTCATTGAAAATAATCAGCTCATTAAGATCATCAGGGACGGACTACCGAAACATTGCTGATGTCCTGTATAATAATGACTCTAAATAATAATAATAATAATAATAATAATAATGTCTTTATTCATCCATCCACACTGCGAGGCGAAGTTTAGCCAGCTGGCTACTCTACCACTTAATCTCACAGCGCAGGAACACATACAAAAGGAAAGATATAACAATTAATAGCAATCGACTAAATAATAAATACAATAATTAAGGCTTAAATAGATTAATCTTAATATGTTGTACATCTATTCTACATAGCCCGCTCTAACAAAAAAAAACAATAAAGACAAAAAAAAATATATCAGCCATCTTGGCTAGCAGACCACAGAAGATGGTTCTTAATGGCTCTCTTAAATGCAAGTATTCCCTTCTTTTTGTAATTGTCATTAAGACTATTATACACCTTGACAGCGTTGTAGGTGAAGCTACGATGGAAAATGTTGCTCCTATAACTAGGTATATTGAAGTCAGAGTTATGTCTGAGATTCCTGTAATTGAGATCCCCACATGGTACCAGCCTTTTTAGTAGATAAGTAGGTAGCCTAAAATTTACTCTTGTTTTATATAATCCGTTTTTGAGAAAAAGAGTCTTGGTCCTATCGATTTAAACTACAGCTGTTCCTCAATAAAGTCGGAATAAGAAGAATTTTTGCGACGATGTCGTTTATGCATTTCGAAGTGTGGCAGGCATTTTGAGCATTTATTCTGAATAAACTGCTGTTGTTAGTCCAATACATACTAAAGACATATCTGCCTGAATGTATTATAAGTCCATATTACTTGCAGACAATTCTAAATAAGCACTGTAAAGTGGCCATCCTGTATACCTCAACAAATGATTAATATTCAGTGATCTTTCTGTGTTGGTGTCGGTGTTTCTATGTCATTTAGTATACAGGGTGTTTCACAACTATCCGACAAATCTTAACCACATGCAACTGTTACGAAAGGAGTTGATTTCTCAAAAAAAGAAATGTAATAAAAGTCCTACAAAAATTAAGTTATAAACCTGAGATTCAATAATAAATTGAAATATAAATGTCTGTATTTTGCGTTCATCGTAGTGATATTAGAATACGCATTAGTAATTTATTGTAGCAAATGTTGTACCACACAACTGATGAAAACAAAATACCAGGATTTTTTTTTCATACTGATAGGAACGTGTAAATAAGGTTTAATCTGTGTCGTGGGTGATCTGAATGAAGAACGGTCGATTTTTGTAAAGTTAAATAAGAAATTATTTTGCGAGTTTATGTTTTTAGTTAGTTATTAATTAATGAGGAGCTGGTGGACAATGTTCTAGCGTACGGAGAAACAGGGCAAAATTCGCGAGCGGCTTCTGGTTAAGCCCACCGATTTCCGAATAGGCACATACACATTAAGAAACGTTTAGTTCAATAATTGTTTTACGTGCATGTGCTAGTGGAGATTTGCGCACAGACGTGGAGTGGATGGGGGTTGGGTTCGTCCACAACGCCTTTTAAATATCGAATACGAAATTTTGAATATTGTGGAAGAAAATCCGGGAATAAGCACAAGGCAGTTAGCCCTCACGCAGTGGTCCAGACACATTTCCAACATCGTTTTTTTCAAACGTGTGGGCCGGTATTGTCGATGAACGTCTAATTGGACCGTTCATATTGCCAGATCGGATTAATGGTCAACAGTATTTGGAATCAGGTATACCAGATACGCTGGATCGGAAGGGGTGGACCAATTGCATGGCCTCCACGGTCTTCCGATCTAAATCCTCTGGACTTCTTTTTATGGGGATACTTGAAAAACGAGGTATACCGTACTCCAGCTCAGAATATTGAAGAATTGCGAGACAGAATCACAGTGGCTGCCGATAATTTGAGCCTTCAGGCACAGCAGGAAGGAGGTGTATTTGAAGTAGTGCGCCGAAATTGGATTAGACACGCCCAAGCTTGCATTGCAGTCAATGGGAACAATTTTGAACAGCTTTCATAAGAAAGTGAACTGTTAAACTGTATTATTTTCTGTGGTACTTTTATTAATTTAAATTAATTAAAAATCAACAGAGCATATGTGGTTAAAATTTGTCGGATAACTTGTGAAACACCCTGTATATTTGCCGCAAGAGTACTCAAAGATTGTTGGAAATACAAGCAAAATCTTTAAAGTCATCTATGTAGCGCAGGATATATTTTTAAATTTCAAGGCCCATTTGCAACAGTTGTTTGTGAAGGATCCTTCAAGAAAAAACAATAAATTTACGATTTCAAAATATCGAATCATGCCCTATAAAAAAACTAGATTATGAAATATTTAAATGTAGTGAAACAGTCTCTTTGTATCTGTTTAATATTTTTGAAATCCAAGATAAGAGGAATGTGCAGCCCCTGACTTTAAAAAATACTACAAATAAGATCTATACTGAAAGAAGCAAGCTAAAGAAAAATAAAGTTGATCACGTTATGACTGGCTAAAAATTACGTGCCCCAATGTGATCAGTGGTTCTATGGATAAATCAGAAAATACCATCAGAGCTTTTCGCAGTATGATGAAGAAACTTTCGCATCAGAATTCAGTGAAGATGATTGAATGAAAATATTTTAAGTTTGTATCAGAAGTTGAATGAAGTCCGGTATTAGTTTATTTTATTCAGCAACTTCATAAAAAAACAAAGTTTGTTTTATCTTAATTTTAACCTTATAAATCAAAAAACTTTGCATAAACAGTCAGGTCTATTAGTCTTTCCCTCATAACTCATTTATTTTTCTATTTACAGATTGATATCTTTAAATAATAATGCAGCAGAATTATCTGCAATTGACAGCGAATACGAAAATTTTCAGTAACTAAAAAATTTACATTAAAAACATTTTAGATGTTTCCTTGACGTTTTTCTTCATGTGACTTGACTGGCTTATGCATTGACCCCCTCTATTTGAAACAGGAGTCAGTTTTTGAAAAATAGCGGTGCGACCTATGTTCCTGTTTAGTGGTTCAGCTACCCTCATCCAGTTGTTGAAGTTGCTACTAAAGTTCAATCATTTTGCTTTTTTGCACAGTCTATTGCTAGATCCTAAGGTAGTCTAGAGAAAACGTCAACGTCGCTCCTGAAATTTTCACAACAGCTATTTTAAAAGACTTCTGGGGAATTGTAAATCATAACAAAATCCAAAATAATAGCAGAAGAAAGCACAAAGCATATATGCCATATATTGCGTGGTTGGCTAAGCATTTTGTCCAACAATACTTGTATTTCGCGGATTTCTATGAGGACATTTTGAAAAATTCTTACGTGTCTCTAAACTGGACGAAATTAAATGCTTGAATCTCAAAAATTCCTTCTTTCTTTATTTATATAGAAAATGAAAATGGGTATCATAATTAAGATAGTTTCAAGTCCAATATGTAAAAAGCGGTTGCATCGAACGTATTCATTTTAATTACAGAACATACTGGTATGCTAGACGTTAACCGCAGAACCCGTTTGACCATCTGGGTGCTAGAAATGTCATTGAGTTCATATGCGTGATAAAAGACATCTGACTAGAAATATTTGCTAATAAGTACGTACCACGTACCAGCATCATGTAAATCGTAGAACTACCTTGCTCCTTGCAGAAAGAACTGAGTTATAATCAGAGACTCAGTAAAATGATTTGGTATGAACGAAATTTTTTATGCACTGAGACCATAGGTCGTGAATGAATTCGTAATGCACTTGGTGTATCGTTCGACTGATCTAATAATTTGTTGATACACATCGGTGGTCTATGTCATCCCAAGCTAACTGTATTTGGTTCCGAAGAGCTGCTAGTGTTGGTAGAGGATCAGGCTGATCAGATAAAGAGGTCACTATTCTGGTCCTCCGTCTGACCCTCTAGGTCTGTAGACCTAGAAGACCAAGGAAAGAGGCTGACTTAAGCAATATTAAAGCAGTTCATTGTAACTCTAGCGATATGGGGACGGGCGTTAACTTGTTATAAAATAGGGTCTTCAAGCGTTCTGAGGAGGCCTGACTGGGCATCAGGGTCACAAACTATACTGCCACGGACAAACAAAATTTTGTTCAAATTAAATATTGAATAACTTTTTAACCTTTGCATCAATTTCGTTAATTTTTTCTTCAAGTTGTAGGTAATTTCATTGACATCATTATCGAAAATATTTGTTGTTATACAGGGTGTGACTAAAAGGTGCATTTTGCCCTAAATTTCTGAACACCCTGTGGAAACATTGGATTGCTGGATAATGTGTCTTCGTATGAGAATTTTACGCCTCATGACGAATGGTGTTGACACTGGGCACACTATTTCTACGGAAATCATGTCGTAGCTTCCGAATCGTTGCAACAATCGACTCATTATTTAAGTAAAACGTTTTAACAATACGGACGCGTTGTGGGATCGTGTAGCGCTTCATGGTGAATTGGACACATGTGTTTTAAACAGCTACTACGGCGCCACCTACTGAAATGCGTGTAGTACTAAATCCTAAAAAGTAAACAGTAAATTTTGGAAAACGGATGTGTTATAAATAATTCAAGCCATAGCGTTCCTTTTGACCACCGTGTACATGAAATCTGGCCCCACGAGACGTCACGAATTTTTGGTAGTTTATATTCAAATTCAGGGTCCAAAATCACGTAAGCGCACCAAGGTATTGTTACTTCGGGAGATGAAAATGAAAATTTTGATCAAGTCTATAATATGGTTTCTTACGCAAAATTTTCAAAAACCTCTGTGTATCTGTGACTTCCTCGATAAATCGAGTGCCTAAGCTTCGAATTCTTAATAAAGATGCTAAAATTTACCTTGTAATTCCTTAAGTTACATGGTTTTAATTTTCTACAGGCGATTGAATGATTGAATTCAAAAAAGATACTTATGTGGTATAACTGTGTGTGCGTGCTTGTTACCCAAAAAAAAGTCAAACCACATTCCTCAAATCAACCTGACTCACATTTCAAGTCGATAATGCTTTTGTCAAACAATGTTATCATTATCATACTTGCGGCCGAAATAAAGGTATACCTGCTCGATAAGAACATGTTGCTTCAGTAAGCACTTTAGTCCAGTAAATATAGATTTCGACTAAACTCGGACACCCCTTCACAACAAACTCTGAAGCGCGACGTTCAAATTCGCGCGCTTCTATTGGCCAGCAAGTGATAAATGCCTGGGCAGGCAGCGACAAGCGGGCAAAAACGGCGATCGACTGCTCATTTTTGGTTTGACGCGAAACAAATGAGGCTCGAAATCCCATCTCAAATAAAATCAAGAAGAAATAACGATTCTTTCATCTTGGAATTCGTATCTCTTACCGTTTCCGAGATCTCAGTGGTGCGAGTCGAATTTGAAACACATTGAGCCGTATTCATAAAAGAAAAGCATATCCTCGGAAGCATAAGGTAAAAGTACAAGGTCTTGCTTCGGAAAAAACGTAGAAGTAGACTTGTTCCAGCTTGTGGTTGACGTAGGAGTCCGTTCACTCAGCGCCACTGACAGTTGTACTCCAGAGCTTACACAGACTGTTCCGTATTTCTACTGGATACAGTTTTTTATCAAATTAATAAGCATGTCATCCTCAAGTGATGAGGAAACTATAGAAAATAATGGCAACGACCTGCAGTTCATCGCAGATGAAATTGCCATTGCTCCCATTATTTTGCAAAAGTCACAAGTTTCAAAAATAAAAATGAGAAAGGACGATGCCTTGAAGATGTTGAAAAAATACGAATCAACATTCGGTAAACCATTAGATACTAAAGTCTTAATAAAAAAAAATCAACAACAACAGGAAATTCAGATTGAAGAAAAAACAGATCTAAAAGAATGGTAATAAAGCAATTAAATTGTAAGATTGGGAAAGAAAGTTGCTGAAAGCTATGGAAGGTGACTGTAATCCTACAATTGGGAAAATTAGAGGTGCCATTCAGGTTGGTAGTGTTCAAGAAGAAGGAAGTGAACTATATACCGAGCGCAGTGAGCAAACAGTTAGTATTACAGCGCCAGCATTCAGAGACATTGCGACCAAAAAGAAAATTAGCTACAGAGAAATACGAAACTGAGTAAGCCAAAGGGTTAACTACAAAAGAATTGCAACGTCTAGTGCTACTAGAGCAGTACCAAACAAGTATTTTACAACAAGAGTATTATAAAACGAAATTAGAAATGATGCAGCGTCAGAAGCCACCTGTAAGTTATGATGTTCACGAAAATAAAACTTATCATAACTTATAAATACACTTTAATCAGTAAAACTATTTATTATAATACTCAAGTTTCTTCTTATTTGTTGACCTAGTTGGCGGAGAGAGAGTTTGTCATTCTCATGATTTCCTTCACGTTCATCTGGGTCTTGTTCAATTAACTCAATGTCAGGATCGCCCAAGCTTTTCGCAACATTATCGAGTACAATACAAGCAATAATTATTTTCGGCATATTTTCCAACTTTACGCGGCAAACATACTGTAGGATAGGAAACCAGCGTTTCAGTTGGCCGAAACAGCGTTCAATTATAACTCTTTCTTGTTTCAAAAGCTTATTATAATTTATTTCCGCACCTGGAGTAGAATTTCTGAGGGGAGTCATAAGGCATGGCTCAATACCATAACCGCCATCGCCAAGTAGTACAACATTTGCTTTATTTATTAGTTGTGATCTAGTCTGTGAATATCTCCATATTCTGGAATCATGCACTGGTCCAGGCCAACTGACTTCAACACTTGTGAACATCTCTCTGGCATCACAAGTGGCTTGCACATTTGAAGTAGGTTTCCCTTTTCGGTTGATATACTCATCTCCATGGCGATTTGGTTTCAGGATTCCTGTATGTGTACAATCAATTACATCAATTGCTGTCGGAAATTTATACATGCTTTGCCATATCCGCTTGGTCTCCATCAGTTCATGGTTGGTAGTTGGAAACTTGACCCATTCGTTCGACTGTGCAACTATGCTGTTAACAACTCTATCCACAGTCCGAGATACCGTTGCTTGACGAACACCAAGTTCCTGACCAATATCTTGTTGATATCCAGGGTCACCGAGATAGCGTAGGCATTTCTTCATTTTATGAATACGTGAAAGTGCTCCTCCTCGAGTTTCCTCATTGTCAACTAAAAATCTGTTCGCAAGCCATTGTACATTAATTTGCTTCGTCGAACCGATATAATTTTTTGAAGTCACGACCAAGTGGAGGTATACGAGGTTTGTACGTTTTAACATCCCTAACATCCACAATTTCCGCCATCACCGTTTGACCACCTTTCGTCACGAAGTTGAGTCTGCTACTAACCACACTCAGAATTTTTGGAAGGATATGCTCCCTATGCCAAGTATAAGGTAAAGATTATGTATATCCTTTTACTTATGTCACTGCTTTGAAAGATATGGTTATACTCAAAAAGCAAAGCCATTTACTTCAAATTATTATAAATACCATCTGGAGGATTTCCTTAAAAATTTTCAAGTACAAGGATATCTTTTGTTTTATGAATAGTCATATGATCACTTAGTTTCGGGTAATATTTAGCAGTTACAATGTGTAATATATTTTTTCATTTAGAGACCGTAATTGAAAGCTTAGGAATTGAAATTTGACTACAACAACTGGTCTATCATCCGCTGATTGCTTTCACTTAAGACACCGTAGTCACAAGTAGTATCATAATAGTTTCAACAGACAAACAGCCTTGGTTTATTTTTCCTTCAGCTACCTACTCATAAAGGTAGGTCAGAGATTCTATACACATGCAGAATGTTTTGTCTCTTGGATCACGGAAGAATATTTCACGTATTTCTATTTGCAGATAAACGCTTAGCTGTATTTACACGCTAAAATCGTCTAGTAAGACCTTAAGACTTCATACTATAATGCACTGAGAGGTAAAGAATTACTACGCACTGTTTTATTTTATAAAGGGTTCTCCAATAAGAATGAGTCAATATAAAAAATAAAAGAAATTCCCTTTAAAGTATTACTTATTGATATTCTTATTTATTTAAAAGTACATGCATGCGTTTCAAAAAGGTAGCTCCCGAACTTTATTTTTCGAACTAGTTAAGTTAGCAAACCTGGAGTGATGAAATTGACGTGTAAATACACTTTAGGGTAATAAATAAGACAAGTATTGATGTATACCCAAAGGTAATAAAGAGAGGTCTGTATTTGGCATCAATACTTACTTCTTACTGTTTGTTCCGACTGTATTCTCAATGGACTAGCTTTATGAAAACATACTCAGTGTTACACCCAGAAAAAATAATTTCTTCAACTTGATTTTTTGTAAGTAATAAGAAAAAAATTAATAATTTGTTGGGCGACTCCGCAGCTGAATACACTCCTGTATACGTCTAGGCATCGACAAAATGAGATGATCGATGTTTGGTTGTGGCACCACATTCCAAGCTACTCTAACTTCATGCATTCGCTGTGGCAGAGTCTGTGCCGGATGGTACAAAGTGGATAGTCTCCTCCCCATCATATCCCAAATGTTCGATGGAGTTCAAATCCGGTGAACGGGGTGGCCAAGGCGAAACATTAACGCCATGCTTCTTGAAGGAAGTATGACGAGCAATATGGGGACGTGCGTTATCTTGCTGAACAGGGGCGTGGTGTGTAGGACATCATCAAGATAACGCGTTGCAGTCATATTACCTTGAACAAAGAAAAGAGGTGATCGGCTACCATAGGAACAAATCCAATATCACGCCGTTCTCCACGGCGGCGTCCCTTCTGGGAACACTGTGCGTACCTAGACAGAATCGCGATTCGTCGCTGACACATTATGCCATTTTACCTCCCAATGTTGCCGTTCTCTGCTTCAGTTCAAACGTTGACGACAGTGGTCTGCAGTCAGAGGTAGCACTCAACGTGAACGGTATGAAAAAAGTCCAAAGCTCTCTTCCTTCTTCTCCAAACCATTGGTCAGCGATCTGCGCATTGTAGCAAAACGGTCTCGTAGGGCTACGAGTAGTTGTCTGACGCGCCCATCTTGACGCTCTGTGGTATGCCTCGGTGGACCAGTTGGCTTTGTTCTTGTTTCACTACCTTCTTCTATCCACACGCGACACACATGCATTACCGTCATTGCAGAACAATTAACACGGCCGCCAATTTTGCGATAGGACAAACTCAACATCTCGATAGGCAATAATTCTACCACTGTCAAAGTGGTGATAATTTAGACGTCTTCGAACGCGAGGCATTTTATGTAAATGAAAAGGCTATAACTAAAAATATCTGTACTGCTCAGATCTCAGAAAGTGCTTTCTTCACAAAAACTTTTAGGTAACAAAGGTGAACAAAAACAAAGATAAAACGTTGACACGCCAACCCACACGTAAGCTCAAAAGCTTGTAAGGCATTATGGTATGACGTAAATGCTGCAGATCAAACGAATAAGGTCTGCGACTAGAAAGTTGGGTAACTTCCTAGTTAGTCCTCAAAGACAACAACACTTTGAAGTTTCGTGAATAGGAGGAAAACGATCCCTTATCGTCGAGCGGCAAGATGTGACGAATTGGAGTTCGTCGTAATTCGTTATTCAATGTAGTACACAGAGTTGGGCTAAATCGTTTCTTTTGGTGCCACGATTCCATGGTTTCCATTCCTTTAGCTCGCTCACGATTTCTTTTAATTAAGATTTCCTTCGATTCCGTTTTCCCTAATTCCAATAGGTATGTACAATCTGCGAAACCAAAATCGCCAATTTTGGCCTAAAGTCACGGTTCAAAATCGCTTTAAAATAATCTCAAAATACTACAATATTTTCACACAGTGCTGCTACTATGCCCAGGACCAACACCTTTGTAGTTTTTGAATATCGGTTCAATGGCCGCAGAGAAAATGGCCAGAAACGAAAAAAATAACATCGCACAAGCTTCGTTTTTTGACGTTTCAGATCATTTTTGTGTAAATCTCAATTTTTTGACGGTGGTATACAGGGTGATCCTTAATGATATGCGAATTTTTAAGGGTGAAAAATTAATGTCAGTTTGCTTTGTAAGCTATGGTCCAAAATTTTTTCCTTACAAAAACTCGAGGTGTTGGGAAGTTTTAGGAAAAAAATGGAAATTAATTAATATTTTCAGAACCGCTTCAGATATTTCACTGATATTCAATACGTAGTGAAAGTTAATAAAGCTGCATATTTTTCAATGCAAAAATAATTTTTAGCTTTAACAGTGGCGTGCGTACGTATATTAAGAAAAAAATAGTACGTCAATGGTTTTTTGCAAAATAAAAATTATTTTTGATTTCCCCGTTCAATTTTAAACAAATGATCAATCACTCTTGAGTTGCTTTCCTTCGATGCGCCATTTTCGAGTAAAAAAATAAAAACCGTTCTATTGTCTAACTTGCAAAATTATTATTAATTTAATTGGAAAAATTAAACACATTAGGGGTAATGAACAACTGAAAACATAAACATAACATTAAAACCAACGAAATGATTACAAAAATTGTTGAAAATGGCCCCCTTCACTTAGTATGCATGCTTCCGCCCTCCTTCTCATGGAATTGCGCACTCGATGAAATACCCCTGGAGTGTTTTTTATTCTATCACCAGCTGCAACTATTCTTTCTCTTAATTCCTCTACAGTGTTAATGGAACTTGTGTACACTAGTGTCTTAAGATAGCTCCACAATAAGAAATCTAAACTGTTCAGGTCTGGGGACCTTGGTGACAATTCTTGAGGCCCACCGCGGCCAATCCAACGATTTGGATAAACAGTTTGTAAATAATTACGAACCGCTACACTGAAATGCGCTGGTGCACCACCATGCATGTACCACATATTGTTTCTTCTTACTAACGGAACATTATCAAGCAGCAAAGGCAACTTGTTGAAGAAAATTGAGGTAAGTCTGTCCGTCAAGTCGTCCCGGCAAGAAGAATGGGCCAATAAAGCGGTTGCCAATAATTCCTGCCCATACGTTAACCGAAAACTGGTGTTGGAAATGGGTTTCGGTTACGGCATAGGGATTTTCTTCTGTCCACAAATGATTATTGTGGAAATTCTGAATGGCATTTCAAGAAAAATTAGCTTCGTCCGTGAACAGAATCATTGATTCAAATTGCGGATTTTGTGTAATTTTTTTGAAGATACCACTGACAAAAGATCACACGCCTTGGAAAATCAATGAGAAGTAATGCCTGTACTCTTAAAATATGGTAAGGATGTAACAAAAAATCCACATAAATTCTCCAAACAATTTGATGGCAAATATTTAAGTGTCTAGCGATCTTCCTCGTACTCGTTTCAGGATGTTATTCGACTTCGTGCCGCACTGCTTCCTCAATTTCAGGTGTTCTCACACTTAGAGGTCCACCTTCAGATGTTCCTTTTCGAACAGAACCAGTTTCAGCAAGACGACGATGAATATTAGAAAAGGTTCGACTATCTGGCAAAGCACGATCGGGATATCTCTGGTGATAAATCCGTCTGGCTTGCTCACCATTACCGTCGGCAAGGCCATATACGCAATGCATTTCCGGCATTTCTTCATTTGAATAATTCACCATTATTAACAAGATTGTAAAAACTAAATTATGAAAAAGATGTCACAGCGAACAGATTTGAATAACAGAGACTTGTCAGATGTCAGAAGTCAGTGACATATTCCAGAGCTACTAGATATTTATTGCTAAATTGCATTCTTCAATTATTACATTAATTTTCTCGGACAATTCAAGAGAGATCATTTGTTTTAAATTGAACGGGGAATTCAAAAATAATTTTTATTTGGCAAAAAACCATTGGCGTACCATTTTTTTCTTAAAAAATATCGAAGTCAATACCCGTACGCAGGCCAATGTTAAAGCTAAAAATTATTTTTGCATTGAAAAATATGCAACTTTATTAACTTTTACTACGTACTAAATATCAGTGAAATATCTGAAGCGGTTCTGAAAATATTAATTAATTTCCATTTTCTTCCTAAAACTTCAACACCCCGAGGTTTTGCAAGAAAACATTTTTGGACCATAGTTTATAAGGCAAACTAACATTAAATTTTCATGTAGATTCACACCCTTAAATATTCGCATATCATTATATATTTTACACATATTTACGCATATATTTGCTTCAACACCTATTACAATATTTTTGATACGTACTATACGAAGTGCGAGTGCGAGCCGCTGAAAGGCGAACGTACATGCCAGGAATTTACCTGAACAGCTGAGAAGAGGTCGCCAACGATGCCCAGCGATGTAACAATTGCGACTACCATGGCAATATAAATTACTAATGAAAATGAACATATTTGGTGGAATGAAGAATCTCATATGTTTTTGGTACCTTTGTCTCAAGCAAACAATGCCAAGGGCGTGCGAAAGCTGCCCTCAGTGTCCTCGATTATTTAAAAAAATACTTTTTCTCCAGCTATATTCAAGGGCTTTCATAGCCGGCCAATAGAAAGCATACCAAAAGGTAAGACAGTTCATTCCAAGTGAAAAATTTCAATTTTCGCCAAATCAACATACTTTTTTAGTAATTGCCAAACATTTCGAAATCGAGATACGGTTTTTCGTCGGTCTGTCCGCTAATTTTATAACCATCTATAACTTGATAAGTACCTCTCGAATTTTGATGAAATTTTGAAACAAGGTAACTACTATGCCAAGGATGAACAAGCTTTGTAGTTTTTGAAAATCGGTCTAGTGGTCGGGGAGCTATGGGCAAAAACACCAAAAACATTTAAATCGCTTAAACTTTGTTTGAGAGGCTTCTGATCATTTTCAAAAATTTTCTGTAGGGGTTCAAAAGATGTTGGGGTTTGTAGGGGATAGGGGATTGTAAATGTAACGAGTTTTAGTATTAGTCATTAATAAGCTTCTGGTCCCGGTGACAACCGGAAAATTAAATGATAAATGGCCGATGTATAATTCGAACTAATTTTGCAATTGTTGGCGTTGCGTGCACGGTGCGATGCTGCATCGTCGTCAAGGCCAGCTCCAACTGACACACCGCCACAGGAGAAATATTTATATAGTTCACCAATATTTGGATATCATATCCACATATACATTTTTCTGAATGTTATGTTCCTTATTTCCCCATTTCACCTAACGTTTAATTTGTGTACTCCGTCTATGATGGTTGTCTGAGTATTTCGTCAAGTAGATTGACTCAGTCTTATGACGCATTGATGTACTGACAAACCGACAAATGAGAAACAAGGTTTTGTGTGATGCAGATATCATTAAGCAATAAGAAACTTGTGAACCGAAGTTTGAATATTATACTTTAATACTTCCATCATCATTTAGGAAGCCGTTGATTCAAAGGCGGCGGAGGTTTCAGAGATTTCTGCTCTTATTCCAGACATTGTTTGGAGGGGATGAAAATTTTAGTTTGAAAACCGACTGCGGTGAATGGTTGTATATTGTTGCATGTTTGGTGTGAGTGAAAGACCTATTATTAATGGAAACAGAAATATGATAGATTTGCTCTAGATATGCAGAGGTCTCAGATTCATCCACGATTCAATTTCGCCTTTTGAAACGGTTTGACTCAACCCTTTTCGTTAAAACCTCCAACGAAGGCTTAGGAAGTATAGAGTCAATCTACTTGACTCCATTTTTTCACTGATATTCATTCTACTCTACGGCTTCATGTCACGGCACAAGGATTTTCATAGCAGGCGAACAAAAAAGATACAAAGCGTACAAAAGTTAACTCGGATATGTTGCATGACCATTTGTCCAGAATTATGAGGAAGTACACAGTCAACCTACTTGACGCTAATTACTGTATTATTTTTAACCCCCGACGCAAAAACTTCCAAATGGATGAACCGATCTAAATACAGCTTTATCTGCTACTCTATACGAGGCTGTTCAATTGAAACCCATCAGCGTGCGGTCATTCAGTGTTTGTGCGAGGAAGGTTTGCAACCATTGCACATTCATACGCAGTGTATGGAAACGCATGTTTTGCGTATCCTAATGTCAAGGAATCGTGTCGAAAATTTAAGAGTGGAAGAGAGGAGACGAATGATAAGCCGCGACCAGGTGCATTGAGTATTGCATCAACAGACAGGAATGTGGCATGTGTGGAATGATGTTTAGAGAAAATTGTCGAATTTCAATCACAGCAATTTCAGAAAATTTTATTTTGTCTGTTCTATTCAAAACATACTCAGAAATAATTCTGTGTTTGAGCTATTGAGGTTAGAAAATCACCTTTTTCTCATGTAATGTGTGTAATAAATGTTCTGTTAAAGTTGTTCTCATATTAGAACAGATCGTAAAACCTAAGATATGCTGAAAGGCTCATTTCTAACCTCAATATCTCAAAAATGGTTGAATTCAGACATGGGCGCTCTCACGTAAAAAATGTTTGGGTCTGCTTTCACTTTTGGGCTACCCTGTATATCAAAAACATTTTTTATTTATAGTTTAACTTTTTTTTCAATTCCTTATAATAAGAAATCTATAGTACTCCGTTAGATCTCCAACCCTATAACGAGTCTAGGAGCCTTCAAATTTTTAGGTGGGGCAAACCAATTCGAGTGGCTCAAAAAATTCATTTAACTACCCGCATATTAAAAATGACTATACAGGGTGTCCCAGAAATAACACGCCAGAGTGACACGGGAGGTAGACTGGCTTCAGATCAATCAGATAAAATCAACATGACCTAAGTAAAAGGCATACTTAGAGGAAATCGTCAAATTTCAATCACAGCAATTTCAGAAAATATTAGTGTTATTCCATAGAGGTCCAAAAAAGCTTGCAAATGGGTTTATCTTTGCAACATCTCACGGAATAGAAGCAAAACAGTAATGCATTTTTTTTGTCAATAATTGCTGGCGACGAATCTTGGTGCCATAATTTTAAACCATCCAGTAAGCTGTCATCGATGCAACGGAAACCCGCAAATTCTCCGCCACCAAAAAAGTTGTAAAGTTCAACCTTCTGCAGGTAAGCATATGTTAACATTTTTTTTCCGACCGTGAAGGATCCTTGTTCATAGAGTTTAAAGGACCTAGAGTCCATATCAACGCAAACCTGTATAATGAAACTTTAAATCTCCATCACACAATAAGACGAAAAGGTCCAAGGAAGCTCTCACGTGTGTCATTGTTCTGCACGACAATGCTCGGCCGCTTGTTGCTAAGAGTAGCGAAAGAAAATCTTCAACGAAAGAAATGGCGATATTAGAGCATCCATTCTACACTCCCGAATTATCGCCTTGCGATTTTCACTTCTTTGGGTCAGTGAAAGAGGTATTAAAAAGTAAGCAATCCCAGTCGGACCCAGAAGTAAAAAATGCCGTGAAAGAATTCTTCAAGCAGCACCCACAAGAATTCTTTAAGCATCGATTGGTGAAACCATGGGGTATGTGCCTTAAATGTAGTGGTAATTATCTGTAGCTATATTTGCCAATAATTTTTTTCTGGACCACTGCTAAACTTCGTCCAATAAAGACGTTTTATTATTATATTCAAAGCAGCTTTTCTAATAAAAGATATTAAAACGAGATTCACATGAAGGCCGGGGATTTTCTAATTTCTTACGTGTTTCTCTGTAATTTAAATGAAACAAACTTGGTAGCTTTTTTTACATTATTTTATTTTTAATACGTACATATATATCACAAATCCTTTTTGGCTCTCAGAACACACATCCTATGGGCAACATTTTATTACAAAAGAGAACATGTAACTAGTTCTACAAGCATTCAATCTCCTCGCACACATCACTTTTTGATTGAAAAAGTTCTTATGTTACAAACACAGATCTTTGATAAAATTATGTTATAATGTATAAATATATACAGGTATGAGCTCACATTTAAAGAACCATAGGAGAATACTCGCATGGCGAATACACTGGCAGGCCCATATTTAGCACAGTCAAATTGGTAAACGACTACAGCTGCTAAATATCCAGTGACTCAAACTCATGAAAATTGTAAAACGATTATAGTTAAATTTTATAATATTGTGATATTATATTCCACTTTTGAATACAGGGTGTCCCAGAAATAACACGTCAGAGTGGCACGGGAGGTAGATTGGCTTCAGATCAAGCAGATAAAATCAACATGACCTTAGTAAAAGTTTTTGTATGCCATGGCTATAAAGAACTTCTAACCTATTATATAAATTTGTTGTGAAAATAATAATAATTTATTCATTATAATTTAATTTTCATTTAATTGATTAAAGATGTTAATAATGATTCCTAATTATTTATTTGATTTGAAAAAATGATTACAGTAACTACAAGGTTGTAATTTAGCCACAAAAGACAGCTGCACTTTTTTTATTTGTAGTATTTCGAGAATATTCCGACTTCAATGACAAACCTTGGAATTATACAGTTTTTAGTAAAAAGAAACTACAAATGTTATACTAATTTTCAAAGAGCATTAAATAGCTAGTTTTCAAGGTCATTTGCTGGTTCAGTTCGGAACATTTTTTTCACAGTTATTATTCAAACTTTAGTAAAGGTTTTCGCATTGAAGCCACATGTAATAATTTACTTTATACATACCGTGATAGTTTTCAATGAAATGAATACTCGGTAGCCCAGGAAAAAAAATCGCAAGTTTTTCTTAGCCATAACAAGCAAAAAAGTTGCAAAGAGCAGGGATTTTTTGAAAAAACTTAAAAGTGGCAATATCTCGAAAACTAGAAGGCTTTTACTAAGGTCATTGTGATTTTATCTGATTGATCTGAAGCCTATCCTCCTCCCATATCACTTTAACGTGTTATTTCTGGGACACCCTGTATATAGTAAATACCGAATCACTCGTCACTGTAGGAACATTGGAAAACTGAGATCGATGCAATAATGTTATTTTGACACGGTGTTAAAATGCAATGTTTCATATACGCTTTAACTAGTTGAATGTTTCAATCACATAAAATGAAACACTTATTTATTCCACAAACAACTCCAACATTTAAGAAAATAGATATATGAGATATTCATAAGAGTTTACTTGACTCGCATATTTATCTTTCAGCTTCGAGTATTTGCAACACTGATAGGAAACGTTTTTCGAAGGCGTTTATCATCGATAAAGCAAGCAAAAGACCAAATTTGTACACTGTCATGTCTATTAAATATCCGAGCACCCCGAAATTGGCAACCATGCATTTTTTTGTTAAAAGGTTCCTAAATGTTCAGGAGATCAAGGAACTTATGGGTGACCTAGATAATGACCTCAGAGGTCAGTTTCGCAAATTCAAATAGCATCGTTTTTAACAGCAGCTACCTACTTTACCTCTATACCAAACTTGTTAAGAGATCGTATTTTCATGATAGGCAATGATGATAGGTCATTTAATATTGTTGCATCTACAATATACAACTCATTGCCCTCTACAGTATAAGATTCGATCTCACTTAGCAGCTTCCGAAATAGAGTCAATCCCATGTGAAAAGAGTACAATAGTTTTATTTTTATTGTATCAATTACATCCATTATTATTCTGTAATTGTTAGTATTGTATTATTTACGGGGGTTGCATGGAAAAGCAACTATGTTGAATGCTCATCAAATGAGTTTTTTCTTTGTTGCTCTTTTAACTAAAAAATAAATCAAAAAAGTGATTGAAGACAACCCCAGGTATAACCTTGACGTCACACATCATTTGAAAATCCAGTTTGCAAACTCAAATAGCAACTGCTATCTTTGATACCACATTCACCTACTAATTTCGGGTATAAAAAAATTGCGTCGAGTAGGTTGACTATGCATTGCCCACGCAACGTTGTCATCAGATAATAAACGATTATGTTCGGCACAAGTTAGTCCCTCTGACCTAGCTACAAACATATATAACAAAAAAATTGTCCCCACCCATTTGATAATGCTAACGCGAATTTCTTCCCTGATGTAATTATAGACCATCTGGCAACGGTGCTAAACCACACTAGTATAGTAACTCGAAAGAACCGGCGATGCAGTCAGAGTCATTCAGAGGCGTCTACAAATATTTCTCGAATATTTTCGGGGAAATCTGTGATATGGGAAATATGTACTGATAGTGTAAAATTAATGAACATAGAATTGTGTAAATTTACTGCTGTCAAAAATTAATGAAAATGTTCAGTAGGCGTGGGAAGTAAAATGGTTGATGCTGTTTGAATTTGAGGTCATTATCTCATATTGAAGGTCACCGATAAATTCCTTTGATCTTTTGCAGGACCTTATTTTTTTTGAAAAAAAACGCATGGTTGCCAAGTTGTCGGAGTGTGATAATAATATTGTTTTCAGTTTTGATTAATGATATCTATATTTGTGTGGAAGAACAACAAGGAAAGGATCTTATCTTCCAACTTTCTCTTCAAAAAGCAGATCGTCCCATGCTAGCATGAAACATATGGTATTGTTGGCAAATGCATTTGAAGGGTACAGGTGGAAAAAGAGGAATGTCACAAATTTGATGTTTTGTAGTTAGAACCGGCAACATGTAGTCTTAATCCATGACGTATCGGGAACAGGCAAAAACAATAACAGTTCGTAGTTATACCCAATTGAAAACTTGCTTTGCAGGAGAAAAAATATGAATGATCGTCACCGAAACTATTAGCTACTACAACAATTTACCATACGCCAATATGCGACGAAATAATCATTTTTAAGCAGTTCCCATTGATTTTGTTTTGTCTGTACTATATTATTTTGAATAAAGCTTTTTTTGGTTCATTGTTTTTTCTTGTTCGAATTAAAAAAATACTTGGAAATACTTCGGTGTTTGAGCTATTGAGGTTAGAAAATCACCTTTTCCTCATGTTCTAGGCCCTGCGTAATAAATTTTCTCTTTAGAACGTTCTCATATTTGAACAGATCGTAAAACCTAAGATAGGCATTTTGCTGGTTAATAAACCCTTAGATTTTACATGACGAAAGGCTCATTTCTAGACTCAATATCTCAAAAAAGGTTGAATTCAGACATGGGCGCTAACAAATAAAAAATGTTTAAAATCATAAAATGTTCGGTCTGCTTTCCCTCTTGGGCTACCCTGTATATCAAAAACATTTTTTATTTATACTTTAACTTTTTTACAATTCCTTATAATAAGGAATCTATGGTACTCCGTTAGATCTCCATCCCACCCTGTACAACGAGTCTAGGAGCCTTCAAACTTTTAAAATCATTTTTCTCGAGACTTACTTTTTGTGACATTAATCTTTTTTCCCCTGTACGCTTCATTTATTGATGATCGAAAAATCTTAGGTGAGTACAAGAAGCTGCTGAAGTACGAATATTTTATCCAATACACTTATAGAAACTGTAGTCGTAGGCCAACCAAACACAGCTCAATCATTTTTCTATTAGTGGCAAACTTGTAATCGACTATGAAAACGTGGACAAACCAAAGTAAGAAAGTATATTTAGGCCGAAATTAATACCACCATCGTCAAAATGTTTTCCTCTAAAAATCAGGCACTATTCAATGTATTTCATTCTAGGTGGGGCGAACCAATTCGAGTGGCCCAAAAAAATCATTTAGCTACCCGCATATTAAAAATGATCAGACAGGGTGGTCCTAGAAATAACACGCCAGAGTGACACGGGAGGTAGACTGGCTTCAGATCAATCAGATAAAATCAACATGACCTTAGTAACAGTTTTCTAGTTTCCCAGATATTGCCACTTTGAGGTTTTTTTTAAAAAATCATTACTAACTACTACTAATTTGGTTTCAATGCGAAAGCCTTTACAAAAGTTTGAATAATTACTGTGAAAAAAATGTACCAGACTGAATCGGCAAATAATCGTAAAAACTAGCATATTTAATGTTCTTTTAAAAATAGTACAACCTTTGTAGGTTGTTTCTACTAAAAATTGAATAATTCCAAGTTTTGTCATTGAAGTAATACTTGGGAAATACTACAAATAAAAAATAAGTGCAGCAGTATTTTGTATCTGCATCACTAAGGAATGAAACGACCTAAACAGCAGAAGAGCTAAATAACACATGTGTAGCACTAACACAAGGAGCAGTAAGTACTAAATTAAACCTGCGCATGCGGTGCGCAGGTACCACCTCTGTTTTTCGAGGTGACATAATGCTACAGATCGAACAATGAATGTGAGAGCGAGATAGTCAATGACATGTTCAGGTCGTTTCATTACTTAGTAATTTGGATACAAAAGACAGCTGGATTTATTTTTTATTTGTAGTATTTCGCAAGTATTACGACTTCAATGACTTTAGTAGAAAGAACCTACAAATGTTATACTATTTTTGAAAGGGCATTTTTTTCACAGTAATTAGTGAAACTTTAGTAAAGATTTTCACATTGAAACAAAATGTATTATTTTTTTTCAATGAAATGAATACTCGGTTATCTCAACCAACTATTAGTGGTAGCTCAGGAAGAAAAATTGCAAGTTTGAAGTTTTTTATAACAGTCAAAAAGGGAGGAAAAAGTTGTCATTTTTTGAAAAAGCGTAAATGTGGCAGTATTTGGAAAACTAGAAAACTTTTACTAAGGTCATGTTGATTATATCTGATTGTTCTGAAGCCAATCTACCTCCCGTATCACTCTGGTGTGTTATTTTTAGGACATCCTGTATATGATAATATTGCATGTGAAAATGACCAGAGTTTGACCAATATCAATGATGGTTTAAAAATCCAAATGAACTTTTAGTGAAGCTTATGATCAAATCATTTGAGCCACAATATACAGGGTTTGTCCTGAAAGTAATTTTCTTCCGCCATGACTGTACTTCGGAGCGTGCGCGAACCGACTGGATTCGGTAGAGGGCGTTCCTAGCTAACGAATGAGCGGCTGGTCAGTTGTCTCCAAGCACTTGGAGAGTGAGGACAGGCATTTTCGCGCGACGTGTTTCTGTGAGTGGTGCAAGCCGAAAATGCAGCGTTCGTTAGAGCAGAGGTACGCGATTGAATTCTGTGTAAAACTCGGTAAATCTGCGACAGAGACGTTTGATATTATCAAGCAGGCTTACCCAGGTGTTGCTTTAGCAAGAAGTGGTGTGTTTCGGTGGCACCAGGCCTTTTTGGAGGGCCGGAAAGATGAAGACCGTGCTGGAAGACCTTCGACTTCGACAAACACCGATAATGTGACTCGTGTGCGCAAAGTTTTGAACACAGACCGTCGACTAAGTATTCGTTTAATTGCCCAGATGTTAAATTTACCAAAATCTGTGGTTCATGACATTGTGACACAACATTTGAACATGCGCAAGGTGTGCGCGAAGATGGTCCCAAAAGTGCTCACTGACGACCAGAAATTGCGGCGAGTGGAAGTGTGCCAAGAAAATTTGAACATGTGTGAAAGTGACCCCCAATTTTTGAATAACGTAATCACAGGTGACGAGTCGTGGATCTTTGAGATGATCCCGAGACAAAGAGGCAATCTTCCGAGTGGCACGCGACGGCGCCTCCTCGCCCAAAAAAGGGAAGAATGAGCAAATCTAAAGTGAAAACGATGCTCATTGTCTTTTTTGACATCAAAGGCATCGTCCACCATGAATTTGTTCCTCATTGGACAAACCGTCAACGCCAAGTTTTACGTGGAAGTGCTCAGGAGACTCAACCGAAGGGTCAGTCGGGTCCGACAAGACATCGCAGCCGACTGGAAGTTGCACCACGACAACGCCCCGGCTCACACCGCCTTTCTTGTGAACAGCTACCTGACCAAGGCCGGCATCCCAACGCTTCCGCAGCCGCCCTACAGCCCAGATGTGACCCCCCGGACTTTTTTTTGTTTCCTCGCCTGAAAAGGCCGATGGAAGGCAAGCATTTTGAGACGACAGAGACAGAAAATGCCTTCCGTGACGTCTTCAATGCTTGGAAATCGCGCTGGCCGCGCTGCATCGACGCAGAAGGAGCCTATTTTGAAAGTTTTTAAAGAATTGTAACGATTGGCTCAATAATTTTTTTTAAATCGACTCAGTTCTATTACTTTCCGGACAAACCCTGTATGTTCTAGAAGGTATATTTAATTTGATGCCATACGTGACTTTGTATGACTTTATAAAAACATTTTGAGCCACTTGGAATGGAATGGCCAAGATATGATTCAATTTAAAAAACTAGTAAATAAAATACGTACTTTATGCATTATTTTTAAGAAGTTTTTTGTTCAATGTATAAAAATATAGATATTGTGCAGTTCTAAGCCATTCAAGTATACTATAAATGAGCATTTACAATAAAAAATCATCATCATTATGATTCACAAAATTGGAATGTCAGCAAAGCTAATGTATCAGAAAAAACCCAGTATAAGTCTTCGCATTCGTTCATTTACAAAAGCATATGGAAGTCAATGAGACGAAATAAGTATAGACGTTTTAATATTAGATACAAAAGCCTTAACGATACCGCCCTTTTTTAACTATAACTTTTTGCATTAGCACACACTTAGGCAAGAAACAATAAGATATTTCTGTAATTTTTATAAACTATGAGAACATACTTCGAATCTAGGTCATCATGTAAGGTATCCAATTTCCATTGTTACTCCGATATCCGCGCTTGAAATATAAGAATCCACTATATCTAAAAACCGTCCATTAAAATGATACAACTTTTCTAACTACGACTCCACCTTGAGCTCCAACATCTCAAAGTATAGACAATATCCTAGATCAATCATATCCCTATAAAACCTAAATATAAAACACTGCAAAAATACAGAAATACGAAACTTTATTTTGCAACTATATTTTTAGCACCTGTCATAAAAGCTGTCAGACTTGAACTCTCATCTGATACACCAGGTTTGCGACAAATTCTTTATAAAAAACGTCTCTTGACTATGGTAGATAAGACAACTACAGAATGCATGACAGAAAATCAGAAAATCTGAAACAGTAGTTTCCGTAGTGATTCCTTGATATCAAAATAGCGGTGAAATCACCATATACGTCACCTGTTCAGTCTTTTTCACACACATGTTAGGCGATGAAAAATAAATTCTCCTACCGATCTTACTTGGCATTGTGTCACAACTTTCAGTTTCAATACTGTATTATGAACAAAAAGTTTCTACAAACAATATTAAAGCAAAAATAGAACTAATAGAAATGTAGCAATTAGCTCATATGAGATTTGTTACTAAATATTATTGAAAACTGTTTTGCATAATGAATGCTTCTAAAGGCTGACACAAATACTCATGAAAATCGTACGTTTTAGTTGTTGTCATGTGTGTAGTACCAAATCTTTCGTTTGTGTTGTCGTCAATCACTTGGCATAGGTAAAAGTTTTTCGCGGGTACCAACTTGATTGGGGAAAAGACTATGTCTGTATCTTTGTCAACCACAAGATGTCATATACCACAAATGCTACATTTTGCATGAATCCCAAATCGAACCAAACTTATTCAGTGCTTTTTAGAAGGGTTTCCCTTGCTTATTTTTTGTACCGGTCTGAAATTTGAGATGATGAAATTGATGCATAGTTAGGGTGACCAAGTAGGACAGTACTTCCTTTTGGAAATCTGTACTGTCCTTCAAAAGTTTATCAAGTACACCTAAATGTGCTTTTATCAATAAAAACTATGTCCTACTTTTTGCTTGATGAAACGAAATAACTATAACTGTTTTTGTGTTTTTGATGTATTGCGTAAAGGAAAATTAACTTTTAAATCTTTACGTACGTATTTCTTGTTATCTTTTGTTATACTGCTGCATCTGTATTGTAAAACATAAATACCTTTATTTTGTTTGATTGAAAATGTGTTAGAATTAGACAAAAAAACTGCTTTAAGTATCAGTGGTGATTTTCCTTAAAAGTGTACTTTTTTTAAATTATGGTGCCCCTATGCATAGTACTATATTTTAACGTAAAAATACCAGTTTATACAACCCCACATTCTATTTAAAAAAAAATGCTCCAAACTGGCACTACCCAGCTGACACCTTGAATTTTTCAACTTACTTTTACGTTAAAATATAGTGTATACATCAATCGAACACCGAATCTCAACTTACAAACTTGACCCGTTTAAAAAATAGGGGGAGGGGCTTTTTGGAAACCAATAAGGATTTTTTCAGTCCACGGTGTAACACAGTGTAGTACCGGGAACTGATACCGAAATTTTCGCGAAGAACGGGAATAGGGGAAGACGGATGTGACGTCATCCAAATGTAAAAAAATCACGTGGTACGGTTAACCGCCTACTGTAGGCGAGGTACTGGCGGGTGACAGACCTTATGTCAATGTCATTTAAAAAACCAACATCTCAAATAAAAATTTGTCTTCGCAGTGCCGAAAATGAGTTGAATTATTAAATCATAAATCAAGAAAATGGAGGAAAGGGTTCACCTGATTTTAAATGACGAGGCAGAAGACTATGAGGCCATTGTAGATATAGGAACCGCACATGTCATATCAAACGGTAGATTTTATTGGTATATACACTGCATAAAAAACGATCGGTCTTTTTATTTCCACTGCCGGTGTAACTTGAAACTGCCAAAATATTGATAGGTGGGGGAAATTTCAGCTGTCCCCCGCACCATTAACTACGGGATCTTGCGAAAAAATCTTCAATGTATGTGAATCATGTATATGTGACGTCAAAACTGGAACTAAAGCAGGGTTACCAGGTGTGGTGATTTTTTACCAATTCGGTGAAAATTTTCCTAAAATGCCACATTTCTGGTCATTTTTTCGTTATTGAAAACAAACATACAGAAAACATGCAACAACTCAATATGAATAAATTAAAATATTGCTTAAAACAGTCAAAACTAATTGTATATAGTATCATGTACTTAGTGCGGCACTGCCGCTGGTTCGGGCACTGCATTGTATGCTTCCGTGGCTGTGTTCCGTTTTTATTTCCGTTTCCATTTCTGGACACAACAAAAATTGGAAGGACAATCTGCCCGTTTTGCGCTTTCTGTAGCTATATTTGTTTATTTCATCAAATACCTGTCCGTCTCTTAACTAACGTTATTATCTTAGAGGAATTCGTAATATTTATATTTTGTTGTTTTCATTTTAATAGTAACCAAACTATTTGTTTGTCTTTTAAATGTTTTGCTCAGTATCGATTACTTATTCGCACCAAAGTATAATTCCGAAAGTTAATTTTAACTAAAAAAAAAAATGTTCTTAACTTTTCAACTGACAGCAGCAGCACCTAACCCTAGCTACGCCTCTGTCTCATAATAAAGTTTATTGGAGATCTGCTAATTTTTTCCAAATCAAACAACTAGTTCTGGTGAGAAATACATGTTCACCTAGCAACCCTAAACTAAAGGTGAGTTCTTATAAAGCGCTAGCCCAGCAGTATCCCAATACTCGCGTAAAAGACGCCCGTTTCGTCGACGCGTTCAATCTGACCTTACCCTTATTTCCAATTTTTGACGCCACATGCATGCGATCTTTTGATAATGCTCGAGATATATTGATTTTTTTGTGACACCAGAAAATTCTTCGTTTAACATTGTATGACTAGATTCAGTTCTTTCATTTCACTGTAATGCATTCTGCAATTGTTTTGAGAGAAAACAGTACCTAAACAAAAAAATAGAGAAATCAACTCGTCAATATCAAGTTTTTTTTCATATTGTAAAATCATTTCTGTAATATTTTGAAGGACAATAAAAAAAACAGCTTGTAAGAGACAATTGGTCTCAAAGTTACTCCATGTCAAGTTTCTTCTAACCTCATAAACTGTCAACGTATGTTGGTTTCTTTTGACGCTGGAAAAACTTGAGACGTGCTGTAGTAATTCTAAGCATCGAGTCAAAATGTATTATTTTTATTTATGGGATAATCCAGACAATTCGTAATTTTGAACTTAAAATAGAAAAAAACTTGAGACGAACTTTTCGCTGGGTATGAAAAGTAATGTGAAAATCGGTCAGAAATTAACTCCAGTTTCCAGAAAGCGTCTTTATTTTTCGTTTAGGTGGTGTTTTCTTTTGACAAATAGTAATAACAGTCGTCTTTGCGATTCACAATGGGCACAAACTGATTATTCGTCCGTCTGTCATATTGCAACTACCACGCCACAAGTTTGCTTCAAAAGGACAATAGCGGACCGGATATCCGCGCCTCGTCCATTCAATACAACTGAAAAAAAAGAAAATGTATAAAAATGCTAATATAACACATGAATCTTATTCTATAGTTTTGACGCCTTTGATGATTTGTCCGGTCGCTAAATAAAACCATATGTAGAAGTAAACATGATGCTTTTATTGGTCCGACCAAAAAGACAGCCAACCATGAACTGCTGTCTAGTGCTTTTTGGCTACTCATCAGCATGGTCTAGGTCTCTGCACAAACGAATGAAAACCTCGCAGTATCCTCTATAGCAGAGGTACGTTCTATAGTAATAATACAACGCAAAGCGCCATTTATAACACCAGAATCGACCACTGCCGAAACCGCATTGAATTACTGTTTACTACCACGACGTTTCGGCCACCACGGTGCAAATGACAACTCTAATGACAATATATTTTGTTTATATGTCTTCTAGCTGGCAGTTCATTTGTGTTTATTTCATACGCACCGAAGTCCAATGTTTTAAGATTTTGAAAATAATTATTGAGACAGTAATTATGGGCTTCTATTCTCATGCATCCTACTTCGAAGGACGCCTATTTTTGGACATGGTCTTTCTGTTTTTCTTCCAGTTTTTTTTGCCCCTTCTACTAACTACAAAGAAACC
This sequence comes from Acanthoscelides obtectus, assembly GCA_963669975.1. Classification (NCBI taxonomy): domain Eukaryota; kingdom Metazoa; phylum Arthropoda; class Insecta; order Coleoptera; family Chrysomelidae; genus Acanthoscelides; species Acanthoscelides obtectus. The sequence goes on from CAVLJG010000002.1 coordinate 17,416,779, forward strand.
TAATTTTTGCCTTCCTGAAAATGAGAAAAAACTGAGAGGTCATGACCAAAAAAGGTATCCTTCGGAGAGGGGAGGCCAATTAGAACCGACTGAAAATACAACTCCAAGCATGTAGGATGACTGCAACAGACTCGTTGCACAAATTTCAATTATATTCTCACTGACGTAACTCAAAAGCTATCTATTGTATTAAAAACTATGGGGGAAAAACTGGGGGGGTTTATGGGGAAAATATTAAACATTCAAAATACTCGCCAGGCGCAGTAACCTAATATGACTTGACGCACTAATAGTGATGTTATTTACGCTCACGTGAGTAGTTCCAGTCAGCTCAGTTTAGATGCTATACCTGAGCGTTTTCGATAGCTCTTATTTATATCTATATATTTTTAAAAAAATGGAAATTAATTAATATTTTCAGAACCGCTTCAGATATTTCACTGATATTTAGTACGTAGTGAAAGTTAATAAAGTTGCATATTTTTCAATGCAAAAATAATTTTTAGCTTTAACAGTGGCGTGCGTACGGGTATTGACTTCGATATTTTTCAACAAAAAAATGGTACGCCAATGGTTTTTTGCCAAAAAAAAATTATTTTTGAATTCCCCGTTCAATTTAAAACAAATGAAAACCGTTCTATTGTCTAACTAAAAATTATTATTATTTTAATTGAAAAAATTAAACACATTAGGGGTAATGAACGACAACAACTGACAACATAAACATAACATTAAAACCAACGAAATGATTACAAAAATTGTTGAAAATGGCCTCCTTCACTTAGTATGCATGCTTCCGCCCTCCTTCTCATGGAACTGCGCACTCGTTGAAATATCCGTGGACTGTTTTTTATTCTATCGCAAGCTGCAACTATTCTTTCTCTTAATTCCTCTACAGTGTTAATGAGACTTGTGTACACTAGTGTCTTAAGATAGAGTCACAAAAAGAAATCTAAACTGTTGAGGCCTGGGAACCTTGGTGGTTATTCTTGGGGCCCACCGCGGCCAAGTCAACGATTTGGATGAACAGTTTGTAAATAATTACGAACCGCTACACTGAAATGCGCTGGTGCACCATCATGCATGTACCACATATTGTTTCTTATTACTTACAAAGGCAACTGTTGTTGAAGAAAATTGAGTTAAGTCTGTCCGTCAAGTTGTCCCGGCAAGAGGAATGGGCCAATAAAGTGGATGCCAATAATTCCTGCCCATACGTTAACCGAAAATTGGTGTTAGAAATAGGTTTCGGTTACGGCATAGGGATTTTATTCTGCCCACAAATGATTATTGTGGAAATTCTGAATGGCATTTCGAGAAAAATTAGCTTCGTCCGTGAACAGAATCATTGATTCAAATTGCTGATTTTGTGTAATTTTTTGAAGATAATCACTGACAAAAGGTCACACGCCTTGGAAAATCAATGGGAAGTAATGCCTATACTCTTAAAATATGGTAAGGATATAACAAAAAATCCACTTAAATTCTCCAAACAATTTGATGGCAAATATTTAAGTGTCTAACGATCTTCCTCGTACTCGTTTCAGGATGTTCTTCGACTTCGTGTAGCACTGCTTCCTCAATTTCAGGTGTTCTCACACTTAGAGGTCTACCTTCAGATGTTCCTTTTCGGACAGACCCAGTTTCAACAAGACGACGATGAATATTAGAAAAGGCTCGACTATCTGGCAAAGCACGATCGGGATATCTCTGGTGATAAATCCGTCCGGCTTGCTTACCATTACGGTCGGCAAGGCCATATTACGTAATGCATTTCCGCCATTTCTGCATTTGAATAATTCACCATTATTAACAAGATTGTAGAGGCTAAATAATGAAAAAGATGTCACAGCGAACAGATTTGAATAACAGAGACTTGTCAGATGTCAAAAGCCAGTGACATATACCAGAGCAACTAGATATTTATTGCTAAATTGCATTCTTCAATTATTACATTAATTTTCTCGGACAATAGAACGGTTTTTATTTTTTTACTCAAAAATGGCGCATCGAAGGAGAGCAATTCAAGGGAGATCATTTGTTTTAAATTGAACGGGGATTTCAAAAATAATTTTTATTTGGCAAAAAAACATTGGCGTACCATTTTTTTCTTAAAAAATATCGAAGCCAATACCCGTACGCACGCCACTGTTAAAGCTAAAAATTATTTTTTCATTGAAAAATATGCAACTTTATTAACTTTCACTACGTACTGAATATCAGTGGAATATGTGAAGCAGTTCTGAAAATCTTAATTAAATTCCATTTTTTTCCTAAAACTTCAACACTCCGGGTTTTTGTAAGGAAACAGTTTTGGACCATAGTTTATAAAGCAAACTAACATCAGTTTTTCATATAGATTCACACCCTTAAATATTCGCATATCATTAAGGAACACCCTGTATACATTTGAGTAAATATTCCGTGAACATAGAGGTACCACAAACTCAAAACAAGTCGATTGGACATAATTTACCTATATGCAAAAGCGTTTCGTTTGTCCGTTACAGTGCGTCAAAGTTTCCCGATTTAAATGAAAATTCCAACACATGTTTTGCTAGATGTTCTAATATTTTAATATTACGAGAAACACCAAAGGGTTCAAGAATGATGAAAACTACTCCTACGTATACATAAATTATAGCAGAAGTTTCGACAACTCTGTTTTTTTTTTATTTAGCACATCTTTTTATTTACTTCGCCTCAGATAGTTTTCTAAAAAAAAAAAAAAATGAGTTGCATCAAGAGGTTCCCAAGCGTCTTATTAATTCTACGGGATAGTTTCTACGCTTCTCGAACCCTTTATAGTTTTTCGTAAAAGTCAAATGTTAGAACGTCTAGCAAAACCCATTTGTTGCAAATTTTATTCAAATCGTACTATCGGTTCCAAAAATATCTGCAAAAATTTTATTCAAAAAGAATACTTTGATCAGTCGACTTATTTTTAGTATAAAAAAACAGGTGCTTTTATGTCCTTGGAATACACCCAAGTTTGTCTTATTTGCGCATTTATGTCTCAGTTTGAACACTTGGACAAATTATTTAAACTTGTGGATTGTGGAAAAGGCCAAAAGGTAGCAAAAAGTTTAAGCAACATGATTAGTAAAATGGGTAAAACCCCCAGGCTAAGAAAGAGCTAAAAACAATAAAAGCAGTAAAAATACTGTCGTATTACTTTTATAATAAAACATTTTTATTGACGTCATAACACAGTATTATAACAGTTAAGAAGCTTAATGTGAAGTAGGAAATACATGACAAAGGTGGTGAGGTTGCCAATGGTTAGTGCTTCGTGACTATTATACTCGTCATTAACCTTGTTATATTTTACTTTTTTGTTGATAAGTATTTAGCGCAGCTATTAAAGTATTAATTATCGGTTTTAATATCCATGCCTACTGGCGACGTTTCCGAGGATCCTGAACATCTTTTAAAACAATTTTGGATGTAAAAAAGGCGGAGGGGGGGGTTGCGGGGGGATGGGTAAGGTTTACCTCAATGTTTTTGATGTTGGTACATTTATACGCTCCCAACATACTACGCACCCATTAGACATATTTCACACATTCCTGTACAGGGTGGTGGGGGGTATTCAAATGTTTTCGTAAGAACACCCTGTATCTTCGAAACGGCTCAGTCGATTTCTACAAACTTGAACTAGTTGAATACAGTTATTCTTGGGCTACAAATGTTATAATATTTGAAGTTTTGTTAGTTTCACATGTGGCCGCTAGAGGGCTTTTTTGACATTCCGTCAGAAATAGTTGATTTTCTCAAAAAAAAAAATGCATTGGCAAGATTTTTCTTTACGAAAGTAGCTGAATGATGTCTAAGCAAGCTCGCGAAAACCGCATCTCGATATCTTATTCCTAACCTAAAATTTAGGCCAAAGAAAATTTTATATAATGGGTGTTTTTTTTTAGTGGTATAGAACTTTAAATTGCAATAAAACAACGATGGATTATTCGATTGACATGACTTTTTTTTTATTCGAAAGATAATCTTGTGGCATTACATTTTAAATATGATTTCTGGCATATGACTGGCTCGGATGTAGTCCAATCTGGACGTCCAATTTTCGATGACTTCTTCCAACATTTGTGACCGTATATCGGCAAGAACATGGCGAATGTTGTCTTCCAAATGGTCAAGCGTTTGTGGCTTATCCGCATAGACCAATGACTTTACATAGCACCACAGAAAATAGTCTAGCGGTGTTAAATCACAAGACCTTGGAGGAAAATTCAAAGGTCCAAAACGTGAAATTAGGCGGCCACCAAACGTGTCTTTCAATAAATCGATTTTAGCACGAGCTGTGTGACATGTTGCGCCGTCTTGTTGGAACCACAGCTCCTGGACATCATGATTGTTCAATTCAGGAATGAAAAAGTTAGTAATCATGGCTCTATACCGATCACCATTGACTGTAACGTTATGGCCATCATCGTTTTTGAATAAGTACGGACCAATGATTCCACCAGCCCATAAAGCGCACCAAACAGTCAGTTTTTCTGGATGTAACGATGTTTCGACATAGACTTGACGATTAGCTTCACTCCAAATGCGGCAGTTTTGTTTGTTGACGTAGCCATTCAACCAGAAGTGCGCTTCATCGCTCAACAAAATTCGCTTATGAAAATCGGGAACAACGGCAATCTCGTTTTGGGCCCATTCAACGAATCTACGCCTTGCTTGATGATCGTTTGGCTTCAATTCTTGCGCGAGTTGGATTTGGTAAGCACGCAAACCAAGATCCTTCCGCAAAATCTTCCATAAAGTGGATGAACACAGATCCAATTCCTGTTCTCGATGGCGATGGACTCATTCGAGTATTCCTCAATGCTACGCTCTACAGTAGCAATAGCTTCTTCTGTACGCACCGTACGGCGTCTCTGGGGATGCGAGGTATCAATTAGAGTAAACGTGGTGCGAAAACGTTCCATGGTTAATCGAATTAACTGCTCTGATGGACGATTTTGTCGACGATGAAATTGATGTAGTGCGCGATACGTATTTCGAAATAAAACTGCACAATTTGCAAGCCTTGTTCAGGCGTGAGTCTTTTCATGATGAATTGCCAAACCAAACTGAGAATAAATCACTTGACAGCTATCAAATTGGTCGCCATCTTCAAAAGTAATGCCAACTTAAAGTTCTGTACATCGAAAAAAAACACCCGTTACAATTTTATCCCTTGAACTTTTATTTTTTAAGCAAAGTTTTCTGGAATTCTTTTCTTTTGGATTCTGGTAAATACTGTTCAAACCTCTCTCTTCTACCTGCAACCCATACGAGTAAATGACGCCATAAAAAGTATATAAATGTCTTCCGTCACCTGTGGCCTACCGTCTCGGAGTATAACCACGGCCTAAGAGAGAATTTCAGGAACATTTACATATGAACTTTCTGTCACTGTTTTTCGAATCATCCCATAGTTCTTAGCCACTTTTTGACTTCAACTACCCTGGCAATCTCATAACCTCTATATCAACATATAATATTATTCAAATTTCTAATATGACCTTGTTCAACTTTTTCTCTATTCAGTCACTCTGGTATTTGGAAGATAATGCGGCTAATAAAACCTATTTAAAAATACGCTTTTCGTTAAGAAATTATGACGTCATCGGAGATGATGTCGCCTTTCTGAACACATTCATGCGAGATGAATCAAAACACAAGCACGCGTGTCGTGTAACCCATGGTAAAATAAATAATAAATTACAGTTAGGTCTCAAATAAAGAACGATTATATCGACGCTCATTGTCACTGTGAAACTTTCGTAAATTGTGAAATTTTTTCTTGGTGATGCCTCATGGAATAGATAGATGCATTGTTCGGTATTCTAAAATTAAGCAGATGCAACGGAACGCCCAGACACGATATACGAGGGTAACACGTAAAGTTGACGCTTTTATTATTACTGTACAATAGTGTGAGACAGGATGATCGGGGCGTGATATAAATAGAATAGTCTCAAGAAGTATTATCTATATATCTTCAAAACTACTGAACTGAATTACATTAATTTTATATCATTATAAAGGGAATTGAAAGACCTTTAAAATAAGGTATCACTCGACCCCCCTTTCTATTTGAGATTTTGGGGGTGGTGTCACCCCCACTTAGGGGGCTGCACGTGTTAACGTGATTTTTTGCCAAACTTGTGTCCCCCTCGAAAACAAAATCGACGGGTCTGAGCGTTTTTCCAAAAAAAAAACTGAGCTGCCAGTAAATGCGTCTGTTTCGTTTTCGATGCGCCACCCTGTATAAAAATCTGTGATACTTGTAGTCATATGTTTTATAGAGTCATCGTCTATGATACTACCTATTTAAAATGACAATTTTCATCGGGATTTCCATGAAATTACGTGGGACTAGCAGTTCCTAATCTCAAGTTGGATCATAAGGGTCGGTAATTGCTTGACACAGCTATTCTGGCTTCAGACAGCTTTATCATCCACCCTTAAGTACAGATAAGGTTTCCTCGTATTATTTCGTGACCTAAAAAATGTTGCGTGGGTTGTGTAGCGACTCCAAAGGATTGGCTCCTTATACAGGCATTGTATTTTTATCAGAAATTATGTTGAAAAAAATTGTGGTTGCTTAGAAAAACGTATTTTTGTACCTTTGAACACTAAGCACTTTTTTCTTTCCTCATCATAAGGGACGAAAGTATTGTGGTGGCAGAATTATTCGACATTCTTTTATGTTTTTGGATGTTTTTATGTCATTTTGAATTGTCACGGGGGTGGCCGAAAAGTTTAGTGAACACTCGTACGTCAGTGGTTTCATTTGAAGTCCAGCAGAGATGTTACATATGCTTTTTGATGTCAACATGAAAAAATCAATCTCACTTAACTGTCTGCTAACATTTTGATAGACAATTTATTCATATGTAAGCCTGCAATATTTTATATATATATATATATATATATATATATATAAAATATCACCACTAATATCACCCAACTTCGGATTTGTCAATATCTGAAATTCGCATTTCTGTCCTCGTTTCATCCCCCGTGGCATTTTCATTGATGATACACTGGACTCTCTATTCCAGACATTGATAGTATTCGAATACTCAGCATATTGAATCATATTCAGAATGAATTTAGCAGGTATTTGAATGCTATTCAAATATATTTGTAGTTGGTGTTTGGTATTCGACTGAATACTTTAATAGTCAGCGCTCAGTATTCTGAATCCCAATACTTGAATACCCACATTGTACACAGATCCCAGGAATTCTAATCCTATATTGGAATCCTGTTTTCGAATTTTGTTTACCTATTCTTGTGGATATTGTACTACGCGATGCTGACAGGTTGCTTAAGATTAGATTATGTCATGCACTTGTACTTGCGCAGTATTGCCATTCTGTTTTATAATAAAATGTAAATATTTTGTTATTAAGTTTTATTCTATTAATTTTCTATAAAAATCTAATAAAAATCAATGAATGTTTTTTATGTACAATTAATTTGTCTTACCTCACTGTCACACTGTCTATCAAAATGTTTGTTATGTTACGCTATTTTATTTAATATAGTGTTGTATTTTCATTTTTTTATATTTTTATAACTGAAGCATAAAAATAAAAATCAAGTTTAAAGTGTGCATATGTTGTGTTTAGTTGGAACATTCAAAAAGTACTTATGAATCAGGGTATTCAAAACAGCAATATTGGAATACATCTTTCCTTTGTACCCAAATCTCAAGTATTGAAATACATTTTAAAATATTGTATTCTAACTACAGTGGATCCCCGATAATCCGGCCCCTGTCTAATCCGGCATGTCTTTGAAGATTACATACATACGTATTTGACAGTCTTTGCTAATGTAGATCACGCAGGTTTGAACAGGTTACAAATTGTACGCGCCACCGCTATCGTGCTCGACGCGTAAGCATTGTTTTACTTAGTTTGAATTTGACTACTTGTGATGGCGGTACGGTCTAGCGTGCGTTCATTGTTTACTATTTATTCATTGTGTATTAAGTATAGTACCTAGTAATGTCATCACAAACTCAGAAGCACAAAACATTGACAATTAAAGAAAAATGTGATATTTTAGACCGCTTAAATCGCAATGTAACTTTCAGTAGTTTGGCAAGTGAATACGGCATAGGCCGATCTACAATTTATGCCATTAAAAGAAACCACGAGAAGATCAAGAAGTTCGTGTCAACTACTGACTGAGGGCCAGGCAAGAGACAGACACTCAAGAAAGCTGAACATCCAGAAGTGGAAGAAGCTTTCTTTGTACATGTGCTTTCTTTAGGAAAAAAATAGGCATGCACCAATTTCAGAACCCATGTTGGCTATGAAAGCTAAGTCTTTTTATAAGGAAATAACAAAAAATGATTATTTTGTGGCCAGCAAAGGATGGCTAGAACGTTTTAAAAGTCGTCATGGCATACGTTTAATGACTATTACAGGAGAGAAACTTTCTAACGATGCCATCTGCATAGAGCCCTTTAAATTAAGATTTTTGCAAAAGGTGAACGATTTAAATCTTGACCCGTCACAGGTGTACAATGCAGACGAATCAGGGCTTTTTTGGCGTGTGATGCCTAACAAAACTTTCGTATCTTGTAACGCAAAATCCGTACCTGGACGAAAAGTAAGTAAAGAGCGTGTAACCATACTACCATGTGCTAACGCTGCGGGCACGCACGCGCTTAAGATGATGGTCATTGGGAAATCTAATAAACCACGGGCATTCAAAAACATTGATTTACCTGTACACTATTACGGACAAAAAAGTGCATGGATGACAAAAGACCTTTTCAAAAAGTGTTTTGATGAATGCTTCGTACCTGAAGTTAGAAAATGGTTAAAAGATCATAATTTTCCTCAAAAAGCGTTGTTGCTTCTTGATAACGCTCCTGATCATCCGTCTGAAGAAGAACTAACAACTGAGGATAAATCCATCACTGCGATGTTTCTTCCGCCAAATTGCACTGCACTGATTCAACCAATGAACCAGAATATCATTCAGTTTATCAAGCAAGACTATAAGAAAAACCTACTTCTGAGAGCCGTATCAAAAGACCAACCAATAGAAAAAACTTTAAAAGAATTTAATATGAATGACTTGGTTTTTGCTCTTTGTCAGTCGTGGATTGCGTTACCGTCATCAACTATTAAATCGTCTTGGAAAAAGTTATGGCCAGATATAGTCACCACTCCTAGCAACGTTCCACAAATCAGTGTAACTTCGGAAGTTATAGAACAAGTCGCTACTGAAACACAGATAAGTCCGGAAGATTTGGAAATCTGGTGCTGTGGAATGGATACAGAGGAAAATGTTTTTCATGAAAAGTCTGACGAAGAGACTATAAAAGAGGTTTCTAATTATACAACAAACAATCAGGAAAATAACGACGACGTGATTCCAACTGCTCCACAAGTCACAGCACAAGACGCAATTAACGCCTTTGAGCTAGGTTTACAATGGGCTGAAGAGAGTGGTACATCCTACAATGAACTTTTACTTTTGAGAAGGGACAACGCTCTGATCTAGCGTTATAGCAACCTTAAACAAAAAAAATTGATGAATATTTCCAAGCTTCATAATTTGATAAATTCATTAATGATTTTGATTAATAATTCTTGATTATTTTAGTACATATATGTATTTGCATTTATGCTTGATTTTATAATAAAATGTAAGCTCTCTATTGTTATTTAATTTACTAAATGCGACATACATAAACTATGTATGATTTGTACTTCAAAGTACATACATATACATAACATATATAATCTTACCATTGTATATGTAATTTGACGGATTACAAGGTAGTCTTTTGTAAAAAATTCCGGACTATAGGGGGTCTTGCATAATGTTTGTCGGATTACCGGAGGTCTACTGTATTCCTATCCAATCTGACATTTTCGAATAATGATATAAATGAAAATTTTGAAAAGGCGCCAACAATGCACAATAAGTACTGACTGAGACAGTACGACTGCAACACTTTTTTATAAAATGGGAGCTCATATTTCTCAGACTTGCACTCTAATTTCGATTTCGACTCGGCGACTTGACACGTGTTTAGTAACAGGGATGCACATGACTCAAGCAAATGTCTATAACCATAAAACTATATAACATATAACCATTGAAGTGTTGTGTGCATTATTATCCCTAAAAAATTGTTATTGACTACTTTCGTGAGTAGTAAATTTAGAATGAACTTTGTGAATATAACAGTTGACAGGAATATAACAGAAATTCATACTTTAACCCAACAAAACGCAGACAGAGATTAGAAAAAAAGGTGTGACAGAATCTTCTGCATATTCAGACATAAAAAAACATCACAGGTATCAATGTGACAGTATTATGTCGAATGTTGTGTTGATCGAATATTGGGAAAGCCCAATATTGATAAATACCACAAAAAGATAACATATGAATTGGAAACTATCAGACTCCAGTAATTATACATTGTGTGACAGAAATATTAATCATTTTTATATTCTACTCTCCAGTCTACTGTACATAAAAATGAGCAATTATTATATGACCTCGAATGGCTATCACAATATTCCAAATAAGCTAAAAATAAAATTACCACTGATTCATTCACTGCGGCAATATCAACAATTGAGAAAACTATTCTCATTTTTTAGTAAATATTCAATGGTATTTCAATTTGAGAAATCTTTGATGTAACTATATAAATAACAATAGTATTTTATCATGATTATTACACAGTCACACAGACAAACTTAAGATCAGGCTTAGGATTTAAATCTTGTCTCTTAGCTTGTTCCTAGTTTTAATAATACACTCAGAAAATGCAAAGCTTTTCATGGAACATATATTTTATATTGAGCTAATTATAAATAAACATTACAAACACTATTGGTTTAGAGGTTATATTTCACCCCTATACAAAAGCGATTTATTATTAGCAGCTCTTCATATATAATAACCAAGGGTCCTTTATGTCGTTTAAAAAATGACTGCTATTCTATATCATTCCATAGGAGAAAGTAGGATTAGATCCACATAAATAAGAATACAGCTAAAATTGACAAGATGGTAAATATACTTATCCTGTGATTGTCTTGCTAACGAATGTCTGAATTTCACTGGCTGCCAAATAAAACCACATAGCCTAGCACCACATCAGTGGCCAAAACATTAGTAAATGTTCAATTCTATGAACTGTCATAGCATATTACCCAACTACCTCAGTAGGGGGGTTATGGTTTTCACATATGGGTATGTATGTGGACAAAAAATTCTTTCATCAGCTACAGTCCAAATGGCTTGATGGATTTTGACACAAGATATTTTTTGTTGGATTCATCTTAGTAGTGCAAGTAACACTGGCTATAATAAAATTTTATGATGTAAAATAACGAATTTGAATTTAAGAATTTCAACTTTGAAACCTCCATTTCATTGCCTTCACCTCAAATGGCCATGGATCTTGACATTTGAGATCGCTCTAGATTTGTGTCTCAACAGTATGAAGGTATTTTAGAGAACCAAAATGGAAACTTCAGCTTTGAAATGTCTATTTCACAGGCTACAGTACAAATGGCCCAATAGATTTTGACATTTAAGGGGTTCTTAGATTCCTTCTGATAGACACACTCTTTTCAGTTTTTTTGTATTTTTCAAAAATATACCTGTTTAGAGAAAGATTAAGAAAAACAGTAATCTAAATACCAGGTTAGCTGCACAAAAAAATGTAAGACATTACCATTGATACAGTTAAACATGCATCTCGCATTGTAGACTGCCAATATGCATTTGGCTGTACATTTTGCTACAGATATTTTTTTGGTTTGTTTATGTTTGCACATTTCTAATTATTATTGTCACATGATATCTGGTGTTAACAGGCTTACAGACCAAATATCAACATGTTGGCTAACAAACTGTCAAATAGCATGTTCATCAAAATATGGAGGAAAACAGCAATTTGAAAATATTTTCAAGGAAGCTGCTTAAAAAAACTTGTGTATAACACTGCTATCGATAAAAGTGATACTTGCATCACGGGTTTTAGACTACCATGGGCATTTGACTGCAGAAATATGATTATGTATAAAATTTCAAGTGCACAGGATATTTGTACAATGTTTACAATAAAGCTTGCTATATATTAAGATTATTCATATTCATATATCAGAGAATTCCTATGGCTATAATATACTTTTCAGTTAGATATTTTGGAGGTTTATAATTATTGTCACATGATATTCAATGTCAATAAGCCTACAGTTCAAATATCAACAAGTTGGATAAACTGTCAAATAGCATGCCGTTTGCTTGTAGAATTGTGGAGGAAATTAGTAATTTAAAATCGAATACCTACCTTTGGATGCAGCATTTGACAGACGCCTGAATGTAATCCAAATCCATTTGAACACAAAACATAACAAATAACAAACTGCTGTAAGATGAATTTCGCGGTGACGTCATTATTTCATTGTTTGGATAGTTTTTCGCAACTGTACAGAAACAATACGCGGACAGAACAGAAACACAGTCTGGACCAAACTAGAGTACGGTACAACAACAGTAGCTTTTCTTTTCCTTTTCTGGACTAAAGTTCATTTCTCTGACGATTTCAGCAAATACTTCGTTAACGTTATGCCTATTTTTGGCGCTGGCCTCGATGAAAGGGCAACCCCACTGCTGCGACAGACTGAGTCCTTCTGCAGAGTCTACTTCTCTCTGGTGCTCCAAATCGACTTTGTTAGCGACTAGTAGGATAGGAACTCTTTCTGTTCCTTTGACTCGAGTGATGAGTTCTTTCATCGGGCGGATGTCTTGGAAGGTTTGGTGGTTTGTTAAACTGTACACGACGACGAACCCTTGACCATTCTTTATGTACAGGTCCCGCATGCTGGCGAATTGCTCGGTACCCGCCGTATCCAAGATTTCCAGGACACATGGAGAGTTGTCCACCTCGATCTCCTTGCGGTAGAAGTCCTCAATGGTCGGGTCATATTTTTCCATGAAGCACCCGGACACGAACTGCACAGTCAATGCACTTTTCCCAACCCCACCCGAACCGAGTACAACCACTTTGAATTCGCGCATTGTTCCGTCTTTTTCGATGTTGCACTTCGGATGTACACTAGCTAACACTATCGTTCCACGGTCACCATGGGCTGGCTATTGCTCCTCATTCTTACTTCTACCGCTGTGTAATCCATAACAGTAAACTACTTTGCATTTCGCCATCTTTGTGAACACTCTCATCTCATAATGTTTTCATAAACGTAAAGCCACGAGGGGCCAACTCGCTAAAGGGGTGGGGGGCACTGCTATGAGAACCAGCCATCATCTTCTGACTTGCGCATTCTGCCCAAATGTTTCCCATTTTCCGATTTACCTGACACCTAGCGTGGATTAACATGAAGTGTCACAGAAGGTCAACCACCCTTAGTTAGGAAGACGCGATATAGATGTCACTGCAAAGTTAGGCAATATGCTTGACAGCTTTCTCTTTCTGCACAGAACCGTATCTAGATGTAACTTTTATTACTACAATAATAATCAATAGTAATAGTTACCATTTCTAAAACTGAAATAAGGTTATAGGTTGGAAGAACGAGCCATCATGTTATGACTTGTCAATTTCATTCAAATGTTTAAAAAAATCAACAATTCGATATCTACAGGGTGCATAGACAGAAAGCTTTTCATCAGAAGATCAACCATTCTTAGCTGAGTAGTCGCTTGAATTGATTAAAATTCAGAATTTTTCTAACCACAAATTTCTTATTTGACTAACTAGCGTCATTAGTCATATCTACAAGGTGTCCAATAAGGACCACGACAAACCTCAGGAGAAGGTAGAAAGTATAACCTTATTTGTACATGCAGCTGCTCCCGAAGCGACTCGGTGTTTACGTTGACCGGTAGCAGACGCGCGGAGTGGGAGCTGGAAAGGGGCGTGGCTTTTCTACCTGGCCGCACCGTATCGCCGCAGCGAGGTACAGCACCCGCACGCTTCAGTCTCTCGGCAACCGTCGTCGCAGCGGAATGTCCACGCGTTCATCGCTCCGTGGAGAGCGGTTTAGCCATTTTTTTTCAGTAGTGGTGTTCACTATAGAGTTCTCGATTGTCTGTCAGTATTGCTTTGGTGTTTTAGTGTTGTGACGAGGCTGTTAAGTGTCTCCAAAGTGGAAATTAGGTCTACTTCCAACTCTTCTGAGGGAAACAGGATACATGTGCAGCATCTACTTGTGTGTTAGGGTTGACATTCTATGTTTTTCAAATAAATTGCGCACATTGCATACACTGAGAGATTAGTCATATACTGAAGTATTTGGAAAAAACTAAAATTTGGCCAAATCGTTTTTATTTTTGTCTGGCTTTATTTTAAGAAAAAACAAAAAACTATTGGCACTACTTGGACACTACATGATGGTGTTTTCAAATGTTGTGCCCGACGTGCACAACATTTAAAAAAAGGCCGACGCTGTATCTAATAGCATCTTTTTCTACGACTTCAACGATACAAATATAAACAAACGTGTTTCTTTCTATTGTTTCATTTTATATAAGTAGGAGTTGCAAACAAATGCTTGATGTAAGATTGTGTGATTACTGAATTTAACCTAGTCTGATCCTTATCTTGGCCACCTTGTGATACATTATTTTAAAAATAAATTTACAGAAACGTGCAGTAATCTAACGTTCTTGTAAGTATTCTTACGTACTTACATTCATTTATGGAAAATCTTAAAACTATTAGCAAAGCCTCGAACAAAAGACTATTTTAATCCAAGGAATTGGTTATAGTCAATAATTGACAGTGTTTCACATCGTGCTTTGACACTAAGCCCTTGGCACCATGTTTACTAAATATGGTGCAAAAAATCAAGCTTTGATTCTTTGGCGTTTTCAAACATGAAATCTCAGCTCCGTGCTTAGGAAACTACAATGTCTTACCCCGGTTGTTGTGGGCACCAAATGTCCAACAAGAGTAGAGATATATGATGCGTCCAAAATGCAGATTCCGTCTGCCTGTAATTCCACATGATCGGCGAGTTATAAGTTGGATTCAAGTTCAAATCCTTCAGCTGTCCACTTTTATCTTCCTCAAAATGAATGTCTAATATGGCTGCGTATAAGACGCGTACTAATAAATAGTAGAGTAAAATGAAAATCGTACTTCTCCTATTAATGATCATGTAATTTTTGATCAAACAGTTAATAAATATATTTATATAATAAAACATTGTTTTTTCCAATTGTTATCCAAAAAAACTGGGCATTTATGAAAGTAACAGCTTTTGTTTAGTATTTTGGCAAACATTGCTACGCCTCAAATTTCATATATCTCCATTGGTATCCCTCAATATTTTATTCAAAACTTTTTTTATATAACATTCTAGCAAAATTGTCCGACGAGCTGGCAACGCCGTAATCTAGGTTACAAGCTCAACTGCCAAAACGTATATCTATCCCGGGGTAGCGACAGAGTCATTTAGCCCGTCAAAGCGGCAGTTTTCCCATCTTCATTTGCGGTGTGCAACGATTTCGAGAAAAAGCTCGCTACGGATAGTCTTCTAGAGTCTAGTAGAGAATATTTCAATAGTTGTCTTGCGTGGCCATGTTATCTTTGCTCGGGCCGAACTTTGTGTTTATTATCTCACCAAATGCATTTAGGCCAGATAATTGATTTGTATTGATAAAACTGTTTTGTGGTCACGTGTAAAAACATTCCGCGGATAACCACTAATTTCATAGCAATAGGAATCCCACCAATCGCATAGAACTCAAGTTGGAGTTGATAAAACCTGATTTTTGACACAGTGTCGCCTCTGATAGTACTCTTAGTCTGTGGCACAGCGCACAGCTAGAGGTATACGCTTATATATGTCTGACTAGAGCGCCATCTATGAGACACTAACCTTTTGAGAGTGAATTTCTAATTAACGCGGAGAGAAGAAACATAGATATGACGAATTCTCACAGATGACGCTACGGTATCCTTTCATCTAGGATAATTTTTGAGACACGCGAATTTAGCATTAAGGTGGCTATCAATGCAGTTTTCCAACGTTATGCTGATTATTGCTCTACACACACACGTTCACACTATACGAGGAGCTATACTCAATATTACTTATTTTCACATTTTCTTAAATGTAAGGTTTAGTTGTCAAAATAACTTGGTGAAATTAACAGAATACTATTTTGATGAAGAAACATTATTGTCTACCTAGGTATTTTTATTTGTTCTCATTATTTACCGAGGAAGAGAAATTATACTTTTCAATAGGGCATTGCCGTCAATAATGGTGATTTATCCGGTTAGTGGTGACAAAAATAAGGACCAGCTTCACCAGATATGTCTTTTTGTCATGCGCCTGTTCCGTTGGCTCAGGAGTTCTGTGGCTTGACCCTAGCCGTAGAGCAGTACAAAGCCTTATGGAGTACCGCGGCCCATTTAGAGGCGTGTGGTTGATTACAAGTTTGGTGAAACTATAATCGTGTACTGCTTCATGTATGTTTAGCATGTTGTTTTTTGTTCATAACAAAAACAAATTACGATAAACATTTTTAATTCATTGCTATCTTCTTCACCTGTAAACTAAAGACAGGATGCTACACGGATGAGAGGAATTAGGAGAATAGTTTTAAGTGTTTTCAAATTTTCAAATAATGGTTGATAGGGAAGGCATGGAAATGTATGAAAGAAAAATCGGTACCTGTAGCGACATCTAGTGGACATAGATAAAAGCTAAGGTGAGGCAAATGGAATTTGCATCTTTTTATATCACGGAACAATTAATAATATGCCCAAACAATCCTATTGTATTAAACTCAAAAATAGTAAGTACAACCAATTAGCGTTATATGCAATCATTATTCAAATAATGACATTATATAAAATCGTTTTTACATAATAGAAGCATCATTATTTTATCTTTGGGTTTTCAAACAAATCGCAATCTGTCGCGACATCTATAGGATATCAATTAAGTTTCATATAACTCTCGAGGCAGCTTCCTATTTGACATTAGAAAACCTTTGCAAAATAATGTCTTTCGTTACTTATCCGGTATTTAATATGTAGAGTAACGCAGTGAAAAATATTTTCACAATTTTAGTTAGTATTTTTGTTAGTCTTGCTGGCAGGCTTGTTAGTCCCTAAACAGAATTAAAAACCGAGCAGGTTTAGCTTGGAGGCCACTAGATGTCCACACCTTTCAACTTTTGAGTGGCTGTTAAGTTTCGAAAATTTGAATTATTAAATTTTATACTAGTTTCACAATATACATTTTTCGCTGCATAGTTAAAACTCCAATTGTCCATCTATTCTGATAAGATGACTAGTACCACGTTGCTATTACCTTTTACTTCTCACGCCACTGTGAATGTACGGAAACTGAATGCCTCTCTATCACCAAACAATACAGGCAGCCACCACAAAAACTCAACAGAAAACCTGACCATTTTATCATTTTTTGTTCATGGCAAGATAAATCGATATGTAAAAATTCTTGAATTCTAATAAACATACGTAGATGTTTACCTTTTTTGTCACTTAGTATATCTTCAGGCATGCACTTGTGTTCGAATTCCGTACAGTACAGCTTCTAGCTTCTTGAAATACTGAAAGTTTTCGCTAAATTCATTTGAGAAGTATTATCTTGTCGAAGGTTTGTCAATGTTGATTATTCTGATATATTAGTCTGACTCTATTTAATCAATGACGGGCCTTATTTAATGTCACATAGGATTTTGTTGAAGTGTCAAACCGTCGCGCGAGAGTTGGAGCCCTATTTCTGTTTCAAAACCCCAGCATCTGTAAGTATCTCCAATAGATATCATAGAATTTACACGATAGGTTCAGGCTCTATTTGTCAACAAAACCTTGAAAATCGCAGTGATAGAACGCATAATTTATTTGCGTGCTACTTTCAGAGAGTGAAGTTTTGGATACAAAGTAAAGGTTGTTATTCTTTTGGATTGTGCAAATATTTTGACGGGAGGGGGGGAGGTGGTGGGAATTTTTTTGGAAATGTCATTTGATTTTTGGACCTTTGGGGGCCCCATCAAGCCATTATATTTTTTATTTTACAAACCCATGTTACATTGGAGAGTCGGTATATGGTGTCTATCCAATGTGTGTGAACTTAATATTATGAGCAAGAATTTTGCAAGGGTGAAAAGAGGCTATGTTGAGCTACATTAGCTTTCATCTTTGTGTACGTTCTATTCCATATAAAATCTTTGGAGAATAGTATCCAGGCACATCATGACCATTTGAGAATATTGTAGCGACAAGCTTAATTTGAAGATCTGTTGCATAAAATAGATATTGCTTAATGTCTGTATATTAACAGGTTACATCGAAGATCTGTGGCATCGCTCTGTGGTCTGCTAAGGCCATCGGTAAGTACCCATATTTAGAATGAATTTTGCATGGTAGATCTATTAATGAAAGGCTCTATCTCCATCTATTCCTATATGAACTTATTGGTATCTAAAATTCCATCATCAATCTTTTTTTAGAATACAGATAAAATATTTGACCAAAGATAAGGCTTTAATGGTGAGAGAGAATTTTTCACATAGAAAGTTTCACTTCATTGAGTTTCAACCTTTCACATGCTCATACACCCTATTTCACGAGTATCCATCATGCTTTGACGTCTACTGAGGTGAACATCTGATCAGCTAGTGACATTTTTGTGTTAGTTTGCAACATTGGCTATAATGAATCGGGTGTAAATCTAGCAAAAAATTGTTTGTAGCGTTTTGTTTTTATATGCAAATGAACTTTACCAAATAAAAGAGCTTTAGCAAGAACAAAATGAATATGTAGCGTACAAAAAACCAAAACAAAATATGGCTCTGTCTACCTGGGATTGACGGCTCCGTCAACGCCTGTTGAACCTCTTCGCCTGAGAAGTGTGCCGTTTTTTTGCAAAGTGAATTAGTCAGTAAACTGTATGCATACAATAAAGAAAAAATAAGGACACTTATTTCAAAACAATTTATTTATAAGTATATGTCAGATAAACATAACAATATTATGGCCCGTAATTATATGAATAATAGGCTTCGTAAATTATAAATTTTCTTGCATTTTTATAGACATCACATGCCCAACATTCAATGTTTAAATAGTTTTTTAATTAGAGTAATAAACATGATCGCCTGCAGATATAAGTGAAGCTCAATTATACCTACTTGACACAGTAGGTTCAGTAGTAAGTTGAAGGCTTGTATTGGCTTGTATCTTGATTTCAATAAATATTTTATTGCTTATAGGAAACACGCATACTGTTAGTTTTTTCCCTTATTCTCTTCAGGCGTTCACTTCAGTAAGAGTGAAGAAGTGTTATAGATATACAGTTAAAGATTAATCATGCTGTTTGAGAAAGATTTCTGAGTTACTATAAAGTGGTTTATTATCCTCTACTTTTTAGATCGTATTTAATTTCAAACATGTTTTAAATATTAATACTAGATTTTACTTTTACTGAACAGTTTTGAAGACGTAGAACGTTTTTAGAAGTTTGTCACTAGATCCTATTACATTTATCAAAAACTACATCATAGCGCTGAAATCATGAGGTGTTATATATTTCTTTGTACTCGTCAACAATGAGAGTTGGTTATAAAATCGCATGCATTGAGGTGATTTGTGATGATGAAATGATGATACCTTGATTGAAATCTTGATTCATAAATAAAATGTGTGTGGGTGGTTGGGGGTTTTGGGTTATGGAAGCGTGTGGAGGGGTATAACCATGCTCCATGACCTGTAGATCTAATAGTCCCATCGTTTTTCCTAAAAAATTGGCATTTATTATATACATACTGTTAATAAAGTATGTAGACAAACTTTAACCATCGAATCCTTGGTCAATTTGAAGACTGGAACGGTTTTCTTTTCGAGCTAGAGCACTATCACTAAAGAAATACGAATAACATTAATCTACAAATCCAAAAACTATGTTCCAAATATTTATTGAACAGTTGGTATAACCTATGATAAATTTTGCATGTTTTACAAGTTGTTGAGGCTCAATATGAACGTGGATGAATAGTATTATCCTGTATTTTTGTAAAAAAATTATCTAGAAGGTCAATAGTCTTGAACAGTAACATTCGAATAGATCGACAACGATACAAAATATCGAATAGTATTTTTTTACAATAAATGTTCAAAGTGGCCAGTCAGTGTGTAACAGACTAGACGCCTGTATTGGAGTCGAAGGTGGCCACTTTGAACATTTATTGTAAAAAAAACTATACGATATTTTCTATTGTTGTCGTTCTATTCGAATTGTACTGTTCAGAACTATTGACCTTCTAAATAATTTTTTTCCAAAAATGCAGGAAAATACTATTTTTATCCACGTTCATATTGAGCCTCAGCAACTTGTAAAACATGCAAAATTTATCAAAGGTTATACCAACTGTTCAATAAATACGTTTCATTATTCATAGAAATATTTGGAACATTACTCGTATTTCTTTAGTGATAGTGCTCTAGCTCGAAAAGAAAGCCGTTACGGACCCATGTTCATATGAACATTTAGCCTTCAAATTGACCAAGGATTCCAAGGTTAAAGCTTGTCTACATACTGTATTAACACTCTGTATATTTGCTATAACTCTATTTTGACTAGGCTTGTGAGTGGAAGAGTATTACCCTTCTACAGCAGACTTACGATTATCTAAATACACAACTTTGCCCCCATTTTTAAGCGATTTCGTATCTAATATAGTTTCCGAGATCCCGAAGGTCAAAGTCGAATTTGAAATACCCTGTATATGCGGCAACAGCCGTATGAACAAGCTCTAAGGTACTCCCATTTATTCCTGTGTAAACATACATTCGTAGTTCCTCCGTAACCATAACAAAAAAGGGCAATGTTAAAAAAAGTCCTTAACCAATTCAGCATACAAATTTTGATAGTTTTAAGATTAATCGGTAATTTTAGGATAACTGACAATAACCGGAGCCATTAAATATACAGGATACTAAACTACCCAAAAAGACGGTGGCCTTTTTCAAATAAAATGACAATGGAAATCCTAAGAATTCCAAGAAAAATGTGAAATAATTCAAACACGATTCATATTTACTGGTCATTGGCTACAAAAAATTTCGGATATACGCAGAACTACCCCAGATAGGGGTAAAAAGTACGCGAACAATGTGCCTTTACAATATACTCAGACATTTGCTTTTAATAAAAAAAAAGAGGGTAATAGTACAACATGTAAATATGAACTTCTAAAAGTCTAAAAAATCATAAAAAGATATTGCACTCACTCTTTAGCTGCAAATCCTCCAAAAAACTTTTGTTGTGAATTAAGTTTTTCGAAATACATAGAAAATGCGAAATGATAAAAATCTATTGATTTTCGCCTCCTTTCAAAAGCTTTTCGATCTATTGAATATTAGACTAATGTGCTTTAGGAATGGTGCACTAGATGTTCCCGCACTTGTCAATAAGTATTCTTGATACTTTCACGCATAAACAATAGTTTTCACTGTGTTACGTCAAGTCCGAGAAAAGGGCAAAAAATTGTACTATGGACGACAACTTGACGGATACAAACGCTTTGCGCTCTTTCAAAATAGAAAAAAAAATAACTTGTTTCATTATAAAAAAATTCGCAGTTCCATGTTCCACTTTTTTGACGTATTTTTTTTATATACCGAAGCAGCCGCGCAGGCAGAAGCGTTAGGGTAACAACGCACGATCCGCGCACCGCGGCGGGTGGCGGATGAGCGGTACCGCGGGGAAGTGCGGATTGCTTTACGGAAACCGTCGCGGATGGCTGGTTGCTAGGTTAGTCGTCATGAAACATGTGTCCGCGGTAGCAGCTGTCAAACCTATTTCGAAAAAACGAAGGAAACGTTGTTGTAATCGAACATTTTGGGTTCATCCTCTACTCCAAAGAAGGAGCACCAATGGAACTTTCGTAATATTGTACAGAGAGTTGAGAAACTACGAAGATAAGTTTTTCAACTATACAAGAATGTCAACGGCATCTTTTGATGAATTACTGAACAAAATTAGAAGTTATATAACTGGAGTAACTACGAACATGTGCATGTCTTGAAGAAAATCTTCTAGTTACATTAAGGTAAGTTACACAGAGAGACCAATATATTACGGTCCAAATTTATCATCATTAAACACCCTCATCATATCAAATTCTAAATTTTCTTACATCCTCAAAAAGCGCAATTTAAAATACTAATCAAATTATTCTCTATCTATCAATAATAAAACCGCGCGAACATACGTTGTCGTGAGTGGTCTCTCTACCAAGTCTGAACAAGTCAAGAACCGCGGGTCCGCGCGGTCTCCGTGTTCGCCGCGTGTGATGCGTCCGCTCATCCGCACGATTACGCGGTTGCCAGCGAGTTGTCTGCCAATTATTCCTACACAAACTAACATCCGCGTTACCGCCATCCGCCAAGGTTCGCGGCTCGTGAGTTGTTACCCTCAATGTCGGAACACCGCGGCTGCTATGATGATTCCAAAGAAATTTTGTTAATACGATTTTTGAACTACCTAAGGTTAGGAGAACTGGAAAAAGCTTCCACTTGAAGATTGTTCCACAACCTTGACACCCTCGGGACAAAGGAGCGGTCGTATCGGCCAGTTCTGAATGTACGAAGTTCGACACGGTTACGATGGGACGCCAAAGTTAGGCGGGTCTGTCTGACAGGCACATCGCGCGGCGGCACCATGGAAGAGAGCTCTGAGGAGCAAAGTTCGTTGGTGTAGCGGTAGAAAAGAGCTAGATCGCCGACGGCCCGCCGGTGCGAAAGGGGCCCGAGTCTGTATGTTATAGTCATCGATCCTCTGGATAGCATCGAGCAAAAATAATGTAGTCGGGGCGGCAGCACCCCAAACGTGTGAGCAATACTCGAGGCTAGGCCTTATCTGGAGCTTGTATAGAGTGAGAAGGTCATTCGGAGAAAAGTACTTCTTAGCCCTAAGCAAATAACCTAGCTTTTTCCCAGCAGCTGCGACTCCGACCAGCCGAAATGAATGCTCTTTGGCAGAACTCGGCCATCGAAACCGGATGAGCGCTAGGACGCTTTTTGTTCGTCACAGTACTGTGTTTTGAAACCATTAAACTGTACAAGATTGTTGCGTCCCCATATAGTATAAACAAGAACTTCAGTAATACGACAAAAAAGGGGCTAATGCAGAAGACATTTACTCGTCAAGTTTTCACAGAAAATCAGAATACATTTATTTTTATTACAAAAAATAATCCGAATTTCTTATTTTCGTTTTGATGTCCCAAAAGCAAATAAGAAATAAGAGAAAGCATTTTTGTGTATGTGAACCATTCGTTAACTTTTCGAAGAAAGTTGGAACTTTCACGTTTTTTTTGTAAATTTCGAAAAATAGTTTTCCAATTTACGTTCCAAAGGAAAATAATGCAAAGCGTTTGCCTCCCTTAAGCTCTCATCTTTCATATGTCAATTTTTCATTTTTATATTTCACAAAATGAATGCGCTACAGTGGAACTACGGATGTTATTTAGTAGGTAATCGCCATAATCAAGGCTTTGCTTTCGGTACTATTTGAGTGCAAAAACTTCAAAATTTGAACACACTGAAGCATATCAAGGGTCCCCCTAGCCTCACTAAGGTTAACAATGTCTTGCTGTCGAAACATGTTTTCTTGTGCATTTATAGTATGATTTGATATTGGAGGATGTAGGACTCGATACGTGAGCTTCATTGCATGACTTCATAGCTACCTTTTTGGAAAGGTTGGGAAATCTTGAAACTGGAGATACTACAGACCAAAATATGTGAACTGACCTAAACATACGTTAGTCCAAAAGTTGATAGTTTGCGAGATACAGTCAACGTTACAATTTTATTTTCTATTTTTCCTTATTGCTTGAGAAGTATTCCAGATTTTAGCATAAAACTCGGTATACTGGGGTTTTCTAGTATGAGGAACAAGAATCCGTTATTTTTTATAGCCAAACTTCTAGAGGGCGCCACTTTCAGCACTATTTCGGTAAATAACTTATCATAACTTTTCTGTGCTACCCTGTATATAAAAACTGGCCAAAAAATCTTATTCTCTCGAACTTCCAAAACAAAAAAGGTATACTTGTTAGAGTGTCTAAAGCTAATAGTTTTCGAGATATTTGGTTTTTAAACATTACATCTTGTCAATCCGTACATTAAATGCATATCAGAATATTCATCAAACGTATACTCCATGATGTTTAACAACTTATTGTCAACTTAGAATTATTCATGAAGTTTAAAGCAATATTATGACAAACATTAGAAACCATAGCAACGCTACTCAGATATTATCCAAAGCAACTTGATTATTATGTTATAAAAATGTTTTATCATCATGGTACAAATAATGCATTGGAACCTTTAAAAACAAATATCTCGAAAACTATTGGCTTTAGATACTTCTAACAAGTAAACCTTTCTTGTTGTGAAAATACGAGAAAATAAGATTTTTTGGTCAGTTGTTGTAAACAGGGTAGCACAAAAAAGTTATGATAAGTTATTTACCGAAATAGTGCTGTGAGTGGCGCCCTCTAGAAGCTTGGACATAACAAATAACGGATTCTTGTTTCTCATACGAGAAAACCTTCCTATACCGAAATCTGAAATGCTTCTCAAGCAATAAGGAAAAATAGAAAAAAAATGTAACTTTGACACCCTGTGTCTCGCAAACTATCAACTTTTGGACTAAGGTATGTTTAGGTCAATTCACACATTTTGGTCTGTAATATCTCCAGTTTCGAGATTTCCCAACTTTTCGCAGTATAATAAGACAATAACTTTTAACTGTGATTCGAGCTAGCATATAGATGCAGGTCAACGCGATTATCGCATTTATACTACAACTAGCTCTGCTCAAAATCCGATATCTGTATCATTTCTATTATACATTCTCAAATAAGCAACAGTTTGGATTTACTTGACTTTCCTGTGGTCACAGGTCATATTTAACTCTATAATATGATAGAGTAGTATCATGTATGATGCGAAGCGACAGTTCACCACTTGACGAAGCTAGACTATAGATACTCAAGAATATCTGACAAACCTTAGAACGCCATAGATAAAGCACCATCAAATTGACAGGAAATGAATGTTATGTATCAAACTGCCATCCATAGGCCTGATTCTGACTGACTTTGTACACCAGAAACTTCTATGTCGTCTTACATATGCTCCGCCATGAATAATTGTACATTAATTTCGATATAGAAATTAGAATCAGGTATCCGAAATTGTCTACAATTTCTAATTGAGCTTGTTTTACCCAATTTGTTGCCACGACTCTGGATCAGCAAGGCCAAATTGATGCAATCTATACATACATACAGAAAGCATTGGTACAATTACCTCAATATATAAATCTGGAGATAAAACTAAAATTACAAATTTTCGTCTAATTGGAGTTATTACGAATTTCGCTAAAATATTCGAATAGTGTCTTAAAGAGAGATTATCAAGTTTTTTATCTAGTAATAATGTTTTGTCAGAAAATCAATTTGGTTTTCGCAATGGCATCAGTACGATGCGATACTTAAGCTTACAAGAACCATTTCAAAAAATCTTGATCAAGGAAAGAAATGCATTGCGGCCTTCCTAGACCTTTGAAAGGCATTTGACACAGTGCCTCATGACTCCCTTCTAGATGTCCTCGATATTTATGGGATCAGGGGTGTTGTGTCGGAGTTACTTGACGGGTAAAATACAGATGACTAAAATCGGAAATGTGATCAGTGACTCGTCAGAAATAGAAAAGGGCATACCACAGGGCACCGTAATTGGGCCATTACTATTTATATTATATATAAACTCCTTGACAGATATTATTCTAGAAAATGGTATGGTGGTTTCATACGCTGATGACACCGTCGTGGTCTTTGTGGCGGAAACATGGGAAGAGGTATATGAAAAAACATCTCTTGGATTAGAAAAAATAAAATGTTGGCTTGATTCATCTAAACTTAGTTTAAATGTGGACAAAACTAATTGCATAGCCTTTTCCTTGACATCTGCAAATCGAACAAATTTTAACAGCATACAAGTAAACGGTTTTGAAAATGAAATAAAAGAAGTACCATACACCAAATACCTTGGTGTAATAATTGATCAAAATCTTAAATGGAAGCAACATGTGTTTAGGTACACGAACAATCTACGAAAACTAATTAGAAAATTTCACATGATCAGAGAAACTTTAAACAGTCACTTATTAATCTGTGTCTATAAAGCCCTAGTGGAGTCATTACATACGGGATAATTGTCTGGGGAAGTTTATGAGACAGCATTAAAACCTTCAAAAGCTTTCCAGAATTACATATGTCATCTTTATAGTGAAAAAATAATTGCTGTAAAACCATTGTACAGGGTGCGGCAGAGAGGAGGGACGTTTTTGGGATAGGTAGTACTCTCCGCCTCCGTCTACGAGAGAGGTGTGGAGGGTGCCGTTTGACTCGTGAGATCCTAGTATTATTTTACCAGTTGTCGTTATGGAGCCTTGGACGGTAGAGCACCGCGTTTTCGCCTATGAGTGACGAAGCCCACTTTCACCTAAACAGCATGGTTAACCAGCAGAATTGTCGTTATTTTGCTAATGAAAATCCGCAACAGTTGCACGAAAGACCACTGCACAGCCCAAAAGCATCGGTTTGGTGCGCTGTATCGCAAACTTGCATCATTGGCCCTTACTTCTTCGAAGACGGTAATAGTCGTGATGTTACCGTCAACTCAGAGCGCTACGTCGACATGATCACCAACTTCTTTCTCCCTGAATTACGACGGCGACGTGTTCCAATCCGACGTGTGTGGTTCCAGCAGGATGGGGCGACCGCCCACACAGCCCGAGCATCCATGGACGTTATTCGCCCTCTCTTCCCTGGTCGCCTTATTTCCAGGTTTGGCGATGTTCATTGGCCTCCTCGATCTCCAGATTTATCCATATGCGATTTTTTCTTATCTGGACACCTCAAGGCTAGAGTATACGCGAACAAGCCCCGAACTCTGGACGAATTGAAGGGCGAAATTCGCATGGAAGTCGCCCAAGTGTAGAGAGCGATGTTGGAGAGAGTCTACGCGAACTTCCAAGAACGCCTCCAGCACTGCATCAACGATTTCGGCCACCACATGCCTGATGTGATTTTCCACACTTAACTGTCTCAAATGCATTTCCTCGTGAACCTGATTCCATCAATAAATTTGGTTTCGAGTAAAAATTAACTATTTTATGATTTTTTTAAAATCGACCATCCTCTCTGCCGCACCCTGTATGTTTTAGAAGTCTGCTCCTTTATGTATAAAAATCCTTTAACAAGAGAATATGTTAGTCATCCTTATTCAACCAGAAACAATGCTGATAGAAATCTAATAATACCCAATAGTTTCACAAACATAAACATAAGATCAATTGACTATATTGGTCTGAAAATCTACAACATTTTGCCTGCGACACTGAGGCTGATAAATAAATTAAAATTGTTTAGTTCAGAGTCTAGATCATTTGTTGTGGCAAACCTTGATAGGTTCATAGCTCTTTGCTAGCTAAATATGTAAATGCTTTGATCATTCTTTTTATGTTTTTTTTTAGGAATTTAAATTCTGAGTTGGTTGATGTTGTTTAAGCGGCTACAAAGTAATTGGCATGACATTATAATTACATAGATTGTCAAATAATTATTTGACCTGGATTTATTTTGTTTTATTTATTTTACTATTATATTATCAAAATGTTCCATTACACATTATTTAAAATAGGTGCATACGAATATTAAGTTATCTAGGTACCACTATACATGTTTTATTTAAGTGTAATATATAAAACCACTGCATATATCGCCATCACTTTGTAATATATTGTATAATTGATCATGATTCATTTTATTCATTATTCTTTTGTACTGAACACTGTTTGTGGAATATGGCGGTTTCAAGTTTGGTAACTACACAGGAGTTCCCCAGGGGTCTAACTTGGGACCTTTATTATTTTTAGTCTTTATTAATAATCTGTCGCTTGAGATTAAATGTCGTAATTTATTTTTCGGTGATTATTTCGAAATTTATAATAGTATCGTAACCCCCGAAGACTGCCATTTTCTTCAAAATAATTTGGAAATTGTCAATTCATGATGTTCCAAAAACCTCATCACACTAAATGTGTCAAAATGCAAAGTAGTATCATATTGTAGGAAATGAAATGTTAAGCTTTATGATGACTGCGGTATTAATCAGGTAAGGTTAAAAAGGAGTAACAGTTATAAAGACCTAGGTGTTACATTTGATACTAAGTTCACTGATCTGGTCAGGTTTCTCACATATTGAAACAATTAAGATTTTTATCTAACATACGTCAGAAGCAATTTTGAATAAGCCTCGCAAAACTATTAGCAGATTGGAATCTATTCAACACAGAGCTGTAAAATATGTTTTCTTTTCAAATGCAATGGTTTCTATCCGCCATAATGTATTGCTCAAGACTTCTGATAACAAATCGCTTGTAGTATGCCGAAATAGTTTTTGTACAGCTTAGTCGAAAATAAAATGTATTGTCCATATATTATAAGTATCATAGGTTTCGTCCAAGTCTCACGTTTATAGAATGTCTATACTATTCAGTAATATTAATAACTATACATATTTAATGCGTGTCATCGAACTTTACCTTGATGAAGTTGTAAGCTAGTTTTTTTTTGTATGTGTTTCGAGACCTAATATCAAATTTAAATGTATTCAGTATTGTTGTGTTGCTAATAAAGACATTTATTATTATTATTGTAATTTAATAAAAATAGAACGATTATTATTATATTATTGTTGATTATTTACTTAGGTATATATTGTTTGTTCACTGTGCTTAATGGATATTTATTGATATGTCCTGCAACTGCTTGTATCTGTATATACTTATTATTATTGTCATGAAGGATCATGTGTATGACGGCACTGTCCAAGTCTTTCTATCAACGATTGTCCTTTTCTGACTTCTACATCTTTCCTTTGCTTTTTATCAGGATTTGGTGAGCTATACTGATTTTGTGTTCTATTCAAAGGACCCTGCACACAATATATGTAAAATGGGCCCAATCAGCATGACATATTTTTCGCCCTTCCGCGCATAAACTCCCATGGAACTACAATAATCCTATGAATAGTTTCTGGGAAATAGTGAAGTTTGCTGATTTGCTAAAATGGTGAATGTGTAAGTACTATCAGTTCTTGAAACCAGACCAAAACAAAAAGACTCAAATTAATAGTCAATAAAACACAATACCTTAAAGCTATGTTCACATTATTGAGATTTCCTTTCTCTTTCGCATTCAAGATCGACGTGGCCTTGTCATAAAGAGAATTAAACAACCACGGCTTCTCCCTGTACCAGATCCATTTCAGTGTCAACGTATAAAAATAAGCTTGACCTTGAAGTGATCTTATAAGGATCATGACCTAGATCAATACGAGATTTGTTTAAATGAATTGCGTACTTCTGTGTCACAACTCTGAGTATTTGGTCTCAGAACTTGTCCATCATTTTTGCAAATCGGACAAACTTCATTCCCCAATTTGTCAGAAATTATCGGTCTTCAAAGAATTAAATTTACCTAAGGTTTGTTTGACATTCTTAGTCACTTCTAGTTTCAAATAAATTATGTAAGTTTGCTTTATGCTAGAAAAAGGGCGAGCAACAAATGTCAGTTAATGCCATAAAAATGCCAGAATAGTATCAAATCATGTCAAAAATCTCAGAGCTGCAAAAATGTCAAAAACACTAACACACAAATTTCATATCACATACATTGTATTGTATATTCTACAATGTGCTAGACAAACAAAAATTCTTACAGGGTGGTAGGGTGGTTACATACAAAGTAATATAATCAGTGAATCTTGAACTTGAAAGTCATCAATTTTTTACAGTTCAGAATTTTTTTGTTCCACATTTATACCCATTCTGAGGCATTGAACCAATACTAGACATCTTCATGAAACCAGTAGCAAATTAGCGACTCAAAATGCAGCACATCGATTTTCAATTCTGAACAGAATTCTAGAATTCCTCCATTTGGGCTCAGAATTCCAAATATTTGTGGAGTGATGGGGCAATGTGCGATTTCTTTCATTCCAATACACAAACTTTCATTTTGCTGTGTTATAATAAATACAATTGAAAATGTTGATTCCAAGTCTCACTGTTATATTACGTTACTTTTTTCCGATCACCCTAAATGTTTATTTTGTTTTGTGTGAAATATTTATTGTGTCGTCTATTAGCAGATTTCGTCAAATCAGAGAACTGCTGTGAATATTATTGCTTGGGGCGTTTTGCTAAAGCTTGCTAGTAAGTGTCAAGTTTAAATAAAATTTGAAGATGACATACCTTCAGAAGGTATTAGAAAAATGGGTGAATATGGGAAAAATAGAATATACAACTCTTTTTTATTAGATTTTAAACTACATGCACTAGATGCTACATACTTTCAACTAGATATGTTCATTACACATTTGCTTTAAGAAAGTTAGGGTCCAATGCTTTTAGATGCCTTTTCATACATTTTTATCCACCAAAAATTTTTATTTTATTCGAAATTGTTTTGCGACAAAAATGTTCGCTTATCTGTGAAAAAAACATATATGTAGGTTGTTGTGTTTTGGTATATAGGAAACCTAGCAGATGATACAACTTGTAAAACAGGATAATGATCATATGAATCTGTACGGTTTTTGATGTTTGATTTAGGAATACAGAATCAGCCAGTAAAAAAAAATCTGGTCCCATTTAAGCAAGACAAAGCAAAGAGGTAACACAGAGAACAAAATCATTTTCAAACAAAAACTAAGCATCAAAATATAATTTTATGAAACTTTTCATTGTAATAGGGCTTCGCCATATATTTAATCCTTTTTCATGGTCAAAGGTCACTCCAAATTCTTATTACTTTTGGTTAAAATGACACAATCTACTTCAGATGCCACATTTGAAAACTAAAAACATTGGATTGCTTTTAATACGTATCCAGTGCAACAAGAGCTATAGTTTTAGCATTTATTATATTTGGATTAAGTAGTGTAGAACAGTAACAATTGTATATAAACTCACAGTTTCAATGAAAATATATAGAGGTTGCCACAATACTTCCGCTAATATACAAAGTGGACATTAATTTCCACCGAAAATAGATAGTACAAATATCGTATTTATTATTCGAATATGTTTATTTTCGGGATATTTGTGAAAATAAAATACAGGGCGTTAATAAGGTGTTTGATCAAACTTTGAAGGATGATCCCTTGGACGTTTATAGAGTATAATGTACATCCCAAAAAGTCAAAAAAGTTCCTATAAAGATAAATCCTATAATGTCCCGTTACGAAGATACAGGGTGGTGTAAATTTCTACGTCACTGAATGAGGATAAAATCCTCACCTCAGCTCATTTTGAATGCCTAATCCAATTTTACTTCAATAGGAGTAGTCTGACACATTTTTTTATGCGAGACCGTCAATGTAAAATTGAATACTTTATCTAAAAATGCAATAGATGTTCCAAAAAAGTCGGTCCCGGCGGGACATAATTTATCTTTTTCCTCTGTATAGGTGCCAACATTTCCCAATTTCTACGCACTGGTGTAGACTCAGACACGAACATTTTTGTAACTATTGGCTATGTTGTTAGTACTACATAAACAAAGTTTCAAGTCAAGGTATTTGGAATTATAAATTCAGCGTCCTCTATTTTGGTAATGAAACATTTTAGGACTTCATATTTTTTAGGACCTTTTTTGTTATTTGTGGAAGTACTTCCTACTCTAGAAGTACCGCCAAGATATTCTGAATCGCCCTGTATAAACTAAGTCTGATAATGCTTCATTTTCATGATATTGATACTTGTACTTCCTACGTCACTGGGCGAAAACTTTCAACAATCATTTTGAAGTTTGGTCAGATAACTTATTAACACCATGTATTCATAAAAAAATCAAAATTCCTACAAATTTTTGTACAGGCTATTTTCAGAAAGCGATACCTTGGTAAAATGCGACTTGTTATACCTTGTATACAGGGTGTTTGGTACATTATTTACATTGATTAAGCATGCATTAAAGAACCCAACCGCGTTTATTTTATGTTATTGTCTTGATAAACAAAAAAGTTATCACGATATGCATGCACAGTTTCGGAGAATTCAGCGTGAAAACGAAAAAAAAAAAAAAATATATCTCAGTAACCGTAGTACCTGAAGCACTCCGGTTTTCAATAAGAACATTAAATAGCCTTCTCAATTACCAAAAAATTGTCTGTTCATGTACCGTACACACTGTATATGCTACGAACGCTATATTCTTGTTAATATGATTGCATAGCTTGTAATGTTTACGTGAGAAATTATATTTTTGATATATGTATATTCATATTAGAATCAATATAATCATATAAGCACAAGTATATTACACGACCGGTATAGTTTAGAACGTACGATCGGTATTGGTATATATAAGAATAAATAAGATGCTTTACGCAAAATGTTAAATTAATTTCAATTATTCAAAAGAATCGTTTACACATAATGTTTTAAAAAGCAACGATACATTAAAATAGCAATATCTAATAAATAAGGGAAAATTCAGATGGTGCTTACACTATACAATAAGATATAAACAGTGTGCTTCAAACAACATTGGCAATATTTCTAAGGCAAGGACGTACGTTTAAAAATAACACGAAAACTTTTGTATCTATTTTCTGTTGTAGGATTGTCAGTGTTTTTTGAACCACCTTGTATTTTGTCAAATTAAATTTTGCAATTCGCACATTTCAAGTCAATTCAGCATTTTAAGTCAATTCTTTATAAGTGGCAACCTAATTTAAAGCTACAATGTATAGCGTTTACAAAATTAAGTAAAAACCTAAAGCATAAGGTGATTATGATATAAAAAACCACAATGAGCCGAGGCCAATGTATTTATATTTTTTATTATATAACTAATTATTATTAACAGCAAGGCATTGTCTAAATATTCTGATAAATCTTCCCACTCATACTATTCAGGGCTAGTACTTACAGTCTCTTATTTAGTCATTTACATATATCAAGCAATCCTTAGATTGAAGCTTAGATCTGTTATTGTTCATTATTTGACAGCCAGCTTTTTACAATATTTCAATATCTAAATTTGTTGATGACAACATGATTCTTTCAATCTAAGCACCCAAAAATGGGATAGTGAATGCCAAGTTTGTGACATCCACTGTAAAGAAGCACCCTTAGCATAAAATATCGATGCTTTAAAATATATATTTTATCAATTTCCAATAATTGTTACATTATATTAAAGCCATAACCATCCCAATATCATATGAGATGACTCATACATTTTCCTCAAGCTAATTTTTCAATGTGTACAATATTTATATACTAATACCCAGCAAAGTATTTTTATAATGATAATCAAATACATTAACCACAAAAGTTGATATTAATAATATATACAATAGAAGGCTGATGACCTTCTGATTATCTATTGAGAATGGAAGTACTGGGCCTCAGCAGAAATAGTATGTTTCATTTAAATATATTTTACATCGTCCAGATACACGTTATATTTAATATTTTAGGAAAAACCATTTAGGTACAGTTTCTCCACATTTTATTGTAGCACCTATTTCCGGACAGTCAAAAAGGTCTATTATCTAAAGAATAATCAAAAGTATCAACAAAATATGAGCTAAGGGTTTAATTTTGATGTTATTACCATTTTTCTAGACTGTAGACTGCAGCATATTTATGCAACTCTGTAATAATCTAAGCTTTTTATTGTGTGGTGAGAGTACTTTATATTAATATAACACCTGAAACTTATCCTGCGGTTTTCATGGTTATAGAACTTCATGATTGCCTCTCTCCCTTTTGAATTAAATAATTTGAATCGATTAAACATCCTGATAAAAGAATGACATTTTAAATTAGATAATTCATTATGAACGTTTTTCTGTGACCGACTCCAGAATTATTTATTTTATTGCTATCGATTTTACTCTCACCTTTCTCTTGATCACGTAATGGTGCATGAGATTGAGCTTTATGGGTTCTGTGAGGATATTTATGTTGTTTCAGCTCATATTTTTCCAAATCGAATAGTAAAAGGAATGGACTAGTAACCTTTATATTAAAAGCTGTAACTTTGAGAAAATTTGAACGGTATGCCTGATGTCCCAAATGGGTAAAAATAGCACCTCGAAAGATATACTTATGTCACAGTGGCAAAAAACGTCAATAATTTTTTTAGGTGCACAAAGAGGAATATCGCATAAATTTACAATTGGGCACTAGCTTTGATGTTTAGTTTTTAAATATCCGTTTGAATACACCTTTTGGGACATCCTGTATGTTTATTTTACACTTTGTTTCAAAAAGAAGAAGGTTATTGGTATTATTAAACTATATTAGTAATGCAAGATAGAACATTCAAAACCAACTACTTGTTCCACCGCCTAATTTTGAACCAATTCCGCCTAGACCCTTACCAAAAATATTGCCAACTTTACCACCCACGAGTGTTCCCACATTTGATAAAATATTCCCGTCTTCACCGCTTAGGTTCTCCATGATATTGACCTTAGCTTTACCTTTGCTGCTCTCACCTTCTTCCTCCAAGCCTTCGAGCCCACTAAAAGGTACGAAACATTTAAGATAATAGTGAAATCTGGTGACATCTGACAAATTGGTTAAGGCTTGCGCGGCCAGTTGATAAACTGCTATCTTGATTCGGGTCTAAAGGCCGTCGTCGGTTGGAGTTTCTTCCTAACGTTTCGCTAGTACGAGTGGCAAGCTTCTTCAGAGGTCCTTCCATTTCCGATGCTGGATGTAGACAGACGATTTCTCTTGCGCAAGTTGTATTTATACCGGAGAGTAGGGGACGTGGCTTGTTCCGCTTCGGTTGACTTCGGTATGTCGATCGGCACTGCTCGGGCGTTTCAGAGGATCGGGTGCCAGATCGGATTGAATCTGAGGGTCTCTTCCTTCCTGTTGAAGTTATCTGGATGTTTGTGAATCTCGATAGCTTCCCTGAGCAGTCTATTGTGTTAGCCGTTGACTGATGACAGCAACCTGCAGCTCCCAAAGTATATCCTGTGGTCCCCATTGCTTAGTGCATGTTCAGCTAGCGCAGACTTCTCAGTTTGTCCTAGCCGGCAATTTGCTTTGTGCTCCTAGAGTCTCGTTCCCATTGATATTTTCGTGGTTCCAATGTATACTTTGCCGCATGAACACGGTATGCGGTAGACTCCTGCAGCTGAGAGTGGGTCCTTCTTGTCCTTTGTCGATCTGATGGTTTGTTGGATCTTCTTCGTGGGCTTGAAGATTGTTTTAATGCCATGTCTCTTCAGGACTCTGTCAATCCTGTCCGTGACTGTTGGCGAGAGATGGTGGGACGCTGTTCGGTTTCACGTGGCCTGGCTGATCTCGAGCCCATTGATCTTTCGATGTCCCTCTTGCTGTAGCCATTTGGGAAGATCCTGCTCACCAGATCCAGGCATTCCCTCAGCGGTACCTTGGTGAAAAGGGAGACGACATCGAAGCTCACAAGGATGTCGTCGGGTTCAACTACGATGTCCTGGATCTTATGCACAAAGTCCGTGGAATCCTTGATGTAGCTGGTATTCTTTCTCACGTATGGTTGCAGCAGGGATGCCAAGTGTTTCGCTAAGTAGTACGTCGGCGATCCGGGAGCGCTGACTATTGGTCTCAACGGAACATCTGCCTTGTGGATCTTGGGCAGGCCGTAGAGCCTTGGTGGAACCGCTTCCGTCCTCGTAACGCTCTTCTTGGTGTCTTCTGGCAGTGATGATAGCTTGATGAGCCGGTTGGTAAGGCGTAGTTGGGCTTGCGTTGGATCCTTCTTCAGGGGTTTGTAACTTTCTGGGTCTAGAAGTTCAATAATCTTCCTTTTGTAGTCCTCGGTCCACAATAGACTGGTCAGGGAAGCTATCGAGATTCACAAACATTCAGATAACTTCAACAGGAAGGAAGAGACCCTCAGATTCAATACGATCTGGCACCCGATCCTCAGACACGGCCGAGCAGTGCCGATCGACATCCCGAAGTCAACCGAAGCGGAACAAGCCACGTCCCCTACCCTCCAGTATAAATACAACCTGCGCAAGAGAAATCGTCAGTCTACATCCAGCATCGGAAATGGAAGGACCTCTGAAGAAGCTTGCCATTCGTGCTAGCGAAACGTTAAGAAGAAATTCCAACCGACGACGGCCTTTAGACCCGAATCAAGCCAGCAGTTCTGGTGACATCTACCACTTTAGTACTATAGCTATAATCAAGTGCCAAACTGGATGAGAGAGACTTTACGTGAGTGGCGTACGATGCGGTATGCGACTTTTTTCTTTTATGGTACTTATCTATAAGTTACCTAGGGTTAATAGAATGTTGAGAATGAAAAAAGATCTATAAAACCGATATTTTTATATAAGTATGTTTTACCCTTCAGCCTGGCCCATTGTAAGTGCACATGTGGCTTCCTCAGTTTGCATTCTTTGAGATATTGTCTGATAAGCCTTTGAGTTAAGCTTGTCCTCCATGACGCCTTGTAGTTCAAAGTCAGAATAAAGTTTCTGAAAAGACATAGAAAATGAAAAAAATGAACAGCTTTCATGATAATGAAGAAATTGGGTAAATAATGATGTTTTATTGTACATACCTTGACAATAAGGGCAAGGCACGTACACTGGAAAGGATGCAAGGTGTGATCCAATCGTTCTGATAGCCAGTTGCAAAGCATGTTTATTTGGTTTGTGTACCACTGTTCAAAAAATGTCAGAATCCACAGCTCATCTGTAATTTTCTGCCTAACTTGTTCCATGTTATTCCTAGTGAAGTTTACATATCCTTGGCCCATGTCTTTGCCTGAACCCGAAACGTTCTGGAAATAAAAATATAAAAATTATTTCTATTCCATCTTTAAATAACAGTTTATTCCGAATGATGCATCTTTATTTCTATCGACTTGTGTTGTTCAAGAAATATCTCTTGTCTACATTGGTACTTACCGTAAAACTGAGTATAGAGCCAATGAAGCTTCCTTCATCATATCGTGATAGTTTTGACAAGCTCGCTTCTAGTACTGACATCAGTTTATTGATCAAGCCTTGAACCATGTTAGCGTTTGTTTTTTCGATCATATCATCGATCTTTGTGTGGTATTGGTGCTGAAAGTTAAGATTGATTTTCAATCAGATGTAGAAGCTTCAATGGAACATATTTATATGTCTCGACACTCAAGCGGCAGCATCTCCGAGGAATATGAATGAAAAAGTGAATCTAGAGGCATATCGGCCACCACGAGGAGCCGGCGCTAGCCCTGAGTCTCAGCTCCTTAACATTCTGGGGATACAAAGTCCGCCTGTATGCCACAGAATATGCGCTGAGGACTCTACCTCTACCCCGCCGCGCTCACACATCCTCAGCCACATGCAGGTGTTATGGCCTCACCAATAACCTTGTTCCAAAGATAAGCAAAAGCGTCTATCCTTAGCACTAGTCCCTAAGATGAGCTCACGTAAACGACGGAGATGTCTAGAGATATTCTCCATTCCAGAGAGTGTTGTCCAGAAACCCACTTCTCCTTTATCCTCCTGACTCTTTGCGCGGGCACCTCTAGGGCTGGCTCAGGGCCAACAAGCTTTTCCGCTGATCCCGCTTCCGCGAGAGCATCCGCTATATAGTTACCCTTTAATCCAGCGTGCCCCGGCATCCACACTAACGATACCGGATGCCTCGCTGCTAAACTATATAGAGCCTTTCTGTATTGCACTACAAGGCTTGAAGTAATCTTGGTGCCTTCATCGCAGCCTGGCGAAGATTGTTATTATTTTCGTAGTCCCTTCCCCTCCAGAATGCGAGATACGCAAGCTCGAATCGCATAGATTTCCGTCTGGAAAACAGAGGTGTATACGACCCCTGTACGAGATTTGCCCACTTCCTTTGGAGAACTCCCGGCTTCCGGAAACACACGTTCGATATTGCACATTAAACTTGCGGTTAAAGGGATACTTAAGGGTGCTCATAGGCCGGGATTCTTCCTTTGCAATTCGACTAAGATGGTTGTGCAACCTTTGACAGGATTCGTGACGGCCCAGCTGCCTTGACTCCAAGTCGATGTGCAACTACTCTCACCTTTCCACGGATCACTAGACCCAACAGTGGGAGATCCAGCAGAGCTTCCATTGCACTCAATGGTGTTCTCCGCACTGCGCTTGTATCTCCGAAGAGGAGCTCATGTTAGGTTAGGAAATGCACTACTGCTCTTCAGAGTTCAGCTCGATCCAAACAAGTGACTGCAAAAAAGCCAAGGGGTGCACACCGGACCTCGACAAGCGTGGAACGGTCATTGAATAAATGTCGCACAACTTTTTGGTGGGAACCCTCCCCGGGCATTGTAGCACGAGAAGTCATTTGACCCTCCTAAGATTGTCCGATGTGCTGGAAGGGAGGGCGAGACTGCGTTCCACTTTATAGGCTTTTGCCCCGCAGTCGCAGTCATGGAGTGAGGTTTTATACTCATCGGAGTGGTTGGATATTCTGGTTTGGGTATAAGCAAGCACCAGGTCAACGTCGCATTAACTCAATGGGTATATAGGGACCTGGGAAGTGTTCCGAGAGAGAGATGACTGCAAAAAAAACCAAGGGGTGCACACCGGACCTCAATAAGCGTCGGGGAGCCATTAAACAATGGTTGCTAAACCTTTTGGTGGGAACCGTCTGCGGGCACTGTAGCAATGAGCAGGCATTTGCCCCTCCTAAGGTTGCCCGATGTGCTGGAAGGGAGGGCGAGACTGCGTTCCACTTTATAGGCTTTTGCCCCGCAGCCGCAGTCATGGAGTGAGGTTTTATACTCATCGGAGTGGTCGGACATTCTGTTTTGGGTATAAGCAGGCGCCAGGTCAACGTCACACTGAGTGAATAGACATATAGGGACCTGGGAAGTGTGGCGAGAGAGAGAGAGAGATCACTGCAAAAAAGCCAAGAGGTGCATAGCGGACCTCGGCAAGCGTCGAACGGTCATTGAGCAAAGGTCGCTCATCCTTTTTGTGGGAACCCTCCCCGGGCACTGAGCATTTACCCCTCCTAAGATTGTCCGATGTGCTGGAAGGGAGAGCGAGACTACGTTCCACTTTATAGGCTTTTGCCCCGCATATTGCAGTCATGGAGTGAGGTTTCATACTCATCGGAGTGGTCGGACATTCTGGTTTGGGTATAAGCAGGCGCCAGGTCAACGTCACACTGAGTGAATAGGTATATAGGGACCTGGGAAGTGTGGCGAGCGAGAGATGACTGCAAAAAAGCCAAGTGGTGCATACCGGACCTCGAAGAGCGTCGGAGGGCCATTGAGCAAAGGTCGCTCATCCTGTTGGTGGGAACCCCCTCCCCCGCCACCCCGCGGCACTGTAGCATGAGCAGGCATCCTAAGATTATCCGATGTGCTGGAAGGGAGGGCGAGGCTGCGTTCCACTTTATAGGCCTTTGCCCCGCATATTGCCGTCATGGAGTGAGGTGTCATACTCATCGGAGTGGTCGGACATTCTTGTTTGGGTATAAGCAGGCGCCAGGTCAACGTTGCACTGAGTGAATTAGGCATATAGAGACCTGGGAAGTGTGGCGAGAGAGAGATGACAGCAAAAAAGCCAAGGGGTGCATACCGGACCTCGACTAGCGTCGGAGGGCCATTGAACAGAGGTTGTTCAACCTTTTGGTGAGAACCCTCCCCGGGCACTGTATCATGAGGAGTCAGTTGCCCCTCCTCAGATTGTCCGATGTGCTGGAAGGGAGGGCGCGGCTGCGGTCCACTTTATAGGCTTTTGTCCCGCATATCGCAGTCATGGAGTGAGGTTTCATACTAATCGGAGTGGTCAGACATTCTGGTTTGAGTATAAGCAGGCGCCAGGTCAACGTCGCACTGAGTGAATGGGTATATAGGGACATGAAAAGTGTGGCAAGGGAAAGAGATGACTGCAAAAAGCCAAGAGGTGCATAGCGGACCTCGGCAAGCGTCGAACGGTCATTGAACAAAGGTCGCTCAACTTTTTGGTGGGAACTCTCCCCGGGCACTGTAGCATGAGCAATCATTTGCCACTCCTAAGGTTGTCTCATCTGCTAGAAGGCAGGGCCAGACTTCGTTCCACTTTATAGGCTTTTGCCCCGCATATCGCAGTCATATAGTGAGGTTTCATACTCAGCGGAGTGATCGAGCATTCTGACTCTCATTGGGAGATCGGAAAGGTAGGTTCGATAAACTAGTAGTTAAGCATGTGGAATAGAGTGTTGGTATATACGGGGTCGGCAAAAGGACCAAAGGTTCCTTCATAAAAAGAGCAAATTATGAACCGACCAACTGAAGGGCTGTCGGGGTCTTCAGACCCAGTACACTGTTCTGTTTACAATTATTGGTAGAAGTATAATAGTTCCGTTTGGGTGGTAGAGATATAGAATGCAGAAATATGAATAATATAATTTAATCTATACTTACAACGTCAATCCCATCGACAGCGCAAAGCTTTAAAGATTGATTCTTAGCGTCGATGATAACGTTGACCATGGCACACATTTCCGATGGTATGATGTAATCGGTGGAAATGAATGTCACTGATTTCTTGAGCCACTGCTGAGAGGCCTGTTCGGTTCGTTGAATGCAGGACTCCATCATGTCACAAGCCATCAGTTTCAGACGTTGTTCCAAATGCTGTCTGAATTCGGCGTCTGGCCAGTGCAGGTCTCTAATGAACGACTGGAGAGCATCCAGTTTCCAAAAGAGGTCTTCCGATGTTGCACAGCCCATGCTGAAATTCAACATTTTTCAAAACTTACGTACTTATATCTAAAGGTAGCTTACCCTTTGATTTCCCACCGTTCTTTTTCAAAGCCTTTGTGGATAGATTGGGCTATTGACGATTCCATGAGATCTACATAGCGGACGACAAGTGGTGCGAACGTATCTCTTAGGTGTTGGTGGAATCGGCCATTTTTTAAATTATCTAAAATCAGTAGGGTTCAGTATTTGGGTCTGTAGACAATAGAACCTCTGGTCCTCTCATACTGTCACAGAGCTCAAGACGCGTGCCCACTAGTCAGTTTTAGTGGAACAATTTTTAACATCCAATTAATGGAAATCCTAGTATGAAGCATTTTATTTTTTGGCAAACGCACCCCAATCTTATCATTCAACAATGAGCCTCCGGGCGATTTTATGTTAGGTATAGAAACGTCATCTGAATGCACATTTGGTTTGTTCTACACGAAAATTACCTAGAAAGCGTTCACCCATAATGATAGAGGCAGTGCTTTCTTGTTTTTAAAACGGATTTTTTAAAGTCCGCTCGATTTAATGACCCTCGCTGTGATAACGCGCTTATATTCATTGGAAAACGGAATTTTGATATTCTAAGGGATTCTGGTGGATGTTTGTGTTTTTTGAGCACCTCAGGTAAGAGGACCAAAACTCTTGTATTAAAAATATACCGTCAGCCCTGAGGTAATCGTTGAGAATCTGGAACAACGGGAAGGAGTCCCAAGTATCTGGGGGTTGTTCAGCTAGAACCCTGTCCATATCAGCTGCAAATAGGGACCAAAATATCTCGGCATGTTCCACTAGTAGATCGCTGAACCACGCGAAAGCCTGAAGATAGAAATTCATTAGATTTTTCGATACGAATATGTCAATAGTTCGGATCTGGTATAAAGCTTATAGAGAAAATGTGGTGGCTCAGTTTACTGGTAGCTTGACGTAATGTTGATACTCTTAGTTATCTTTCGTTTACTTCCAAAACTCAAAAATTAATTAGGCAAATATTGAACAGTTTTTGATGACAGCTTTTTACTTCTTACGCCACTGGGCGAGGAAGTATTGTAATCGCGAAAAATTTCGAAAATATTGTCACGTAAAACGATGCCACTCATTTCCGTCGGTCTGCCTGTCTGTCCGCTAATACCTTGACCCGGTGTAACTTGGGAAGTACCTACCGATCGGATTTTGATGAAATTTTCCCACAAGGTTACTACTATGACAAGGACGAAAAATCTTTGTAACTTTTGAAGATCGGTCAAGTGGGAATGGAGAAAAAGGCCACAAACGAAAAAAATAGAAATCGTAAAAATTAAGTTTTTTGACGTTTTAGGGGGTCCTGATTATTTTCAGACAAATTTTTGTCGGGCTTGAAATTTGTGGGTTAGGGATCGTAGGGGGTGGGGGAGGGTATTTGAATTTTTTTGATCCTAGTATATTTATACGCTCCTGGCCTCGGTAATTGTATGCACCTAGTAGGTACATTTCACCCATAAAAAGTGTTACTCCTGCTGATATAAGCTCATCGCCTTATATATCTGTCTGTACGGAAGCGCAAAAAACATACACGGACCTTGCACGAAACGAAAGATAGCTCGCTGCAAAAAAGGGACAACGTTGCCATATGAGCGGTAACTACCAGTAGGTCAAGGAAATAATGTCTATGGACTAACTGTATGGGCATGTTTAATTTCTGTTGTACATGTCAATAGGGTCTAACTTGTGCTGAACGTAATCATTTATGAACTGATTACGGCGTTGCTTAAAAAGTGCAGAGTCAACCCACTGGACGCTATTTTTTGTCAAGCATTCGAATTTGTATTAGGATTAACGTTTTTGAGTAAATAGATTAAAACAACATGAGATCAAACTTCCGTTTCAAATCAGAGTCACGTTTCCATGATTTCTGCATTAATTCATCTGCGACTATAGTCACGTACCAAAATGGAAAAGAGTTATCACGCATGATACGCCACTGTTAATACGGTATGTCTTTGAGTACGGTGAGATTTGTGCACACATGTAAGCAATGGCACGCGGTGACTTATCCTACTCTCTTCCATTTAGATACTCGGAATGCAAAATAATGAAAACTATAGAGCATGCAATCAGGCGCTGACTGAAGTATACGCACACCAAATATGACGTAGGTCAACCAATTCAGCAAATAGTTGAGACAGATGCAACCACACCACATTCTACACCAAAAGCAGTAGCAAAGGTAGATACCAATTAGCCAAAAGCAGACAGTTGATAAGATGAGGGAACACAAGAATAGGGAAAAGTAGTTTTTATGGATTTTAGGAATTTACAATGTAGTTATTCAATGCTACACAAGGTAATCTTCAGAAAACTTCAAAAGAGTTATGTTTATTGG
Organism: Acanthoscelides obtectus; assembly: GCA_963669975.1. Lineage (NCBI taxonomy): Eukaryota > Metazoa > Arthropoda > Insecta > Coleoptera > Chrysomelidae > Acanthoscelides > Acanthoscelides obtectus. The sequence goes on from CAVLJG010000002.1 coordinate 17,460,031, forward strand.
CTTTTTCCAATACTAACTAAGAAATTATCCGTTAGCTGCAAGGGCAGATTTAGAAATCTGTCTAGGTGGGAAGGGGGTGCCGCGGTGATCATATCATTCATGTTCAGGTTGATGTTCGTCTGGGGGGGTGGGGGGCTTAGCGGTTATTACAATAAAAATTGAAGAGGGGGGGAGCGGCTGCATGCGTAAGCACTTTAGCAATCCGCCCTTAATTAACTACTCCATTTCTTCATATTGAGAGTCTCTTTCTAGTGGCCAGTGACAATATAAATTTCTATTATCAGGTTCATCAAAAACATAACCTGTAAAAAATATTGATGTCAGCAGTATCATTTCCGCGATTTTAAACCTTGAAGTTGGATGACAAGTGAGAACGACTGGGAACACTCGGAATACTGCAGCAAAACCGATAGGTCACTCTGAATCATTCGTAGATGTTTGGACTTTAGGAATCTTAAACAGTGCATAATCGATTTTATTTTAGAGAATGTAACATTATTAGTCAAACTTCTCGGTACAATATTTCGAAAACATTGCCACACATTGTTTTTGCCTTTTGCAGTTGGCCGTTTGACACAATCTAGCTTTATAATTATTCCTTCGCTGGTTATACTTTTATGGCAAATACGAGTCTATGCATGTAACCATAGAGTGTGCAGATCTAGATTGAACTTTTGAATATAGCTGCAAATATACTAAGTGACATATAAATCCGAACATCCAGTTTAAATGGTTTTATTTTAATAAAAGTTGGTGAATGAATTTATCTTACTGTAAATAACAAGTGAAAAAATTTTCAGCCTTATCAGTTGGACATTCCGGTTTTTATACTGCTTTTTTTTAATTCACTAACGCTCTAAAAATGAATATTTCAGCCGCAGTAAAGAATCAACGTTGGCAGATTTTGGTTCTTGACATCCTTTACGATCGGTTACGATGCCTAGAGTACGGAGACCTGTACGATTTCGTCAACTTAGTGAGTTTGATAGGGGCCGTATAGTGGGACTTCGGGAAGCTGGACTTTCTTTTCGGGCAATTGCAGTTAGAGTGCAAAGAAGTATAGACACTGTGGTTAGGTGTTGTCAGGCATGGCTTCGGGAAGGCCGTATGCAAAGAGCAAGGGGCACTGGACGCCGACGTAGAACAACAGACCGTGAAGATCGCCGCTTAAGATTATTGGCCTTAAGGGACCGTTTCTCCACTACCAGGTCCATTGCAAATGAATGTTTTGCAGAACACGGAAGACCTATTGGCATGCGAAGTGTTTACCGACGAAGGAGAAGTTTTGGCTTGTTTTCATACCGGCCATACTGGGTCCTCCCTTTAACTCGAGAACACCGACGTAATCGCCTTGAGTGGTGCAGACAACGGTCACTCTGGGATCAGGAATGGAACAGTATTGTCTTTAGTGACGAGTCTCGATTTTGTTTAGGCATGCACGATGGTCGTGCCAGGGTTAGAAGGCGACGTGATGAAAGGAGGAATCCACAGTTTTTGGTTGAAAGACATGTTCATCACACTGTTGGAGTTATGGTTTGGGGTGCTATAGCTTATGGTTCCAGGTCACCTTTAATCTTCATCAGAGGTAACATGAATGCGCAGCGTTATATCCACGAAGTTCTAGAACCCCATCTTTTACCCTATCTTGACACCCTGGCAGATCCAACTTTCCAACAAGATAATGCCCGACCACATGTTGCAAGAGTCACAATAGACTTCTTTCAACATAATGATGTCACATTGTTACCATGGCCACCAAGATCTCCCGACTTATCCCCAATTGAGCACGTGTGGGATATGATGGGTAGGAAATTGCTCAATTTGCAACGTCCTCCTCAGACTCTAGAAGCACTTCGAGAGGAGTTGGTGGTTGCCTGGAATGAGATACCACAGGAGGACATTGACCACCTGATCAGAAGCATGCCAAGGCGCGTTGGAGAATGCGTAGCACATCAGGGTGCATCCACACATTATTAAAGGTCAAAGGGCTTTAAAGCAGTGCAATCATTTTGAAATTTTTATCATTCATTTACTTATTATGCTTCATTAAGTACTTATACAAAATTTTATTAAAATAAAACCATTTAAACTGGGTGTTCGGATTTATATGTCACTTAGTATATTTATATTATAATTATTATACTCTTTGCAATTTGACGTTTGATGATACCCTGTGCATAGCTTTTATGGATTTTTTCAAAATGCCTACAATATAGGGTGGTAACGTAAAGTGGCTAACTGTTGTCAGTCGGCACCTGCTTTTCAAACTAGTCATAGCAAAAAGGTGAGTATGAGGATGACAGATTCTGTTACAAAAAGTTGACAGATGAAAATATGTGCAAATGGAATATCGGAAAAACTACAAATCAGATCAATTTGAAAATTTCGATTCTAATTTCTTCATCTGAATGTTGATGGACCCGAAGTTGCAATCAAATTACTAATTTGGATATCAGGATGAAAGTCTTTAAATTTTTTGAGATTAGAGGAAAATAGATATCAGCATGCATGCGAGTCGAATGATAACAGTGATGTATGTTTATGATGTATTCTTTCGATTTTCGTGTAATGTTCGAGTATAATGTTTGATGTCTGTTGTATAGTCAATTCAGTTTCGTCTAACATCATATACCGATTGACTCAAAATATATGATCAACCTCTCGTATTTGTATAAAGTACTAAAATATGTGGGATGTGTGCTTGCTCATAACTAGGAAGGCTCCTCTTCCTCTCGTTCGCACTCATTGTGGGCAACGGCAGTTCTTGCCAGCGATTATACGAATATTTTAAGTTCGCGTTGCTTGGAACATAACCTACGGCGTGGCCCAACGAAAAGGTCGCACCTCAACTCTCCTGGTATAATTTGGGAAAGACGTTCGAACACGTCAATTTTGATTTCTAGAGGGAAGTTTTTTCATATATAGCCATACAATACAGGGTGATCCAAAAATAAGATATTGCGTTACACTAGAGATTTTTAAATGGAAACCTACATTTTTTATTTTTATATTTTCCATGGAGTTTTTAGTAAGTTTTGTATAATATATCACAATTTCTAGAATTTTATTATAAATTCAAATCGCTTCACAACGATTCAAGATAGGTATAAACTTTATTATACAAAAGTTACTAAAAACTTCATGGATAATCTAGAAATTAAAAAAAAGGGGGGTTTTCATTGGGTTTTCATTTAATAATCTAAAGTATAAGGCAATATCTTATTTTTGGATTACCCTGTATTTTACGGCTATAGATGAATAGACGTCCCTCTAGAAATGAAAATTTGCGTGTCTGAGTGTTTTCCAAAAATATACCATGAGAGTCACAAATGGGGGTGCGACCTTTTCGTTGGGCCACCCTGCATAGACATTTTACTTTTTCTAAAATAGGCATTTATATAATAAAATGAAAAATTGTGAGTCTGTGGAAAATCTAGCTGCTACTGATGTGGATGTGTGTTGTACATTGTATCCAGAACACATACCGAGAAAGGTTATTGCATTTAATATTCGTTTCGTGAATTTGAAGCTGAAAAGGGCTACGTGCCATTTTAGTATGTGCTAAAATGCATTATGGTAATGTGACTTTATTAGCATCAGCATCTGATAAAACAATAAAACTAATATTCGTCAATATTTTGGTCCAGTCGTTTCAGCACTCCAAATTTCAAAATGTCGGATTGAAGGGTTACCGCAGTGGACGGCTTTTCTGGACAAAACACCTTAGATCTCAGTAGCTAATTAAAAAAACCCCATAGTATGTTATACCAATCTTCTTCTTTTGAATTGGTTTATCCAAATATGCAATAAAATTTAAGGCATTCCATTTAAAAAATCACAACTTTGATATGTAGGTCAAAATTGAGACACACTGTATAATTGCCAATATTTTAGAAATATGCCCTAAAATGTCATGTATAACATGTCATAAATAGATTTGTTGTTGTTGAGTTCAGAATGTCATTCTCGATCGAAATGAGTAAATATATATATAGGGTGTCCTATTTAAAAAACGAAAGTTGGAGACGTTTCCGGTCAAACCGAAAGTACGTCAATGCAAGTGAATATGTCAAAAAAAATGCAAATTCATCTATAATACGCAATCCGTAAATTTCGTTTTTCTATCTTCAATAATAAAAAGTTGTAGGGGTGAGGCACCCGTGCAAAAACTAAAAAAAAAAAAAAAGAAAACGACATCATCTCCAAGCTTCGTAATTTTCCGTTTCACTTTTAGTTTTGTGTGTGTTTAAATAGAGTGCTTCATTTTTTAATAACGACTTCCTTTCTCGGTCGGTAACCAGACGCAGTATCTAATAATGAAGAAAAAATAGTAAGTAGAGATAGTGTAAGGATACGTGCCATAGGGCCTTCTGGGGTGTAATTGGCATGCTGAGGCATGCAAGAGCGAGACAGAGAGTTTTGGTGCTTGGCATCCTTGGCATCCCGTGCCGGAACGGGCGAACTAGTACTAGATGCGTTCGCAGCGGCATTGCTCGCATTTGCGGCTGCCGCATTGCCCGCATTGCCCCCCGCATTACTCGCTCCCGCAGTACCCGCATCGGCCGACGGTTGCCCGGATTGCCGTTCCGCCTTGCGCAGTTGCTACATTTACATCAGACAGAGAACACATCACAATCAGTACACACAGTTACAGGAAACATTCGTTGTTATTGGAATGCCTTGAAGACCATGCGAAAACCTCATATGCTAGGCCAGAGAATAGCGAGATTGAGATTAACAAAGTCCCAGAATAGGTGAAACAGAAATGTTTTTGGTGGTATCTTTAAGCCCTCTCCAGACTCACGCGCGAAGCCGCGAACTACCCGCGACCCATGAGTGTGGATGCCATTCGTGTATTCTTCGCGGCTTCACGTCGCGTTCGCGCGTTGTTCCCGTTTGTTGCGGGTCTCTTGTCCCGCCACAAAGGGTTTGCAAGGCGCGAACATATCGCGAACATGACTAGGCTCCTCATTCGCCCGTGGTGCCGAGAGTGGTTGTGTTTTTTCCACTTCTTTTCAATTGTCTTAGTTTTACTTATATATGCATAATTATAAATTGCCAAAGCGTAAAGTAGCCCTGCAGCAGCAGTAGCAATTTCACCGTCCATACTCGTCAAGAGCGCGAACTATGCTGTGAAGCAGGCGGGAAGATCTGCGACTGTGGAGAGGGCTAATACTCTCTCTAGACTCACGCGCGAAGCCGAGAACTACCTGCGACCCATGAGTGTGGATCCCATTCGCGTATTCTTCGCGGCTTCACGTCGCGCTTGCGCGTTGTTCCCGTTTGTTGTCGGTTTTGTGTCCCACGACAAAGGGTTCGCCAGGAGCGAACATGACTAGGCTCTCTATTCGCTGGTGGCTCAGTTGCCTCATAGCGAGTGCCGGGAGTGGTTGTGTGTTTCCACTTCTTTTCAATTGTCTTAGTTTTACTTATATATGCGTAATTATTAATTGACAAAGCGCAAAGTAGTCCTGCAGCAGCAGTAGCAGTTTCACCGTCCATACTCGTCAAGAGCGCGAACTATACTGTGAAGCAGGCATGAAGATTTGCGACTGTGGAACTGTAGGAAGAGTTTTCGGGATTCGCACCGAAGATCCGCGCCGCGATTTCACGCCGTGATCCGCGCGTGAGTCTGGAGAGGGTATTAAGCCCCTCTCCCGCGAGTGCAAGGTTTTCGCAATGTCTAATGTCATTTTATCGTATTGCTTATCATACATACGAGGATCTCCAACCACCCAGCCACGGTGACCCGTGACAAGATGTATTAAGTGCGTTATCTATTCTGGTTGCGGTGAATCTCTGCATTAGCTCAATATGTATTAGATAATCTTACATAAACTTAATGGTTGGTTTCCGTCTCTGTAGCCGCAGACAACGTTGTTTCATGCTCAGCAATCATCAGGACGGTATAGGCATAGTCTTTGAGGCAGACTATGGAAAGCAAGCGGATATGGTCAACTGGAAACCTTATTATGTAGTACTAGGAGCCAGCCATTGCTTAGACCTCAAGTCTCGCCTTTCTTGCGAAGTTGAATATGGCCTTGAGTCCAAGCTCCTTGACGTCCTGGCGTTCCAAAGTAATGGACCCCAGTATAGTCTGCCTGTAGTAGCACAGAGCTTCACAGCGACACAGAACGTGCGCCGAGGTCTCTTCCCCCACCCCCATCACGTGCAGGTGGCGCCTTAACGTGTTATGGCCAGACAACCTTAGGTTGGCTCTATCCAAAGATAAGCACAAACGTCCATCCGTGCTGGGCCCTACAATGAGTTTCCGTGTCTGACGGAGATGTCTGGAGCTACTTCTCCAATTCTGAGAGTGTTGTCTTGCAATCCACTTCTCCATTTTCCTCACTCTTTGCGCGGTCACTCCGAAGGCTGGCTCAGGACCAACGAGCTTGCTGGCTGATCCTGTCTTCGCCAGAGCGTCCGCCGTCTTCTTGCCCTTTATCTCAGCTTACCCCGGTTCCCACATTAACTATCGGATGCCAAGCTGCTAGACAATCCAGAGCCTCCCTGCATTGTAGTACAAGGCTCGAAGTAATCTTACAGACACATAGTGCCTTTATTGCAGCCTGGCTGTCGGAGAAGATTGTTATTCTTCTCCTAGGCCCTTGTTCCTCCGGGATACACAAGCCAGAATCGCAAAGATTTCCGCCTGGAAAATAGTGGTGTATCCACCAAGGGGCAGACCTGCTCACTCAATCCGGAGAGCCTCCAGCCGTGTCGAGCCAATGTACCACTTTGGGTTTAAGCCCCCATCTCACACCGAAAACACGTCCAACTTGCGCTCTCCAGTTCAGTTTCCAGTCAAGGATAATTCCTAGATACTTTACCGATTGGAATAGAACTAATCTAGTCCCAAAGAAGGTCGACAAGACACGCCGGTCAAGCCGTCTTTTTTTTATATTTCGAAGCAGCCGCGCAGGCAGAAGCCTAAATGCTGGAACACCGCGGCTGCTATGATGATCACAAAGGAATTTTGTTAATGCGATTTTTGAACTGCCTAAGGTTAGCAGAACTGGGAAAAGCTTCCTCTTGTAGATTGTTCCACAATCTAGACACCCTCGGGATAAAGGAGCGGTCGTATCGGCCAGTTCTGGATGTACGAAGTTCGACACGATTAGAATGGGACGCAAAGGTCAGGCGGGTCTGTCTGGCAGGCACATCGCGCGGCGGCATCATGGAAGAGAGATCTGAGTAGCAAAGCCCGTTGGTGTAGCGGTAGAAAAGAGCTAGATCGCCGACGGCCCGCCGGTGCGAAAGAGTCTCGAGACTGTCTGTTAGAGAAGAGTCATCGATGAGTCGGACCGCCCTCCTCTGGACAGCATCGAGCATGGATAATGTAGTCGGGGCGGCAGCACCCCAAACGTGTGAGCAATACTTGAGGCTAGGCCTTAGCTGGGTCTTGTATAGAGTGAGAAGGTCATGCGTAGAAAAGTACTTCTTAGCCCTAAACCAATAGCCTAGCTTTTTCCCAGCAGCTGCAGCTATTGACGAGATGTGTTCGTGCCAGATCAGGTTCTCGGTGATCTGGACTCCGAGCAGCCGAAATGAATGGCTCTTTGGCAGAACTCGGCCATCCATCGTACCGGATGAGCGCTAGGACGCTTTTTGTTCGTCAAAGTACAGTACTGTGTTTTGGAAGCATTGAACTGTACAAGATTGTTGCGTCCCCAAGCAGTGATAGCCTCCAGGTCTCTTGTCAGAGAGGAAGTCATCGCTAGTCTTCTTTTTTCCAGCTCAGCGGCAGAGATCGGCTTGTCACTCTAAATTCCTGCATGTAGAGTGCTGTCATCAGCGAAGCTGTGGATTGAGTTGATCGTGCAGGAAGGGAGGTCGTTGATATGTAAGAGAAACAGTGTCGGAGCCAAGACAGATCCCTGGGGAACACCCGCGTTGACGTTGTGGGATGAAGAGGAGAACCCGTCAATTACGACGGATATCTTGCGGCCAGAGATAAAGTCAGCCACCTATCTGCAAAGCTTTTCTGGGAGGCCATAGGATGGAAGTTTGCTTAAGAGGGCAGCGTGCCACAGCCGATCGAACGCTTTGGTGATGCCAAGAGCAACGACATGAGCCTCACCATAAGACTGGATGAGTTTACTCCACAATTGCGTGACGTAAGCTAGGAGGTCCCCTGTGGATCGTTGGTGCCGGAAACCATACTGCCTGTCGCTAATCAAGCTGTGATGTACAAGGTTTTTTTTTATACTCCAACTACCACGAAGGCCTAAGGCCTAAGCACCCATTGGGTATCGTGGGGGATACATGGGAAAGGGGGAACGCCACACGGACTCTGGCGAGGGAACACGTGTGCAACATGCAACATGCACACATTCTGGCTCCGCGACAAAAAACAATGCTATAAATTTAAATTCGTGGTCGCTAGTGAACAGTTAACGCACTTAATTTGAGAAAATGTCGTAATTAAGATATAAAGCAAGGTTCGAGAAAGTAGATCAGCAAGAAATACTGGATCGGTTGATTCAACGAATGTTTCCAAATCTGCATACAGAACTATCAGGATAGCACTGATTGAATGATTTGAACAAAACATATCTGAAACTGCTTGATGAAATCGATTTCAAATACTTTTATCGGAATATAAATTCACTCACTCAATGCTTTTCATGAGTAATCCTGTATAGAGCCACCTAATTACGACTTTTTTTACTAATATGGAAAAACAATATGAAATAGCAAATAGTAAAGTTTTTCCCATCTATATTCCTTGTATATGGTTGTGGCCATGAATTAGGTGACTCATATTTACGTTTAGAAAATATGTCTAACCATCGATATCTTATTTCCACATATATATATATATATTTGAATTTTGGCACAAAAATATTTCAACATGAAATTTTACTTGATCTAGTAAAAGTAGTAAAAATTGCTGAAGTTTTTATCAATGGAATGATAAAACAACGATGGTACAAAATTGTATGGCTTATTTCAGCATCACATCATGACACATGTTTACATATGTATTTTTCGCATTTTAATATTTGAAAAAGAAAGTATTTATGTTTTAAATTTAGCCTAACGTCGCATGTCTCTTTTTCAACACCATATCTTCGGGAGGAGTATTTTTAATACTTTTCGTCTGATTGTTTCATGCGTAAAGAGATCACTGAAAAACAATGTCATCTTTTTCTTTTTTGTAAAACATACTGCACTCTTATGCATTTTTTCTTCAATCGTAACTTGTTATTAAATAATAGTACAGCTCTAAAATTGTATGTGAATATTCCACTTTTATGAAGACTCGACCGTGTGATTACTTTATTCCTATCACTTTTTCTCTTCAACAAATTTTTGCCTTTCTTTAAAAATTCAGTTTACTGTAAAATGAGGTTTCAAGGAAATCGAAGATTTCCTATGAGAACAAGTGATAAAAATAAAACTCACCCGCTGAATTCTACTATAGACAAAGTGCATTTTTTTACAACAAAAATGGATAACAGTGTTTTTTAGTCATCTCTATACACACCATGAAATAATCAGATAAAACGGATTCAGAATACTGCTCCAAATAGTCAGTTGAAAAATAAGGGACATGCGACCTTAACGAACAACTGGTAAGATATAATGATCTTAAAAACTGACTACACTACCAGAATATTAGAATTTGTTATTTTCGTGGGCTGTGATGCGAAATATGACCATAACAATAGTAAAAGGGCAAGGTAAATCACAACGAAGGTTATTTTTGGATGACTGCGTTACAGCAACATTAAAAGAAGTAAGCACTGAAAGAGGTTGTTGGGTTATACCAAAAGGTTTTAGGTAGAATTAATACATTCGGGACCATATAATATACCACAAATAATATAATTACTACAGAATATTTTTCATCTAAAATCACAAAACATAATTTTTGATGCTATTATTTAGTAGAGAAAAACGCATTCCAGCTATGTTTGCAACATTTTTCAAATCCGTGTTGTGTTGCTTTTAAAGAACGTATTAATTTTTTGAACGGATCAAGTTTGTAAGCCGAAATTCGGGATGGTGAAATTGATGCTTTAGTACCCCATTTTAGAACATTGTTGAATGGAGTAGGAGGTCATCTGCTACCTCATATATTTATTTACCAAGTCTGTAGTCGGAAAATATCCCTTGTTCCTTAAACTGACTGAAACATAAGCTGTAAAAATGTGTTTTTCCCTCTATATACTTCCAACGGAAAGTTAATATTTCGAAGACCAATTCAAGATTCATACTATAAAGTTTTCAATCTAATTCAATAGCTTTGAGACTATATATTCAACTAGTTACACCAATCTCTGGTTACTAGAAAGCTATTAATCTCGAGTAGAACTTGCAATTGATGTTCGTCATTTAAATCAAATCAAAAGCGTGTCCTATTCGGTATTGCAGAACCTTTAGTACCAAAAATATACTAAATGACATGGGAAAATGCAACACCGATAAGAGTGCTATAATTTTGTGTAGGGTGCAGTGCATTTTACAACCTTCTTCCCATCGTGTCCCATACATGTTCGATGGGGAGAAGGTCTGGAGATCGAGGAGGCCACCGCACGCTTTTAAAAGTTTAAACTAACACGTGAGTTATAAGATCGATGCTTCGAGATCGCTTTTTAAAAAGTTTATTTTTCGAAAATACAAAACTCAAAACTGTACTTTTACAAAATTATTACAATGTTATTATGATGTAAACAGTACAAAGGCTTAAATCTGACTGACTGTAAAATGTGTTGAGAACAATAAAGTAAACTCTAGGTCTTCTAGGAAATTAGTAGCATCGTCGGCAGTATTCCTATCATATCAGCAGGAACGGCTGATATAACTCCTCCCCCCTGAGATTCAACTTCGGGGAAGAATTCTTCAAGGAAGTTGAATAGGATGAAGTTCGACTTCTGGTTGTTGAATACTTCTATTTCTGAGCTTCCTCCTCTTCAAAATGGTTTTCCAGAATGCGTAGACACCCAAGAGTAATATACATCCATATATTATCAGTGTCCAGGCACTGGGTATAAAAAATTCTGTAGGTTTTTTGAAGTTGGGTTTGTTGTTGATAATGCTTGACTTGATTTTACTTAACTCGTCTAGCTTAATTTTTTCTAGATGCAGACTGAAATTTGTTTCTGTGATGTCGCCTTTAGTGTCCAGGTTTAAATCCGGGAATATTATAGGTTGGCCCGCGACAATCGTTTTGGGTTCATTTTTGATGATTTGGTGATTAATTTCGGCTTGACAGTTGACAGGAATATAAAGTAGGTAAGTTCCCGTCAATCTTTTCATTTGCATTTCTTCGTGGCATTCCATTTTGATAACTTCTGGTAGTGGCAGGATCAATACCCATTGATTAGTCCGTTGGATTCGTTCGATACTTGGCTGATTGATTATCAGTGGAGTTCGGGCACATGCAGGGGCGTTTCTTCCATTGAATAGTTCAAGCTCACAGGGTAATGGACCATTAATGTCTCGCAAGATGGTCTTCTCGCAGAGAAACTTTTTAGGAGCAATTTCAGTACAAATGTCGCCGAAAAGTGCAAAGTGCAATTCATTTTTTACCAAATAAGGCTCCTTTGGAATGATAGTCTTAAATTGACCTTCAAAATATATCGGGATTGGAAAGAGACGATATAAGTTAAATGACTCATAGTATGAGATTGGGAATGATAAAACGAATGTAATTTTGTTGCCCACAGAATAACTGGAGATTTTGATTATTTTTTCAAAAGTTGGTATGTTATCTAGTAAAACTGGAATCGCAAATTTTTCCTGGCCTAATCTTGAGCTCAATAGTTTCAGTTCACCAAAAATTTCTTCGGTTGTAATAATGCTAGAGTGAATTGTTCCAAGACGTGCAAAAATTATTGAATTTTCAACGTCTTGTAATATTGACAGAGTTACTTCGTAGCTGTTCATAATTTGAGATACTGTGTCTACTATGAATTTATGCTGATCTGAATCGATTGTAGTACGATGAACAATTGCATATATGGTATTAATTTTATTATTCAGCAATTGTTCATTATGACAGATTTGCTGAACAGTTTTATTGAACTTATCAATAAGAGATACTGACAGTGCATTATTCTGTGTGACACTGTTAGTCAATTCTCTTTGATTATTTTGAAGCTCTTGAATTAGATTTTCGAAACGTTCGCCATCATTGGCGTCAAGGTTTCCAGTTATTGATTTGAATATCGACCCAATGCCATTTAATATGCCTCTTTTTCCTCTCTTTGTATGGGGAAATATATTATGTAACTTTTGTTCTACCTGTCGCTGAACAAATTTTAATGTTCTGAAATAATTGGACAAATATGTAGTGACATTTAAATTTGAAGAAATGATTTCTGCTATACGTGAGGAGGAAATTGATAATTTTTTAATTTCAGAAATGATGGGATTCATATCATAATAATGAATGAGTGAAAAGTCATAGTCTTTTACTTTTGCTTCACCAATTTCCACGGGAAGTAGTCCTGGATTGTTGTCGAGGTTACGTATAGTTATGCTATCCTGAAGTCCAACCGTTACTTGCAGGAATCTGCAAATGAATAATACCTACATGTATGTATGTCGTACTTGGAGAGAAACATTTAGTTGCTAAATGAATATGGTTTGCGAAGGGGACGCTTCAAATTATCGATATGTACTTTATTGTGTTTATCAGTAGTAGCGGTCTTTTTACCAGGATCGACTGATGTTAGTGTACATGATTTTTGGAATTTATTTGCATTTTTCTGACGTATATTTTTCTTAACGAATGCTTTCTGACCTGGTTGAAATATTTTTGCACTATCTCGAGCTATGTTTGCCTTTTCAATTACTTTTTCTTTATTTTGAACAAGCGCCTCGTTGATTTTGGTATATAATAGCTTACTGCGTGCTTTGTGTTGTTCTACATAATCATTCAACAAAATTTGGTCTAAGCTGATGTCAAATGTATCTTTTTCACTGAGATGACCATTTATGACATCGATGGGTTTTAATTTAGTCACAGAATGAACAGAGTTGTTGTATGCTAAGATTGCGTATATCATTTTCATTTGGACAGATGTTTTTTGAAAGCCTTGAGTGTTTAAAATTCGGAGTTGCTCAGATATTGTCGAATGAAATCTTTCGACTACGCCATTTGACTGGGGATGGTTCGGGGAACAGAAATGTATTTCGATTCCATGTAAACCTAATAACTCGGATATGACTGAGTTTTTAAACTCGGTGCCATTGTCAGTAATAACTTGTGTCGGGATTCCATGATGGGAAAAGTATCGGATAAGGTTGTCAGCTACTTCGGTACCTGTCATTGAATTGAGATGGTAAGCTTGAGCGTACTTTGAAAAACTATCGATAATGGTCAAAAATTTAGATTTTTCAAATGTGTATGTGTCCATGTGAATTATTTCAAATGGCTTCACAGCAGTGGGAGTGATATTCATTTGCGCTTTAACAGGGTGTCTCTCGTATTTGGCTTGTTGACAGATTTCGCAGTCATTTATGTATGACTGAACGGAACTTTTCAAATTTGGCCAATAGTACTTTTGTTTTAAGCGAGAATAGGTTTCATCGATCCCGCGATGATTTGATTTCCCTTCATGATAATTTTGTATTAAACTTTTAATTTCATCATTACTAGTGATGTCTAGAAGTTTTTCAAGACACCTTTTAAACTTGATAGAGGGCCATTTAAAATACTTTTGTAAAGCGCCTGAGAAGGGTTCGTATATGTCAGGATCTTCGAAATATATATAGTATGGGACATCGGGTACAATATATTCCTTGACAAAATTTACAACATCTGATTCAAGGTTGTTCTTTGAAATTTGCACTAATAGCCGCTGTTTTCTCTCGAATAAAATTATGATTTTCGGCTTGGCGGGAGAGTGCAGGACCGTTTTAATTACGATCTGATTTTGGCCAAAGTTCAATGGTTGGTCTGATATAGGAATTGTAACAACCGGGTGTTGATTATTAGAGTGCCGGGTTTCATCATCCTTGTCAAGTTCGTCTTCATTAGTATTGGTTTTGTCAATAACAAAAGGAAGTTCGTGGTAGTCAGTTTGTTCTGTTTCATTGATTATATCTTTGTCAGTATTTGTATTGTCAACGGTAGGAAGTTCCTGGCAGTCAGGTTGATCTGTTTCATTGTCCAAGTTGACAATCATTGAGATATCGTCTAGTTCAGGGTTTAAATTGGGGTAGCTAATATCTTGAATTATCAGTGGTGAATTTGGATTAGCTTGTGTCGTGGGAGGTGTGTTTAAATTTTGATCTACAAAGGTAATTCTTTGATTCTGATAGTTGGAGGCTTCTCCAAGGAAGTCATCGAGTTGTTCCCAAAAATCGTTAGTTTCCTTAGTATGAATTTCGATTCTAGAAAGAGCGTCAGCATTTGTATTGAGTTTGCCTTTTTTATAGATGATTTTGAAATTATATTCGTCACGTTTCATTTTCCATCTCATTAATTTTGAGGAGACGCCTTCCTTTAATGAATAAAGGTACTGGAGGGGTTTATGATCTGTTATAATATTGAAGGTCTGCCCATAGAGGTAAGGTCTGAAATATTTGGTAGCCCACACTATAGCTAACAACTCTTTTTCGGTAGTGCTGTAATTTCTTTCCGAATCATTTAAGGTTCGTGACGCATAAGCTACAGGCAAATCACTACCGATTGGACCCTGACTAAGAACTGCCCCTAAAGCTACATTGCTTGCGTCAGTTGTCAAATTGAACGGTCTTGTGAAGTCTGGGTACTGAAGTATTGGGTCGTTGGTAAGTAATGTCTTACAGTTTTCGAAACATGATACAAATTCGTCGTCGTGAACAATTTTTGCGCCTTTTTTGAGGCACTTAGTGAGAGGTTTCGTGAGTTGAGCGAAATTTGGAATAAATCGCCGATAATAGCCTAAGAGTCCTAAAAAGCTTTTTATTTGCCTATTAGTTTTTGGTATAGGGAAATTTTGTATTGCTGAGATTTTGTCGGGGTTAGGTTTCACGCCTTCAGGAGTTACTATATGTCCGAGGTATGCAACCTCTTTTCTTAGAAACTCGGATTTATCTAACTGAATTTTAAAGTTAGATTCGCGTAGTCGGGTAAAGACAGACCGTAGCCTTTCTAAGTGCTCTTGAAGAGACGTCGAAAATACGATAATGTCATCGAGGTAAACGAGACATTTTTCGTTTTGAATTCCTCGGAGGATGTTATCCATCACTCGTTGGAACGTGGCTGGTGAATTTTTAAGACCAAACGGCATTCTCAAAAATTCCCAATGGCCATTTTCGGTGTTAAATGCTGTTTTTTCAATGTCTTTCTCATCCATTTCTATTTGGTGAAAACCACTAGCAAGATCCAACGTACTGAAATAGTGGCATCTTCCTAGTTTGTCCAGCAGGTCGTTTATATTGGGAAGTGGATATTTGTCATCAATAGTCTTATCGTTAAGATTACGATAGTCTATTACGACGCGCCATTTCTGTTTGCCAGAGGCATCCATCTTCTTAGCCACAACCCAAATGGGCGAGCAATATGGCGAATTACTTTGCCTAATAATGTTCGATTTCAACATTTTTTGGATTTGGTCATTTACTTCTTGTCGGTGAACAAAGGGGTACCGGTAGGTCTTGGAATAAATTGGGATCTCATCAGTAGTTCGAATCCGATGTTTTATCTTGTTTGTGAAAGTTAGTGCGTCGCCTTCACGATAAAATATATCCGAAAATTCTTTGCAAAGTTTGAGGATTGCGGACTGTTCTTCTGAATTTAGGTGGTCTACTCTAATTTTGGAATAGTCTAGTTTATTTTCTGGAGAATCGTTGATATTATTAAGATCAAATTCTTGACAGATCGTCGGATGTATAGACTGGTAAAATGGTTCAACAGAAAGGGGTTCAGAAAAGTCGAGTGTAACGGTATCTGTCGTATTGTTCAGTAAGGTCGTCAAAGCATAACTATCTTTCGCAATAGTCAAGCATTCCGGTATTTCACAATTATGGATTTTTTGGTGGGGTATAATAATTTCGCCATCGCTTATGGATGTTTTAACTTTTATGACAAGCTCAGTGCGAGGTTCGATGGTAACAAAATTCAAATTATTCTTAGGTTTTTGATAAAGCAACTTGATTTTTGCATACGGTGTCACAAGAAACCCTTCTTGAAATAAGAGTCTTGCCTGTAATTCTTCTAAGTTATCCATACCGATCAAACCATTGAAAAAATCATGAAACTTGAACAAGTAAAATTTTAATTCCTTTAGATGAGGCAAATTGAAAATTTTGGATGCTGGTATTAAAGTACTGAATTTATGGGCAGATTTCTGAAATACAGTCGAAACAATGAATGGTTCATTTTTGATTTGTTGTGGAAAATATTTGAATGCGATGTCTGGATCTATAAATGACCTAGTAGACCCGCAGTCAATCAAAAGTTTTATGTCATATTCGGGAAAAACTATATAGCTCAATCCTTTTGTGTTGCTAGCATTGAACGATATAATTTCACTGTTTATGTCGGTTGAATAACCTGGCTGGCTGGGGGAAAATTTTCATTTCCTGACGTCGAGGTTGGGTTGGGCATGTCAAGTTCATTATTTTGATCGGTATTGTAATGATCGTATTGACAAATATTTTGGTTGGGGTCATCATAGAATTCATCGTAATTATTTTCGACGTTAGTAGCAAAATTGCCTGTATCATAAGTTTCATATGTTGCGTTATCATTTAACTCGGTGTTATACAGTTCCTCAAAGATAAAATTTTGCTGAGGTCGAGGTGTGTTCGCCGGAATTGGAGCGAATGGTGGACGTATTGTGTTTCTTGTGCTGACACTCATCGGTGTCGGCCTTGGAAGATTTCTTGGATTTGAAGAATTGGGCTTAAAAACGTTTGTATTCGGATTCTTTGTTTGTTGGTTGCCAAAGACTTCAGCGTTAGTCGGGAAACGCTGATTTAAGTTTGGCCTAGGTTGAATTTGGATGGGTTGAGATGGGAATTGCGCACGGAAAAAGCTATTAGGCGTACGAGAATTAAAATTTTGATAAGGCATATTAACTGGGCGTGCAGGTCTGAACTGCGAATTTTGAAAATTTGTAAAATTCTGTGAATCTGTCTTAACTCTATATGAAACGTTTTGGAAATAATGCACATTTTGTTCTTCAATCACTAATTGAAGAGCTTCGCTCAAGGAGGTTGGTTTCATGCACCTGACAGTGGTGCCCAATGGTTCTTTCAAGCCTGAAAGGAAAGTCTTTAACGCAAGTTTTTGATACAAATCGCGTTTTATTGCTTTACCACTTTCGGTAGCTTCGTGGATATTAACGTAGCTACACAGATTGTTTAAAATATGCAAACATCTTTCGTGAAATTTTTGAGGGCTCTCATTTTGATATTGCTTTAGTAAGCAAAGGTCTCTATGTAAGCACACTTCATCACGTTGGTCAGAAAAACTAGTAACTAATAAAGTTTCGAGTTCACTCCAGGTGTTCACTGAATGAATGTTTATTAAAGATTTGGCATGTCCTCTCAGCTTTGAAAGAATGGAGTTCAATAAAAATGTATTTTGAAAATTGTTTGGATTGGAATGATCATAAAAATAGTCAATCAAGGATTTGCTTACACGCAAAAATCGATTGAGATCGTTACTGTTGCCGTCAAATTCGGGCACACAACTTAAGTATTCGGGCCTAAAAGTAGCCATAGTTGTAGTAATACTTGTAGGTATTGAATGTACAGGGACTTGTGAAAGTATGGGCTCACGTAGTATATTAGAGTACCGTCGAGTATTTGGAGAGTCAGTATTAAGGTCCAAATTCTCAAGGGCTTGCGATATATCAATACTCATTGAAATTTGAAGCGATAAATGGAAAAAAATAAACTGCACTTACAACACTAAGAAAGCGATCTTTAGCATCTCTTACTCCTATAAAGATCCTAGCTGGTTCTGCAATGTTGTCTTCCCCAGGCTGGAATCCTTGTGAACTTGGGCAATGTGGTCCCAAATTCCGATGCCCTTCGTATGTAGCTGTTCACTCCGGTTCCTCGATGGATTGGGTATCCAAAAATATGAATCCACTCCAGTGCTCACTGCCACTACACGAATGCCACCAAGTCCAAAAGGCCGGATAGAGTCCCGAAAAGTCCCGTCGCGACGGTTTGCGAAAGTCTTTCCCGGGTCGCGTATTTCTGATCCTACTGGATTGACTGCGCCAGTTATAAGATCGATGCTTCGAGATCGCTTTTTAAAAAGTTTATTTTTCGAAAATACAAAACTCAAAACTGTACTTTTACAAAATTATTACAATGTTATTATGATGTAAACAGTACAAAGGCTTAAATCTGACTGACTGTAAAATGTGTTGAGAACAATAAAGTAAACTCTAGGTCTTCTAGGAAATTAGTAGCATCGTCGGCAGTATTCCTATCATATCAGCAGGAACGGCTGATATAACTCGTGCGACATGAGGTCGTGCATTGTCCTGCTGAAATAATCAGCGTATACTTCCATGATAGCAAAGTTTTTATCGAAATTCAATAAATAATTATGGGTGTTGCATTTTATATGTCACTTAGTATATGTTTTTCCTGTTAGTCATCATTTCAATACCTAGAAAGATTGGGATACATAATATTCGACACCTTACCTCCGCATAGTGTTCTTCGTTTTGCTGCAGAAGGTCAACGCAGAGTTCTGCAAGGTGTATTAAGTCATCTAATTTCTTGCTAGGGGATACCATTGTCTCACTTCTTAAGTCTTCTGTAAATTTATTATAGATTCAGTTGTAGAGCAAAAGGTTAATAATGTGTTATGGACTGTTTGGAATATTCGCACTTCGAACATTTGCCATTCTAGCTTGAGTGTGTTACGTCGTTGGTCTTCCAGAAAATTCGTGACTGTAGATGTAGAGTACGTTGGCGTTACCGCATTGTAAATTTTTTGTTATATACAATATGTTTGAGAATATGTGGTCGATCTTTCTGTTTCATACAGAAAAAATGTCGACCATTACTTACCATCTATTTTAGCTTCAGTGGATAACCGTGTATAATTCACTAACGCAGCAGTCTCTAAACATTTCTTAATCATTCCACGAACTTCTTCTGTAGGCACTGGTGTAACAATATCTTTCATTAAGACCCTTTCCAATAATGAAAGGGTCGCTTTTAAAGCACCTTCTGGTCTACCGAAAGGAAAACAAAATCTGTAAAACAGTAATCGTTTTAGAAAAGCTCAGCCACCATATTAGTTAATATCTACCTGAAATTAGTAATTTGATTTTCTAACAAGACTCGCAATCGCTCCTTCACGTCTTGGAACTTTTCTTTTTCCTCATGCGTAACACTTCCCACTCCATCTGGCCTAAGGTCACCACTAATGTTATCAATTTTGACATACTAGACCTCTATTTCATTTTAGGGTGTAAGAACAACTCAATTCTAATCATTTTCAGTTCAAAGATTCTTCATGTGGATTTTGGTGAACATAATGACATTGTTTGTTAAATTACTAGCCAGCACGTGATCAATAATGAAACACAAGTATCTAATTCAAAGTTATATTTGCCTGTTCAATATAAGGTAATGGCAGAAAACTTGAATGCAGATTCAACACATTAAAATATAGAAAAGTTCATATAAGCATAGGTTCATAAATGCTTCGTTTCCTATCCCTTACAGCACTGCTGTCCTGTCCCCCCTGGGTAACTCAGACCACGGTGTTGTGGAGGTTAGGTTTCGGTCAGAACCCGCTGTGGCAGCAGAAACTCGTACAGGCCGCAAAACTTGGCAATACGGACATGCCGACTGGGAGGGGCTCAGAGACTTCTTCTCTAGCTTTCCTTGGAGAGATGTATGTTTCACGGACGCGGATGCGGCGGCTGTCTGTTCTTCGATAACAGAAATTATCCATGTTGGAATGGAGGAATACATCCCTCACACAGTGAAAGTGCCTAAACCAGGGTCCAACGGCTGGTTTAACAAATCATGTGGCACTGCTGGCCAGCAGAAGATCAACGCACACAGAACCTTCTTACAAAACCCCACTGTAGAGAACAGACAAGCCGACGTCGAGTCCAGAAACAAATACATCGAAGCGGTTCGCAATGCCAAAAACCAGCACGATATAAAAGTTAGGCACAGGGTAATGACCGACCCTGACAACTACAGGCCTATAGCTCTGCTTTCTGTTATAAGTAAGGTGATGGAGAGGTGTATAAATTGCGAGCTTCTGGACTACCTCGAACGTCACAGCTTGATTAGCGACAGGCAGTATGGTTTCCGGCACCAACAATCCACAGGGGACCTCCTAGCTTACGTCACGCAATTGTGGAGTAAACTCATCCAGTCTTATGGTGAGGTTCATGTCGTTGATCTTGACATCATGAAAGCGTTCGATCAGCTGTGGCACGCTGCTCTCTTAAGCAAACTTCCATCCTATGGCCTCCCAGAAAAACTTAGCAGATGGGTGGCTGACTTTATCTCTGGCCGCAAGATATCCGTCGTAATTGACGGGTTCTCCTCTTCATCCCACAACGTCAACGCGGGTGTTCCCCAGGGATCGGTCTTGGCTCCGACACTGTTTCTTTAACATATCAACGACCTCCTTTCCGGCACGATCAACCCAATCCACAGCTTCGCTGATGACAGCACTCTAAATGCAGGAATTCAGAGTGACAAGCCAATCTCTGCTGCTGAGCTGGAAAAAAGAAGACGACGACTTCCTCTCTGACAAGAGATCTGGAGGCTATCACTGCTTGGTGACGCAACAATCTTGTACAGTTCAATGCTTCCAAAGCACAATACGACGAACAAAAAGCGTCCTAGCGCTCACCCGGTTTCGATGGATGGCCGAGTTCTGCCAAAGAGCTATTTATTTCGGCTGGTCGGAGTCCAGATCACCGAGGACCTGATCTGGCACGAACACATCTCGTCAATAGCTGCAGCTGCTGGGAAAAAGCCAGGCTATTTGTTTAGTGCTAAGAAGTACTTTTCTCCGCATGACCTTTCTCACTCTATACAAGGCCCAGATAAGGCAGTAATGCTCACACGGTTGGGGTGCTGCCGCCCCGACTACATTATCCATGCTCGATGCTGTCCAGAGGAGGGCTGTCCGACTGATCGATGACTCTTCTCTAACAGACAGTCTCGGGACTCTTTTGCACCGGCGGGCCGTTGGCGATCTAGCTCTTTTCTATCGCTACACCAACGGGCTTTGCTCCTCAGAGCTCTCTTCCATGATGCCGCCGCGCGATGTACCTGCCAGACAGACCCGCCTGACTTTGGCGTCCCATCCTAACCGTGTTGAACTTCGTACATCCAGAACTGGCCGATACGACCGCTCCTTTGTCCCGAGGGTGTCGAGATTGTGGAACAATCTACAAGAGGAAGTTTTTCCCAGTTCTACTAACCGTAGGCAGTTCAAAAATCGTATTGACAAAATTTTTTTGGGATCATCATAGCAGTCGCGGTGTTCCGGTATCATGTATAATAAAAAAAAAAACATTTGCATCCAAAACGATTAAGGTTTGTAAATAGTTAGATTAATGCTTCATGGGGTGACTAATTTCCAAATGTGATGGATGTAATATTTGTAAGCAAAATGTAGCGTAGTTAATCAGAAAACCACGCTAAAATTGGGAACGCATTTTTTGACGAATTATAGCCGAATATGAAATCTGATAAGAGTTGAGCTGTTCTTGGGAATGAGGGATGAACTGATTGATACTAACCTATTTCCATGTACGTGGCTGGCACAAAATGCAAAACTATAATGAATTAGGGTAGGATCTATCATAATGTTCTTTTCTGCTCTATCTAGTAGATCAGAAAGGTAGCACAAGTGTCGATAACATCCTCTCACACCGTACCTCGCGCAATATTCATCTAACACAAAAACTTGACCGGGGCTAAACCAACCCTGAAAAAATAAAGGCAACGGTGAAGATATGTCTCACATATAAAAAAGCTTAGACGATCGTCACAAAAACGTATCATTGCTACTTACCAGTGAACAATAAGGATCGTTCAACCTATACTCCAAAGTAAGATTCTGCAAGAGTTTAAATAATGAAGCGTGATCAAACTGACAAGGATCTGCTGAGATGAAGTCTTCCATTCCATGTTTTCTTGCGCGGTCCGCATCTACAAAGTTGAGTATTTTTATTATTGGAAGAGCATAATTCAGGGTTTGGGTCGCGTTTATCCATTTTGTGTGCTTGTTGGACTAGTGGGAATTTATAGGATGTCCAAAGAGTAGCTATAGCAAAAGAGTACACTGCGTGGAATGCCTTTGAAATCCACCGGTCGGCATCATTGACCTTGGGTTTGACCTGCATTACTGGTTTACAACAAAACGTGATCTAGGAGCCCTTGGCTTGGCGTCTTGACATCTATCAAGGAACCGCCCTTAGTTTAGCTCAGAGGTGACTCGGCATCTATCTCTACCTATCTATCGAGCAAGCGGCCATACAGTGTTGCCACACTGAAAACAATGTTTAGAAACTGCTACATTTGCGCTGAACTGAGTAAACTAAGTAAGCAGATGTACCACTTGCGAAGCTGAACTTCCCTAGAGGAGTTGCATACTACTATGCAAGTCGAACTTTAACGGGACTGCTACTCGCTTCTTGTACACATACATGAATTCTGAAACAGAGAGGTGCATAGTTTTCATTCACTTTTTGAATATAAGCCAAAAAATTAACACATACTGTTGATATTGTAGTTGTATCTTCCGGCACTGCATTTTTATATCGGAGATCAACTAAAGGTAAACTTGAATTGTACGCCCATGGCAGGCAGCTTGTCGTACTGACTGTGGAAGATTCATACGTTGACGAAACGAAACTGGAAAACCTATGTCAGAGAGCTTAGACAAACATGTGTCCCACCAAAAGCCGTGGAACGACCTAATAAAAATTGTCTTATTGTTGCATATCCCCTATACCCATTTTCCAAAATATGATGCGTACGCAGCACGCGTTTTGACGAACGCATTTACTAAATTATGAATGGCAGATCTAATGACTAATTAAACTTGTAATTACACTATTTACAATAGGATCCATTCATTAACGTGAAATGATACCAGAGTATTGGCTATCTTATGTGATTGCTGTGATTGGTAAATTTGCATAAATATTTTGCACGGACAGTGTTGCAGAACCTACCGATTTTTCGATATTCCTAACGAAATGAGAGCGTATTTACAGAAAACCGAAAACATCTCAATTTTCCACGATTAATTAGAACAGTTTTTACCAAAAAACAGCTGGATCCAAAGTAAAGCTAAAAAAATTATATAATAATAATAATAATAATAATAATAATGCCTTTATTAGTTGTAGTCTATATAATTTTATGCCCCATACCAATCATACATGCGGATGTCCTAAAACTAAGCCCCGAGATTGATAGCTTCCACCAGCTATCCTATTGGATAGTGAGCTTGAATTTGACCTTTAAGGTAATTTGAAGGACAAGTCGATTTTTTTAAATGAAATCCTCCATTTTGATCCTATAAATGGAAAGAGCGGAAATTTTCATGTTCAAGCATGTCTTGACTATTCTTAAATTTTGATCTTAGGTGGTCATGGTTAAGATCAAACCTCGTTATGGTGACATAACTTGAAAACCATTAGTTGTATAGGGAAATTTTCGAGACATTATTTTCATGATTTTTCCCTGGATATCCAACAGTGACCTTAGATCTGACCTTAACCATGATGACCTTCATGGTCATGTGAAGGAGAAGTCACTTTTTGTAGCCAGGGAACAATCCTGAAGGAACAGTGAAGTTCAGTTTATCTAAAGTTTTCTGAATTATCAGGAAATTAAGGTCAGCTTATGTTTGACTTTGATGGTCAAGTCCAAGGTCAAGTTTCAAAAATGGTCAACGACATATAATTTTCACTTTTCTCCATTTCCGTGGTCAAAAGTATAGGGCCTCAGTAGAAAAAGGAGTTGACTTTGCAAATGACCTTGAAGGTAATCGCCAAGGTGAGATCCAATAGATATCCGGGGAAAAATCATAAAATGTCTGAGTAGTTTTCCTACACGACTACTGGCTTTCAAGTTATATCTTAGTACCTGGATGGTTTGACCATGACCTCCTAAGGTCAAAATTTAAGAATAGTCAAGACCATATTTGGACGTAGAATTTTCTGTTGTTTTCATTTACGGGATCAAAAATGGTGGTTTCATTTAAAAAAATCGACGTGACCTTAAAATGACCTTGAAGGTCATGGTCAAGGTCAAATCCAAAGTCACTATTGGATAACTGGAGAAAACTCTTATTAATAGCGAGTCCTAGTTTTTCCTACCATTATTAGTTGACAAATTATCGTGGGTTCCCGGAACTTTTGTATGGATAGACACACGAGAGACGTGAATTGGATTGCCTATGATTATATACGCACAGCACTTACTGTTTTCGTGCATAAACGTAAAATTTCGGGTGATCAGGTTTAAAGTTTAGGCGTAAAATAGATAAATATTCCCAATCTTATAAACAAGAGTGGGAAAACTAATTTTCACGATGCTTGCAAAGGCATTTGAAGAGCAACAAGTATGTCCATTGTACAAGGAGCCCTCAAAAAACGTGTTGTGTGCACAATTCAAAAACGTATTTTTTTTCGTAGATGGCGCTGTGTAACGCAAAGGCCCTCGATCCACCGCTGATTTTGCAACGGCCATGATTCTTTCCTCTTACTGCTTTTGTCCTTGAAACTACTGAATGTCAACGGCACTACCTACCGACTACCTCTTTTTCGGTTCAGCAACACTGCGTATCACGTACACAATCAATGAAAAATATATATCATCGATTGGAAATGGACAACGGATTCAGCTAAAAAGGAGTATCTAGCTGGAAACACCACATACATTCCTCGTCAGATAACAACGCGTGGTTAGACTCCATCAGCCGTTTTGTGGATGCCATATTTTTGGTTTGAGCAGTCTACCTCTGTAATTTATCCGTCTTGTCTGTTTTCTCTTGGTATAACTACTCTTTGTTTATGTCCATACCTCTCGAGATGGTCGAATTTTTGTCCTGTAAGGTGACAGGAGGGGTAGGTTTGTGAGATTGTCCAGTAGCTCTGTACATTGCCATCACCCATAGATGGCACTCATTCTCATCGTCACTAGCGAAGATGATACTATCTCCCTCCCTAACAGCATTAAAAAAGTGTCTACCACCTTCCAAGTCTGGAAATATATTAATAACGTACAATGTTGTATTTCTACACTTAAGTTCAGAGGCAACTTACGCTTACCCGTTCCCACCATCAAGTTTGCTTCAATATAGGATTCATGTTAGTACAGGTTTTCCAGCAGCTTGCCCCAAGTCACAAAAGTAGTCACCAAAACGTCAGTCTATTCGATTTTTGCAATTAAAGAGAAAAGAGGAGAAACTTAAGTTAGTTATTATAAAATGTATACCGTTATGTCAGCCTGCTAGATGGACTTGCCAGGCTTCCATCCTAACTCTATCGAACTTCCAGTCAACTTAACAGTCACCGTGCCCAGGTATTTAGGTTCCAGCCTAGGCGGCTGCATCAGTATAAAAAAGGGCGTTGCTTAATCTCAATCAGATAATCTTAAATTTTTGCTTTATCACTGCTTTTTTGCCGCACATTAGCTTTGACATTTCAAACGTAGGTGTTTCTGAGAAGAAAAGCTCCAACTTGTATTAATTTCTTTTAATGGCTGGATAATGGACAAGTTTACCATTTTTTTATTATTAACTCAAATGCAATTTTAAGAAAAATGAAACAAGATGGTGAAAAAATTAAAAATTTATCTCTAAAAACAAAAAAGTTACAGCATATCAAAGTTGCGCCCCGCGAGAATATTTTTATTTCGTCTGAATGCGACGCGTGACGTCACACTTCAGAGTGACTAATTACTGAACGCAAAGACGCTGTCGGCACGCTCGGCACTAGTGAAGTGTGACGTCAGACGCGACGTGACGGCAGCAATGATTTCGCGCTATAATGCGCCAAATTTAAGTATTAATTTCTCGGTTATTTATTGACCGATTTTAATAATTTTTTCACTGGTTGATTATATATCATCTATATTTTGCTGGTATGTCATTACTTATGCGATTCTGAACATCGCGAAACTTCTTCATTACTGAACTTTTACTGAGTGTCGGTGACTTCTTTTGCTGCATGGGGTCATAATCAAGAGGTCTTACCACTTGAAGCTTCAATATAATCGACCGTGTAACCATCTAGTTGCATCATTTCTGAGGGTTCTGACTTCTTTTCTTTATAACTGCACATCGCGAACGTGTATTGAGAAACTTGGACCAGAACGTAGTATCTCTTCTTCCATTTCTTCCAAACGCTTTTCCCGATTGCATATAGGCAGCCACAATGTTTCATGTTCAAAGGTTTATCCATTCTACATGCTATTTTGATTCTCAGATCTTGATCCGGCAGGTTTTTAGGTACTGTCATTTTATGCCACTCTGGTGCCTAAACAATTTTTTTACACTTTAGGATTTTGGTTTTATCGTACGTACGATCTTTGTCCATGAAGACATTGTGTTAAAACTAGCAAAGACAATGCAAGGAAAACGGAACATTTTTTCTGTGGACGCTTTAAGGCTATAGGCGAAACTACATATGAAAATTGTCCTCAAAAGCATCCAAATCCTGTAGAATTCAACTGGAGGTACATTGGGTGAAATCACCATAGCCAATTTTTCAGATCGATATATCGCCCCGAGGCGCCCCCATCCTCAAAAACCTGTTTTCTGATAACATTTTTTCGGGCGCAATTTCGTAAAAATTGTGATTTTTTATAGATTTGTGGAACTTATAATTTTGAATTTTTTTTGCAGACTTAGAACGTCACTTTATATCAGTGCTTTCTTGCGTTTTTTTCAGATCAACTAACAAAATCATGAATTTTAGCCCAGAAAATCGCTAAAAAACGGAAAAACCGCATTTTTACCGGCTAACTCAAGGACTCATCCCACATTCTTTTGAATTTTTTCACTTTCCATATTCAAAATTGTGAAGTGTTTCTTATGAAAAGCAGGATTTTCACATATTTTACGTTTTATGACAAAATTGAACCTTTTTTTTCAGGTTCTACAAATCTATATAAAATCACACATATGTACCTAGACTGTAACAATGCAGCTTTTGTGATTTTTTAAAAATTTTCCGAGCAAAACTGCGCCCGTAAAAAGATATTGTCGAAAAAACACGTGTTTGAGATTAGGGGCTACTAGGGGCGCTCTGTCGATTTTAAAAAAATTTCTATGGCGACTTCCCCCAATGTGCCTCAAGTTAGATTACCAAATCAGCATAAAGTTTCAAATTTTTGGTGTTTGTAACAGCCATTCTCCAATGGTGGCTGTTAGCGTTCCGCCAAGTTGATAGACTTCTTGAATTCCTTTAATTCTTGTTTATTTAACATGCAACAAGTTGGTGAGGGCTACCAATTTTTTTGCTAATAGATCATACTATCCGAACGCAACCCAGTGAAAACTATTGTTCACGCTTAGAAGTAGTCAAACATACTTATTGGAAACCCAAAAATTGCAGGAAAATCTAGTGCACCATCGCAAAACTACTCTAATCACTCCCTGTCCTATAGTAAAATTAATTGTACGAGAAAATGATGATAATTGAAAAATAAATAAGGAATAATTCTATGAGAATTAATATTTACTGAAGCTATTGGATACAAAAAAATG
The DNA here is from genome assembly GCA_963669975.1 of Acanthoscelides obtectus. Taxonomy (NCBI): domain Eukaryota; kingdom Metazoa; phylum Arthropoda; class Insecta; order Coleoptera; family Chrysomelidae; genus Acanthoscelides; species Acanthoscelides obtectus. The sequence goes on from CAVLJG010000002.1 coordinate 17,487,716, forward strand.
TCGGATATACCCAGAACTACCTCAAATAGGGGGTAAAAAGAACGTGAAAATGCATCTTTACGTTTTTCCAAGACATGTAAGTGCTGTCTGCAGGTCTGTCCACTAACCTTATTACCGTCTATAACTTGAGAAGTACCACTTGGATAAATTTTGTACACAATGTTACTACTATTTCAAGCTTTGTAGTTTTTGAAAATCGGTCCAGTGGTGGCGGAGAAAAGGACCAAAAACAAAACAAAATAAATATCGCTCAAACTTCATTTTCAGAAACATTTTTATAGGGTTTGAAATGTGGGGGTTCAAGAGGGTTTTGGAAGGGTATATGATCTTTTTTATCTTAGTATATTTATACGTTCCCAACCCCGGTAATTCTTTGCAGTTATTAGAAAGTATTCCACACATAATACATTTATTCGTACATTTGCGTGTACTCGTACCTATCAAGGCGAACCGCTTGGGAAAGGTTCCGGCCAATATACAGGGTGTGTCCGGAAAGTAATAGGACTCAGTTTCTTCCGCCATGACTGTACTTCCTAGCTAACGAATGAGCGGCTGGTCAGTTGTCTCCGAGCACTTGGAGAGTGAGGACAGGCATTTTCGCACGACGTGTTTCTGTGAGTGGTGCAAGCCGAAAATGCAGCGTTCGTTAGAGCAGAGGTACGCGATTAAATTCTGTGTGAAACTCGGTAAATCTGCGACAGAGACGTTTGATATGATCAAGCAGGCTTACCCAGGTGTTGCTTTAGCAAGAAGTGGTGTATTTCGGTTTTGAACTCAAACCGTCGACTAAGTATTCGTTTAATTGCCCAGATGTTTAATTTACCAAAATCTGTGTTTCATGACATTGTGACACAGCATTTGAACATTCGCAAGGTGTGCGCGAAGATGGTCCCAAAAGTGCTCACTGACGACCAGGAATTGCGGCCAGTGGAAGTGTGCCAAAAAAATTTGAACATGCGTGAAAGTGACCCCCAATTTTTGAATAACGTAATCACAGGTGACGAGTCGTGGATCTTTGAGTATTACCCCGAAACAAAGAGGCAATCTTCCGAGTGGCACACGACGGCGACTCCTCGCCCAAAAAAGAGAAGAATGAGCAAATCTAAAGTGAAAACGATGCTCATTGTCTTTTTTGACATCAAAGGCATCGTCCACCACGAATTAGTTCCTCCTGGACAAACCGTCAACGCCAAGTTTTACGAGGGATACTCAAACGAAGGGTCAGTCGGGTCCGACAAGACATCGCAGCCGACTGGAAGTTGCACCACGACAACGCCCTGGCTCACACCGCCTTTCTTGTGAACAGCTACCTGACCAAGGCCGGCATCCCAACGCTTCCGCAGCCGCAATACAGCCCAGATGTGGCCCCCCCGGACTTTTTTGTTTCCTCGCCTGAAAAGGCCGATGAAAGGCAAGCATTTTGAGACGACAGAGGTGATCCAAGCAGCATGCACCGCGGCTCTCAAGGCTATTCCGGAGAATGCATCGACGCAGAAGGAGCCTATTTTGAAAGTTTTTAAAGAATTGTAACGATTAGCTCATTACATTTTTTTAAATCGACTCTGTCCTATTACTTTCCGGACAAACCCTGTATGTACTCGTACTGAAGCCCAAAAAACATACCTAGCTTGCACGAACCGAAAGTTAACTTGCTGCAGAGATGCCGCGCAGACGCGGAAAGAGACAACGTTGCCACATGGTCGGTAACTACCAGTAGTAATGTCGTAATGTCGACAGTATTCGATTTTCGCCCCATTTTCTAGCTATTGAAGACCCTGACGTGATAGGAATACTTGTAGAACAGTAGCGTTCTATGGAGAAATCTGATAAGCTAACCCTAAAAAGCAGAAAACCACAAGCAGGCCCAACTTGACCTACTCAGGACATATATGTTGGCCTACTTGTGGATTTCTTCCTTATGGGTAGTTTATTAGTTTTCTTCAAAGTACCCCACTTTTATACACGTATTCCAATCATATACAAGTCAAACGGAATTGTTTCCAATAGGTAGGAAATGTTCCGGAAGTAGGCGAAAATCGATAGGTTTTCAATATTTCGATTAGAGATTTCTGTGTATTTAAAAAACAATCCCAACAGACTTTTTTATAGTTTGAGAGTTGTGCAATGTCAGTTTATAATCTTTTCAGCTTTTGTTTATATCTACATATTATTTCGTCGTTAATTTTCTTAAATAAAGTTGCGAATGTCTTAAAACGTGAATATGCGTTTTTCACGTATTTCTAGCCACTCTTCGAGGTAGCTGTGTATACAGTGTGAGTCTTCATAAAGTGCACATATCAAAATCACGGATACTACACTCTATTTCATCGACGGATAAATAGTCAAAAAAACATGAATTTGATTTTTTTTGAATATATGAATATTTTAAAATTTTTAGTAGCAGCTTCTAACCATATTGGAATAACTCGTTACAACTTTTAAACTAAATGTCCTATCATATTGGAATACATTTTGTAGTGATTGCTGGTAAAAGGACGTGCCTGAAAGGTGAAGAATTCCAGGAAAATGACATCCATTTAGAATAAAGAAAATTTTGATGACAATCTGTTTTTTTTTATCATCGTTAAATATCGTCCCTTGTACCCTACCTTTTTTTATTTGTAAGTTATTCTACATGTTATCAGCTTTATAAAAGTAAAAATTGCACGTTTATTACTCAAATGTAACAGTTTCTATGAGTGTTTATAAAAAAGCCCATGCGCATCGTCTTGCTAGGCACCATTGTTTATCATGTAGATACCTTTTTTTGGTAATTCAATGTAGAGTCGCGCGGGATGAAGTACGAGTGGGGAGGCGGACCCAGTTGAAAAACAATTGAATGTTGGGCAGTTAAGCAGCTATTTGTGTTTTTCCTGCCAACTTTATCAGTTTCGTTTGCTACATATCACGCTTTCGCTTTTTGCTCGCGATGCCACGTATAAGTGATTTCCCTCCGGCACACATTGCCGATATCCATTATTATTATGGAATGTACCGAGGGAGTGCTGGAGCTGCTTGCACAGCTTATCTAGCTGCATTTCCAAATCGACGCCCTGTTCCATCAGCCCGTAACTTCCAAGAAGTACATAGAAGACTGGCTAACACTGGACTTGGTTTGCCTCGAGATCGCCGCGAACCAGGTGTTATTATTCATATTGCTATCGAAGAAGCCATTTTGGATGATTTGTTTGCTGACCCGACTACTAGTACGAGACGTTTGGCGTTACGTCATGGCGTATCCCAGAAATCGGATTGGCGCATCTTGAGGAAAGCAGGATTGCATCCATACCATTATACCATTATCAAAGGGTGCAGCACTTGCATGAAGATGTGGATTGGCGTCCAAGGTGCGTTATGTCTACATGGATTTTAATAAAAACAAGAGACAATCCTGAATTCCCGAAAACAATTCTGTGGACAGATGAATCTCAATTCACGAGAGACGGCTTCGTGAACTGTCGTAATTTACATAAGTGGTGCCCAAAAGATGAAAACCCTAGGCTGAAAAGGGCATCAACATTTCAAGTGAAATTTTCTGTAAATGTGTGGGCCGCACTGATTAACAACTTTTTGATTGGTCCGATAATACTTCCGAGGACCTTAAACGGAGAGAGATTTCTGGAGCTTTTGCAGACTGAACTGCCCTTGCTGTTGGAAGAAGTGCCGCTGCAAACCCGTCGAAGAATGATGCTTCAAATGGATGGATGTCCTGCCCATTACTCGCTGATTGTCAGGTCTTTTCTTAATGAAAATTATCCAGGCCGCTGGATCGGTCGACAAGGACCTGTTGGGTGGCCGGCGCGTTCCAAAGATCTCACACCTCTCGACTATTTTTTATGGGGGACAATGAAAGAAAGGGTGTACAGCAGTTCCATAAACAGCGAAGCGGAACTTGAAGAAAGAGTTTTGCGTGTTGCAAACGAAATCCAAAATGATCCCGAGATGATTCGTAGGGCAACTCATCAAATTTCACTTCGCGCTACAATGTGTTTGCAGCAACGGGGTGGCCGTTTTGAACATTTGATGCATTAAGCCAAAATGATTATCCTATAGACAAGTCTATTTGATTTTATTTGTTAAATATAATGAATGATTCATGTAGGTTAATACTGTTGTTTTATTCCTACTCTGGCGTTGAACTGAGTTCACTGCTTTTTGAAACGCTGATTCAAAAACTTGTATCTAAGTAATAAACTTGCAATTTTTCACCATTAGGAAGCTAATAACATGTAGAATAACTTAACATTAAAAAAAGCTAGGGCAAATAGGACAATTTTTATTGAAATTTAGCAATTGTTTTAAAAATCATTGAAAAAATAGTGAGATTCAGCATATTCCTCTCTATTTTAAATTTATAGCATTTAATTTCGTGGAAATTTTCACTTTACTGGTACGGCCTATTTTATTTGCAATCACTACAAAATTTATTCCAATATGATAGGACATTCAGTTTAAAAGTTGTAACGATTTATTTAAATAGGGTTAGCAGCTGACTCTAAAAATTTTAAAACATTCATAAAAAATCAATTATTGTTTTTAATTTTTTTTGATAATTTTTCCGTCGATAAAATAAGGTGTAGTTTCCTTGATTTTGCTATGTGCACTTTATGAAGACTCACACTGTATATATTTGTTTTTTTCTGTATTGAATGGCTTCAGAAAATATTAGTTTATCTTTGAATTATCAGCATTTGCATTTTATCATTCGATTGAGGATGACTAGTATACTTAGGGGAATTTGCAGTAAATTTCACACACCCTTTCGGATTCCCAATGAGTTCTTTGACTACTTTTAAACATAAATAATCATTTTCACTACATTGGTTCGTTCTCAGAGGGTCAGAAAAACGCCTATTTTCAAAATTGTCCTTTGCTATAGCTGTACTGAATCCGTCTTTGCTACTTTTCCATAGAAACGGTTGTAATTTTCACCATAAGTTTCTGTGGATAGACGTCAACGATAAATTTCGAATCATTCGTATTCTGAAACTGACGATCGCCATAGCACCCAGATCCGTTAGAACTACTGAACAATGTCTTTATGAACATACATTTTGTGTGGTTGAGGGTAGATACAATTCTTACAGTACGAATTGTTTTTTTTTGTTTTGTTGAGATAAAGAGTGCTTTTCACAAAACCGCACCGTTACTTATTTTTTGAACATTATGATTGCAAGCTAAAATTCGAGATTTTCAAATGAATATTACTACATTAATAATTTATTTTAATGACAATTAAAAATGCGAAGATGGCAGCCGGACGTCATCTTTGGACACTTTTTAAATGGAATGTGGAGTCATGTGATACCCCATTTATCCGAACTTTAAAATGGCGGTGGTTGGCTATTGAGTTACGATTATAAGCGCTTTAATGTACAAAAACGCTCAACTTTGGTAATCTGCCAGCCCGCCATTTTGAAATATAGTGTTTTTTACTTAGTTCCAAAATGAGGTATCACGTGACTCCCTATTCGATTTAAAATACAGCGCGCAGCCGCCATTTTGCAATTTCCATTTTTACGTTAAAATATAGTGGTATTCACGCATCAGTAGGGGAAGAGGTTGGAAAAGCACTGTATACGTCAAATAAAGTATTTTGAAGTTTCATTGCATCTACTATCAAGAAGTTTTATTATATCCTTACTACCTCTTATGTGATGTTGTGTAGTGCTGGAAGCTATGTGCTAAAGAAACCCTAACTGAAAAAGTGTATGCTGTTAAATACTTTTTACTAAGTTAAAAATATAACCTGAAAATATATGGAAAAACTGTCAGCCAAAATAGTTTAGGTGTTGAAATTTTGATTACATTGTCTAATTCCATTAGTACGCTTATATAAATTTGTTTTAATGCTTTGTATACATTTTTTATAGAAATAATGAGAATTTGCGTCATTTCTTATATACAAAGCACAATTCACTGGCTACCAGTTTAGTTTAGTAGTAAAAATTAGTATATTGATATTGCTGTGTAAATATGTATGTATTAGAGAAAAGCTAGCCAATCGTAAAGAAAGCTAAAACATAGAGGTGTTATTTAATAATTATCGCATCTTACTAACAATAAGGTTCTACAGAATTCGTGTACACATATTTTAGCTTTCTTCATAATACATCTTTGAAAACTGACAAAACAGTTTCCGAAGGTATATTTATTATCTATGCACACCAATATCTTGACAAAATAGTACATCTAGTGACTAGTACTGTCCAGAAACATCAAAATATTGTTATGTTATTTAGGAAGTAGTGGAGCCTCATCTTATTCCAAACCTAAACACTATTCAAAATCCGATTTTCCAGCAAGACAATGCCAGACCGCATGTTGCCAGAGCATCGTTAGCCTTCATGGATCAACATCGTAACAACCGTTTACCTTGGCCACCACGATCGCCTGACCTATCTCCAATTGAACATGTCTGGGACATGATAGGTTGCAGGTTCTTGAATTTGCAATACCTTCCACAGACTTTAGCAGCTCTTACTCATGAAGTTGCAGTAGCCGGGAATGAGATTCCCCAATAGGATATCGACCACCTTTATCAGCATTATGCTCAGGCGTGTCAAAGAGTGTTTAAGAAATCGTGGATCCTCGACACATTATCGAACCAGCTTCTGCAGTCAGTTGACGAATCAAGCTGAAAATTTAATCATTTTACTAGTAAGGGACACTGAACATATAAGCCAAAATTTATTAAAATCGGAACATACGTAGGCGTTTACCTTTTTCTGTCACTCAGTAAATATAGTCACTAAATATACTTGGACATAGACTAATACAAACTATAAACTAACAACAACCACCTTAGTAATTCGAAAATTTCAGATACTGACTTACTTTAGATGATAACGGGGTGGGTTTGAGGAGAACCTTTCCAAGTTCTTTATCTTCCAAAGCCAGCATACCAGGATTTTCAGTATATAACTTAACTTTAACATAAGGCAAAGGGTGTGTCGTGCAAAAATCACCCTGTGTGTCCCACATTGGCTTGGAAGCTTCGGCTTGGTCAGTTTGTAACTTTTCACCATTCTCAACTTCCATAGTGCAGTACACTATGCGATTGGGTGCTAGTGATTTTAAACCTCGCACCTCCATAACTATCACCTGGAACGGAATGAACAAAGGAGATGGTATTTTGGTTTAATGTTGACTTACAGTTTTGGTGTTGAAACTAAGTATCTCCATGAAACTTATTGAATAACTCCATTAGACATTTTGTACAAGCTTATTATACAAGGTGATCCCGGAACGTGGGAATATGCATCTGGTATGGTGAAAGTAAAATATTAGTGGTTGAGGATTTTGTCCTGGCTATTCAACAGCGACCTTGAATTGACCTTGGATTATATGTGATGATGGATCTTTTGGCGTAGTTTTTTAATACCCGACACATGTGTGGGAAAAGCCCCCTCATGTAGATTGTTACACAATCTCGAAAATCTAGGGACAAAGAAGCGGTCTTATCAACCAGTTCTAGATGTACTGTTCCTAGACTGTTTGTTAAAGAAGAGTCATCGATCAGTCGGACAGCCCTCCTCTGAACAGCATCGAACATGGATAATGTAGTTGGGGCAGCTGCTCCCCAAATACTCAGGGCTAGGTCTTACATGGGCCTTGTAAATTGAGGAGGTCATGAGGAGAAAATTACTTCTTAGCCATAAACAAATAACCTAGCCTTTTCTCAGCAGCTGCCGCTATTGACGAGATGTGTTCATGCCAGATCAAGTCCTCGGTGATCTGGACCAGCCGAAGTGAACGGCTCTTTGGCAGAACTCGGCCATCCATCGAAACCGGAAGAGTGCTAGGACGCTTTTTGTTCGTCAAGGTACAGCACTGTGCTTCGGAAGCATCAAACTATACAAAATTGTCGCGTCCCCAAGCAGTGATTACATCCAGGTCTCTCGTCAGAGAGGAAGTCGCTGCTTTCCAATAATATAACAGTTTGGCCTTGAGGTCCCAAAGCAGAACATCTGCGTGCTAGAGATCCAACAACAAACCATGAGAAAAACCTGGATAAAAAACTCATGATCCATCAGTTAGGTTGGGGAATATCAATTAGATCTTTCCTTCAAGGATATTCAACCAAAGTGGGCCACAGTCCACAAAAGAACTAGGAAGGCAATTCAATTTCATATAGGCTGATTTCTTTCTTACTTTTGTAATTGTTATCCTCTCCATTTTACCCTATGTCTTGTTTCCCATACATGTTCGCTTAGTGCCGGTTTTGAGGATAAGTTTCAGATCTGTAGTAGTATGTCAATTCAAGGGCAATACGATTTTCTTAAATGGGACCCTATACTTTTGACCTCGGAAATAGACAGATCCCAAAATTATATTTTACAAGACACATTTGGCTCAATATCGTTATTTTTAGGAGTTTAACTTAGGATTTCTTTTTGGTGCGTTCACCCTATATATATATATAGTAGATATAGGTGAAAAATTAAAGCTTCCGCCTTTTGTTGGGTACTTCGACAAAATTTAAGCAAAGAGGACTCTTTATACTTTTTTATTCTCTCTAGCTTTCAATGGACTTTGCCATCATCATCAAGAGAGTGGTATGTGTAATTGCAATCATCAAGTGGCTTCACGATGTAATGCTTTCTTGTTCTAAAAAATTTTTAATCTGTTTTTAACTTGTTCTTCTCACATTTGTGTGTATTTTATATAATTTTGTCCATTGTACCATCTATCCAGCTTTCCCCATGTTACTGGGTGTTTCGCTCATCCTGAACGTTAACAACAATTAGCAACATCCTCACATACACTCTTATAACTTAAACTCGAGCTTTCGAAGATCTATGTCTTCATCGTCTGGAGCTGGAAACAATTATTGACAATAGCAACAATTAACAATTAGGAGGAAAAATAGTTACTAAGTCGGCGAGATTGTTGCTGAAATTGTTCTCAAACAACAGTGAAGGGAACACACTATTTTTCCTCCTAATTTTTAATTGTTGCTATTGTCAATAATTGTTTCCAGACGATGAAGACATAGATCTTCGAAAGCTCGAGTTTAAGTTATTATAAGAGTGCACTTTTCCAATACTTTGCCTTCCACCCAAAGAAATTCAAGGATATATATATATATACAGGGTGACTTTGAAGTTGAGTCATTAATTTTCAGATAATGATTGTAGAAGGAAGATAAACCAAAATATGTGTGTAAAAATAAAAAAAAATTAAAACAAAAATTTTACCTTGTTTTATAAAGTATCCTCCCGACAAGTATTTCAGTGCGGACCTGTATTTGATCGTGAGGTCTTGGAGCACCGGCATGCAGTCCCCTGTGTGGTCTTAGGTCACCTGATTCACGAGCCCGTTGTACTACATTAACAAAGGCACGAGGGGTTGGTTGCACTCGATTGGGAAACCGATCCGCATAAACATGTGCCATTTTTTATTTCGTTTGAGCCACGCAACAGATACCACTATTCACTGACACTGACTGTATACAAATGAATGAAATAATTGTAAAAACATCGTTCCAAATTCTTTCGCTTTTTTGTTTCCGATGCGATGAACCGATACGGCGGATTATATCCGTTGTCGCCAAACACGAGCAGAAAAAAAGAATTTGGAACGATGTTTTTACAATTATTTAATTCATTTGTATACAGTCAGTGTCAGTGAATAGTGGTATCTGTTGCGTGGCTCAAACGAAATAAAAAATGGCACATGTTTATGCGGATCGGTTTCCCAATCGAGTGCAACCAACCCCTCGTGCCTTTGTTAATGTAGTACAACGGGCTCGTGAATCGGGTGACTTAAGACCTCACAGGGGACCTCACGATCAAATACAGGTCCACACTGAAATACTTGTCGGGAGGATACTTTATAAAACAAGGTAAACATTTTTTTTAATTTTTTTTTATTTTTACACACATATTTTGGTTTATCTTCCTTCTACAATCATTATCTGAAAATTAATGACTCAACTTCAAAGTCACCCTGTATATATATATATAGAAACATTTATTTCTTGAAATGTTATGCCTTTACCTAGCTAGATGTTCCAATCGGTCACCTTGTATATGTCTTTATTGTCAGTATCACGATTTAACAAGATATATAGGCTTCATAGGATAACTTAGTTTCGGGTAAAGTTTAGCAGTTATAATGTGTAAGCTATATGGTTTTTTATTTAGCGACCGTACTTGAAACCGAAGGTTCATTTTTGAAAATCGTTTTTAGTCAAAGAGTTAATGTCTACCTTGAACTTTATGGCAATATATTTATTTTATGAATGAGATAGATATTGTATTGAAATGATGTATTTCAAGTACGGTTATGTCAAATGCGTCATCTAAGATGTTGTGTATGTGTGGCAATATTTGATGTTTTTCATTTCGGTTGCTGATTTTTCAAAAAAAAGATATGTTCTTGTATTTTGGATGAATCACGTGTGATGTGATGTTTGTAAGTATTAAAAACTCTACCTGTATCAGTAGATGCCTGTCATGTCAAAATGACGTCGCGTATTGAAATTTCCCTTTTGACAGTTGCTATCGCTAGGATTTTTTATTGAGAAAACATTTGCAATAGAAAAACAGGATGAGGATAATACGAACATAGGAAAGATCCTGATATAGTGTTGTTATATAGTTTTTGTTTTTATGACTACTGAATCGATTAAAAACACAGCTGCTCCATAGAAAGGTACTTCAAATTTAATGATTGAAATGAAATCTATTTTATAACGGAAGTAATGGACAAACGTGTAAATAAAGGATCAATAATAATCCAAGGTCGGCAGAAAAAGCCACTTCGGACAAATCCATATAGAATTTCATGAATCTAGGCAAAAAAAACAGATAGTCTGGGTGTTCATTTGAGAACTTCCCACCACGGATTTATAGAAAACCACTGATTAAAAAAAAGGGGGGCAACTTTTTAACCAAAAACTACTTCACCCCTTTTACCCTCGCCCCCAAGGTCAAAAATTTTAAATGACAAAGGGTATCGAGTAATAGCTTGTTTGGAAGGTCTTCCAAGGTCCTATATTTTGATGTTCGAGTTTTTGAAATCAGTCGATACGTTTTCGAGAAAATTAGAAAAATCTTTATTCATCTTAATTTGTTCAGAAACACATGAAAATATGACTTTTTATTTCAATGAGTGTCAAAAATTTTGCCCGTTAGAGTTTGCCAAATATACAATTCGTTTATAATTTAAAACGGAAACTACCAACATAAACAGCAATTAGAAAGATTAGAAGTGGCGACAACCAAATAACAACCCGAATTTTTTCCGCATTCACAGCTATCCTGGGCGAACTATGTTTTTGAAAATGTCCGTCAGGAAACTGAACATCGCCTATATCATTGTTTTCTATCTGAACAAATTAAGATAAATACAGATTTTTCTAATTTTCTTGAAAATGAATCGACCGATTTTTAAAAATCAAACGTCAAAAGAAAGGACTTCAAAAGACCTTTCAAACAAGCTATTACTCGATACCCCTTGTCACTTGAAATTTTTAAAGGTAAGGGGATGGCCCTGGAGGGTGAAGTAGTTTTTGGTTAAAAAGTCCTCCTTGACGTTTCTCGACGGTTCTCGACAAACCCGTGGTGGGAACATTTCAAATGATGTACACAGAAATCCTTATACCACTGACGTTGTTAGAAAGAGTCAGAAGCACCACGTTGCCTATCAACCCGAGTGACGAGGCCACGCATGCAGCTGCGGCTTGCCGCGTTGCCATCGACGCACTAGTTATAAGATCGATGCCTCGAGATCGCTTTTTAAAATGTTTATTTTCGAAAATAAAAAACTCAAAAATGTACTTTTACAAAATTATTGTAATGTTATTATGATGTTAACAGCCCCAAGGCTTAAATCTGACTGACTATCAAATGTGTTGAGAACAATAAAGTAGAGTTTAGGTCTTCTAGGAAATTAGTAGCATCGTCGTCAGTACGAGCCCCTTCCCACTTCAGTTGGCCCATCTCAAGATTTGTACCAAAATATGCCTTTATAAACTAAACATGACGAAACTATTTACTTCTAAAACAATTTATTTTCTCAAAAACATTTTAGATACACTCTAGTCGTAAAAAATACATATTTGAAATCACATGGACCTATAACTAATAACAATGTGCGAATAAATGCGCGAAGTTAACAAAGCAACAATTGAAAGATTACCATTGGCTAACATCACCTTTATTTTTTATTACGGCTGAAATTCTTTGGGGCATAGTGTTAACCAAGTTTTGGCAAAAATTTGGTGTAAAACAATCCGATATTTCTTGAAGCTTTTGTCTCAGTTCGGTGATTGTACGAGCAGGATGTTGTCCTAGAACCTTTTTCATCTCGTGCCACAAAGTTTCAATAGATGATAGATCCGAACTGCTAGAAACCCATTTCACATTATTTTCTTCCACCCATTTTATAACCTTTTTTGAGGTATAGCACGCTGCACCATTTTGCTGAAACACAAAATCTTGTCCGGATGTCAAACATTCTTCCATCACTGGTAAAAGCGATTCTTCTAAAATTGCCAAATATTTGTTTGTATCCACATGTCCAGCAATAAAACGAAGTTTTCCTACTCCTTTTGATGACATACTGCCCCAGACCATGATGGATGCCGGAAATTTCACTTTTCTCTTCAGACAGTCAACATGGAATGCTTCACTTTTTTTGCGAATAACTCTACTGCGACTGTCACCAACACAAACTTCGAATCGGGCCTCATCACTCCATTGTATTGCACACCATTGTTGAGGTGTCCATGTTCTTTAGCCCATCTGAGCCGATTTTTTTTGCAGTGGAGTTAATAGTAGCTTTTATTTGGCTTATAAACAAGTTGTGCAACTTTAGGGTTTTTACTTCACTTTTTTTTATAAGAAAACTTACCTTGCAAGTGCTAAATCCCAGTTTGTGGGCCTCTTTATGAGTTGTGGACCTCGAAATTCTCCTTCCAACAGCGTCACTCCACAGAGCACTTAATTGTAAATAATTGGCACGCCTGTTTTTCACGATTATGCTACTTAATGCTCTTCGGTCGGCATTTGTGATATTACTTTTTTTCACATATCGTGGCTTAATATTAACTGAACCAGTTACGTTATATCTTCTAACAATATTTCTCACACTGCACCGCGATAAGTCTAGCAAAGTTGCAATTTCTGAGTCTGATTTCCCAGAATTAAAAAATTTAATTACCAGTAACCGAATTTTCTCACTAATAACCTTTCCACTACCCATTTTGAAAACCTTAACTACCAAAAACTATTTTAAACGTATTCTGACAGCTGTGATTAATAAAAAAAATTGTCATGGCTTTTCTTTTTCACAGCCACCTATGCGTTATACAGGTAGACTTATTTTGCATTGAAACGAAAATAGGTTGATATGCTGTAATTGCAACATGTGTTATTTTTATGCTGCAAATTTGATTAGGGAGTGATAAAGTTGGTGTTTTCTACTATATATTATCAAAATATTCATTGTTAATATTTTAAACCTGCTACATTTTTATTATTTGTGTTTGATAAGAAAAAAACTAAGATTTCAATACTTGGGCCAACTGAATTGGGAAGGGGATCGTATTCCTGGCATATCAGCAGGAACGGCTGATATAACTCACTCTTTCTAATATACGTACTGCACGCTTCTCGCTCTTACCTTGTCAGTGATATTTGGATTTCTCTGTATAATGATAGTGATTGAAGAACAAGTGTCAATATAATGATATAATGATCACATAAGCCGATACCCTTTTAGTGCTAAGAAGCGAAATGATGCAAATAGGGAATTTGTTTTCAGTCCTAGAAACTTTATAAGCAGTTCGAAGTCTCCATCCTGTTTCTCCATTGGGCAAACTTTGATATAATTCAAGAACACCAATGTCATGCTATATACATAGATAGCTCGGATTTCAAGTAGCTAATTAAAAGGTACACATAAACATTCTAGGAGAACATTCATTTATTTTGATGAGTGATCATTTTGGAAAAGCGTAGGTAGGTTTAAAAACAGTAAAGTGGAAATTTTGAAGCAGTAGGGAATATACACAACATCACATTTTAATGTAAGAAAGTATATTTTCGTGAAATGCTTTGAAGGAAGTAGGAGTATGATCATATAACCACGAGAAAACATAAGACTGAAGAGATGAATGTAGATCGAAAGAAAAGTTGAATGCCAATAGTTTGATGGGCATATGTATTACTTTGTGGCAGCATTTTGTAATTCAGTGCGATTGGAAAATATGCAACACATAGACAAAGAAATTACAAAGTTAAACATTTGGTTCATGCTACGAGTATAATGAGCTGATAGTCCATAACAAGATATAATGTACTATTTTTATACAGGGCGATTCTCAAGTCGTGACCAAAAATGAAACATCATGTACAGGATCGCATTATAAGGTGAGTATTCTATGTAACATTTTTTCCTCGAGGGCTTCATTAAAAAGATACGGGGTGTTGAAGTTTAAAAATAAATATCAATTTTTTTAATACCTTCAAAACCGTCATCTGGAATGAACTAAAATTTGGTATTTGGATTTACCTATTGTCCACATTCAAAAGTTTTTATTTAAAATTATCATGCACTAGTGGCGGAGATACAGGGGATTGGTGGCATTATTTTTCCAAATAAAAATAGTACGCCGCTGTTATTTTTTTCGAAACCCGCACTTTTTCGAATTATACCTTCAATTTTCTACAAATATTTACTCTTGTGTGTTTTTCTAGAGTGCATTGTTTTATATCTACATGACGTTTCTTGGAAGATAGTTTGTCAAAGTTATACGGTTGTTATCGTTACTACTATCATTGTTTTTTTTGTAAAAGTTAAGTCAAATGTTTCTTTTTTCCATTTTTGAGTGCTGTGAAGTGGAATTTAGCAATGGCGAGTACGTCGATATTATTTTTGTGTACGTGTTCTGTAATGTAAATGCTTTAACGGTTCCTCGGGAGTATCAACGTAGATTTCCTAATAGACGCTTACCTACCTTAAAGGTTTTTACTAATTTGTTTTTTTTTACTAAAACAATGCACTCTAGGAAAACACACTAGAGTAATTATTCGTAGAAAATTGAGAGTAATATTCGAAACATTGCGTTTCCAGAAAAAACAGTGGCGAATTATTTTTATTTGGAAAAATTATGCCATTAATCCCCTGTAGATCCGCCACTGGTGTACGTTAATTTCAAGTAAAGACTGAATGTGGACAATACTTATGTAAATCTACATACCAAATTTTAGTTTATTCCAGTTGACGGTTTTGAAGATATTAAAAAAATGTTTTTTATTTTTAAAACTTCAACACCCCGTATCTTTTTGATGTTCCATTTTTGTTCACTACTTGTGAATCACCCTGTATACTTCATCTGTCCATAGTCCACATTACCACTTTTCAGACTTTGGCTCAACAGGTCTTAAGATGGATTGTTTCCATCCTAACTCATAAAATGTTGATCTATATGTTTGTTTTTTTTTATAGCGTAGGACAACGATGGTAAAATTATTGAATATTGGAGATAGTTCGTTATATCTCGGTAAGAACCTCAGACATAATTTTTGCTTATAGCATTGATTAATGCATTCTCCAAAAAATTATTCGAGGTTTTGTTACTCCTCTCCGCAATATTTAGAAATCTACTTTGAAAAGGCAGATGACGCCATGGTAGCTCAGTTCATCTCGAATAATATTTTGGACTCCGAAATGTAGTAGTACGAGCCCAAACAACTAAATATTCGGACACCTTTACATTTTGTCCAAATTGTCCTGTAAAATAACTGAACAAGATTGTAAACTTGTACCGAAATCTTTTATTGATAGTATATACAAATTCTGGTATACCATATTTTCAATAGTATCATCTGTTTTTCGTGATAATTAATTTTAATGAAAAAAATACAAACTAAACTTCACAAAATATATGGCAACTATATATTCGGACACTACAAAATTTAACTTAATTAATAACTTGTTATTAAATGTTTTATGCCAGACCGTCTCTACCACATTTAAATCGGGGCTACTAGCAGCTCAAGAGAGGACATGTACGTTATGATCCCTCAACCATTTTTTTTGTGCTTTTATCGCGGACATCAGTACTTGCAGTTTCCATATACTTTTTACAATGTCCGAAACTGAAGATTTCGGGATAACAAGATCACTTTCGCGTATTGACTTTCCTTTGCAAAACTGCTGAATAATAATTTGCCTATCTTTCTGATTTGTGGCTACACCTCGTACCATTTACCATTTTTGCATAAATGTAATTTAGCAACAAGAAAATATAATGTCGAAATACCCATAATTTCCAACGATGTTGACATCCAGTGTTGTGACACAGCTAGGCGCTCATATCGTCGTCAATAACACCAAAAGAAAGAAAATACGAAAATTGAGTTAAGTCGATTTTATTTCTTAAAAAAGGTTGCTCTTCGATATCACGAAGTGGCATAAGTCAGTTTCTAATACCTTCAGAGTTACAGAAAAATAATATTAGACTTATCTCATTTTAATAGGAAATTATATTTCACGAGAGAGCATAACTCACGATACTCCAATTGGTGAAATTATAAAATATACATACAGGGTTTGTACGGAAAGTAATAGGACTGAGTCGATTTAAAAAAATTTATTTAGCCAATCTTTACAATTCTTTAAAAACTTTCAAAATAGGCTCCTTCTGCGTCGATGCAGCGCTGCCAGCGCGATTTCCAAGCATTGAAAGCGTTACGGAAGGCAATCTCCGGAATAGCCTTGAGAGCCGCGGTGCATGCTGCTTGGATCCCCTCTGTCATCTCAAAATGCTTGCCTTTCATCGGCCTTTTCAGGCGAGGAAACAAAAGGAAGTCCGGGGTTGCCACATCTGGGCTGTAGGGCGGCTGCGGAAGCGTTGGGATGCCGGCCTTGGTCAGGTAGCTGTTCACAAGAAAGGCGGTGTGAACCGGGGCGTTGTCTTGGTGCAACTTCCAGTCGTCTGCGATGTCTTGTCGGACCCCACTGACCTTTCGTTTGAGTCTCCTGAGCACTTCCACGTAAGACTTGGCGTTGACGGTTTGTCCAAGAGGAACAAATTCATGGTGGACGATGCCTTTGATGTCAAAAAAGACAATAAGCATCGTTTTCACTTTGGTTTTGCTCATTCTTCCCTTTTTTGAGTGAGGAGACGCCGTCGTGTGCCACTCGGAAGATTGCCTCTTTGTCTCGGGATCATACTCAAAGATCCACGACTCGTCACCTGTGATTACGTTATTAAAAAATTTCACACATGTTCAAATTTTCTTGGCACACTTCCACTCGCCGCAATTTCTGGTCGTCAGTGAGCACTTCTGGGACCATCTTCGCGCACACCTTGCGCATGTTCAAATGCTGTGTCACAATGTCATGAACCACAGATTTTGGTAAATTTAACATCTGAGCAATTAAACGAATACTTAGTCGACGGTCTGAGTTCAAAACTTCACGCACACGAGGCACATTATCGGTGTTTGTCGAAGTCGAAGGTCTTCCAGCACCGTCTTCCTCAGCGACCTCTTCCCGGCCCTCCAAAAAGGCCTGGTGCCACCGAAACACACCACTTCTTGCTAAAGCAACACCTGGGTAAGCCTGCTTAATCATATCAAACGTCTCTGTCGCAGATTTACCGAGTTTCACACAGAATTTAATCGCGTGCCTCTGCTCTAACGAACGCTGCAATTTCGGGTTGCACCACCCACAGAAACACGTCGTCCGAAAATGCCTGTCCTGACTCTCCAAGTGCTCGGAGACAACTGACCAGCCGCTCATTCGTTAGCTAGGAACGCCCTCTACCAAATCCAGTCGGTGCGCGCAAGCTCCGAAGTACAGTCATGCCGGAAGAAAATGAGTCCTATTACTTTCCGGACAATCCCTGTATCATTTTATAGCGTATGGATTATCTAAGCTACGCCAGTTAAATCAAATATTTTCATTTTATCACTATACGCACTGTGACGTATATATCTTTTTAACTTGTCATGACCTGCACCCTATACTTCGATTCAATCTGTTTATGTCTCATTGAGTTGAGAGTTTAGATTTTATATGTTGTGGCTAAAACTTCGAATATAGAACATATCTGATTATACTATTTGGAGTCATTTCATGGCCAAAATGGAGATTCTGCCCACAGTTCCGTTTCTACAGCATTGCCCAAAGTAGGTGAAATGTTTATACCTGCCCAACTGTCTCCATTTATTCAAAATAAAAAAAATGTCCCAAGAGTTGAGAATTGCATCTATAAGAACCTCAGATACAGGGGAGCCTATAAAATGGCCCGATTTTATGGAAATAAAGGTCAAAAAACATAAACCGCTAACAATATTTGGCCTGCAACACGAATACAGCGTTTTTAGAAAACGAAGACAAAAACTTAATTTAACAGATATTCCCTTCGAAGAGCAAAGATTCTATTCAAATCTTCGTCATGAGTATTAGATGAAATACTAATTATTATTTTGTTCATCTTTAAAAGATATTATTATTTCATTACTATTTGCTGCCATATTTACTTTTATAGGGAGTTAAATAGTTTTAGATTCTGCGGATGCTTATTTCGCCATAATATTCACTATTCCCCATCTTGTCTTTATCAAATTTTATTTTTGAACACGTTAATATAACACGAACGTAACTAAGTCTTTACTCTATGAATTGCGATCCTTCAATTTCACAAAATGATGCATCTACTTTTTTTTAAATTTTGAGCACATACAATGAAAAATGAGTTAACCGTTGCTCATTTTTGAAAAGCTTGTAAACATGATCAGATATACCCACAAATTCACTTGCAGTAATGGGCAAAAGTATATAGACAAATTAATATTGTGCTGTATTTTTTTTAACTTGTTTTATTAATACCTCTATAGATAATTCGTTATAGCATAATACTCCCTTATACATAAATAAATTCATTAGACTCCTTTCAATAAAAAGTTAATTGAAAAAAAAACTAGAACTATGAAGGACAAAAATATATAGACAAAGCAAAACAATTATAGAAAAAAGAAGCAAAGCTCATCCAATTATAGAAAACCAACCATGTTTGTGTTAATATTTTGTAGCATAACCATTATTATCAAACACCGCCCAGCATCGTCTAGGCATAGATTGTAGAAGTTTCTTGATATAAGATCATCAATCTGTCTCCACTTTTGCTCTAAAGCGGCAAAAACTTCATCCTTGTTTGAACAATTTTTATCTCGTATTTGCTTATCTAAGTATTCCCATAGATTTTCAATGGGGTTTATATCGGGAGACTGAAGGCCATTTGAGAACTGGTATTTTTTCATCCAGAAAGAATTTCTTTGCGAGATTTGAAGTGTGCTTCGGGTCATTATCTGGCTGGAAGATTGATCTCAAGGGCATATTGTCTTCTATATAGGGTAACATGACATGCTTTAGTATGTCTGTGTATACAAACTTATCCATAATGCCATCTATTCTATGTAAAGGTTCCATCCCAAACCCCGAAAAGCACCCCCAAACCATAACAGACCCGCCTCCATGTTTGACAGTGGGCAAAGTGTACTTGGGGTTCAATCTTTGTCCACTAGGACGTCTAACGTAATGAACACCATCTGATCCAAACATATTGAACTTGGATTCGTCACTGAAACATACCCTCTTCCAGTCACAGATGCTCCAATCAAGATGCAACCGTGCAAATTGTAATCGGTCCTTACGGTTGTTCATCGAGATTAGCGGCTTCTTATTCGGGCGACGTGCAAATAACTTCAAATCATTTAATCTTCTACTTATAGTTTTCGTCCTTTTGTCTCGATTTCGGATTTTATTTGTGTTAGGGTTTTAAACGGATCTTAGGACGAAATTACTTTTATTAATCTAACTGATCTAGCATTTAGTTTTCTAGGCCGACCATTCTCTTAGAGGCTTTCAAGATACCCTTTTGTTTATATTTGTTCAATATTGCCCAAACTGCTTTACGTTTCAGCTTCAAATTTTTGAAAATGTCGACTTGATGTTGACCATCTTTGTATAACTCAATGATCTTAGTTTTCACATCGAAAGAAATTTCTGGACCACGCGGTATGGTCTTAAAATCACTCAACTTATTCCACAATACTTGATGAACACAAACTAATCCTCTTCTGACACGAAACTGTACTAGTTTTTCTACTAATAACGCATTTGTTTATGGAGCAATGAAATATGAATTCGTTTTTTAAAGGTATTTAGGTAAATATTTATATTTGTCTATATACTTTTCTCCATTACTGTATGTAGCAATAATACCTTTTTGTCAGCAACGACTCAAATCTCGTGAAAATATTTAAAACGCTCTCCTGTAAAATTGGAAACAATGAGATACGCCACATCGTGTTATGGACGACGATATGTTTTTGCAAAGCCTGCTATAGTCTCTGCGTCCCTCTAATGATATGTTTCTTGACTTGTCCGAACATTTAGTTGTCATCATATTCCGAGATATTTCAGTGATTCTGTTTGTATTAAAGTAATACATTGGGGAACAGGGGTGTCGCTATTGAAAATAGATATTTATTATACTTATCTGCCATTATACATTTTTGCCATACATTTTTTGTTAATTTATGGATCCATATTTGTACAAAATATGTAAAGGTGTCAGAAAATATAATTGCTTGGGCTCGTAGGTTGGCGATCTTCGGGTAGAATAAGTTAATCAACGCTTGTAGCTAAGCACCAAAACAGTAGAGAGGAGCGTAATGCATCGTACGCCACTGTTAATGCGGCTTATCTTTGAGATCGGATGTACAGTGGAGTACGATGAGTACGACTTTGTCCCACTGTGGTACTTGTTTATACTAACAGATACCATGATTTCTGTTGATGGAGAGTAAGCACATCTTTTACATTTTCATTGATTTAGAACTTTTGTTTTTCATAGCTTTTGATGTTATGTTTGACAGTCCCAAAGCAATGAAGTGAACTAACATATAATCTTTATCTGGATTGCATCGATGTTATTTGGAATCATGCTTGCGGAAAGCTTGAGGTGATATTGAGATGATTATCCTTAGTCAAATGATCATATATCAGTGAGGCTGAGGTTGGACTGGGGATGAATGGAAAACAGCCTGCACATAAAACAAGAGACTTCTTTGTAAAAAAATGGATTTCATAAGTCGAGATTCAAAAATATTGTTTTGGACTTATTGTACCTATTTTTTCCAAACTTGAACCATACAGGGTTTGTCCGGAAAGTAATAGGACTGAGTCGATTTAAAAAATTGTATTGAGCCAATCGTTACAATTCTTTAAAAACTTTCAAAATAGGCTCCTTCTGCGTCGATGCAGCGCTGCCAGCGCAATTTCCAAGCATTGAAGGCGTCACGGAAGGCATTCTCCGGAATAGCCTTGAGAGCCGCGGTGCATGCTGCTTCGATCCCCTCCGTCGTCTCAAAATGCTTGCCTTTCATCGGCCTTTTCAGGCGAGGAAACAAAAAAAACTCCGGGGGGGGGGGCACATCTGGGCTGTAGGGCGGCTGCGGAAGCGTTGGGATGCCGGCCTTGGTCAGGTAGCTGTTCACAAGAAAGGCGGTGTGAGCCGGAGCGTTGTCGTGGTGCAACTTCCAGTCGGCTGCGATGTCTTGTCGGACCCGACTGACCCTTCGTTTGAGTCTCCTGAGCACTTCCACGTAAAACTTGGCGTTGACGGTTTGTCCAGGAGGAACAAATTCATGGTGGACGATGCCTTTGATGTCAAAAAAGACAATGAGCATCGTTTTCACTTTGGATTTGCTCATTCTTCCCTTTTTGGGCGAGGAGACGCCGTCATGTGCCACTCGGAAGATTGCCTCTTTGTCTCGGAATCACACTCAAAGATCCACGACTCGTCACCTATGATTACGTTATTCAAAATTGGGGGTCACTTTCACACATGTTCAAATTTTCTTGGCACACTTCCACTCGCCGCAATTTCTGGTCGTCAGTGAGCACTTTTGGGACCATCTTCGCGCACACCTTGCGCATGTCAAATGCTGTGTCACAATGTCATGAACCACAGATTTTGGTAAATTTAACATCTGAGCAATCAAACGAATACTTAGTCGACGGTCTGAGTTCAAAACTTCGCGCACACGAGTCACATTATCGGTGTTTGTCGAAGTCGAAGGTCTTCCAGCACCGTCTTCATCAGCGACCTCTTCCCGGCCCTCCAAAAAGGCCTGGTGCCACCGAAACACACCACTTCTTGCTAAAGCAATACCTGGGTAAGCCTGCTTGATCATATCAAACGTCTCTGTCGCAGATTTACCGAGTTTCACACAGAATTTAATCGCGTACCTCTGCTCTAACGAACGCCCCGTTTTCGGCTTGCACCACTCACAGAAATACGTCGCGCGAAAATGCCTGTCCTGACTCTCCAAGTTCTCGGAGACAACTGACCAGCCGCTCATTCGTTAGCTAGGAACGCCCTCTACCGAATCCAGTCGGAGCGCGCACGCTCCGAAGTACAGTCATGGCGGAAGAAAATGAGTCCTATTACTTTCCGGACAAACCCTGTATGTACTCGGGCACAATACTCTTCACGATTGAAATACTATGCCAATAATTACTAATTTAGTTAGGCTTACAATTTGATTCCACAATTCATTTGAATAGAAAATCCAGTGAGTTTAGTTTTCAGTATCAATCAGGATCGTTTTTATCATATATTGTTTAAACGTATACATTATATGCTTCAGTCCTTGTACAGAGTTTACTGATGAAATAGTTATTTAGCATGTTTCAGTAGTCTTACTCATCACTACATTAAAATATTTTCTAAAGCATTTTTATGTAGTTACTATTCAATTCTTGTGCTAAAAGTATAATGTATACTAAGTGACATATAAAATGCAACACCAATAATTATTTATTGAATTTTGATAAAAACTTATTCGCCAGCATGGAAGAATACGCTGATAAAATGTTTTCGTACCTTTTTTGTGAAGGCGTTTGTCTGTGTTGGTTTCATTTGTTTCATTTTTGTTTCATTGCATTATCATGCATAGGGTTCGCGGACGAGCTAATTCCGCTCAACTTTTTTGAGAGGGGTCGGATGGTCGATAATAAAAGCTACTGTAATGAGATGCTGTCGAGCATGGTTCCAAATCGACGAGTTAGAAGTATTGAACGTCAAAGACGGACTGGAGAGCGACATGATCGTTATTTGAGGCGTCTAGCGCTTAGAGATCGATTTTTCACAACAAGGGCAGTTGTGAACCAGAACTCTACAAATATTGGAGGCTCTACGAAACCAAATTCAGCGTAGCGAACAGAGGAGCTTCAACACATTATTAACATTATCTCGACTACTTTGCGAAATTTCGAGTTAAAATTTTAATCACTTTATATTTATCAGTAGACCTGAAACTTATAAAAGTATGCTCAAAATTACAGCACTCCTATAGGGTGTTGCATTTTCAATGTCATTTAGTATATATGTATAAACTCTGAGATATCAATGCTATTTGAATGACGAGATTATTGCCTAAATTAAGTATTTGATATGATTACCTCTAGCTGGAACGTGAGAACGACGTCAAGCTTAGTAAGTGTGGTATCGCTATCAGCGGAATCCCCTTCAAGTTTTGCTAAAGATCCTTGCGATCTAAAAGAAGTAACATAATTCGTCAGAATGTGCTTCACATTATACGGATTATTATGGTTATGCAACCTGTGATTATAGCGTTTTAGTTTTTGTAAGCCATATTTACTATCCATCGACCCTTTGGACACTGGTAGGGATTCTAAATTCGCCATCAATAGATTTATTGATGATTTTAATTCCTCTATGTATAGCGATTCCATTTCTTTCAGTACAAATTTCGGCATCAACTTTCTGTTCTGCAATAAATAGCAATTATCGTTACCGTCCACTTCTGATATAAAAGGAGTTGGTACATTTTATGTTTAAATCATTTCTTGTACAGGGTGCGCCATCTTTTATGTCGGTATGTAAACATGAAATAACTTTGAAAACAGAAAACTGATTTCTATAGATCGGGTATTTTTATTAAATATGGTCCTTTAAAATTTATTGGGACTAGTTTTTGAACACAACATCTATCAAGTGGCCACCTTTACTGGTCAAAACAAAATGTGTCCATTTTGCTGCGTCACCTCTTTTTAACATCAGACGTCCAGGGAATTTTCGTTGCAGAAACTGGGTTGTTTCATTTGCAGGGTGGCATGGCATGAAACCAGTAACGATCAAGACCTTTTTCACGTATTTGTGGGCAAACATAATGAGCCAACATCCACTGATATCGAAACAAATGCAAATCATCCTTCAAAATGCGCCGCAACGTGGTTACACTGATGCCAAAATGCTGAGCGCGGTGACGATACGAAATTTTTGGGTTCTGGGCAACGCTGACTCTGACCGCTTCAACCAGTTCATTGGAACGTCTTGGTCGTTGATGAACGGTTTGTTGACGATCTCCCACTGACCCGTACTCAAGAAAATTCGAAACTAAACGACGGACGGATAGTGTTGTCACGATATTTGCGACGATTTTCAATATACATTGTGACTATTTCGGCGCGTTGTTTCAGCGTAAAGCGATTCATGACTAAAATTGTAGTAAATTGACGTTTCAGAAACACGTATAACCAAATCACTCGGTTGGTAAATATCAAAGTCATTCGATGTTTCAATACCGACATAAAAGATGGCGCACCCGGTACAGCTGGACGTAGATCTCCCCCCTGCTCAAAAGTCTTTGGATTTTCGTGGGAATCCTTATATCTCCTTGGATTTTCCCCTATCTCCTTGAATCTCCAGCAGTTGAAATGGTTAAAATCGATAAGATCTATTAAAAAATTAACGGAACTAGCAACCACAACGGCGACAGAAACATGCTGCTTGCCTTGCAATCTGGGATCATCCAAGATAACTCGGAGAGATCCGGAAGCGGATAGGGAATAACGATTGCCTTTATTATAGAGAACAAGGAATTTCAGGATTAGCTGGGACTTCCAGGGGCTTTCGTACTTTTGAATCCAAAGTGAATTTCGGTGATGAAATCAACTAAAAATAGACTAGTGTGAGGCTAATTTCGAACCCATATCGAAGCATTAGCATATTTTTCTCTATGTAAAAATGGCGTTGCATTTTATTTATATAGCTTATTGTAAGAAACACCATTCTTAGTCATGAATCAGTCTTGAACAAAATAGTATCTCTACCCTATTCGTAGTTCATAAGCCATAAAACTACGAACAAGTACAGGATTCGACAGGACAGAACTCAGGCTCGGGTTATCGCCGGCACGCCGACGCTGGCAGTTGCTGTACACAGCAGATGAAACTCAGAATATTTCTCCCAATGCATCCTTCAGCCATGCTTCCTCTTCAATAATGTCTCCTCCCCGAAGACGTGACAAGAAGGGACATTTGAATATTCAGGCAAAAGAAATTGTCCTTAACGTTGATACGAGCGAAATTTTAGAGCATCCTAAAATGAAAATTCATGATATTGAAAGACGTGTGGCGAATAAGACAGGCTTATGTCCTAAGACAATTTTCAACATTGTTATTGAATAAAAAAAACAAAAATTGTCTCCACCACACAAGAGGCAGCATTACACGAAACTGTTGGATACAGTTGATAACTTTCATTAGATGCAAAGACCAAAATTTTTTTGAATGGCAGGAACTTCCCACCATAGACAAAGCATTACAGGAGGTTAGTAGTGATGAAGACTCGCCTACTTTCAAAAGAACCACATTCTATAGTTTATTCAAAAAACTTCATTTTAAGTACAGAAAACGGGGCAGAAATAGTACTTTGATGGACAGCCAAGAGATTATTTTATGGAGAAGAAATTATTTACAATCAGTAAAGAAATACCGCGACCAGGACAGAAAGATTTATTACTTGAGTGAAACCTGGATAAATGCAGAGCCTATAAAACCTAAAGTATGGGCTGACTCTACAATTAAATCAGCAAGACAAGCCTTCTTAGATGAAGACTGAATCTATGAGCCCACTCTGAAAATTTAGCTACACTGAACTTGTCTATATTGTAGATTTGGAACCAACACCTGCTAGATACTCTGCTTGTATTATGATTAGTTTTCCTGAATACTATATGGAATAGTTATTTCCAAGAAAAGGAAAACGACTTGTTATCTGTCACATTGGCAGTGAAAATGGCTTTGTGCCACTGCCATATGGGCATTTGAGTCAAAAATGGCCGACTACCCTGAAGAAATAGACGGTAGCTCATTTAAACGATGGTTTGAAGAAACGCTCCCAAAGCTTGACGACAATGCCGTCATTATACTTGATAATGCTGCATAGCACACTAGAAAACTAGAAAAAATTCCCACAATGTCCACAAGAAAGGCAGAAGTTCATCAATGGTTCCTATCAAAAGTCATTAGTTTCAATGAAAATATGGTCAAAGCAGAACTTATCCATCTAGTCAGGCAGTACAAATATAAATATCATGTTTATATTATTGACGAAATGGCTAAAAACCAAAATAAGACCGTTTTACGGTTACCCCCTTATCACTGCGAATTAAATCCAATTGAACTGATTTGGACAAACATAAAAAACTATGTGGCTTCAAACTATAAAACATTCAAATTTTCTGACGTGAAAAATTTGTTTTATGAAGCTGGTAACAGAGTGACGGCAAACCATTGGAAATATTGCATCCGTCACGTTCAAGAGACAATCAAAACAAAGATGAACCTGTAATAATTGATATTAACCATTCGGACGATGATTCAAGTACTTCTAGCGAATAAAGAATTGTGAAAAGTATGTGCACTTCTTTTTATAAAAATAATCATTTATGTTGTTAGATTATTCCAAGACCATTGTGGAAAATACGGACCTGTACAATCTTGCTTTTGGGCATGTCGTGTTTTGTCTGGGCGTAAATGTATGTTACTACGAATGGGGTTTAGTGGCTCCCGCAAAATAGTCGATAGAGCAATAGTCGATGAACATGATTGGATCGGTCATTTACTAGAATTTCGCTTAAATCCACTTACTTAAGAGTAGAAAAGAGTGAGAGAATAAGTCAATGTGTAGTTTTTATTGTCTTCAGAAATATTCAAATTGTATGATTCAGGAGGTTTTTGGAATGCCCGATTCAATTCAAATTCGTATTTTTGTTTACTTTACAAAAAACAGGGACAAGGCTCTGTGGTCCTAGTTCTTCACTCCGATTCAAATTCACGTGAAATCCTGGGACTTTTGGGACTAGGATTTTCCTGGAATATTCCATAGTCGCGAGTTAATCCAAGGATATCCGAGGTTATCCACGGAAATACGAGGTAAGGCAATGAGATGCTTCTCTCCCACAGGGAGGAGATCTGAAACACTTTATGAGGATCCAAGGATATTTGAAATTTTCCAAGGAAGCCTGGGGCAATTCATGGAGATGTGAGGTATCTTAAGGACATCTGAAATATAATATAATATAAAATAATAAATCTGTGCAAGGAGGGATATCTTTTGTTCCAAAGAAGTATCAGTGATTAGCTCCTTGCGAACTGTAAATATACAGGTCCCGGCACTCGATGTGTAACCTTTTCGAAATGCCATAAATTCGGTTTGGAAAATGATTTTTATTTATTCCAAAGTCACGAATGTGTGAAAATATTCGAAAATGCAGAAATAATTGCTCAATATGACCAACTTTTGCCTTATCTATAGCATTGAGTCGGTTCAAAAACGAATCACAAGCTGCCCTAATCTGACTTGACGATATTTTGGCCCACTCACGGATAATGGCTTTTTTCAGTGTCTCGAGGCTGGTGTATTTCTTAGCTAGGATCTTGCTGTCCAAAATGGCTCAGATAGAATAATCTACTGGATTCGCGTTGGGGGAATTCGAGAACCATTGTGTGGTCAGCCATTCTTGTTTCATTCGCGCTGTGTGAAACAGTACCGAGTCTGATTCAAGTCTCCATGGCCTGCGGCCGAAATATTTGTCTTCCCAAGGCTTCAAAGCAGCCTCCAGAACACTTTTCCGATAGTATGTCGCATTTACTTTGATGCCAAACGACGGGAGAGCGCCCATCCGCGGTTACAGCGGCCCAAACCATTATTGGTGGCGCGTGCTGCTTCCGGGTAACCAACCGGTGACTCAAATTCTCGTAAGAACGATCGTTCAAGCGAACCCTATCGTTTTTAGAGTTTACAAATTGCCCGAATAGAAAAATGTTCTCGTCAGAAAACACGATGCTCGGAAATTGACCACTTTCGGCCAAGCGAAGCAGATTTAGTTCTCTCAAGTCTCACCTGTTGCTGCTTGGGTGTAAGATCGTGCGCCTTTTGGAACTTGTAAGGCTTGACCTTGAACTCATTTTTCAATATGCGTCGCTCGCCGCGATCGGAGATATTCAGTTCTTTAGCCATTTGATCGGCACTTCATCGTGGATTTCGATCAAGTAGCTTCTTCACCTTTCGGACCATCTCAGGTGACGTTGCACTCTTTTGATGACCACCTCCGTAACGTTTAGCGATGCTACCAGTATCATTATAACGTTTTATGGTGCGATAAATAAAAACCTTATTAACGTCGAGATGTTTGAGCTCACGTACAATCGCTGGTTGTGATTTTCCAGACAAATATAAAGCAATCACACTATTGAGTTTGAATTCCATTGCTTATAACTTCTTTTGTGTTCACCTTTGACAAAATGCTTTGTACGCTTGTAGATAATACTCAGAACTGTCATTTAGCAAATTTATTGACAGCTGCTGTCAGTGTGACAGTCTGAAGTTGGTTACACTTCGAGTGCCGGACTCTGTAAAGCTTTGATTTTTGCCCAAGCGAGAACCTCAAATATTGTTATATCAAATAAAATATTTAAGTGCCTTCTATACAACTTTTGTTCATAATATTGAACCATTCGCTGATATTATAGTTTGAAGAAAAGATACGTTATTGTTACCTTTTCCATTTCAGCAACTTTTTGCATCCTGCCATCAAGTTCTCTTCTTATAGCTGCAGCTTGTTCGTCAGCTGAATCGAGCTGAAATTATCTAAATTTAGGGAAACTGGGATTTTTCGAATCCGAAATATTACCATAAGCGCGTTGAATAGCAGTTGATGCTCGAACTTTTTTACGCCTAATATTTGTTGAAACATATCATACAACTGTTCTTTGGTTAGAATAGATTCGCTATTTAGATTTTGTTGCATCCTAGATGGCCGCTTAGTGTCATCGTCTGAAACTAAATGCAGCATTGTTAGGCTCTAAACATACGAGGGTGGTCCCAGAAGTACCCGACCCAACGAAGAAAACAAAAATTTTGTAAAAAATGTATTTATTTTTCAACATAATCTCCTTTGAGCTCTATACACTTTTCCCAGTGATATTCAATAAGTTCGATACCCTTTTTATAATAAGAACTGTCTTGCTCCTCAAAATAGCCATTAACTGCCGACATCACTTCTTCATCGTTGGAAAATATTTGACCACTGAGCCATTTTTTCAAGTTTGGAAACAGAAACACTTTCTCCTTAACCAAATGCGGCCGTTTTTGCTTGGTTTCATCGCTCAAACGTTGCATTAAGTTCGCATAATACTCGCCGTTGATAGTTTTACCTTTTTCAAGATAGTCAATGAAAATTATTCCACGCGCATCCCAAAAAACCAACGCCATTACCTTGCCTGCAGATGAAACGGTCTTCCCCTTCTTTGGAGCCGGTTGTCCCTTTTGAGTCCGTTGTTTTGATTGTTTTTTTGTCTCGGGTGTAAAGTAATGGACCCATGTTTCATCCATGGTTATGAACCGATGCAAAAATTCTGCTTTGTTGCTGTGAAACTTCGCTAAACACTCAATTGAAACATCTTCACGACACTGTTTTTGCTCGATTGTGAGCAATCGCGGCACCCATCTTGCACACAGCTTTCTCATGTCCAAATTTTCAGATAATATGCGATGAACCACACTTTTGAAATGCCTACTATGTCTGCTAGCTCGCGCACCTTCAGTCGACGATCATTCAGTACAGCTTTGTGAATTTTCTTCACCACTTCTGGAGTCGTCACCTCATTTGGTCGACTACTGAGATCCTCGTCTTGGCAGCTCATACGGCCTCGTTTAAACTCTGCTACCCAATATTTTACTGTTGTAAATGAAGGAGCAGACTCACCAGAGTAGAATCCAGTTCAGCTTTTATATTGGTTGGGCTGAGGTCTTTGAAATAAAAGTATTGTACCACATAACGATGACCAATTTTCTCTATTTTCACAAATTCACTGAAAACGCTCAGTATTGATAGCTGATAGAATACTAAACAACGTGGCGTCTTCAAACTTGACACATATGCTTTATAGTCTGCATACTTTCTAATACAATGATATTTTTCAAACAACTATCGCCATCTCTAGGTCAGGCCGGGTACTTCTGGGACCACCCTCGTGTGCTGCTTTTTCGCTGATTCTTTATTATTTTATAATGCGAGAAAAACTTAGGAAATAATTTGCAGAACCACACATTCTTGTTGCATCCAATTCGATACTATAGAAGTGTAAACGGCAAGGCGTCGACATTATTTTTTGTTACTTCTGGTATATTAACGTGTTCTAAAAGTTTTGGCACAAAGTTCATTGGCTTTAATTTCAACAAAACCAAAATAATATCCACTTGCCTTTTGAAACAAAAGCTGTTTACTTACTTTACTGCCAGTTGACATTTATTTATTTTTAAGTTTTCGCTTTAAAATGTCGTATGAATTAGAAATAAGGAGTAATCCTGAAATGAAGGAAAACGACAGTCTCGTCCAATAAAGGATTTTTGGGCTTCACTGTCTAGGAAGGTTAATCGTGGTGGCTGTGAAGCCCAAGATGAAGAACACTTAAGACGGCGAATTTACGAAAAACAGAGAAATACATTTTTTCATTAAAAAAATCCGATAAATATTTTGTGCCAAAACTTTTAGGATATGCTACAAGTTCCTATAAAAAATGACTTAAGGAGGTACAGGTCGCTGAACTATGCTACTGGAAATCAGTTTTTCTTAACTTTTCAAAAATACTCTATAATTCAATGAAGTTTCGACAACATATGATGACGTCTATAGGAAATCTCTTCTCTCATTTAGGATGCCAGAATGAACTAGTCAGAACGCAATATTGCTAATTTTTCATCCTGTATAATAATGATTGAACAGTGGCATTTGAAGAAAGCCCGATATTTAAGCTGGAAATATATTTTTTTGACATCGATAAAACGAGCACGCTTCTTTCTGGAGCAGTTCTATCAACTGTGGTAATAAATCTCGTATACGGCTTCCTCCATTTTGAAAATATAGTAATTTTAAAAACAGATGAGCGACCCGAAAAACCTTGGGAACTTAGGATATTAATTCTCAGTTCGCTTAATTAAGTCTTTTTTATACTTAAACCACCACGTAGGCCTAAGACCTAAACACACCCACACACTTTGCTTAGCCATAGATGGTGGTTACTACGTTAAAGTTTTGTTGGACAGCTCCAGGATTCTATGTAGCTCGATAGGCGAATACCGTAGGACATTTTACTTCCTACGCTTATTACTCAATCTTTTGGCGTCAGTATATGTCAGTGTTGCCACTTGTAACATGATTATCAAATTGTACCATATTTTCTACTGAAATATACAGTAAATAAAAAGATGTAAAATAATCGATAATTGTAACATATTATTTTTCCATCTCCCAGCCTATAACTATGTTTTCAAAATTATTGGTTCTAATTGTATGCAACCAAAGCAACGTAACAAAAAGGATAATAATTATTAGTGCTGACCTCTTTCAGTTAATAGCATGGTTATTATGGAATTAGAATAAAAATCAAGCCTACCGCCATCTATGTAAATATTACGGAACTCGAGTCACGGTGAATTTGAGCCTACGCAGGGGAATACCCTAATCCTCATTGTTTCTTTTTCAATACGAGCAAGAGTAGTTGATCGTATGAGTCCTTATTAATGTGTGTTGATGTGATCAAATAGTGAAATAAAATGGCCAGTACCAGCAAAGGGGATCATCATGATTACTCCGATTCTTCGGATTCAGAAAGGGAGGCAAAAAGATTAAAGCTTAAAAACGTAAACAGACGAGAAAATAGACCACAAAAATATAGATGTGAATGGGAAAGCAATCCTCATTTCAAAGGATGGTTGAAAGCTGTTAAAGGTAGAAAAAATAACATAAAACCATTTTATACTTTTAATGATATGCATTTTTGTTTTTAGAAAAGCCCACTCGAGCAAAATGTATTGCTTGTGATAGTGAAATTCAAGCAGATTTAACTGTATTGAAAAATCACAGTAAGGGAGCTAAACATTTAAAAAATGTAAAGGTGATTGTGAAAAATCAACCAAAAATTTCTACTATGCTTTCTAATAAAAACGAAGCTAGTGGTCAAGTGAGTAGGGCAGAAATAAAAATTGCTGCATTAATATCAGAGCATAATCTACCCATTAAGCTGTGTGATCATCTGATTCCTTTATTAAAAGACATATTTCCTGACTCGAAAATTGCCCAAGGAATGCAGATGGGAAGAACCAAAGCAACAGGTGTTATAAAACATGTTTTAGCCAAATCTCATTTTCAAGAACTGATCGATGAACTAAAAGCAAAAAAGTTTAGCATTTTAGTAGATGAATCTACAGACATAGGTGTAGTAAAAAATATATGTGTATGTGTTAGGTACTTTAGTGAAAAAACAAATGAGGTAACTACAAAATTTTTAAATTTGGTTCAATGTTTTTCAAATCAAAATCGAGATGAAGCAAATACAGGGGCGACTGCAGAAGTTCTTTATAAAAAAATTATGGATTTATTTGAGTCTAACAATATACCTTTCCAAAATATTATAGGATTTGGTTCTGATGGTTGTAACACTATGTTTGGTGCCAATAACTCAGTAGTAAGTAGGTTAAAACTAAGTCTTCCTGGCGTTATAGTTCAAAAATGCATCTGCCACTTTTTACATCTTTGTGCCAGTGAGGCTTGTAAAGTTTTGCCACGTCATTGTGAAGATTTAGCCAGGAATATTTTTGGTTACTTTAAAAATAGCTCCAAACGGCAAGCACAATTTACAGAATTTCAGACATTTTGTAATGTGGAGCCTCACAAAATTTTACGTCCTTCACAAACTAGGTGGCTTTCATTACTTATGGTAGTGGAAAGGATAATTGAGCAATGGAATCCCCTTCAATTATATTTTGTTAAAGAATGGACCGAACGTAGACTGCAAGCTTCAGAAGTTGTTGCCAATAGACTTAATGATATGGAAATAAAACTTTTTTCTTTTTTCTTCATTGGATTTTACCAAAATTTGTAAAATTAAATGAATACTTTCAAAGTGAGCGTGTCATAATTGCACACGTTTATGATGTAGTTTGTGAAACTTATAAAGAAATTTGTTTAAGCTATTTACAACCAAATTATATTCATAAAACCGAAATAGGTAAAATCGATCCCAACAATGCTAGTTCATTGACTTGAAACAGATATACCTTGGTGTTCGCGTACTTCAGAACATTGATAAATTAAGTCGAAAGGAAAAAGAAGATTTATACATGCGGCGCCGTCAATTTTTAATAACTTCTGCAAATGAAGTGAAAAAACGGTTTGATTTTAATGAAAATATTTTGTCAAAAATATCAGTATTTAAAAAAGGGTATTCTAAACCAAAACCAGCATCGCTTTTTCCATTAATTAAGTTACTACCCAGAATTGTAGATCCTCAAGATATTGAACAAATACAAAAAATTGATGATCAGTGGCGGATGTATTGCCAGTCAGAACCAAATTTCAGTGATGAAATAAAGGATGATACATCA
This sequence comes from Acanthoscelides obtectus, assembly GCA_963669975.1. NCBI lineage: Eukaryota > Metazoa > Arthropoda > Insecta > Coleoptera > Chrysomelidae > Acanthoscelides > Acanthoscelides obtectus. The sequence goes on from CAVLJG010000002.1 coordinate 17,521,503, forward strand.
ATCGATAAATACTGGTACAAAATCTCCCAAATTCACGACATGTCTGATGTTTACGTATTTAAAGAATTGGGAAATTTTGTATTAGATTTATTAGTAATTCCTCATTCAAATGCCGCATGCGAAAGAATGTTTTCAAAAGTTAATTTAATCAAAACAGATGTCCGAAATCGCTTGTACAGTGATTCAGTAAATTCACTTTTATTGGCATCTCAAACTGTAAATCGTGAATGTTATAAGTTTAATGTTACTCAAAATATGATTAATAGAATAACGTCCTATAAACATGTCGCTCAAGATGAAAATGAAACTGCTGATATTCATTTTGAACCTGAATAATGTTTTTTATGTTTTCGAGTTATGTATTTTTCGCGAGTCTGTTTGATTTTCCCAAATGTTCCATTTTTTTATGAGATTTTTACATTAAAGAACCTATATTAATTATGTGTATTTTTTCTCTTAAAGGAACACTATTTGTAACATAATTTTGAAGAAAAATTGATAATTCTGGCAACATCGTAGCATAATTCCTTTACTGACCGGTGGCATCACTGGTATATGTGTATGCCTCTAACCGCGGCAAATCTACCTACTAGACATATTACATGCACCACATATTCACCCGTACATTTTCACTTAAAATTCAGAATGCGAGGAATAAGTGTCGCATCGCGTATCGGTAGCACGGTAACGCAACAGACTGTCATTAAGGCAGGGGAAAAATTTATAGATCGCAGCGTTGTCCAACTGGTGAGGACTATAGAATAATTGTATTCTTTGGTATGCATATGCATGTTCCTTGCTACCTTTTTTTCAGAGGGGCTAACTTGTGCCGAACCATTTATGTACATGACAGCGGTGCAGTCAACTTTTTTTTAATAAGCCAAACATATCGAAATTGAAGACAAAATTGCATGGGAGCTACAGAGTTAACCTGTGTGCTGCCATTTTTTATGAGTTCTTGCGAGATTATTTCCTGATATCCTATATGCATTCGAGAGGTTGGGACACCCTGTATAAACGATTAGATGCTACAATGAGCATTCCCTCAGCAACTAGGCTTTTGTTCTTGTAGGTGACCTTTCTGAATATCGACGAGTCAACTGCGAGCTTTCTGTGTGGGCAGAAAGAATCTTTAATGGCCTAACAGCCTGAGGCAATACTTCCTTTCCTCTTTGCGTTGTTTAATCTTGCGAGTTTGCGAGCAGAAAGAAGTTTCCATTGTTAAATAAAAACATCTCTCATTTCGGGGTATAGAAATACTCCTATTTCGTAGAGTTCAAGGGTATTGTGTCTAGGTTTCAAGTGGGCGATCGATATTCCATCTTCTTCAGAGAAAATATCTGAATTCCTGAACATGGAAAAATAAAAATCTTGATCCGAACTATCATCCCACTATGAAAATTGTATCGAGTTCTCTTTTTCCGGCGTGTAGATTCTTTGTACGATCCTATATGCATGTAGGTTTTAACTCTCTTCTGTACTCAGGGTATAAAGAACTAGTACATTTTATGCAAGTTTCGTGGTATAGATCAATCCTTGTCACGAATATCAAAGTTTCTGGAATTTCTGTCGATTCAAGCTCGAGCTGCATTTATGTCCATAAATTAAGCTTTATTATCGTCAATACAAAAATATTACAGATCAATACCGCTTATTTATATATTTTGTGCCTATCGATATAACTACACAGCGTCGCAAGGCCACGGACTGGAGCAGAGCGCTGTAATGTTATGTAACACAATAAATAATAATAGTTTAAAAAACTAAAAAAACACGCTTTTATAGCTAACCGAAATAAAAAGTAGAAAACAATTTTTAATTGCAAAGAGTTTATATTACAGTAGTAGATGGTCGCACAATCAATCATAATTAATGACCTCAAAATAAAATTATAATAAAATTTAGGTTACTCGTATTAACAGAATAATTCAATTCAGAGTAAAAAGCGTGGGGTGCTAGATACAGTAATGGACAAAAGTATTTAGACAAATTAATATTGTGCTGTATTTCTTTTTTAACTTGTTTTATTAATACACCAACCTGTATGCATAATTCGTTATAGCATAATACTCACTTATACGAGTACATAAATAAATTCATTACTCCCTTCGATAAAGAATTAATTGTAAAAAACTGGAACTATGACGGACAAAAATATATAGACAAAGCAAAGCAATTATAGAAAAAAGAAGCAAAGTTCATTGAATTATAGAAAACCAACCATGTTTGTGTTAATATTTTGTAGCATAACCATTATTATCAATCACCGTCTGGCATCGTCTCGGTATAGGTTGTAGAAGTTTCTTGATATAAGATTTATCAATCTGACTCCACTTTTGCTCTAAAGCGGCAAAAAGTTCATCCTTGTTTAAATAATTTTTATCTCGTATTTGCTTATCTAAGTATTCCCATAGATTTTCAATGGGGTTTATATCGGGAGACTGTGAAGGCCATTTGAGGACTGGTATGTTTTCCCCCAGAAAGAATTTCTTTGCGAGATTTGAAGTGTGCTTCGGGTCATTATCTTGCTGGAAGATTGATCTTAAGGGTATATTGTCTTCTATATAGGGTAACATGACATGCTTTAGTATGTCTGTGTATACAAATTTATCCATAATGCCATCTATTCTATGTAAAGGTCCCATCCCAAACCCCGAAAAGCACCCCAAACCATAAAAGAGCCGCCTCCATGTTTGACAGTGGTCAAAGTGTACTTGGGGTTCAATCTTTGTCCACTAGGATGTCTAACGTAATGAACACCATCTGATCCAAATATATTGAACTTGGATTCGTCACTGAAGCATACCCTCTCCCAGTCACAGATGCTCCAATCAAGATGCAAGCGTGCAAACTGTAATCAGTCCTTACGGTTTTTCCTCGAGATTAGCGGCTTCTTACTCGGGCAACGTGCAAATAACTTCAAATCATTTAATCTTCTACTTATAGTTTTCGTAGAAACACTGGCAATTCCTTTTGTCTCGATTCCGGCTTTTATTTTTCTTGGGATTTTAAACGGATTTTTGGACGAAATTACTTTTATTAATCTAACTGATCTAGCATTTAGTTTTCTAGGCCGACCACTTCTCTTAGAGGCTTCCAAGATACCTTTTTGCTTATATTTGTTCAATATTGCCCAAACTGCATTACGCTTCAGCTTCAAATTTTTGAAAATGTCGACTTGACGTTGACCATCTGTGTATAACTCAATGATCTTAGTTCTCACATCGAAAGAAATTTCTGGACCACGCGGCATGGTTCTAATATCACTCAACTTGTTCCACAATACTTGATGAACACAAACTAATCCTCTTCTGACACGAAACTGTACTAAACTAATGTTGAAAAGAATTTGTCTACATATTTTTGTCACTCATAAAAAAGTGCTTATATTCAGACTGTGTGTTGTGTTCATTGCAGATAATGTAAAAACCAGGAATTTAGTTTTTCTACTAATAACGCATTTGTTTATGGAGCAATGAAGTATGAATTCGTTTTCTAAAGGTATTTAAGTAAATATTCATATTTGTCTATATACTTTTGTACATTACTGTATATCAAATGTTACAACCATTCTATTGACAGCTATCTGTGAGATGAAAGTTATGAAAATGTAGTAAAATACACCCCACGCTTTTTACTCTGAATTGAATCATTCTGTTAATAACTTAAATTTTATTATAATTTTATTTTGAGGCCATTAATTATAATTGATTGTATGACCATCTACTACTGTAATATAAACTCTTTGTAATTAAAAATTCTTTTCTACTTTTCAGTTCGGATAGTTATAAAAGCGTGTTTTTTTTTGTTTTTTTAAACTATCATTTATTTTTCATTTTTTAATTATTTATCAATTAGTTTTTTGTAGACATGTGATATTGAGTCTTACGAATCATTTCGTAATCTAATCATTTCATTTAAAGCTTCACTGTTGCATGGGGTTCTTCCTGTTAACTTAAAGCGATCAAATTAAATTTATAATTAAAGCTATTTTTATTGCAGCAGTACGTTTGAAAACTAGGTAGCTCAAATTGCCCTTTTTCGCTATAGTGCACCGATAGCTCAATTTTGACTCTGGGGGCTAGTAGCTGGGTGTATTGCGTTATCTACCGCTAGCGCATCGAAGGCTTGGGAGCTCGGATTCTGGCCCCAAAAGTAACATTTCTAGCTATTCAGATTGTGTTTCTCTATACAGACTGATTCACAAGTCGTGACCAAAAAAGAAACACCATACACAGGACAGCATTTTAAGGGGGGTTTTCTATGTAACATTTTCTCCTCGAGGCCTTCATTAAAAATATACGGGTTGTTGAAGTTTAAAAATAAAAAACAATTTTTTAATATCTTCAAAACCGTCAACTGGAATGAACTAAAATTTGGTATGTGGGTTTACCTAAGTATTATCCACATGCAAAAGTCTTTACTTAAAATAAACGTGAAGCAGTGGCGGGGATACAGATTAGTGGCATTATTCTCCCAAATAAAAATAGTACGCCACTGTTTTTTTTTCTTCAAAATTACTCTTGTGTTTTTTTCATGTGTGCATATTTTTTTAATGAAGCCCTCGAGGAAAAATGTTACATAGAAGACCCCCTTAAAATGCTACCCTGTGTATAGATAATGTTTCTTTTTTGGTCAGGACTTGTGAATTACCCTGTATCTGAGCACACCACATTGGCGCAAAACCAAATGGGTAAATCGCAATGCTGGAGCGAGTTCTGCAATAATTAGTATCTGCTATCCAGTAAGTGGTAAAATGGGGTCGCCAAGAAGACTCAAAGGTGGCGCTGTTGCCAGGCTTCGCCTCCCCACATATGTACGAGTATACAGTGCTTTACTTTAATGTTCCCATCCCCTTTGATTTCTGAAGGGATCAATTCAAAAAATTAAAACTTGAGATAATGATATTGATGCGTGGATACCATATTTTAGAGTAAAATTGACAGATGAAAATGTCAAGACGGCCGCTGGGCGTTATCTTGGAAAAAAATATATGAAAACGCGGGTCTTGTGGCACATCATTTTGAAGCTCCTGACGAGTACTTTATATCCCTAGAATATAAAGTCAACCTACTACAAAATGGTACATTTAATAATTACCTAAATACATTGACATTTATTTATGAATTCAGTTTAGAATATGCTGGAACTGGTTGCCTTGAACTTCTTGACACAATAACAGCCGGTCCGTAATTTCTCGTCGAACATTTTCAAACATAGTAACATCGATATTTCTACAAATATTTGTTGTTCTCAGCCGTATATCCAATATTGAAGCAGGTTCAGTTTCGTACACCTTTTGCTTCAAATAGCTTCATAAAAAAAGTCTAAAGGTGTCAAATCTGGTGAGCGAGCTGGCCATTCCACAGGACCTCGACGGCCAGTCCAACGACCGGGGAAATTGCTGTCTAAATAGTTCCTAACTTGTCTGTAGTAGTGTGGTGAGCACCATCTTGCTGGAATACAGTATGAGTAGGATTCGCTTCGACGATTTCGGTGATTAGAGGGTCAATAGTATTTTCCAGCATACCCAAATACAGTTCCCCGGTTAAAGTTTGTTCGATGAATACAGGCCCCACAATATGATTTCCCAATATCCCAGCCCAAACGTTAATTTTTTGTGGATATTGAGTATGAGTTTCCCGGAAGATGTGACGATTGGTTTCACTACAATAACGACAATTTTGTCTATGCACATTACATTGTATGGGTGATACTTATTATTTTTCAAAAGTCTCCATACAGAAGAAGGACAAACCTCACATACATTCGCGATGGAGGAGGTAGACTGTTGGGGATTTACTATAATCTCACCAATTATTTGAACTTGCTTTTCTTCCAGGATGGTCGGATGATCTGCGAGCTTTTTGTTGTTTACACTACCAGTAGCTCTAAATTTAGATACAAGTTCCTTTAAATATTTTCTACAGATAGAACGATTCGGGATACGATCATTAAAAATCCTTTCGGTCTCGTGAAAGTTACGCGTCGCACCATAAATAAAAATCGCTTCGATTTTTTCTTCCAATTGACGAGAATTGACCATTTTAAAAATAGTTCAAACAGTATCTAGCACTAAAACCGAACACTAAATAAGAATGTTTTAACTGTACAATGATGTTTGTTTTCGTACTGATATTCTTGTCACTGTCAACAAAACATGACAAAACAAGTTTTTTATCGCTGTTGCTGTGGATACAGCAGGGAGTTACAATTATTTGTAGAGATATGCATGTTAGTGGGTTTGTCTTCAAGTAATTATTAAATGTAGCACCATTTTGTAGCATGCAAGGGTCTTGACTTTATATTCTATGGTTATAAAGTACTCGTCAAGAGCTTCAAAATGATGTGTCACAAGACCGCCGTTTTCATATAATTTTTTTTTCAAGATCCTTCTGTCAATTTTACTCTAAAATATGGTATCTACGCATCAATTTCATCGCCTCAAGCTTTAATTTTTTGAATTGGTCCGTTCAAAAAATCAAAGGGTAGGGGGACATTAAAGAAAAGCACTGTATATGAAATTGAAAGCTCGAAATGCCTACCTTTTAATATACAGTCGAATTTGGCCATCCAGGATGTAAAAACGGTTTCTTTACTTAAACCTTCCATTTCTGGTAAGGACCTGTAAAGTAGCATAAAAATAAGTCGTAATAATCAATGATAGAAAAAGTAATACAAACCTAACACGTTTTTCTATATTATTCCTAAAAACTTCTCTAAAATCATATTGCGAACAAGCACCAGATTGGACCATCTTCACGACCCGTTCAGATTTTAAAAAAACATCGTAATAATTTTGTACTGCGTTCTGAAAGGCCTCGTCAGCCATTATTTGGGTTTCGCCCTTTAGAAAGCTCTACAATAAATAAATTACTTTATGATAATTAATAGTAGAAGATTAGAGCCGGCATTATCGGAAGTATTTTCATTTCAATGACGAAAATACCGGCCCAAATCGGCACTGGCATGGAAAAAAGTACAATGTAGCTTTTGGTTATTTTTTCCGATACATCTATTTTGCTTTATACATGGTGTCCAAAAATTTGGGGCTTTCCTTTACACGGCATATAGATCTCGAAAAAATAAGAGGTTTCTAGTAGCATATACTCCAAAGTCTTATATAGGGTGAACCATCAGTTGGTTTTTTTAAGTTGGTATTATTTTGACAGTTGGTAACACTTCCATGCTCAACATATTGACAGATATATTGTGTCAAACTTCCGCTGTGAGCAATGGATCGTTTTAATCTTGAACAAAGGTGGGAAGTATCGAAACACTATTTTCAAAGTGAGTGTTGTGTTGCAGAAACTTTGCGAAAATTGAGAAGACTATTTGGTCGGAATGAAGCTCCGTCCGCGACTGGCATACAAAGATTCATGAAGAAGGTTTGTGAAACTGGCCTGCTTGTGGATAACAGAAGGTATGAGCGTGTTCGACCCGTACGTACAGCCGAAAACATTGCTGCTGTTGCCCAGAGAGTGCGTGACTACGCAAGAATGTCGACTCGTCACAGAGCACAACAAGTGGGCAGCAGTCGCACTTCTGTATGGAGAATATTGCATAACGACCTGGGACTATTTCCCTAAGGTGCAACTTGTGCAAGAGTTGAAACAAAATGACCATCCGTTCCGATATCGTTTCTCTGTGAGGGCTCTAAATCAATTGGAAACGGAGGCCAATTTTGGTCGCCAAATCATCTTTTCAGACCATTTCCATCTGGGAGGTTACGTTAACAAGCAGAACTGTAGGATTTGGGATTCTGAAAATCCATATGTTGTCATAGAAAATCCAATGCATCCAGAAAGAGTAACTGTTTGGTGTGGCTCTTGGAGTGGTGGGATTATTGGTTCCTACTATTTTCAAGATGAAGATGGTAACAGCGTCACGGTAAACGGGGAACGCTATAGAGACATGTTGAGGAGTTTTATGTGGCCACTTGCACAATCTCTGGTTCCAGCAGGATGGCGCAATATGCCACACCAGCCGTGAAACAATTGATGTTCTTAAGGAAAATATCCGTCGAGCTATTGATGTAATAGGCCCACAAACTATCGAAAATGTGCTTCAAAATTGGGTTAGGAGGATGGACTACCGCCAGGCTATTTAAGTGACATTTTTTTCATAAATAATCGGAAGATTTATTCTTTTGTATAAAGTACCGAGTGTTACATATTATTGAAGAGCGTAGTTTTAATACCGTTTAAAAAAGAAACCAACAGATCGCTTTCTCAGTCGTTATCATTCAGGGCCGCGTAGATTTGTTTTTTTTTTGTGCAATGAGCTAGAAATACAGATCATTTGCAAGAACGTCGAGGTGGGAGACCTAGATAACCCCGAATCTTATAGAAGGACAAGTACGCGGGAAGTGGCTTGATAAGCGCAAGTCTCCAAGACTAAAATGTGGTCAAACCCTTTTTTCATATATATCGAAGCAGCCGCGCAGACAGAAGCCTAAATGCCGGAATACCGCGGCTGCTATGATCCCAAAGAAATTTTGTTAATACGGTTTTTGAACTTCCTAAGGTTAGTAGAACTGGGAAAAGCTTCCTCTTGTAGTCCTGGATGTACGAAGTTCGACACGGTTAGGATAGGACGCCAAAGTCAGGCGGGTCTGTCTGGCAGGCACATCGCGCGGCGGCATCATGGAAGAGAGTTCTGAGGAGCAAAGCCCGTTGGTGTAGCGATAGAAAAGAGCTGGATCGCTGACGACCCGCCGGCGCGAAAGGGTCCCGAGACTGTGTGTTAGAGTCATCGATCAGTCGGACCGCCCTCCTCTGGACAGCATCGGGCATGGATCTAGGCTAGACCTTATTTGGGCCTTGTATAGAGTGAGAAGGTCATTCGGAGAAAAGTACTTCTTAGCCCTAAACAAATTGCCTAGCTTTTTCCCAGTAGCTGCAGCTATTGATGAGATGTGTTCTTGCCAGATCAGGTCCTCGGTGATCTGGACTCCGACCAGCCGAAATGAATGGCTCTTTGGCAGAACTCGGCCGTCCATCGAAACCGGATGAGCGCTAGGACGCTTTTTGTTCGTCAAAGTACAGTACTGTGTTTTGGAAGCATTGAACTGTACAAGATTGTTGCGTCCCCAAGGAGTGATAGCCTCCAAGTCACTTGTCCGAGAGAAAGTCGTGGCTAGTCTTCTTTTTTCCAGCTCAGCGGCAGAGATCGGCTTGTCACTCTGAATTCCTGCATGTAGAGTGCTGTCATCAGCGAAGCTGTGGATTGGGTTGATCGTGCATGAAAGGAAGTCGTTGATATGTAAGAGAAACAGTGTCGGAGCCAAGACCGATCCCTGAGGAACACCCGCGTTGACGTTGTGGGATGAGGAGAACCCGTCAATTACGACGGATATCTTGCAGCCAGAGATAAAGTCAGTCACCCATCTGCAAAGCTTTTCTGGGAGGTCATGGGATGGAAGTTTGCTCATAAGGGCAGCGTGCCACAGCTGATCGAACGCTTTCGTGATGTCAAGAGCAACGACATGAGCCGCACCATAAGACTGGATGAGTTTACTCCACAATTGCGTGACGTAAGCTAGGAGGTCCCCTGTGGATCTTTGGTGCCATTTTCAATAAATATTTTCTTTGAATAATTGGGCTGGCATGGTACATGGTATGCTCATTGGACCATTTTACCGAATCGGCTACCAAGACTTTGTACGAAACATTTTACCAACGGTGAAAACTACTTAAAAGACACAGAGCCGTACTTAAAATTTCTCTACAAATGAACCGTCCGGGATTTTTGATTCATTTTTTTACTTTTTCGCTACTGTTTAGATTTAGATAAACTGTGTTATTTCAAGTGTAGTTGTTTCTTAAAAGGAAAGTCCAAACTTTCAGGACACCCTATATATTTACAGCTAAAACTTGGTGTGTGTTCAATTTTTTGTTACATCGATTTTGTTTGAAGAGAGATTAAAGATGACTACTGGGTGGAGCAATATCGAGGAGAATTCACACGTCCAAGAAATTTAACTGAAAGACTTACTTGACATATCAAAAAAAAACTTACAACGATCATAACCACTGCTTCTTAAGAACTTTCATCGCTTTTTTCCATATCATATTTTTATAGTTTCATCAGAATCTTATACAGAGTGTCTCAAAATAACATGTCAGTGTCTGCTAAGCATGTACAACGCAAAAATAATGCTGCAAGTTCGTTCAGGGAGATATGGGGCTTCTAAAGAATGCTTCTGGAAATCGGGATTTCTCTAATAACTTTTTGACAACACTGTAGAAATTCTGAAAGCATGGTAACTGTTTTGGGCCTCACAAAGATGGTGTCCATGGAAAACAAGTGACTCACGCAAGCATTATTGCTAAACAAATTCATAATTATCATTATTGTCCAGCGACAGTATTGTTGAAAAGCTTGATCTGTATGTTGAAAGTATGTACTTTTGTTTCATATCGATAAAATAGACCGTTCTTGAAAAAAACACTCTTGTTTCGATGCAGTTATATCAATTATAGTACTGAATCCAGTAAACTGATCCCACCATTTTGGAGATTTAATAATTCTGCTAGCAGATTCGTAATCCTCAACTCGAAAAATCTCAGGATATAAATTTATAGATCACTCAATCATGTTTTAGATTTTTTTCCTAATTTTTTCGGAATGGAAGCAGTATTGAAAGAATATTATTTTTCTCAAAGACGGCACATTGGATCGAAATCAAACAATACTAGTTAAAGCGTTAGTCTTTCCAGAAATATTATTTATGGGTTATTATGGTACAAAACTGGTTACTATTCTGCCAAAATTTCGTTCAATTATACAGTTATTTAAGAATAACCGTTCCAGGAGCCCTGTAGGACTTTTTTACCAGAACTTGTGTCATTTTTTGTGTTTTATATGTATACAAGATAGCAACATGTTATTTTGAGCTATGAAACATGACTTTACCTGAAACCTATTGATAATAGCTTCTAGTTGCTGTTTAGTTATCTTCATCTGTCTCCTGGTCATGTCAGTTGGCTGTTTAGCGTTGAATGGATAGGCGACACACCTTAGTTAACAAAAATAAGAATTAAGATAGAGATAACAAAGATACTGTGAAGTACTGATGAATCAGATAAGAAAGATGACTTCAAGGTACTGGTGGAGGAGGTGATAGACCCATTCGTCTCCTTTACATTAGCAATGGAAAGCGAACGCTTCTCCAGAATGGAGTTTTCATCTTGATATTATACCTAGGCAGTCCAAGTACTTGACCTGCCTTATATTTTGAAACATCTTGTCATTCTCGTACTTTCCCATATTGTTGGCCAGAGTTAAAAAACTTGTAATTTCATCACATGTATTTTTTATGTACAGGATATTTGGATTTTTGTTGCCGCCGCTTACAGCTGTTGTAAAAAATAAGCAACTCGTTATAGTAACATAATATGTCCTTCAAAGGAGTGCTTGCCTCTAGCAAAGGGTTAGGTGCAAAGATACAAAGTGCGTCAGTATCCAAACCAGGCGTCGCAAGACATGTAGATAAACTGAGATGTTTGTATATATTTCAGATATGAAAAAATCTAAAATGGCTATAGTAATACGGAATTTGTCGATTTGGTGTTAGTTTACAGTATCTTGAGAACGGTGTCAAATTAAGATCGTTTTTCTGGCTGTTTCCATCTCGCCCTGAGTAAGTTATTTTATTTCGTGCAAAAGCTAATTGTAGGAATGTCGATGTAGAATACAATTCCTAGATAGGGCCGAATGTTGGAAATTAACAAAGACGTAACAAACTTGTGTTTTTGAATCAAACGGCTAGAATTGTGATCAGTATAAACAACATCTGAAAGCGCTGTATTTAGAATTTCTGATCAAATAAACAGAGAGTAACGTTTTTTATTTTCTTACCGTACGTAAGCTTTATGTTATTTCAGTTGTAGTTGTTTCTTAAAGAGAAGGTCCCAATAAAGAAAGTTAATAAAGTTGCATATTTTTCAATGCAAAAATAATTTTTAGCTTTAACAGTGGGGTGAGTACGGGTATTGACTTCGATGTTTTTTAAGAAAAAATATGGTACGCCAATAGTTTTTTTGCCAAATAAAAATTATTTTTGAATTTCCCGTTCAATTTAAAACAAATGATCTCTCTTGAGTTGCTTTCCTTCGATGCGCTATTTTTGACTAAAAAAATAAAAACCATTCTATTGTCCGAGAAAATTAATGTAATAATTGAAGAATGCAATTTAGCAATAAATATCTAGTTGGTCTGGAATATGGCACTGGCTTTTGACATCTGACAAGTCTCCGTTATTCATATCTGTTCGTTGTGACATCTTTTTCATTATTTAGTCTTCACAATCTTGTTAATAATGGTGAATTATTCAAATGCAGAAATGGCGGAAATGCATTACGTATATGGCCTTGCCAAAGGTAATGATCAGCAAGCCAGACGGATTTATCACCAGAGATATCCCGATCGTGCTTTGCCAGATAGTCGAACCTTTTCTAATATGTCACAGTGAACAGATTTTAATAACAGAGACTTGTCAGATGTCAAAAGCCAGTGACATATTCCAGAGCAACTAGATATTTATTGCTAAATTGCATTCTTCAATTATTACATTAATATTCTCGGACAATAGCACGGTTTTTATTTTTTTACTCAAAAATGGCGCTCCGAAGGAAAACAATTCAAGAGAGATCATTTCTTTTAAATTGAACATGGAATTCAAAAATAATTTTCATTTGACAAAGAACCATTGGCGTACCATTTTTTTCTTAAAAAATATCGAAGTCAATACCCGTACGCACGCCACTGTTAAAGCTAAAAATTATTTTTGCATTGAAAAATATGCAACTTTATTAACTTTCACTACGTACTAAACATCAGTGAAATATCTGAAGCGGTTCTGAAAATATTAATTAATTTCCATTTTTTTCCTAAAACTTGAACACCCCGAGTTTTTGTAAGAAAATATTTTTGGACCATAGTTTATAAAGCAAACTAACATTAATTTTTCATGTAGATTCACATCCTAAATATTTGCATATCATTAAGGAATACCCTGTATGCAGGGTATTGGGACCTTCTCTTTAAGAAACTACTACGACTGAAATAACAAAAAGCTTACGTGCGGTAACAAAATAAAAAACATTAAGGAACACCCTGTATATTTGTGGTTTTTTGTTTTTACCTAGAAACGAAGACGTAAAGTTGTATCCTCCTCTTGCGTTCCTCCTCTTCCCGTTCTTGCTTTTCCTGCAGATCCACTTCCGTCTTCTCCGAAGCAACTGAAGGAGAGGGGCTAGTAGGCCTGGGTAAAGAGTTGGCTCTCGACGAGCCGACGCTGTGGGTCAAAGTTTCCGCCGATATGGCACTAGATGGTGAAAGGGATCGTTGGGCAAGGGAGCTGTTTGACGTAGGTACCTCCAGGCTGCCGCTGCCCTGCTCCGACTCGTGAGAGTGGTGGTAGGGCGATGATTCGGCCTTTGAGAAGAAGAACGTTTGTCACTTGTATGGTTTTTGCACACTATCCGTATCTTCTATTCAAAACTCATATACGCGCAATCTTCAACGTTTTGCACTCCTATTGGACATTGTGAGTTTTCGGTATGTAAGTGGTCGATAGATATCTTATAAAAAATGTTTAATAATTTTTTTAACCATTTAACAAAATTGTAGGAAAACTGTTCCTACTTGGAAAATATGCCGCTCTTTGCAGGGTGGATCATAACTGCTTGGCAATACAAACATGCATTTTTTAAATGGAATACCCCATATGTTTTAGCATATTCTGGAAGGCCTGTTAAAAGGAATAAGTTTAATAATAATAATAATAATTTACGTTTATTGGCGTCAATTCACGTGATGTGCTAACAAAGATCAGAGCAAAATATAAAGATATATTCACAAAGAGTTAATAAAAACAATTAAAAAAACGGACTTACTACTAACTGTCTCAGCGCTTCACCTGGTGTGTGAAAGTTTTTGAAAGTATTAAAAAAATCCACTTATAAATAGGGAACACAATTTTGATACATACATTGTTTTTCTTTTTAAAACCCACACTGCACTTTTTTTGTAGAAGGTGTTCAAAATGTCGTCATCCACTTTCCACACAAGCTTCATTACGACGAACCCAGTTTCTTCTTGCTCTAGGTCGTCGAAGCTGTCCATTTATTATTTCAGCCGCATTAAAATTCAAATTCTGTCTCCGGTGTAATGGCATATTGTCTAAAGTCTGTTCCAAAAGTACTGGTAGGTTATTGGCTAGAAATCTAAGGTATCCTTCTCCTGACAACTTTGGGGGTAACTCGAAAGAGCCAATTACCTGATCGTCAAGAATACCCGCCCAAATATTTATTTTAAAACGCTGTTGGAAATGAGCTTCACGAATCGTATGAGGATTTTCTTGAGCCCACGTGTGAGTATTATGGAAATGTAATATCTCGTCTGGCGTAAAAGTACATTCATCCGTCGCTAGAATGTTCTTAAACAAATCCGGAGCTTCAATGTTTTTGTTCAAAGACCACTGACGAATGTTTGTCTACGAGGATAGTCTTCTGGTGCCAAGGCCTGCACTCGTTGTACAAGGTAGTGATAAAGCAAAATTTTTCGTAGGATTCTATGGACTATGGTATGCAATAGTCCTACGGGGCGGCCTAATTCCCGAGTGCTGATATCTGCCTTGATTTCCACGATATTTAAAATTTGTTCCTCCTGCTCTACAGTAACCTGTCTTTCACGAGTGCGAATATTAGTGGGCTGAACACTTCCTGTATCTCGAAGTCTTTGGTACACTTGCACAAATGTCCTGCTGTATTTGTGTACCCGAAATCTGTCGCGATAAATTTGAGCTGCAAGATTTGAATTCTGACGAGCTTCACCGTAAACCAGCAACATGTCGGCGAACTCTTGATTCAAGAACATTGTAAATAAAGACGACGACGTACGCGAACAAAAACAACAGGCCCGATGCCTGATAACTAACCACTGGTACCGTTTGCGATCGATTGCCGGTTCGATAAGTGTGATGAAAGGCCGACGCGCTGTTGTCATGTGTGTTTTAAATATTTAATTTAATGAAACTTACTTACTTACTGACTACAAATTTTGGCTTAACTTAGAAAAACTTAATGCCATTTATTTGTTGATAACCCAATTTAAAAACGTTTTAGATTAGATTATAAAAATTAGTAAGATTCTGGTGATTGTGGTCAATATAAAGCACTTAAAGTTGTAAACTATAAAGCCATTCAGACAAAAATCTATTGATTTTTGGACCATGGGTCATATGAACTTTTTGACTTGTTTTGAGTCCCCCTATTATCTATTTCAATAATGACTACCATAACGTTTACACCTTGTATATGTACGACCTTAAATAGAGATGTTGAATGTCTCGGGATAAACAAGATATGCTTATTCTTTGTGTTCAGTTGATTAACATCTGAGTATCTGATAAATTTGGTTGTTGATAGATATGGAGGGGCTTATATTGTGATTACTTTATGGGTCAAGGTCAATACGTGTATTTTTTGTAGCTTTTCTATTGTTATGTGATACTGTCTCAAATTTTCTCGCTCCACAAGTAAATCTGAAAGTCGCATTTTGAATAGTCTGAAGTCTCCTTATCTCAATCGATCTTAGTGCAGGCCCATAAATACAGTCACAGTAATGAATTCTAGACCATATTAAGGTTTCGAAAAACTTCAGCTTGATGAGGAAATAATTGCTCCAAGACACCGAATGATGTTCGACAAACAGGTTTTTCAAACCTCAAATCAGAATCAGTCCAGGGTCTTTAATTCTTGCGCTCATTTTTTATAGGGATCAGTTGGTCTAAAATGCTCAATGATAGTAATGGTTTTGCCTGACTTTTTTTTTATTTTTTGTCCAAACATAACTGCGGATGATTTTAAAGGGTTAATTAGGAGATTATGGACACAAGATACGTTAGATAAATAAATTAAATCATTATTAATCAAATGTTCAGCATTTTTTAAATCTTTAATATCAAATCCAAAGTACAATTGAGTGTCGTCAGCATAGTGATGAATACTGCAGTGTTCAACGTACTCGTGGAAGTCAGAAATGTAAATTGATAACAATAATGGTCCCAGAATGGAACCCTGAGGTCCTAGTTTAACTTTAATTGATCGTTTAGGAGAACTTGAAAAGTTTTTGCGATGATTGTGATTGGGCGGTTGTTCCATGTTTCGTCAGCGGATCAGTGTTTGAAAATTGGAACAACTCTTAAGGGCAGCAGGATTTAATGCATAAACTGTGGGAGGATGAATTATAATATTTAATAGCGTTTTTACAATCTTACTGTGGAAGCTATAGACGTCAGTACTCTTAGAATTATTCAATGAGCAAATCGTTAAATCGTCATTGGAAGGAAACTGCAAATAACTCGAAAATTTTAGTCCAAAATAAAGCTGATACAAAGCATAAACCAAAACCGGAGTGGTTCATTCGAATGTTTTGAGAAAAAGTTCATTTGGCGCTTATAAACACGCTGTATATATTATCGGCGTGATTGAAATATCTATTAAATAACGAAACTATGGGGTATCTAGCTTATCGTGACAAAACGTTTGCTACTGCATCTGCAAAAGTGACAACTTACAAGTTGACTGTTTATTCCGGCCAAAATATTTCGTAGCTTCAGAATGCTATGCAAGTTTCTTCCTCTGACGAGGCCTTTCATATTATTGTGACAAATAGGCGCCATCTGTTGGGCGAGTCTCCTACTCGCCAGAGCCTAATGGCCGATCTCTGCTTTTACGCGAACCACGACAGCACAAGCCGCTTGGCGGCGTCTGTGAGGACCGTGACAGCGGATCGCCTTCTAGATCGTCGCGAAGTGACCTCCAATATTCTAGACGTCGCTTTGTGGTTCACCGGGTCTTTCTCGAAGCAGCAATTGGGACTATATATAACTCGGCGGCCGGGAGATGGGGCAGAGAGTACAGATTACACCAGTGCAGAGCGGAGTGGAGTATAGACGACATAAGAATTAGTCAGACATAAATAGTGCAGGGTCCGGAACAGATTCATATTTCTTCATATTTTTTTTAAGTTTCATAAAACTTCATATTTTTAGAAAAATCACTGAGGGAATTTTACGTTGCTCCGGCCGATTTTTTGGCTGTGTTAGCAACATTTTTTTCAGAAAGTGGTCATCATTGTAAACCTTATTTATATAAGGTCTATATGCTATCAAATAGGTACTTGGTTAAGCTATTACATACATACAGCAACATAAGTGTCTCAAGATTCGCAGAAAGCAGGTAGTTCTTTGCTTACTCTAACAAACAGTAAAGATGCAGCAGTTAAAGCCGAGCTAATGTGGGCCCTTAAAGTTGTAGCATCAAACTTTTCGGCAGATTCAGTATCTGGGATAGCTAGTTTGTTTAAGAAAATGTTTCCAGCTGAAGGTGCTGTACCAAATCAATTTTAATTAAGTCCGAAAAAAATAAGTTATCTTATTACAGATACGCTAGGTCCCCATTTCAGAAATGAAATGCTTGAAGAAGCCAGAAATTCTTATTATTCACCTCAATATGATGAGACGACCAATAATGCTGGAAAGAAAGAGTTGCAAATAAGAATAAAGTTTTGGTCAAAAAAAGCAGGCCAAATAGTATCATTTCATTTAGAAAGCTTTTATATGGGCCATGCAACGGCAGACGATCTTAAAAGTGCAATTTTAAAAGCAATAGATAATGCCAACTTGCCATTGGCAAAACTTATCTCCATCACTAGCGATGGTCCAAACGTTAATAAAAAGATATTACGCCTTCTCAATGAGTATATTTTGAGTATTCGAGGTAAGGCGCTAATGGATATGGGGTCATGTACCATCCACACTGTTCATAATAGTTTTTTGAAGGGTCTCAAAGAGTTAGGAGTTCATTGCTGTAATTTAATTATAGCTATATATCATTTTTTTGATGGATGGCCAAGGTGCGAGGACTATAATGCGATACAACGAAAAAAGAGTGTTCCAGAACACAAATTCTTAAAGCATGTTAGTAGCAGAACTTTAGGTCCTGCTATTGAAAGGATTTTGGAATAATGGGAGGCTATTAATGAGTACTTTCTTAAGTTTATACCTCTCAAGGCAGACCATCAAATGAAAAGTTCTGGTTACAGTACCATTTGCGGTTTCTTTAAGCAAAAAACTTGAATGTGAAATGCTCTTTTTGCTGTCGAGTATAAATTTATTTACAAAATATACTACTATGTTCCAGAAAGAGGAAACATTAATTCATAAAGTATATTCCGAATTGAAAGACCTTGTTATTTCGATATCCATCAAGATTTGCAAGCAAGACGTAATTAAAGCTTTTAAACCAATGCCTTCAAATATTAATCCTTTTGAAAAAAATAATTTAATGCCATCACAGAATTTGATTTTTGAAAAAGATTTACAAAAAGAGTTATTGGCAGTTCCAGAAAAGGATAAAATATTATTTTTGCATAATGTGCAGAAACATTATTTGGCCGCCGGATCCTACTTAATTACAGCTGATAACCTGTTAAATAAAAATCTTAAATATTTAAGATGTCTTAATCCTAGCAGTAGAAAATATGACTCAACGGTTAAAGATTTAACTAATCTTTTAAATAGCCTTCCGCTAGATCTAAAGTTGGATTGTGTAGTTGACGAATGGAAATTGCTACAGTTAGAGGAAGAGCCTCAAGAAGGAAATGTTAGAGTAGAAGAATATTAGAACTACTATTTTCAAAAAACGAATCATGCAGGCGAAATAAAATATCCTTCAGTGCAAACTTTATTTAAGGCAGCGTTAAGTATTAACCATGGAAGCGCCGAAGTTGAAAGAGGGTTCTCTTTGTCTAATCAAGTAATGTGTGAGCTAAGAACAAATATACTAAGTGACATATAAATCCGAACACCCAGTTTAAATGGTTTTATTTTAATAAAAGTTGGTGAATGTATTTATCTTACTGTAAATAACAAGTGAAAAAATTTTCAGCCTTATCAGTTGGACATTCCGGTTTTTATACTGCTTTTTTTTAATTCACTAACGCTCTAAAAATGAATATTTCAGCCGCAGTAAAGAATCAACCTTGGCGGATTCTGGTTCTTGACATCCTTTACGATCGGTTACGATGCCTAGAGTACGGAGACCTGTACGATTCCGTCAACTTAGTGAGTTTGATAGGGGCCGTTTAGTGGGACTTCGGGAAGCTGGACTTTCTTTTCGGGCAATTGCAGTTAGAGTGCAAAGAAGTGTAGACACTGTGGTTAGGTGTTGTCAGGCATGGCTTCGAGAAGGCCGTACGCAAAGAGCAAGGGGCACTGGACGCCGCCGTAGAACAACAGACCGTGAAGATCGCCGCCTAAGATTATTGGCCTTAAGGGACCGTTTCTCCACTACCAGGTCCATTGCAAATGAATGGTTTGCAGAACACGGAAGACCTATTGGCATGCGAAGTGTTTACCGACGAATGAGAAGTTTTGGCTTGTTTTCATACCGGCCACACTGGGTCCTCCCTTTCACTCGAGAACACCGACGTAATCGCCTTGAGTGGTGCAGACAACGGTCACTCTGGGATCAGGAATGGAACAGTATTGTCTTAAGTGACGAGTCTCGATTTTGTTTAGGCATGCACGATGGTCGTGCCAGGGTTAGAAGGCGACGTGGTGAAAGGAGGAATCCACAGTTTTTTGTTGAAAGACATGTTCATCACACTGTTGGAGTTATGGTTTGGGGTGCTATAGCTTATGGTTCCAGGTCACCTTTAATCTTCATCAGAGGTAACATGAACGCACAGCGTTATATCCACGAAGTTCTAGAACCCCATCTTTTACCCTATCTTGACACCCTGGCAGATCCAACTTTCCAACAAGATAATGCCCGACCACATGTTGCAAGAGTCACAATAGACTTCTTTCAACATAATGATGTCACATTGTTACCATGGCCACCAAGATCTCCGGACTTGTCCCCAATTGAGCACGTGTGGGATATGATGGGTAGGAGATTGCTCAATTTGCAACGTCCTCCTCAGACTCTAGAAGCACTTCGAGAGGAGTTGGTGGTTGCCTGGAATGAGATACCACAGGAGGACATTGACCACCTGATCAGAAGCATGCCTAGGCGCGTTGGAGAATGCGTAGCACATCAGGGTGCATCCACACATTATTAAAGGTCAAAGGGCTTTAAAGCAGTGCAATCATTTTGAAATTTTCATCATTTACTTATTATGCTTCATTAAGTACTTATACAAAATTTTATTAAAATAAAACCATTTAAACTGGGTGTTCGGATTTATATGTCACTTAGTATATGAAAGAAAAAATGCTAAATTCACGGCTCATTATTTGCGACGCATTGAAAATTTATGACAATAAGCCAGAACTTGTGCCCATTAGCAAAAATTTAATAGCAATGGCACGAGTTGCTTACAAAAATTATAATATGAGTTTAGAAGAAGAAAGAAAAAGAAGAAAACAAAGAGAAAATGATGAAAATGCTTTAAAGAAGTTATTGCAAGAAGAAAGATTAAAATGAGATGATGCAAATAAAAGTAAAGATGAGGTGAAACAATTAGAAATCGAACTAAAAAAGAAAAAAATGATGCTAAACTACAAGCTACGGTATTAGATAAACTTATAAATGAAGCCTCACACATTAAAAAAGGGTGACCTTGCAGAAGCCAAAATTGCTGAAGCATTGATTGAGGGATTTTTAACATCAAAAAAAGAACTAGAGAATAAGGAAAAACCAAATAGCCAAGATGCAAAGCTTAATAACGAACTTTTTTGCTAAGAGGCCGAGAAAAGAATAAACTGTATGCTTTATTTGTTTAGGTTTAAGTTTTTGTTCATACCTGTTTCGTTCAATGTTTTGTACCTGTTTCTGTTCCTAAACAAGCTTCTAATAAATTAATAGTTTGGTAGGCCATACCCCATCCAGGTTCAAGTTCCACTTTTTTCTACTTACTATAGTAGTATTTTCGTTGAAAATGTATTTTCAAAAACGCTGAATTTGACTTAACCGGCCATTTGGTAGGGGATTATTACTAAAAAAATATATTTGCAATTTGCACTAATATTTGGTTAAAAAAACTTCATATTTTTTTTAAAGTTCATATATCTTCATATTTCCAAAGAAAATCTTCATATTTTCATATTATTTTCGTCCTGACCTGTTCCGGTCCCTGATAGTGTATATAAATATTCTATCAAGTTAAATAAATTGGTGCATTGCTTTTTGAGGAATCCAGTGTTTTAATCCACCCCCAAAAGAACACAGAAAAACGCTACAATATACTAGATAAGGTATTCCATATTTGTGTCACCACCCGGTTATCACCCTGTAGGGAGCCGCATATTTTCCTAGTAAAGAATGTGTGCGTGTTGTTTGTTTTGACAGGGCGTAAATACGATTTGAATACATTATGGGTAATCTAGAGAATTTAACTCGAAAATGACGCGGAAACATGTGGACGAATCATGGAAATGAATTCGAGTTAGAAATTGGGATCGTCAAGTTCACGTCAGTACATGCGAGAGAAACTTACCGGATGGGAATGAGCTGAGGCATGATGGTGTGACGGTGCAGTTTGGCCAACATGATGACCTGGTGCGTGTTCTTCATCACTATCCTCCTCAGATGAAGATGGATCTATCATCTTCTATCTGCCTTCAGTCGCCCAATCTGAAACAATCATAATAATAATGAAAAATGAACTTGCTTATAATGGAAACCCGTATATAATGGACACAATTTAAGGTCCTATTAATAGTTGCATGTAAAATCCTCGGATATTATAGACTCGCTTAAAACACTTATAGCGGACTATTTTAATCCATTATATGCGAGCTATTTTGGTAGTTTCCCGAAGCATATTTAGCTGATGCAATCGTTTACGGCGGTTTGGCTTCGCAGTTTGCATTTGAACTTGGCCATCAGTGTGATACTGTATTTATTAGAGTTATAAATACGTCGAGAAGTGCGAAACCTTGAGCAGGGATCATCTCAGGCAAATATACGTGCTCGTATGGCTATAAAAAATGCACTGTGTCAAATATTTGAAAAAACCGTGGACTGGAAATATAATAGTCAAAAGAAAAAATGCAGTTAACGCTGCATCCCAAAGTCGATGATATGCTGTTTAAATGGTTTCACAAAAGCGTGCTAATAATTTTCCAAATAAAGGCTGAAAAATTTGGGAAATTGATTGGATCACTTTAAATGTAGTTGCAATTGGCTAGACAGGTTTAAGGAAAGACGTAACACTGTTTTTGGAAAAATGTGTGGTGAGTCAGCTTCAGTTGACAAGAACGTTACCAATGACTGGATTTCTCAAGTTTCGCCCGTAATACCCAGTGATTATTCAGATGATAACATATTCAATGCAGGTGAAACCGGGATATTTTATAGAATGCTACCAGATAAAACTCATAAATTAAAAGGTGAAACTTGCAATGGAGGGAAACTATCAAAAGAGCGAATAACTGCTATGATTTATACTAATGCTTCTGGTACTGAAAAACGGAAACTATTGATAATAGGTAAGTGAATGAACAGAAATAACTGTTCTAATTTCTTTGATATTCAATAGCAGTGCTGCAAATAATTTATGATTCTTATTTTTATTTCAGGGAAATTTAAGAATCCCAGGTGTTTCAAAAATGTTCAAATAATTCGCGTCGATTAAGTTGGAAATAATAAAGCTTGGATGACTTCATCAATTTTTGAAGAATATTTAAAAAATGAACTTGTTAAGAAAAATCATAAAATTTTGGTCTTGGTCGATAACTGCCCCGCTCATCGAAATATTTCACTTAATAACTTCAACCTTCAATTCTTTCCACTCAATGTGACATCAGTTCTGCAATCAATGGACCAGGCTGTCATTAGGAGTCTTAAACAAATATATCGGAAGAATATGTTGATGAAAATTATGGAACTTCAAGAAGATGTCAACATTACCAAAGCTGTCACCATTTTAGATGCTATAAATTTGCTTACTATTACATGGGAATTGGTTACTCCAGAAACGATTCGTAATTATTTTCGCCATGCTGGCTCAGTGAAAACATAACTGATATAGTGAAAGATTTTAATGCAGAAGAAATTCCATTAAGTGATTTACTGAAAATTAATAGTTTACTGAATATAGATAAATTTAATGAGTATGTAAATGATGCCAATAATTTAATAGCAACACAGGAACTTTCAGACTCTAATTTGGTTAATGAAGGATCCGTTGATAACGAACAGGAAGATGAACTAGAAAACAACGATGAAGAAGAGCTTCCAGTGACAACTAAGGAGGCATTAGACTGCGTGAAAAAGTTGCAACAATATTTTCAGCAAGAAGAAGACACTATAGCCGCACTCACCAAATTAAATAAAATGCATCTTGCTGTTCTAAATAATTATACAAAAAACAATCAGTTCAAATGAAAATTACTAGCTTTTTTACCAAATAATTAACGGTTTTTACACATACCTACACAGTATGTATGCCTGTAATATGTGTATCAGATTCTGGAAAAATGCAAATTTCAAAATTACGTATAACTTTTTTGTATGTATCTTTATTTATGTAATAGATTTTAAGCTTTTAATATGTTATTTCTGCTGCTTTTTTCATTAAAAAAAGTGTTTTTTTCAAGATGGTCATCCGCCTATAATAGACTATTTGTCACAGTCGCGCCGAGTCCATTATAAGCGGGTTGTACTGTATCTACTTATAGCTCCCAAAGTTCATCATAATTGATGCATTGGTGACTGGTGGTGTGACTAACTTGGCGGCAACAGATAGGCAGAGCTTTCAAGGGATTTAGGAACCTCACAGTTTGTGCGTATTTGTTTATGAAACCTGTTGCGATAGAGTCTTGGTACAAGAGGAAGCGGGTTCAACCCTTTACGTCCGTTGTATTATACCTTGAAATAGTACTATTGAATATAAAACTACCTATCAAACAGTATGCTACCACCATTAGTGCACTGCCGGTCTTCATAGGTAGAAACATGGTGACACTGGTTTGACGATGCCTGCCTAATGAAGAAATTCGGACTGTACTTTGAGGTATCTTCGTCAGGTACTACTAAGCCGCTACTCCATGTGATGCCTCAAGTGTGTAATACTCACCGTAACATACTTCATATGTATGGTTCTTATTTTTTTTTTTTTTTTATATATCGAAACAGCCGCGCAGGCAGAAGCCTAAATGCCGGAACACCGCGGCTGCTATGATGATCCCAAAGAAATTTTGTTAATACGATTTTTGAACTGCCTAAGGTTAGTAGAACTGGGAAAAGCTTCCTCCCGTAGTTTGTTCCACAATCTAGACACCCTCGGGACAAAGGAGCGGTCGTATCGGCCAGTTCTGGATGTACGAAGTTTGACACGGTTAGGATGGGATGCCGAAGTCAGGCGGGTCTGTCTGGCAGGCACATCGCGCGGCGGCATCATGGAAGAGAGCTCTGAGGAGCAAATCCCGTTGGTGTAGCGATAGAAAAGAGCTAGATCGCCGACGGCCCGCCGGTGCGAAAGAGTCCCGAGACTGTCTGTTAGAGAAGAGTCATCGATCAGTCGGACCGCCCTCCTCTGGACAGCATCGAGCATGGACAATGTAGTCGGGGCGGCAGCACCCCAAATGTGTGAGCAATACTCGAGGCTAGGCCTTATCTGGGCCTTGTATAGAGTGAGAAGGTCATGCGGAGAAAAGTACTTCTTAGCCCTAAACAAATAGCCTAGCTTTTTCCCAGCAGCTGATGATATGATGATATGATATGCTATTTCCAGGAAACTAGCCAGCAGTTACGATATACCAATATTTAGCAAAAATGAGGGTTCTTATTCTTATTATATTTATATTACACCGAGATGAAAAATGGCGTCAAGTAGATTGACTTTATATTTCTACGCCTTCGAAACAACTTCTAGTACAATTTTCCATGTAGTATAATGACATCTGACATTTCAGAAACATTAGTGCACTATTTCATTTTTTCATGAAAAAAAAAGTGGGTTGAAAATATGTTATAGTAAATATGAAGTTTTATTGAAAAATGTACGGGTAAATCTATGATGTCTGAAATATGTCTAAAAAGTCCGTAGTATTATCAGGGCTGGAAGTGTAGGTAATTAATATATCTACTAACATCCAAAAATGCACTTCCCCAACCTCCTACAACCTCCACCCATAATTTTTTGCCCATAAACATTTTTTCAAAAATAATCACATCAAAAAACGAAGTTTGAATGATTTTTTTTGTTTTTGGCCTTCTCGCCGTCACTGGACCGGATTTTCAAAAACTTGGCAAAATCCGACCGGTATTTTCCAAGTTATAGCGGGGTCAAGGATTAGCGGACAGACAAACAAACAGACACACCCACAGAAATGAGTGACATGGCTTTTCATGATGTAGACATCCAAAAAACATAATATTTAATAATAATAATAATCGTCTTTAATGACCAAAACATGGTACATTACATGGGACGAGATTTAGCACCTGCTATTCCACCATCTAACCCCGTACAAAAGTGAAAAAAAAAACAAGTTATACAAAAACAAAAAATGAGAAACTACAAATATTAATTCAAAGTATAATAGAACGATTTATGCCAATTAAGCTATAAAAAGAAGAAGAGATAATAGGTTGTGAAGAAACGGAAAAATAGCTAATCAAATATAAAAAAGTATGAAAATGAAAGAACTTCTTAAGCTAGCGGTTGTTTTGCAATTCTTGTAAATATCTTTTTTTTATACTCCCACTACCACGAAGGCCTGAGGCCTAAGCACCCATTGGGTACCGTGGGGCTATAGGGGGATACATGGGAAATGGGGGGGACGCCACACGGACTCTGGCGAGGGAACACGTGTGCATGCAACATGCACACATTCTGGCTCCGCCTACGAGAACCGCGTTCGACAGTCAGAGACCATCTACCACCTACGGACAATCACAACATCCATAGCAAAGAGAAAAATATCTCCTGGGACGGGACTCGAACCCGCACAGCGCACGGCAACTGATCAGGAGACCGCCGGCCACCGCTGCTGTTTTAAAACTCCGGGAAGACTGGATAGTCTTCAGATCCTGGCCTAAGCTATTGTAATATAAAATTGCATTGTATGTGAAAGACCGCCTAAAAAGTGTGGTGCGATGTATTGGCATAGTTAGGGTGTCACGGTTACGAACCTGAAGATTATGCAAGGACGCCCTTGGCACAAGTTTACAGCTGAGGTATTGAGGGGATGATGTTAGTATGATCCTTTGAGTAAAGCTGAGAATGGAGTATTTAAAAAGGTTTTGAACGTATAACCATGGAAGATTACGATACAAGTATGATACATGATGGAACTTTCTTAGGCCTTCGATAAACCGTACACAGGTATTCTGCATTATCCGCAAACGTTTTGCGTTAATAGACGTCAGACATGGGTAATATATGGATAAGCCATATAACATTTTAGAAATAACTAAACATGACACGATTCAATTTTGATGTTTCTATGCAGAATATGTTTGTTTACAAATAGAAGCCTGAGGGATAGATAACAATTTTTCAAGACATTATTCAGATGGGAGTTAAAACGTAAGTCCGAGTCAAAGTGAATGCCCAAATTTTTTACTATTTCAGAAAAATAATTTCCTCCCCATTAACTCCTGGACATTGTCGGCATTAAAATCACACTTCATCTGCGTATTATCAGCAAAAAATTGAGCATGTGTATTCTTGAAGTTATCATGTAAATCTGCAGTGTAAAGTAAAAACATCAATGGTCTCAGTACTGAGCCTTGTGAAACACCTGACTGAATGTACTTTTATGTCGAAATTTGATTACTGATCTTTACTTTTTGCCTCCGTTCCCTTAAATATGACCTAATAAAGTTGCAAGCAACTTCATCGAACCCATAGTAGTGGCACTCGGCAATAAGTAGTCGATGGTTAAGCGTATCGAAGGCCTTGGAAAAGTCTAACAGTACCAGCAAGCTCATGTTTTTACTGGCGATGGAAGATATGATGCTATCAATGAGATAAGATGAGGATGTAGTTGTACTGCGGTTTTTCTGAAAGCCTGATTGATGGGTAGGGATTATATTATGTGCATTGAGATCAGGGCCGTATGCTCCACTGTATGATTTTCGTCCGCCGGCGCGCATGACGTCACGCGGAGAGTGGGTTGATATGGATAACGTGCATATTTTCATCTATAGGCCAAACGGCTGGACGGATTTTCACATACGAGGTGTCGTTGGATTCGTCTTAGCGGTGCGAGTGACACAAGCTATATTGAAATTTTATTAAAAACAAAATGGTGGATTTTAATAAATGATTTCAACCTTGTAATTCCTGCTTCAGAGGCTACAGATCAAACGGCTTGATATATTTTCACATATGAGGTGTCGTTGGATTCGTCTTAGCGGTGCGAGTGGTACTGGTTACATTAAAATTAAAAAAAAAAATGTTGGATTTTAATAGAAGATTTCAACCCTGTAATTCCTATTTCACAGGCTATAGCTTAAACGGCTTCTAGCTCCACTATAGAGCGTATCGTCTCTTCACTGTAAAAACAAGATAACTCCATTTTTCTACATTACCTATATTTTAGTTTGTTCTGTGGAGCAGGATTAACGTGTTCATATCATAGTACTGTACTACATTTATCCTTATTCCACAGAACATCCTAAGTACATGTAAGTGTGAAAATGTACGCAACTCGAAAAGTAGAAAAATGGAGTTATCTTCTTTTTGCAGTAAGGTGGTGGTATAACAATAAATGGAAATGATTTAGTCTAAGCAACAATTTTTTTCCATTTCCTTTTACGATTGTTCTGGTCTTTCCAACTTTTATTCAGTTCTTTGATCCGCAAGAACATCCTTGACCTGAAAAACAGTTTTTTAGCTTTTTCAGGGCAATCAATGTTGCTACTCATCAACAGAAGTTCACCTATAAAATTTTTCTTTTTTGTCACTATTCTGTCCCCATTGAAATGTCGTGAATACCTTGTTTAGCTTCTCAATTTGTTTCATGAAAGTTACGGAAGGTTTTGATAACCCACCCTCACTAAGATGGTCTATCCATGAATAAGTTTCATTTGAGAAACTTTTCAACCTCTCATCCTGCAATTTATTGCAAACAAAGCCGGCCAAATTTTCCAGCCCATCATACTCGAGCTCATGTATTTCTTCCACTAAAACTAGCTCGGTATAGTCAGCTGATACTTCAGGTGCATTCAGTTTATTCTCGTTAATGATGCGGTTAGTGGTTAGTGAAATGTCTGGAGTATCCTGTGACTCTACGCTGCAATAGGTACTCCGAGTATGCGCCTTCGTTTCGCCCCAACATACATGACCTTATTCTATACTTCAACTCTAGAGGACTTGTATGGTCATGCAGACCGTCTTTTGCCTTAATTACTCCGAAAAAGTTTTCTATCACATCTTGATTAAGACGTCTTGTTAACAGGTATTGGACGCTGAAGCGTCGTTTCAGATCCTCTAGAGCATTTTCTAGCAAACCCTAGCGCTTTTTACATTGACTTTGTCTTATCTTTTTGTGAGATGTAGCCATTTTTCTGCTAAAGTTTTGGTCTTGAGGAAAACTGTGGAATTTCATGTGTGTGCAAAGATTCCGTTTAGATTGATTGTCGGAATTACATCCCACAACAGCACATCGCATTTTTATCAATTTATCAACCACACAGAGTATATAAGGTATGTACAACTAATACAACAAGTCACAAAACCACCAAACAATACCAACAAATCGCACTATATAGTATTAACCACGATACACGTGAACTGCAGTAACGTTACGACAATCCTGCCGCTGGTAACCACGAGCCGATAACTCTCTAGGTGACGTCACGAAGCTCCGCCCACATGCGCAATATCCTATCTTCAGTGTATGTGTATCCTGCATTGAGATGAAATAAAATCTGCGTATAAGTTACTCGTTCTAAAATTTTAGACATTAATGGCAATATGCTTATTGGTCTTCGTTTCCGAAACGTTAGTAGACGTAGGAAGTAAAATCAAGAGGATCTAGAAAATGGAAAAAAAATAAGATAACACAAAAGATAAAACCGAAAATCGATGCAAATGGATATAAAGCGCAGCAACACGATACCATGCTGGGCGATGCGAATCGATAAGATGCTAAGCGATGCAGAGTGATGCGATGCGATCCAATCCGAACTAATGCGACAGCGACTGTGCCCGCTGTTTGTTACGTACGGATCCACTACCAAACATGCAAGTGGGCGAGTGCGACTGATAGGTACGCGATCCATCGGCAGCAAATATTTTTGTTTTCAGAGCAATTGTACGGGTAAATTTATGATGTGCTTGTCGGGGCGTGAAATTAACATGCTTACATCAAAAACTGCGATACACCCTCCATAACGCACCCTCTCATAAACCCCCACCTCAAATGTTTATATCAATTCAAAATTTTTCAAAAATGTTCAGGATCCTCCGAAATTTGAGACAACGAAGCTTGAGCGATTTCTATAATTTTTGTTTTAAGCCTTTTTCTCCGCCGCGACTGGACCGATTTCAAAAAATTACAAAGATTTTTCTTCCTTTTCATAGTAGTAATTGTGTACAAATTTCATTTAATTGGGAGTAGTACTTTCCAAGTGTTACTGAACAGACCGACAGACAGGCAGACGGAGTTGAGTGACATGGTTTTTCGTGATGTGATATGTACATATGTACTACTACTATGTATACTAAGTGACATATAAATCCGAACACCAAGTTTAAATGGTTTTATTTTAATAAAATTTTGTATAAGTACTTAATGAAGCATAATAAGTAAATGATAAAAATTTCAAAATGATTGCACTGCTTTAAAGCCCTTTGACCTTTAATAATGTGTGGATGCACCCTGATATGCTACGCATTCTCCAACGCACCTGGGCATGCTTCTGATCAGGTGGTCAATGTCCTCCTGTGGTATCTCATTCCAGGCAACCACTAACTCCTCTCGAAGTGCTTCTAGAGTCTGAGGAGGACGTTGCAAATTGAGCAATCTCCTACCCATCATATCCCACACGTGCTCAATTGGGGAGATCTTGGTGGCCATGGTAACAATGTGACATCATTATGTTGAAAGAAGTCTATTGTGACTCTTGCAACATGTGGTCGGGCATTATTTTGTTGGAAAGTTGGATCTGCTAGGGTGTCAAGAGAGGGTAAAAGATGGGGTTCTAGAACTTCGTGGATATAACGCTGCGCGTTCATGTTACCTCTGATGAAGATTAAAGGTGACCTGGAACCATAAGCTATAGCACCCCAAACCATAACTCCAACAGTGTGATGAACATGTCTTTCAACAAAAAACTGTGGATTCCTCCTTTCACCACGTCGCCTTCTAACCCTGGCACGACCATCGTGCATGTCTAAACGATTACGTCGGTGTTCTCGAGTTAAAGGGAGGACCCAGTGTGGCCGGTATGAAAACAAGCCAAAACTTCTCATTCGTCGGTAAACACTTCGCATGCAATAGGTCTTCCGTGTTCTGCAAACCATTCATTTGCAATGGACCTGGTAGTGGAGAAACGGTCCCTTAAGGCCAATAATCTTAGGCGGCGATCTTCACGGTCTGTTGTTCTACGGCGGCGTCCAGTGCCCCTTGCTTTTTGTGTACGGCCTTCTCGAAGCCATGCCTGACAACACCTAACCACAGTGTCTACACTTCTTTGCACTCTAACTGCAATTGCCCGAAAAGAAAGTTCAGCTTCCCGAAATCCCACTATACGGCTCCTATCGAACTCACTAAGTTGACGAAATCGTACAGGTCTCCGTACTCTAGGCATCGTAACCGATCGTAAAGGATGTCAAGAACCAAAATCCGCCAACGTTGATTCTTTACTGCGGCTGAAATATTCATTTTTAGAGCGTTAGTGAATTAAAAAAAAAACAGTATAAAAACCGGAATGTCCAACTGATAAGGCTGAAAATTTGTTCACTTGTTATTTACAGTAAGATAAATACATTCACCAACTTTTATTAAAATAAAACCATTTAAACTGGGTGTTCGGATTTATATGTCACTTAGTATACAGGGTGTTCCATAATTATTGCGACAAAATGATAGGGGTTGTAGAGGGCATCAAAATGAACAATTTTTCCTTATAAACCCCTGTTCGGAAATATGCCGTTTGGGCTGCAGCAAAAAAAAAGATCAGTTTCTTGAAACAGCTTACCTACAGTAATTGCTCAAAGTGTCCTCCACCTTGCTCAATACACAGCTGTGCACGATTGTTCAATGATCGGCGAACTCTGTGGCATACCCCCGGTATGTCCTGAACATGTGCGGACGCGGCCATCACTCTTCCCAGTAGCTCTTGTTGGTTGGGAACAGGAGTTTCGTACACTAAAGCTTTCAGATAGCTCCAGATAAAATAATCCAGTGGGGTCAGGTCAAGTGACCGCGCAGGCCAAGGCACAGGGCCACCTCGGCCTATCCACCTATTTGGAAATTTGTCGTCCAAATACTGCCGCACTTGTAAAGAAAAGTGGGCTGGACCGCCATGGTGTTGAAACCACATGTTGGCTCTTATATTCAGTGGCACATTTTGTAATAGTTCCGGTAGCACATGCTGTAAGGATCGACCATAAGCATGCCCATCCAAACGTGGTGGAAGCAGATATGGCCCGATGATATGCTCGTCCACAATGCCGCACCAGATGTTAATTGAAAACTGATGTTGGTCTCTATGGATGGCTATGGCATGAGGGTTTTCTTCATCCCAAATGTGACTGTTATGGCTATTAAAATAACCGTCCTTTGTAAAACAGGACTCGTCAGTGAACAAAACGTAGCGACCAAAGTTTGGTTGCCTCAACTCCTGCTGCAGCCACCAACGACAAAAACGTCGACGCGGCAGATAGTCTGCTGGACCCATGGCTTGGACTTTTAAAAGGTGGTACGGGTGTACGATAACAAAAATGTAAACACAGCAGGCTTTTTTTACAAACCGGTGAGACCATGAAATGTGCTAGACGAACATTTTGCAGCTGGTGAATTTTTTGTTTCTCCTATGAGCTCTTAAGGTAAAATTAACTGTAGTGCTCAAACGGCATATTTACGAACAGGGGTTTATAAGGCAAAATTGCATATTTTTATGCCCTCTACAACCCCTATCATTTTGTCGCAATAATTATGGAACACCCTGTATATACTATCAGTGTCCAAGTAAATTTACTATGAATTGGTGGTCACCCCAGAAGATCAGTAGGCCGCATAGCGACAAACATCCATTTATAAGACTTGCTGTATCCCGGAGTTGTATACTTGTTCGTCTGGTGATGATAGGGAACATTATAGATAGATCCAACATACTCATAGTGGCAATAGGTTTTTGTCATTGTCGGCCTTGTTGCATGAAAAGGCCTTCTCCATTGACCCTATACCTCAGCTGAATACTAACTACATATATCCCCTTTTATTCGAACGTTCACATTGAGTAGATAATTCTGATCCACTTTTTATAGTCGTGTTCTACATACCCGACTTACATAGTTCCAATGAAGCCTATTTGATTTCCATTGTTAATTTCAATAGGTATCATAGAATTGTGTTCTCCAATAACACGCTCGCACAAAATTTCGAATAAAAGCGCATGGCGAACGGTACAGACTATACCCTTTGTATCAAGTTAGCTACCATAATATGCTTTATCTGCCTAACACTTATCACGATATCTCTTTGTGTACAAAAATAATCAATACCATACCATGTGTGCAATGCTTTGGCCTGGGAATAACAGAGACACATACGGGAATGAATCTATTGAGGTTTCAAAAATGTTACCAGTAAGCCTTCAAATTTCAATACTTCTCAATACACGAAGACCCCGCAGAAACTTGGAAATGACTTTCGGTTTTTTTTTAATCTAGTAGTATGTTGTATATCTCGGCACGTAGAACAAGTATCTAAGGGTTTTTTCCACGAGTCTCTAAATTGGGCTCTCCGTACCTCATTACAGCGTACCTACTGTGACTTTGGTTCACGAGATGTATTTTGTGTGACAAAAAATGGTAAACACCTAGGTATATCAGAATTCAAAATTTTTTTACATATTGATTTATCTTGCCATGAACTACAACTAAAAAAAGGGTCAGGTTTTTCTGTCAAGTTTTTTTGGTGGCTGCGTGTATTGTTTGGTGATAAAGAAGCATTCTGTTTTCGTACATTTACGGTATCAGTTAAATGTTAAATTTCGTGTACCTTATTGAGAAGCCTTTTTGTGATTGCTCAAAATGCCTAGTTAGACATTGCAGATTTTTCATCGGCCGATAGTTTGGTCGGTTTGGCAATGAACGTGGACTATAATGAAAATGCGCATAGACTTGCCGATTAAAAATCGGCCGATTAAACTATCAAATAAGCTTCGCGATTCCCATTTGATAAATAAGTAGCATG
This sequence comes from Acanthoscelides obtectus, assembly GCA_963669975.1. Taxonomy (NCBI): domain Eukaryota; kingdom Metazoa; phylum Arthropoda; class Insecta; order Coleoptera; family Chrysomelidae; genus Acanthoscelides; species Acanthoscelides obtectus. Next base: position 17,554,900 of record CAVLJG010000002.1, read on the forward strand.
ACAGATTATGTGACTACGCATACACACCGATTAAACAAGTCGCCTCTTGTTTGATTTAAGACATTATTTGTTTTGGTTTGTTCGAATTTGTATTATCCAAGATGGCGCTGCAGGACGAAATTGAAAAAATACTTGAGGAAGTGGAGAGTACATATACATACAAAAAAAGTTTAAAAGAATATTCCGATATTAATTTAAAAAAGAAGTTGTGGGATGAAGTTTGTGAAGTCGTCGTTCCTAGATGGGAAGAACTTAGCAAAGAAAACAAAACAAAAGAAGGTAAGTGTAATAAAATATTAGTGTATTTAAAAGCGTAGAACGTTTATACATATACTAAGTGACATATAAATCCGAACACCCAGTTTAAATGGTTTTATACTAATAAAAGTTGGTGAATGTATTTATCTTACTGTAAATAACAAGTAAAAAAATTTTCAGCCTTATCAGTTGGACATTCCGGTTTTTATACTGCTTTTTTTTTAATTCACTAACGCTCTAAAAATGAATATTTCAGCCGCAGTAAAGAATCAACGTTGGCGGATTTTGGTTCTTGACATCCTTTACGATCGGTTACGATGCCTAGAGTACGGAGACCTGTACGATTTCGTCATCTTAGTGAGTTTGATAGCGGCCGTATAGTGGGACTTCGGGAAGCTGGACTTTCTTTTCGGGCAATTGCAGTTAGAGTGCAAAGAAGTGTAGACACTGTGGTTAGGTGTTGTCAGGCATGGCTTCGAGAAGGCCGTACGCAAAGAGCAAGGGGCACTGGACGCCGCCGTAGAACAACAGACCGTGAAGATCGCCGCCTAAGATTATTGGCCTTGAGGGACCGTTTCTCCACTACCAGGTCCATTGCAAATGAATGGTTTGCAGAACATGGAAGACCTATTGGCATGCGAAGTGTTTACCGACGAATGAGAAGTTTTGGCTTGTTTTCATACCGGCCACACTGGGTCCTCCCTTTAACTCGAGAACACCGACGTAATCGCCTTGAGTGGTGCAGACAACGGTCACTCTGGGATCAGGAATGGAACAGTATTGTCTTTAGTGACGAGTCTCGATTTTGTTTAGGCATGCACGATGGTCGTGCCAGGGTTAGAAGGCGACGTGGTGAAAGGAGGAATCCACAGTTTTCTGTTGAAAGACATGTTCATCACACTGTTGGAGTTATGGTTTGGGGTGCTATAGCTTATGGTTTCAGGTCACCTTTAATCTTCATCAGAGGTAACATGAACGCGCAGCGTTATATCCACAAAGTTCTAGAACCCCATCTTTTACCCTATCTTGACACCCTGGCAGATCCAACTTTCCAACAAGATAATGCCCGACCACATGTTGCAAGAGTCACAATAGACTTCTTTCAACATAATGATGTCACATTGTTACCATGGCCACCAAGATTTCCCGACTTATCCCCAATTGAGCACGTGTGGGATATGATGGGTATGAGATTGCTCAATTTGTAACGTCCTCCTCAGACTCTAGAAGCACTTCGAGAGGAGTTGGTGGTTGCCTGGAATGAGATACCACAGGAGGACATTGACCACCTGATCAGAAGCATGCCTAGGCGCGTTGGAGAATGCGTAGCACATCAGGGTGCATCCACACATTATTAAAGGTCAAAGAGCTTTAAAGCAGTGCAATCATTTTGAAATTTTTATCATTTACTTATTATGCTTCATTAAGTACTTATACAAAATTTTATTAAAATAAAACCATTTAAACTGGGTGTCTGGATTTATATGTCACTTAGTATACATATATTCATACTTTGTCATATTGGTACGAAATAAAGCCTTGCGGTGAAATAAAATATGATGATAAATAATGACGAACATTTCGTCCACTGATATTATTTCTTCCTCGCATGTTTTCTTGGATTGTTAAGCCATCTACGGGGCAGTGATAAAAAAGATCTTGGATTTTAATTCCGTCTTTTATACGAACATAATTGTGCAATACACAACACGCTTCTATTATATTAACACAGAAATCAATATTCACATGAACTGGTCGGTGAAAAATACGCCATTTATTGGCCAAAATCCCAAATGTACATTCAACCATGCGACGAGCTCTACTATGTCTATAATTGAATATTCGTTTAGTACAATTTAAATTTTTTCTTGCATATGGGCGTAAAATGTGACTTGAAAGTTCGAATGCTTTGTCGCCTACTACATAAAATGGCATTATGGTTTCGTTTTCATCATTAGGTAGCCTTCTTCCATCAGGGATATTTAGCTGATTTGCAACTAAGCGTCTACCAATATTAGAGGTTTTAAATATCTCTGAATCACTACATGTTCCAAAGGAATCAACATCGATAGCTACAAACTTATAATCTGCATCGACCCACGCCATTAATACACAAGAAAAAAACTTTTTATAATTAAAATGGTGATAAATTCGTCTGGCTTGCCATTACCGCCGGCAAGGCCATATACGTAATGCATTTCCGCCATTTCTGCATTTGAATAATTCACCATTATTAATAAGATTCTAAAAACTAAATAATGAAAAAGATGTCACAGCGAACAGATTTGAATAACAGAGACTTGTCAGATGTCAAAAGCCAGTGACATATCCCAGAGCAACTAGATATTTATTGCTAAATTGCATTCTTCAATTATTATTACATTAATTTTTTCAGACAATAGAACGGTTTTTATTTTTTTACTCAAAAATCGCGCATCGGAGGAAAACGATTTAAGAGATATCATTTGTTTTAAATTGAACGAAGAATTCAAAAATAATTCTTATTTGACAAAAAACCATTGGCGTACCATTTTTTTTAAAATATCGAAGTCAATAACCGTACGCACGCCACTGTTAAAGCTAAAAATTATTTTTGCGTTGAAAAATATGCCACTTTATTAACGTTCATTACATACTTAATATAAGTGAAATATCTGAAGCGGTTCTGAAAATATTAATTAATTTCCATTTTTTCCTAAAACTTCAACACCCCGAGTTTTTGAAATAAAACATTTTTGGACCATAGTTTATAAAGCAAGGTAGCATTAATTTTTCATGTAGATTCACACCCTTAAATATTCGCATATCATTAAGGAACACCCTGTATATATGTGCGTCATCGCATAAACGCCCAGAAATGCAGCAATATGAGATGTTACGTATTATAATTCATAAAAGTAGATGTTACCGATTATCTGTGGGAAAAATTCTGTTTTTAGATTTGATTTAAGGGCCTCGAAATACATAAGATACATTCAAAAATTGTCATGTCACAAATCCTGAGTTTATCAGTGTTATTGAATATACCAGCTCCAACGATGCTATGCACCGGTCTGGAGTGTGACATCTGTTGCCTAAATGTGATTTTCCCCGATGGCATCGTACATGTCTTATTTAGCGAAGCTTATGAAATCTAGCTCAACTAGACTATATCAAGACCAGAAAAAAGTCAATAAACATCTTGCCTTTATATTTTAACTTCACTCTGTGTACATCAATTTCATTTACTACCTCGTTCGCTTTACAGACGTTTTACGGTGTACATCAAAATCCATGTTATACAGTTCCGTCTTCGTCTTGACGTTTTTCACCGCATAATCCTTCGTAACCTTTATTTTGGCGAAATCCCAGCAGATATACGATGTTCTGTGTTTCCTTGTTTTTGAATTTGGTACTTTGACGGATGGCTTATTAGCGAAGATGGAAATCCATCAGAAGTTTCTCAAACTTCGTATTTCATGCTCAAGAGTTTCTGATGATCTTGGGGCATATTTGGAAAATTGTTTTTTAACTTCAAAGTTATGGGACAACTTTGTTTTGCGAGTTTCGTAAACATGAGCAGGTTTGTCATTAGGTCAACCCACACTGTGGTAAAGGGATACCCATTTAAGGCTGCATAACCAGCTAAAACCGAAGTATAAGAAGCGTTGAGAGGGAAACTCTTCGCTTTGAGTACGTGTTTACTTTTTTATTTTCAATCTCTTTCCCAAAGACTTTTGTACCTTTTTCTCAATACTTGAAAAGAACCTGTTTTTTGAATACACTATCTTAGCATCTTTAGGGGATGATTAAAATAGTTACAATGTATAGTTTGCGAAACACGTGTTGTGTTTCAAGAAAACCAGGTTGGTGACTGGTAAAACTCATTAGTATCATTGATTGATAGTCTAATCATATTAGAGGGAAATAATTGTAGTCTTTTTTTATATCGAAGCAGCCGCGCAGGCAGAAGCCTAAATGCCGGAACACCGCGGCTGCTATGATGATCCCATAGAAATTTTATTAATACGATTTTTGAACTTCCTAAGGTTAATATAACTGGAAAAAGCTTCCTCTTGTAGATTGTTACACAATCTCGACACCCTCGGGACAAAGAATCGGTCGTATCAGCCGGTTCTGGATGTACGAAGTTCGACACGGTTAGGATGGGACGCCAAAGTCAGGCGGGTCTGTCTGGCAGGCACATCGCGCGACGGCATCATGGAAGAGAGCTCTGAGGAGCAGAGCCCGTTGGTGCAACGGTAGAAAAGAGCCAGATCACCGACAGCCCGCCGGTGCGAAAGAGTCCCGAGACTGTCTGTTAAAGAAGAGCCATCGATCAGTCGGACCGCATCGAGCATGGATAATGTAGTCGGGGCGGCAGCACCCCAAACGTGTGAGCAATACTCGAGGCTAGGCCTTATCTGGGCCTTGTATAGAGTGAGAAGGTCATGCGGAGAAAAGTACTTCTTAGCCCTAAACAAATAGCCTAGCTTTTTCCCAGCAGCTGCAGCTATTGACGCGATGTGTTCGTGCCAGATCAGGTCCTCGGTGATCTGGACTCCGACCAGCCGAAATGAATGGCTGTTTGGCATAGCTCGACCATCCATCGAAACCGGGTGAGCGCAGGGACGCTTTTTGTTCGTCAAAGTACAGTACTGCGTTTTGGAAGATTGTTGCGTCACCAAGCAGTGATAGCCTCCAGGTCTCTTGTCAGAGAGGAAGTCATCGCTAGTCTTCTTTTTTCCTACTCAGCGGTAGAGACCGGCTTGTCACTCTGAATTCCTGCATGTAGAGTGCTGTCATCACCGAAGCTGTGGATTGGGTTGATCGTGCAGGAAAGGAGGACATTGATATGTAAGAGAAACAGTGTCGGAGCCAAGACCGATCCCTGAGCCCCGCGTTGACGTTGTGGGATGAAGAGGAGAACCCGTCAATTATTATATAATAAATTATGACGGATATCTTGCGGCCAGATATAAAGTCAGCCACCCATCTGCAAAGCTTTTCTGGGAGGCCATATGATGGAATTTTGCTTAAGAGGGCAGCGTGCGACAGCTGATCGAACGCTTTCGTGATGTCAAGAGCAACGACATGAGCCTCACCATAAGAGGCTGAGTTTATTCCACAATTGAGTGACGTAAGCTAGGAGGTCCCCTGTGGATCGTTGGTGCCGGAAACCATACTGCCTGTCGCTAATCAAGCCGTGACGTTCGAGGTAGTCCAGAAGCTCGCGAATTATGCACCTCTCCATCACCTTACTTAAAACAGAAAGCAGAGCTATAGGCCTGTAGTTGTAAAGGTCGGTCTTACATCCCTTTTTTTTGGATGGGTTGGACATGAGCAAATTTCCAGTTTTCTGGGAAGGTGCCGGATTCATAAGATATCTGGAAGAGACGCGAAAGAACTGGAGCAAGCTCCGGTGCACATCTCTTCAGTACAATGGCAGGAATCAAGTCCGGACCAGAAGCTTTGTTGATGTCGAGCGACAAGAGCACTCATCTTACGGTCTTATGCCTGAATGTTACCTCCCGCATAGTGATGGGAACCCGTTGAATTGACGGCACTTGGGCGTTGGGGGGGACGTCCATGGTGGAGTTGGCAGCAAAGATCTTGGCTAGCACTTCCGCCTTAGCCTTTGAGCTGAATACAATAGTTCCATCCTGACACGTAAGTGGTGGAAGGCTACTATGTGAGAAGTTCTTTTCAATCTCCTTGGCCAGCGTCCAGAAAGACCGACTGCCATTGCGCTGCGACATTACCCTGTGCCTAACTTTTATATCGTGCTGGTTTTTGGCATTGCGAACCGCTGCTTTATATTTGTTTCTGGACTCAACGTCGGCTTGTCTGTTCTCTACAGTGGGGTTTTGTAAAAAGGTTCTGTGTGCCTTGATCTTCTGCTGGCGAGCAGTGTCACACGATTTGTTAAACGAGCCGTTGGACCCTGGTCTAGGCACTTTCACTGTCTGAGGGATTTATTCCTCCATTCCGACGTGGATAATTTCGGTTATCGAAGAACAGACAGCCGACGCTTCCACGTCAGTGGAACAGACATCTTTCCAAGGAAAGCTAGAGAAGAAATCTCTGAGCCCCTCCCAGTCGGCATGTCCGTAATGCCAAGTTTTGCGGCCTGTATGAATTTCTGCTGCCACAGCGGGTTCTGACCGAAATCCAACCTCCACAACACCGTGGTCTGAGTTACCCAGGGGGGACAGGACAGCAGTGCTGTAAGGGACAGGATGCGTGGTCAGAAAGAGATCCAGAATTCTATTGGCGTGTGACAAGACGCGGGGGAAAAAGTAGGGCTCGTCACCAGCTGGGTTAGCCCTTGAGTAAGAGCGAACGCTTCGACTGCACGACCTGCTGCGTCGGTCTTATTTGAGCCCAACCAAAGCTCATTATGGGCATTGAAATCACCGAGACGAACTGCCTCTGAAGCGGGATGATTGATGTTCAGGAAGTCGATCTGGACGGCGAGGTATTCGAGAAGGTCATCCCAGTTATGGTCCGAGGGAGAGCAATAAAGGCAGCAAATAAATTTGAGTGATGTTTTGGAGTTGAGGCGAAGCCACAGAATGTCCTTCCGGTCTGATTCCAAAGAAACATCTCCGGAGCAGGAAAGACTGCTGCGGTCTGGTTTTATTGCTGCAAGTTGTTCAACCATTAAAACATGGACGCACAAAATGGGTACAGCAATTTTTGTGGGAAAAGTTTTTATTCGACAACAAAGAATGAGAAAACGATTCAATCGGAAGTGTTGGCAGTAACGGAAAAACTCTTGATATAAGATGTTTAGGTATTTATGAGACCTACAAAAAACACGTAAAAAGATCCGACTAATAGCAAAAAGTTATGACCAAAAACCGAGGAAAACTGCAGGTTTTGGTTCTTGTTGGTAATGGAACGATGGTTTCTCGCAGATACTTGAAATTCTTCATATTTGTAGGATTAGTACTTCTAAATAACGACAAAAAAATTGGAGTAGTTTGGTCAACTAGTTTTTGAGAATTTTTAATTGTTTATCCCAAAACACCTGTTTTCCGGCCATCACTACTAGTTTATTGAGTAATATGTAGGGTTAGATCAAAGAACATTTTATAGCTAAATACACTAGTTTATCTTGCCGATATGAATCGCAAACCATTCCGGAAGGATGCCTTATGTTTTTTCTTCTAAACAAATTCAAACATTTCGTATTTGTGAGTAATTCGCAACAAAAGATAATAGGCACTTCCGCGTTGTTTTAAAATGTGTGTAGTAACGTATGTTTTTCGAATATCGTCGCGCATTTGTTCAATTACTCAGAAATACGAAATGTTTGAATTTGTTTAGAAGAAAAAACGTAACCTTTTTTTTGCGCATAATAATAACATTTATCTTTCGGAATGGTTTGTGATTCATATCGGCATCGCTGCAGTGAGTTATCGTTCATTTCTTGCGCGGTTCGTGCATTTGTTTTTTGCGCTGCAGTACGGATAGATTAGCCAGCCGGACCGGTTCACCGGGCGGTGAGCTTAGATAGCAGGAGTAGGTGGATCGAAAACATCTCTATGTTGCGTGAAATATGGATAATAGGTGCAGATAATTACCGAGATTGGGAGCGTATAAATATACTAAGATCAAAAAATTTCAATATACCCTCCCCCTCTCCCTACAACCCTCAATTCCCGAATTTCAACCCCTAAAAACATTTTTACTGAAAATGATCAGGACCCTCTGAAACGTCAAGAAATGAAGTTTGAGCGATTTTAATTTTTTCATTTTTGCCTTTTTTCCTCCGCCGCCGCTGGACCGATTTCGTCCTTGGCATAGAAGCAACCTTGTATGAAAATTTCATCAAAATCCGAGCGGCACTTCTCAAGTTATAGACGGGCCAAGGATTAGCGGACAGACAGGCCGACAGACAGACAGATCGATGTAAATGAGTTACATAGTTTTTCGTGATGCACATGTCATATAACATGCAAAAAAGTGTATCATTTTCGAAACTTTTCGCCATTACAATACTTCCAAATCCCTTTGTCTCGAACATTCAGGCCACGTCATCTCACCACCGAATAAATACTACGTACTTTGAACATACCCCAGGCAATGCAACGGATCTAGCCAAATAACGGACTTAAAAGTTCGTCACTGTTTCCTCGGTTATCCCCTGAACGAAAGCTCGGAAATCCAAGGTCTCTCATAAAGTTTTGAGGTCAAGACTATCTGTTGGCAAGTAACAGTCTAACAAACTATAATGGAAATGACCCAACCTTGGGGAGCTTTTGTTGTTCCTGGTTTAAATGTATCTCGTGGAGTAAACAGTGGGAAAGTAGGTCATTTTATTCGCGGCGAGCTAGACCAATCAATATTTCAGATTAGTGTCAGAGGTTAGTGAACTCCCTGAACGGTTATCAGGTATATTTGTGGCGGACTCATGATTTCTCAACTTTTATTTCTAACTTCAAGTTCATTCGACATTTAATCGATTGCTAGCATACGATAGGTTAGCCTAAGTGGGTACTATAAAAGTTTTGCAATATGACTCAACAAACGGACGCAGGAGGCTGCATGTCACTACAAGTTGAGACATGTCCATGAGTGCATAGTAGCCGCCAGCAGCACGTCTGGTGATTTAGTTGTTCATTCCTATTCACAGGATGCGGATTACAGCATCGTGGTCACGTAGTGAGATAAGGGCAGTTTTACGGTATAAATTTATTTTTTTTATATCGAAGTAGCCACGCGGGCAGAAGCCTAAATGCCGGAACACCGCGGCTGCTATGATGATCCCAAAGGAATTTTGTTAGTACGATTTTTAAACTGCCTAAGGTTAGTAGAATTGGGAAAAGCTTCCTCTTGTAGATTGTTCCACAATCTCGACACACTCGGGACAAAGGAGCGGTCGTATCGGCCGGAATAGAGCTCTGAGGAGCAAAGCCCGTTGGTGTAGCGGTAGAAAAGAGCTAGATCGTCGACGGCCCGCCGGTGCGAAAGAGTCCCGAGACTGTCTGTTAGAGAAGAGTTATCGATCAGTCGGATCGCCCTCCTCTGGACAGCATCGAGCATGGATAATGTAGTCGGGGCGGCAGCACCCCAAACGTGTGAGCATTACTCGAGGCTAGGCCTTATCTGGGCCTTGTATACAGTGAGAAGGTCATGCGGAGAAAAGTACTTCTTAGCACTAAACAAATAGCCTAGCTTTTTCCCAGCAGCTGCAGCCATTGACGAAATACGTTCGTGCCAGATCAGGTCCTCGGTGATCTGGACTCCAACCAGCCGAAATGAATGTCTCTTTGGCAGAACTCGGCCGTCCATCGAAACTGGATGAGTGGCAGGACACTTCTTGTTCGTTAAAGTACAGTACTGTGTTTTGGAAACATTGAACTGTACAAGATTGGATCTTCCCCAAGCAGTGATAGCCTCCAGGTCTCTTGTCAGAGAGGAAGTCGTCGCTAGTCTTCTTTTTTCCAGCTCAGCGGCAGAGATCGGCTTGTCACTCTGAATTCCTGCATGTAGAGTGCTGTCATCAGCGAAGCTGTGGATTGGGTTGATCGTGGAGGAAAGGAGGTCGTTGATATGTAATAGAAACAGTGTCGGAGCCAAGACCGATCCCTGGGGAACACCCGCGTTAACGTTGTGGAATTAAGAGGCGAACCCGTCAATTACGACGGATATCTTGCAGCCAGACCCACCTGCAAAGCCTTTCTGGGAGGCCATAGGATGGAAGTTTGATTAAGAGGGCAACGTGCCACAGCTGATCGAACGCTTTCGTGATGCCAAGAGCAACGACATGAGCCTCACCATAAGACTGGATGAGTTTACTCCACAATTGCTAGGAGGTCCCCTGTGGATCGTTGGTGCCGGAAACCATACTGCCTGTCGATAATCAAGCTGTGACGTTCGAGATAGTCCAGAAGCTCGCGATTTATGCACCTTTCCATCACCTTACTTATAACAGAAGGCAGAGCTATAGGCCTGTAGTTGTAAGGGTCGGTCTCAGATCCTTTTTTTGGGATGGGTTGGACATGAGCAAATTTCCAGCTGCACACCTCTTGAGTACAATGGCAGGAATCAAGCCCGAACCAGAAGCTTTGTTGATGTCGAGCGACAAGAGCACTTGTCTTACGGTCTTATGCCTGAATGTTACCTCCCGCATAGTGTAGGGAACCCCTTGAATTGACGGCACTTGGGCGTTGAGAGGGACGTCCATGGTGGAGTTAGCAGCAAAGATCTGGGCTAGCACTTCCGCCTCGGCCTTTGAGTCGAATACAATAGTACCATCCTGCCACGTAAGTGGTGGAAGGCTACTGTGTGAGAAGTTCTTTTCAATCTGCTTGGCCAGCGTCCAGAAAAACCCACTAGCATTGCGCTGCGACATTACCCTGTACCTAACTTTTATATCGTGCTGGTTTTTGGCATTGCGAACCGCTTCGTTATATTTGTTTCTGGACTCGACGTCGGCTTGTCTGTTCTCTACAGTGGGGTTTTGTTAGAAGGTTCTGTGTGCCTTCATCTTCAGGTCACGCTTTACGCGTGGTTTAAGCATAGATGTGCTTAGAAGGAATGACGCTTGCATTAAAGAATGATTTTCCTCATCGCACGACTATATTCAGGTGGTACAAAGAATTCCTAAGGGGCAATTTTACTCTGGAGGACGTCGAGAGAGAAGGAAGGCCCCGAACGACAGTAACAGAGGAAAACATTACTGGCGTGAGGAAGAAGCTCGACGAAGACCGGAGAGTGACATAGCAACAGATAGAGGAGACCTTACACCTTCATCCACCAGGAGTTCATTCAATTCTGCATGACCATTTACACGTAAGGAAACTTTGTTCTCTCTGGGTACCGTATAGTCTGACGGAAGAGCAGAAGACTCGTCGTATGACTTGATACCGAAAGATGCTGAAAATGTTTAATAAGGCACAATCTTGGTATGTGAACAGCATCGTGACCGGTAACGAGACTTGGCTCTGATTCCGATGTGTCGACCAAGGCTCAAAACAAAGCTTGGGTCTTTGATGATGAGGACACGCCCATAGCTGTCAGAAAATCTCGATCTGTTAAGATAAAAATGATAGCTGTATTTTTCAAATCGAGCGGGATTGTGGAGCGTGACGTTTTGGAAACAAAGGAGACAGTCACAGCTAAGTGGTATACGGAACAGTCCTCTATGAAAAACCTGCGTCCAAAGTCAAGAATAGACCCTTGATAAGCTTGCACCGAGTATTTGACCACTACTGGACTGAAACTTATTGAGCACCCTCTTTACAGTCCAGATCTTGCTCCCTGCGACTTTGCACTATTTCCGCATGTGAAAATGAAAAGGAAAACGGTTTTCTAGCGATGAGGCCCTTCTGGCGGCTTGGGATAACCAGTGTGACGCACTCCCTGGTGAAACTTGGCAGAGCTGGTTCAGGACTGGTTTTGGCGAATGTGGTGTAAATTACTTCGAACAAAGTCAATAAATAATTAGCTGTATTACAAAACTTTGTATGTAATCAGAAAAGCTAATCGATTTCGGTAAGGTTTCATGCACCATGCGTCTTTTATATACAGGGTGGTTCGTAACAACTGTTTTGCTGGTACTGCTTTGCTTTTATTGAAAAATGTAATAGAGTGATTGTTTAACTAAGCAAGGTGCTTTGAATTTACTTTGATGGTGAGGAGATATATTTCTTCTTGAGGTATATCATCCCAACCAAGGCGTAAATTTAACTGACACCGTAAATTTACGAAAACTGAATGCTTTTTTATCACCAAACAATACACGCAGCCACCACAGGAAAACCTGACCATTTTATCACTTGTTGTACATGGCAAGATGAATCGATATGTCAAAAATTCTTGAATTCTAATAAGCATACGTTTACCTTTTTTTGTCACTCATTATAGTAATAGCTAGCCCATGGCAATTCGTTAAGGGTAGAATATGATACGAATAAGAAACAGACTTTGTTATGAATATTTCACAACGCTACTTTTAATGATCTGTTTTGCAATGAGTCATTTGATTGTGCGGCAGAATGTCGGAATTTGATACCTTGATAAATGTTTTTTTTTTCATTAAAAAATAACCTCACAGCTTAAGACAAGAAATTTGTTGCATGAAATAGCAAAATTATATCATGTAACTAGTGATCTCTCCAAGCTATGTTGAAAATAAATAATAATAATAATAAATGGCTTTATTCGAAGAGACAATGCATACAAAAATAGTGGTCAACAAATAGGAATAATTGCTCTCGAATCTCAAGGGGGAGTTCACGACCTGCGTGCTCTTCCACTCATCCCATGCTCTATTTTAAAATAGTGATATCAACTGTTACATGACTACTACTAACTATATGAGAGCAGAAAAAAAAGGCATGAGTACAAAAAAAAACAAATAGCACTGAAAATATAAAACAGAAAATATTCCATCATATAATCATGAGATTCATCCAAAAAAGCTAAATGTTACAGTATTATCAGTGAAGTTAATTATACTTATCCAAAAGGAATCGTCTCAGAGCTGCCTTGAACTTGCAACCTTTCATATTTTTGATTTGCTGGGGGATGGAGTTGTATAATTTATAGATGTTGTAAGAGAAGCCACGTTCGAAAAAACATGTTCGATGGAATGGAGCAGAAATATTCTGTTTCGAACGAACATTGACAGAATGAAGACTTTCTGTAAACATGACTTTTTCATACAAATATGGCGGTGACTTGCTCGACAAAATATTATTGTAGAAACATAGTGTTAATAGTTCTGAACGCTGTTTCATGTTCAACCACTGTAAATCCTTCAGCTTATGACTAACTCTGTCATATTTCCTTATACCGAAAATATACCTTATACATGAATTTTGAACACGCTGAATTCTAGATATCGTATCAGCATCCAAGCATGGATAATAGACAGGAGCACCATACGAAAACTGGGACAAAACCAACGTTTCGCATAGCATTCGTTTGATGTCTCTGCTAAGAAAGTGTCTATGAGGGTAAAGCAGCTTGAGTGCATAATACGCTCTTTGTCATTTTGAAATATGCTCTTTAAATCTGAGCTGAAAATCTATTATGAGACCCAAATTTTTAACAGAATCGCAGAACGGTATTAGAACATTATCTATATGTAGCGTCATATTGTTCATTATCTCTGACCGATCTTTCCCAAAAATTATTGCTGCTGATTTTTTTGGATTCAGTGACATTGAATGATCATTAGAAGTTTTAAATAGAGCGTCAAGATCAGCATTAATTTTAAACTCCACCAAGGAATGAAAGGCACACTTGAGTATCATCTGCATACATGTGAGGCTTACAGTATTCAAGGGATTTGGAGAGCTGACTAGTATATAGCGTGAATAATAGCGGTCCGAGTATCGAACCCTGCGGCACCCCTTGATTTATTGTCCTTACTCGCGAGAGATTATTATTGATCTTCACACGTTGCATTCTATCGCTAAGGTAAGATTCGAATAACGATTTATTATGACCTGATATCCCACATGATTCAAGTATTGCAATCAGAACGTCATGATTTCTAGTATCAAATGCTTTGCTATAATCTAACAAAACTAGTGCAGTACAGTTACTGTTGTCATTAGCTGTTATAATATCGTCTGTAATGTGTGCCAAACCTGTAGTACAGCTATAATCTTGACGAAAACCTGACTGAGTACTAGGTAAAATTTTGTTTCTGGTAAATCATACTCAAAACTTTTGAAAATCAAAAACCGCCACTATTTTCAAAATCTTTAATTTCCAAAATCTTCAATTTCCAAAATTATAAACTTTTTATTGATTTAAAAGTTTCAACATTTTTGAGACTTTCTAAATTTTCAAATACCCGGAATATACTGAGTGATAAAAAAAAGGTAAACACCTACGTATGTTTATTGGAATTCAAGAATTTTTTACATATCGATTTATCTTGCCATGAACAACAAGTGATAAAATGATCAGGTTTTTTTGTTAAGTTTTTGTGGCATCCGCCTGTATTGTTTGGTGATAAAGAAGCATTCAGTTTTACGGTGTCAGTTGAATGTTAAATTTCGTGTAGCTTATTGAGAAGCCTTTTTGTGATTGCTCAAAATGCCAAGTTAGTGCGAAGGGTGTCCCAGCTAAGTGCAGTGCTGTACTGCAGTGTGAACGAGCGTGGACTCAGGCAGGCGGAGAACAGCGAGCGGGGGGTTCTGGACATTCCAGAGGGACCAAGAAAAGGCCACCGGGTAAGACTTCTGGCTCTGAAAGACAGATTCAGTAGTACTCGAGCCATCGCTAATCAGTGGTTTGAAGAACCATGGAGGGATGGGTAAGGTATATCCTCGAATACGACAGCTTGGCCTTTTTTCTTATCGCCCACATTGGGTGTTATCTCTCACCTCTGAACATCGGCGTAACCCGCTTTGCTCTGGTGTAGAGAAAGAATTATATGGGGCCGGGAATAGAATCAGGTGGTCTTTAGCGACGAATCCAGCTTCTGTCTGGGGATGCACGATGGTCGAACAAGAGTGAGAAGGCTATATTCAGGAAGTAGTGGAGCCTCATCTTATTCCATACTTAAACACCATCCAAAACCCGATTTTTCAGCAAGACAATGCCAGACCGCATGTTGCCAGAGCATCGTTAGCCTTCATTTATCAACATCGCATCAACCGTTTACCTTGGCCACTACGATCGCCTGACCTATCTCCAATTGAACATGTCTGGAACAAGATAGGTCGCAGGCTCTTGAATTTGCAACACCCTCCACAGCTCTTACTCACGAAATTGCAGCAGCCTGGAATTAGATACCCCAACAGGATATCGACCACCTTATCACCACGATGTTCAGACGTGTCATTGAGTGTATAAGAAATCGTTGATCCTCAACACATTACTGAATCAGCTTTTGCAGTCAGTTGACGAATCAAGCTGAAAATTCAATCATTTTACTAGTAAGGGATACTGAATATATGCCGAAAATTATTAAAATCCGTTAAACATCCCTCTTTTTGTCACTCAGTATATATCTAAAGTTTTGAATTTTCCTAATATTGAGAACCTGTGATGACAATTGTTAACAACTTACTGTGAAATGAAAATATCAAATCCTCACTTCAACCGTCCTCGATAAAGCGTTATTATTTATTCAAAATCCAAGGAGTTATCATTCCTCAAACGTGTCACTTAAATGGCTTATTCTAGATCTTATAGCACTTAACAGCCCCAATAAACTCATTTTTTTACAAAAATCAAGCTTGTGAAACGGTTTGAATTTTTTTTCGTCAACTCCTCCGCCACTGGATCAAATTTCAAAAACTACTAGTTCTTTTCCCTTGGCATAATGAAAACCCTATATCATACCGTTAAGCACGTTTCTGGCTGTTACAATCTCACCCTTGCCTGTTGGCGTAGGAAGTAAAATTAAACAAATTAAGTACACTTCTTAAGACCTTGAAAAAGTTTCTTTGGCAGTTATGAAGTGGCTGTTAAATTCGCGAAATAACGATGATATTAATAAACAAGCAAAATATAGAGAAGTGCTTCCAAAGAATGTTAATGAACGTTTTAATTGACTCAAACCTTGAGGCATACTAAAATACCATGTTTCCCCCTGAATTGTTTTTCTTTCACTGTGGCCCCAGTCTGAGGCTTGTAAGACGTTCTGAAATGAGGCTTGCTATTTTTAGAAGCTTAGGACTCAGGGCAGTGGAAAAACACAAATAACAATTATAGCCCTTTGTGCTAATTCCTTTATTGTCAAATTTCACGGGTGTACTGGATTGCAACAAGTTGGCAATTTTATTGAGGAATCAGGTTTGGATATAAATGAAGTTCAAAAATGAGATCTGGCCAACATTAAGGGACTAAACTAGGGTTTTCGTCCCTGCAAATAACCCAATTTCAGGTTGATTGTTCCTATGACACCTCAGCACTTGAATATTTTAGAACATGCGTATTTTAAATTTTTATCATTATTCCCTGTTTGACTATTTTTGAAAAGCCATTCGCTATTCTGGCATTTTTATCCATGCTTGACATCACCAGCTTATTGAATATTAAGAAATTACTTATAATTTAGTCAAAATTTAAAAAAGTGTTCGATTTTTGAATAAAATTCATGTTTTTATTTAATATTGTCGATTGTTTATTCATGTTTGTATTATTTTCTTCAATTAATATGCGATTTTACTGATTCAACATCACCTACCGTGTATTTTTTCCTATAAACCTGCTGCAGATAGCCATTAAACACCTACATGATGACAGGCTCTACCAAAAATTTTATAGATATTGCTCGTTCCAAACATTCATTCATTTACTTGCCGTTCATCAGTACCATTATAGCATCGTCGATTGATATTCCCACAACACCATTCAGGATTTTTGATATCCATACATCCATAGTCAAATATTTTTTGGTTGTTCAGGAAATGAACAAACATTCACATCATATTTACAGCGATTAAGAAATACTCAAATATATGTCGTAAATCTACCGGCAAACTTAAAACCTGCAAACAAATCGAATTTGCAATAACTTTCTTGTCAAACCTTGGTCCCAGTGGAGTAAGCTCCGCCAACTGTTGACATATACTCTACTATGCTTTATAAGACTATACGTGGAATTTTTCCCAAAATCGTTGCACAACACTTGAAAAAATGCAAATGAAAATTTAAAATTATTTCCATGACGTCCCAAAACAGCTCCGTCGGTACCTCGGGTTATACATCTTGACAGTAGGGATGTTCGATACGATCCTATACTTAGAAGTATCGATACTTTTGCTTCCCATACCCGATATTTTGGATCGATATTTTTATATACGACACTTGGGTGTATCGATACATTTCACGAGTATCGTCATCTTTCGATCCGGACTGTGTCAGAAAGATTGACTAACTTCAGATTACTTTTCTTCTTTGTTTCCTTTCGCTGGATATCGATAATTTTATTCCAATATTTTAGAGTATCGATACTTCCTAAAACGATAAGTATCGATACATAACGATACTTTTCGTGGATCTAAACATCCCAAATCTTGACAGCTTGTCGTTCTTGTCAACTGGGCTGCAGAGTGCGGTGTTGCCTTTACTATCTTACATTTTGCTAAAATATTAAGACAAATAAAAGCTTCAAATAAATATTGACGAATATGAACGGATATACATAGAATTTAGAATATAAACTCATATTGCAAATTTCAGATTGTCTATGCATGGACTTGAACCAAATTTTTCGGGATTTTTACCGAAAACAGAATATTTACCGATAACATCATTCTCCACGATTTTTCAAAATAATTTAAAAAGAGCTGAAACCAAAAATAAAGCTAAAATTTAATTTTATGTAGTCTTCATAGTTTTATGCCCCATATCAATCATACATATGCATACACACTCAGACGAACCCCCATCCTCATCCCTTACTCCGCTTGGCCGGAATTGATTTTTGTGCATACAAAAGGTACAGACTGGTAGATTACCGTCATTATCTCATCACCGGACAAGCAATAAAGAAACCGAAACCTGTCTGTTGAGAGGTGAGAGAGGGGTAAAACAGAAAAATATTCACAATCCCATAAGCAAGAATCGAAAAAGGAGTTTCCAGAATGGTTGCAAAGGGCTTTGAAAGAGCGACCAGTATGCACATTGTAGAAGTTGTAATATAGAACTATGCCCTCAAAAAACATGTTGTGTGCGCGCCCAATACAATAACAGACGTTTTTCATGACTCAAAGGTCCTTGGGACGGCATTTACCTTATACCGAATTCAACGACACTATTTACCGATTCCGGTTTTTTTGCCGGGTCGGCAACACTGCAGATGTGCAAATCACTTTAAAGTCAATTGACATCCCAGACGTGTTATAATAATAGAAATAATAAGAAAATATAACAATGTTTGGATATATATTTTCATAAAGGTAAAGGTATTTTTGATTCTGACTTATAATATCTGGACGATGAATAATAGGTGGATGCGGATACTTTTACAAATATTGATGTTTTAGGACCCAGAAATGCAGAATGTGCTGTTTGTTTAGATTTGGTGTGGATTTCTAGATCATAAATTTTCAAAAATTGTTTTTGATGTAACAAAAGATGATGAACCAGTTTCACATTTTACACATTTTATATCCTTGTTTTTGCAAAATAACAAAAATTGGTACATTTCTACAGGTACGTATTATGAACAACACCCTGTACGTGAAATACAGACAAAACTAGATTACCATGCATGAACAGTCGTCAAAAACAGTGAAAACATCCTACCAAATATAATAGCTAGAAAACCGATTATTTCTCTGATTTTCATTGGTCCTTTTAAATAACTGACCGTCTTTTCTGAAATGATGAAAATTTGAAATTCTATGAAAGTTATCCTAATTCTAAAGCACAAAGATTTGAGATTACATCTATAATGTACCCTTATTTATAAGGCAAGTGACCGTTAAATATTAATGTTGGTGAAATTGGCCCTGAGGCAGACAAAAATGTAGAACTGCTCTAATGCACTCACAATAAAAGCAAAATAAAACACCTACACCAGCGATCCACGGGGGTCCTAGCTTACGTCATGCAACTGCGGAGTAAATTCATCCATTATATAGACAGCAGCGGTGGTCGCAGTAGTAGACTATTCGGTCTCCTGATCAGCCGCCTTGCGCTATGCGGGTTCGAATCCCGTCCCAAGAGAAATTTTTCTCTTGGATATGGATGTTGTGATTGTCCGTAGGTGGTCGAACGCGGAGCTACCACCCAGCGGATCTCGTAAGCGCTGCCAGAATGTGTACATGATGCATGCACACGTGTTCCCTCGCCAGAGCCCGTGTGCCGTTCCCTTTTTCCCCTGAATCCCCATAGCCCCACGGTACCCGATGGGTGTTTAGAACTTAGGCCTACGTGGTGGTTGGAGTTACAAAAAAATCCCACAATGTCATCGCGGGCATTCCTGCTCCTCTTACACAACACTGGATGCGATTAGACCTCCAACAATCCAAGGTGGAAATGCACCGTTTGCAAAAGAGGCGAAACGTCTAGAAATAATCTTAGGTAAAACACTAAACTGGAATTCGCATCTGGAAGCAGTCCTTAAGAAGACAAGGATCTCGCTATGGAACTACCGAAGGGTCTATGGAAAGAACTGAGGAATGAAGCCTAAGCAAATGATTTGGCTCTATACCATGGTTATTAGATCTATGACAACCTATGGATCTGATGCTTGGTGGGTCAAGGCAGCACAAAGAACTGCCCAAGCCATACTGAACGCAATACAGAGGAGCTTGTATGTTGATCACTGGTGCCTTTCGGACCACACCAACTACACCTAGGGAGGTCCTTCTTAATTTACCTCCCTTGCACATGTACCTGGAAGGCGAGGCAAGAAGGACATCTTATAGACTACATCATGTGGCAAATGGTACAATGGGCAATATCACTATGGGCGAGACGGACTTACAAAACCATCACAGTCTGGGAATGCCTTCTGATATAATACCAATGATAACAAGATATGCTAAACCATACTCAGTGACAATTCCACACAGGAATGGGTGGGAACAGCAAGTTAACCTGATAAGGAAAGATATCTGTGTATACACAGATGGCTCCAAGATTATAAAATCTGTTAGCCTAGGAACCTAAGCATCGATCTCCCTGTCAGAACTATGCATATGCTATAAAACTGGGTGCCATAATGATCGCAGAACGACAACTGAGGCACAGAACTATAATTATTTTTTTCAGATGGTCAAGCGGCACTTAAAGCACTTGACTCCACATGCTAGACATCGAAATTAGTGTGAAATTGCAAATAAGCTCTCGGTGGAATAGGGGAGGGAAATGTCGGTCTCATATGGATACGAGGACACACAGGTCTAGAGGAAAACGAGACAGCTGACACTCTGACAAAGAGTGGCGCTAGCACACCCTTCATAGGGCCTGAGCCAGCGATTGGGATCGCATACAATGCGGCTAAACAAATAATCTCTGCGAGATGGACAGAAATATCCATCAATACTGGGAGGGATTAGCAGGGTTAACCAATGCTAAGGCAACTATACCAATCTTGACAAAGAAGGTAACAGACTCTTTGCTACGGCTCATTGCAAATTGCGTCACCGCATGATCAGGCCGGGCATGGCAGAAGATGATGAGTCCAGACTGTGCATGGAGGGAGATGAAACGGTCAGGCATGTGTTGTGCAGCTGCCCTGGAATTGCCAGAATCAGGTACAACAAACTTGGAGATGTAGTAGGAGTAGGAGGCAGACGACCTTAAAGATATTTCTCCAAACAAGTTGATCGACTTCCTCAGGAGATCGGAGCTACTGGGGTAAATACAAATAGGTGTGAACCACAATAGACCAAAGAGTCGCAGTGGAGGATCGTTATTGATGCACTCACAAGATACCTAACCTACATATCAGCGACCCACTTCCTGTACAATCAGTCATATCCGCAACTTTGCACCCACGCATTCTGAGTGTCAAACCGATCTCTGCCGTTAAGCAGTAGAGATTTTATTTCCGGCGAGACATCTGTAGGCTATCGCTGCTTAGGGACGCAACGATCTGGTGCAGTTTAATGCTTCCTAAATACAGTACTATACCGTGACTAACACGAAGCGCCCTAGCGCTCATCCAGTTTCGATGAATGGCGAGCTCTACCAAAGAGCCGTTTGTTTCGGCTGGTCGGAGTCCAGATCACCGAGGACTTGATCTGTCATGAACACATCTCGTCAATCGAGGCAGATCCTGGGGAAAAGCTACACAATTTGTTCAGGGCTACCTAACATCTAGCTTGGAGTAGGGGAGATCGGTGACAGCTGTAACAAAACATCCATTTATATTTTTTTAGCCGTAATGGTTCAGCCCAGTTAATTTATTATTTATTTATGAATGCTATATAATCTTGCGAATACTAAAAATTCAGAGACACGTCGGCGAATAGACACCCAAAAGGTGGCAGTTGTAACAAGGCGAGGTGTGGATTGGTAACACACATACACAGTAAGGACCAGATCACAACGGATATCAGTCATTCAAACTTGAAGCTATTGTGAATCTCCTGGACATCGCATCCTTTATGATCTTAACAAATTTTTCAAAACTGGAGAAACAAAAAGAGGATTATTCTTTGCACATTTGGAATATACACATTGTCTAACACTACAGTAACAAGATAATTATTGTATTTCAAAAAAGGACTCACTCCACTCTCGGAATGTCCGGGTGGAGGGTGGTAAAATTTGTTTCACGAACATTCGCGCGATTAACAGCAACATTGATGCTGTTAAGACTACTTGCAATCCAATCGTCCCGCCATACTTTTCTTGGTGGAGACTAAAATCTCCGAGTCTGCACCGATTAACCATCTTAATCCCAAATTACGAGGTGTACTCCAATATGAGAAAGAAAGAGTTGTGGCGTTTGTCCAAAGCAGTTTTTCCTGCTTCAGAGACGCTTATTTGGAATCAGACCGGAAGGACATTCTGTGGCTTCGCCTCAACTCCAAAACATCACCCAAATTTATTTGCTGCCTTTATCGCACCCCCTCGGAACATAATTGCGATGACCTGCTTGAATACGTCGTTGTCACGATCGACTTCCTGAACATGAATCACCCCGCTCCAAAGGTAGTTCTCCTCGGCGATTTCAATGATCATAATGAGCTTTGGTTGAGGTCAAACAAGACCGATGCAGCAGGTCGTGCAATTGAAGCGTTCGTTGACCCAGCTGGTGACGAGCCCTACTGTTTTCCCCCGCGTTGCGCACATGCCAGTAGCCTGCTGGATCTATTTCTTACCACGCATCCAGCACTGCTGTCTTGACCCCCTGGGTAACTAGACGACGGTGCTGTGGAGGTTAGGTTTCTGTCAGAACCCAGAAACTCGCCCATGTCGCAAAACTTTGCATTACGGACATGCCGATTGGGAGGCGCTCAGAGACTTCTTCTCTACCTTTCCTTGGAGAGATGTTTGGTACGTTGACGCGGTGCGTCGGCTGCCTGTTTAATTATCCACATCGGGATGGAGGAATATATCCCTCCTCATACAGTGAAAGTGCCTAAACCGGGGTACAACGCCTAGTTCAACAAAATAAAATACGTCTAAAGACGGAGTAGCTGGTAGTGGAAGCTCAAGACCTCAACAGAGTCGTCATTTCTGGCCTTAGTGGATTTTTCTTTCAGCGAGGTTTAAAAAGCCTCTGATTTTGCGAGGTGGAGGGATTTTTCCAGTTGCAGTTTGGCCTTTGCTTCACACTGAATAATGCTGGACCACCACTGCACATACGATAACAGGTCCATCTATGGTAAGGGGCAAGAACTGTGCAGCTCCGAAGCTGATCAGTTCTTGCCCTAAGGCATTACAAGGACAACTCCAACTATTGTTATATTTCACATTGTAGAGCGTGGAGCTACCCGTTTCTTTCTCCAAATGACGCAAAACGTAAAAGCCGCTCCACACTTACGCAAGAATCTCAGCAAAAATATCGGAGAGAACTTTTTTGGATCCACACTCGCAATGTTCTCGATACAGTTCTCGTGCTCGATGATGATGGACGCAGAATTAAATGTCGACAGCAGCACCAGATTTTTCCGATTTCTTGACTTTATTTTTATACCCTCCGTAGCTGGCTAATAACGATTTTTTTTTTAATTCTCCAGTGGGTAATTCTTTCAAGGTACTAATACGTTTCCACGCATTGTGGGCTTTTAGTTTATCTTTATATTCTTTTAAATTTGTATTCCACATAATCGGTTCTTCTTACATTTCTCGCGTTCTCAGCTCTTTTGTCTCGCAGCAAAAAAAAAAAATCGACAAAAATCTGATAACAAGCCGAGAACCTGCGAAGATTATGAAAATCGGATCCACGTTGACATTTTTCATGTTTTTCTCGTTTTCTTGCGTGATTCTCGTGAGGCTTTTAAGCAGAACGGTATCCAACAACAAAATTGTTTTCTGATGAAAGTGGAGCTGACCGTTTTTTGCTTCAATTGCTTCTGGCCCTAAAAGTTATGGAACGAGTTTCTGTTTGCGTGTTTCGCAAACATGGCCAGCTTTGCCATTAAGTCAATGTAAACTATAGCCTACGGCTTGTGGTAAAGGGATCTGCTCTTTAGGATCTGATTTCAAACATTTTACTTAGCCTGTTCGCCCTTGCTTTAATAATAACCCTGTATCGTTATCATTAAGCGAATTAAACTTCTGGCGGTCACATTACTCGCCGATAGTCGTGAGAAGTTAAAGGGAACAAATTATTAAGCACACCTAAACTCCTGGAGACCTTGTAAAAGTTTGTTGGTCAGTTATAAAAGGCCCGCAACTTCGGAAAATGAAGGTATTAATAAACAAGCAAAATATACCGATGTGCTTTCAGATAATACACTAAGGGCCAATTTCACCAACATTAATATTTATGGGAAAATACCTTATCGAAATGTAATTTGACGGAAGCTGTCAAAGCTCTCTGAATATCAGTGATTTCTATTGAAATGTTGAACAAAGTCGTGCAAACAGGATTGCCTTATGAATAAGGGTAGATTATAGATGTAATATTATGTCTTTGTGCTTTAGAATTAGGATAACTTTCATAGAATTTCAAATTTTTATCATTTCAAAAAAGACGGTCAGTTATTTAAATGGACCAATGAAAATCAGAGAAATAATAGGTCGGTTTTCTAGCTATTATATTTGGTAGGATGTTTTCACTGTTTTTGACGACTATTCATGCATGGTAATCTAGTTGTGTCTGTATATCACGTACAGGGTGTTGTACATAATACGTACCTGTAGAAATGTACCGATTTTTGTTATTTTGAAAAAAAAGGATATAAAACGTATTCCAACTGGTTCATCATCTTTTGTTACATCAAAAACAATTTTTGCCAATTTATGATCTAGAAATCCACACGAAATGTAAACAAATACCACATTCTCCATTTCTGGGACCTAAAACATCAATATTTGTAAATGTATCCGCATCCACCTATTATTCATCGTCTAGATATTGTCAGAATCAAAAATACCTATTTATGAAAATATATCTCCAAACATTGTTATATTTTTTATTATTTCTATTATTATAACTCGTCTGGGATATCAATTGCTTTTAAAGTGATCTGCACATCTGCAGTGTTGCCGAACCCGCAAAAAAAACAAACGGAATCCGTAAATAGAGTCGTTAAATTCGGTATAGGGTAAATGCCGTCCCAAGATCAAGGACCTTTGAGTCATGAAAAACGTCTGTTATTCTATTGGGCGCGCACACAACATGTTTTTTGAGGGCATAGTTCTATATTACGACTTCTACAATGTGCATACTGGTCGCTCTTTCAAAGTACTTTGCAACCATTCTGGAAACTCCTTTTTCGATTCTTGCTTATGGGATTGTGAATATTTGTCTGTTTTACCCCTCAACTCACCTCTCATTTTAATTAAATATTTAGTTTGAAAACAGGCAGGTTTTGGTTTCTTTATTGCTTGTCCGGTGACGAGGTAATGACGGTACTCTACCAGTCTGTACCTTTTGTATGCACAAAAATAAATTCAGGGCAAGCGGAGTAAGGGATGAGGATATGCGTTCGTAATCATAGACAACCCAAATTTACGCCTCTCATGTGCCCGTCAACCTGAGTGTGTATGCATATGTATGATTGATATGGGGCATAAAACTATGAAGACTACATAAAATTAACTATTAGATTTATTTTTTGTTTCAGCTCTTTTTCGGCAAGTATAGAAATATTTAAATTATTTTGAAAAATCGTGGAGAATCGGTAAATATTCTCTTTTCGGTAAAAATACCGAAAAATCCGGTTCCAGTCCATGCAAAGACAATCTGAAATTTGCAATATGAATTTATATTCTAAATTCTATGCATATCCGTTCATATTCGTCAATATTTCATTTGCAGCTTTTATTTGTCATAAGATTTTAGCAAAATGAAAGATAGTAAAGGCAACACCGCATCCTGCAGCCCAGTTGACAAGAACGACAAGCTGTCAAGATTAGAGATGTTTAGATCCACGAAAAGAATCGTTATGTATCCATTCTTATTGTTTTAGGAAGTATCGATACTCTCAAATATTGGAATAAAATTATCGATATCCAGCGGAAGGAAACAAAGAAGAAAAGTAATCTGAAGTTAGTCACTCAGTCCGGATCGAAAGATGACAATACTCGTGAAATGATCGATACACCCAAGTGTCGTATATAAAAATATCGATCCAAAATATCGAGTATGGGAAGCAAAAGCATCGATACTTCTAAATATAGGATCGTATCAAACATCCCTACTGTCAAGATGTATATCCCGAGGTACCGAGGGAGCTATTTTGCGGCGTCATGGAAATAATTTTAAATTTTCATTTGCATTTTTTCAAGTGTTGGCGCAGGTTACTCCACTGGGACCAAGGGTTGACGGATTCCACCCATGTGTCACTCGTTGGGGAGTTTTGAACTGTAATAATCAGCTGTTATTCAAATAATGCCTAATATAAATATAACCTAGAATGTGTTCTCAATGAAACAAGAAAGTTATTGCAAATTCTATTTTTTGCAGGTTTTAAGTTTGCCGGTAACTTTACGACATATATTTGAGTATTTTTTAATCGCTGTAAATATAGTGTGGATGTTTGTTTAGTTCCTGAACAATCAAAAAATATTTGACTATGGATGTATGGATATCAAATATCCTGAATGGTTTTGTGGGAATATCAATCGACGGTGCTATAATGATACTGATGAACGGCAAGTAAATGGATGAATGTTTGGAAACGAGCAATATCTATGAAATTTTTGGTAGAGCCTGTCATCAAGTTGGTGCTTAATGGCTATCTGCAAGAGGTTTATAGAAAAAAACACAAGGTCAATTGAAGAAAATAATATAAACATGAATAAACAATCGACAATATTAAATAAAAGTATGAATTTTACTCAAAAATCGAACACTTTTTTAAATTTTGACTAAGCCATATGTAATTTCTCAATATTCAATAAGCTGGTGATGTTTCAATGACAAGCTGTCATCTCATACAACATTTCATAGCTATTGGTTGCTAAAATTCGTTGATTGGAACTTGAAGCTCATTCACTGTATGTGTCGGACTGTTACCCTATAGGTGGAGAATAACGGACTGTTGATTTGACAATCCTGGTGAAATCCACCCTAAATGAAAGAAAATGCAACACCGAGTAGGAGTGCTGGAATTTTGAGCATACTTTTACAAGTTTTAGGTCTACTCGTAAATAAAGAAATAATGTTAATAATGTGTTCGCTACACATTTTTAAGTTGCCACGGCATTGGTTGGTTTAGGTTTTAGGTGATTGATGTTTTCTTGGTGTCCCATACATGTTCGATGGTGAAAGGTCTGGAGATCGAGGAGGCCACTAAAGCAGATTTACTCCGGACGCTTCTAAAAAGTCTAAATCAACACCTGCGACATGAGGTCGTCTTGCACGGCCATCATGTGTGCCCAAACAGAATTTCAACATCAACATTTTATCAGCATTTATACTTCCATGATAGCGAATATGATTACAAGTTTTTATCAAAATTCAATAAATAATTGTGGGTGTTGCATGTTATATGTCACTTAGCATATTAATATCTTAATTGACTGAAACCTTTGGGAATATTAAGATATGATGTTTGCTATATCCAAAAGCTCCCCCTAAAATTCTTTCGTTGACTACGTTGTGAAATAATCTGCGGCTTTGCGAATAATTCTTAAATTGCTCTCAATTG
Organism: Acanthoscelides obtectus; assembly: GCA_963669975.1. NCBI lineage: Eukaryota > Metazoa > Arthropoda > Insecta > Coleoptera > Chrysomelidae > Acanthoscelides > Acanthoscelides obtectus. The sequence continues at coordinate 17,581,845 of CAVLJG010000002.1, forward strand.
TCAAATTTGACGGTGTGTAAAATTATATAATAATAATAATAATGATTTCAAGTTTAGAATATGGCGATTAGAATATAAGAGCTTCATCTTCATATATACTAAGTGACATATAAATCCGAACACCCAGTTTAAATGGTTTTATTTTAATAAAAGTTGGTTCTCTTACTGTAAATAATAAGTGAAAAAAGTTTCAGCCTTATCAGTTGGACATTCCGGTTTTTATACTGCTTTTTTTTAATTCACTAACGCTCTAAAAATGAATATTTCAGCCGCAGTAAAGAATCAACGTTGGCGGATTTTGGTTCTTGATATCCTTTACGATCGGTTACGATGCCTAGAGTACGGAGACCTGTACGATTTCGTCAACTTAGTGAGTTTGATAGGGGCCGTATAGTGGGACTTCGGGAAGCTGGACTTTCTTTTCGGGCAATTGCAGTTAGAGTGCAAAGAAGTGTAGACACTGTGGTTAGGTGTTGTCAGGCATGGCTTCGAAAAGGCCGTACGCAAAGAGCAAGGGGCACTGGACGCAGCCGTAGAACAACAGACCGTGAAGATCGCCGCCTAAGATTATTGGCCTTAAGGGACCGTTTCTCCACTACCAGGTCCATTGCAAATGAATGGTTTGCAGAACACGGAAGACCTATTAGCATGCGAAGTGTTTACCGACGAATGAGAAGTTTTGGCTTGTTTTCATACCGGCCACACTGGGTCCTCCCTTTAACTCGAGAACACCGACGTAATCGCCTTGAGTGGTGCAGACAACGGTCACTCTGGGATCAGGAATGGGACAGTATTGTCTTTAGTGACGAGTCTCGATTTTGTTTAGGCATGCACGATGGTCGTGCCAGGGTTAGAAGGCGACGTGGTGGAAGGAGAAATCCACAGTTTTTTGTTGAAAGATGTTCATCACACTGCTGGAGTTATGGTTTGGGGTGCTATAGCTTATGGTTCCAGGTACCCTTTAATCTTCATCAGAGGTAACATGAACGCGCAGCATTATATCCACGAAGTTCTAGAACCCCATCTTTCACCCTATCTTGACACCCTGGCAGATCCAACTTTCCAACAAGATAATGCCCGACCACATGTTGCAAGAGTCACAATAGACTTCTTTCAACATAATGATGACACATTGTTACCATGGCCACCAAGATCTCCCGACTTATCCCCAATTGAGCACGTGTGGGATATGATGGGTAGGAGATTGCTTAATTTGCAACGTCCTCCTCAGACTCTAGAAGCACTTCGAGGGGAGTTGGTGGTTGCCTGGAATGAGATACCACAGGAGGACATTGACCACCTGATCAGAAGCATGCCTAGGCGCGTTGGAGAATGCGTAGCACATCAGGGTGCATCCACACATTATTAAAGGTCAAAGGGCTTTAAAGCAGTGCAATCATTTTGAAATTTTTATCATTTACTTATTATGCTTCATTAAGTACTTATACAAAATTTTATTAAAATAAAACCATTTAAACTGGGTGTTCGGATTTATATGTCACTTAGTATAACTCGACTGCATCATACTATTAACAAGTATGTTAAATCCAAAATTTGAATCAAATATAACACCTAGAGTCTTAGCATTATCAAAAAATGGAATATTTTTTTTTATACTCCAACTACCACGAAGGCCTAAGGCCTAAGCACCCATTGGGTACCGTGGGGTATAGGGGGATACATGGGAACGGGGGGGACGTCACACGGACTCTGGCGAGGCAACACGTGTGCATGCAACATGCACACATTCTGGCTCCGCCTACGAGAACTGCCGGGTGGTACCTCCGCGTTCGACAGTCAGAGACCGTCTACCACCTACGGACAATCACAACATCCATAGCCAAGAGAAAAATTTCTCCTGGGACGGGACTCGAACCCGCACAGCGCACGGCGACTGATCAGGAGACCGAAGAGTCTACTACTGCGGCCACCGCTGCTGCCTGATATTAATGTCGTTGATAAATAATAAGGAGACTCGATTTGTGATATTGTAAATTGAATATTTAGAACAATATGGTATCGCGGTACATTTTGATAGATTGATGCGGAGACAGTGCCATATGACAATACGTTTTCAAGATCTAGGTTAATTTTATACGATGCTTCATATAAGTTGGATTCATTAAAACGACATGTTAGTTGTGTAACGTCAGCATACATTTGGATGTAACAGTTTCACCCATGCAGATCAAATGCGTATACTAAGAATAAAATAGGTCCTAGTACTGAACTCTGTAGAACTCCTGATGGAACATACCGTGCATCAGACGTTCCTCTAGATGTTTCCAGTTTTTTGGTTTGGGTATCAAGTTGGTCATAGAACTACGGTGCTGAGTTTTGGAATAAAAAAAGACTTTAAAAATGAGGTTTAACTAACATCAACATTTCAGAGTTGTTTAACGTTATCAACGGTTACTGGTTACTCAAATACTGACCCCTCAAACATTTAATGTTTATAGACCTCTGAAATGAAAGTCTGTCTTTAAACTTCATCATATTTTTCAAAGGAGCGGATTCCACATCTTCTGGTATTTCAAAGCTACTTGAGCGGTGACTAAGGAATCCACTTGATTCAACGCTCCCTTGCGTGAAATTGAGTCCTTTGACAGAGGTACAAAGGGTCCCTTCTAGTATTTGTTAATTTCGTGAAAAACTAGCTGGACTCGGTCGTCGAGATTTTCCTTGCATTTAGGGTAGAGAGCTCGGCGTTTAACACAAATCAGGGAAAACCACTGGGTTTTCCCAATGACAGGAGGGGTTAAGGGTGATGAGGCAGGTTAAGTGACCGACGGAAATGAGTGACAGTTTTACCTCTTTGGATCACTTCAGACGTAATGAAAAAAAGGGAAGCTTATTCACTGCTTTTGAACTGTCATTATTTAATGCCAGCTCCGATTCGGAGGTTAACCTAATTAAGGGGAGATGATGTGGCATCATGCGTATATACCCCCGCTTTATTTTCGGAAATCAGTGCTTAAGGCGTTTGCTCATTATACTGTATCGTATTCTTTATACAGGATGGCCAATTTATATAATAATAATTAATAAGCACATGTGTACAATTCATCATAGAGCGCTACACGAGCTCACGATGCGTTCGTACAGTTGGTGCGGAAATTTGAAAAAATAGGAAGTTAAAGGTCGGGCCGTGTTCGACCTCTTCGTACTCCGGAAAATATCGAGACAGTTCGTGAAAGTGTAGTTGGAGCGCCCTGAGACGTCTACCAGACATCGTTCTCAAGAACTGGGTATTCAACGCACGACATTATGCACTATTTTGCGGCCATAGAAACTTCAGTTAACCCAAGAACTACAGCCTAGTGACCATGAATGTCGTCAAAAATACAGTGCAATGTTGCAGCTTGATACCCAAAATATCGATTTTTACCGACAACTGATAACACTGATCAACAGCCAAAAAATATCCTAAATAAAATCAACAAAATATTACTATTTTTAATGTGCTAAAACCGGAATGAAACTTATTTTTTCAATATTAGTTCAAGTTTTAGAGATACGGTAATTATATGTGTTCCTGCTGTGACAGTGTTAATATACTGTAATTCACAAGAATGCACGTGCTACATTTTTATATTCGGCAAGGAAAGATGATGTAATCGGCATGATTGTGTTACGTTATACATACGTGTACATTATATTGTTTTATATTAGCCATTTTTTCCTCAGTTGGCTGACAGCGTTCATGCAAGATGTCTAGAAAGTGTGTAAACAATCCAGATCAGTTTTGTTACGTGTGTGGTGACGTGACTTTTGCGTCTCAGAGACGGTCTATTACTCCACTAATAACAAAGGCATATCAGCTTTATTTCGGTTGTAAACTAGGTGATCAAGACAAACAGTGGGCACCCCACATCTGCTGTAATACATGTGCTTTAAGTCTGAGGAGCTGGTTAAATGGCAAAAAACGGTCTATGCGCTTTGCTGTCCCAATGGTTTGGAGAGAGCCTACAAATCATATTAATGATTGTTACTTTTGCATGGTACCTTGTGTTGGACAAGCCACAGGTATGTCCAAGAAAAAAAAAATCGATTATTAACTACCCAAACATACCATCTGCGATGAGACCTGTGCCTCGCAGTGACGAAAATCCTATTCCAAAACCCCCAGAATCCTACACTTGCGAATCAGAAAAGTAATCAGATCATGGCGATCGAGTGATTCGTCAGGAAGAAGATATGCCATCAACGTCAAGAGATCCTGATTTTATACCGAGCACGTCATGCCACCAACCGCACAAAATAACACAGTCAGAATTAAATGATCTTGTAAGAGATTTAGAACTTCCAAAATGTAAGGCAGAGTTACTTGGATCAAGACTGCAGCAGTGGAACTTGTTAGAAGACGATGTTTCGGTATGTGTTTTTCGTAAACGCCACAAAGACTTAGAACCATTTTTCAATATGGAGAATAACTTGGTTTTCTGCGGTAACATTAACGGCTTACTGGCGGCTTTAAATATAAACTATAACCCAGAAGAATGGAGATTGTTTATAGACAGTTCAACATTGAGTTTAAAGGCAGTGTTATTGCATATTGGAAATATTTTACCATCTCTTCCTGTAGGGTATGCAGTTCACATGAACGAATCATATGACAATATGAAGTACCTATTTATTGACATGCATAAAATACGATGAGCACCAATGGCATATTTGTGGCGATTTGAAAGTTGTTGCACTTTTACTTGGGCTGCAGCTAGGCTACACAAAGTTTTGCTGTTTTTTGTGTGAATGGGACAGTCGGGCAAAGGCACTTCATTACACCAGACAAAACCGGCCTGTTCGTCAATTCCTAAAGCCAAGTCAAAAAAATACACAGCATATGCCATTCGTAGATTCGAAAAAAAATGTATTACCACCACTGCATATCAAGTTGGGCCTGATGAAAAACTTTGTCAAGGCATTAGATAGAGATGGGTCAGCTTTTCAACACCTGCGTCAGAAATTTCCAAGACTAAGTGAGGCAAAGGTTAAAGAAGGTATTTTTGTTGGGCCACAGATTCGAAATATTTTGAAAGATACACAGTTTGAAAACACTTTAACAGGTATTGAAAAAACTGCTTGGAATGATTTCCGTCTGGTGGTCACTAATTTCTTGGGAAATAGAAAGCTGACAACTATAAAACCCTTGTCAAAAGTATGGTGTCATCGTATCAAAAGATGGGCTGTAATATGTCTCTTAAGATACATTTCCTACACTCACACCTGGACTTTTTTCCTGACAATTGCGGAGCCGTAAGTGATGAGCACGACGAACGTTTTCATCAGGATATTTCAACAATGGAAAAAAGGTACCAGGGAAAGTGGAATCCTTCCATGCTTGCAGACTACTGTTGGACTCTTGGTAGAGATGCTCCAGAAACGATCCATAAAAGAACAGCAAAAAGACAGCGCATATAGTGATTCTTATAAGTATATGAATCTTGTTAGTTTTTTTTAATATATCCTTAAAAATAAAAAGTTTTTTCTAAACCATAACTAATTTTTTTATTTCATTGTAGTTTTTGAATTCAGCGCCCCAAAATTAACAAAGAAGTGCACTTTTCCCACAAGATACAATTAAAAAACTAAAATTTGTTGTCCAGTGTAATGAGCGATGAAGCCCACTTCCATCAACGACCACTACATCCTAGTCGAGTCACTGTTTGGTGCGGTGTTTAGTATGGAGGTGTCATTGGACCTTACTTGTCTGAAGATGCTGCAGGTAATTCTCTTACTGTCACTGGCAAGCTCTACCGTGATATGGTGCAAAACTTTCGGGCTCCTCAGATCCAACAATTTAACCTGCAAAACATGTGGTTCCAGCAGGACGGAGCAACTTGTCACACAGCTAGGGAAACACTGAATCTTTTGCGAACAATTTCTTGATTTGGTGATGTCAACTGGCCACCAAGGTCACCGGATTTAATGGCTCCTGACTTTTTTTTATGGGGACTGTTGAAAAATAGGGTTTATGCCAACAAACCAAATACTGTAGAGCAGCTGAAGAACAGTATTACGGAAGTGATTGAAAATATTCCTCCCGAAACCTACCACGGACATATTTGTCTGATATTATTTTTCATACATAATTTCAATAAAATATTACGATAAAACAAATGGACGTATTTTATTTCATTTCACAAATATTCAAGATGCATACCAGTCAGTTACATATCGGCCACCCTGTACTTGAACCATTAGGAAGGCCTAAACACACACGTGGGGCTCTAGACAGATACAGAGGAAAAGGGGGGACAGTCTACTACCTACAGACAGTCGCAACGTCCGTAGCTAAGAGACGAATCCTGTTGGGGCGGGATTCGAACCCGCGCAACGCACGGCGGCTGATTAGGAGTTCCATAACGTCTACCACTACGTCAACGTTGCATACATGATTTTGCTTGTGACGCCACGCTTTGTGCATGAACGACAGTATCTCACAAGACTGTGGAGGTTAAACAGTTAATAGCGGCTTATTTTTGTTGATTTTCATCCAACATGTTGACATTTGTATTAAATCGAAACACTTACCACATGGATATACAGGGTGTAAGCGTTATGGTAGTCATTATTGAAATGGGTAATAGGGGGGTCAAAACAAGTCAAAAAGTTCATATGACCCATGGTCCAAAAGTCAATAGATTTTTGTCTAAATGGCTTTATAGTTTACAACTTTAAGTGCTTTATATCGATCACAATCACCACAATCTTACTAATTTCTATAATCTAATCTAAAACGTTTTTAAATTGGGTAATTAATAAATAAATGGCATTAAGTTTTTCTAAGTTAAGCCAAAATCTGTAGTCAGTAAGTAAGTTTCATTAAATTGAATATTTAAAACACACATGACAACAGCGCGTCGGCCATCATCACTCTTATCGAACCAGCAATCGATCGCAATCTGTAACAGTGGTTAGTATGTTGTTTTGTTTTTGTTCGCGTACGTCGTCGTCTTGATTTACAGAATTCAAATCTTGCAGCTCAAATTTATCGCGACAGATTTCGCCAACGGGTACACCCAGACAGAAGGACATTTGTGCAAGTGTACCAAGGACTTCGAGATACATGAAGTTCGGCCCACTAATATTCGCACTCGTGAAAGACAGGTTACTGCAGAGCAGGGGGAACAAATTTTAAATATCCTGGAAATCAATGCAGATATCAGCACTCGGGAATTTGGCCGCCGCGTAGGACTATCGCATACGATAGTCCATAGAATCTTACCATGTACAACGAGTGCAGGCCTTATTATCAGAAGACTACCCTCGCAGACTAACATTCTGTCAATGGTTTTTGCACAAAAACATTGAAAATCCGGATTTTTTTACAAACATTCTAGCGACGGAGGAATGTACTTTTACGCGAGACGGTATATTAAATTTCCTTAATACTCACACGTGAAAATCCTCATACCATTCGCGAAGGTCGTAAGGAAGCTTGTGTGGAAAGTGGGGGACGAGATTTTGAACACCATCTTTAAATACAAAAAAGTAGTGTGGGTTTTAAAAAGAAAAACAATGTATGTATCAAAATTGTGTTCCCTATCTATAAGTGGATTTTTTAATACGTTCAATAAACTTTCACACATCAGGTGAAGCGCTGAGACAGTTAGTGGTAAGTCCGTTTTTTTTAATTGTTTGCATTATCAAATAATGAAATAATACCTAAGAGCCAAAAAATAACAAACTCCATCTTTATTTACACTGCGTTCCGTCGTAATTTGCGTCTGGCATTGCGGCGTTGTCAGATTTTATTTTACTTTAAAATGGCTTTTCTCTAAAAAATGCCGTTTTGACCCCCATGTTATATGAAACGATTTCCTTCTTTCAACTCCCTTTATCACCCATTTAAATAATGGCTATCATAACGTTTACACCCTGTAGTACATTTAGTGTGATGTTATTATGTTATTAGCAAAGTAGTCTCCACGTGTCTTCTTTGCACGTCACTCGACAGTCTGCTCATTTCTGTGCATAACAAAGTGCTTTCTGGATGGAGTTCCAATTTATTCTTAGGTATGTTTTTCTACAGCTTAATTAAAAAGTCAAAACGCCCATAAACTTCGCTATCGGTGACGTGCTATTCCAAGCAGAGGACGGTTTTTTGGACAGCGTAAAACTTTTATAGCCACTCTCAAGCACAGTATTACCCAGTCGGTCTTTCCTGCCGGTAGTATGAGATTCTCCATAACTGCTGCATACTCACAATAACCCTTCAGTCGTTCGCTACACATCCCACCACTGTAATACTTGTATCATTCCATCATGATGGGCAGCGTTGCGCTGAGAAGCATAGAACCTGAAAGGCACCTATCCCAAGAACAACCTCCCAGGAAGGAGTTGTAAGACGAAAAGTAAACAGGCGTCTAGAGAGCCGCTAGATCAGCGGTAGCCAACCCGTCTATCGCGAGCTACCGGTAGCTCGCAAAGGCAATTCTGGCGGCTCACAACATATTTTAAAAAGGTGTAAAAATCATAGAAGCTTCCGTAAATTTTGTAAATTCTCATAATACGGCAACACTGCGGTGAGCGATCTGTTCGAGAACGATCTCGATTACTTTGAACGGAGTTTAGAACTGCGGTTGGGTTAGAGTTGGCCAGCAATTAAAAACATTATGAGCAGTAGTAAGAAGATGAAGACATACCATTTCCATTCGGAATGAGAAGAACAATATTTCTTTACAGAAGTTAAAGGTAAAAATGCATGCTTGTTATGTAATACATCTGTTTCCGTTGCTAAAAAAGGGAATATCGAGAAGCACTATAAAACTGTACAAGAATCAGTTATTTCTACAACAGACAATGTTTTTAAAAAAAATTGACAAAAGTAAGGCTGCAACTGAAGCATCATACCAGGTATCTCAGATAATTACACAAAAGAAGAAACCTTATGAAGACGGGGAAATGATAAACCAGGCATTTTTAGAAGCTGCCAACTTTAGAAATAAAGGCGAGATAGTATCTGTTATAAGATCTATGAAACTTTCTGCTAATACAGTGATGAGACGAGTAGAAGTAATGAGCAATGATATAGTTTTGCAGTTAAGAAATGACTTCGATAACTGTGCTTATTTTTCACTGCAGGTGGATGAATCCGCAGATGTCGTTGACACCTCTCAGATGGCCGTGTTCGTCAGGATGGTTTCCAGCGAGTTTACGATTAAAGAAGAACTTTTGGAGTTTATTCCACTAAAAGGACAGAATACTGGGCAGGACTTGTCTTTTTCTTTTAAAAATATAATTTTTTCTGAGAAAATTCCAATACCGACAATGGCGCTCCAGCAATGGTGGGTCGTGGTAAGGGTCTCGTGGGGTTAAGTCATAAAGATGAAAGTTTTCCGTAATTTCTCCGTTACCATTGCATTATCGGTCAGCAAGCATTATGTGGACATTTTTTAAAACTGAACAATGTTATGAAATTGGTAGTAAAAATTGTGAACAAGATTAGAGCTGAAGCGTTACAAAGAAGATTATTCATTTCAAAAAAAAAATATTTGGAGATGATTGTATTTTTTTGCTAGGGGAAAGCTTTTATAGCCATTCCCAGCCTCTCGTGCCTGAAGTGTAAGATTCTCCAGAAACGCTTGGTTTCTCGATTCTGGGACAACGAACGAAATCGTATAGCAACTACAGCAGCAGCGGTGGTCGCAGTAGTAGACTCTTCGGTCTCCTGATCAGTCGCCGTGCGCTGTGCGGGTTCGAGTCCCGTCCCAGGAGAAATTTTTCTCTTGGCTATGGATGTTGTGATTGTCCGTAGGTGGTAGATGGTCTCTGACTGTCGAACGCGGAGGTACCACCCGGCGGTTCTCGTAGGCGGAGCCAGAATGTGTGCATATTACATGCACACGTGTTCCCTCGCCAGAGTCCGTGTGGCGTCCCCCCTTTCCCATGTATCCCCCTATAGCCCCACGGTACCCAATGGGTGGCCTTAGGCCTCCGTGGTAGTTGGAGTATAAAAAAACCTTGGCCGATGAAAATGACTGGCAATACGGGGAACTACTTCACTCTGAATTCCGAGGGTTAAGTAGGGGATGAGTGCTGAAACGTTTTAAGGATATCATATCTGCAATAGTTTAATTTTTCAAACAATGTGATGAACCGATTTCCGAACTGGAAAATTCAATCTGGCTTAGAGATTTGGGTTTTCTTGTGGTTATTACAGAAAAATCCAATGAACTTAATTTGCAGCTTCAGGGGAGAGACAGAGAACTAGCAGAAATGATTTCTGATATAAAAGCGTTTAGGGGCCGTTCAAGTATTACGTAAGCAGATTTATTACAATTATTTACCCGTCGAAACTATTAAAGTTCGAGAAGCGTCTCGAAATCCTGAGCATGAGTATTAGCAGTAGATGAACTATGCTTTCCACTTCGAATAGCGATGTATGTTGGTCCAGAATATCTAACGGCTTGCGGTTGTCCTAGCATATTGGAAGTGATTTTGATACCAGCATTAATTTATGACGCTCAGCGATTACCCAATCGTGATCAGGCTATTTGATTCTATATTCCATGTGCATTAGAAGAGGTGCTTGCTTATTTGCCGCAGTTATGCTATGTTATCTAAATAATGGATTGATGTTTCAGCGAACTTGCTATCTAAGTGGCTCTTGTGGTATGTCTTCGTCCCTCTGCAGAATTAGATTTTCTGGGAATCAAACGAAGATATGTCCCATTGCGACTAATGTCAAATCCCATTTTACGTAATTCTTGTGTGAGTTCATCAAGAGTTTTTACGCTGCGAATTGATTCCGTTCGTCTTCTATCATCTGCTGCACTCCCAAATAAAGCTATATCCGCGATTGTTTTCAGTAGTGAATGTTGATTGCTTTCAAGATTAGGACGTCCCACTGAATCCCTCAGAGATAGTCTTTTTTTATTTCTGGATTTTCATGACAAATATCTTCTAACTTTCTTTTCATACCGTCCCTGTGTTTCTTCTGAGCAACTGCGTTTTGAACCTTCCTGTTTAAAGACTGTTTTGCTGTTTTTATTTCCTCGCGCAACTTAATGTCTGTTTATCAACTTCAGCACGGCTTGGCATAGTATCTCTGGCAGCATACAAAGCATTCAGATTTTTTCGAGTAGAGCAATCTTATCTTTCATAGCTTCCTGAGAAGGTTTTGCTCTCAGTTTATCTGTATATTCATTAATTTCGCATTGCTTTTGTGATTCATTACCGGGTTTTATTTTATCTTCTTCCTCTTTTGTAATATTTGAAGCTGACTGTATAATTTGTGTTTTTTCTGCAGGTTTACAGGTTACCTAAAGATAAAAACATTCTATGGCTTCTGCTAAAGATTCTCTTATTAAGCTACATAAATACAAAGTATGGCAATATATATGGTACATACAAAACCCTATGGCTTTAAATCTAATATGTTTAAACGAGCAATTCGTTCCTTTCACAAAATACAGAGTGTTAGTTTTCTGTATATATGTATAAAACTAACATCCTGTACTTTATGACTAATTGACGGAATCAATCATAAGAAATAAATCTATAATATAATGAATATTACCTCTATACTTTGAGATAGGCTATAATATTTTCTAATCAGTAAAGAGGAACTTTTTGGCGATTTCTAATATTTCTAGTACTCATGGGTACCTAAAATGATTTCGTCACTCACCTTAGAAAAAAAATTTAGTAGATTGGATTTATTCTTAGTCGCCGCTTGCAATTCTTCTTCGATTCTCTTAGATACAATAATATCTAGTTCCTTGTCGGATGTTGCTTGTAATTTGAAATTTTGCCACACTTCGTTAGCTAACTTTTGTACATTTTGTACTTTCGTACTTGTATGAGATTTTTTAAAACTTTCAAACAATTTTTGGTATAACTTGGATTTGTCTATGTCAAACGACATCTTATTTTAACATTAAACTTTGGCTAATGGAATCAATGATAACACAAATGTTAACTTGCTTTACTATGCTTACAATACGTCTACTCGCTATAGTATCCAAACGAAACAATACACTGATAGAGGAAATTTAGACAAGTGAACACCGCACGGTAATTCCCCTACTCGGTTCTAAAGCGAGTAGGGGAATTACCGGGTGCAGTTCACTAAGCGTATGCATTATTTGCGGGAATCCCCGAAAATGCGTTTCGTTTTCAAGCAAAGACAATGTGAGGGTTGCCATTCGTGTAAAAAAGTAAATAACTACCGATGATGTAATCATCATCTAGACTCCCCTACCCCCCATGTCATCCAAAATAAGCAAAGCAAAATCCCCCCGGCCCCCCATAGTGCTCACGTAATACTTGAACGGCCCCTTATCAAAAAGTTTGAGCTTTGGGAAAAAACTTAATCGATGACGATACCAGGCATTTTCCTGTTCGTTCAGAAAAGATATCTCAAAGCCCATTAGAACGATATGACAGTAAATATCACGTAGAAATAGGCTCTAACTTGAAGCATAACTTCAAAAATCGTTTCAGGGATTTCAGCGAAACTGCTATAGTTTGTTGTTTCACCCTTCATAGAAATTGATATCCAACAGTTTCCAACTTCTGTTACGCAGAATTTTAGCGAAGACATCGCTGCGACAGAAATGGAAATGATTGCGTTTCAAAATGATTTAGCTTTAAAATCATTAGTCTTAAATACAAAATGTATCTGACCTTCAGTAAGTAAAGATAAATATTCAGTTCTATGTCGTGTTACCTTGAAAGTGAAAGCGTTATTTAGTTCAACCTGTGAATCATCTTTTTCAAATATGAAGTTTAATAAAAACAAATACCGTAATCGAATTACAGATCAACATTTGGATAATTGCATTTGAATGGCGGTATCAAATTATACTCCAAACATTGAAAAAATGTCATTGAGTCTAAGTGTCAGGCTTCTCGTCGAACACGCAGTATTTATTTGGACAAGTTTTTGTTTAGAATAGTGCGTTGTTTTTTATTTTTAGTTCCCTTTATTAAATCGTATGTGACATGCTATTGTAGCTGACAAATTTTTGTTTATTTTTCAAACATCCACGATTGGTAGGAATGGATGTAGTTACATATGTAATTGGTTATTAGTTTAAGTTTATTAGTATGTATTAGCAGTACACATGTATGTCGCATACAAATGTATATAATTTCATTTAAGTTGGCTTACATTGCTTATGACCAGTTCACTGTTTATTCCAAAATTATCAGAGTAGCTTAATACACTGGAAAGGTTGGCGACCACTGTGATAGAGGATAATGGCATGATTCAATTATTTGAAATTAGAAACAATATCTGGAAATCGGTGAATGGAAAATGAGAACGATAGGGAACACAAAATCAATACATGAATAAATGAATAAGGATCAAACTATTAGTAATGAATGATTCGGAATTATACGTGAAGCTATAAAAGTTGTTACGAATCCCAGCTGAATAGACCATAAACAGGATTGTAAATTATATTGCGTTGTGTAGTAGTAAAACCAATCAAAACAGCTTCATTGAATGAACGCATTCCTTTCAGATGCAATTGTGCAGAAATATCGGGTTTGTACCAAATACATATTCTGTGTACTTCAAACTACCGAAAAAGCCTATGGCTAAAGTATCACTGGGTACTATGAGACTATTAATGCAGTTGAAACAAAAAATCATACATTTTTTTCTGAGATATTTTACCTCGAAATTGAGATTTTGTTCGAATCTATTCCTAACATTTAGTTAGGCTATTTGAGATTTGATTTTTTCTTCAAAAAATCTCGTAGGAATTCAAAGCGAGATCGAATAAGATCCAAGTGACTGTATTGCAGGGGTAATAGTCTGGCGCAGTATGGTTTGAGCACAATTCTTCACATTCTTAGGCGTTGAAACTCAAATGGAACACAATTAGTTTGGAAAATAGTCCTGGATAATTTTGATGAGGGAAAACTGGAAAAGTTGTAAAAATAATTTCAACAAAATCCGAGTGACTGTCCCGCAGAGTTATAGATTAGAGCCTTGAGCACCACTATTGCTGTCTCAAATCGCGCTTTGCGTTGTGTTAAGTGAAGTAAAATGGAATGAAATTGCTTCCTGGACTTTTTTAACATTTTTGGAGGATAAATCTTTCAGAAAAAAAGTCTAGTATAGGGCTGTGCTTGAAGGCAGACACGTATTATCTATTAGTTTATTGAATGCGATAGTGCACAACCGTGGGCACTTTGATCAAAAGCCGCTGTCAGTCATGTCAGATATGATAGAGCAACGTTAGTAAAGCCCAAACGCTCAACACGCGTAAGTCTATATTTAGAAGATAAAATGAAAAATACAATGATCTGAATGACTGATTACGTCACAGCATTACGTAGCGAATGCAAGAGCGAGAGAGAGGGAACGAATGAGAATTGTCATTTGGGGGAGAAAACATGAATCAATGCGTGAGTTGGCGATTTAACATATGTTGAAGTGGACGCACCTTAAGACTCCTTGTGCTTTGCTGCTGAGGTTCTGGTGCTATCTCATTTTCACAGTAGCCACTGTCACGTGTTCACACGCGTTTCCGGCGTACGGCAAAACGACTAGTCTGAACCCGGTTCCCGCTAGGTCTGCTTCTATGTGCTCAAAAAACTATGGGTATTGATTTCTTTATGGTTAAGGGGTAAGGCGGAGCGAAAGCGCGTCTTTAAAGCAAGCCGTACACGACACAGATTAGTTTATACCTGACAGGTGCGCCTGACTAATGGAACTGTACAGCCGGCTGTTCACGGACTTATTTTGCTCATTTTTACAGTCAACCCCGATTATCCCAAATCCGTTTTATCCGAAACAGATCGCATACAATAATTTCTCCGTTTTAACAGAAGTTCCCCTTTCGGCGTTTGCGTCATTCGATTCGCTGCCGGTGATTCCCCAATCGCGTTTGCGGAATTCACTGGTATGTGTGCGTGTATGTTTGTTTCAGTCAGGTTCATAATCGCTAAGATGGAGTACCATAGAAATAAACGTAAACGCGTTGTTACTACCGAAACGAACAGAACAGAAACTTGAGACAATCAGACGTTTAGTTAGATAAAGGTGATTTGCTTGAAAACGTGGCAAGTGATTTGGGTGTGGGCGTGAGTACCATTTCAGAATGGAAAAAACAACGCGAGAAAATTGAAAATTGGTCTAGTGTTCTGACATCATCGCAGCCGTCATGGAAAACTATGAGAAAGGGGGAATATCAAAAAGTGATGATGCTTTATATATGTGGTTTACACAGAATCGTGAACGTGGAATACCAATTTCCGGACCAATTCTAAAGCAAAAGGTAGTCAACTTAAGTGAAGCATTGCCAGTTATTGAGGTGCCTGATAACTTTACAGCCAGAGATGGTTGACTGCATAGATGGAAATAACGACACGGTATACGAGAATTAAAAGATTGCGGAGAAAAGTTATCTGCCGATAAGTCCGATGCATTGAAATTTGATGAACATTTTAAAAAATTAATGAAGCAGTATGGTTTAAATCCAGAACAAATTTACAACTGCGACGAAACGGGCTTAAACTATGAAATGTTACCAGCGAAAAGTTTAGCTTCAAAAACAAGAATCTGGAGCTCCTGGTTACAAACGCAGTAAAGAACGTGTGACTATCCTTGCTTGTAGCAATGCTTCCGGTACACACAAACTGTTGTTAATCGGAAAATCAGCTAAACCAAGAGCATTTAAACACGTCTGTCCCAACGCTCCTCCAGTGTGGTTTAAAAATAAAAAAAAAAATGCCTGGATGGATGCCGCTCTATTGAAGGACTGGTTTTACAATCATTTTGTTCCCAAGACAGAACGATATTTGAATGAACGCTGATATTCGAAAAAATGTATTTTGCTATTAGACAATGTTCCGAGCCACCCAAGTGAGGAGCAACGTAAAAGTGGAGAAATACGGGTGATGTTTTTGCCTCCTGATGTCACGTCTACAGCCAATGGATCAAGGAGTTTTAGAAAATTTAAAACGCAATTAAAGACGTTTGTTATTAGAGCAAATTTTATATCAAGTTGATAATGTTGATTAACCTCAAGAATGTGGCATATTGGATAGCAGAAGCAAGTAAGAAATTCTACTTTACAAAAATCTTGGTCGGCAGTAATTAAGCAAGAAGTGGAACCTTGCACAGACTATGAGAATAATAACGAAAATTTACATGAGCTCGTCGTAAAAATAGCAGGGTGTGAAAATCTCACCCAAGCAGATGTTGGTGAGTGGATTAATGGTGATGAATTGGTGGAAGAATTACCTGAAACAGAACTAATAAAAACTGTTTGTAACAATGGCGATGAGACAGTTTTAAGTGATGCTAGTTACAATGAGACAGAAATCTCTGCCAAAATATCACATTTTGAGGGATGAGAAGCTCTACAAAAGGCGTTGACTTACGTCGAACAACAAGAAAATGCGACAGCGGCTGATGTGCTACTTATCAAACGTTGGAGGGATGTTGCTGCCAAAAATAGGAACAATGCAAAACGTGTACAGTTAAAAATTACGTTCGTTGTCACTAAATACTCATAAATATGTATGTTTTTATCCACATGTTTATATTTTACGTAACGTTATATAGGTATATACTCACTTAACACATGCATTTACTTTTTTCAATAAAAGCATTATGAGTCGTAATATTTATTTCCATTTTATCCGAAATTTCGATTATCCGAAAGCACTTGGGTCCACATTATTTCGGATAATCGGGGCTCTACTGTCATAAAAAGTATCCCTCTATAAAAGTTGGTAATGTTGAATGTTGTATTCCCCATCCTCAGAGATCTGCGACCTTCAGTCTTGTTATCACAGAAACAGCTTGGGCTAGAGAATTAACGGTGTTGAGAATTAAACATTGACACTCTCCAACAAGCGACATCTTACTAGGATGACTTTGTAGAAGCTATCGGCTATTTTTGTGAAAATGTATACAACGCATGAACATTCGCGCTGTATTTATTTCGAAAACAACTCGCCACATACCCTACGGATTCCTAAAAAACAATTTTGTTTTTAGGTCATACTTGGTAAAAGCGCTGGAAAAAATTGGACAGAATGCATTAGCGAAAGAGGTATGTGGACTATGCTCACTTGAGCGCTGTTAGGTAGGATTGTGGGGATTAAGAAGACCATAAGTCAACGGGATATCATGATGAGTGTTAGGGCCATATGGTCCGTCATTCCTTCAATTGTAGGACGCCTTTATGGCCTTGTTTTTTTTGAGGCTATGTTTTCTTTCTAATTTTTAGGCTTATATAATAGATGATATAAATCAAAAGCATGAGTAGCAACGATAACAACCGTAAAACACATAACTTTGACAAACCCAAGGAACGTCAAGATGGTATCAAGACCTCATATTTTTAATTAGAAACTATTGTATTTTGGTTCTTCATGAATGATCTAATTTGTTTTATTTTTATTTTTACGAAAACAGTGCACTCTAGTAACAAATTGAAGGTAAAAAAACTGGCGTATTATTTTTGTTTGGAAAAATAATGCCACTAATCCCCTGTATCTCTGCTACTGGTGCACATTAATTTTAAGTGAAGACTTTTGAATGTAGACAGTTCTTAGGTAAACCCACATACCAAATCGTATCTGTTAATGAAGCCCTCGAGGAAAAAATATTACATAGAAGACCCCACTTGAAATGCGATCTTGTGTATGATGTTTAATTTTTAGTCACGACTTGTGAATAATATATATATATATATATATATATTATATACACATATAGGTGAAATATAAAGCTTCCGCCTTTAGTTGGGTACTTCGACAAAATTCAAGCAATGAGGACTCTTTATACTTTGTTAGTATCCAGCTTTCAATGGACTTTGCCATCTTCATCTGGAGCTGCAATAACATTGAGAAGAAATAGCAACTATTCGTTCGATCTATCGACACTAACACCTCCAACCTTCTGTCATCTGTCAAATGTTTCATCCTACTTATGATCCGATGCCACACCATTTTGTGCAGCATCAGGTGGTTCACGATGTAATTTTAACTTTCGTTCTAAATATTTTTAATCCGTTTCGATGTGTTCCTGACATACAGCTGTGTGTATTTTATATTAATTTTAATGAATGTACCATGTATCCAGCTTTCACCAGGCTACTAAATGTTTCCCTCAACTTAACCGTTAATTTCATTTAGCAACAATCTCACATACTATTGTAAGTAATTTAAAATCAGTTTGCACAATAGTTGCTATTTCTTCTCAATATTATTGCAGCTGCTGATGAAGATCGCAAAGTCTATTGAGAGCTAGAGACTAATAAAGTATAAAGAGTCCTCATTGCTCGAATTTTGTCGAAGTACCCAACTAAAGGCGGAAGCTTGATTTTTCACCTAACTGGTCTAGTCGACAATGACCACGTCTCAAGATGTATACATATATATGTATATGTATACAATTTTATATTTTTTAAAGATTGATGCTATATTCAACAGCTTTAACGTGTATGATTGCCTTTAGGAAGGGATCCCAGCGGCAATACGGGTGCGCAGGGCGCAACCATTACGCGCAACCTTTTGGCGCAATGTTTGAGTTGCTCTAGAAGGGACAACGCAGTCTGAACTACGAGGGTAGATGCATAGAGTTTATAGATCGATACACTGCACAAAAAACTAGTTTTGGTGCACCACACGGACCTAGCTTAGGACCCTGTTATATTTATTATCGCTCATCCCTGTGGGGGATGGAATACTACTAATAAATAAATATATTTTTGTAAAAAGAAACAATTACGGGATATTATGCGGGTATATTTCTGAAATATTCAGAATTATACGGGGTGACCCAATTTTCACTCGTATATGAAAGTGGTAATTTTTTAATGGTATGCTTCAAATTTTATTGCATCTTTGGATAAACAAATAAAAAGAAGAGTAGAAAGAAGACGATTGATATACCATACTATGGGGTTCTGGTAATTAGGGTCTGAATCACAATGAGTTTTGTCCAGAAAAACTCCCAACATTGGCAACCCGCCAACCCACTGTTTTGAAAGACTTTTTACCACAAAACCTTGGCTTTAACCTTATTGAAGTTTTTCTAATACTCATTTTTGTTTATACATGGTGGTCAAAAACGCAAATGTACTTTTTCTAAAAGTAGTGCAGCATCCTGTATACTCTGGCATTTTGGATCCTCCTTTTATGAACATTTTTTGTTTTAAGGGTCGATAAGGCTTAAATCACTAGTTGTTGAATTATTCAAGTCATAATAAAACAACACATCAAAATTACTGAAAAATCCCATCATCCTTGGAAACAAAAGACAAGCAGGTTAGTTCCATATTGCCACTAAAGATACACATTCAAGGTAAAAATAATCATAACGATATAAATTAATCCAACAATATCTATGATCCGCATTGGTGTCAGTCATTAACAACACATACAATTGTTATTGCTACTCGAAAATATTCCCTCCATGTTGTATACACAGCCTAATTCTTTGTATAAATTCATATTTTCCGGGGTAAAAGGTGGACTTTTACAAACTTATTGCTTAACCTAGCTCCATAATTAAGAAATGCATAGTGGTCAGATCTGGTGCGCTAGGAGGTGAGGATATAGACCCGCCACAAGTAGGTGTCCAGATAGTTACGCACACGGTGATCATATGCGGAAGTGCGCCATCATGTTGGTAGTACTTTTCCAGGCATGTTAGGAAGTTGACATTCCCCAAAAACTGAGGCAAAAGGTCCATCAAATAATTCCAGTATCCCGTGCCTGATAATCTATTCTCGAAAAAAAGTCCCGACAAGTTTTCTGCCAATAAAACGTCCCCAAACTTTCATATTCCATTTGTTCTGCAGATTTTTTGAAGAGAAAAAGCGATAAGAAAAAATTGATCACCCGGTCAATTCTTCCATAAAAGAATTTCAGAACTGATTTGTTAATAAGTTATGATTGAAAAAAGATTGCATAAAAATGCACAAAAATGCTGTTTTTGTCAAAAAAGAAACTGATAACATTGTTTTGAGGTTATTATATGGGGTTGTCCAAAACGGACGCAGGAAAGAAAACGCATATTAAAACAAGAAAGATTGATATTCAAATCAAGTTGGGTACTTTATTTTGAAGGTTCATTTATACCATTTATGTATGAAAAATAATATTGCTCAAATGTTCACCACGACTGGATTTACAGACGTCCACGCGATGGTCGAAATTTTCAATGACATTTTGCAACATGGTCGGTTCTATGGCATTTATCTCGGCAATGATGTTGTTTTTGAGTTCTTGGAGGGTGGCTGGTTTGTTGACGTAGACTTTGCTTTTCAAATATCCCCATAAAAAGAAGTCCAAGGGAGTCAAATCGCACGATCTTGGTGGCCATGGCACATTTCCTCTGCGCGAAATCACGCGATCACCGAAGAAGGACTGCAATCGATGGATATTGACGTTGGTTGTGTGGCATGTTGCACCGTCTTGTTGGAAATAAACATCGTCCATATCCATTCCTTCAAGTTGCGGCAAAAAATAGTCCTCTTTCATCACGTGATATCGCTCAGAATTGACGGTAACGGCGTCCCCGGCCGCATTTTCGAAAAAGTAAGGTCCGATGATGCCTTTTGACCACAATGCACACCACACAGTCACTTTTTGAGGATGCATCGGCTGCTCTTGATACTCACGGGGATCTTCGTTCGCCCAGATGCGGCAGTTTTGCTTGTTTACCGTCCCATTCAAAGTGAAATGCGCTTCGTCGCTGAACATGATTTTTGATGAAAAATTGGCATCAATTTGGCGGTGTTCAAGGAGCCAATCTGAGAACGTTCGGCGCGAAAAATGGTCGGCCCGACGCAGCTCTTGCGTCAATTGGATCTTTTAGGCGTGTACATTCAAATCCTTGTGGAGAATGCGGAGCAGACTGGTTCTCGAAATGCCCAATTCTTGGGATCGACGCGTTGTTGATTGTTTTGGATCGTCTCTCACACTCTCCTTCACAACAGCAATATTTTCCGGTGTACGAACGCTACTTGGCCGGCCAGAGCCTGGCAGATTTACCACAGAACCTGTTGCCTCGAATTTACGCACCAGACGACCGATGGTTGTTTCGTTTGGGCGGTTGTTGCGACCGAAATGTTCACGAAGCGCGCGAAACGCGTTTTTTATTTTTGCACTATTTTTGTAGTGCTCTTGAATAACTTTAATGCGGTCTTCAATCGAATACGACTCCATAGCGATCAATGGTAAACATTCAACTAACAAAATGACATGTCGGTGACAGAAAACAAAGATGGCGTCTATGTCAAATTGACGTTTACTTTCCTGCGTCCTATTGGACAACCCTTTATAAATACAGGGTCACGACATACCGATATTTAAGGGGGGTATTTTTCAGCTATTTTTATCGACAAGTCCACTCCCTACCGTGTCCTACCTCACCCCTCTTGAAATGGCAGCTATTTTTATTTTTACGTTACGATTACGCTAGTGCATATAAGAAATTTGTAATAACTGAGTATATAAGCGTCACAGAATGGTAAATTTGGTGTCATTTGACCGATAACATGTTGCCCTGGCGACTCTTGAAAAGCTTGTATTGATACTAACCGACAAACGTACTTAAAAACAGACAAAAACAGAAAATATACTTCGGAGTTGGGTAAATAACACAATTTTACGGTGATAACTATGACTTATAGCAGCATGACGTCACGAATCTTATATAATCACACTCGCTTGAACGGATCGGTAAACACCAATCCATGATGGTAAATACCATTTTCATTTGGTTATTCGCTTGAATTTGATTTTAGAATCCACATATCTGGTTTATCCCGGGAACAAGTTTTCATCCCATTGCGAATATGACTTGCCAAAAAATTATGACGTATCGAGAGGCCGAATTTGAGGTTAGAAATGTGTCATTTGGGACCTCCCTCCCTCACCTCGTGGATCCTAGCGTCGATTTTCTAGAAATCCTCTCATTATTCATATAACGATTACCTCAAAAGTCTGGTCTGTCCAGTGTAGGAACACAGCTGGTTTTTGAGTCCCACTTTTCTTTCTATATTTTTTTAAGTTCATCCCTTAATGCCTTAATGTTCCATAAATTTTTCAAAACAAGAAAGCCAAGGAGCAAATAACGAAAATAATTTATTGCACACTAGGAATATGTCTATTCAATAACGTAACAAATCGTTACATATTAACAAAATTGAGTAGATGGGTTCAACTGATGGTACATGTCATTTATCAGCTATAAGTTACAATTTACAGTTGGTTATCGTGTTTGGAACGCTGCTTTTTCCCTCGTGCGGCATAAAATGGAAGATCATCACCTTTGGCTCTTCTGTCCCTCATTCGGAGTTCATGTTTTCTGCAAAACAAGCTTACTATCAATTAGGTTGACTATTTTGAATAATTTTCATCAAACAAATGCATTCAATACTAGACAACTATGTTGTTTTTGCTGTTGCGCCACTCTAGTAACAATACACCAATTTAGATAGAAATTTGAGATAGCAATAGCATGAAAAACTGCTATATTTTTAGAAAATAATATTTTGGGTGTTAATAAAATTTTGACCTGTATTTCTATTTACGTACTGCAAGTTGTGATGAATCATCCAAAATTACTGTGCAATAACTTATGAAACCCCAGAAATTGTTTTTCGTATCACATCTACATTTCATTGCTGATTATTCACAATGAGCCGTATTCATATAACAGAGGATATCATTGTACTTGCAAATTTTGAGGGAAATCCTCCAGATGGTATTTATAATAATTTGAGGTAAATGCTTTTGCTTTTTGAGTATACGCATATCCTTCAAAGCAGTGACATAAGTAAAAGGATATTCATAATCTTCACCTTATACTTGGCATAGGAAGTATATCATTCAAAAATTCTGAGTGTGATCAGTAGCAGACTCAACTTCGTAACGAAAGGTGGTCAAACGATGATGGCGGAAATTGTGGATATTAGGGATGTTAAAACGTACAAACCTCGTTTACCTACACTTGGTCGTGACTTCAAAGAATTATATGTTCGACGAAGCAAATGTACAATGGCTCGCGGACAGATTTTTTGTTGAGAAAGAGGAAACTCGAGGAGGAGCATTTTCATGTATTCTACGCGATCTCGGTGACCCTGAACATCAACAAGGTATTGGTTAGGAACTTGGTGTTAGTCAAGCAACGGTATCTCGGACTGTGGATAGAGTTGTGAACAGCATAGTTGCACAGTCGAACGAATGGATCAAGTTTCCAACTACCAACCATGAACTGATAGAGGCCAAGCGGATATGGCAAAGCATGTATAAAATTCCGACAGCAATTGGTGTAATTGATTGTACACATATAGGAATCCTGAAACCAAATCGCCATGGAGATGAGTATATCAACCGAAAAGGGAAACCTACTTTAAATGCGCAAGCCACTTGTGATGCCAGAGAGATGTTCACAAGTGTTTATGTCAGTTGGCCTGGATCATTGCATGTTTCCAGAATATGGAGAAATTCACAGACTAGATCACAACAAATAAATAAAGCAAATTTGGTACTACTTGGCGATGACGGTTATGGTATTGAGCCATGCCTTATGAAATCCTACTCCAGGTGCAGAAATAATATAAAATAAGCTTTTAAAATAATAAAGAGTTCTAATACGCTGTTTCGGTCAACTGAAAAGCCGGTTTCCTATCCTACAGTATGTTTGCCGCGTAAAGTTGGAAAATGTGCCAACAATAATTATTGCTTGTATTGTACTCCATAATATTGCGAAGAACTTGGGCGATCCTGATTTTGAGTTGTTGAACAAGACCCAGATCAAGATGAAGGAAATCATGAGAATGACGAACTTCCTCTCCGCCAACTAGGTCGACAAATAAGAAGAAACTTGAGTATTATGATAAATAGTTTTACTGATTAAAGTGTATTTATAAGTTATAATAAGTTTTATTTTCGTGAACATCATAAGTTACAGGTGGCTGCTGACGCTGCATCATTTCTAATTTCATTTTATAACTTACTCTTGTTGTAAAATACTTGTTTGGTACTGCCATAATAGCACTAGACGTTGCAGTTATTTTATAGTTAACCCTTTGGTTTCCCGAGTTTCGTATTTCTCTGTTGCTAATTTTGGTGGCAATGTCTTCTGAATTGCTGTCGCTGTAATACTATCTGTTTGCTCACTGCGCTCGGTATATAGTTTACTTCCTTCTTCTTGAACACTACCAACTCGAATGGCACCTCTAATTTTCCCAGTTGTAGGATTACAGTCACCTTCCATAGCTTTCAGCAACTTTTTTTCCCAATCTAACAATTTTATTGCTTTATTAACAGTTTTTTTTTAGATCTGTTTTTTCTTCATTCTTGATTTCATGTTGTTGATTTTTTTTAATAAGCCTTTAGTATCTAATACTTTACCGGACGTTCATTCGTCTTTTTTAAACATCTTCTTCAAGACATCGTCCTTTCTCATTTTTATTTTTGGAACTGCAGGTCGTTGCCATTATTTTCTATAGTTTCCTCATCACTTGATGATGACATGCTTATTAATTTGATAAAAAACTGTATCCAGTAAAAATAAGGAACGCTCTGTATAAGCTCTGGAGTACAACTGTCAGTGATGCTGAGTGAACGAACTCGCACGTCAACTACAAGCTGGAACAAGTCAGGACATGTCGCTCAAGATACAAATACCAGTCAACCTTTTACTTATTCTTGGAGGATATCCTCACGAGTATAAGTTAATCGTAATGAATATGAAAACAAGGATATGCTTATACTTCTACCTTGTTCTCCGAAGCAAGACCTTATACTTTTACCTTATGATTCCGAGAATATGCTTCTCTTGTATGAATACGGTTCAATGATATAACGAGTGTACATACCTGTAAGGTACACCTGGGGGTTCAAATTCCAAATCGCTTTGTCTGACAAAAATCCAGCATAATCTGTCATCCAGAAGCGGGTCTCTTTTTCCTCTGTTTGCCCAAAATGGTCCTTCCTCTTGAGCTGACCGTTTCAAGCATCCTTGTCCAGAACAGGGCGAATCTTCGCCATGTGACGCCAGCATTTCATCCGCGGGGTACCCAGCTAGTCTTTTTAGAGGAACTTGTGTCTACAAAATATAATTGGGTTCATAGGTAGTGGCTCAAAACATTTGCAGAAAGGGTGTAACAGCAAATCACCATCTTTCACCAAGTGCTTATATTGCGAATATATACATATAATAAGCTACATAGCTTCACTTTTGCATACATGTTCATCAAAACACAAATAATGTGTTTAATTAAGAGAAATATAAACCTTACCACGCATGAAGTGATCTTACACAATGCTTTCAGGAATTGTAGAAGGAGGCATCATCTTCACGGTCTAGAAATAAATAATCTTTTCTTTTAGAATTGAAACTACGAGCAGTTTAAAATTAGTTTATTACAAAAAAAACTCTTGTGGGTTTCGGAAAAACTTCGGCATTCTTCCTTGGGTAACAATTTCCAAATTTTCTTTGTAGCATTAACATAGAGAAAATGATTATACAGTCACAAATCCAATCCATCTGAGTATTGATTGACATATTATCTGATTCTACCCAAAACAGAATATAGTTATATGAAGAACTTCTTTTGACTACGGTCAAACATTATGAGGAACAAACCTCGTTCTTGGTACGGTTTCAAAACTTATTTATTCATTCATTTACGATTTCCCATTACCTAAAAAACATTATGTTAATGTGACAAATTACAATATATTTATACAGGGTGTAAACGTTATGGTAGTCATTATTAAAATGGGTAATAGCGGGTTCAAAACAAGTCAAAAAGTTCATATGACCCATGGTCCAACAGTCAATAGATTTTTGTCTAAATGACGTTATAGTTTACAACTTTAAGTGCTTTATATCGACCACAATCACCACAATCCTACTATTTTTTATAATGTAATCTAAAACGTTTTTAAATCGGGTAATTAACAAATAAATGGCATTAAGTTTTTCTAAGTTAAACCAAAATTTGTAGTCAGTAAGTAAGTAAGTTTCATTAAATTAAATATTTAAAACACACATGACAACAGCCCGTCGGTCTTTCATCACTCTTATCGAACCGGTAATCGATCGCAAACGGTAACAGTGGGTAGTTATCGTTTTGCATATGGTCTAGAATTTATTACTGTGACTGTATTTATGGGCCTGCACTAAGATCCATTGAGATAAGGAGGCTTCAGACTATTCAAAATGCGTGTCTCAGATTTACTTGTGGAGCGAGAAAATTTGAGACAGTATCACATAAAAATAGAAAAGCTACAAAAAATACACGTATTGACCTTGACCCATAAAGTAATCACAATACAAGCCCCTCCATATCTATCAACCAAATTTATCAGATACTCAGATGTTAATCAACTGAACACAAAGAATAAGCATATCTTGGTTATCCCGAGACATTCAACATCTCTATTTAAGGTCGTACATATACAAGGTGTAAACGTTATGGTAGTCATTATTGAAATAGGTAATAGGGGGGCTCAAAACAAGTCAAAAAGTTCATATGACCCATGATCCAAAAATCAATAGATTTTTGTCTGAATGGCTTTATAGTTTACAACTTTAAGTGCTTTATGTTGACCACAATCACCAGAATCTTACTAATTTTTATAATCTAATCTAAAACGTTTTTAAATTGGGTTATCAACAAATAAATGGCATTAAGTTTTTCTAAGTTAAGCCAAAACTTGTAGTCAGTAAGTAAGTAAGTTTCATTAAATTAAATATTTAAAACACACATGACAACAGCGGGTCGGTCATCATCACTCTTATCCAACCAGCAATCGATCGCAAACGGTAACAGTGGTTAGTTATTGTTCGCGTACGTCGTCGTGTTTATTTACAATGTTCTCGAATCAAGAGTTTGCCGACATGCTGTTAGTTTACGGTGAAGCTCGTCGGAATTCAAATCTTGCAGCTCAAATTCACCGCGACAGATTTCGCCAACGGGTACACCCAGACAAAGACTTCGAGATACAGGAAGTGTTCAGCCCACTAATATTCACACTCGTGAAAGACAGGTTTCTGTAGAGCAGGAGGAACAAATTTTAAATATCGTGGAAATCAAGGCAGATATCAGCACTCAGGAATTAGGCCGCCGCATTGGACTATCCCATAGTCCATAGAATCCTACGGGAAAATTTGCTTTATCCCTTCCATGTACAACGAGTGCAGACCTTGTTACCAGAAGACTATCCTCGCAAACTAACATTCTGCCAGTGGTTTTTACACAAAAACATTGAAAATCCGGATTTTTTTAAAAACATTCTAGCGGCGGACGAATGTACTTTTACGCGAGACAGGATATTAAATTTCCATAATACTCCACGTAGGCTCAAGAAAATGCTCATACCATTCGTGAAGGTCATTTCCAACATTTTAAAATAAATATTTGGGCGGGTGTTCTTGACGATCAGGTAATTGGCCCTTTCGAGTTACCCCCAAAGTTGTCAGGAGAAGGATACCTTAGCTTTCTAGCCAATAACCTACCAGAAATTTTGTAACAGACCTTAGACAACATGGCCAGCAAGATCTCCTGACCTCAATCCGATGAATTTCTGGTATTGGGGATGGTTTATGGGGCTGGTCCAATAACAACTGAACCACAACTTCGCGAATATTTTTTTAATGCGGCTGAAATAATAAATGGACAACTTCGAGGACCTAGAGTAAGAAGAAACTGGGTTCGTACTGAAGCTTGTGTGGAAAGTGGAGGACCACATTTTAAACACCTTCTTTGAATACAAAAAAGTGCAGTGTGGGTTTTAAAAAGAAAACCAATATATGTATCAAAGTTGTGCTCCCTATTTATAAGTGGATTATTTTAATACGTTCAATAAACTTTCACACACCAGGTGAAGCGCTGAGATAGTTAGTGGCAAGTCCGTTTTTTTTAATTGTTTGCATTTTACGAGTACATTATCAATGAAATAATACCTAAGAGCCAAAAATAACAAACTCCATCTTTATTTACACTGCGTTCCGTCGTAGTTTGCGTCTGGCATTGCGGCGTTTTCAGATTTTATTTTACTTTATAGTCTATAAAAAAATGCCTTTTTTGACCCCCATGTTATATGAAACTTTTTTATTCTATCACCATTTAAATAATGACTATCATAACGTTTACACCCTGTATAAATTATGGAACTAAACAAGAACTAAAGATTCATGTGATACCCAACTTACTTATATTTGAAAGTTAAAGAGAAACATTTTTCTTGCGATTTTGATGCGCTTAATATTGCCACTGAAAACGTCTATCCTATAGCTTACAGCGGCGTTGTCAGATCTGAGGACTCTATTAACTGGTTCATTCATACCATAATCCGTAGAATGATGTGGAAACGTAAACAGGTCTCGATTGTGAGTACGTCGTTCATTAACATTAAGATTTATTTGTGCAAGCACCTCTGGACGATCAATAAAACCATTAACTATTTTAAAAAGGAAATAAAAATAAGAATATCCCTGCGGAGTTTCAATGAGTCTATATTTAACTGACTCCCGTTTTAATAGCTGCCTGTTTTAAAAATGTACCTTGCACAGCTTCAATGGATGGAGTTAATGTCACCACTTAAATGGCGATCATACCACTGTGTGGTACTCCAAAACACCAAAGAGCAGTATAAAATTTAAAAAACTTCTACAGAGAGATGTTTGGTCGATCTAAAATGTATCCCAATATTTTATATGCTTTAGACGTAATTTCTCTAACGTGTTTCAAATGTTAATTTTGTATCAAAAGTTATACCTAAAACCCTAACTGTATCAGTTCTCATGAGGTCACGGTTTCCAATTTCATATTCATACGGCTGAAGCTTATCTAGTAAAATTTATTCAAATGTTTATCTGATACTGAGTGACAAAAAAAAACGTATATTTATTAGAATTCAAAATTTTTTACATACCGATTTATCTTGCCAACAACAAGTGATAAAATGGTCAGGTTTTTCTGTGGTGGCTGCGTGTACGAGCCCCTTCCCACTTCAGTTGGCCCAACTATTGAAATCTTAGTTTTTTTCTTATCAAACACAAATAATAAAAATGTAGCAGGGTGTTATAGGTTTAACATACTAACAATGAATATTTTGATAATATATAGTAGAAAACACCAACTTTATCACTCCCTAATCAAATTTGCAGCATAAAAATAACACATGTTGCAATTACAGCATATCAATCTATTTTCATTTCAATGCAAAATAAGTCTATAACGCATAGGTGGCTGTGAAAAATAAAAGCCATGACAATTGTTTTTATTAATTACAGCTGTCAGAATACGTTTAAAATAGGTTTGGGTAGTTAAGGTTTTAAAAATGGGTAGAGGAAAGGTTATTAGTGAGAAAATTCGGTTACTGGTATTTAAATTTTTTAATTCTGGGAAATCAAACTCAGAAATTGCAACTTTGTTAGACTTATCGCGGTACAGTGTGAGAAATATTGTTAGAAGATATAACGTAACTGGTTCAGTTAATATTAAGCCACGATATGTGAAAAAAAAGTAATATCAAAAAAGTAATATCAAAGTAATATCACAAATGCCTAGAAGAATAATCGTGAAAAACAGGCGTGCCAATTATTTACAACTAAGTGCTCTGTGGAGTGACGCTGTTGAAAGGCGAATTTCGAGGTCCAGAACTCATAGAGAGGCCCACAAACTGGGATGTAGCACTTGCAAGGTAAGTTTATATATAAAAAAAGTGAAGTAAAAACCCTAAAGTTGCTCAACTTGTTTATAGGCCAAAGAAAAGCCACTATTAACTCCACTGCAAAAGATAAATCGGCTTAGATGGGCTAAAGAACATAGACAATGGACACCTTAACCTCAACAATGGTGTGCAATACAATGGAGTGATGAGGCCCGATTCAAAATTTGTGTTGGTGACAGTCGCAGTAGAGTTATTCGCAAAAAAATGAAGCATTCCATGTTAACTGTCTGAAGAGAAAAGTGAAATTTCCAGCATCCATTATGGCCTGGGGCAGTATGTCATCAAAAGGAGTAGAAAAACTTCATTTTATTGATGGAAATGTGGATACAAACAAATATTTGGCAATTTTAGAAGAATCGCTTTTACCAGCGATGGAAGAATGTTTGGCATCCGGCCAAGATTTTGTGCTTCAGCAAGATGGTGCAGCGTGCCATACCTCAAGAAAGGCTATAAAATGGATGGAAGAAAATAATGTACCACTTTTGAAATGGGTTTCTAGCAGTCCAGATCTGTCACCTATTGAAACTTTGTGGACGAGATGAAAAAGGTTCTATGACAACATCCTGCTCGTACAATCACCGAACTGAGACAAAAGCTTCAAGA
This sequence comes from Acanthoscelides obtectus, assembly GCA_963669975.1. Taxonomy (NCBI): domain Eukaryota; kingdom Metazoa; phylum Arthropoda; class Insecta; order Coleoptera; family Chrysomelidae; genus Acanthoscelides; species Acanthoscelides obtectus. The sequence goes on from CAVLJG010000002.1 coordinate 17,612,130, forward strand.
AATTTGGGATTGTTTTACACCAAATGTTTGCCAAAACTTGGTTAACACTATGTCCCAAAGAATTTCAGCCGTAATAAAAAATAAAGGTGATGTTACCCAATGATAATCTTTCAATTGTTGCTTTGTTAACTTCGCGCATTTATTCGCACATTGTTTATTTGTTCAGATGTTCTATTAGTTATAGGTCTAAGTGATTTCAAATATGTATTTTTTACGACTAGAGTGTATCTAAAATGTTGTTGAGAAAATAAATTGTTTTAGAAGTAAATAGTTTCGCCATGTTTAGTTTATAAAGGCATATTTTGGTACAAATCTTGAAGTGGGCCAACTGAAGTGGGAGGGGGCTCGTATTGTTTGGTGATAAAGAAACATTCAGCTTTCGTACATTTACGGTGTCAGTTAAATGTAAAATTTCGAGGAGCTTATTGAGAAGCCTTTTTATGAATACCCAAGATGCCTAGAGTGCGTAGAATTCGGCAGGTGTCCCAGCTAAGTGACTTTGTGAGGTTGCGTGAAGCCGGTCTATCGATAAGAGAAGTTTCTAGGAGGACCAACAGATCCACTGCAGTGTGAACGAGCGTGTAAGGCCGAGGACAGCGATCGAGGGGTTCTGGACGTCCAAGAGGGACCACAGAGCGACAAGACCGCCGGTTAAGACTTCTGGCTCTGAGAGACAGATTCAGTAGTACTCGAGCCATCGCTAATCAGTGGTTTGGAGAGCATGGAAGGATAGTTGGTATGCGTACGGTATATTGCCGAATACGACAGTTTGGCTTTTTTTCTTATCGCCCAGATTGGGTGCTACCTCTCACAGCTGAACATCGGCATAACCTTTTGGTGTAGAGAAAGAATTCTCTGTCTGGGGATGCACGATGGAGCGTCACGTTCACCACACCGTGGGAGTTGTGGTTGCTTATGGTAGCAGATCACGACTAATTTTCATCAAAGGTAATATGACATCCCGACGCTATATTCAGGAAGTAGTGGATCCTCATCTTATTCCATACTTAAACACCACCCAAAACCCGATTTTTCAGCAAGACAATGCCAGACCGCATATTGCATCGTCAGCCTTCATGGATCAACAAAGTTGCAGTGCTGGAATGAGATACCGCAACAAGATATCGATCACCTTATCAGCACGATGCCCAGGCGTGTCAGTGTATAAGAAATCGTGTATCCTCAATACATTATTGAACCAGCTTCTGCAGTCAGTTGACTAATCAAGCTGAAAATTTCCTAGTAAGGGACACCGAACATATATGCCAAAAATTAGTAAAATCGGATAAACATACCTAGGTGTTTACCTTTTCTTATCACTTAGTATATGTATTAGTATTATACCATCGAGTAAGATTTATGAGATCTCTTTGTCAGATTTCCTCATAGTGGATATTTTCACTGTTTTGAATAACCTAAGATCACCTGCAAAAATCAAACAACTCCTGCTATTTGATATAGATTCTGCATCCCCGTTAACAAATAAGGTAAATAAAACTGGACCAATGTGGGAGCCTTGAGGACACCTGAAAAGACATTGATTGGATTAGATAATGAACCAGCATATCTGACACACTGTGTTCGTTCCGACAAGTAGCTTCTAAGTTGACTGCTTGATACTCCCAAACTTTCTAATGTATGCCAAGAGCAGATCGTGATTTACTTTGTCGAAAGCTTTCATATAATTCGTGTAGATGGGAGTCTACTTGAAGCTTGTTTTCAAGAGCAGTTATTATGAAGTTCTCATAAATGATTTAATTTGTATCTACCCATTACTTATAATTCCATGAAAATTGGTAAATAGTTTCAGAGGAATGTAGTAGCAAGGATTAGCGGACAGGTAGACCGATCGAAATGAGAATCATCCAAAAAACGTGGTATTTCAATTTCGAAATTTTCCACGTTTATACTATTCTTTGGTCTAGGTACTATCAATTGTAGTAAAAATTATATAGCATAAGCTTACAAAACTTAATGAAGAAATGGTGTCAAGTAGGTTGCCATTCCATTTCTCAGGCAAAGCTGACATGAGTTCTTAAAAGACTATATTCGGAACAAGTTATCCTCTCTATGAAAAAAATTAGCTACGAACGTGTACAGGGTGTTCCTTAATGATATGCGAATATTTAATGGTGTGAATCTACACGAAAAATTAATGTTGTTTGCTTTATAAACTGTGGTCCAAAAATGTTTCCTAACAAAAATTCGGGGTGTTGAAGTTTTAGGAAAAAAATGGAAATTAATTAATATTTTCAGAACCGTTTCAAATATTTCACTGATATTTAGTAAGTAGTGAAAGTTAATAAAGCAGCATATTATTCAATGCAAAAATAATTTTTAGCTTTAACAGTGGCGTGCGTACGGGTATTGATTCGATATTATTTAAGGAAAAAATTTTACGCCAATGGGTTTTCGCCAAATAAAAATTATTTCTGAATTCCCCATTCAATTTAAAACAGATGATCTCTCTTGAATTGCTGTGCTTTGATGCGCATTTTTGGGTAAAAAAATAAAAACCGTTCTATTATCTAACTTGCAAAATTATTATTAATTTAATTGGAAAAATTAAACACATCAGGGGTAATGGACAACAACAACAACTGACAATATAAACATAACATTAAAACCAACCAAAATGATTACAAAAATTGTTGAAAATGACCCGCTTCACTCAGTATGCATGCTTCCGCCCTCCTTATGGAATTGCGCACTCGCAGAAATATCCCTGGAGTGTTTCTAATTCTATCACAAGCTATTCTTTCTCTTAATTCCTCTACAGAGTTAATGGGACTTGTGTACACTAGTGCCTTGAAGAAAAAGAAATCTAAACTGTTGAGGTCTAGGGACCTTGGTGGCCATTCTTGGGGCCCACCGCGGCCAATCCAACGATTTGGATAAACAGTTTGTAAATAATTACGAACCGCTACACTGAAATGCGCTGGTGCACCATCATGCATGTACCACCTATTGTTTCTTATTACTAATGGAACATCATCAAGCAGCAAAGGCAACTGTTGTTGAAGAAAATTGAGGTAAGTATGTCCGCCAAGTCGTCCCGGCAAGAAGAATGGGCCAATAAAGTGCTTTCCAATAATTCCTGCCGATACGTTAACCGAAATTTGGTGTTGGAAATGGGTTTCAGTTACGGCATAGAGATTTTCTTCTGCCCACAAATGATTATTGTGGAAATTCTGAATGGCATATCGAGAAAAATTAGCTTCTTCCGTGAACAGAATCATTGATTCAAATTGCGGATTTTGTGTAATTTTTGTGAAGGTACCACTGACAAAAGGTCACACGCCTTGGAAAAACAATGGGAAGTAATGCCTGTACTCTTAAAACGATATAACAAAAAATCCACTAAAATTCTCCAAACAATTTGATGGCAAGTATTTAAGTGTCTAGCGATCTTCCTAGTACTCGTTTCAGGATGTTCTTCGACTTCGTGTAGCACTGCTTCCTCAATTTCAGGTGTTCTCACACTTAGAGGTCTACCTTCAGATGTTCCTTTTCGGACAGAACCAGTTTCAACAAGACGACGATGAATATTAGAAAAGGTTCGACTATCTGGCAAAGCACGATCGGGATATCTCTGGTGATAAATCCGTCTGGCTTGCTCACCATTACCGTCGGCAAAGCCATATACATAATGCATTTCCGCCATTTCTGCATTTGAATAATTCACCATTATTAACAAGATTGTAAAAACTAAATAATGAAAAAGATGTCACAGCGAACAGATTTGAATAACAGAGACTTGTCAGATGTCAAAAGCCAGTGACATATTTCAAAGCAACTAGATATTTATTGCTAAATTGCATTCTTCAATTATTACATTAATTTTCTCGGACAATAGAACGGTTTTTATTTTTTTACTCAAAAATTGCGCATCGAATGAAAGCAACTCAAGAGAGATCATTTGCTTTAAATTGAACGGGAAATTTAAAAATATATTTTTTTGTCAAAAAATCATTCGCATACCATTTTTTTCTTGAAAAATATCGAAGTCAATACCCGTACACACGCCACTGTTCAAGCTAAAAATTATTTTTGTATTGAAAAATATGCAACTTTATTAACTTTCACTGCGTACTAAATATCAGTGAAATATATGAAGCGGTTCTGAGAATATTAATTATTTACCATTTTTCTTCCTAAAACTTCAACACCCCGAGTTTATGTAAGAAAACATTTTTGGGCCATAGTTTATAAAGCAAACTAACATCAATTCTTCATGTAGATTCACACCCTTAAACATTCGCATATCATTAAGGAACACCCTGTATACTTTGATATGCAGATGTCGAAGATTCATCGTACTTAAGTAGACCTAGCTAATGACCTCTTGATTTCGTGTTCTGAAACAATTTGACTCATACCTTTCCTTTGAAACATCCAACAAAGGCGTGGGAAGTATGAAGTCAATCTACTTGACGCTTTTTGTTTGTTCTAAAATGAGCAAGAAGATGCCGTTTCAGTCAATGGCGATCGTTGCCATAACGTGCTTGGCTGCTTTCCAAAAGCTGAAGAGAATGGGTTGAACGACGATTGGTTTTAGCTAACGCAACAGCCGAACTTTTGGGCACCATTTTTGAAAAACGAATAATTAACCGAAACATTCGAATCCGTTAGACTATATTTTGAAAGAATCCGTTAAGAATTATGCTAATCATCCAGAGATAATTGATTTCAAACACTGTTTTATTGTCAAATGTTTCCGATAAAACCATAATTGAAAAAATATTTTTTAGTTTCCTTTTACAGCTGATTCAGATTTCAAGTTTCAAATGGAAGGTAAAAATCAGTTTTTATGAAATACAAAAAGAGCAGAAAAATGTTCAAAGAAGTTGAATCAAATTGTACATTTCTAACACTTATTCGAATAGTTTGGATAAACTCACTGGAAAAAACACGGTCCACGCTCAGCTGTGGCACTGCAGGCACTGACGTTAGAAAAGAGTTTTCCCATAACTACCATAACGATTTCTTCATTGGAAGGCCAAAGATTTCCCAAAGTCCCAAAGCTAAGGAGTATGTAATCAAAATATAGGAGTTTGCGCAAAGAAAAATGTAATTCCATGGTATGAATCCCGGATCACAACCAGATAACGTCACATGCGCCCTACTTATAGTCCAGTCAGAGTGTTATCTGAGGTGAATATTTTTACTTTCTACAGATAACAAAATGGAAGTATTGTGGTCTCAACAAAATGGCGTCAAGAAGGTTGACTCTGCACCTTCCATGCAACGTTGTCATCAGTTCGTAAAGGATTACGCTCGGCACGAGGTCTCCCTGAGCCAGCTACAAATATGTCATAATTTGATAACGATAACGTATCTAACTTATATTGTTAATGTATGTTTGGAAACTGGAAGCTTTGCTAATGTCTGGAAAGAAGCAATAATTCTTCCTGTAGTCAAAGTAAAAAATCCCATAACTCTTGATCATTTACGACTCGTCAGCATACTGTGTTTCTTCTCAAAGATATTAAAAACAGCTGTTTACCTCCAACTAATTGAATATTTAGAGATGAGCAATTTACTTCCTGTCCATCAGTCTGGATTTCGTGCTGGACACAGTACAACTTCTTCATTTCTCCATTTGACAGACAATATCTTAAATAATATGGATAAACATATTAATACAGTTTTGAGTTATGGTCGACTTCTCTAAGGCGTTCGACACTGCTAACCATAAAATTTTGTTGAGTAAGTTAAAGTATATTGGACATTCTCACATTCCGCTTAAATTTTTTGAAAATTACTTAACTAATCGTAAACAAAAGGTGAAGACAGTTAGAGGTGTCTCATCTTCTGTTGCCGTTTCTTCAGGTGTCCCTCCGGGCTCTGTGTTAGGTCCTCTACTGTATTTAATAATAATAATAATAATAATAATCCGGCTTTATTTATACAAAGTATAAAAAGGCGAAGTGTCGCTAAAAAGCGTTTTTCAACTTAACCCAACAAATATTGATGTATATTTTCTAATCCCAATGAAAACAAGAGTTAAAAAAAACCTGTAACGAGTCCTTATTCATGGCCATGGTCTACTTACTGGGCAATGGAATCAGAGATAAAATTCTTCAAACTTTTTTTGAAATTCTTTATCGAGTAGTGAGTGAACTCGGTAGGCAACGCGTTGTATAGCTTGATAGCAGTATATACGTACGACTTTTTAAATAGAGATGTTGAATGTCTCGGGATAACCAAAATATGCTTATTCTTTGTGTTCAGTTGATTAACATCTGAGTATCTGATAAATTTGGTTGATAGATATGGAGGGGCTTGCGTTGTGATTACCTTATGGGTCAGGGTCAATACATGCATTTTTGTAGCTCTTCTATTTTTTGAAAACCCAGCTCACGATATTTATGTGACACTGTCTCAAATTTTCTCACTCCACAAGCAAATCTGAGACACGCATTTTGAATAGTCTGAAGTCTCCTTATCTCAATCGATCTTAGTGCAGGCCCATAAATACAGTCACAGTAGTGAATTCTAGACCATATTAAGGTTTCGCACAACTTCAGCTTGAGACCAGTATTCATACTTTTCCTATGAGGAAATAATTGCTTCAAGACACCGAATGATGTTCGGCACAGTTGACTAACGTGTTTTTCAAACCTCAAATCAGAATCAATCCAGAGTCCTAAATTCTTGCACTCATTTTTTATAGGGATCGGTTGATCTAAAATGCCCAATGATAGTAATGGTTTTGCCTGACTTTTTTTGATTTTTGGTCCAAATATAACTGCGGATGATTTTAACGGGTTAATTTTCAGATTATGGGCACAAGATACGTTAGATAAATTTATTAAATCATTATTAATCAAATGTTCGGCATTTTTTAAATCTTTAATATCGAAGCCAAAGTACAATTGAGTGTCGTCAGCATAGTGATGAATACTGCAGTATTCAACGTACTCGTGGAAGTCAGAAATGTAAATTGAGAACAATAATGGTCCCAGAATGGAACCCTGACCCTGACCCAATCACAACCATCTGACTCCTGTCAGTGAAATAACTTAATACAAAATTAATTGCAGATTCCGAAAAACCAAAGTATATAAGCTTTTTCACAAGAATAGATGGTTCCAGGGTATCAAAAGCCTTTGTATAATCAAGCAACACTAAGCATGCTAAATTTCCTTGATCCACACTTCTGATTAAGTCATCAGTGATGTTAGCCAGAACTGTTGTTGCGCTGTGGTTTGATATATACTTTTGATTTAAATTCATATATTGGGCATTGTGCTATACAAACTTACGCGGATGATACGCAGCTTTTTTTTCATTTTGACTTGTCTCATCTGGATGAAATGTCATATAAGATAAATTGTGATCTTGCCAACATCACTGATTTTTGTAAAAGACACATGTTAAAGATTAATCCGGATAAGAGTACTTGCATACTTTTTTATCCTAAACATTTGCATAATAATTGCATTGAGCATCAACAACGAGCTCATTCCTGTTGTGGAACAAGCAAAAAATCTTGGTATCATCTTCGACTCTCGTTTAAGATTTGACAAACATGTGTGTCATCTATCGAAATCCACCTACATCAAATTAAGACTGTTATATGCTAAAAGATTCATTTTGAACTTTAAAACGCGTAAGAAGCTAGTATATAGTTTCATAATGTCCAGCCTCAACTACGCTTTAACCTTATACTATCCTTGTCTTGACTCGATGAATCGGTGTAGGATCCAAAGAATGCAAAACAACTGCTGTAGGTTTGTATATGGTCTTCGAAAATATAGTCATGTCTCCTCTAAGATCAAGGAGTTGAAATGGCTGAAAATGGATCAACAATTTGAATATAGTCTTAAGGTATTTGTGCATAAGATGCTGTGTACTAAAAAGCCCATCTACCTCCATAGTAAATTGGTAACTAGAGGAATCATTAATCTTAGAGATCTGAGGCATAATAATATTCTGACAATGCCTTTGCACTACACCGCATTGTTTCAAAAATGTTTCACTTTCAATGCTGTGAGGTTATACCACTCAACCGACCCTGCCTGGAGAAGCAAAAGTGTAGTAACATTCAGGAAGCTGGTTAAAAATCAGCTGTTAGTGTATCATAATTAGTTGTTATTATCTTTATGTTTTTTTGTGTGTTGTCATCCGTTCTTGACTGGTTCCTTTTTGGTAAACCAATATAGCGCGGATTTATCAATTGATTGTATTTTTTCCCTTTATTATTAGCTTTCTTAGTTGAAAGCCAGATCGATGCATTTATTTTTAGGTTGCCTGTATGTGACTTTGAGTTGTGTATACATATTTCCTCAGACAATAGGGTTGGGTGTAAGAGTAGCCAACTGGCTAAACTTTGCCATATTGTTGTGTTGCTAAAGACATTTATTATTATTATTATTATAACGATAGTTTTTTCCCCGCCCTAAGCAACGACTATGTGGCAAGGGTGCTGAACCACACCAGTCAATCATGCCATAAGCGTCAGCCACGATGCTATAATTCGAGATCGGGAACGCCGGCCTTGCAGTCAGGCGCACACAGAGTATGACGCAAATGTACGGTGAAATATATGATGTATGCAGCGTATAAATATACTGCCACCACCACACGCAAACCCATAACCGCCAATTTTTAACAGCTATAAATTTTTCTCATACTGATCAGGAGCCAGTGAAACCTCAAACCTCAAAATCCGAGCGGTATTTTCCAAGTTATAGACGGGCCAAGATTAGCGGACAGACAGACCGACAGACAATCCGACGGAAACGAGTGCCATGGTTTTTCGTGGTGTAAAGTCATATAACATGCAAAAAACGCTGTATAATCTGTTTATTAAAGACTATGTTCGGTATTCAGCAAATTACACTTGTTAGAATAAACCTCGGCAGCGCCCAGGTGGAGACAGGTTCATTTGTTGTCTTCGTTGCGTTTACAGGTCGATACCACCAAAACACAGTGTCCGGTCTGTGCTGGTATTGGAAATATTCCTATCAATCTGTCTTAGGTACAAATATATTATATACTCAGTGACAATATATCAGGTAACCAAATAAGTTCGTGCAGTTGCTGTATATCGCACGTTGCCATGGATGTTGTTGATCGATAGCGATTGTTGTCACTTTAGTATGAATACTTCTTTTCTCACAAACATGAAAAGTTGCTGAAAATTGTTACATACCTAGTTTTAATAATTGAAAATGGCGACGAATAAAACAGTAATTCGAAGTTGTTTACTGTATGAGTACAAACTTGGTAAAAAAACCGCAGCGGCAGCGCGAAAAATATGTACCGCATTCGGAGATGATGCCGTTGGTGATCGAACAACACAGAAGTGGTTCAAAAAATTTTCTTTGGGAGATCTCAGTTTGAGCGATGAACCACTCGGGGAGACCAAAAATCATGAACAACGAGGATCTTCGACTGGTTGTGGACGCAAATTCCAGGACATCGTGCCAAGAACTTGCAGAAATGTTCAGAGTGAGTCCTGAAACTATTCGGTTGCATCTTCATTAGCTAGGAAAGACGTGGGACATGAACTGACAAATGATAACAAATCAAGTTGTCTTACCATTTGTTCAGCAAACATTTAACGCAACCCTAATGAACCATTCGGTTATTAACCTGCAACGAAAAATGGATCTTGTATTCGAATTCTAAGCTTTCGTATCATTGGTTGTCCCTACTGATTCGGTACCACACACGCCCAAGGCTTCCTTGCACCCAAACAAGGTTTTGTTGTGTGTTTGGTGGACAGCAACTGGAATGAGATTTTGGAAAGTGGTCAAACCATCACTGCTAACTTGTATTGTGAGCAGCTCCAACGAGTACAAGCAGCACTCATCCAGAAACAGCCTTCTTTGATCAATCGGAAGAAAGTGATATTCCTGCAGGATAACGCCAAGCCTCATACCGCAAAAAATCTCTGAACTCGGCTGGGAAACGTTACCGCACCCGCCATATTCTCTCGATACTTCGCCCAGTGATTATCACCTTTTTGCCTCTTGACAACTGTATGAGGCACCGACAGTTCACAACTCGAGATGGTGTAATAAATTCAGTCCGCCAATTGTTTGACTCCAAATCCACGTTGGCAAAAGCTCATTGAATGTGATGGTAATTACTTCGACGAATAAATAGTGTCTTATTGTTTCTCGATAAAAATTTATATTTTTCTACCAAAAACCGCACGAACTTATTCGGTTACCTGATAGTATATAATAATATAATAGTCCAAGAGACGAGTTTTCGTTACATCGCGTACTGATATGGAATGTTAAAAACTAGTCAAATCTCACATATCTTAAAATACGTCAAATGTGACAAAATGTACGATCGGCTTCCCTACTATGATGCAGTTGACTCCCAAGGTCAATGGGACTGACCGGAAGATTATAAAGGATCCCCCAGACCAACGCGAATTATTTGCAGCGGATTCGTGACGGAGAATTCGCAGCGAATTCCATGGCGGATTCCGGATGAAGCATCACCCAAAGTGAATATAATCGCATGACTTACGTTGTATTTTTTTATCCAAAAGATTGAATCCTAGTGCTAAAGAACGAAAACGAGAAAAAATTGTTCGTTTTTTTAATTCAGGATCCTAATAAAGACTTTTCTGATCATTAAAACAATATAAAGGACCCTGCGTGTATCGTCAGAATAATTTTATAATATCCTTACAATGTTTGTTAGTATACTTATTGTTTTCTTAAATAAATACGAGACTTGTTCAATAAGTATCCGCGTTTGACGACAGAGGGCGTTCCTGAGGGAAGTTGTTGTTACCATCGTGTGCTGCCATCTATCAAACGACGACACAACCAATTTCAGACTGATTGATAGGTTGGTTTGGATTTTGCAGCAATTCGAATAACACGTGCTTCGTGATTTTCGCTAAGATGAAAAAAGAGCAGTATCTTTCGGTAATCCGCTTTTTGTTTTTGGACAAAAAAGGCGAGAATATAAAAGCAACGTTGGATGCTGTTTATGGGAACACTTTGCCATCGATGACCACAGTTAGATATTGGTTCAACGAATTTAAACATGGGCGAACATCCGTTTTTGAAGAGGAGCGACCAGGACGCCCGGCATACGTGGTTACCGAGAAAATCATTCAAAAAGTCCACATGATTCTCGCTAATCGACGAACGAGAGGGCGCGAAGTAGCAGAGGCTGTAGGTGTCTCGACCGGAACGGCAATGAATATTTTACATGATAAGTTCGAGGTGAAAAAATTGTCGGCCCGATAAGTACCGCGCTTGCTCACGGTGGACAACAAGCGGATGCGGCTGTTAACTTCGAAGCAGCGTTTGGAGCAATTTAAGCGAAATCCGAAGGAGTTTTGGCATCGAGTTGTCACCGTTGATGAAACCTGGATTTATCATTACACACCAGAAACTAAGCAACAATCAAAACAATGGATTTCTCCCGGTGAATCTGACACAAAGAAGGCGAAGACGGTCCCATCGGCCGGAAAGGTCTTGGCGACGATTTTTTGAGATGCGAACGGCATCATAATCATAGATTTGTTTTTATGAAAAAGGAAGAACGATCGCTACGATAACGCACCAGCACATTCTTCCAGAGTCGTCGCCGCCAAACTGCATGAATTGCGTTTTGAAGTGCTGCCGCCCCTGTATTCACCCGGTCTAGCCCCCTGCGACTTTTTCTTATTCCTTAACATGAAATGGCTCGCAGGAATAAAATTAGCTCAAACGAGGAAGTCATGGCCGAGACAGAGGAGTATTTTGGAGAGTTCGACAGATACTATTTCTTGGAGGGGTTAAAACATGGCAGGAACGTTGGGATAAGTGTATATTTCCAAAAGAGGTTTAAAAAATGGTGTCTTCATTTCTAACACGGATACTTACTGAACCGCCCTCGTAATGTAATGAGTTTTAACGTCACCATTTTCGGCTACTTCATATCCTTTTTGCAAACATTTTTATAGACTTCATGGGAAAGGTCATAAAATATAGAGTACTCTCAAAATAATCCAATAATCTGCTCCACTTAGATATACTTTACTATTTTACTGTCCTTTATGCGAAATTGCTGCAAATCCGACAAAAACGAATCTGATTGCGAACTAAGTTTCCATGGGGATAAAAACGCAGATAAATCGCAGCCAAGACGAAAAAAACCGCGCTAGTTTGAACTTTTCTATTTACCGCAGTGAAAACAAAATGTTGCGAATCGCATACGATGCGAATATACGTGTGTATTGCGAATTTTCCGCGCTGGTTTGGGGGAGCCTTAAAGGAATTCCATGACGTGTCTTCTCTTAATATGACTAGTCTTTGACCCAGGTCTTCCCTCATAGTTTAGGCTTGTTTGTATCTAATATCCCTGGAATATAACCGCAAAATAGCGGGGGAGATTAAAGCAATTTCTCTTTGACATGACGTAAAAGCAACGTAACGAATGAAAAAATATGCGGTTATTCGTAGATTGTCATGCGTAGGTCTCTGGAAGTTCTTTATTTCTTGGGCTTAATCTTTCTACTTCCTATTTGATGTGCTGCAGGACTCAATCTTAGAGCGTTTTGTTATCGATTTGTTTTACACTGGATGTCTTGTCAATTATATCGCATATCACTTAGATAGCACAAAGATAGAAAGAGTTCAGAACATAGCCGATGCCTGAGCTTAGATGGGATTGGCTATACGACAAAAAACTGTCACAGCTTTTGAACCAAGCAGAATCTAATTTTCTGAAATTGAATCATCAGTTTCTTATATTGAAATTAAAAAGCTCTTCAAAATTTTTGGATTATACTGGGTGTTTCGAATTATACTCTCACCATTTCACTGCTATCTTGAAAATGCTAAGAGAAGCGAAGTCGGTTTAAGGGAAGCAAAGTTGCATTTAACTGGGTGGGTACCCTGTATCAATTGTACGAGCCTGATTGACTCAATTGAACTATTTAATTTTTTCATACATGTTCGTAGTTAACTTTTTTCTCGGAAGAGCTAACTTGTGTCATTTATGAACTGCTGATATCGTTGTTGTAGGAAGTAAAGAGTTAGCCCACTTGACACCTTTTTTCAATGATTTAATTCTTCTAACTCATATTGTACGACTGTACAACCTTGCATCTTGTGGACGGTCGAAGCCCAACTAAGGATTAATGGCAACATTCGCAATGAACAAATTGAGAATGCACTACCTTGAAAAAGTATCTGCCTCCGTTGTGCTGTGCCCAGTGCCCGAATCAACAAAGAGTAAGTCCGAAACTGCACGCGTGCGCAGATCGCGCGCTAGCTCTATCTCTCTTACTTCCCTACAGAGGATCTATAAAAGAACTTATCAATCCTGGCGGTCCTAATAAGGATAATGGACAACTGTTATAAAATTAATGCATTGTCATCGATCCTTGATACGTGTGCGAAGTTTCAAATTAATCAAACTTCTGAAGAATTATGCTCAAAGATTCCGTTACATGCATACATACATACAGGCCAATCTAATAAAAACGTGTTAACAAAAAAGCCAAAAACATTGATCGAGGATCAGGGATGAATGAGATCATTATTTCTCTGCCCGCTGACTTTTGGTACATTTTGTATCGGAAAGATTGATTCGTATGAGATATATATAATTCAAAAATAAATAACCACAAAAACACTTCATAACAACGTTGTAGGACGTGTGTACATGCACACAATTGAACATTTAGACGTCATTATGACGCTGATATTTGAAACAATCACGTCAGTTGACGAGTTATCACCAAATATCGACGTCATTATGATGTGCTTGTGCTAGCTGAACAGATAAATCTCCCCGTTTATCCATAAAAACTGAATTTGGAACTTTTTATTGCCCGATATGAAGGGGTCTTGGTCCATATTACTTATCATTTCACTATGTCCATTTAAGTACGGAACACCCTGTATATAGTGTGTCCCAGATTCGCTTCTCTTTACAGGGATCTCGGCTCCTATTATACCTACAGCAAATTTTGTTTTTTGACAGCTGTCAAAATGTGAGATTATTCGGTCATTTTTTTAAGGCAAATAAGATAGCGTGTATGACATGTCTTAATCGTCTTTTGTTTTCCCGCAACCTGCCTCAACTTTCATTTTTCTTATGGACGCCATATTGGATTTTTCGATTTTTGAAAAGAGCGTAAACCTTCTAGCCTAGTGATTTCTCACAAGTGCATGATTGGAGTATCATCGAAATCTCATCACACGTAATGTTGTATTAATTTTTTTCTAAGGAGGCCATGATTTATTTGTCAGAAAATAAAATTAATAAGTAACGCATTTTTTTCATCTATGTATTAGAATTGTGTTTTGATAAGTAGTAGGTACGTTTTCTATCTTTAAAATCACAAATCTGACAAACCAAATTTGCAAAACCTGTTGAAAATGGCCGGCATTCTCTACTCAAATGAAGAAAAGTTTCACATGTTAGCGCTATACTAACAGTCACACAGAAACGCCGACATTACCTCAGCAAGTATAGAGAAGCGAATCTGGGACACACTGTATAAGGAAAACCAAATTTGTCTGACGGCTTGAGTTCAATATGGACGAGAGAGAAGTGTGTCTAGAATACATACGCTAGACAGAGATAGAAGCCGGCTGGATAGCAAAGCTCATCACCGCGTTGCCTGGCAATGCTGACGCAACACTCTGTCAACATGTTAAGTCGTTCCTTGACTTAAGATTTATGTTGAAAATATGTGTTTGTTTATTCTCTACGCCCAAATAATGGTTTTATTTTTAGCGTTCACATTTTAGAATTGTGTATATACGAATGTGAATATATGTCCAGTCTCTCAGAATCACGTATGAATCACAATACAGAAAGAAGAAAAAAATGTGTATACATACTAATTGATAATCAACTGTCGAGACAAGTACCAAAATCTCCACTGGCAGCGTATTTTGAAAATCCCATTCCAACGTTTCCTACATGTTAGCAAGCAAAGGGAATTCTAAATAACCAATAATATCCTGTGAAAGATAAAAAACCACGAAAGACCCGCCTACTGGCCATACACCTAGCAGAGCGTCCGTAGAATATTCTGCAGACGATAATCGTACTGGTCGACCAATCAGCGTCAAACATTTTTTGTGATACTATTTCTGTTTACTGATAAGAGCGTTCCAACCAACGACGTTCCAACGTGTTTTTTCTGTTTTGCGAGAGGAGTGTGCAGAAATAAACGCTTCGATTTGTATTGGTGGAGTTAGTATGTTTCTCGTTTATTTGTATCTTGCAGCTATATTTTGCAAACAATAATCCTATTGGTTACAAATCAGCCATTTCTGTGTGACTAATTCTTTCTGCTGATAAGAGCACTGGAAAAAAATCGGTTGAACTAGTCGATTTCTATTTCGAGGTAAAAATCTCTTGCACCAATTTAGTGTTGCAAAAAACACGTTTTTTTAGAAAAAATTAACTATATGATATTTTCGATTAAATCGTATTTTTTATTTCTATCAATTTGTAAAGGTTATTTAATTTGTGTTAACCCGTCTATGATGATTCTCTGAATATTTCGACAATTAGATCGACTCAGTACTAATGACGTTTTGTTATACAACAGACATGAACTGACAAACCGACATAAATGAGAAACACGGATTTGTGTGATGCAGATATCTTTAGGCAATAGGAAACTCTTGGTTTAAAAAAAAATAACCGTTTTATTGCATCTCACTAGACAAAATTGGTTTATTAATTTGTACTAAAAAAATCCCATGTATCTTGGAACACAAAAATAAAAAATAGCCTCTTAATACAACAAGTAATATCGCCAAATTCCAACAGAATCGAATAAAAATTTTATAAGATATTAATAAAAAAAATTAAATTTATCACCCTGTATCTTGAAAACTCTGCATTTCCGGACGCGTGTTTATATAAACTTTTATAACAAAAAAAATCCATGAAGTGTCCTTCGTCCTTTCGGCTCTTCATTTTTTATCAAAAACGATGTGTCTCTAGAGAGTCTGCTTTGTTTTAAATGTAAAACATTTTCGTGATAAATGGAGGCTGTACTGATAAGTAAATTGTTTTATCAGATATTAAAATGAAGATTGTGTGATTCGTATTTACAAACTCTTATTTATTTTACTTTTATATGCTGCCTTTTGCAAACCTGTTTGAAAATTTCATTACGTTGTCCCCGTTGGCCCTTTCCGTATGTTGTTATGTTCCACCTCGGAGCCTCAAGCTGTACAGCGCCATCTATTGATGACATATTAAACGTTTGCATTGGCAACGCTGGCTCGACTTGCTTATTCTTCGAGGTTGGCAACTGCGGATGCTGAATGTTTTTGTTACGGCATTTGTCGACGGCAACATTGTTTTGCTCTAGTTAGAAAGTATTTATTTTGTATCCAAAGTTGATTATCCACGTTTCAACTGGAGTGTTTATAATTTGCATCAAAGCTGATTGTTTATAAAACAGCTAATATTGTGACGTGATACTCCGAGTGAGAAGTAAAACGCATTTTAATGCCAAAAATGCCGTCTGTTGATATGGGTATGAACACAATGACAACAATGATCAAGGATCCCCCACAGTTCAACATTTCATCGAAAGACGTGGAAAATCTGGTGTTGGAGATCAAGGAAAACCTTCGATTAACGACAGCCTCGACCACAATGAAGTCGTTATCATGCACTAGGTTATCCAGGAAGTCGTCCAGAACATCTCCCTATCAGAAACCAGGCAAAGTACGTTGTGATACACTAGGCTGTTCATCTACATGTAAAACCTGTAAAGTAAACAAATACAAACCTCAACCCAGTGAACTGACCGAAGACCCCTATGAACTCCTACAAAAATTGCTTAGAGATGGGAGCTTAGTGAATGAAGCAGTTCGAAGAGTCCAACTAGGTATTTCACCAAAACATTATTTCTATGAGTCAGATGATGAATCGAAGAGCCCCATGCTACGATTTATCCCTCAGGAGAACTGAAGTGTGTCTATGGATTGTCCGTTATGTTCCTCAAGGTATGTCTGATGTGTGAAAATGAGATTGTTTATTTTTAGCCTGAGAATATACAAGGTGTATCGATCACATCAAGTTCAATAACTCCCTTGTTATGATTATGCACAGATCACTTTAATATTTTCATGTACCTGTTATATAAAATTAATATTCATACAAGGCAAGTTATAGGGGATGCTGAAATGCACAGAAAATAGTGATTTACAATTTTTAAGATGTCTCTAAAAACTAGGTTTCATGACTTGCAATTTCAGGTATAACACTCGTAGGGAACTGCAGAACATATTGATATGTTCTTCCTCAAATTATATTTACTTTGAGGTCATCTTGTAGATATTTTAGATGATTGTATCAATTAGAACTGCTTACAAAATTTAAAAGCATGGCCTCAACTTTCTCTGTCTGTACAATTTGTATTTCACAATAGTTCAAGTGATATGTGTGATATCTTCCATCATCTTTAGGTGATCTGGTGGCATTTCAATGTCAGGTTGTGCTAAAACATATGACAAATGAAGCTAAAAATGTATTAATAAATATATTGTAAAATAAAAATTCTATAGACATTGGAAAGAAAGCTTATTCAACATAAGGGAATTTGTTCTTTTATGGGCAATTTCAGGTCATTTTTGTATAAGTATATTAGTTTTAGTTATGTTTGCACAATATGTGAATACACTTATTATCAATATTATTTAATTTATCTAAAAATATAAAACATTGAAAAATTATATTTGTTACAAAGAGATAGTAGGCAAGTGAACTTAGTTGTTACTGATATTATCTTCACAAATTTAAAAAATGCTAATTGCAGCACAGTTTGTGAAGTTATAATTATTTTTCCTTTTCCCCTATAACTTTAGTGGAAGAACCATTAAAATACGAGCCCCTTCCCACTTCAGTTGGCCCACTTCAAGATTTGTACCAAAATATGCCTTTATAAACTAAACATGACGAAACTATTTACTTCTAAAACAATTTATTTTCTCAAAAACATTTTATAGACTTATTTTGCATTGAAATGAAAATAGGTTGATATGTTGTAATTGCAACATGTGTTATTTTTATGCTGCAAATTTGATTAGGGAGTGATCAAGTTGGTGTTTTCTACTATATATTATCAAAATATTTATTGTTAATATTTTAAACCTATAACATCCTGCTACATTTTTATTATTTGTGTTTGATAAGAAAAAAACTAAGATTTCAATAGTTGGGCCAACTGAAGTGGAAAGGGGCTCGTATTTCAACAAGATTGATACACCTTTTATAAAAAATTAACGTGTGATTTTATATATTAGGTAAAATATACAGCTACATCTTGAAGTGTAAAAATATTTACTGTTAGAAATGTAGAGCATTGTTTTCATGATATGTATCAAAAATTTTACCATCTCATCAAGTTTTTTTTTTTTGAATCTAGTCACAAAAATTGTTTCTGCTAGCATTAATGGTTTTCAAAAAGTATTAATGCGTCAGTTGAATACATCTAATATTTTGTATTTTTAAAATTCATTCAGTCGTTTTACCAATGAGCTTGTCATAAACTGTTTCAGTCATAAAATCTGTTTGTTAATAGACAATATTGCCCAGGTACATTGTGCTTTACCTATGAACACAATGCTCCTAAATGATATATAATTTTGTTACACTGATGTCTAAATCTTTAAAAATTAGTCATGTGATGTTGAATTTCTACCATTCAGGTATATGTGTACTAAAGTGAATTCTTAATTTAAAATCCACATATGTTAGAAATTGAATACGATTTTGAAGTGTGAGAACTCGTATGGAGTTCATAGTGTTTAATCTTCATAATTTTGCATTTAAATCCAACATACGCATACATAACAGGTTAGTGTTTTTGATTCAACAAAATGTTTATTGGTTCTTAGTTCAAATCAACCTAACTAATATTGAAAGTTTTTCACTTAACTAGAGTATTGGTATTCACCTATCAAATCTATTGGCATATTTTGTTTTCAGATGTTAGCTGATACAAAATTTCCTTGTTTATATTGTAAATATGCAAGATATTTTACAATAAAATGAAGTAAATATCTATATTTTTAATAGACTTAGTAGAAATTGGTCCATGTCCATGATAAAGTGTGACCTACAAACAATTATAAGTACTTACATTGCAAACATTGAGTTGTTTACATTTCTGATATTTTTCAAGTGTGCAAATCTTGTATTATTATCGTAGGCAAATTCCTTGTTTTTTGTTATAGGTATCACCTATCGTTTTTGATTCATTGCAATTTGAAATAATGTCATGGATTTTATCGTATCTTTCAATTTACGTATTTGGGAGTTCTCATGTTTATTTGGTGCAGAAAAAGTAGTATACTTATTTAAACACCATACAGTGCAAACTCCAAATCTTGTCTGGCCTGATCATTTACATGAAATGCAGACCCGGTTTTTGGAGAGAACAATTTGTATCTTGGACCTGTATGTACTACATTTTCTTTAGACAATATAGCATACGAGTATGGAAATAGCATATAAACATGTGAATATTTCATTGCATGAGCAGACGTTTATGAATCGTCAATAACATAATACATGGTATGATTTTTGAATGTATTATCTTTGCCTTTCTCAGAATTTTCAAATACATAAAAAGACTATTGGAAAGTCTTTTCACTGTGTTGATGCAACTTTTCTGGAGCTATATTTCATTTTCCCAAGCTCTGTTCAACATCATTCATAAAACAGTTTTGTAGACCAAAAAAGAGAGTTTTAACATACATGATTTTACTATACATTCCCAAAATTTTTCAATTTGTTCACTTTGTTGTAGAGTTTTTTTTTGTGATGTGAGTCGTTCGAGAACGCAGATATTTTTAGACTAAATGAATCCGCTTATGTTTTAATTATTCTACTTCTTTAAAGTACAACAATGACAATATATTTTATGTTCATTTGTCTTTCAGGTGAAAGTTCATTTCTTTTTTTCGCCGAAACGTTAATAAAATGTAATTCAAACATGTATGATTTCATTTAGCGTCCATACAAACAGTCCTTTCAGCGCGAAAATTGAAAGATAAGTTTCAGAGGTTATACACATATTTGTATCTAATCATTATTACAATGAGCTTGTTCGGATAAACAAATAGTGAGTCAAACCCCTTTTGTTTATTTGTTGTTCAAGTACGTACAAACCGGTAAATACGCTGTGAACCGCAAAATACAGTGAACGGGTACAACAGCCGAATTTAATCGGTTACCATTGTTTAAATTTGGGAAACTGACGATTTTGTGATGCGTACAATTTTTAGTCGACAGATATATTCCAAATGGGAAATTTCCATGGCGTACACATGTACGCTATGTCTACAAAACGATGGATTGGAAATGAGCAAATTTACAGTTTTCTGGGAAGGTGCCTGATTCACATAGAGTGATATTTTGAGGATCAACTGAAAAAGTGACCCTATGCTGATAATCGTGATTTAATTTTCGACTATAGCCTCAACTGTATGATGAAAATGGAGTTTGGACTGAACATTAGCCCGAAAAGTTGCTAATTAAACTTTTCATTTTCTCATGCGCTTTGGCGGTTTTATATTTTCCAACCTGTAATTTTGCTTTGTCTACCACGTAGATTCACGTACAAGAGTGTTCGGATAAAATTTGAAACGAATTTCAAGGATGTTTTCTGGGAAGCTGTGCATACCATACATTAGTTATATCTAGAATCTAAAAATTACCCGATATTTTTGTTGACGATTTTTCATGTCCATGACATCTTTCGTATTGCTACAGGAATAGTATTTTTGTTTACGTTATATAATCATTGATATTTTGTTTTCCATGAGTCCTACAGTTTTAGTTTTGCATTCATGTTCTTTCCTTCCTTATCTGGTTTTAGTTTTTATTTTCTAAATAGGCATGTTTGTGCCTTCGGTTTATCAACCAAACAACTGTTTTATTTTTAGTAACCATAGTATTATACGCTTAAACTTTGAATCTTATTTATAATTAAAATAGGCGTAATAGTCGTTTTTTATTTTATATATTTTATACGTACTAATAGTAGAAGTAGGAAATTGTAAGTTCTGTTCGATGGAGAAAATAAATTTCTTTTTAAAAAACACAGTTTTTATTTATTCAAGAAGTATTCGGTCTCGTTACATGGGAGCTATGTCTTCAACAAATAATAACGGTTCAAGGTAGGATTTAACATTTGGACTTTATAGTTAGGCTGTCACAGTTTTCATGACAGGTTTTAAAAATTTGGAAAATTTTCAGAATTATCGAAATACGTACCATATTCAAAACGACCAGGATTTTCGAAACATTAGATTTAAATAGAATCTTGGAATTTGACGATATTTTCAAATTATTCAAACCTTTCAAGATTTTAATTTCGAAAATTTTCAAAATCTTCAAAACGTTTTCTAATTTACAAAATATTCAAAATCTAAAATATTTAATAAACCATGAAAAATCTGGTAGTTTTGAAAATGTCGAAAATCTCGCAATTAATAAACAATACACACAATTTTATTTCTGTGCTTTACAATGAGGAAAATATTATTGTTAAAGCGGAGACGTCTGCAGAAATAGCGGATGTTATGAACTATTGTTTTTGTTTACGACTTGTGAATTGATATCGCAATGTAACGGCACAACGGTAAGAATATTGTTGTTATGTTGTAGGAAAAATAAACATTCCTAATTACGAAAGTAGTGGTACAGGAACGCTAATTCAAGCTAAAAATGACGTGCCTTTATTTACAGGATGATTTAAAAAACAGTGGTAAACAAATTATATCATCCACAGCGACTTGGGAATTGTTAAAATATATGCGAATATTTCAAGTTATTGGATATACTAATAATATGTAGACCATGCATTAAGCGGTAGGGCGCGGTTACGGATTATCTTCTCCCAGGTCTCATACCTTTCTAGCCACTTGACACAACATAAGAAAGCATATGCCTTTGATGAATCCAAACACAGACCGTTATCGTTAATACTTCATCATAGTGAGAGGTGTCGGTAACATTTATACCCTATTTCACGAATATCCATCAGGCTTTGACGTCGACTGAGGTGAATAGCTGTCAGCAGGTGACATTTTTTGATAGCCTTCAACGTTGGCAATAATAAATCTGGTGTGACTTTAGCAAAACTTGTTTGTAGCTCTGTCTACCTGGCATTGACGGATCCGTCAGAATTATGTCCTGTGCTAACATGAGGAATTTTGAAATATTACTAGATAATCAGCCGTCATTCTACCGTGATGGATACTCGTCAAATAGGGTATATAATTATCCGACTGCTTCGGAAGTAGGGTTTTGTTTTTCCGTGTGTATGTATGTTGACAAAAATAGTTCTATTTGGTGGGCTACAGTCCCAACGACTTGATGGATTTTGTCATGTGATTAGCGGTTCGCTTTGCCTTAGCAGCCTAAACGACGTGAGGGATTTTGATACATGTATATTAGTCCAAGCTAGATAAAAAACGGTGAAAAAGAGCTTAGCAGATATCTGAAAGTTTTAAATGGGAGAGGGGGTCCTTCTAATGATTATATAATTTTCAAACTAAATTTTATAAATAATCACTAAACTGAAGATTTTAGTTCATAAAAAGACCTTCAATTCTGTTTTTCAAGAATTAAAATCGATAAACAATTAAGCTAAATGTTTATAACTATTGCAATAACAATTGTAAATCGCAAAAAATTTCTGAGAATGAGGGCATCATTGGTGTTAATATGTGTGCTAAATTTCAGCCGGATCGGTTTGATAGTTTATGTAAAAAGCCTATTGTTTTTCCTAGAGACGAATTATTTAAACAATTGTTCTTTCCCAAGATATGCTGCTAGAACATTTTGCAAAAGTGAAATGGATTCTTGAAGTTCAAGAATTTATGCAAAAATTTAAGTATTTATTTAAAGATTGATGATAAAAATGATGTAGAAAAAATAGTAATTTTTTATAGTTCAATATAATTTATTAAGTTGATCTGAAAACGCGTATTTCAAAAAATCTTCTACGACCAATAGGAACCAAGATAAAATTTTTTGACACAAAATGCTATAACCTTGCTGTAATCGGAATTGTCGATGATGAAGAGCAGGCAGAGAAAATCGACGACTTATTTGAAGAAATGAGTTACAGAAATATTGAAGAAGTAGAGCGTCCAAATAATAGATTTAGAACGGAACATCAAGATTAATTAAATAATAAAATATTATATTTAAGAAATACATTATATAATTTTAGTATAACAAAGAATGCAATTAAAATTAACTGAATTATGAAGTGTTTAAACAATTTTAATGTAAAATATAAATTATTTTATTAGAATGGGAGCAAAAGTAAATGAGTTATTGTTAATTTATCATTATTTCATAGCAATTTAATTTTAAAGAATACAACGTGTTAAGTTTTCCGGGAATTCCCGATTTTCCAGGAAGATGTTGCAGATGTCATTATTTTGATGAGTTTTCTCAGATTAAAAAAAAATATTTATTTGTTGCTTAGAAGTCGAGATAATGCAAAATTTTACAGCGCGCTCCGATATGAAGACTCAATTTCAAAAAATAAATAGAGCAAGAGCTGATTCCCTCACCCGGAAATACTTACGCTAGTACCTTCACTTTAGGTGGCTATTTCTTAAAGACCTCTGAACTAATAGTAAAATTATAAATTGGATCATGAAGTTAAGATCCTTGATTAAAATTTGTGAAAATTTCGAGTATTAATGTTTATAAAAATTTATTTTTAAATATGCGTTTTTAACCACCTATCCAGATCAACTTGTTGAGATAAATTACATCGAAAAATGAGCTATTGTAACTGTTTATAACTATGAAATGACTATTTCTTTAACATCATTTTTAACAACAATTTTGAAATAAATAATTAATGTTTTGCATAAATTCTTGAAGTTGAAACCTTCCAGAATCCATTTCACGTTTGTAAAATGTTCTAGGACCATAGATATCTTGGGCAAGAACAGTTGTTTAAATAATTCGTCTCTGGGATAAACAATTAGCTTTTTACATGTACTATCAAACCGATCCGGCTGAAATTAAGCATACATATTAGCACCGATGATGCCCTCATTCTAGCCATTCACAATAATTGTTATTGCAATAGTTATAAACAGTTATTCAATATTGCTAGAAAGCCCCGTATTTAGTTCAATTGTTTATCGATTTTAATTCTTAAAAAATAGGATTTAAGGTCTGTTCATGTTCTAAAATCTCCAGTATACCAATTATTTATAAAATTTGCTTTGAGAATACAAGCGAAATACTGAAATTTGAGCTTTTCCCATTGTTTATTATCAAAAACAACGCATATAAAAAGTTTCATGAAATACCTATTTTTTTCTCTGTAGTCTGGGCTATATGGGGTTTTCTAGATTTGTCTTCGCATTGCGGGTGACACTGAGTATATTAAAATTTTATGATATCAAAATGGTGTATTTTGAATATAAATTAGAACATTTTATTTCACGAGCTATAATCCAAATGGCTTAGATTCGGCTTGATAGCACAATTGAAACTTTATTCGTTTGAAATACTGCGGTCATGTTTTTTGTATTTGAATGTATTTACTTGTACAAATAAATTATCTCTCTTGAGAAATTTTTGTAAGGTCATTTCTTAAATATGAAAATCGGTTTGATACAGCATCCACATAAAAACATTTCGTTTTATTCTGAAAATCCGCTGAAATTAGTGAATTTTGACGTTGAAAATTATTTTAGTTCGCATTCAAAAATGCAGTCGTATTTCACCCATTTGTACGTGAGAAGCAGAAGGGAAATACAAAAAAACATGAGAACAGTTGGCCCATTCAGTATGCAAGACCGTTTATTAAAAAATAAAAAAAACATTTGCAGCCTTTGAAGCGAAAATTCAGTAAAACAGTTATATCGGGTAGCTCTTAGGCCTGTGGATAATGGATAGTCAAAACTAATAAACCCGTTTCATCAAGATTTTTTTTTTTAGCTCAAAACCATTCTAGTTGTTCTGTTCTATTCCAAACTCACTGAATTTTCGCTTACGACAGCAGGATATACATTCATAGAAATGATAAACACAAATACAATAAAATTTATACACAAACAAAACGATGCGAGTAAATTTCAACATAACATAAATAAATAATGTTTCTTCAGTCTTAAAACAAATCCTCCTAATATATTATCCGCTTCAAAATATATTTTCTATTGGTTATGGAGGATCAAAGTCAATATATTTTTCTGAAAAACATGTGCTAACGATGCAGGACCTATTTATCTACTACAGTTTTATAATAACAATGCATGTTGCTCTGTAGATAATTATTCTACATTAGTATTAGCCGTAAGTTTTGATCCAGTCCTTAGGCCTTCAAAATAAGCCCTGTAGCGATGAGCAATCAAAAAAATCTTAGCACCAAGACTCAAATAATAATTAACTAGCGTTATCTAATACTAACACATAATTTTTATAGTTATGAAAACTAAACTGTCTCACTATAAAATTATTTCATTAACAAAAGTGCATCAGACTCTACATTTATTATTGTTAACTTGCATGGTTGCTTGTTATTTTTTACCCTGTCCGATGCTAGTTAAATTTTGATGTATATTTGATGATATTTTGCCTTCCCGCCCTTGCCGATCAAAAAACCTAGATGCAGTGCCACTAAAGTTTTAAAGTGTTCGTTGACGTCACTGATACAAAATATAGAGTTAATAATTTTCAGATCTTCGAACATTGTTCGCTTGAAAAAGTAACATGACGTGATTTGAGCTAACAAGGGATTATCAAAATACAAAAAAAAAACTTTTCGTTTTGATGAGACGTTAGAATATTATTAATGAGACACTCCGAACAATACCTATCATATTCAACATTTAGGAGCATCTTTCAAAGTCAGATACGTCTAAAGATAGAACTAAAATATGGTGCGTTTGTCTTAGCAAGAGGGATAAAGTACACCAAAATACTCGTATATAATTTTTTGATACGCGTATGTTGTTTCCTGTTCACAAGTAACTTCTAAATTAATACGGCTAATCCTTATCTAAGTCTAAATATTTGCTTTCTGAAATACTCGTACTACAGATTGTAGCCAATAGTTTGCAAAGTGCGAAATCTGTAGTGACGTAGGGCAACAGTCAGATATTGATATCCATATTTCGTCATTCAAAACTTAGCATCCTTTTACTGATTAAATGAACGAACAAATGAGAAACATCTGTCGTTTTGAATGTGTTAATAAGAGGTTGGCTGAAAAATTTATCAACATGATATGAGTCCTGTCGGGCTCTGGAAAAACTCTGGAAAGTGCAGCCTTCTTAGATACTATTTAATTTTTTTACACCGAAGCAGTCGCACAGGCAGAAGCCTAAACTTTGTTAATCCGATTTTTGAACTGCCCAAGTTTAGTAGAACTGGGATCAGCCTCTTCATGTAGATTGTTCCACAATCTCGGTGCCGTAGGGACAAAGGAGCGATCGTATCGGCCAGTTCTGGATTTACGTAGTACGACACGGTTAGGATGGGAGGCTGAAGTCAGGCAGGTCTGTCTGGCAGGCTCATCGCGGGGCGGCATCATGAAGGAGAGCTCCGACGGGCCATTGGTGCGAAAGGGTCCCGAGTCTGTCCGCTAGAGAAGAGTCATCAAGCAGTCGGATAGCCCTACTCTAAACAGCATCGAGCATGGATAATACTGGGTGTAAAGTTAGTGGTGGATCAACAGCCTCAAAACCTATCGAATCGACCCCTGTATGTGTGGCCTGAAATTTTATAGTTCAGGACATATTTGCAATTTTGTGGAATTTCGAAAAAACGGGATAATGAACTTTAAATCGCAATTACAACTAAACCATTAGGTTTAGGGCTGTGATTTTTTTTCTGAGATGAGCTAAAGGGTTAGTTTTAGCAATGGTTATGTCACTTTTTAACATAGCCTATTAGAAATGAAGGCAAACAATCTTAAATTCATTTTTTTGTGAAAAATATCTTCCATTCCTCAACTTAGCCTAGTTCTTTCCCAGCAGCTGCCGCTATTGTCGGTGATCTGGACACCGACCAGCTGAAATGAACGGCTCTTTGGTAGAGCCCGACCTTCTATCGAAACCGGATGAGCGCTAGGAGTCTTCTTGTTCATCGAGGTACAGTACTGTGTTTTGGAAGCAAGTTTTCGAGATTCCAATACTGAGAGTCGACTTTGAAAATCCCGTCACGTCATTTTTTCCATTGCGCTTCTCATAGTGAGGTGACATCTTTGAAAGACCCAGACTGGTCGTATTTGAAAAAAAGTATCAAGTACGTATCTGATTTTGGAGGTTGCTCCCTGACTCTATCGTCAACATTCATAATGAAGAGCTATATTTACACCATATCTTTCATCACGCAATTACGTGGGCCTAATGGCTACCAGATCAGAATGATAGCTTGCATTGTGTCTCATATCCACCCCGATACTTATAGACCCATCGCTGAGATCATGTATCCTAGCCCTCCTAGACCGTTTATGGTGTGTTGTAGGGTGACACCTGCAGTCACAGTGCATCACACAAAGGGCCACTGACGTGGCCAAAGTGATCACAAATGGTACCGCAAAATAATGGATGATTATGGCTACGTGTTCGTCTCTCTCGTAGTGGGCTAATACAACGGTACGGTTTTCTCTGGAATGGTAGCAAGGGAATTCGGTCCCTTCGATTCCGTAGGTCTCTGTGAAATTGGCGCAAAGGACGCTGGGGGGATACCCGCACCCTTTGATGTTTACCAGCAGGACAGCGTCATCTGTTTGGTTGTACGGCTCCTCCTGGAACAAAATAGAAGTTACCTGGATTGGATTTAATAATAATAAACGTCTTTATTCGCCAAACATCAACCAATAAACATATATAGGGTGGCCCATCCATGTGCAGACGGAATATTACTCATAAACAAATACATTTTTGGAAAATCTATTTATGGCATGTTATAAATGACATTTGAGGGCACATCTCTAAAATATTAGCAATTATACAGGATGTCCCAATTTTGACCTACATATCAAAGTTGTGATTTTTTAAATGGAATACCTCAAATTTTATTGCATATTTGGATAAACCAATTCAAACGAAGAATATTGATATGACATACTATGGGGTTTTGGTAATTAGCTACTGAGATGTAAGGTGTTTTGTCCAGAAAAAACGTCCACTTCGGCAACCCCTCAGTCCGCCATTTTGAAATTTGGAGTGCTGAATTTTATATCAAAAAAAGTTACACACCTCGGCTTTTATCTTATTTGTTACTTTTTCGAATTTTTATTTCTGCTCATACAGGGTGGTCAAAAACGCGAATTGTACTTTTTCTCTAAAAATTCAAATGCATCACCCTGTATATTTGTGCAAGTTTGTATTCAATTTTTTATAAGCTTTTTTTGGTAAGTCAGATAAAATCACTAGATTTTGAGTTATTAAGCAAAATTAAGGAAAACAATCACATCATCCGTGGAAACAAAAGACAAATAATTTGCTAGTTTTATATTGCCACTAAGAATACAGATTTGACGTCAAAATTAATAACAATCAGAACAGTATAAATCAGCTCCAATCGTACTAGAGAAAAACAACTATAACAACAACATAAACTATCACTACGACGATGTGCTTGATGCAAGCATAGGTGATATAGATGGTACCTGTGCTTGTGAATAATCCTTTGGACAGAAGTTCTGCATATATCAGTTTCTGCTCCAATTTGCCGTGCACTTAAACAGGGATTTTCCTGCAACTTTAATAGAACCTCCAACTGATTCGCCTCATTGGTGACACATGTATTATTTATATATTTTCACTATATTCCAGTGCTTCACTGGATTCAAAACGTTCTTGTAGTGTGGAAAATGTTTCCGGCCTTGGATGTCGCATATTAGGGTACCGTTGCTTACAAATGCGAGATGCTTCGCCCAAAACGAACACCATATTCACCAATTCTTCTTTAGAAAACTTCATTTTCAAACACGTTTTTATTATAATACAAAAGCTAATTTTGACAGTTTGTAACTAATCAACAATTTATTTGTTTCCAAGGATGATGCGTTATTTTAGGGAATTAAGCCGTTCGATCAAAGACCGAAAAAATTTCCGTAAAAAACCCTTATGTGTCTAGAATAAAAAAAAAGCTTATAAAAAAATTAATCCAAACTTGCTCAAATATACAGGGTGATTTAGCACTCTAAATTTCAAAATGGCGGACTGAGGGGTTGCCGAAGTGGGAGGTTTTTTTAGAAGAAACACCTTACATCTCAGTAGCTAATTACCAAAACACCATAGCATGTTATATCAATCTACTTCTTTTGAATTAGTTTATCCAAATATGCAATAAAATTTGAGGCATTCCATTTAAAAAATCACAACTTTGATATGTAGGTCGAAATTGGGACACCATGGCCAATATTTTAGAAATGTGCCCTGAAATGTCATGTATAACATCCCATTAATAGATTTTCCCAAAGTATATTTGTTTATGAGTAATATTCCGTCCACACATGGATGTATAAAGAAAAGAGTTTGGCGAAGGGCGAAGTTCAGATGTCCGCCACTGATGTGACACACATCTGTTCTTCCACTCAACCCTGTTAAACAACATTACATTCAACCCCACGCATAATCCAAAATAACCGCACTGATAATAACATATCATACACTGAACAAAAATAATAATAAATATTAAACATGCATTGTCCATAGAATAATCAGCTCTGTTTGCTAAATAATGTCCACTTGACATGGCTCTTCAATTTTACAATATTAAATGTTTTGATTTCTTGCGAAAGACCGTTGTACACACTATAAATTTGGTAGGTGAAACTTCGTATGGTGAAACCTATGAGGAGACAGTAGTCCTTTAAATATCTACATCGGTGTGAAATTTTATTTTATTGTAAAGATATATGGGCTGTTTAGCAATTAATAATCTACGACATAAACAAGCCGCGTACAATACCCGTCTGTTATACATGATTAGCCACCCTACATCATATAATTTGTGTGAGACTCTGCTTGGCCTGCGTATACCATATATTAGTCTTAAGCAATCTTAAGCAAGAATTTTGCACTTTTTGAATTTTTTGTTTATACACAGATGTTAAATGTGGACCATAAACAACATCAGCATAATTTAGAATTGATAGAACCAGACTATCACATAGAATTATTTTAGCTTTTTTAGAAAGATAATTTCTGTTAACATAAGTCAGGTTCAAGGTAGATTTATTTGGTGAAATTGAGGTTGAAAAATTTCTTCTACGGTAACATGCAACTTCAAATGCCAATTGAGGAAATGTTTTGGCTATACCAGTGGTGTTCAGAGAGCTATCCATAGTCATCAGGAAACAATGTTGCTAGAAATGCCAGATCTACCGTTTTGAGCATTTGGCTACTGTTCCAACGCAAAATGTTTAATTTTGCTTGGGTTACTACAGTCGTATTTCATACCGTTTAGTTTTGGAATCTACCGTTTTTTAAACGTGACGTCTGCAGTTTTCAGCATTTCTCATCTGGCAGCACTGCGACGAGGTGATAGGTAGTTCACAGGAAAATGGCGAATTCGTCCACATTTTTTTCTAATTTCCTGGGTGTTTGCAATTTGGCTGAACAATCGTTTCTGGGATAAATAAGGTGTGCTGATATTATGGGGAACCCACAAAGGCAATTCTGGTGGCTCACAACATATTTCAAAAATTTTTAAAAATCATAGAAGCTTCCGTAAATTTTGTAAATTCTCATGATAAACACAAGCAGCCGCAATACTGCGATGAGCGATCTGTTCGAGAACGATCTCGATTACTTTAAACGGAATAAATACGCAAGGCGCTCGACATTGCTCTCAGTTTAAAACTGAACGGCACAAAGTCCAGCGGTTGAGTTAGAGTTGGACTACAATTAAAAACATTATAAGCAGTGGTAAGAAGATGCAGACATACCATTTCCATTCGGAATGGGAAGAACAATATTTGTTTACAGAAGTTGAAGGTAAAAATGTATGTTTGTTATGTAATACATCTGTTTCCGTTGCTAAAAAAGGGAATATCGAGACGCACTATACATTTGAATTTTGAAAAATCATTCCCATTAAGTTCTGCAACCAGAATGGAAAAACTGAAACAATTAAAAAATCAGTCAATTGAACAACAGACAATGTTTTTATACTAAGTGGCATATAAATCCGAACACCCAGTTTAAATGGTTTTATTTTAATAAAAGTTGGTGAATGTACTTACTGTAAATAACAAGTGAAAAAATGTTCAGCCTTATCAGTTGGACATTCCGGTTTTTATACTGCTTTTTTTTAATTCACTAACGCTCTAAAAATGAATGTTTCAGCCGCAGTAAAGAATCAACGTTGGCGGATTTTGGTTCTTGACATCCTTTACGATCGGTTACGATGTCTAGAGTACGGAGACCTGTACTATTTCGTCAACTTAGTGAGTTTGATAGGGGCCGTATAGTGGGACTTCGGGAAGCTGGACATTCTTTTCGGGCAATTGCAGTTAGAATGCAAAGAAGTGTAGACACTGTGGTTAGGTGTTGTCAGGCATGGCTTCGAGAAGGCCATACGCAAAGAGCAAGGGGCACTGGACGCCGCCGTAGAACAACAGACCGTGAAGATCGCCGCCTAAGATTATTGGCCTTAAGGGACCGTTTCTCCACTACCTGGTCCATTGCAAATGAATGGTTTGCAGAACACGGAAGACCTATTGGCATGCGAAGTGTTTACCGACGAATGAGAAGTTTTGGCTTGTTTTCATACCGGCCACACTGGGTCCTCCCTTTAACTCGACAACACCGACGTAATCGCCTTGAGTGGTGCAGACAACGGTCACTCTGGGATCAGGAATGGAACAGTATTGTCTTTAGTGACGAGTCTCGATTTTGTTTAGGCATACATGATGGTCGTGCCAGGGTTAGAAGGCGACGTGGTGAAAGGAGGAATCCACAGTTTTTTGTTGAAAGACATGTTCATCACACTGTTGGAGTTATGGTTTGGGGTGCTATAGCTTATGGTTCCAGGTCACCTTTAATCTTCATCAGAGGTAACATGAACGCGCAGCGTTATATCCACGAAGTTCTAGAACCTCATCTTTTACCCTATCTTGACACCCTGGCAGATCCAACTTTCCAACAAGATAATGCCCGACCACATGTTGCAAGAGTCACAATAGACTTCTTTCAACATAATGATGTCACATTGTTACCATGGCCACCAAGATCTCCCGACTTATCCCCAATTGAGCACGTGTGGGATATGATGGGTAGGAGATTGCTCAATTTGCAGCGTCCTCCTCAGACTCTAGAAGCACTTCGAAAGGAGTTGGTGGTTACCTGGAATGAGATACCACAGGAGGACATTGACCACCTGATCAGAAGCATGCCTAGGCGAGTTGGAGAATGCGTAGCACATCAGGGTGCATCCACACATTATTAAAGGTCAAAGGGCTTTAAAGCAGTGCAATCACTTTGAAATTTTTATCATTTACTTATTATGCTTCATTAAGTACTTATACAAAATTTTATTAAAATAAAACCATTTAAACTGGGTGTTCGGATTTATATGTCACTTAGTATAATAACCATCGACTGAAGTAAGGCTGCGACTGAAGCATCATACCGGGTGTCCCAGATAATTACACAAAAGAAGAAACCTTGCGAAGACGGGGAAATGATAAAACAGGCGTTTTTAGAAGCTGCAGATTCATTATTTGCCAACTTTAAAAACACAGACGAGATAGTGTCTGCTATAAAATGTATGCAACTTTCTGCTAATACAGTGATGAAACGAGTAGACGTAATGAGCTGTTATATAGTTTTACAGTTAAGAAATGACTTCGATAAATGTACTTATTTGTCACTGCAGCTGGATGAATCCACAGATGCCGTTGACACCTCTTGGCCATGCTCGTCAGGATGGTTTTTAGTGACTTTACGATTAAAGATCTCTTGGAGTTTATTCCACTAAAAGGACAGACTACTGGGCAAGACTTGTTTTCTTCATTTGAAAATAGTATTTCTTCTGAGAAAATTCCAATATCGAAAATGGTAGGCTTGACAACCGATGGCGCTCCAGCTATGGTGGGTCGTGATAAGGGTCTCGTGGGATTATGTCGAAAGGTTGAAGGTTTTCCGCAATGTCTCTGTTACCACTGAATTATACATCAGCTTCCATTAGGTGGACATTTTGTAAAACTAAACAACGTTATGCAATTGGTAGTAAAAATTGTGAACAAGGTTAGAGCTCAAGCGTTACAAAGATTATTCAAAACCTTGGCCGATGAAATTGACTATCAATACAGGGAAC
Source organism: Acanthoscelides obtectus (assembly GCA_963669975.1). Lineage (NCBI taxonomy): Eukaryota > Metazoa > Arthropoda > Insecta > Coleoptera > Chrysomelidae > Acanthoscelides > Acanthoscelides obtectus. The sequence continues at coordinate 17,645,412 of CAVLJG010000002.1, forward strand.
TACTTCACTCTGAAGTACGATGGTTAAGTAGGGGCCGAGTGCTGAAACGTTTTAATGATAGCATATCTGCCATAGTTCGATTTTTTCAAACAACGTGATGAACCGATTCCGGAACTAGAAAATTCAATGTGACCTAGAGATTTTGGTTTTCTTGTGGATATTACAAAACAATTAAATGAACTTAATTTGCAACTTCAGGGGAGAGACAAAGAACTAGCAGAAATGATTTCTGATATAAAAACGTTTATCAAAAAGCTTGAGTTTGGGGAACAAAACTTAATCGATGGCGATACCAGGCATTTCCTTGTTCTTCCAGAAGAGATATCACAATAAATATCATGTAAAAATAGTCTCTATCTTGAAGAATAACTTCATGGAAATTGATATCTAACAGTTTGCAATCTCTGCTAAGCAGAATTTTAGCGAAGACATCGCTACGACGGAAATGAAAGTGATTGGGTGACAAAATGATTTAGCTTTAAAATCATTGGTCTCAAATACAAAGTGTATCTGGCCTTCGGTAAGTAAAGATAAAATATCCAGTTTTATGCCACGTTGCCTTGAAAGTGAAAGCGTTACTTACAAACAGTGAGTCTGAGTGTGAGCCTTCTCATTGAATTTTGTTTATTTTTCAACCACCTACGATTGGTAGGAATGGATATAGTTATGTAGTATGTATTAGTTATTAGTTTATTTAAGTTTATTAGTATGTATTAGTATTAGTAAAATAAACACATGTATGTCGCATACAACTGTGTATAATTTCATATAAGTAGCTCAACACACTGAAAAGGTTGGCGACCACTGCCTTAGCGTATCCAGCTTCGTTCTCTGCCCCGGAGTACGAAAATAGAAATTTTGCTTTGAGATACTTGTTAAGTTCAGAAATGTTATCAAATTGGGCTTCGCGTCACGTTCTGATGACCATATTAATAACCTGTGCGCCAAACTACGCCATTGTACTTTGTTCTGTTCACTTTCAGGTGTGTGAAATTTGAAGGTTTGAAGAGAATTTTTCAAAAATCCTTTGAAATCCTCAACTTAGATGGAAATTTATTTCTTGAGTAAACCGGGGGCGCAGATTATAAATATGATGTAAACTTTTCCCAGAAGTTAATGGTAAGCTCCGAAAGTCCCATTTTCATACTCCAAGTAAATTTTAATCGATAATCTGAATCAGCGCCTCAAAATACGAATTGGACCAAGTCTCGTTAGGTTGTAACAAAGGGAAACAAATGGTAATTTTGAAAATTTACAGTTTAAATGGTCTTGCGTGTCTGCAGTGCTTTTCGAGATTTTAAAAACAAATAAAATTTAAAATCATGCATTTTACTGGGATTGTGATCTTTGAACGTTTTTTAATAAATCTTATCTGAATTAAATACTACTCAGTGTTTACATTCATGCTGCGATAATGATAAAAATACTATATTTACAAATTTTGCGCATGAAATATAACTTTCACCTTGACGAACATCTCGTTTTAAGGATGTTAAGTATACAAAAAAGATTACAGAATTACACGCGTGCATTGCGATTAGCTTAGTCTCGTTACTAAGTTGTTGTACTCATATGGTTAAGTGTAAGAATAGCTTTAGCCAAACTTTGTCAGAGTGAATCGCACTTCTGTAACTTTATTAATGAAGATATTATTACGAGGGATGTCTTTTAAGTTTTGCATATAGAAACATAGTAGGCCGCGCGGATCAGTACTGAATCTTAACCTCACTTTTTAGTAAACTTAAATTCAAAGTTTCACAACAATACATGCAGTGTTCTCACTACAGTGAATTTTTAAGTGTCACCAGGTCATTAGAAAAATGGAACTCAACCGAGAACATTTTCGCGCCATAATTTATTACAACTTTCAGAGACAATTATCGCAACAAGAATGCCTTGCTGAGTTACTGTTTTCGGCAACGAAGCGCCACATCAGTCGACAATTTCCCGTTGGTATGGAGAATTCAAAAGTGGACGGGTGAGTCTTTGCGACGATCCCAGGGTGGGTGCACCAAAAACGGTAGTCACACAGGAAAACGTCGATGCTGTGCGCAAACTCATCATTGAAGATAGTCATGTGACATATCGCGAGATTGAGGCGTCCTTGAAGATCTCAAAGACCTCAATTCAAAAAATTTTACATGAAGAATAAGAGTAAGAAAATTAGTTTCTGTTGTCTGAAGAGCAGAAAGCAGCCAGGGTTAATTGGTGTCAAAAAACGTTTGACCATTTCAATTCCGGAAACTCAAAAAATGTGTACAGCATTGTTAGTGGTGATGAATCGTGGATTTACTGTTATGAACCAGAAAATAAACGACAGTCGGCTGTTTGGGTGTTCCAAGGTGAAGAAAAGCCAACAAAAGTCATCCGTTCTCGAAGTGTTTCGAAAAAGATGGTCGCGACATTTGTGTCAAAAGCGGGTCATATTGCAACAATTCCTCTTAATGAGCAAAGAACTGTTACTGCGGATTGGTATACCACCATTTGTTTGCCAAAAGTCATCACCGAGCTTCGAAAAATCAAGCCCGAAAGAAGAATCATCCTCCACCAAGACAATGCAAGCTCGCACACAGCCCAAAAAACAAGGCAGTATTTAACGGAAGAAAAGTGGAATTATTGGACCATCCTCGATATAGTCCCGATCTAAGTCCTAACGATTTCTTTGCTTTCCCAAAAATTAAAAACAGACTGCGTGGTCAAAGGTTCCAGTCACCAGAAGAAGCAGTTGACGCATTCAAAAATGCCGTTTTGCATCTGTTAATCTTCGTGGAGAATACTTCGAAAAACAATAAAGTCATGTAAAACTACCTACCGTGTTGTTTTATTTTCATATGCAAAACTTAAAAGACATCCCTCGTATAACTTTATCATTGAGGAATCTCCACATGAAATTGCGTTGAGTAGATTAACTCCTATACTTTCTACCCTAAAATTAGCGGACAGGTAGACTGAGTGATAGGAATGTGTGACATGGTTTTTCCTGCTGCACATGTCGTATAACGCCCAAAAAACATAATGTGTATCTCAATTTCGGAATTTTTTGCAATTACAATACTTTCTCGCCTGTTTTGTCATAATGCCAAGCGGGCTTAGATCGTATGATCTAGCATGGCAGTGAAGTTCACCAGTCACCACTGTTAAAAATCGTGCTTTCATTGCCAAAATGTGCCTACGAAAATTCCAAAATTGTCCTTGCTTTATGACGCGTGGCGCTGTTTTGTCGAAATAACATTGTTAACCTCTAAGTACCATGGCGGGGTCAAATTTGACCCTCCACGTTCTGTATGCCAAGTTTCGCTACCGAAGTTTTTTTAATAAAGTTATAACTAAAAAATATTCGTTTTTTTTTATAAAAATCTATGACTAGTTCAGAACAAAATAGCTTACATAAAAACAAGGTAAAAAATTAGATTTTTTATGTAAAAACAACAATGGGGTCAAATTTGACCCTGCCATGGTATAAATGTTACTGTTTTTGGCCGTGGTAGTTAAGGGTTAAAGAGCATATTATCCATTTGGGGCCACGAATGGTCCATATTTGTGGTAGCCGTTCCACCGTTGTAAATTTTATAAAAAAATAATCGTGAATTTCCGTTGTAAGTCTACACAATAGGTATTTTCTGTCGATTATTTACGTTAAAATAATACCGTAAATACATATTTCATTCATGGAAATGTCTATATTTATTTTCAACTAAACATTTACAACTGTAATGCCAATGGCGGTGATTTAAACGCCGCATTTTTGGCGCGCTTTACAGTGATGTCTAAATCACGATTAGACATGTAGCGTTTTTCTGGGTTCTTCTTGGGTGTGGATTAAAACACTGGATTCCACAAAAAGAATTGCACTAATTTATTTAACTTGATAAAACATTTATATGCACCACTATTTATGTCTGACTAATTCTTATGTCACCATTGACTGCACAATACTTCTCTTCGCTCTGCTACTCCACCGTATTCCGTCCTCTCTTCCCTCTCGCGGTCGTCAGGTTATATAGTCCGCATCGTTTGTCGAGAAGAGTCTGGCGGGCCACAAAGCGGAAGTCTAGACTCTTCGGGATCACTTCGCGTCGATCTAGAAGGCGATCCACTGTCACGGTCCTTGCAGACGCCGCCAGGCGGCTTGTGCGCCGTGGTTCGCGCAAAAGCAGAGATCGGCATTTAGTCTCTGGCGAGTAGGAGACTCGCCCAACAGATGGCGCCATGGGTCACAGTCATTTGATTGGTTAGGTCAATGTCCAGTTTTTGAAATAGCATGTGACTACAAAGTATAGATTACTTTTATCACTACAAACAACATGAAGAAACTGGAACATTAAACTGACAGGTTGTCATTTAATGACAAGCGCTTGCTATTTTAAAATAGGATGAACCAATCAACAAGGGATTGATTGATCAGTCGCAAATGGTGAGCTCACGCCAATAGCGTTGCATTTCGACGATTTAAATTTAATACGTATTTTTTTAATTATTTATTAATTAATACTCGTCCTTGTAACATGGTGAAAAGTTCAAACCCCGAAGTTCTTCTTGGGATACTGGTAGAATGCAGAGGGTTTCTGGTCTCAGAATTCTGGTTTCAACAAACCCTTTTTACCAGTTGAGCTACTATAACATTACTGATCTCGTTGTGACTTTGTATTTATTGATAGCACTGGTGAACAAAATTAAAATAATTTTTTGTGACATGGACAAAACAGGGTGGTTATTATGTAAAACATACCCCAAAAGCCGGAAATAGAACTCGATTTTTTCTATCACCCATGGTTTTCTTGCAATTAGGCTACTTATACTCGTAAAATATAAGGATATGTGTGTAAGAGTACTAATAAACCTTCCGATTATTTATTAAAAACAATTTCAGTTAAATGGCTGCCGCGGCTGGCCTGGGAGTAGTACATCATCTTAACCCAATTTTGACGGATTGATGGATATTTTCCTTATGAACGTCCATTGTTTGAGGATCGTTAGTGTAACAGCGGTCCTTAGCAGTATCCCATAGGAAGTAATACATGGGCGTCAAATCACAGCTGCGGGCTGGCCAATGAACGTTTCCAAAACGGATGATAACGCGATGACCGAAATTAGTGTGTAAAAGATCGATTGTTTCACCGCCGGTGTGGCATATTGCGCCATCCTGCTGGAACCAGAGATTGTGTAAGTGCGTGTCGTCCAATAGTGGCCACAAAAAACTCATCAACATGTCTCCTTCCAATTTCTAGGCATTGTGTTCATCAGTGTAGTCAGTATTTCCTGTCTCCTATCTCTGTCAGGCAGATCCTAATATTTTTGCATATAATACTTTTTCTGCTTCATTTCCTTAGCACCTAGCGAGTTAATTCGAGCTGTGTCATGTTAGCATTTTGTGTAGATGTTCTGTCAAGTTATTATACAGGGTTTGTTCGGAAAGTAATAGGACTCATTTTCTTCCGCCATGACTGTACTGCACCGACTGGATTCGTAGAGGGCGTTCCTAGCTAACGAATGAGCGGCTGGTCAGTTGTCTCCGAGCACTTCGAGAGTCAGGACAGGCATTTTCACGCGACGTGTTTCTGTGAGTGTCAACGTTTTACGTGGAAGTGCTCAGGAGACTCAAACGAAGGGTCAGTCGGGTCCGACAAGACATCGCAGCCGACTAGAAGTTGCACCACGACAACGCTCACACCGCCGTTCTTGTGAAAAGCTACCTGACCAACGCCGGCATCCCAACGCTGGCATCCCAACGCTTTCGCAGCCGCCCTACAGCCCAGATGTGGCCCCCCAGACTTTTTTTGTTTCCTCGCCTGAAAAGGTCGATGAAAGGCAAGCATTTTGAGACGACAGAGGGGATCCAAGAGAATGCCTTCCGTGACGCTTTCAATGCTCGGAAATCGCGCTGGCAGCGCTGCATCGACGCAGAAGGAGTCTATTTTGAAAGTTTTTAAAGAATTGTAACGATTGGCTCAATAATTTTTTTTAAATCGACTCAGTCCTATTACTTTCCGGACAAAACCTGTATTGTGTTCTGTTACTATATGGAGTGGATTCCTGCTTTCTTATTTTCACTCATTTTTAAAACGCTTTTATTAACTTGGCCTACAATTTTCCCCAATTTCCAGAAGTTTGATTAATTTGAAACTTCGCACACGTATCAAGGACCGATGACAACGCAATAATTTGATAACAGTTTTCCATTATCCTTATAAGAAAAATTCTGTAAAAAGCAGATATGTTAATAAAAAGCCACAGATTTCAAATGCCGCGTTACGAACACTGAAGCTACAATCCTCTATAGCGCAGTGGCAGAGCACTGGCTTTGTAAGCCAAGAGTTGCGAGTTCAATCCTCACAGGACGCAGATTGTGGTATACATTTTTTTTTATTTTTTAACACACTTTTATTAGCTTGACCTGTATGTATGTATCTATGTATGTAGCGGTATCTTTGAGCATACATTTCCAGAAGTTTGATTAATTTGAAACTTCGCACACGTATCAAGGACTGATGACAATGCAATATCATGATATGTCCACAAAAAACTAATTGATAAATAGAACTAAAAAATGAAAAATAAATAATAGTTTAAAAATTTCTAGTTATTTTGGGATCATTCACAGTACAGTGAACGCTCTTAGATGCTCAGATCCATAAAGCATTTCAATAAATCAAACAATTGATATTTTGGTGTATCATGAGAGCTGAAAGCCCGACCTACCTCTCCCTTGCTCTCTGTGACAAGTATTCATTCTCAGAAATGCTGCTAAAATACTTAAAATACCATTTTTTTTTCAAAGCCTTCGACCTGTGGTACATGAAGTACTCTACTACTGCCCTCAGACCTACTAAGTCTTACCTTACTATCATTGTAACTGACGTAGATGTGTGTGCAATGGTAGGCATCACTTGTACAGCCTTCCCTGCAAGAACTCCAAGAGCAGTTGTTCAATCCGATGAGTTCCTCGCGACGAGTTGTGATGCAGGTGACCGGCTCCGTGACGAAGTTTGAGACCAAGGTCGAAATAGCTGGATCAACGTATAGTGGCACCAGGAAGAGTAGAGAAGAACCAGCTGCCATGGAGATCACTGCCAGCACGCTGGTCGAGTAGAAAAGGGCTTGTTCTCGACATGATCTGCCTGTGGGGGGTACTACCTTAGATTTTTTCGCCGCCGCAAGTTCCTGAAAAGAAGTGCTTCGTTATAAACTCTGTGTTTTCCATGGTACCTTGAGTGCAATGCAATGAGATGCAAGATTCAGAGGCAGTTCAAATGGATCCAAGGTAATCCAAGGAGATCTGAGGCAAGTGAGGAGTCTCCGAGGAACCTCCAAGATTTTTACTCTAGTGGGACGGGATCCTTGGAAATTCAGGACTTTCCATCCCTCTGAGTGAAAAATGTACTCACTGCTAGAAAATTACTTATCCAACAGACAGCAATCCGTTAAAGTTTCAAAGTTCAGTAACGAAATTTTTATCAAATGTGGCGTCCCACAAGGAACAGTTTTAGGTGCACTGCTTTTTAATAGATACCTAAATGGATATATTTCAAATTGACTGTGTTTGGCAAAACAGCAAAAGTTTCGCAGATGACACAGTAGTTCTTTATAAAGGTGATAATTGGTTTAATTTGAAAAGTATAGCTGAAAATGATTTTGTAAAAATTATCCAGTGGCTTAATCACAGAAAATTGAGCATTAATTATCTAAAACACATTTATTACCATTGTCTATTATATTCCAGACATCTACCAAATTGCACAAACATCTCATTTATCGTAAATAATCAGAAATTAGAAATTAACAGAGCATCCGATATAAAATATCTTGGAATATTCCTGGATCCACACTTGCGTTGCAAAATTGTACTTAAATTTACCTGACGGTACGCTTTGGAAAGAATTTCATGAAAAAGTTCAAAGAATTCATTTTTTAGTATATACAAATTAAAAGCAACTGTGATCAAACAATTCGTTGATTAGTTGTATCTCTATTCATATTTCATTAATACAATTGCAACAACAATGGTCCATGTACAGGCAATGCCTCCTATGGGCCGTTCATATCTATTTACTCATTCTTTGTATTGTGTTTCAGGAGCAAATAAATATTATTATTATCATGTATCAAGCTTGATCTGATTTTCAATCACATAAGTGTTCAGGTGACAAAAAAAAAACACAATTGTTTTTGCCGCCTTTCTATCTATGTAACTGTTTGTTTTGGTTTGTTATCATCAGCGTTATCGATTAATTAACCTTGTCAACAATCAGGTGGTTTATTTACGTCAGATCATTTTCGTATGTGTAACATATTTTATTCAAGGTTCATTTACTGACACTTGTTTGCGTCATGATTATGTTTATAAGTTGAACAGTCTACGATTCAGTACGTGTTTTGGCGTCTCATATTCTGTATTATACAATCTAGGTTTGTTGTGTTCTGCTGCTTGCTCATAATGCCCGTTTATGCAGTATGGAACAGCCAAATGAAATAAACTGGTTTCCCCGATTACGGTACATATTTATCAGGAGTTCCCAAATAGGTCGATTTTAAATTCAATAATCACACCTCATTGCGTAGTAATATCATCCCTAAATTCGACACCTTGAGGGCGAGTGTTAGAACGCTCGATTTTTCAAATGATAGTTGGGACTTACGATACAGGATTTGAAAGGAATATCGTTGATCAACGTATTCTACCTAAAGATAGCCTAACAAGAGGTTTGAAAGATCATAACGACATTTATGAGACAGTAGCAGAACACAAATTAATCGACGTTGAAAAGGCTTAGAATGAATCTATTCCGTGGATAGCGCTTGGGTCTCCAATCCTGTTTCTGGGCCACTCTAGTGCCTATTTTTATTGGACATTTTCAGATGGAATACTTTAATCAATGATTGAAGATCCTGGATCTTAGTCAATAATAGAACCAACCACTCTAACTCATATCATTTTTGTGTTCTCCTGCTGTGTCACAGATGGCGCTAGATCCCTTTTTTTGGGCGCCAAAATACTATATGTGCTTGACTATCATGAGGTAGAATACGTAAATCAAATCAAAGCTGTGTTCTCAAAATACCAGGCACAATACATATGGAATTTGACCACCGCTCAGTTTTTATGAAAATATAGTAAAAGTTCATGCTCCAATTGGAGCAAAGCCCAGAAATGTTTTCTGTTCGAGATAATGTTTTAAAGTTTGGTGCCTTAGCGCCTGTGGATAAGATATCGTGATACGGAAATTAACTCGTCTTTATTGTAGACTTATCTATATAATAGAAACTACGTAAACACATACAGTAAATACATGGTGTCCCAACGAAAATGGAAAGTAGTTTAACAGAAAAACCGTAACAGATATTCGAAAACAATGCTCATCAAGACTATCATAAACCTGATATCAGAAGAAACTTATAAAGGCGCGAACCTGGTGGTGTAAAATATACGGGATGTTCCATTTAACATTTTTGAGAAAAAGGACTTGTTGCGTTTTTCACTGTCCTGACAATGTTGGCATACTTTATCATTTTCGTTCCAAAATTCAATGAAAAACTACGCAAAATGGGAGATGCCTTCAAAGATAGGATTTTTTTCAGACAAATAGTGAAATAACCAAACAGAAAACACCCTATATATATTAAGTGTTCACGTGATCATATGATTATACCATTAAGTTCTCTGATTACGTTAAAGACGAGATAGTTTTTTTAAAATGCTGCAGATCGGCGTACCCACAGGGGCTGAGGCACCAAAATTGAACACACTGTATCTCCATTAGAAAGCATTTCTGGGCTTTGCGCCCATCGGAACATTTGATCAGCAACATGAATTTTCCTTAAAATCAACAGGTGGTCAAATTCAGTGTTTTGTGCTCGGCGCTTAACTACCATTTTTTTTAAACGTTCAATGAACTTAGGTCTGCGTATTTTGAACACATACAATCAATCATAATTAATGACCTAAAATAAAATGTAAGTTACCTGTATTAACAGAATAATTCAATTCCGAGTAAAAAACATGTTTTGCATTTTACTACCTTTTCATAACTCTCCTCTCACAGATAGTTGCCAATAGAATGATTGTAACATTTAATATATCAAGCATCCACACTTTTTACTCTGACTTGAATTATTCTGTTAATAACTTAAATTTTATTATAATTTTATTTTAAGGTCATTAATTATGATTGATTGTTCGACCATCTACTACTGTAATATAAACTCTTTGTAATTAAAAATTATTTTCTACTTTTTAGTTTAGTGTGTATGAATTGGAAGTTAGAACCCTCACTCAAACATTTGAAATGACAAATCTATTTATTTATTATTTACATTTTGCCTATTCCATATCAAGAGCTTTTAATGTCTTTTAAATGTAAATTTTTAGGATTGGTAATTTTTAAAACGACCTGGGAGTTTTGGAAAACCAGAAAATTAGAAAAATCCACAAACTGTTGGAAACTCGGGAAGTACTAACAGTGTTTTTGAATCCTCAATGAAAATTTAACTTTGGTGGTTTCTAATCAATGGATTTTTTCATAATTTGAAATCTCGAACAATAAGTAGCTTGGAAAATTCGAAAAATTTAATATATTACGATGATTTTTATTTGTTGTAAGAGGAATACAGAACAACAGACAATACACAAAAATAAAGTATGGTAATCGGCTAAGGCTCACATATATTTCATGTTAAAACTCGGTGATGCAGTAGTAGATTTTGCTTTTGTGAAACTTAATTTTCCGAAATATGAATCTATTTAACACTCGTTCCCTAAATTTCTTGAGCTGACCATGGTCAACTTCGATTCGATGAGGGTAATTTATTCCCTGATTATAATTACGAGAACGATTCAGACACTTGTCAGTGTAATAACTGGGTGATTATATTATATGCATATGGCCTCAACATACTCGTATAACTGTCAAATTTCAGGTAGTAACAAATAATCTGTTAAACAATCGACTTACCTTGATTTTCTGTCTCCGTAGTTCCTCTTGCTCATCGAGGAGTAGCTCTGAACTACTGCTCTTCATTTTCAGTTGAACACTATGGCATTAGTGTTCGTTTTGTATGTGAGTCACTCACTCAGCCATATCATTTTGAAAAGCTAGAGGCTAATGTATGTTTATCAAAGGGAATCGGCTGACATCTCTTGAACACCCTTTGCGCACTGCCCTACCAAACCGTGAATGACATTTCTCACCCCTCATTTTCAGGATGGTTTACACGGGTGCCAGTTGCCCCAGGCATTTCCCCGTCATGCGGATAATCCGGGCGTTCGGCCATATGATGTGGGTTAACGTGGCTGCCCACTTGTAAGGAAGGGTTGTAATTGTATTTACAGCTCGAAATGATTAAACCAAGATACCTCTCCTTCGCGGGAGACATTTTCCGACTCGTTTTGTTTTGTAATGGCGTTTGTTGCCTGTCCCTTGACAGTCTGGCCAAAACGGTCATCTTCACTGCTCGATGAAAAATCATTGTTTTTGAGATTGCCAAATTGTTAAATTAGAGTCAAATCTTCCCTTAAAAAACCGTGGGGAATATTTTAGGCTTAATGTTTTTGCATCCAAGCAGCCGCGCAGGCAGAAGCCTAAATGCCAGGGCACTGCAGCTGCTATGAGGACCCCAAAGAAAATGTGTTAGTACCATTTAGGAGCGGTCGTATCGGCCAGTTCTAGATGTACGATGTTGGACACGGTTAGGATGGGAGGCCGAAGTCAGGCGGGTCTGTCTGGCAGAACTCTGGAGTACAAAGCCCATTGGCGTAGAGGTAGAAGAGAGCTAGATAATGAGAAAGGGTTCCGAGACTCTTTGTTAGAGAAGAGCTTTCGATCAGTCGGACAGCTCTCCCCTGAACTGCGTCGAGCATGGATAATTTAGTCGAGGCGGCAGCACCCCTAACATGTGAGCAGTACTCGAGGCTCGATGTTATCTGGGCCTTGTACAGAGTGAGGAGGTCATGTGGAGGAAAGTGCTTCTTAGCCACTATTCACGAGATGTGTTCGTGCTAAATGAAGTCCTCGGTGATCTGGACTCCAACCAGCCGAAATGAATGGCTCTTTGCTGGTACTTGGTCATCCATCGATGCTGGACGAAAGCTAGGACGCTTTTTGTCAGACAAGGTCCAGTACTTTGTTTTGGAAGCATTAAACTGTATAAGACTGTTGCGTCCCCAAGCAATGATAACCTCCAGGGCTCTTGTCAGAGAGGGAGTCGGTGCTAGTCTTCTATTTTCCAGCTCACCGGCAGAAATCGGCTTGTCACTCTGAATTACTGCATGTAGAGTTCTGTCATCGACAAAGCTGTGGATTGGATTGATTGTACAGGAAAGGAGGTTGTTAATATGTAAGAGAAACAGTGTCGGAGCCAAGAGTGATCAATGAGGGACACCCGCGTTGACGTTCTGGGATGAAGATGAGAACTCGTCAATTACGACGGATATCTTGCAGCCAGACAGAAAGTCACCCCCAACTGCAAAGCTTCTATGGGATGGAAGTTTGCATAAAAGGGCAGCGTGTCACAGCTGGTCTTGCTGCTCTTCCAGGTCTTGTAAGGTGTGAACTTCAGTTGAAAACTTCAAAAATAATAATTGATGACATAGTTTTTAAGCCTCGAAAGACGGCGATTCTTATCGTTTTTCAAGACTTCAAGCGCCTTATAATTCGAAAATGGTCAACTTTTGAGAAAAGTTACTGAGGGCTTCTGTTCATAGTGATTCAGAAACCCTAAAAAATCTAAATCCAGAACGAAGAATTTTTTTGTAATTTGTTCAAAAAATTGTTTCAACAAATTTGCCCCGGATTTGATTGATTCATATTAAGAAAGATCAAGTCGGAAAATTTCTCCACCGACTGCTGTAAAATTGTTTGGTCTGGTCCCGTGTTTGTCATTTTATAATCTGTTATTGCTCTATGAATGAATGGATGAATGAAAACACGTAATTAGAGGCATACCGGCCACCATAAGGAGCCAGCGCATAGGCCACTCAGACGGGTCCTTGTGCACCTCCACCTTTCTTAGACCTCAAGCCTCGCCATTCTAGCGAAGTTGAGTATGGGCTTGAATCCAAGCTCCTTAATGTCCTGGGGCTTCAAAGTGATGGACACCAGTATAGTCTGCCTGTAGTAGCTTAGAGCCTCGCAGCGACATAGAACGTGCGCCGAGGTCTCTTCTTCTACCCCTCAGCGCTTACACGAGGGATCCTCAGCCACACGCATCACGTGCAGGTGGCGCCTTAATGTGTTATGGCCAGTCCCACCAGCAACCTTAGGTTGGCTCTATCCAAAGGTAAGCAGAAACGTCCATCCTTAGCGTTGGGCCCTGCAATGAGTTGCCGTGCCTGACGTAGATGTCTGGAGATGCTTCTCCATTTCTGAGAGTGTTGTCTAGCAATCCACTTCTCCGTTTTCCTCCTAACTCTTAGCGCGGGCACCCCTAAAGCTGGCTCAGGACCAACGAGCTTGCTGGCTGATCCTGTCTTCGCCAGAGCGTCCGCCGCCTCATTGCCCTTTATCCCAGCGTGACCCGGTACCCACACTAACGATACCGGATGCCACGCTGCTAGACAATCCAGAGCCACCCTAAATTGCAACACAAGGCTCGAAGTAATCTTACAGGCACTTAGTGCCTTCATTGCAACCTGGCTGTCGGAGAAGATTGTTATCCTTCTCCTAGGCCCACCTTTCTCCAAAATGAGGGATACACAAGCCAGAATCGCAACGATTTCCGCTTGGAAAATCGTGGGTTATTTGCTCTATAGATTTTGTTGGAATTTGGGGAGTCTCTTTTTTAGTAACAAGATATTCTCCTTAATAGGTAGGTTGAGGCTTATTGTGCACCGCCAGTTGCAAGTATTTCAAGTTCTAAACTAACTTTGATTTTTTTTGCACGATTCCTATGTTTTCTCCTGGGGAATCATAAAATAGGTGGTTTTTTATCACTTGAAGTAGAAGGATCGAAGAGAATAAATATGCTTTGCAATTTGCTCTTCCGAGGTGGTTATCAAGGAGAGGATTTTTTATCTCAGTATGAGGAGAGCAGTCCAAATGAATCCGGCAATCTGAGGCATTTCAAAAAGATACGACTTAATTCAAAGAGATCCGAGGCTAATCGGGATGCCAGATGGCATCTAATGAGACTCTGTCCCATTTTAACGAGAGATATGAGGAAATTTGAGGAGATCCAAGCAGTCAAACGCGATTAGAGGCAGTCCAATAGGATTCGGGGTTATCCAAGAAAATCCAATTCAAGTGGTTGAGATGCAATTCACGGGAATTCAGACACACTTCAAGGAGATTTGATGGTATCCAATTAGATTCTATCCCATTGGGAGGAGATTTCTGTGAAAATTTAAGGAGATCCCAGCCACTCCAATGCGATCCGAGACAATCCAGTGGGATACGAGGCAATCCAATGAGATGCAGACAATTCAAGATCTAAGGAAATCCAATAAAATCCGTAGCAATCCTATGAGATCAGACGCAATCCAATCAGATCTACGGAATCTGAAATGAATACTCAGCTGTCTCAACCAGCTATTAATGGTGTCCCAGGAAAAAAGTAAGTTAGAAGCTTTCTATAGCCATAACAAGCCCAAAAAGGTGCAAATATCTCGAAAACTAGAAAACTTTTACTAAGCAGGTCATGTTGATTTTATCTGATTGATCAGGGGTTATTTCTGGGACATCGTGTATAAGTACGTATCAAGAACTTTTAGAATCAGTTATCAAACATTATTGACAAACAGTTTCAAACCAGAGCTCCATTGCTTCATTCTGAGGAAATCAATTTTCGTGAAAGCCCAAATAGCGTACTAATGGTTATGGCAAAGCCTATGTCTTTCTGTTGCCATTTCATTACATGGAAAATTGTACTAGAAGTTGTTTCTACGACGTGAAAAGTACAGAGTCAGTCTACATGACGCCATTTTTTTTAATTTCAGACTTTATGTCGCATGTTTCTCAAGTTCATTATCAATTTCAGGGTATAAACTTTATTCTAGGTCTATTTAGATTGTTGTCGCCTAACTGCGCAAATGCGTACTCTAGCAAAATACGTGGTTTCCTACCCTATTTGGCGACACTTGATTGTAACTGTGGTTGGCGACTCAAACTTTAGGGCACCTCTAGTGTTCCCTTAACTCCACGAGTCATTTCACGAAGTTTAAGTACTAGTATTGGCAACAATGTAAATTCAATAAATAATGAAAGGGAAGTTATCAAACAAGGACCTAGATAGGCTTGAGACATAGGACTCTTCTCTGAGCTCGCTCATGTCGTTCATCTCTCTTCAGTGAGTCGTCCGTTTGAACTTTGAACGATACGATTACCGACCGCCCTCGAAGCTTTCGAGAGTATTGTGTTGCCTATAGTAACGACTCACTGAATCAAAGAATATACATCATACTATGAAAATGAAATATGAAGGGTTAGAGTTACCGATGTTATTGTATTTAATTTAAGTATTAATATTTTTGGTTGAAATTGAATATAACGAATATATACTGTCTTCCGAAAAAAGAAGGGATATGTAGTACGGTGTTAAGAGATTACCGAATTCTGAATCAAAATGCAATTTTTGCTATTAAATTCCATCATTTCAACGCATAATTTAATGATACATATCAAAACAAAACAACCGGGTTCCCTAGATAGTGTCTATAGTGTTACCACGTTGTCAGTTCGCAGTTCAGTTGCTGCATACTGTAGACAGGCTTTGCCCAATTCAAGGAGTCATATGTAACAAGAGTCGTTCAATCATCGCTCACTTAGATCAGTCGTTCATTTTGAACGACTTGTTCGCGAACGACACATGACTAGACGTAGATGTAATCATTTACTTCATATACCATGCAAAAGGGACAACCCTTCAGTGGCTTCCATTTTATACCAAACTTACTTAGTTTCTAAAACTAAATGGATTTTAGTTATTATTACGCATTCGTGTAAGCCAGACCTAAGCTTTCTGTTTGTGTTGGCTTTCAGAAATCCTCATTGAACCTCGGATATTTTTACCTAGGAATGCCACGGACTTTAAAATTTCCCACATTTTTGTCGGCATTTTGGGATTTGCATCCCAACCAGTGTTGCCAAACCGAAAATAACGACAACGGTAGGTAGTGTAGTATGGTAGATTCAAGAATAAAATCAGGCTCATTACAAGATCAGCGGTGGATCAAGGACCTTTGCGTTACGCAACGCCGTCTATGAAAGTAGTATATTTTTCTATTTCCCGCGAACAATCAACAGGTTCTTTATTACAACTTGCACAATGAGGAAACTGGTCACTCTTCAAACTCCTTTGCAACTATCCTGGAACTCCTTTTCCCATTTTCGTTTATAAGATGATACATAGTTTGCTATTTATTCTTGAACTTGATGCCTCATAAGCTGGCATTTTAATATAATATGTATGCAACTAAAAACAGGGAAGCTTTGGTTTCTTTATTGCTTGTTTGGTGATGCGGCAATGACGGTGATCTACCAATACCATACACAGGACCGCATTTCAAGGGGTGTCTTCTATGTAACATGTTTTCATCGAGTGCCTCATCAAAAAAATACTATTTTTATTTGGAAAACTAATGCCACTAGTCCCCTGTATCTCCGCCACTGGAGCACGTTATTTTTAAGTAAAGACTTTTGAACATGGACAATACTTAAGTAAATCCACATAAGCCTAATTTTAGTTCATTCCATTTGACGGTTTTGAAGGTATTACAAAAATGTTTTTTATTTTTAAATTTCAACACCCCGTATCTTTTTAATGAAGCCCTCGAAGAAGACCCCCCCTTAAAATGAGGTCCTGTGTATGATGTTTCATCTTTCGTCACGATTTGTGAATATGATTGGATTGGGGCATAAAACATACATATAATTCATTTTTTAGCTTTATTTTTAATCTCGGATCTTTTTCCTTAGAAAATTAGGAAATACCTGGCTTATTTTAAGAAATCGTGGAAAATGAGGTCGTATTCGGTATTTTAAGATCTTATTTCGGTAGAAATACCGAAAAATTGGTAGGTTCGGCAACGCTGATCCCAACACACGTCCCGTTTCATTCAAGTCCTTCATTCGTATCCTGGTTGATAAATCAATCGGGAAGTTGGCTGGCAACGCGCCATCTTTTGGCAAGGAGAAATACGAATTCACGACATCCATGTACGTTTTCGTCAGATACTACGTAAAAAGATAAAATAGATCATTGAACTATGAAATAGGCGCACGTGGCCTCGCTTATGAAAAAAATTTACATAAATTACCACTGAATATACGTATCAATAGTTGACATACCATTGAACCTAGTAATGCAGTATTAAGGCGGCGTTTGCAGGGTATTAAGCTCGGAAAAAGGATCAAGACTCACAAGGGGTTTTTATAGTCCTGAGAATAACTCATATTTTATCACATCTATTAAATTTTTGCATTATATACTATATCTTAGAACACATAACAATTGAGCATAATTTTCACCAATTTCCAGAAGTTTGATTAATTTGCAACTTTGCACATGTATCAAGGACCGATCACGATGCAATAATTTGATAACAGTTTTCCATTATCCTCATTAGAACCGCCAGGATTGATAAATTCTTTTATAGATCCTCTGTAGGAAAGTAAGAGAGATAGAGCTATTACGCGATCTGCGCTTGCGTACATTTTCTGACTTACTTTTTGTTGTATCGGGTACTCGGCACAGCACAAGGGAGGCAGACACTTATTCAAGGTAGTGCATTCTCACCTTGTTCATTGCGAATGTTGCCATTAATCCTGAATTGTGCTTCGACCGTCCACAAGATTCAAGGTTGTACAGTCGATCATGCAATCATTTATTTAGGCTCGTGACTGTTTGCTGCTGGACAAGCTTATGTAGCACTTAGTCGCGCAAGATCTTTAGACGGTATTCGGATTGAGGAACTTGATTGTTCTAAGTTAACAGGAAAAACCCCATGCAACAGTGAAGCTTTAAATGAAATGATTAGATTACGAAATGATTCATAGGACATTTCAATGACGTATGTCCACAGAAAATCAATTGATAACTCGAACTAAAAAAACTAAAAAAACACGTTTTTATAGCTAACCAAACTAAAAAGTGGAAAATCATTTTTAATTAAGTGTTCTTAATGATATGCGAATATTTAAGGTCGTGAATCTACATGAAAAATTAATGTTAGTTTGCTTCATAAACTATGGTCCAACAATGTTTCTTTACAAAAACTCGGGGTGTTGAAGTTTTAGGAAAAAAATGGAAATTAATTAATATTTTCAGAACCGCTTCAGATATTTCACTGATATTTAGTACGTAGTGAAAGTTAATAAAGTTCCATATTTTTCAATGGAAAAATAATTTTTAGCTTTAACAGTGGCGTGCGTACGGGTATTGACTTCGATATTTTTAAGAAAAAAATGGTACGCCAATGGTTTTTTGCCAAATAAAAATTATTTTTGAATTCCCCGTTCAATTTAAAACAAATCTCTCTTGAATTGTTTTCCTTCAATGCGCCGTTTTTGAGTAAAAAAATAAATAACGTTCTATTGTCTAACTTGCAAAATTATTATTAATTTAATTGGAAAAATTAAACACATTAGGGGTAATGAACAACAACAACTGACAACATAAACATAACATTAAAACCAACGAAATAATTACAAAAATTGTTGAAAATGGCCCCCTTCACTTAGTGTGCATGCTTCCGCCCCCCTTCTCATGGAATTGCGCACTCGTTGAAATATCCCTGGAGTGTTTTTTATTCTATCACAAGCTGCAACTATTCTTTCTCTTAATTCCTCTACAGTGTTAATGGAACTTGTGTACACTAGTGTGTTAAGCCCCACAAAAAGAAATCTAATGTGTTGAGGTCTGAGGACCTTGGTGGCCATTCTTGGGGCCCACCGCGGCCAATCCAACGATTTGGATAAGCAGTTTGTAAATAATTACGAAACGCTACACTGAAATGCGCTGGTGCACCATCATGCATGTACCACATATTGTTTCTTATTACTGACGGAACATCATCAAGCAGCAAAGGCAACTGTTGTTAAAGAAAATTAAGGTAAGTCTGTCCGTCGAGTCGTCCCGGCACGAAGAATGGGCCAATAAAGTGGTTGCCAATAATTCCTGCCTATACGTTAACCAAAAATTGGTGTTGGAAATGGGTTTTGGTTACGGCATAGGGATTTTCTTCTGTCCACAAATGATTATTGTTGAAATTCTGAATGGCATTTCGAGAAAAATCATTGATTCAAAGTGCGGATTTTGTGTAATTTTTTGAAGATACCTTTGACAAAAGGTCACACGCCTTGGAAAATCAATGGAAAGTAATGCATGTACTCTTAAAATATGGTAAGGATAAATCCACTAAAATTCTCCAAACAATTTGATGGCAAATATTTAAGTGTCTAGCGATCTTCCTCGTACTCGTTTCAGGATCGACTTCGTGCAGCACTGCTTCCTCAATTTCAGGTGTTCTCACATTTAGAGGTCTATCTTCAGATGTTCCTTTTCGGACAGAACCAGTTTCAACAAGACGGCGATGAATATTAGAAAAGGTTCGACTATCTGACAAAGCACGATCGGGATATCTCTGGTGATAAATCCGTCTGGCTTGCTCACTATTACCGTCGGCAAGGACATATACGTAATGCATATCCGCCATTTCAGCATTTAAATAATCCACCATTATTAACAAGATTGTAAAAACTAAATAATGAAAAAGATGTCACAGCGAAAAGATTTGAATAACAGAGACTTGTCAGATGCCAAAAGTCAGCGACATATTCCAGAGCAACTTGATATTTATTGCTAAATTGCATTCTTCAATTAGGTATTACATTAATTTTCTCGGACAATAGAACGGTTTTTATTTTTTTACTCAAAAATGGCGCATCGCAGGAACACATTTCAAAAATTCAAAAATAATTTTTATTTGGCATAAAATCATTGGCGTACCATTTTTTCCTTAAAAAATATCGAAGTCAATACCCGTACGCATGCCACTGTTAAAGCTAAAAATATTTTTGCATTGAAAAATATGCAACCTTAACTTTCACTACTTACTAAATATCAGGGAAATATCTGAAGCGGTTCTGAAAATATTAATTAATTTCCATTTTTTTCGTCAAACTTTAACACCCCGAGTTTTTGTAAGAAAACATTTTTGGACCATAGTTTATAAAGCAAACTAACATTAGTTTTTATGTAGATTCACACCCTTAAATATTCGCATATCATTAAGGAACACCCTGTATAGTAATCCATAGTTTTCTGTGAAAACTTTTTGTTCACGAGAAATACTCCGTCCTCGCACAGTTTGGACACCCTGTATAATATAAAAAGATCGGTATAATGTCAAGCTGTGCACTATGTAGGCGCAGGAAGTGAGTATCAGCTAGTGCAAAGGTTACATTTTGTAGGAAATCCTACATTATGTTAAAAAAGAACCTACATCATGTCATAAAAATCGATATAATGTCACTTTCAAGTTACATAATAAGGATGCCGATTTGCTTTCATCAGTAATTTGTAACCCAAGTATGAGAGCAAAAGTTAACTGCTTGATTCCCAGAGTGTTGTTTTCCCCAGTAAAACTTCACACATAGCTCTTCGTCGTTGTACCATAAACTCTACCAGTCATTGCATATACAATAGCAGATTGTTATCTAAGTGAGTGCATATGTACAAAAAACTATTGATGAGTTACATGACTTTCTGGTCATACCGTTCATTCAAACAATCTCTATGACGCAATAGAAAAGTCACGGACAGACGTCTGACGTTTTTCTCACAAAATTTGTAATGTACCGTTTATAGACTCATCACGTAACAGTGATCTAGTTCTTTAATTCTGATAACATATAACGGGATCTCTTCACAAGATGCTTAACTGTTCCATCTAATAGATTTTTTTTGAAAGAGACGTGGTGCAATCTATTGTAACGGATTGTGCAGCATAATTACACATATATTTGGGCAACGAAAGGCAGTTAATTCTTGCCTAAGCGTCTACAGTTTCTATCAGAGCCCGATTATAAATAGAGTTTTGATTATGATATGATGTAAGGCGGCCATCTTCTAAACTTCCGACGACGGCAAACGGTTCAAAAACCCCAGACATTTGGGTGAAATTGAGATTTCTCGCCGGTCATCCTAGATTTTTTCAATGGAAATAAAAACAATGTTACCAGTAGCTGTAAATTTAGATTCAAGTTCCCATAAATATTTTCTACAGATAGGACGATTCGGGAAACGATCATTAAAAATCCTTTCGGTCTCGTGAAAGTTACGCGTCGCACCATAAATAAAAATTGCTTCTATTTTTTTCCAATGGACCAGGATTGACCATTTGTAGTAGGTAAAGGCATTGACTTTATATTTTAGGATTATAAAGTACTCGTCAGGAGCTTCAAAATGATGGGCCACAAGACTCCCGTTTTCATATAATTTTTTTTCCAACATGGCGCCCAGCGGCCATCTTGTCATTTTCATCTGTCAATTTTACTCCAAAATATGATATTTACGTATCAATTTCTTTACCTCAAGTTTTAATTTTCTGAATTGATCCATTTAAAAAATCAAGGGAGAGGGGGACATTAAAGAAAAGCACTGTATAGCGTGGCCCTCGTGCGAGCCATAAAACCATGTCTTTTCACATGACCCACTACTATATTTGAAAAAAATTGTACAAGATGGCGTCGAGCCGGCAACATTGGAATTTTCGATTCTCACTTCTTCACCAAAATAATATATAATATACATATAATAATAAAAATTTCAACTTGCTAACTTGACCCATTTCAAAAATGAATAAGGAAACATCAAACAAAACCACACGTTAGGCAGCAGCGGCGGCTGCAGTAGTAGACTCTTCGGTCCCTTGATCAGTCGCCGTGCGCTGCGCGGGTTCGAATCCCGACCTAAGAGGAATTTTTCTCTTGGCTATGGATGTTGTGATTGTCCGTAGGTGGTAGACGGACTCTGAATTTCGGACGCCAAGGTACCACCCGGCGGATCTCGTAGGCGGTCCCCGCTTTCCCCTGTATCTCCTTATAGATATGCCAAAAACCAGCACGATGTAAAAGTTAGGCACAGGGTAATGTCGCAGCGCAATGGCAGTCGGTCTTTCTGGACGCTGGCCAAGCAGATTGAATAGAACTTCTCGCACAGTAGCCTTCCACCACTTACATGTCAGGATGGAACTATTGTATTCGACTCAAAGGCCAAGGCGGAAGTGCAAGGCAAGGTCTTTGCTGCCAACTCCACCATGGACGTCCCTCCCCCCCAACGCCCAAGTGCCGTCAATTCAAAGGGTTCCCTGCCATTGTACTGAAGAGGTGTGCAGCGGAGCTTGCTCCAGTTCTTTCGCGTCTCTTCCAG
This sequence comes from Acanthoscelides obtectus, assembly GCA_963669975.1. Taxonomy (NCBI): domain Eukaryota; kingdom Metazoa; phylum Arthropoda; class Insecta; order Coleoptera; family Chrysomelidae; genus Acanthoscelides; species Acanthoscelides obtectus. The sequence continues at coordinate 17,667,771 of CAVLJG010000002.1, forward strand.
ATATCTTATGAATCCGGCACCTTCCCAGAAAACTGGAATTTGCTCATGTCTAACCCACCCCCAAAAAGGATCTAAGACCGACCTTTACAACTACAGGCCTATAGCTCAGCTTTCTGTTATAAGTAAGGTGATGGAGAGGTGCATAAATCGCGAGCTTCTGGACTACCTCGAACGTCACAGCTTGATTAGCGACAGGTAGTATGGTTTCCGGCACCAACGATCCACAGGGGACCTCGTAGCTTACGTCACGCAATTGTGGAGTAAACTCATCCAGTCTTATAGTGAGGCTCATGTCGTTGCTCTTGACATCACGAAAGCGTTCGATCAGCTGTGGCACGCTGCCCTCTTAAGCAAACTTCCATCCTATGGCCTACCAGAAAAGCATTGCAGATGGGTGACTGACTTTATCTCTGGCCGCAAGATATCCGTCCTAATTGACGGGTTCTCCTTTTCATCCCACAACGTCAACTCGGGTGTTCCCTAGGGATCGGTCGTGGCTCGTACACTGTTTCTCTTACATATCAACGACCTCCTTTCCTGCACGATCAACCCAATCCACAGCTTCGCTGATGACAGCACTCTACATACAGGAATTTAGAGTGACAAGCCGATCTCTGCCGATGAGCTGGAAAAAAGAAGACTAGCGACGACTTTCTCTCTGACAAGAGACCTGGAGGCTATCACTGCTTGGGGACGCAACGATCTTGGACAGTTCAATGCTTCCAAAACACAGTACTGTACTTTGACGAACAAAAAGCGTCCTAGCGCTCATCCGGTTTCGATGGAAGGCCGAGTTCTGCCAAAGAGCCATTCATTTCGGCTGGTCGGAGTTCAGATCACCAAGGAGCTGATCTGGCACGAGCACATCTCGATAAATAGCTGCAGCTGCTGGGAAAAAGCTAAGCTATTTGTTTAGGGCTAAGAAGTACAGATAAGGCCTAGCCTCGAGTACTGTTCACACGTTTGGGGTGCTGCCGCCCCGACTACATTATCCATGCTCGATGCTGTACAGAGGAGGGCGGTCCGACTGATCGATACTCTTCTCCAACAGACAGTCTCGGGACTCTTTCGCATCGGCGGGCCGTCGGTAATCTAGCTCTTTTCTACCGCTACATCAACGGGCTTTGCTCCTCAGAGCTCTTTTCCATGATGCCGCCGCGCGATGTGCCTGCCAGACAGACCCGCCTGACTTTGGCGTCCCATCCTAACCGTGTCGAACTTCGTACATCCAGAACTGGCCGATACGACCGCTCCTTTGTCCCGAGGGTGTCGAGATTGTGGAACAACAATCTACAAGAGGAAGCTTTTCCCAGTTCTACTAACCTTAGGCATTTCAAAAATCGTATTAACAAAATTTCTTAGGGATCATCATAGCAGCCGCGGTGTTCCAGCATTTAGGCTTCTGCCTGCGCGGCTGCTTCGATATAAAAAAAGCCCCTCGGTACCTCATGGGTGTTGAGGCCTTAGGCCTTCGTGGTATTTGGAGTATAAAAAAAACTTTATAAGTGAATAAAACAGCCAGTAATTGGATATGATTTATTTCTCACTGATTCATAGTCACAAAAATTTAATAAATAGTTTTTCCAAAAATATATAAAATTACAACTTAATAATAGAACTGCCGCCAGTACTGAATAAGTACTAAGCTATCAGTGTACCAATACCGTACATAAAAGTATATCTACAGTATCGGTAGTTACTGAATTCTTCCATTTCCAGCATTTTTTATAAATATAAACAATCATATCTGAAAGGAACACGCAATGTATCTGGAACAGCTGCTTATAGCCATACTTTGTACTTGAACATAAATTTAAAAAAAATAATAATATATTTTACGACAATCAAACAAATTAGAACTAATTATAGTTCTTACTATAGTTTAAAAAAACTGGAAATCAGAATTTTCGAATTTTAATTGTTTAACAAACTCTGTACTGAAAGCAGCAGTTCTTACTTACATAATTATTTCAATTATTCTTAATTTTTTTAGAAAATAACTTTTTTAAATAATTTATTATCGTATTTACAAAACGATACAATCTCAAATCGATGTTTTTGACATCTGATCGTACTTTACATAAATATTATCTTAGTTACCTCAACCCTTCACTACATAATACTTTATATTTCCGGTATATAGTTAATATTAACAATAATCGAGATGCATGATCACCGTCAATTTTCAGCAAAACATTTCTGACAAACTATCAAATATTTTCATTTTTAATATATTTACACGTTCCCAACCAGAATTCAAGAGCTATGATAATATGATTACAGGCGTGTTATCTTTAACATTATTCTATACATAGGATATAGGATTTTCTATATATGGTTTTACAGTGGCAGTGATGGGAGGGGAAACAATGACTGTATTCACACAACAAAACATATTGTTGTGTGAATTATAACTATGTACTGAAGGGTTAAATTTGTATTCTATAACACTCAACATTATAGTAATAGAATCACCAATTTCAATCCATGTTACATGTTTTGTTCGTATCCATTCTGAGCTCCATATCAATTTTGTATGGATCAGAAAACTAGAATCGATTATAAATATTATAGTAGATCTGTTGTGAGATTGAAAGTATTTAAAGGCAAAAAATTCGGAATTTTCAATGGAAACATCGTATACGTTATATATATACTTTCTTAGAAAGAGTAACATTCGCACCTAGATGGATCGAGATAGAAATCGATGACTCTTGGTATAATGTGAATGTCGCTTTGACCTATGATAGCTTATCGTAAAAAATTGAATTTAGTTTAATCTTCGATGTCATTATCAATCTTACTACTGCGGATGCCAGTGTTTCCAGTCCAAGGATAGATGTCCGGGCAAGGTTGGCACGTTCTCATGTATCTGACACCTGACTTGTGCCATAGGTTGCATACCTTTGGATTGTTGCATCGTTTGGGCCGATCCTAGAACACAAATAGCAGTTTAGTTTATACTCACTATTTATTCTTAATTATTTTCTTAAACGCCAATGTTTCTCATTATTTTGGGATGTTTCACAAAACAGTGAGCCCCATGAACGATCAGGTCAATGAAATGCTCCAATAAATCGAAAAACCAATATTTATGCTGAAAGCACCCCCCTCCCCCCACCCGTTCTATAATGAGGACGTTTCTTATTTTTTTGAAACACAATAAAATACTGTAAACACCTACGTATGTTTATTAGAATTCAAGAATTATTTACATATCGGTTTATCTTAACCATGAACAACAAGTGATAAAATGGTCAGGTTCAGCCATTCATTTCGGCTGGTCGGAGTCCAGATCACCGAGGACCTGATCTGGCACGAACACATCTCGTCAATAACTGCAGCTGCTGCGAAACAGCTAGTCTATTTGTTTAGGGCTAAGAAGTACTTTTCTCCGCATGACCTTCTCACTCTATACAAGGCCCAGATAAGGCCTAGCCTCGAGTATTGCTCACACGTTTGGGGTGCTGCCGCCCCGACTACATTATCCATGCTCGATGCTGTCCGGAGGAGGGCGGTCCGACTGATCGATGGCTCTTCTCTAACAGACAGTTTCGGAATTTTTTCGCACCGGCGGGCTGTCGGCGATCTAGCTCTTTTATACCGCTACACCAACGGGCTTTGACCCCCGGAGCTCTCTGCCATGCTGCCGCCGCGCGATGTGCCTGCCAGACAGACCCATCCTAACCGTGCCGAGCTTCGTACATCCAGAACTGGGCGATACGACCGCTCCTTTGTCCCGAGAGTGTCGAGACTGTGGAACACTCTACAAGAGGAAGCTTTTCCCAGTTCTACTAACCTTAGGCAGTTCAAAAATCGTATTAACAAAATTTCTTTGAGATCATCATAGGAGCCGCGATGTTGCGGCATTTAGGTTTCTGCCTGCGCGGCTGCTTCGATATAAAAAAAAGATCACCACTAATTTTCATCAGAGGCAATATGAAAGTAGTGGAGCCTCATCTTATTCCATACCTAAGCACCATCCAAAACCCGATTTTTCAGCAAGACAATGCCAGACCGCATGTTGCCAGAGCATCGTTAGCCTTCATCGATCAACATCGTGGATCCTCAACACATTGTTGCAGTCAGTTGACGAATCAAGCTGAAAATTTCCTAGTAAGGGATATATGCCAAAAATTATTAAAATCGGATAAACATATCTAGGTGTTTACCTTTTTTTTGTCACTCAGTATATTTTAAGTAAAGTGAAGTACAGCACTGAAAATACTTTTTGATCTTGAAAACTGCCGGCTGCGCTGCCCTGAAGATTCTTGTTTGACACCAGCTACCATCGCTACTACAAAGTGATTCGCCCGCCGCGCACGCTCCGCGCCATTTCCAAACGTTATTCTGCTCCGTATTCACGATTTACAGTAAAAACGGGTAAAAAATTGGTCAGACCATAAAATGGTCATTTAAATGTTATAAGAATCGATATTTAATGCGTTATAAGCGATCTTAAAAACACTTGAAACCTAATTTTGAGTGCACTCAAAACATTTTTGAAAATATGGGGCCATATTAGAACCGTTATTTAGATTTTTGAACAATCGATATCAAGTTCGTTATTGACAAATGGATATCGTATGGATTTTTTTTTCGTGAAAATTAGTAAATCTTTCTAATTTTGGCCATATTTTAGGAACTTTGAACCGCTGATGCGTCAATGACTTGATTATTAATGCTAATTCGTGCAAAAACATAAATGTTTCGCATAGTATATTTAACTATGAACCATTATTGTCAACGTTTAAAAGAATGGTGCAATCACTAGGAAGAAAACCTTCCGTTTTATTTATTATATATCTATAATATCTCCCCCGTAGGTGGTAGACGGTCTCTGACTGTCGAACGCGGAGGTACCACCCGGCGGATCTCGTAGGCGGAGCCAGAATGTGTGCATGTTGCATGCACACGTGTTCCCCCGCTAGAGACCGTGTGGCGTTCCCCCTTTCCCATGTATCCCCCTATAGCCCCACGGTACCCAATGGGTGCTTAGGCCTTAGGCCTTCGTGGTAGTTGGAGTATAAAAAAAGAAGAAAAAACCTGTCTATGCCAATATACAAGTAATATATATTGCGAGCTTATGTCATATGACGTCACGACCGAACCTCAACTCACGATGGCTGTCGGCTGCAGCTCCCAACGCAGAAAATGTCATAACTTCTTTAAACTGTATCGGAATAAGTTTTTCAAATTTGAGAAATATATCAGTTATATACTTATATATACTTATATCATATGCAGGTGAAAAAAGCAGTATTTTTGAAACCTCCTGATTATGAGAATCCATTATGAGAATGAAGAAAAGTTGTAGCAACTGATGAGAACGCATCCAAAGGAAACGAAGAGAAAATAGTATCTAAAAACTGGAAGAAAAGAGGGATATTAGTTTGGATAAATAAAAGAGCAAGCTGAAAAAACAATAGTTTTGACATTCAGATATGACTGGGAAGTGAGAAAAAAGCTTCACGTTATTGCTTAGAATGTAGGAAGTAATTGTACTTACCGAATAATTGCACTGGAAGGGTTCGTAATTGTTCATTCGTGATATTGGTGTAGGATCTCTGACCCACTGGATTGCTTGCCAGTTCGTTACCAGCCAAACGTCTTTCATTGTTAGTATACTGTCGATGAAATTGATGAAACCTTCTTTGTGATGTGGTTGCGTGAACCATGCTGCATGGTAGAACAGCCCAAATGGTGCCCTGTAAGATAAAATCCATGAAAAATGTGAACATAATTTTTATTCTAGATTTTGAAGTACAGGGTGGCCAATAATTAACTGACTGATTCAAATTGCGCGCCATTTTTGATACACGCAGGTGGGGCCGTAGTAGATGTTTAAAGCACATGGGTCCAATTCATCTTGGACCGCTATACGATCCCACACCGCGTCAGGATTGTTAAAACGTTTTACTTAAATAATGAGTCGATTTTTGCAACGATTCGGAAGCTACGACAAGATTTTGGACGAAATAATGCACCCAGTGTCGACACCATTCGTCAGTTGGTGCGGAAATTTGAACAAACAGGTGAGGTTAAAGACTTGCCAAGGTCGGGCGCCCTGAGTCGTCTACCAGACATTGTCCTCAAGAACTGGGTATTAGTCGCACGTCATTATGCACTACTTTAAAAAAACTTGCATTTGCGGCCATACAAAATTCAGTTAACCTAAGATCTACAGCCTAGTGAACATGAAAGTCGCCGATAATACAGTCATGCAATAATGCAGCTTAATACCCAAAATAATATATATAATAATAATAATAAACCGTCTTTTATTAGAAAAAACAAATTACAGATAATTCATATATTATTATCTATAATTAGATTAGTGAGCAGCTAATGGCGAAGTTTAGCTATGGCAGCTATTCTTACACTTAACCATTAACTGCATAAGAACATAGATGGTAAAAAAGTACAGCTGTAAAGAAAATAATAATGAAAATAAATGGAGGAAAATGTCCATGTAACTGATTACAAACTAAATAAAAATTAGCTTAAAAATATAATGCTGGAGAAAACCACCTTTAAGAATCACCATTGACCAGAAGAGCTCTTAAGTGCTTTTTAAAACTATACAGCGGATGCTTTTTGTTCTGTAATCTAAGCTATTGTACAATATGCATGCATTATATGAGAAGGACCTGTTAAAAACAGATGAACTATGAAGTAGCATTGTTAAAGCTAATGTGTTACGGATATGTCGTTGATGAACATTATACCTAAAAATTAGTTTTTCACGTAGATAAGTTGGAGTTCCAGAGACAAGTAACTTATGTATAAAGGTTAGATAGTTGTATTTAACTAAATCTGTCATCTTTAACCAACCTATTAAAGGATAACGATCCGAAACATGATCAAATTTTCTTAAACTAAATATGAATCGTACGCAGTTATTTTGTACTACAGATATTCTGTTACGACTTGCAACATCCAAACAAGGATGATAAACTAGATTGCAATAATTAAAAATATATAATATAAATACGGTTTATGCTAACAAACCAAACACTGTAGAGCAGCTGAAGTACAATATTACGGAAGCTATTGAAAATATTCCTCCTGAAACCTACCAAAAAGTGATGGAAAATGTAATCAAGAGGGATCAGGTTTGCGCGGCTTCCAGAGTCGGACATTTGTCTGATATTATTTTTCATACATAATTTCTAAGTTTCAATAAAATATTAAGATGAAAAAAATGGACGTATTTTATTTCATTTCACAAATATTCATACAAACGGCCACCCTGTATTTCTGTAAGAGTAGCTCCACCATTTTTGCGAAATAGTATCATGATTTATATTTTACAAATTTTATTGTTTCCGCGAAAGCTTGTCATGATGTGAATCACTGCCTGTTCATATACACACTTGATTGTTTGTTTTCAATTATTTTTTCATTCGTAAGGTTATGAAGAATGTTAGAATTAACGAGCGAGAAAGTAGTTAAATTAATGTGACTGGTACTTATTGAGTTTGAGAACATGATGTTCGTGCAAAGACGATTATACGATTTTTGTACAATAATAATAGTCCGGGGACTTTAAGACGAACAAAAATTTCCTGTTGCTTGTTGGTAAATAATTTCAGAGCGTATTTCTGTAAAAATCAATCGAATGTGAAACAGAAATAAGATGGAAGATATAAAATGTTCCTAGACCGCTCTTGTTTTATCCAGCGGGAAAAAAGAATCAAACTCGCAGATATTGACCCTTATGAAGTCAAATTGTTCCAATATTTATATGGTGAATTTTTCAGTCAAAAACCTCAGGTTTTGTTGTTTCCCTCAATTCATGGCGATCCAGAGGTATTCCCATATTTCTGATTAATTCTCACACTTTTATAATTTGGATAATTTTTATAGTTGCAAACTCCTAAATGACTTAAATATTCAAGCAAGAGAAAATATTGTTTCACCTGGAAGTCTCTTGACCTCACTGATGCAGAAAGCAGTGAGGTCAAGGAGGTACTTTATACCTCGATATACACTTTTGAAATTTTACAGCACCGCACATTTAATGTCTACCATCTATTTACAAAGCTTCATCTAAATCACTACAGTTATTTAACAAGAAATTAAAGATGCATAAATTAAAAGAAATGAGCTTGAATACCCTGTATTTCAATAACGATGCCGCAAAGTAGATAAGTTCACATGAACTTTTCTGTTCAGTTTAATGAGTCTAATGAGTACTAGCTTATACAGGGTGTAAAGTTAGTAATGGATCTACGGGAGTCAGGTGATAGAGAGCATCAAAACTTATCGAACGAACCCCTATATGTGTGGTCCGAAATTTTATAGTTCAGGAGATATTTGCAATTTTGTGAAATTTCGAAAAAAAACGGTATAATGAACTTTCAATCGCAATTACAACTAAACCATTAGGTTTAGGGCTGTGATTTCGATAGGCTCTGAGGCCCTTCATCACCTGACTTCCGTTGATTCACTACTAACTTTACACCCTGTATATTTTAAAATAGAAAAAGGAATTAAAAACAATTGAAAGTCAAAAAGGGTACATGATTAATAGGTAGGATTATTCTATATACTGTATTCCAAGCATCCAGTAAAAATTGAAAAATCTGGTTTCCGAAGTTTACATAGAGAAAAAAGGGAATCTATATAAAAAAATGAGTTTGTGAATAACTCTTCTTGTATAAGACCCCTTAAGTTGAGAAATACTGCAAGTAGCATTCAAGAACAACGATTCGTGCGTGAGACATGAAGGCAGAAAGTGCAGTCAAGTTTTGAGTACCTGTTGGTGGTGTAATGCCTCTGGAAGTTCTTCATCAACATCTTGTAAACCCCTTCAGAATCTGGTGGATTACTACAAGCGTCACCCATTGAGCAACGTCCTCCGTTCAAGTCTTGCCACATCACCATAGGTACCTCCCAGACACCTGGATACGATCTTGTAGGACATGGTGGGATCATGCAATCGTGGAACAGTTTGTAATCCAAGGTATAAGGCCAACTAGGAGGTTTGTTCTCATATATGGGCATGGATGAGTCGTACGTGAAGTTGGAATCGTACAACATTTTGAACATCTTGTTTCCACCGACGGACAAGAACGGAGCTCGCATGCCTCTGACGTCTTCAAGTTTAACTCCTCCGTAAGCTGAAAGGATTTCTCGTTGTCCAGCTACTTCTCTGGTCCATTTCTTCTGCGAGAACTGCTCGCCAAAACTGTGCCTGTATAGGTATAGAGGTGTAGTTTCATGCAGTGAACTGGTGAACACCAAAATTTGCTGAACGATGAGAGAACCACGAAGCTCTGTATCTATTTTACGTATGTTTGTCTCACTGTTATGAAAAATGGGACAATTAAGGCTTTTGATATGAAATACGTGCCCAGTCATCGTCTTTTGAATTCTGAAACTACTAAACCCTTTACTTGTTATAGATTATATTAAAATGACGTTATGTGAGTTGATTCTGCAGTTCCCAAGCAACGCTAATTATGTTTGGCATAAGATTTCCTCTTTAAGAAAAAAGTCAACTACGAACATGTATGACGAATGAATTGAATACATCAAATCAGTCAAATAGACCTATACCAGTTCGTCCCCAGTTCCCAACCATTTGACAAGCATATCTTTCGGAATGGCTATGAGTAAGCCTGATGCAGGATGTGATCGAAACGCACAGCTGCCACAGCTATGACGAAACTACTGTATCGAACGAATTATACCGAAAGTCATTCTACTCGTAAAAAAATGATTAGAGCTATTTTTATTTTTTCCATTTTTGCCCTTAGCTTCGCCACCACTGGACCGAAGCTTTTTTGTTGTTGGCGTAGCATTAACCTTGTGTGAAAATTTCATCAAAATCTAAGCGGCAGCTTCCAAGCTATAGACGAATCAAGGACTAACAGACAGACAGACAGACAGAAAGTTCATATATAAATAACGTAATATCTCATTTTCGAAATCTTTCGCCAGTGGCGTGGGAAGTGAAAGGTAATAGCAACGTGGTTCTAGTCATCTTATCAGCATTGATGGACAAACCTAATAACGGTGTTATGGGTTTACCAATATAAGTGAAAATGAATAAAAGCGTTAAATTATTCTAAAAGAATATGTTCTGAATATGTATACTCAGTGACAAAAAAAGGCAAACACCTACGTATGTTTATTAGAATTCAAGGATTTTTTACATATCGATTTATCTTGCCATGAACGACAAGTGATAAAATGGTCAGGTTTTTGTGATGCTGCGTGTATTGCTTGGGACCACAGAGCGACAAGACCGCCGGTTAAAGGTCCATTCACACTCGGCCGTGACGTGACAGTGCCGTGACGTGCTAGTGATTCCCGCTGACGTGAGCTCACAGTGTTTTCAATTCACACCTGTCAGTATTTTCTCCGTGCTCTGACAGTGCAGTTGTGATCACGTGATGTCGAGGTGTCAAAATTTTCAGAGGATGAACTTGCAATTATTGCATTAATTCTGGATTTTTTTACAGGGGAAAGGGGGAACGCCACACGGACTCTGGCGAGGGACACATGCAACATGCACACATTCTGGCCCCGCTTTCGAGATCCGCCGGGTGGTACCTCCGCGTTCGACAGTCAGAGACCGTCTACCACCTACGGAAGATGAAGAAAAAGAAACGAGAAGAAAACAGAAGTTCATGTATTTTGAATTTGACTTGTTCTACAGCACGGGATGTGCGCGCACACATTAGTTTTTCATCATTCATGTTTTTGACAAATATATCAAAATATTCACGCAATTACATAAAAACATGGCCATGAAAATCGAAAAATATCGTTTCAAAACAATGCGATGATCACGGTACGGAGTCGTCGAGCCACTTCCAGGTGCCGGTCCTGTGTGAATCAGTTCATCCAAATCCCAGGAAGAAAGTTTTTAGTTTCGCCGGGCGGATCACGAGTCGGTCACAGCACTCACTTCACGGCTGAGTATGAATGGGCCTTTATACTTCTGTCTCTAAGAGACAGATTCAGAAGTACTCGAGCCATCGCTAAATAATCAGAGGTTTGAAGAGCATGGAAGGATGGTTGGTAAGTTGGTATGCGTACGGTATATCACCTAATAGGACAGTTTGGCCTTTTTTCATATCGCCCATATTGGGTGCTACCTTTCACAGCTGAATATCGGCGTAAACGTTTGCTGTGGTGTAGAGAAATAATTCTATGAGACCTAGACTGGAATCAGTTGGTCTTCAGTGACGAATCCTGCTTCTGTATTGAGAGACTTGAGCCACAATTTGACAGAGAGCATCACGTTGACCACAACGTAGGAGTTATGGTATGGGGTGCTATTGCTTATGCTAGCAGATCATCACTAATTTTCATCAGAGACAATATATGACAGCCCGAACCTATATTCAGGAAGTAGTGGAGCCTCATCTTATTCCATACCTAAACACCATCCGCAACCCGATTATTCAGCAAGACAGTGCCAGAACGCATGTTGCCAGAGCATCGTTAGCCTTCATGGATCAACATCGCATCGTTCACCTTGGCCACCACGATCGCCTGACCTATCTCCAATTGAACATGTCTGGGACATGATAGATGCAACATCCTCCACATACTTTAGCAGCTCTGACTCACGAAGTTGCAGTAGCCTGGAATGAGATACCCTTACAGGATATCGACCACCTTATCAGCACCATGCCCAGGCCTCTCAATGAGTGTATAAGAAATCGTGGATCCTCAACACATTATTGAACCAGCTTCTGCAGCCAGTTGACGAATCAAGCTGAAAATTTATTCATTTTACTAGTAAGGGACACTGAACATATATGCCAAAAATTATTAAAATCGGATAAACATACGTAAGGGTTTACCTTTTTTTGTCACTCAGTATATTTCATGTAGGTAAAATCAAACCAGATTTTAGAAGTTCCTGATCAGCTGTGATAATATGGGTAATACTTTCTTGGTTTCTTGAAAGTATGGTACGTAGGAAGGTTTGTCCATCGCTCAAGTGTCAACATCTTTCATGGAATGTTATTGAATATGTGAAAGTATAAAGTTAAATAAGTGGTTAAGCATGAAGTTGTGTAGTCTACCAAAAAGGGTTAAGTAGTGCATTTTGATGATACGGTGCGGTGTTGCCAGTGTTCTGTAGACTTACGACACGGTGTGAGAGGCAATTTCATGGCCGTCCGCATATAAGTTTTGCACCTGGCTATAATCGGTCCATTCATGGGACACATAGAACGTAGCAGCAATAGGACAACCATTTGGATTCACTCGATCTCTTTCGAACAGGTCTTGGTACAGACCTTTGTTCAAATCATTTACTGAATCGTCAAACGTGAGCAATACGATTTGCGGCACCTGCTCGACTGGTAGGTCTCCTATTTGTTAGTAGCACAGAGAAAGAAATAGATCATAAGTATAAGTGATACACCAAACACAATAAATATGGAACATATAACATATATCACAAATACCATATAGTCAAGTACCGAAATTGAAGAGAGTAATTTAACTTGTGATACGACACTGCTTTCTGTACCTGTGCGCGGAACAGTGTCGTGCGATGTGCTACGCTATTCTCTTCTATTTTGGTAGTTGACTATGTACTCAAACGTAAGCTTTGTTCCAGCACAAGCGGGAAACACGTTCAGAACTAAACGCGCATGCGTATTTCAAAATATTCGTTCCAGCATCTCGTGTTCCTTTTTATTTTATTAATGTCCGATGTCCAAGCATCTTTGGTGTTTTATTAGGAATTAACTTGTTGATTGAAAGATATGTTCTAAAAAGAAATTGGGAGAGTCAATGTTTTGATTGTCCGTAGGAGCCAGAATGTGTGCATGTCGCAGTGGCCACAGGCTCTGAGAATTTCGGGCCAGCTTCTACGTATAAAATGGACAAGATTTTTGGAATTCGAGCCAACTCTTGAACTACTCAATTTCAGATGTAAAATTTAGTCTAATTTACCTATATACTTGCTTGTAATGTACTTGTTACTATGGTTGAATTCAGGGAATTGCAGCGCTTTAAGTCAAAAATGTCAGTTTTGACCAAAATTTCTATGGGAATTTTATCCAAATATGGTTGAAAATGAGTACGTTTGTTTAGTAAGCCCAAGTCTTACAAGTTGGAAACCTTAATGTCCAGTGTACGCTAACTTGCATTAAGTTTTATTTATGTATTAGTGAAAAATCGGCCGGATTTTAGAAAGAGGAGCCAAGGGGCTGCTACGCCTTAAAAAAGGCCAGATCCAGCGTTATCAAGCCACCTGTGGCAACACTGGCATGTCGCGTGCACATATATGTTCTCTCGCCCCCCCCCCTCTCTCCCCAAACATTTTTTTTGTATCCGTCTATAACCCAACGATACCCACGTGAATTTATGCGTTAGGCCTTCGTGATGGGAAGTATAAAAACATTTTTGAATAATAAATTTAAGATAATTGGATTTTTATGTATTTGTATTGTACTGCTGTTTTCCATTTTCATTATGGGAAGTCCTCATCTCGACTAAAGCTTTGTAGTATCCCCGATTTCGCTCGAATCACCACAACCCTTAAAGTAAATAAACTTTACTCCGGTACCATCTTGCCCCATCCGTGTCACTAGATGTTCCGAGAAAGAAATATAACGGGTGTTCTTTTTTCGAGGTATAGAACTTTAAGGTGGAATAACTTTTGAAGATGGCGACCGATTTGACAGCTGTCAAGTGATTTATTCTCAGTTTGGTTTGGCAATTCTTCATGAATAGACTCACGCCTGAACAACGCTTGCAAATTGTGCAGTTTTATTTCGAAAATAATGGTTCTGTGCAGAATACGTATCGCGCACTACGTCCATTCTATCGTCGACAAAATCGTCCATCAGAGCAGTTAATTCGATTAACCATGGAACGTTTTCGCACCACGTTTACTCTAATTGATAACTCGCATCCCCAGAGACGCCGTACGGTGCGTACAGAAGAGCTATTGCTACTGTAGAGCGTAGCATTGAGGAAGACCCGAATGAGTCCATCCGACATCGAGCTCAAGAATTGGATCTGTGTCCATCCACTTTATGGAAGATTTTGCGGAAGGATCTTGGTTTGCGTGCTTACAAAATCCAACTCGTACAAGAATTGAAGCCAAACGATCATCAAGCAAGGCGTAGATTCGTTGAATGAGCCCAAAACGAGATTGCCGTTTTTCCCGATTTTCATAAGCGAATTTTGTTTAGCGATGAAGCGCACTTCTGGTTGAATGGCCACGTGAACAAACAAAACTGCCGCATTTGGAGTTAAGCTAATCGTCAAGTCTATGTCGAAACACCGTTACATCCAGAAAAACTGACTGTTTGGTGAGCTTTATGGGCTGGTGGAATCATTGGTCCGTACTTCTTCAAAAACGATGATGGCTAGGACGTTACAGTCAATGGTGATCGGTATAGAGCCATGATTACTAACTTTTTCATTCCTGAATTGAACAATCATGATGTCCAGGAGCTGTGGTTCCAACAGGACGGCGCAATATGTCACATAGCTCGTGCTACAATCGATTTATTGAAAGACCCGTTTGGTAACTGCCTAATTTCACTTTTTGGACCTGTGAATTGGCCTCCAAGATCTTGTGATTTAACACCGCTAGACTATTTTCTGTGGTGCTATGTAAAGTCATTGGTCTATGCGGATAAGCCACAAACGCTTGACCATTTGGAAGACAATATTCGCCATGTTATTGCCGATATACGGCCACAAATGTTGGAAAAAGTCATCGAAAATTAGACGTCCATATTGGACTACATCCGAGCCAGCCGTGGCAGTCATATGCCAGAAATCATATTTAAAATGTAATGCCGCAAGATTATCTTTCGACTAAAAAATTCATGTCAATCGAATAATCCATCGTTGTTTTATTGCAATTTAAAGTTCTATACGTCTAAAAAAACACTCGTTACATTCCTAAAATGAATAAAAGATTGTGCTGGAATAAAGCTATAGGGAGTGAAAATGACACCACTGTTAGGTGTTACTTGTTTGAGTGGAATGTGTATTCGTGGTGATATATGCATTATGTAACCTGTTTGAAATAAGGTGAACATATCAGTTTTCTAGATAATAATGTATTATTGCGTTTAGTATATTTGGCATACAGCTGAGACAAAAAAGACAGACATAGACATATAGATGATAGCACCAGTCCCTCCAGAACTTACGAGACTGTATGCGACGCCATCTCGTGGCCATCTGCGTAGAGATTTTGCACTTGGCTGTAATCAGTCCATTCATGGGATACATAAAATGTAGCGGCTATTGGACAGCCGTTTGGATTCTTGCGATTGTTTTCAAACAAATCAATGTAATAGTTTTTATTTAAATCATTTACTGCATCATCAAAGGTCATTAGTACCATCTGTGGGGTCTCCTCGACTGGGATGTCTCCTATAGATTAATAAAAGATCACGAAAAAATAAACTTTATTGCAATTTCAAAACTCAAGTCTGAAAGACCTTACACACGGTACATTATCGTAAATGGCAGACGGAGACAACAAATTTGTCTTCTGATTTTAACCTGTTGAAATGGATTTGCACGATGTGCATATTGCGCATAAAAATCTTGATCGACGTTTTTAGAGTATGTGAATCTTGATGGTATATCTTGTTGTCAGTGCTTATATCGGTCAGTGGTTAGTATAAATTCCTGGTTACCGATATTATTTCAAGATCTGATCGATGAACTTAGATTTTTTGAAGTTTGAAATTAGTCAGAATGTATATGCTATTCTTGAATCTTAATATTAAATTTTTCTATAAAAAAGCGCTTTGAACAGAGAAGCTTTAGGGGCTTATTAGAAGCTTTGGGCTTTTCACCATAATGTTTATATGTCTTGCCTTCTGTGTTCTAATTCACGGAGCTTCCATGCTCCTTCACAACGAAATGATAAATATGTTTCATATCTTTCAAAATTTGTTCAAGTCATACCTATCCAATCGTTTTCAGAATGTCAAAATTGAGAGTGATATATCGGAGAATAAACAAACTGTATCAGGAGTTCCCCAGGGCTCAATTATGGGGCCTCTACTTTTCACAATTTAAACTGCCGATTTTCAGACTGTTTTGTCACACTGTTACACGTCTGCTTATGCAGATGATTTACATTAATCCAGAAAAATTATCAGCTACTACAAATTTGATAAATAAAGATAGAAAGAGTGTTGTCATATATGCTACTGACCACAATCTGTCAATAAAGTAAGAGTAATTCAATGTTCTTTTCTCAAAAAAGGTATTATAATCACATAAAGTTAAATCTTAACAAAATCATATTAAACGGCAATTTAGAATTCACAGTTAAATTAAAGGCTCTGGGGGTAACGTTTGATGATTGATTCAAAATTAAAAATATTATATGCGAACAAACACGTTCTTGGTGCTAATGTTTAGAACACCTTGTCCGAATCATTGGTCATGCCCACAATACATTACTGTGACTTAATATATTCGTCTACAGAAAGATCAAAATTCTTGCTGTAGACTCGTTTATGGACTAAGAAAATATGATCATATATCAAAAAGTACTTCTTTCACAGTAAAGACTTACAAAAATTATCCTCAAACTAGTTAACCATCTATTTCTACAGTTTGGTTAGTCTTAATCACAAAATGCATTACATTTAATATTAGTATTCCAACATTATTTTCAAATAAATGCTTCTTGTAGATACCCTCGTTTGTGGATTTTTTCGGATTGCAAATTTCAATATAATTTCCGATATAAGTATTTAAATTTCGTTGTCTGATATCTTGGTTTTGACACAGCTTAAGTGCCTTTTCAAGTCGGTGCATAGGAAAAACACCTTGTGATGCCTTCTAGCCGTACAGTTTATAATCGCAAATCCTATACTTACCAGGAATGTCTCTTCCACCGCATGAACAGTCAGGCAGTAAGCAAACATCTTTTCTACACTTAGCTGCTGTTTTGTCAGGTTGTGGCTGAGGGTAAATCGGACTAGGACGTCTTGGTGGATATCTATAGATATCTACATACTCTTGAGATTTTGAAACAATAGACGTCGTTGGTTTTAATGTCGGCCTGGATCGACTGAAATTAACGAACATAATTACGGTCATAGATCATAGTCGTTAGTGACGTAAATGGTAAGTCTAGGATGGCAGCATTGATGCTATAATACTGACTAACCTAGGAAAAGTTTTGAAAAAACCTTATTGATCTAAAAAGTACATTGTCAAACTGCATTGCAATGCTGACATTAAGAAAATCAGTCTCATATCTTTTTGAAGCAAGACCATTAAACTTAATTAGTAAGGAAGTTCAACAGTTGCATTTTAATATGGGCATGTGTATGTTTTTGTTGTAATGTGTGTAACAGTTTTATTTTTTACGAAGCAAAAAATCATTACCAGCAAAATCAGGTCACCTTGTGGTCTAACAAAAATATATTTCTAAAAATTGTATTTTTTTGAAGCGTTACTGTTCTTTTTCAAGTGTTTCATCGAAATTATATTTGTGAATGGGAAGGAAGCAATTTATTACGTAATTTTGATAAAAAAAAACATTGAGTCGTCAAATATTAGTTATTTTTGCTGTAATCAGGAGCTTCTATAAACTTAAAAAATGCCTAAAACACTGCAAAACTACGAAATCCATATGATACTTTTGGTCAGATATGACTGCCAGTTATAAAATTATAGCATCGTCTTTCTGAAAGATTCCACTCTGTATTTTTCGAGATTTGTATTATCTTTGATGAATGGAAGACATCTTAAAACACAACCAGAATAGTTTGACTATAGTCTAGATCCAAATCGATGATAATGGTATAGCTGATCGTACGCCACTGCTAAGGTTGTGTGCCTTGGTGTACGAGTGTGTACTCAAAGCTACACTACGCGAACAGTGGCGTATGATGCGTTACCACACTCACTTCCATCGGGTACTTGACTACGTCATTCATAGACTACGGCTGAAATATCGAACTTACGGAGCTGGAGTTCCTCTATTAGTATTAAAAGTAACTTCATTGTTAGTTATTTGAGTTCCAGCGCCTCCGTAGTGTGCGCTACCACGTCCTCTATTGTTAGTTCTAAAAAGAAAAAGTAAATTAGACACAATAACATTGATTTTGTGAGTACAGTTGTTATTGTTATTGCTTGGTTATTACATGCACCTTCTCCGCAGTCGTGGTTATTCTCATCTACGGATTAATATTACCTGATGACGGGTCTGGTTTAGGGTAGGGTTACAAGCCTTGGAGCAAAGCAAACTAAGCTAGCAAGTTACCATATCGGTTACAACTAAATCATCTAGTAAGATCCAGTTTTATAGCTGCAATTTGATCCATTACAGAGAATAACGTATATCCTGAAAGTTTTGGCACAAAATTAATTGGCTTTAATTTTAACAAATAATATCAAGTTGCCTTTGGAAACAAAATTTTGTTTACCTACGTTGGTGTCAGTTGACATTTACTTATTTTGTTTTCGCTTTAAGATGTCGTATAAATTAGCAATAAGAAAAAGTATCTACAAGCTGAAACTTGTCGAATATTCCAGAATGAAAACATTTCGCGCAGAACCATTTATCGAACAATAGCAGAGTGCGAGCAGGGGATACCATTTTTTTTATATCGAAGCAGCCGCGCAGGCAGAAGCCTAAATGCCGGAACATCGCAGCTGCTATGATGATCTCAAAGAAATTTTGTTAATACGATTTTTGAACTGCCTAAGGTTAGTTGAACTGGGAAAAGCTTTCCCTTGTAGATTGTTCCACAATCTCGACGCCGTCGGAACAAAGGAGCGGTCGTATCGGCCAGTTCTGGATGTACAAAGTTCGAAACGGTTAGGATGGGACGCCAAAGTCAGGCGAGTCTGTCTGGCAGGCACATCGCACGGCGGCATCATGGAAGAGAGCTCTGAGGAGCAAAGCCCGTTGGTGTAACGGTAGAAAAGAGCTAGATTGCCCACAGCCCGTCGGTGCGAAAGAGTCCCGAAACTGTCTATTAGAGAAGAGTCATCGATCAGTCGGATCGCCCTCCTCTGGACAGCATCGAGCATGGATAATATAGTCGGGGCGGCAGCACCCCAAACGTGTGAACAGTACTCGAGGCTAGGCCTTATCTGGACCTGGTATAGAGTGAGAAGGTCATGCGGAGGTTTTTCGTGCCAGATCAGGTCCTCGTGATGTCAAGAGCAACGACATGAGCCTCACCAAGTCTGGATGAGTTTACTCCACAATTGAGTGTTGTAAGCTAGGAGGTCCCCTGTGGATCGTTGGTGCCGGAAACCATACTGCCTGTCGCTAATCAAGCTGTGACTTTCGAGGTTGTCCAGAAGCTCGCGAGTTATGCACCTCTCCATCACCTTACTTAAAACAGAAAGCAGAGCTATAGGCCTGTAGTTGTAAGGGTCGGTCTTAGATCCCTTTTTTGGGATGGGTTGGACATGAGCAAATTTGCAGTTTTCTGGGAAGGTGCCGGATTCATAAGATATATGGAAGAGACGCGAAAGAACTGGAGCAAGCTCCGCTGCACACCTCTTCAGTACAATGGCAGGAATCAAGTCCGGACCAGAAGCTTTGATGTCGAGCGATAAGAGCACTCGTCTTACGGTCTTATGCCTGAATGTTACCTCCGCATAGTGTAGGGAACCCTTTGAATTGAAGGCACTTGGGCGTTGGGGGGACGTCTATGGTGGAGTTGGTAGCAAAGATCTTGGCTAGCACTTCTGCCTTGGCCTTTCAGTTGAATACAATAGTTCCATCCGGACAAGTAAGTGGTGGAAGGCTACTGTGTGACAAGTTTTTTCAATCTGCTTGGCCAGCGTCCAGAAACACCGACTGCCATTGCGCTGCGACATTACCCTGTGCCTAACTTTTATACCGTGCTGGTTTTTGGCATTGCGAACCGCTTCTTTATATTTGTTTCTGGACTCAACGTCGGCTTGTCTGTTCTCTACAGTGGGGTTTTGTCAGAAGGTTCTGTGTGACTTGATCTTCTGCTGGCGAGCAGCGTCACACGATTTGTTAAACCAACCGTTGGGATGTATTCCTCCATTCCGACGTGGATAATTTCGGTTATCGAAGAACAGACATCCGACGCATCCGCGTCAGTGAAACAGACATCTTTCCAAGAAAAGCTAGAGAAGAAGTCTCTGAGCCCCTTCCAGTCGGCATGTCCGTAATGCCAAGTTTTGCGGCCTGTACGGGTTTCTGCTGCCACAGCGGGTTCTGACCGAAACCTAAGCTCCACAACACCGAGGTCTGAGTTACCCAGGGGGAACAGGACAGCAGTGCTGTAAGGGACAGGATGCGTGGTCAGAAAGAGATCCAGCAGGCTAGTGGCGTGTGACGAGACGCGGGGGAAAAAGTAGGGCTTGTCACCAGCTGGGTCAGCCCTTGAGTAAGAGCGAACGCTTCGATTGCAGGACCTGCTGCACCGGTCTTGCTTGAGCCCAACCAAAGCTCATTATGGGCATTGAAATCACCGAGAAGAACTACCTCTGAAGCGGGGTGATTGATGTTAAGGAAGTCGATCTGGACGGCGAGGTATTCGAGTAGGTCATCCCAGTTATAGTCCGAGGGAGAGCGATACAGGCAGCAAATAAATTTGGGTGACGTTTTGGAGTTGAGGCGAAGCCACAGAATGTCCTTCCGGTCTGATTCCAAAGAAACATCTCTGGAGCAGGAAAGACTGCTGCGGACAAAAGCCACAATTTCCCCGTTCTTTCTCAGATTGGAGTGCACCCCGTAGCTTTGGAAGTTGAGATGGTTGATCGGTGCAGACTCTGAGATTTTTGTCTCCGCCAAGAAAAGCACGGCGGATTGCAGGTAGTGATGAACAGCATCAATGTTTTGAAACGACGGATTTTCTACGAACAGAGGAATGCCCTGACAATGTTAGATACAAACATAAAGCAAAATTTGCAGATAAAATCCTTGTCTGGTGCGCAATTTCTAACAGGGGTGTATCGCAACCTTTTGTGGGAAGAGTGAGGGGTGAAGGTTTGAATATATATTGACAACTGCCTTTCCAAATTGCTTCAGTTTGTCCACGAACATCATGCTAATGCAAATATCATGTTTTGGCCAGACCTAGTAGGTATCATGCCATTACTCAAGAGATACCCAAAACTGGCTTCGACAACACAACATACCATTTATTTCCAAAAACGATAATCCTCCAAACTTGCCACAGGCTCGCCCAGTAAAGGATGTTTGGGTTTTAATGTCAAAGAAGGTTTATCATGGAGGCTGGGAAGCCAAGATAAAGAATAATTAAGTCGGCGGATTTACGAAAAACTGAGAGAAATTGATCTGAAATCCGTCCACGACCTCATGAGAGACATTCTAAGAAAGTTGCGTCTTGTAGAGCAGAATGGGCCACTCAACATAATTCGATAGTATAGTTTAGTTAAATATTGATTTGTAATTTATGATAACTACTTAGTGTTAAAATAGATTTCGTCATAGAAAAAACGATAAATATTTTGTGTCAAAACCTTCCAACGATGTAAACAGAGCCATAAGGGTATCGAAGTCAGGTAAGTTTAAGTCCATGAAAAATAACTTGCTGGCTTGATTTGCTTTTCCTTTTGCTGAACCTATGATTTAGTTTTTGGTGTACAAGGTTTTCAGATTTTCGTGTGGTTAAGTCATAGTGGGTTATTATCTGAAAACCAAACATCTGTAGATTGAGTTTAATCTGCTAATCCTCATTTAAGTTTCTGAAAGTCTCCTCAAAGAGCACCAACCTCGTGCGATGATGACTCTTGTGCTTTTAAGCGGTCTATGCGTCATGAACGTTTGTTGTTGTTTGCAAAGAACAAGGATTTCAGTTACGCACTATTTTTTTACACATTCCGAACATTTTTGTCTTAACTTCTTGTTGAAACCTGCCACTGATGTCGTCTAGTCTAAATTGTAATCTCTTTGGATGCGTGATTTTCTCATAACCACCGAGCTTATAGTTTTATTGCTAGAGTGCAGAACAGTGAACTATGTACTTGTAGGTACTTGACAATCTTTTTTTCACTTCGAGATATTTTTATAGTCATAGACTGACTCTCAGTCGGTGTAATGTTTCGCAAAATAGCCATAATAAATAATTTTATTACATCGACGAGATTAACGTAACTGTTCTGTTTCAGGTGCTAGTGCTAGTGTAGGGCCAATTCGGTATGTTTTATTAGAAAATTCTGTATAAAAATGAGTTATTGATTGGATCATGTATCAGTTAGTTGTACATCTTTCATGCTGATTTTTAGTTACCCTTTCCCCCTCCCCATGAAACTTAACGTTGTTGTTCATCACTTTCATGCTCCAGTACTTAATGAAACATATTCCATCAAAAAGGCAATGGGTAATTTTGGCGTTGTTCATTTGCCTCGCGGCCATCAATGAATTTTGCTTTTAAAGATGTAGCTGGTATGTAAAAAATCGCGTCAAGTAACAATATCTTTGGACCATGAAGCTTGATGGAAAAAGAGCTGTATCATGGCATCTAGAGTGATCTTCTATCGGTTAATATATGAGTGTTTACAGTTCTTATAGGTCCAAAATTCTTCTACGGAAGGCCTGATAGTATTTTCAATTATCGGTGTTTGGGACTTATTTTTGGTGCCAGAATTCGATCGCTCTGTATATCATGGTACATAAATCACATTACGTTACAACTTATAAAAGCAAAGATGGAACTTGCAAAAATCAGACTGACCTCTGTATTGTGCTGCCTATACCGAGTGTTATAGCACATATGTCCCAGAAAAACTCCATGTTCCGTTTAACCTCACGGTTCAAAATGAAAATATTTTTTGGTCAGGGGCAAATAAACCATGCCAAAACCATTGAAAATGACCCGCTGCCGCTTTGTTTGATTTCGAGCCCAGAGAACAACAATTATTAAAACGTAACAAATACACTTTTATTTCAGTTGTATTACCGTATGTTGAGCCTGTAGTTTTGCATGTACCTAATGGCTATACAGGATGTTCACTTCCCACCACGGATTTATCGAAAACCACTAATTAAAAGAAACAACGCCGAAACACGTCAAAAGATTTCTCAAGGAGGACAACTTTTTAACCAGAAACTGCTCACCCTCTTTCACCCTCGGCCCCCCAGGGTCATTCCCTTAAAAATTTTGAATAACAAAGTACAGGGTTTGTCCGTAAAGTAATAGGACTAAGTCGATTTAAAAAAATTTATTGAGCCAATCGTTACAATTCTTTACAAACTTTCAAAATAGGCTCCTTCTGCGTCGATGCAGCGCTGCAAGCGCGATTTCCAAGCATTGAAGGCGTCACGGAAGGCATTCTCCGGAATAGTCTTGAGAGCCGCGGTGCATGTTGCTTGGATCCCCTCTGTCGTCTCAAAATGTTTGCCTTTCATCGGCCTTTTCAGGCAAGGAAATAAAAAAAGTTCGAAGGGGCCACATCTGGGCTGTAGGGCGGCTGCGGAAGCGTTGGGATGCCGGCCTGGGTCAGGTAGCTGTTCACAAGAAAGGCGGTGTGAGCCGGGGCGTTGTCGTGGTGCAACTTCCAGTCGGCTGCGATGTCTTGTCGGTCCCGACTGACCCTTCATTTAAGTCTCCTGAGCACTTCCACGTAAAACTTGGCGTTGACGGTTTGTCCAGGAGGAACAAATTCATGGTGGACGATGCCTTGGATGTCAAAACAGACAATGAGCATCGTTTTCACTTTGGATTTGCCCATTCTTCCCTTTTTGGGCGAGGAGACGCCATAGTGAGCCACTCGGAAGATCGCCTTTTTGTCTCTGGTTCATACTCAAAGATCCACGACTCGTCACCTGTGATTACGTTATTCAAAAATTGGGGTTCACTTTCACACATGTTCAAATATTCTTGGCACACTTCCACTCGCCGCAATTTCTGGTCGTCGGTGAGCACTTTTGGGACCATCTTTGCGCACAACTTGCGCATGTTCAAATGCTGTGTCACAATGTCATGAACCACAGATGTTGGTAAATTTAACATCTGGGCAATTAAACGAATACTTAGTCCACGGTCTGAGTTCAAAACTTTGCGCACACGAGTCACATTATCGGTGTTTGTCGAAGTCGAAGGTCTTCCAGCACGGTGTTCATCAGCCACCTCTTTCCGGCCCTCCAAAAAGGCCTGGTACCACCGAAACACACCACTTCTTGCTAAGCAATACCTGGGTAAGCCTGCTTGATCATATCAAACGTCTCTGTCGCAGATTTACCGAGTTTCACACAGAATTTAACCGCGTACCTCTGCTCTAACGAACGCTGTATTTTCGGCTTGCACCACTCACAGAAACACGTCGCTCATTCGTTAGCTAGGAACGCCCTCTAACGAATCCAGTCGGTGCGCGCGCGCTCCGAAGTACAGTCATGGCGAAATGAATCCTATTACTTTCCGGACAAACCCTGTATGTTCTTCCTGTTCGTCAATGGCTAGACGACAAGTTTCCATATAAATGGAGAGGGCCTATAGAATCGCCTGGTAGATCTCCTGATTTGACGCCATTAGACTTTTTCTATGGGGTTCTTTGAAATCTATTGCTTTTACTCCCCAAAATGTCCGTCAGAAATTTGAATATCGCCTATATCATTTTTTGGCCATTAACGGGCCACATTTTGAACACTTATTGAAATAAAAAGTGATATTTCAATGTGTTTTTGTTTTCTATTTGAACCAATTAAAATAAATAAAGATTTTTCTAATTTTCTCGAAAACGTCAAAATAAAGGACCTTTCTAACGAGCTATTACTCGATACCCCTTGTCATTTAAAATTTTTAAGGGGATGATCCTGCGGGGCAGAGGGTGAAAGGGGGGAAGTAGTCGTTGGTTAAAAAGTTTTCCCCTTGACAATTGTTTTGAGGTGTCGCGTGTTTTCTTTTAATCAGTGGTTTTCGATGAATCCGTGGTGGGATGTTTTAAAATGAAACTTGATGCCTAAAAGTACGACTGAATTATTTTCAACAACAAACCGAGGAAATGACTAAATCATGAAACCGATATTCCAATTTTCTTAATAACAATAATAATAAAAAGCAGGTGTATGAAAAAATGACAAATACTCAAAAATTTATCCGGTAATATAGGCGATCGGTTGAGATATGTCAGGGTAGTGGGGAAAATTAAGGTCCAGAGTCAACTCCCAGTCTCATGAGGAGGTACACTTATTAAATTTTGTCGATGAAGCGTTTATGGGGAGTTAACAGAATTGTGCAAAGATTAAGGAATATTGGTGATCATGCAGTTCGCACTTTGCATCTATGAGGAATAAATACCTCGATTTCACTTCGTTGCATTTGGGGTTTCTGTCGTTTGGACATTTGGTTCTTCCCCCCACTGCTAATAAAGACTTAATAGCGGCATTTACTCTGGACACCCTTGCAGGAGAGGTGCTTTGTGGGATCTCAGATTTGCTGGTTACAGGAATAGGTTTTATTGGTTTGAAAATTGGAGGTGGGTTGTCATATACCAGTTTCACTGTATCGTTACGTTCGTCAGATACGAAATTGTCCAGTTCTTGAGACAAGTCAGATCTATCACTGAAGTATTCGTTACTGACTTCGTTTGTTTCGCTGATTTCAGTCGTAACGTCAGTCATCTGAGTAGTTGATGAGGTTTTGCTGTTTATAGTAGTCACAGTCGGTGATGCAGTCGTAAGCTTGTTGATCTGTAGAAGTCGTGCTTCTTTGTATAGTTTGTAGTCATTTTCGTCTTCTGTTGAAGTACTCATCTCCATGATAGATAGAGGCATGTCTGAGAGGTTTTCAGTACTCGACGATTTGTAATCATAGTCAAATTCTGTTAAGGAAATATGTTCTGTACTGGATGACCTGTAGTCGTAATCACTCTCTGGCGTTGGAGTGGTCATAACTATGTTTCTCTGGGGTTGTTCCTCAGTACTCGATGCCTTGTAATCATAATCCTGTTCTTTTTGAAGTGGGAGACTTTGTTCTTCAGATATGTATTTTTCACTTAATCTTTGTGGGAGCTTCACTTTTTCAGTAAATCTATAGTTATTTTTGCCGTTAGACAGGATAGGTTTCGAGAATCTATACCGATCCGAGACATCCCCGGTTAACGACTTCCTATGATTTTGTGTAACAGTCGGTTTTGACAACGTGTAGTCATCTACTTCTTCTGTAGCTGCAGGCGTGTCATGAGGTGTTTGTTCACTGTGTGGAAACCGCGCGTTTTTAAATTGTTTGTAGCGTTCACCACTGTCTTCAGCAGATGCGCCTATTACTGTACGTAGAAGCGTTGACAATTTTCCATGTTGCCCGGTTCTGTGATCATGAGTTGTTTTAGGAGAAACAGTCGATATTTTAATATCAGCAGTCTTTTCTGTTTGGTGGTTCTCAAGCGATGAATCCAGAATGCTTTCAGATGTATCTGGTCTTCTTTCTTTCGAAGAAAGAATGTAATCTTCATCGTCTTCTGTGGACATATCTATTATCATTTTCGGCGTTGTTGTGGAAAATATTCTATTATTGTACAGTTGTTTCGACTTTGAAGAAATTTCGTCCCCGTTTTCATATGAGGAATCTGTAGTGAACTTATTAGTACGAACTAACTTGACACGTTTAGGATATTTGATGTCATCTTCATATGGCGCAGAAGTTGAAGAGACTTCGTTGTTATACAGATATTTGTTTGTAGATGACTCGTAACTTTTTTGTTCTTCTGTAGACATATCTATGAGAAGTTTTGGTGGAGCAACTGAGTACTCATCACTCTGCTGTTCTCTGTTTGTAGACACTTCGTAGGTGCCATCTTCAGTAGAGGAGGCTGGTGTTCTGCTCCGCACTAGCTGTCTCTTACTCGTTGCAACTTCATCTTCTGGAGATATATCGATAACCAATCTTGTAGGCCCGCTATATCTGTATTTCTGTTGTCCTCTGTTCATTGATCTTCCAGCTGATTCAGTAGATGTTAAGTTTGTGTTGTTTTCGATAGATGATGGCTTGTAGTCATCGTCTTTTGTTGTCAAGGATGTTTTGGTTGTGTATTCTGGGCTGTGCAAGTGTTCTTTAGTCTGTCTTTGGTCATTTGGACGTACGTAAGAAGCGGAGTTTTCAAAATTAAATTGTGATGTTTGGGAATCGGCATTTTGGGAAAAGAATTTTGATGCAAGCCTAGCAATGTTAGCTAATTCATGATTCACATTAATAGGATTTATTAACTTTCTGACAGCTTTTAGGGTCTTATATGCTCTTGTCTGAGCCGTATCTTCACTGTTTTTTGTATCAACACCAAATGAGGGGTTTTGAAGTGACTTTGGTAGAATGTCTTTAAGAAAGAATTTTGGTGGAGAATAAGTAGTTGGGGTTATCACTCTAGTTTTATGAACACTTGCATCAGAGCTATTCACACTATGGTTAGAGACATGGTCAGTTGACTTAGGTGCCTTAGTAATGTAGTGAAACATAGGTTTCAGAGTAGTAGGTGTTGGGTTTGGATAGGGGATTGGTTTTAAGTATTGTCTACTATCGTCAGGGACAGAGTCGTCAACGTTTATCCTGAACTCAGTTTGTTTGTCAGTGGATGTGTTATGAGGATTGGGAATATCGAGGTTTCGCCTGGAATCTTCCGATATAGTTTTATTAAACTGTTGCTTTTTGGCTGTGACAAGATTCTCGCTAGAAGAAAGGATACCAGCTGTAAGTCCCCGATGATATGTCACAGATGAATAAGATGAGGTTACAGAGCAATCGTAGGTCATACCACCGCATTTACCATTCCTTAGCGAATCAGCTTTGTTCAATGAATTATTAGTCATAAGAACTAAACCACAATCACAATACTCTGCATTAGTGACTTTTTGAGGATTATAACATTCTTATTTGTATTTGTTCTCTAAATTTTGTCAATATTCCTTTATCCCTTAAAATATTCCTGCACACGTAAGAAAGCATAGCATCCATACATCAGATAGATAAATAAAAGTTCCGCCAGAAAACGATAAAAATTAACAGGTGGATAAATATATAGGTTATCCCATAATAACATGTCAATCTCTGGTATGCATATATAACACACAAAAATATAGCTTCACAAGATTCTATAAAAGATGTCATACAGGCCCTTAAAGGACGCTACCGGGAATCGTTTTTCTTAACTCTCGAATGAAATCGTACAGAAATTTTGACAAATTGCTAACCAGCACATGATGATGTTCATGGAAAATAATCAACTCATGTAAATAGCTAGGGATAGACTGGCTCTACGAGCTACAACACAAAAATGTTTGGACATTATCAAATTTTATCTAAAAGTTTGTTGACTTTTGTAAGGTCAAAAATTAATTGTTTTTCTTTAACAAGACAATGAAATATATCGTTTGCATATCATACTGACAAATCTGTAAACGCAGCTAAATATCAAAATATCCTTGAAACCAATTTGCTAGTGCCAATTCCAAAGTCATCATCTGATAAAAATTTAATTTTTCAGCAAAACGGACCGTACTGTCATACGGCCAAAACCTCGAAAAAATGGTTGCAGGATAATAATATTTCCGTCCTTGACTGGCCTTTCAGTAGCCCTGATTTAAATATTATCGAAACTGTATGACACAAAATGAAGCAGCAGTTAAGAAATGATACACAACGAAACATTTCTGATTTACGAGTAAAATTACTCCACTCAGGCGGAAGACTGCGAAAACCTTGTTAAAACTATGCAAGCCAGAATAGCCGGAATATAGGTTGTCTAGAACAAAGGAGAGTCCCAAATATGTACATTGCAATAAAACTCAACAGACTACCCATTGACTTTAAATCACTACCGCTGATATTATTTAAAAAAAGAGTCAGTCAAATTTTACTTGATAAAGCTTTCTACTCTATACAAGACTTTTTAATGTGTGATAGTTTTTTTTTAATTATTTGAATGTATTGTT
This sequence comes from Acanthoscelides obtectus, assembly GCA_963669975.1. Taxonomy (NCBI): domain Eukaryota; kingdom Metazoa; phylum Arthropoda; class Insecta; order Coleoptera; family Chrysomelidae; genus Acanthoscelides; species Acanthoscelides obtectus. Next base: position 17,696,626 of record CAVLJG010000002.1, read on the forward strand.
CAATTTTAATTTGTTAATTTGTAGTTATTTTAATTCGTTTCCATGTTTATACACTTCGTGTTTTTTATTTGATGTTTTGAGTGTTATTTATATACAAAAGTATATAGACATATATGAATATTTACCTAAATCCCTTTGGAAAACGAATTCATACTTCATTGCTCCATAAACAAATGCGTTATTAGTAGAAAAACTAAATTCCTTGTTTTTACATTATCTGCAATGAACACAATACAAGTCTGAATATAAGCACTTTTTTATGAGGGACAAAAATATGTAGACAAATTCTTTTCAACATCAGTTTAGTACAGTTTCGTGTCAGAAGAGGATTAGTTTGTGTTCATCAAGTATTGTGGACTAAGTTGAGTGATTTTAAGACTATGCCGCGTGGTCCAGAAATTTCTTTCGATGTGAAAACTAAGATCTTTGAGTTATACAGAGATGGTCAACGTCAAGTCGACATTGCCAAAAATTTGAAGCTGAAACGTAAAGCAGTTTGGGCAATATTGAACAAATATAAACAAAAAGGTATCTTGGAAGTCTCTAAGAGAAGTGGTCGGCCTAGAAAACCAATTGCTAGATCAGTTAGATTAATAAAAGTAATTTCGTCCAAAGATCCGTTTAGAACCCCAAGAGAAATAAAATCCGAAATCGAGACAAAAGGACTTGTCAGTGTTTCTACGAAAACTATAAGTAGACCATTAAATGATTTGAAGTTATTTGCACGTCGCCAGAGTAAGATGCCGCTAATCTCGAGGAAAAATCGTAAGGACCGAATACAATTGTAAAATGTCTCTCAGTAGGCAAGCCCCGTAGAATATGTTTTCAAAGACATTTTTTTGTTCTATATGCATTTGAGAAATTGACATATTATTCTGGGACACCCTGTATCCGAGGAAAATAAATTGTTTAGTAGTTCTTATGACATGTCCGTAATATGGTTAATGATCGAAAGCTCTGCATAGCGAAAGTATATAGAATAGTTGGTATGAGGCTGCAATCTCATCTTCATCAGAGCGATATTCGGTGAACAACTCCTGGGTAATCAAAAGGTGTCCCAAAATCTGCGCAACACTTGAATTTGTTGCCTTGCGCCAGTATATAGTGTTTGCAATAAAACAAAAGAAACATTACAGTAGTAGCCTAATCATATTAGCAAGTATCTGGTTTTATTGATGCAAGTTGTTCAAGGGGGTATTCAAAACATGGACGCATAAAATGGTTACACCAATTTTTGTGGAAAAACTTTTTATTTGACAACAAAGAATGAGAAAACGCGTTTTTTGAGATTCAATCGAAAGTGTTGACAGAAACGAACAAACTTTTCATATAAGATTTTTAGGTATTTATGATACCTACAAAATGAGACCACACATATAAAGATCTGACTAATAACAAAAATGTTATGGAGTATATTGGTCAAGTAGTTTTTGAGAATCTCTAATTGTTTATTTCAAAAAACCTGTTTTCCGGCCATCATTACTAGTTTATCGAGCAATGGGTGGATCATCGAAAACGAAACAGACCCATTTACTGGCAGCTCAGTTTTTTTTGGAAAAACGCTCAGACCCGTCGATTTTGTTTTCGAGGGGGACACAAGTTTGGCAAAAAATCACGTTAGCACGTGTAGCCCCCTGAGCGAGGGTCACACCACCCCCAAAATCTTAAATGGAAAGGGGGGTCGAGTGATACCTTATTGTAAAGGTCTTTCAATACCCTTTATAATGATATAAAATTAATGTACTTCAGTTCAGTAGTTTTGAAGATTTATTGATTTAAAGCTTAAATAAAACTAATACATCATCATTAGTGGAGATCAATACATTTGGCAACAAAGTAATTTAAAAATGAAGAATGAACTGACCCGTTAGGCAAGTAAATGTTGAAAATGGCCACCATGACTCTCCATGCAATAATAAAGATTTTGCTCAAAACGTTGCCGCACATTTTGCAATATTGGAGGAGTAATTTGAAGGCACTCATTCACAATTCTTTGTCGCAGGTCTTTTAATGATGTTGGCTGAGTAGCATAGATTTTGCTTTTTAAATGACCCCACATAAAGAAATCCAAAGGTGATAAATCTGGCGATCTTGGGGGCCATTCAATGGCACCTCTTCTACCAATCCATCGATCTGGAAACGTCTGATCTAAATATTGTCGAACACGTAATGCGTAATGTGGTGGGGCATAAATGCCTAGAAATCTTACATGAAGAGTTTTTTCGTTATTTCCAACACTTCAGAAATAAAAAACACGTTTTCTGATTCTTTGTTGTCGAATAAAAAGTGTCTCTACAAAAATTGGTGTATCCGTTTTATGGGTCCATGTTTTGAATACCCCCTTGGACAACTTGCAGCAATAAAACCAGCCTTTACAATTATTTCGCAAACCAGGGGTAGTTTCGTCTAATATGATTAGAGTATAGTAAAAATGGAGCATTACACAAAACAACGTGTTTTCATTGTCGAACAATATTTCAAAAATAATGGAAGGAAGGAATATTAATTTAACTCGTCCGCTGGGAAGAGAGTAATCGAGAAAATCTGAAAGACTGTATTAATTGACGATGTTAAACACACCGGGGTCAAGTTGATACGGAGAATGGAAAAGGTATGAATTGTAGGTAAATTGTAACTTTACACTTGTAGCATAAGTCTTAGCTTTATGATGATTGTAATGAGAACAGTACAAAATCCAATGTGCAAAGCCCCACGAGCTCTTGTATAAATGATGTATGAAGTTATTATATTTATTAGAAGGATAGTGCAATTTGGGAAAAAATTGCCTTGAATTTTTTGTCCACGATGAATGAGTGTACAGATTATTTTTGGAACTTACCAGATTTTATCAATAAAGTGATCGACAAAAACTTAAGACTTGCTTTGACTACATTCTTTTATAATCTCCAGGGGGGCAGCTGATAAAAGAGTACAAAGGTCATTTACCTGTTGTCACATTCCATAGGTAACCCTATCATGCATACTATGTGATTCAACAAGAAAAGTCCAGTCCAAAGAAGATTTCTGCTTTCTATTTAATTAAAATGTTGCGTAACTTTTGGGATACCCTTTTGGATGCCCCAAAATTTCAAGACCCAATTTTCTCTCGTCGCGTATTTGCGCTATGTTGTTCATCGAACATCATTCTAGTATGGTATCATTAGTAAGTCAAACTACAACTTGTCAGTTTGAAAAGATGGTAGCATGACGTATGGTAGTTTGTGAGATGATATAGGCCATGAAGATACTACAAAAATGAGCCAAGCTCGCAATAGAAATTCAAAACGTGCTCCAAAATACTTTATTCCTATTCTCGAATTTTGGGTTCTGGTTATAGGTAGATATTACCTAATAAGTGAATTCATGATTTTTTGTAATGTTTTCGATTCATATTTGCCGGATACAGAAGGGTGAAATAGATTCATTAGATCTTATGGATCATAGAACTCGCACAGTCTATCTATGCGTAAACCTGGCAAAAAATAAAAAACCACTTATCGGAAATGAGCAGGCAACAGCGGTAGCCGCAGTGGTAGACTCTTCGGGCGCCGTGCGCTGCGCGGGTTCGAATCCCGTCCCAAGAGAAATTTTTCTCCTGATTATGGATGTTGTGATTGTCCGTAGGTGGTCTCTCTTACAACCATTATCAACTTGATCTAAAATTTGCTCTAATAACAAACGCTTGTAATTGCGTTTTAAATTTTCTAAAACTCCTTGATCCATTGGCTGAATCAGTGAGGCAAGAACATCACTCGTATTTCTCCATTTTTAAGTTGCTCCTCACTTGTGTGGCTCAGAGCATTGTCTAATAGCAAAATACATTTTCTCGGAGATATATATATCGCTCTGTCTTGGGAACAAAATGATTATAAAATCAGTCCTTAAATAGAGCGGCATCCATCCAGGCATTTTTTGATTTTTACTATATACCACAGTGGAAGAGCGTTGGGACGGACGTGTTTAAATGCTCTTGGGTTAGCTGATTTTCCGATTTACAACAAAGGAAGTTTCTGTGTACCGGAAGCATTGCTACAAGCAAGGATAGTCACACGTTCTTCACTGCGTTTGTAACCAGGAGCTCCAGATTCTTGTTCTGAAGCTAAACTTTTCGCCGGTAACATTTTATAGTTTAGGTCCGTTTCGTCGCAGTTGTAAATTTGTTCTGGATTTAAACCATACTACTTCATTCATCCTTTAAAATGTTTTCCAAATTTTAATGCAGCGGACTTATCGGCAGATAACTTTTCTCCGCAAACTTTTAATTCTCGTAGTCTTTTTTCCATTTTTCCATCTATGCAGCCAACCATCACTGGCTATAAAGTTATTAGGGGTCTTAATAACCGGCAATTCTTCGCTCAAGTTGACTGGTCCGGAAATTGGTAATCCACTAGACCACTTTTCAATTTTCTCGCGTTGTTTTCTGCATTCTGAAATGGTACTCACGCCCACACCCAAATCACTTGCCACGTTTTTAAGCATATCACCTCTATCTAAACGTCTGATTGCCCCAAGTTTCTGTTCTATGCTTTTTACGTTTATTTCTATGCTGCTCCATCTTGGCGGTTATGAACCTGACTGAAACAAACATACACGCACACATACCAGTGAATTCCGCAAACGCGCTTGGTGTATCACCGGCAGGGAATCTAATGACGCAAACGCCGAAAGGGGAACTACCGGCGGCTATTTCGGACCATGCGCCGATTTCCCGAACAACTTCGGTTCAAACGGAGAAATTATTGCGATCTGTTTTGGATAAAGCGGATTTCGGATAATCGCGATTCGGATACTCCGGGTTCTACTGTATATGACACAATAACAGTTTGAATTGCAAAATTTGGACTAACTAGGTGCTTGTTCAGATAGCCCACGAACTTTACTTTTGGAGCAAGATGTCACAGACAAAATAAAACCGAGTATAAAGATCGCATTTAGTTGCTTGTCTACGCAACAACGGGAATGCATACAGGCTTAGCGGTATTTGACTATTCCGTTGTGCTGATCGTGAACAGGAAAGTTTTTTGATAAGGTCAGCCAAGCTGGTGCCATCTATGAAGCAATGTGGTACTCTCAAGAGGCGGCTAGTGCAAATCATTAATACCTAGCGCATTTTCCAAAAATCGCATACTGACAATGAATTGTAATTTTCTGAGTGGTGTGGTTATTCAACGTTGAATGACATGAAAGTCGAGAATAGAAATGTCGGTATTTTGGGCGACGCATTATATACTCATGCAAGCGAAGTTTTTCCTCCATAGCTTTTGTAGTACCTTGACAAGGGTTGTGTGCTCTTTTTAGAAGGATTGGTGCGTGGAGTCGTCGTTGTAGTTGTGGTTGTTCTGATGGTTGTCGTGATCGGTTTTCTCGTGTTGGTCGTTCTTTTTGGTATGTCATCCTCGACATCGTTTAATTCATTCCTGTCATCCCTAAGACTGCGTATTTACATGAAATTCATGTTGATATACTCAAATGAAAAATAATATACATACCTTGGAGGAGATTGTCTGTTTGACTGCCTGTAGATCGCTTGGTCGTCCGTCACCTACGAATGATCAAATTTGAAAATGATAAAAAAACGGTACAGGAATTCATAAAAGCATGTGATTTAATTGGAACCACCTTGTGGTCAGAGTTGAACACGACACAAAAAAATATCGCCTACGAGCAGCAATGGTACAACTATACTTAAGTACCTCATTGGAAGAGAGTAGCGTACGCTACGGAAGTAGATGTTGTCCTACCCCTTTAGGAGTGGCGTACGATGTGTTGTGCTTCTCTGTCCCATTTTAATACTTCAGTATATGAGAATATTACAGCATGCTGTTAGAGTTGAAACTTTTATTTACAGAGCGTATAGTTTTTGTCAAACTTGGCAAACTTTTTTTGGGGCATATAATATACATAAAATTCGGCTCTCACAGTTGGGATCTGGGAAACGGTAAGAAATACGAAATCGCTTGAATGGGAGCGAATATATGTATTCAATTAACTTAAATTAATTTATAAATTCTACCTTCGTTTAGAGACGAAAAAACCAATTTTTCCAAATCGTTTTAATTTTTTCCTGATTTTATAGTGCGAATTTTGATTTTTTTTCACAGATAAATAGTTTCTAATTCTGATTTTAAACATATATAGTATGTCAAACCTTGACAAACCAAGTTATTTAAAAAAATAGAATTTTCTAGGTAGGCTTTGAATTATCAGATAGTTATTTGTTTCGTACACAGGATTTATCGCAAAATCGTTTTATTTAAAACGGGATATTAAAATAAATTGCATATTAGTTTTGCTTAATCGAACACAATCTTTGATTCTGTATTTAGTTATGAATATAATAAATACATTCAAAAAATGTATGCGCTTTCAGGGAATTTTTCGTAGGAGCATGCGGTGGTGGTACACAGTGCTTGTTTTGTGCTTGTTATGACTCATCAGTAAGACATGGATATTAAATATTATATACCTGAGTATCATATCTGTTGTCATTATAATCGGCAACCGTGGACTGTTGGTAAGTATCCTGAGGATAGCTGTTCTGCTGTAAGTAGACAGTGTTGCCGCGTTTCGATGTGTCTTCCCTGACAGCCGTAGTTTGAGCTACGGGTGCTGGGGTGCCTCTATATGCTGGCGTTTGAGTACGTTGAGTATTCGCCTGGTTGTAGTTGTTCAACGAATATTCTAGAAGAACAAACGTTTGGTTGATATTGAAAGATTTGTAGTATGTTGATTATCGTCTGAAAGAGCTATGGTTAGCCTTCCGTTTACATAAATCTTGTATGATAGCTAGAAATTCTGTTGCGGATACGATTATACAGGGTGTTTCACAACTTATCCGACAAATTTTAACCACATATGCACTGTTACGAAAGAAGCTGATTTCTCAAAAAAAGTCCGAAAAATACCAAGATAATAAAATAATACAGTTTAACAGTTCACTTACTTATAAAAGCTGTTGAAAATTGTTTCCATTGATTGCAATGCAAGCTTGGCCGCGTCTAACCCAATTCAAATACACCTCCTTCCTACTGTTCCTGAAGGATCAGATTATCGACAGCCACTGTAATTCGGTCACGCAATTCTTCAATATTCTTAACTGGAGTACGGTATACCTCGTTTTTCAAGTATCCCCATAAAAAGAAGTCCAGAGGATTTAGATCGGGAGACCGTGGAGGCCATGAAATTGGTCCACCCCTTCCAATCCACCTTATCTGGTTTACTTTATTAAAAATCGTGCAGAAACCAAGTCAGTGCTCGGACCGCCAATGGCACATCTTCAAGAAAGACCGGCAAGTTATTCTGAAGAAATTCCAAATACTGGTGACCATCAGTCCGACCTGGCAATATGAAGCGTCCAATTAGACGTTCATCGACAATACCTGCCCACACGTTTAAAGAAAAACGATGTTGGAAGTGTGTCTGGACCACTGCGTGAGGGTTCTCAAAGGACGAAACGTGTGTATTATGAAGATTGGTTATCCCATTACGAGTAAAAATAGCTTCACCGGTGGCCAAAATATCAGCTGTAAAACGGGTATTTCGAGCATTTTATTGCAATAACCACTCACAAAATCTTACTCTTAAGGATAGTCTGTAGGTAGCAACGCCTGGACTCTCTGGACATGATAAGGGCATAGTTGAGCCTCATGTAATATTTTGTCACGCTGTTGCATGTGACACTTCTGGGCTAACTGCCTTGAGTTAATTCCCGGATTTTCTTCCTCATCCAGTCCACGCCTGGGCGCAAATCTCCACTAGCACGTGCACGTAAAACAATTGAGCTAAATTTTTCATGATGTGGTATGTGCCTATTAGGAAATCGGTGTGCATACAAACGAGAAGCCGCTCGCGAATTTTGCCCTGCTTCTCCGAACGCTAAAACAAAGTCGACTAATTCCTCATTTGCACCACAACCGACTCTATCAGACATGCCTTGGTTAGACACGGCGTTGGATCAATCCTAATAGATTGGGTCCTATCTACTCTGGAGGGTCGGGTAGCAACAGCTATGCTGAATGACGTAAGCTGCAGCGTGAGCGTAGCTAGAGGCTGCCCTCAGGGCGGAGTTCTGTCACCCCTACTGTGGTGTATCGTGGTGAACGATTTCCTCGTTAGGCTCAGCAGTATGGATGCTGATGACGTAAGCATAGTAGTTAGGGGGCGTTTTTGTAGAACAGTCTCAGAAATTGGGCAGGGCGCTCTGCGCTCTGTGGAATCGTGGTGTAGGGAAGTCGATCTTTCTGTTAATGCTGAAAAGACCGAGCTGATCCTATTCACTAGGAGAAGAAGGCTTGACGAGCTAGTCATGCCGACCTTCTTTGGGACTAGATTAATTTTGTCCCAGTCAGTGACGTGTTGTCGGTGTAAGGTGGGGGCTTAAACCCAAAGTGGTATACTGGCTCTACACGACGATAGTACGTCCATCTGCATTAGAACTGAGACAACTAAGGCCAAACTCAATAAAATTCAGCGTTTGGCCTGTATTAGTATTACAAGCGTAGTGCGAACAACGCCATTGAGTGCAATGGAAGCTCTGTTGGATCTCCCACCGTTGGATCTGGTGATCCGCGGTGAAGCGAGAGTAGTCGCTCATCGACTGTGTAGTCAGGACAACTGGGCCTTCTTGAATCCTGTCAAGGGGCATACTGCCATCTTAGTCGAATTGCAAAGGGAGGACCCCGTCCTTCGAAGCAGGGGTGATCGTATTACCCCTAAATATCGCTTCAACCGCTAGTTTATTGCGGAGTATCCAACGAGGGAGGAGTGGGACGCCGGTAGCCGGGGACCCTCTGGAGTGAGCGAGCAGGTCTGGTATACGGACGGCTCGGTCACCGAAGAGGGCTCAGGTGCTGGGGTCTCTGGGCCTAGAACTAGGCTATCTCTGCCTCTCGGTGGATACACCACTATTTTCCAGGCGGAAATCTTTGCGATTCTGGCTTGTGTATCTCACATTCTGGAGGAGGGTGGGCCTAGGAGAAGAATAACAATCTTATCCGACAGCCAGGCTGCAACGAAAGCACTAAGTGCCTGTAAGATTACTTCGAGTCTTGTATTACAATGCAGGGAGGCTCTGGATTGCCTCGCAGCGAGGCATCCGGTATCGTTAATGTGGGTACCGGGGCACGCTGGGATAAGGGGCAATGAGACGGCGGACACTCTGGCGTAGACAGGATCAGCCAGCAAGCTCGTTAGTCCTGAGCGAGCTCTAGGAGTGACCGCGCATAAAGCTAGGAGGAAAATAGAGACGTGGGTTGCAAGAGAACACTCTCAGAAATGGATAAGTATCTCCAGATATCTCCGCCAGGCACGGGAACTCATTGAAGGGCCCAGTGCTAAGGATGGACGCTTCTGCCTATCTCAGGATAGAGCCAACCTAAGGTTGCTGGTAGGACTGTTGTCTGGCCATAACACGTTAAGGCGTCACCTGCACGTCATGGGAGTGGCTGAGGATCCCTTGTGTGATCGCTGCGGGGTAGAGGAAGAGACCTCGGCGCACGTTTTGTGTCGCTGTGAAGCTCTGAGCTACTATAGGCAGACTATACTGGGGTCCATTACTTTGGACCCTCAGGACGTCAAGGAGCATGGACTCAAGGCGATTCTCAACTTCGCTAAAAGGGCGAGGCTTGTGATCTAAGGATTGCAGAGGTGCATAAGGGCCCGCTTAAGCGGCCTATGCACTGGCTCCTTATGGTGGCCGGAATGCCTCTAATTTCAAGATTCATTCATTCATTCATTCCTCATTAGCCATTTTTATTAATAAATAACTAAAAACATAAACTCACAAAATACTTTCTTATTTAACTTCACAAAAATCGACCCACGATACAGATTAAACCTTCTTCACACGTTCTTCTTAGTATGAAAAAACAAAAAATTCCTGGTATTCTGTTTTCGTCAGTTGTTTGGTACAACATTTGCTACAATAAATTATTAATGCGTGTTCTAATATCACCACGATGAATGCAAAATACAGATATTTATTTTTCAATTTATTATTGAAACTCAGGCTTATAACTTAATTTCTGTAGGATTTTTATTACTTTTTTTTGAGAAATCAACTTCTTTCATAACAGTGCATACGTGGTTAACACCCTGTTTGTACCTAGTGTACAATCGTTCAGAGTAATACCGCTTATTATTAAAGCGGGACTCTTCAGAAGACAACACGTGGTTATAAGGCTTGTGGTATTCTAAGGACCTTAAATGTGTATGGCCTTTATTTCCATGACGGGTCTGAAAATTTCTTGTGCAATCTTTGAATAAGAATACGGTGTTTAATATAGAAAAGGCATATGTTTTCATTGCCTTACATAGCTCTGTCAAATCGACATATTTTTAAAAGTTATACAAAGTACTCAAACATACTGAAAATATTATACAGTACTTTCCAAAATCGTTCCTCCATACTTATTTTTTTAATAATAATATTTATTACCCATTAGACATGTATAAAACATGTATAGGGTTCGTCAACAAACAATTTACAGTATGTATATACATAAAAAACAAACAGTAAAATGACAAGCAACAATAAACAATAGCTTAAATTAGATATTTTAAAATGGACACCATAGGCAAACAACAGCAGATAAAATAGATTAGCTTCCCCGCAGTTAAAATTAATAAATTAACAGAAACAAAAAAAAAATAAGTCAAAATACGGATTTGAAATTCTTGGTAATCAAGTTAATGCATGAATACTGTGTTTTAGCTAAAACCGGCAGTTGGAAATTTAAAGATGACTGTTGGGTGCGATTTCAGAATATTTTTTAATGGAATGGGAGATCGTGCGACACCGCATTTTGAAGCTCTTTATAAGTACTTTATAACTCTAGAATATAAAGTCATTATCTTTCTTAATAACGGATTGGCAAGCTTTCAAATTTGAGCGTTTTTGTACGTTGAGACATTTACGTATAACTGAACAGCCAATATCTTTTTCTCTTGGAATAGTCTATCCGAATATGTAATAAAATATCCCATTCAAGAAATTTGACAGAAATTAATCGATTTCTTGATTCCTATGTCACTGGGCAGTATTGTACTCGCGAAAAAATTCGGAAATGAGATATGTTTTTTGGATGTTATATGACATGTACATCACAAAAAGCCAAGCCACCTATGTCCGTCAGTCTGTCTGTCCGCTAATCCTTAGCCCGTTTATAAGTTGAGAAGTACCGCTTGGAGTTTGATGAAATTTTTTCACAAGGTTGCTACTGTGCTAAGAACGGAAAAGCTAGTTTTTGAAAATCGGTCCAGGAGCAACGGGAAAAAAGCCAAAAAGGTGGAGAATGAAAATCACTCAAACTTCGTTTTTTCACGTTTCTGATGACCATTTTTAGATAATTTTTTGTAGGGGTGGGATATGAAAAATGTTTGTATATCTATTCGCTTCCATTATAGATTTTTCTGTACTTTTACCTTTGAACCTTCGAATGATAAAGAAATGTTTTTGATCCGTGTACCCTTGCTATCTAAGCTCACCGCCCGGCGAACCGATCCGGCTGACTAATCTATCCGTACTGCAAACAAAAACGTAAACACCGACGCCATTTTTTAACTGACTGTCTCACAAATTATTGAACATTCAGGGACCATTCCAAAAGAATAGTATACAGCGTGTCTGCGAAAGGTTGGGAAATCTCGAAACTGGAGATACTACAGACTAAAATATGTGAATTGACCTACACATACCTCAGTCCAAAAGTTGATAGTTTGCGTGCTACAGGGTGTCAAAGTTACAAATTTATTTTTTATTTTTCCTTATTGCTTGAGAAGTATTTCAGATTTTGGCATAAAAATCGGAATTGGGAGGTTTTTTTAGTATGAGAAACAAGAATCCGTTATTTTTTATGGCGAAACTTCCAGAGGGCGCCACATATAACACTATATCGGTAAATAACTTATCATAACTTTTTTATGCTACCCTGTATACAGCAACTGACCGACTTGGTACAAATAATGCATTGCAACTTTTAAAAACAAATATCTCAAAAACTATTAGCTTTAGACACTTATAACAAGTAAATCTTTTTTGTTGTGGAAATACGAGAAAATAAGATTTTTCTGTCAGTTATTGTATACAGGGTAGCACAAAAAAGTTATGATAAGTCATTTACCGAAATAGTGTTGTAAGTGGCGCCATCTAGAAGTGCGGCCATAAAAAATAACGGATTCTTGTTTCTCGTACTAGAAAACCTCCGTATACCGAGTTTTATGCTGATATCTGAAATACTTCTCAAGCAATAAGGAAAAATAGAAAATAAAATATTGTAACTTTGACAGCCTGTATCTCGCAAACTATCAACTTTTGGACTGAGGTATGTTTAGGTGAATTCACATATTTTGGTCTGTAGTATCTCCAGTTTCGAGATTTCCTAACCTTTCGCAGACATATGTAACATTTTGATGATTAGTTGTTTAGTTATAAGCGGTTTAATATCGAAAACAATAAACTTTAACAAACTCCCAACCCACCCTTTCAGAAAGATAGTGATTTTATATTCTACTCTACTGTTAGAAAGTACTCTTAAGGATCTTCTCGTTCAAATAATAAGTAGGAGCGACCTTTCTGGAAAGCATTGTATCATTTATTACAATAAAAAGCGAGACATCAATTAAACATCTAAATAAGTGAATATATACATGTTTGCCAATATCTAGTTATCTATAAAGGAGAAGGTCACCATTTATAAATGCATAGCAGCATAAAATAACTTAGGCGTACGATAATTTTGAGCAACAGATAGCTGACGCATCCATCAAAATTATGTAAGTCTGTTACAGCAACGATAATATTATGAAAAAAAAGATAAGTTGATAATCGATTGCAAGACAAAAAAACAATTTCAATGTTTTGGATAATGTTATCAGGAAAGAATCATGCATCTACTAATCTTTTTTATTCAAAATCTGGTATGATTTTTCAGTGTGTTATGTGGGTTCAAGGTTGGAACAGATCGTCGCCAATAACACGAAGCGGCGCATTTCAGAAAATACGAAAATTGAGTTTCGTCGATATTATTACTTAAAAAAGTCAGTTTCTAATACCTTCAGAGTGATAGAAAAACAATATTAGACTTATCTCATTTTAATAGAAAATTAAATTTCACGAGGGAGCTTAACTCAAATTACGCCTATTTGTAAAATTATGAAATATAGAGGTCATTTTACAGCGTATGGCTCATCTAAGTAAGATAGCCGATAGCTAAAAAAACTACAAAAAAAAGAAAGGTCTCGAAGGCAAAAAAGCCGCAAATATTACCTTGCAATTGAAGGCAAGCAGTATTTAGTATTTAGAACTCTATTTTTGCACATGCTAGGTGTCCCGGAATGGACAATGAGAACTCTCCTAGAAAAATTAAATTCCAGTGGAATCTTTGAAGGAGATGGAGTGGACAGAATCAGAATTCCTTATTGCGACAATGCTTTTATATGCTGTAGCTAAAGCTTCGTATATAGAATATATCTCATTATACTATTTTGAGTTATTTCATGGTCAAAATGAAGGAGATTCTGCCCACAGTGCAACAACAACAGCATTGTCCAGAGTAGGTGAAATTTTTATACCTGCCCAACTTCCTCCAGTTATTCGCTTGGCAAGACGTAATCAGCCGTACATTGTGCACGAACTTCAGCACAACGACTTTTAGGATTTTAGAAAATGTCCCAAGAGCTGAGAATTTTTTCGATAAAAACCTCAGATTCAGGGGAAACTATAAAATGGCCCGATCTTATGGAAATAAATGTTAAAAAACATGAGCCGCTAACAATATTTTACAAAACTAGTCACCTGCAACGCGAATACAGCTTTTTTAGATTAAAAACACAAAGACTTAATTGAAAAGATATTCCCTTCGAAGTTCTGAATGCAGAGCCAAGAAAAATAACTGCAAAAAAATATATGGATTTGAAGTCACTGTGTGACTGGTAGTTCGGTTACCAGAATACCAAAGATTCTATATAAATCTTCCTCATGAGTAATAGATGAAATACTAATTATTATTTTATTCATATTTAACAGACATATCATATCATTATTGTTTGAGTTAATCTTTTGTTTGTGCTGCCATATTTACTTTTTTAGGGAGTTACATAATTTTAGATATTGGTGATACTTATTTCACTGATCCCCTTTTTGTAAACATTTTTTTTCATTTCATGTGTTTTTATTTTTCATCATTCTAATTTAACACGGACGTAACTAACTCTTTATTCGATGAATTACGATCCTTCAATTTCACAAAACGACGTACCTACTTCTTTTGGAAATTTTGAACACATCAAATGAGAAACGGGTTAATCGTTTCTCATTCTTGAAAAGCTTGTAAATATGAGCAAATATACCCACAAATTCAATTATGTAGTAATAATACCTTTTTGTCAGCCACAACTCAAATCTCGTGTAAATATTTAAAACGCTCTCTTGTAAAATTGGAAAAAATGAGATACGCCACTTTGTGTTATGAACGACGAGATATGAGCAACAACTTATTAGAAATATGCGTCTCGTTAATACTGTTAGAACAATATTTCATAAAAGAATGGTGAAAAAACATATAGAGATTATGTATGTAAACGCGACTTTCCAGCCTCTTAGATTTCAGACGATTAGATAATCACTAGCAAAGTGACGCAAGTAATATTTTAATCCTTGAACATCCTTTTAAACAACTACAGTTATTGATAATCTTCGTACAGTAGCAAAGTGTTTTCTATTCAGCATGATGAGGTAATAAAGAACTGTATGTGCCCAAAAGAAAAGAACACACCAAGACCTAAGTTTTAAATCTTTGAATCTGGGAAAAGTGTTGTCTGGGTAGGTAGTTCCAAATTTTCAATACTCCAGGAACAAAACTCAGAAGTATGCAGTATCAGCGTGAAGAATTAGTTCTTACTTGGTCTTCATACCACTTGAATGTGGTGATAAGCCTTAACTTACGTCACTCTGTACAAAAATACTGGGGTGCATCCTTATTTTTTTACAGTGCACTATCTTTCCATCATGTCTTACCTCTAAACCGTGCGTATTCATATATGTTTTTCGTAGGAAGTGAGTATTTACAAGTACTATAAACAAAGATATGTCATCCTCAGAGAACTTGGCGCATCAGGATGAAGTATCAGATTTTCTTGATGAAAGGATCATAATTACCACGAGAATAGTAAATAACGCGACGATGAGAGCTATACGACTTCTTTGATAACAAATTTTATTCGTTTTTTTATCAATGATGTAAGAAACATCTTCCTTACATTTGTGGCAAGAGCCTCTGCGGGAAAACTAACATCACATTTACGGAAGGGAGTGGAGTAATTCATCATATCACGCTAAAGATCATAACGTCACAGTGTTGGCGCCAGATTTTAACGTAAATGTTGTATCTGGTGTCAGTGACGATAATCCCATTGCTGAACTATCTAGGGTTAGTTGAACTGGGAAAACCCACTCCACTAACCGGATGAGCGCTAGGACGCTTTTGGTTCATAAAGGTACAGGTCTCTAGCCAGAGTCGCTGCTAGTTTTTCTTTTCTTTCTGCATGTAGAGCGCTGTCATCAGCAAGGCTTTGGATGGGATTGATCTTACAGGAGAGGAGGTCGTTGATACGTAAAGAGAACAGTGTCGGAGCTAAGACCGATTCCTGGGGAATCCCCGCGTTGACGACCCCTCATTTTTGTTTCATGATTTGGCATTTGATATCCGGATACTGAAAAAGTGGCCCAATATGCCAAATACTGTGTTGCAGCCATATATTCGTGGTGTCTCCAGTAATAAATATACTGAGATCCAATATTTTGAATCCAAACATCATGGAAAGAATCCAAGATCATACTTAAATGCTGGTATTTTGAGGGATAGAAGTATACAAAATGTTGGTTGGGCACGAAAGTCATGAATTCCGTTAAATATTGTATATTCAGAAAGCTCCCATGGTTGTGTTATTTTCTTAAATCTACCTAGCCAAGCTATATCTACATATTTACCAGCATCTCTATACAGATCTACATCATCATATAAAGCGTAATATGGTTCATGCTGGTTGTTGGTATACTGACTATTATTATAGACCGTTCTGGCAGAGGTGGGTGTTGCTGTAGGCACCGCTTTTGGTGGTGCTACACTGCTTTCGTCACTAGAACAACATAGAAATTTTAGAGAAATTGTTTATCCATCTTGTTTCACCAAAGTTGGTCAAACTCACGAATGTATTGCCGGTTTGAAGACGAAGGCGAAATATGTCCTCTTTCAGGACAAGCAATCATAAAAAAAAAACGGAGTAAAAAACATCAATAAACGTACAAAATCAAGTGCACAGGTAAAATATAAAATACTGATCAATGTAACATTTTGTACATATTGTTATTTCTATAGATATTTGGTAGAATATTTTTTAAAACTTAAGATGGCAGTTGCTAAGAACGGCAAGTCCGCGTACAACGACCAAGAATTTTGATTTTAGGAACGGATGAATAGAACCAACTTACGTGAAACAAGATAATATATAAAATGAATAAAATGATAAATAATCGAAGAAAACGATGAAAAATGCAACAATGTGTCATGGGTGATTGTGGATAAAACAGTCTAGTTATATGGAGATATCGGCTCAATACTTTCCAAAATACGTAACTGTACAGAACTTTCTCAAAACTAAAGATGCCTAAATGATACATTTTTCTAAATTATTGGAACATGCATTGTTATAACAAAAATTGATTGCCACAAATTTTATATGTTTTTCAGATATTAAAGAAACTTTATATTATTGAGACTATACTGTATAATCCTTGGGACATATTGGAGGGAGATACTGCTATGGTTTTCGATTACTTTTCTTGATTTTTTCAATGTCCAGGTCTTTGTGTTGCATACTCGATGAAATTCTATATGTGAAGGAAGCTCAATTTTCCAAAACTTCTTTTTCAACAATATTAATGCTTCTTTAGTATGGTGTTAGAAATATCCTCCATGCTTCCGAAATTCCTAAAATTTTTGCTGCTGTTGAAGTTACAAATTTATGTTTACGGTAATATTTTGCTGTCATACTGTGGGAGGAAGAATTGTTATAACTCGTGTTTGCTGATTAAATGTTAATATTTAAGGGTCCAGAAGAAAACTTCATATGATCTCCTACACGTCTTACCTTTTGAGATACAGAGCGGTAAACTTTTTAAAAATAAATCATTTATTACTAAGATCTGTTTTTTTATACTCCAACTACCACGAAGGCCTAAACACCCATAGGGTACTGTGGGGCTATGGGGGGATACAGGGGAAAGGGGGGATGCCACACGGACTCTGGCGAGGGAACACGTGTGTATGCAACATGCACACATTCTGGCCCCGCCTACGAGATCCGCCGGGTGGTACCTCCGCGTTCGACAGTTAGAGACCGTCTACCACCTACGGACAATTGCAACATCCATAGGCAAGAGAAAAATTTGTCCTGGGACGGGATTCGAACCCGGTCAGCGCACGGCGACTGATCAGGAGACCGAAGAGTCTACTACTGCGGCCACCGCTGCTGCCTTTAAATATTTTAATGAAATTTGGCATACATGCATTATGTGTCAAGGGCCATTATTATTGTACCACATATTTTTTTACTTTCCACCAAAATTATTCTTGAAATTCCCAATTATTTCCAAGCAAATATGATCGCTTGATTTTTTCAATCCATAATCATAAGAATATCGTTAAAATTACAACCGTGCGTTGGGCTAAAAAAAATATCTAAAATTCAAATCTGCTCATACACAAATATATGGTTTAATTTTGAAAACTTTACCATCTCAAAAGTGACGTACGTTCATATGAACTTTTTTTTAAAAAATGAACCCAAATGTCGCTCCCTTGAATATTGACATTCTATTAGGAAACACCTTGCATAAACATTGTTATTTAGTGTTGATTGATAGAAACTTTTCAGCAGTAAAGTATGACATTAATTTTGTCGTTTTCTCTAAAACGTAATAATGTAAACATAAAAGAATCTGTCTGATTACAATTCGCTAAGCAATGCGCGTTTATTATGATTTGTTTCGATGGATTTATTGATGATTGCTATTGGAATTTTGTGAAATCACCCATAACTTCTGTTAACTAATAAGCACTTAACAATTTCAATGGTATTTAGTTGTACGCTACAACAGTACATTACGTAAATTCTTTTTTATTTCTCACTCCAATAGGCACAAGGAAAATTATTTGAAATCCAAATATTACATTTTCTTAATAGTTTTGGATCTTGAAAAGTATCATTCAGATTTCACAGCCCTTCGGCCTACATTTGACCATTGAGGGCAGATTGCTAATTAACGGTTGATCAACTCTTGACTTCTGTACAAACTATAACGCACCCTTGATCCCTTGAATAGTCCTCAAATGGAGATATAATTTTTATACTTGAAAGTAAGCTGTAAGAGCTGTCATCACAGATTTTCAAAAATGTCAAAAATTACAGCAATTTCAATGATTTCAAAATTTAAGAAAGGATTTTCAGAGATTTTCAGTACTCGAAAACTTACTGATATGAAAATATCGAAAACTAAAATGTTTTAGGATTCTCAAGAATTTAATAAATGTCGAAAATTTCAAAAACTGCAAAAATTTAGAAATTCCAAAGATTTAAAAATTTTTCAAAATTTTGGCAATTTTAAAAATTTCTCATATTTCCACAACATTCAAAATTTTCAAGATAAAGTGTATTGTACCACAAGCTTTTGTCAACTATTCAACTTATCTGACTGTAATGAGTAGTATCACAAGTGTTGAAGATAATTACAATTACATATTAGAATAAAAAAACCTTTATGAAAGCAATGGTTAAGCGTAATTTAAATTTATATTGTCTCTATGATATTTAAACTATCTTTTGATTTCTTTGAAACAATACTTTCTCGGGTTCGGTATGTAGGCGGAATAGTATGTTGTCATCAAGCCTCATTTTTCTAAATATCAAATACCACGAGATATTACTCATCATCAGCAATTGTCTAACCGTGCTAATACCCTTGATATGGAGTCTTTCAATTTGAGGCCATGAACTATAGGCAGATCATTTCGTAGTACAATACAGGAATTTCTCTGTAGAGGTATTGAAAGTAATAATTGCCAACTTTTGCTTTGGTTTTTGTTTGGTTGATGCTAGAAAATTTAAAATACAGAACAAATAACTCGCAAATTTTGGAAAACCAAAAGATGCCATTATTATTCATTTTCCAAGTCCCTAAAATAATTTTATTTTGACTTGACTTTTCAAATCATCCTTAGATATTCTGATTGTGACATGATATACAGGATAGTTCAGAAAAACGTGGCAATATTTATGGAGTAGAAAGTACATCAAAAAATAACAAGAGAATTTCGTATGCTTATGCCGCATAAGCATGCTTGGCAAACCTCAGCGAATCTTTACAAACGCAAAGGTGTGGATAGAGCGTTTGGCTTGGTTTGCAAGCTCTTGTAGCAGATTCGATCGAATGCCGGCTTTTGGTCCCAAATCAAAGGGATTTGTCTCAAGCGCTGGTAAGTAATTTTTTCAGTAGTAATCTTGGCCCAGCTGACTTTATTTTTTTGCTTTTAGACTTGGTGAAGCCAATAAGCAGAAACGTACGTCGCTCGGGTTACCAATCCATCTATTCCTGCTCTTGTTACTTTATTGTGGACATGCGCACGATTGTGTTTCGTTATTTTTAATCTACTGTATGCCCTAGAACTATTGCTACGTTTTTCTAGATGTTTTATTCATTTTCAAATTTAAAATATTGTCTTGGAAATTGTTTTACAATACGTGGGAAGTATTGAGCCAATTCCGTTTTTTGAGTAATCGTTGACTCATATACAGGGCGAAACAGCAAGGGAGATGTTAACCGATTGAGTTAAAAAAAAATATGAGTTATGCTGTGAAACATTTATTTTGTGCTGTTTCACCCTGTAAAGAAATCAAAGTCGTTAGTTTGTATGTACATTGCCATATACTGCGTTATTTTTGAGTCAGGATAGTCATATTACCTTGGTTTAACTTTCAGCAGTCCTCGGTTCAAGTCAAAGTCGGCGTTAAGTCTTTGTTTTCCCCTGTTAGGCTGTTTACCACTTGGGAAAGTTGTACTAGGGTTCATTCTTTGATGTTGCATGACAAATGGTTTGGGGCCAGGTTTGGTACCATATTTGGGGGTTATAGTAGCACTCAGGGTCGAGTGGTGCTGTAGAGCATTCGTGGTCTTGATACCAGTGGTACTAGGCGTTACTTGGTATGTGGTTTTGGTGGTATCAACAGGCTTTTTAGTTCGAGTTGAATTCAGTACGCCATGCTTGTTTTTGTGGTCATCGTACTCTTCATCGTCGTAATAGTATTCGTATTCGTCAGCAGGATTTTTTACGGTACTGGGAACTTCTAAGTTAATGTTTGGTGCTTGAGTAGGCAGCTTTTGGTCTTCATACTCATAATAATATTCGCTTGCAGGTAATTTTGTTATCACAGTTTTGTTGTTTATACGTTGTACTGAGACATGGGACTTAGGCGTGACTACAATTTTTGGCCGTGCTGTGGTACTGTGAGTATGGTAAGCATTTGGGACAGTACTCAATTCAAAGTATTCTTCCACGATTGGTCTCGATTTTCTGGATGTTCCTTCAGAAAATGTTTTTGGAGTGGATACTCTGATGTAGTTGTTAGGAGGATATCCCTCGATTACCTGAGTGCCATCTGCTAAAGGTAGTACCGGCATGGTATTTGTTGCATGTTTATGAGAAAACTGCTTAGGCATATTACCTGGACCTAGATATCTGGGATCCACAGTCGTGGAACTAAATTGTCCACTGGATTTGAACATAGACATATTTGACGTTAGGTCAGGCATAGTTTGAGTCATAGTAGGTAAACTGTGAGCAAACGAAGCAGTTCCTAATGTGAAAGTTGATGGAGGTTGCTTTTGAAGTACTTTAGGGTACTGCTGAATACCTAGGTTGGAAGTACTGGAATGTTTATGCACTCCAAGTATCGGAGGTTTCTGATTGGCTCCGAAATTTGCAAGAGTATGCTGATTACCCAAAGTAGATTTCTGAACCTGTTGACTGTTTGCCTTTTGTGGTACCTGATGGGCCAAGCTGGATTGGTGATGCTGTTGAATAACCCCACCAGTCGTTGGATATTGAGGCATGACTCCAGTGGTTGACGAAAATGTTGGGTGAGGCAATGACGTAAATTGGGTGTTAACATTTTGACCACCTGAAGGCTGCATGAAATGGTGATTTTGAGGGAAATGGGTCAGATTATGAGCCATGTTCGTTATATGCTGCATATGATCCGAAATAAGAGGCGTTGTGGATGTAAATTGATTTCCATGGAAACCAAAGTGAATACTTGACGTAAGCCTTGGAGTTGTCGGCTTTGGCGTTGTAGTCGTAGTAGTAGTACTCTCCTGGAATCCCTCTAAGAACTTATCAAAATCAAAGTTGGGATCTGCAAATGGATTCGCAATGTTTGCATATCTATTCTCGGATTGGAAAAACTCGGGTGGTGGTTCAAAATGCTCATATTCTTCATCATAGTCAGCCTGTTCACCTTCCGTTGTATCTTCCTTATGATCTTTGTCTGGAGACATTTCAGTGGTAGAAGTAGTAGAACCAAGTGTAGATTTGTATTTTTTTGTATCCAATTTCTTTGTAACGGCTTCTGTAGCTTTGTTGAATACCTTAGGTGTACTAGCTGTTTTAGTCACAAGATCGCTATGAGACTGTAGCAAAAAGTCATGATATCCACCTTTATTGTTCGGTGAAGCAGTTGGTGTATGCATATGATAACTATAATCCGGGCTTTCGGGAGGATACATCGTTTGGTATTTTTGTGTTTGATACTCAGGAACGAAAGGCTTGAACTCGTCATTATTATCTGATCCGTCGAAGTTGAACTTCAAGTAGCCAGGAAAGCTGCTTTCTTTGAATTTGTTCGATGATGCTGATAACACGGGGGAGTCAAACTGTATGTTGTAGTTTTTGTTATTGCCTTGTCCATGGCGGTTTCTCAGTCCTTCGAGATATCGACTAGAACATCATTTCACAAACGTAACAAGTAACAGTAGTCATTCGGAAAACTGGATGACTCAAAGCTCCAAAAGTGTACCCTATTTTTATATTTCTTTTTAGTGTTACTTCTATCGAATAAATCAAATACATAACATTTTCTGTAACAACGTATGTGGTGCTATTCAAAAAGGTCCCGCCACTTCAGTCTCTGAATGGGTCAAAAAAAGTTAGCAAGCTGAAATTTAGGCTGATGAAATAGCGCGAACTTCAAAACATTTTCTTAATGGAATGGGTGGTCGTGTGATACCTCAGTTTGAAGCTCCTTAACAGTATTTTATAATCGCGGAGTGTAGATTTACTATCTTTCAGAATGGCGTACTGGATAGCTATCAAAATTCAGCGTTTTGATTATTCAATATCTATTTTTTTTTAAAAGATTTATCTGAATATGCAGAGTTGAAGACTGTAATTGATTTTGATATTCTTTTCAAATGTAATATTTCATATTTAATTACATGTTTGGATAGATCCGTCCAAAAGAAGAAGATTGATATAACACAGTATAGCGCTTTGGTGATTGTGGATGCTCAAATTTGATAGCCGGTCAGTTCGCCATGTTGAAAGATTAACCGGACAAACAAATATTGTTCAAATTAAATTTTAAATAACTTTTTAACCTTGGCTCGAAGAGCTTGAAGTCTCAGAAACCGATGTTACTGTCCGTCTTCCTGGCCCAGGTCTTCTTGAGTAAGAACCAGTTTATCTAAATCTTTGTGTCGCATCGAATACCGTATTGCGTAGAATGGCAAGCCTTTCTGCGATATACCGAATAGGACGACCATCATCTTGTAAAGCTGCAGCTTGCGCTACTTGCTCCGGTGTCATTTTTGTTGAGTATTACTTGACAAGGATCTTTTTGACATGCTATAAAAATGCTAACAGACACAGCCTACTTGAAACAATTTCTTACCCGGCAAAGGTAGCTTGAAACAGTGTATTGCTTATGGCTATGATTCGCATGATTTTCTTCAAATCAGCATATGTTCTTCAATAATTGAGATATTGACATGAATCAAAAAAAAAATGGAGAAAAGTTGAGGCTTAAAATTCTCATACGAAGACACATTATTCAGTAGTCCAATGTTTCCACAGGGTGTTCAGAAATTTAGGGCAAAATGCACCTTTTAGTTGCACCCTGTATAACAACAAACATTTTAAATGTTTTGCGAGATCGGCAGTCGATAATGATGACAATAAAATTACCTACAACATGTCGAAAAAATTAGCGGAATTGATGCAAAGGTTGAAAAGTTATTTCAAATTTAATTTGAAAAAAAAATTTTTTGTCCGATTAATTTTGCGTTTCAGTGTATTTTATGGTATTAAAGTACTTATAAGGAGCTTCAAAATTAGGCACCACATGATCCTCCATCCCATATGAAAAAAAATTGTAACCCAACCGCCATCTTTAAATTTTTAACTGCCACTTTTACGTTAAAATATAGTCATGCGTCAAGCATCAATTTCATCACGCAAAATTTCAGCTTGACCCGTTCAAAAATGAAGTCGGATACCTTTTCAAAGATTGCACCCAGGAGATTGCTATCTCACTCTGGGGCAGACTGTTTGAACGCTTTAAGGTGAATCCATTAGAAGAATCTACATCTACTGCAATAGGCTAGCACTTTGAATCATCCAGTGTACAGTACGTTAGGTATGAGAAAAATGCGTTACCTTCTGTACGCTTGTCGTTTCGGTCTCCTTCTCGCAACAGTCAAGTCTATAGTTAGTAGTTCGTCTGCATCGTCATCGTCAGTCACAATGCTGCTGGATGAAAGTATCGTTAAAAGCACTCGTATTTTACATAAGATTTCTTACCTGTAATGCTGATTATTTTGTGTACCAAACGAGATCACGCCGATCTTTTCACCTCTGCCGGTATACGTCTGGAAAAAAATATTGAAAATATCATTCATAGTCGTGAGAAGCGTAAATGTACTAGTTCAAATGTTTTCGGACAGATGGAAGTCTATAATTAAAAATGGAAAAACTAGTAGAAGCTGGCTCATTGTTTATTTTACTCCCTAATGTGATATGTACCTCAAATAATAACTGTTAACATTTTCGCAATGTAAGTTACAATTGTTCATCTCTTTCGCCGAAAACACCCTCTTTTCATATTCAGCACTATTGCAATACTTCATCATATTCTAGTGACGTGATTTTCAAGAACAGATGTTTCAACGTTGCGTCTTTTTCACTTTACTTCAGAGCGGTTTTTTGAGTCGGATACCGTTGAATGATGACTGCCCTATCAAATTCATTTCAAAGAAATTCGATCGGATTAAGCTTGGAGACTAAGAAAAGGGAAACCCCTGGTTTGCAGTTATTGTCCAATTTTTTTATCGAGCAAAGTTTTTAACAATTTGACTTTGTAACATAACGAATCCTGGCCTAATATGCCTTCTCATTACTAGGTTAATAGGAAGTTGTGATGTCCTCTTGAGCATGCTATCAATTATGTGCAATCATTGATTAACGTGTTCCACCTGGAGTGCAATTTGTACCTAGACGTCCGTCTGCTTGAATGCGTTAATCAAAGGTGCAAAGAGGAACAGCATTCAGTGAGATAACTCTCATTCATTTATTTATGAATCCAAAAAGATCTACAATACATAGATACTCAAGTCACGACAACCACAAATAAAATAAATAACATAAATAGGTAAAAAAATTGGGCTTTTAAAACGTTTTAAAAATTTCCACATACAAGACAGACGAAACAAACTATAAACAATTACATGCGTCGAAGAACTTCTGTACAGAATAAAATGTAAGAAAAGGGGTAAGACATTCTTGAGAGCACTCTTGAGTATTCTTTTCATTAAGGCATCTTATAGATTTGTAATGTAAAAGGGACTTGGTTCATAAACATATGTATAATTGATCTAAATGAGTTGCAGGTCCTATGGATGTCAGATTTTTTTTTTCATCTAGTCCGGAGATTTGCGTTGCAAATGGCAAATATTTCTATATGTAAAGGGCTGGTAGAGTTAAAATTCTATGTTTCTTAAACACTGACCTACAGGACTCTCCAAATTTCATATTAAATATCAACCGAATTATTCTTTTCTGTGTTAATACATCATTTTTACTGAAAGCGAACATCCCCATATTATAACGTGATATACAATTGTAAAATATGTTCAGAATTTGCGAGGCATTGAAACACAACTTCGCAATTGTAATAATGCTTCTGCTTAGTTTTTTATTCAGCTTATCGATGTTCGTTTTCCAACTCATGTCATTGTCAATATGAAATCCCAGAAACGTTTTAGTGTTTTACAAACCACAGGAAATGAAAAATAACATCCGAATACTTTAGAGAGTGCAGCAAGGATTAGTTCGTCGAGCTCGAGAGTGTGTTAGGCAAGGTGGTGCTCATTTTGAACAATAGGAAGGTTCGTATTTCTCTTATTTTAATTAAAATCGAGAGATTATGTTATTAAAAAACGGTCAAAGATCGACGCAAGGCTAGAAAACGCGGGACTAGACCGCGTGACGCCAGTAGCCAGACACGTGCTGTCGCCCTCGTAGAGTACTTGTATCTTGTGTCTTGTATACGGAGTGAAGAGTATACGAATACGAATTTATATAAACTGGGACCGACGTTTGTGTACTAGCACAATGCTCCAAGGTTATCAGAAAGCTAATTCGCGAAATTTATCCCATGTGGATGTGGAAATCGTGTACAAGTTTTTGGCAAATAATGCAAATTTAAATGAACCTCAGGGCAGCGGTGTTAAAGTAGTTCGGTAAGTACCTATATGAAGCTAATTTTTTTGTTTAGCTCCAGTGGGTGGTATTTTTTTGTATTTCTCCGCAAAAATTGCTTTGCTTTAGTCTATTGAAAGCTAATAATATTAAGACATAATACTGCCTGCTTGTGACAATAATTTTGAAGGCTATTTATCTCTGCTTTTTTCTTCCTAGGTAAAATATTATGTAATTTAAATTATCATACATACCTTTTTACCTTGTTACGCCTAACAAGAGGCCCGAAAATGGTTCTTTTTGCAGGCATAATGAGGCTTTTTTACACTAAGTAAAGTATGGTACCTAATATGTTTTCAATGAGAGAAATTCCAGGGATGTAGAGAGAATCTTATTTATTTAGCATATATTGGGGAATACTTAAATTAGGGAGGGGGCAGTACTGAAATAACAAAGTTTACGGCTGCATATGGGGGATGGGCATGAAGCCAGGTTCTAAACATTGACTAATATTGCGCTTAGAATGACTACGATCTCGGCGGTAAGCTGGTCAGCTTCGCTGTCACTACTTTCAGTACAGCTTCCACAGGCTTCATACGAATCAGATTCGGGTGTTTCTGTTATTGCAGGACTTTCAAGATTTGCCCGTTCACTTTCCACTTGCAAACGTTTTTTTGGCCGCTCTGAAATCTGTTTAGCAAGCGCAGGAATTCTCATTGGCGATACAGCAACATCCATTACTATCCGTTTTTGCGAGATTTGAACTGACTTGCTTCTAAAATGTACCTGTTTGGTTTGACATGCCTTGTCACATACCTGTGTCTGAACTTCTACTGTTAAAGGTTCAGGCAGTTCATCCTCAATAACATCCACGCCTTCAGGCTCGGACTTTTCGGTTAAGGGTCACGCCCGGCGTGCCGCCGCTGGCTGCAAATATTTGGCGATGTCTTTCTGCCTTGCCCTTTTTAAGAGCTTAATTGTCTACCCAGTTGACATGCAAATTTATGAGGTGCAATATTAGGATTCATCCGGGCTCGAACGGTACTCATCTTGTATTGTAGATAGTTTTCCATATCTCTCCGAGCTAGCGAGGTGTGTCTGGCTACTGACGTCACGCGGTCTAGTCTCGCGCACAGGTACGTTTTCCCGCCTCGCGCCGATCCTTGATTTTGAAATGCTTTTAGTCGACGTAAATATCAATATTTTTTGCTCATTTTTTTTATCGCTTTTTAATAACAAAATCTCTTGATTTGAGTAAAAATCAAAAAATGGCGAACCTTCCTATTGTTGTAGTTATTATCTCCGTTTATAAGTTTTGTTGCCATCCTCATTTGTTATTGTTAAAAACCATAGCAACGCTAGTCAGATATTATCCAAAGCAACTTGATTATTATGTTATAAATATTTTTTACCATCATGGTACAAATAATGCATTGGAACTTTTAAAAACAAATATCTCGAAAAATGTTAGCTTTGGACACTTCTAACAAGTGAACCTTTTTTATTGTGGAAATACGAGAAAGTAAGATTTTTCGGTCAGTTGTTGTATACAGGGTAGCACAAAAATGTTATGATAAGTTATTTACCGAAATAGTGTTGTAAGTGGCGCCCTCTGGAAGTTTGGCCATAAAAAATAACGGATTCTTGTTTATCATACTAGAAAACCTCCCTATACCGAGTTTTTTGCCAAAATCTGAAAAACTTCTCAAGCAATATGGAAAAATAGAAAATAAAATTGTAACTTTGACACCCTGTATCTCGTGAACTATCAACTTTTGTACTAAGGTATATTTAGGTCAATTCACATATTTTGGTCTGTAGCATCTCCAGTTTCGAGATTTCCCAACCTTTCGCAGACACCCTGTATATTCTTTCGAGAGTTTGCTGCTTATTCTGGGACACCCTCTATAATACCGCTCAACTTACATACATAGGAGAATACGAAGATCAAATATCTTTGTTAACATCTATCTTTGCATCAAGATGGGCTTAATTAATAGAAGCCGAAAAGTATTTGATACCCGCGACGTCATACAAAAAAACTACAGCTTCCTGATGTACTTTCACATTGAAATCGGTGATCTCGAAAAAGCGTAAAAGAGCGCGGTACTCAACCTTCACTTTGAGAAATCCTAAATATGATCTCAATGTCTGTGACATTTTAATACCGTCTTAAGATACAGATCTAATTGCGAGTATTACGCACGTATGCAGGATGCTAATACAAAGCAGCCAATTACCCACACAATGATGCAACAGTTAAGAGTGAAGAAGCAATCATTCACATTTCAAAACATTGATGAGCGGATACTCTTCCATAGGCGCATCTCGACGACTGTTTACATGCTGCTCAAATATATTTATACGTATTACAGGATGTTGACATGGAAATTGAATAGCAGAATCAACACGATAAAATGTTAAGCTATTATGAATGTTTCAAAAAATACCTCTCACATAATGCTTTTTTCTGGAAACTTTTACAAACAATTCATGTAAGTCATTTATTGCTCTTCAAATAGTACCGCGTAAAAAACACGTCCATTGCACATGCAACAAAAGTCACTCGATAGCGGGTACTTGAAAAAATACCAATTTTAAATTCACTGACTTCAAAAAATAAGGTTAAGCGCGAGTAGTGAAACTGTTACACTGAATAACCCCTACAAGTTTGATCCCATAGTTCTGAAACACCCTGTATAATGCAGTAAATGAATGCATACTACTACTATCAAGTGTTTTCGTCTTTGACATAGTAGTAACTTTATGTAAAAATTTCATCAACATCTGAGCGGTAATAGACGGGCTAAGGATTAGCGGGCGTCCCAAAAACAAATCTCATTCTCCAGATTTTCGCGATTACAGTACTTCCACACCAGTGGCGTGGAAAGTAAACATATCAAATGCGATATGAAATAATTCTTGCATACAGATTTTTAATAGGCTAGTTTCTTGAAAAATGTAATTATGTGCTAGGGGTGGTAGATACAGAAAATTCTTTGTGGCGCCTATGTGTAATGGCAAAAGCAGACTTACAGGAATAACATTAGCATTCCTGAGACCATCTCTGTCTCTTTGTACTTGGCCTACTGTCGAAGGTTGTCCCCGATACACTCTCTGTTGTCGATCGTTCTCCACCTCTTCTGCTGGTGGCAAAACTTCCTCCGCGTCTTCATATAACTGCTGTTGCTGTTGTTGCTGGAAAGGAAAACGGAAGTTGTAGTTTTTAGAACTTGCAAAATAATTGCCAGAAAAAGTGTTTTATATATTTTTATTGAGTCTATTAATACCAATACCATTGTTAAACTTTTGTTAAAGAACTAATTTCGTTTGAAAATAGGGCACAGAATAAATTGTGTGTTATCAAATCCTGTCAAATCGCTGAGTATTGATGCCTTCCACAAGAAATCAAAGACTGTCAAACAAAAAAGCACTCTTCTGCATTGATGAGTATTTGGCAAATAACTTTATAATATGCTTTTGTAAATGTTCAAATCATTTTTTATTTTTTATCTTAGTCCGACCCGCGTTTCTGAATGTGTAAATGATCATATTTATTTTACTCTAACTCATTTTTCCGCTGGTGTGTTCATATTTATTATACTCTCCCGCATCTGCGGCTGTGTCTTAGTTATTTTACTGTGTTTGGCTTTTGCGCTTTGTCAGTAAGTCTGTATATGTTTATTAGTCTTCAACTTTAATTGTTTTCTATATGCCCCCAAGGCATACATGTTTTTTTTAGCATGTGCTTTTTTGACATACAGAGTGGCGCATCGAAAACAAAACAGAGGCATTTACTGGCAGCTCAGTTTTTTTTTGAAAAACGCTCAGACCCGTCGATTTTGTTTTCGAGGGGGACACAAGTTTGGCAAAAAATCACGTTAGAACGTGCAGCCCCCTAAGCGGTTGTGACACCACCCCCAAAATCTTAAATGGAAAGGGGGGTCGAGTGATACCTTATTTTAAAGGTCTTTCAATTCCCTTTATAATGATATAAAATTAATGTACTGCAGTTCAGTAGTTTTGAAGGTTTATTGATTTATAGCTCAAATAAAACTAATACATCATCATTAGCGGAGATCAATACATTTGGCAGCAAAGTAATTTAAAAATGAATAATGAACTGACCCGTTAGGCAAGTAAATGTTGAAAATGGCCACCATGACTCTCCATGCAATAATAAAGATTTTGCTCAAAACGTTGCCGCACATTTTGCAATATTTGAGGAGTAATTTGAAGGTACTTATTCAAAATGCTGTGGCGCAGGTCTTCTAATGATGTTGGCTGAGTAGCACAGATTTTGCTTTTTAAATGACCACACATAATGAAATCCAAAGGTGATAAATCTGGCGATCTTGGGGGCCATTCAATGGCACCTCTTCTACCAATCCATCGATCTGGAAACGTCTGATCTAAATATTGTCAAACACATAATGCGTAATGTGGTGGGGCACCATCCTATTGGAACATCAACCTATTCGCAATGTACCGCCGATCGTTCTGATTTTCAATTATGGCTGTTAATGCAGGATCTATGGCGTCTTCCAGTAATTCCAAATACATTTCACCGGTCAAATTTTCAGGCAATAAAAAAGGACCAACTAAATGATCGCCAAAAATACAAGCCCAAACATTTAATTTTTGTGGCTGCTGTGTATGAACCTCATGATAAATTCTGGGATTAGAATCGGACCAATATCGGCAGTTATGACGATTTACTACGCGATTTAAGAAAAAGGAACATTCGTCGGAAAAGCAAGTGTTGAATAGAAAATGTTCATCGTTTATAATTCGTTCACTCATATCTTCACAAAATTGTAATCGCCGATCAAAATCGTCTTCATTACGTTCTTGTACCAGGTGAATTTTATACGGATGAAAAGTATGGTCCTTTAGAATCCGTTGGACAGTACGTCGACTAACACCACACACAGTCTCCAATTTGCGGGTACTTAACTACATAAACTTTCCAGAAAACCACCACTTCTATTGCTTCATTCCTTATGGGATTTTCAATGTTGCGTTTTTTATTGGCGACTGGCCCAGTTTCCCGAAATTTAGCTACAAGTTCTAGAACATATTTTCGATGCACGTTACTGTTCTCATGTCGCTCATTAAATATTTCTGCTGTTCTATTAGCGCACTGATTATTTCCGAAAAATAATTCGATAATTTCAACTCTTTCTGCTGTGGAATATACCAAGGTTAATTTAAGTAATAAAGCGTTACAAGTTATTTTAGAAACAAAGTTTGATCAAATCAATAATATAATAATAAATTCCTATTTAAAATAGGTACGAGATATTTCCTTATCTTTCTTCAAGAAATAAATTTTTGCCACAAAAGAACGCCCCAATAGCTATTTTCAACAAAAAAATGATAAACAAACCATGGGCCTAGTGAAGAAAAGCATTTACTTATTAAGTAAATTCTTTTAGTCAAATTTCTTCTGTAAGTAGTACAAATCAATCTGATACCTATTAAAGTCTACTTTAAGCTTTAAATCAATAAATCTTCAAAACTACTGAACTGAAGCTCATGTATTTTACATCATTATAAAGGGAATTGAAAGACCTTTAAAGTAAGATATCACTCGACCCCCCTTTCCATTTAAGATTTTAGGGTTGGTGTCACCCCCGCCCAGGGGGCTGCACTTGTTATCGTGATTTTTTGCTAAACTTGTGTCCCCCTCGAAAACAAAATCGACGGGTCTGAGCGTTTTTCCAAAAAAAAACTGAGCTGCCAGTAAATACGCCTGTTTCGTTTTCGATGCGCCACCCTGGATATGTGTAGTAACACCAACAAATTTTTATTATTATAGTGGCTCATTTTATCGGCGTCAAATATAACTTCATTTTTTTAGCTTAAATATCAGGCCGAAGAATGATTTAATATACAGGGTGGCCCGTCCATGTGTGGACGGAATATTACTCATGAACATGGCGGATTGAGGGGTTGCCGAAGTGGACGGTTTTTCTGGACAAAACACCTTACATCTCAGTAGCTAATTACCAAAACCACATAGTATGTTACATGAATCTTCTTCTTTTTTATTGGTTTATCCAGATATGCAACAAACTTTGAGGCATTCTATTTGAAATGTCATAACTTTGATATGTAGGTCGAAATTGGGACACCTTGTATGATGGCCAGTATTTTAGAAATGTGCCCTCAAATGTCATTTCTATCATCCCATAAATAGACTTTCACAAAATGTATTTGTTTATGAGTAATGTTCCGTCCACACATGGATGGTCCACCCTGTAGACACCTTGATGTGGCGCGTGAACTAGTCCCAAAATTTCTTAAAATTGTTGACTTTCAAAAGTAATTTTAAAAAAATTGATATCCAGTAGAGTCCTTTAGGCGCCTGTATTTTCGTAGTGAAGCCCTGTAGGCATCATTTTCAGCGTCTATAGGAAGTGAGAAACAGAGATACCGACTTAATCGATGTTTATTGATTCATATTTTTGGGCTGTCAATTTCGGCTAAAGAAAAGAATATTTACCTTGATAATTTCTTGTTGCGAATGGTGAAGCTGTCTGGGCTGCCCCCTAGAGGTGACAACGGCTTGCGGTTGAGGAGGTGGTGGTGGTGTAAACCTCCTCCTGTCATCCCTGTTGTTTTCCCTTTGACTCTCCCTTTCCCTTACGCCATCCCTATCTCGTTCCCTGTCCCTCTCCCTCCCTCTAGATGGAGCACTAGGGGCAGCTGATGACGAGGATGACGCGGAAGCCGATGAGGACGCAGCCCCTAGTTCCACACCTTCGCAGCCCACGTTGCGGGGCCAGTCACAGGTTTGGAGTTCATGGCTGAAAAATAAAATGAGTCGGGGTGAAACTCTTTCATCATGTGATGGAGTAATACAAGGGTTAATAATAATAACTATTCACCGAGAGACAATTTGTAGCAAATCGTATTGGGCTGGTCAAGGATGGAAAAATGAATTCATTACACTTGTAGGAAAGTAAAAATAGAATGTACACATTAAAAGCAATAATATGAAAAAGTAGGAATGGAACATACACATGATAAGAATAGAAAGAATTCATCAACTAAAAAATTTTCACAAATAAATTAAATTTAACAATTGACTTGATAGTTTGAGGTAAAGCCTTATACCTAGACAATCAGGTATGGTGCTTATAAATAATTTGTCGTGTACATAAACAATGGGCATCACTAACCAGCTTACTATGTTTAAAAACATACGCATACATTTCTAAAATGAATAGGCTGGGAAGGGTTACAATTTTTAAAGGCTTATTTACAAGACATCTTATGATTCTATGCTGATATTCTATAAACACCATAATAAAGAAGTCTGCTACTAACATCGACATGGTAGAGCAACAGCAATTGATCACCCACTGATCTTGAATTGTTCATCAAAAATGCTACTGAGTGTAGGTTAGTGTTTAACGATTCGCAATGAAATCTCCAACTCAAACACGGATCTAAATGCAACCTAGGTATAAAATTTGATAGCATGCATGCGGCTGGCACTGACAGATTGTCCAAGCCGTTAATATACAGGGTGACTTCGAAGTTGAGTCATTTATTTTAACAGTGTGTAGATCTGATCAAAAGAAATGTTTTTTTCCTTTACCATTTTTCTGGTAAAATTAAAGTAACAAAGTTATAGCCCTTTGGAAGTTTGAGTACCGCCCTGTCTCAATAATATCATGTGTTCGTGTTTGGCAACAACGGTTCATCGCATCGGAAACAAAAAAGCGAAAGAATTTGGAACGATGTTTTTACGATTACAATTCAGTTCAGTTATACATACAGTCAGTTTCAGTCGCGTGTGAATAGTGTCTGTTGCGTGGCTCAAACGAAATAAAAAATGGCACATGTTTATGCGGATCGGTTTCCCAATCGAGTGCAACCAACCCCTCGTGCCTTTGTTAATGTAGTACAACGGGCTCGTGAATCAGGTGACTTAAGACCTCACAGGGGACCTCACGATCAAATACAGGTCCGCACTGAAATACTTGTCGGGAGGATACTTTATAAAACAAGGTAAAATTTTTTTTTTAATTTTTTTTTTATTTTTACACACATATTTTGGTTTATCTTCCTTCTACAATCATTATCTGAAAATTAATGACTCAACTTCAAAGTCACCCTGTATATTACGAGAAGAAAGGGGCCCAATACTGATCCTTGGGTGACACCGATGTTTATGCCCTTACTATCTGAGGATGGCATTTATGGAAAAAAATACTGTCGATCCCAAAGCATTGTCCCTAATGCCATATCTAGCCAAGTTGTCCATCAAAAACGAATGCCTCACAGAAGATACCCACTGGACATCCTCCATTTTCAATATAATTAATCAGTTGCTTATAGAAAGAGCGTAGATCTAAAAACCGTGTTGGTTATAGAAAACGATGTCTTTTTTCAGTATATCCCTAAAATCTGTCTAAAACTGAGTATTCAAATATTTTAGAGACTCCATGTGGCATTACTACTGGTCTATAATTGTGTTCGTCTTGGATGTCGCCTTTTTTTAAACGGGAACTAGTTTACCTGTCTTCAAGAGTTGGGGCTCCGCCCCTGACCCCATGACAGATTGTGGTTTCATGAATGTTGTTAACAGTAGAACAATTGATTTAGATATATTTTCAGCAAAATATTGAGTATGTTAAACTGTTTTGACTTCATTTACTTTTTGGTTCATGTGTGACAAAGATTCTAATACAAATAGATTTTGAGCAAAATATGTAATAAAATGTCTATACAGGGTGTTCGCGAAGTTGGGGTTTTTCTTTACACGACGAGCCGATCTGGAGAAAATGAGCGGATTTTCTTAGTAGCATATACACCAATGTCTTAGGAGAACCGGGATATTGAGCTCCGCAAACTCATTCAAACCTGAACCAAACCGAAGCCGGTCCTGTCCTAACCCTTGATCACGCCCACAGCGCCAGCAACAGCGTACAGATATACGACAGAGCCGTAGTTGGAAATTCAATTCAACTGAACAGTGAGTACTTTTTCATTTATTTTTTTACTTGTTCGCTCACGTTTCACCACACATTAGCTTTGTTATATCAAGCGTATTTGTGTCTAAAAAGGAAAACCCCAACTTTGCGGACATCCTGTAGAAAAGGGCATGGCGCCAACTGACATTCATCAAATGATGTGGAGACTTAGAAATACATCTTCTAAAAACAACCATAGTACTGGGCCACATTTAACGATGAGGGCTGTCAAAACATTAACCATGAGGTTCTGTTACGAGATAGGCATGTAGAATTTTGCAGTGATTTTCAATAAGGCCCCGCATACTTTCAGTGTCAAATTTTAAGATGGCGACTGAGCGCCAACCTAAAGCATTTTTTTAAATGGAATAGGAGTCATAACGTATGCCCTACAAGTTTTGGCTTCAATTTTAACAAACACACAATAATATCGTTTGGAAACAAAAGTTTGTTTACCTACTTTGATTTACATTGTTTAGTCTTTTAGATTTCAGGGCGATAAAGTACTCATGAGAAAGCTTCAAAATAGCCCCTAATACTGTTTAAAAACTTTTCCAAGTTGTCAGCTACTGCGTTAAGCTGTTGTATTCATTTATCCGTTCAAGCATCCAGAATTTCAGCTTGCTAACATGACCTGTTCAAAAAATAAAAGCACTGTTGGCACTAGAGAAAAAGTATAGTGATTCCTAGATTCAGAATCTTTGGAAATTAGTCCACTTCCGTAGTCCAGAAACTTTGAAAAGCCTATATTGTTGTGTGTCCATATCATGTTTGAGTTGTAAGCAATGCCTCGATCGCATTTGAATATCATTAAGTACTCGCAAGTATTTGTTGCTTTTATTCACTCCAATTTAAATAAACCTACAAGTACTACCTAATGTGTTTACTTTTGCATACAGCGTTTTACGTTTCTTTTTTGTTTTCATTTCTTCTAGTCTTTATTTTCGGTATCCTGTTTTTTGTATCATCTTTTTAAGGGATAGGAAAATGTATTTTTTCTATATTCATACCTGTACATGAGTCCTCCTGTGCAGGATTCAAGTAATGCTCCTCCAAAAACGCATACATAATACTGTGTGCAGTCATTCGGGTGGGGGTAGTATCCAAATTCTTCTGGGCAGTCGAAATTCACACCTGTTTTCACCACCGTTGTTTCTACATTTCTACTATATTTCCTTTGACCTAACGTTACACCTGAAACAAAAGATAATTTGTAAAAACACGTCATTTTAAAATGGTATCAAGTACCAACATTTCGAAGGAAGTATACAGGATCATCCGTCATGGATGCACCAAGAAATAATTGTGATTAAACTCAGGACAATAATGTGAAGTAAAATGTCGTTTGTTTAATGAAATATACGCCAAGAGTGAAGTGCATAATGGGGGTAACTAAATCGACCATCGCGCACTCGGTGGACAAAAAGAGAAACATCATGGGACAGATAGAGAAATACCACCTTGATCAAAAAGTACCCGGAATGTTGTTATGGTGCCCAACTTTCACTGATATTCCCTCCGAATTTCGGCGTCATTTCATTATCAGTTGTCAAAGCTACGTAGAGTTGAGTACATGTGCCTTTGAGCGTATTCACGATTTATTAGGACTTTTAAGTTTTGTGTTAAAAACAATATGAATGGTACGCAAACCTAGGAAAATTCTGCGGTAACGATGCTTTGAAGAAAACAGCCGTTTTCGACTGGTCACAGAAGGTCGTTAGTCCATCGCCGATGGTGAGCCCAGCGGCACGCCATCTACATGGTTAACAGAAGAAAACGTTGACAAAGTGAAGAATATGTTGGCCACCAACAGCAAATTAACTAGCATAGAGATGGCAGAGGATTTGAGCTTACTTATGGATCCATTCAAAGCACTTTGGTCAATGATTTGGGTATCCGTCGTGTTGAGAAGTTGGTGCCAAAAGACTTGAATTTCATGCAAAAAATGACCGTGTTGATATCGCGAAAGACATGATTACCATGGTTGATTCTGGCCCAACATTATCATTACTGGAGTGGAGACGTAGGCTTATGAGTCCGACATGCAGTCAAGACAGAAGGTCAGACTGCCAACAAAGAGTACTATTTGGGTGTTTAGAGACATTTGAGTGAATCAGTCCGTCAAAAACGCAAGTATTTGTGGTCAAGCAACTCGTGGATCTTGCACCACGTAACGCACCATCGCAGAATGCGATAATTATCCATGAGGTTTTGGCCAAAAGCAACAGGAATACCATTCTAAAACCACTCAATTCACCTGCTGTGGCCCCCTGTGACTTCTTCTTGTTCAATCGAATCAAAAAGCCACTGAGAGGAGCCCGTTAACAGACCTGTAGGATTTAGGGTTCTGAAAATCCACATGTCGTCATAGAAAAACCAATGCATCAAAAAATAGTGTTTGGTGCGGCCTTTGGAGTGGTGGGATTATTGGTCCCTGCTTTTTACAAGATGAAGATGGTAACAGCCTGACGGTAAACGGGAAACGCTATAGAGACATGTTGAGGAGTTTTTTGTGGCCACTATTAGACGACATGCACTTGTACAATCTCTGGCTCCAGCAGGATGGCGCAACATGCCACACCAGCCGTGAAACAATCCAACTATTACACACTAAGTTCGGTCATCGCGATATCAGCCGTTTTGGAGACGTTCATTGGCCAGCCCGCAGCTGTGATTTGACGCCCATGGATTACTTCCTATGGGGTACTGTTAAGGACCGCTGTTACACTAACGATCCTCAACCAACTGATGTTCTTAAGGAAAATATCCGTCGAGCTATTGAAATGACCCACAAACTTTCGAAAATGTGCTTCAAAATTGGGTTAAGAGGATGGACTACTGCCAGGCCAGCCGCAGCAGCCATTTAACTAAAATTGTTTTTCACAAATAATCGGAAGGTTTATTTTTTTGAATAAAGTATCGAGTGTTACATATTATTGAAGAGTGTAGTTTTAATACCAATTGAAGAAAGAAACCCTCAGTATGGAGAGTTTTTTTTAAACGATCTTTGTTTAACAATCAATGCTTAACATTTTCTAGTTACCAAAGTTATCAAATCTGTGCTTAAATAATATCCTATAATCTCGCTACTATGATGTTTGGGATGTATCATGCTCTGTGTAATGCTCGTGTTAATATACTGTATATACTGGAATGTCTCTTTGGAATTGACTGAGATGAACGTGGCATTCCACATTACCTTTAGATAGCAGCATTACGAGTATACATTATTATTCCTGAAGCTTCTTTAGACAACTCAAATTTTTACCTGTTCGTGCTAGTAAACGCTTTAATAATTATTAGTTATGGTGGTGGAAAGGTTACATCTGGTTAATCAAATGCCAAATTGTCTGATTTGGTAAAATTTATTTATAGACGAACTATTCAACTGTTACATAATACGAATTTCTACAATTATTGTGGTATACTAATTAATTAATTAACCTTCATCAACCGCTTGCTACACATGTAACTAACGTAACTATTTAATTTCATTGGTATGATGAAAAAATTGCCACCATCCAAAATTTCTAAATTCGTTGAATTTTTGATTTCGTAAAATGTAGAAAATATTCTGTACATAAAAATAATGTAACTGTATTTCCTTAAACTATATATAAAACATGCTTTTACGTATACGTGAGCCTTGAGAAACGCACAAATAATATATACTGAGATGTATACTGGGATTTAAAAAAAATATGCATGAATGTGATTGCAACAAGGAACTAACCGATCAAATACATAGCTTCGTTGCTGTGTATGTTTCAAATATTGTACCATTTTTTTTTGACATGAAAAAAGGAGGATGTTTCGATACAACTTATCTTCATTACATGCAATATAAACTGAATGACAGAATCTTGATGCTACCACGACTCATAGACAATAGTCACATATAAATTTTTTTGAATAAATTCGTTGAATAATATAAATCTATTGTAGTCTCCCTAGGGAGAATATGGCAAGGGACGTCAGCAGATAATAAAACGAGTTTGTAATATGTAAATTATATCATTGAAGCTGCAAATAACTTTTTACAAAACTTCATTGGGGAACTTCGTGAAGAGCTCCGTTACTTGATTACGAACCTAGTTACAAGTGAATAAACGGGTATAGGACTTATACAATACAAACCAAGTCGAGTATTAAACAATGTAATATTCAAAACTCAAATTTCAATTTAAAATATTTATTTCTTCACGAATAAATATTACAAAGGAAATTCTACAATATTGAACAATGTCGAAAATGGATAGTCTCTCGATCATGAAACCGATACAGGGATCCCTTTAATGCAAAGAGTCCATGCGAGAAAGCCCTGGCAACCCTAAAAACCCTTAATCCCATCTAACTAAATAAAAACTTAAAAAAGTATAATGTAGTTATAATATAGGTATATATTCGTATTATCAACTATTACTATGAATAAATATCTATACACATTTCAGTAAATTTATACACTCCCGTTTAATTTCTAATTGTACGTTACATTATGTAGATTAAAGAAACATAAAAAAAATAAAGATGCAAATGAATAGGCGATGAGACACAAAAAGGCAAAGACAAAGAAAGAACCCCCGGAACCAAATCTATACAACTTCTCAGCGAGTAGAGATATAAAAACTGTATTTTTGTTAATACAAATGCTGCTAAAGTAGCTGCTGATTCTGTAAAAATGTATGCGAGTTTCGAGAATATTTTTGGCGATGAGCTTTTAACTGAAATTCGTAAATTATTCCACAAGTGAACCGCCAAATAAGCAAACGATCGTCGGATAGAACGCTTTCTATGCCTAGGTACGATAAAATTGAGATTATTTCTGCACAAATCTTTCTCTTGACTCTATTGACCTGTTTTTATAACCCTATAGATAAAAGAATACATATGATGTCTTCTGCGATTCGTCATGTTTAATATGTTGTAGTTATTCAGATAAGGAGTGATATGGTTTCGGTATGGAATGCCAAAAGCAAATCTCATGCAACTATTTTGAGCTTTTTATATGCATTTTTTTGTTGGCGACGATAACGAATCACCATAGTCGACATCTCCATAGTCAAAAAGTGATGAAATTAAAGTATTACTTAAATAATATTTTTGTTTGGCTGATAGATGTTTTTTTATATATATATATGTTTACAGATAAATAATCTAGGTTTTGCTTATAAGGCGTCTAGGCTCAGGCGCACGTGGCTTTCTGCTAAAGATGAATTATAGGCGTTGCTAAACAGGAGGTTATCTTTGATAAACTACATATTATGCAATAAAGACTGCAGGATTCACATTGGTTCTAAGGTTAGAATGCGACATTAGAATGATAATAAAATATATGTCTAAATGAGGTTCTATTATTAACACATATAGTTTATTCACTGAAACAAAGCAGTTACGTCATATTTTGAATTTGAATTCCAAACTTATTGCAAAATAAATCCTAAATTGGTACGTATAGTGTGAATTTCCCGGGTAAATTTATGTTATGTGTTATTTTCGTTCTTTTTGCATCAATATTTGCATTGTTATTTTATAAACACAGTTTTTTCCAAATTTTCAGGTGACCTTTCAAGCATTTTGCTAAAATGCTGGATCCTCTGGGTGGAGAAAGGAAAGAATCTTGAGACCGAACGAGATCATGGAGCTCCATTATGGCTTTTACAGTCCATAAGAGAGGTATAAGGTAGTACGAGGGATGTTTTTTAAGTTTTGCATATGGAAATAAAGCAACACGGTAGGTAGTTTTAAATGACTTTATTGTTTTTCGAAGTATTCTCCACGAAGATTAATACACATCTGCATGCGCTAGAACCAATGTTCGAGGCACTTATTCCACTCATTTGCTGGCAGACCCTAAACGGCATTTTTGAATGCGACAACTGCTTCTTCTGGAGACTGGAACCTTTGACCACTCAGCCTGTTTTTAATTTTCGGGAAAGTAAAGAAATCGTTAGAACTTAGATCGGGACTATATGGCGGATGGTCCAATAATTCCAGGTTTTCTTCCGTTAAATACTGCCTTGTTATTGGGCTGTATGCGAGATTGCATTGTCTTGGTGGAGGATGATTCTTCTTTCGGGGTTGATTTTTCGAAGATCGATGATGACTTTTGGCAAACAAATAGTGATATACCAATACGTAGTAACAGTTCTTTGCTCATTAAGAGGAATTGTTGCAATATGACCCGCTTTTGACACAAATGTCGCGACCATCTTTTTCGAAACACTTCGAGAACGGTCGACTTTTGTTGGCTTTTCTTTACCTTGGAACACCCAAACAGCCGACTGTCGTTTATTTTCATAACAGTAAATTCACGATTCATCACCACTAACAATGCTGTACACATTTTTTGAGTTTCCGGAATTGAAACGGTCAAGCGTTTTTTGACACCAATTAACCCTGGCTGCTTTCTGCTCGTCAGTCAACAGGTGGGGTATCCAACGAGAAACTAATTTTCTTACTCCTAATTCTTCATGTAAATTTTTTTGAATTGAGGTCTTTGAGATCTACAAGGACGCCTGAACTCGCGATATGTCCCACGTCTATCTTCAATGATGAGTTTGCGCACAGCATCAACGTTTTCCTATATGACTGCCGTTTTTGGTGCTCCCACCCTGGGATCGTCGCTAAGACTCACCCGTCCACGTTTGAATTCTCCATACCAACGGGAAATTGTCGACTGATGTGGCGCTTCGTTGCCGAAAACAGACAGTAACTCAGCAAGGCATTCTTGTTGCTATAATTGTCTCTGAAAGTTGTAATAAATTATGGCGCGAAAATGTTCTCGGTTGAGTTCCATTTTTCTAATGACTTGGTGACACTTAAAAATTCACTGTAGTGAGAACACTGCACGTATCGTTGTAAAACTTTGAATTTAAGTTTACTAAAGAGTGAGGTTAAGATTCAGTACTGACGTTCGATCAGCGCGGTCTACTATGTTTCTATATTCAAAACTTAAAAGACATCCCTCGTAAATAGAATTTATACTAGCTCTAGTGTTTACAAAACATCCGCTCCGTAAAACGTCCTAGGATCTAGTAGTTTTAATTAATGTGGCAACCATGTGCGCCACTGTCATCATTTGACATTCTGGCGTAACGGCTTTGATTCAGTGAATAAATATAAAATAAATAATAAATCTGGTTATTTTTTGTCTGCATATTGGCACGTACTCCTTTTCTACTAGATCCAAGAGCCTCATAAGTTTGTTAGATTCGCATGGCCCTTTTTGCTAGCTTGTTATTGTCAATAAAATCTCAGAGCGTAGTCTAATCATATTAGCAAATTTCCCCGAAATAATTTTAAAGCCTGGTTTTATTGATGCAAGTTGTTCAAGGGGGCATTTAAAACATGGAGGTATAAAATGGGTACACCAATTTTTGTGGGAAATCTTTTTATTTGACAACAAAGAATGAGAAAACGTGTTTTTTGCAAAGAAGATTTTCAGGTATTTATGAGACCTACAGAATGAGACAACAAGTAATTTTTTTCTTCGCAACAAAAAGTGATAGACACATCCGCTTTGTTTCAAAATGTGTATAATAAC
This sequence comes from Acanthoscelides obtectus, assembly GCA_963669975.1. Classification (NCBI taxonomy): domain Eukaryota; kingdom Metazoa; phylum Arthropoda; class Insecta; order Coleoptera; family Chrysomelidae; genus Acanthoscelides; species Acanthoscelides obtectus. The sequence goes on from CAVLJG010000002.1 coordinate 17,738,958, forward strand.
TTAGCGAATCTGTTCAGTTACTGACAAATACGAAATGAAAAGGAAATCTTCGTTTTTCGCATGAAAATAACAATTATCTTTCAGAATGGCTTACGATTCATGTCGGTATTTTGCTATAAAATGCCCTTTGAACGAACCCTGTATATTGCTCAATAAACTAGTAGTGATGACTGGAAGACAAGTGTTTTGGAATAAACAATTAGAAATTCTCAAAAAGTACTTGACCAATCGACTCCAATTTTGTTGTGGTCATTTAGAAGTGGGAAACCGGATTTAAATAATTTCAAGTAGCTGGATGAAATTATCGTCGCATAACGATAACTTTTTTACTATTAGTGGGATCCTTTTACGTGTGGCCTCGTTCTTTAGGTCTCATAAATACCTAAAAATCTTATCTGAAGAGTTTTTCCGTTTCTGCTAACACTGTCGATTTAATTCTATAATAACACGTTTTCTCATTCTTTGTTGTCGAATAAAAAGTTTTCCCACAAAAATTGGTGTACCTATTTTATGCGTTCATGTTTATAATTATTTTGCAAACCAGGGGTATTTTCGTCTAATATGATTATCCTAGCATTTCGAGGGGACCTCTGTGTATCCGTTTTGCCGACTGGTTCTGGTTTCTTTATACAATGCTAAGATTTTGACTGATAGCCATAGACTGTACCGTATCTGTTATATTCTGCAAAAGCAACTCGCCTACATACGTACATTTATGTAACAAAGATAAGAAACAGCAAAACAACAAATTCATGCTGAGGTGAACGTTCTAACATTTTTTTCAACAAAGTGAAGTACGTTCGCACACATATACATATTCGCGAACGACTTATATAATAAATAACCTTTTTAGCATCTGACTTCTGTGAATTTAATAGTAAAAACAATAAAAGAGTATAAGGATATGGGAGATTGGAAGGTCACTTGGCAACCACACCTAATGTTAAGCTGACCTCGCACGTTTTATGAAAGACAACTATCACGATTTGGTCCAAATATTTTTCAACTGAATGGAACTATAAGCTACTTTGAAGGAAGTGGCATACATAATTATTACAACATTGTTCTTGCCGCAACTTTTGTGTTAAGAAAAAAGAGCCGCCGACAGATGTAAAAAAGATTAACTGCATATTAGCTCTAGAATTTTATTCAGGGGCGTATATTCGCGACATCAGTTTCATTATACAGGGTCTTAATATACAGTAATGGACAAAAGTATATAGACAAATATGAATATTTATCTAAATACGAATTCATACTTCATTGCTCCATAAACAAATGCGTTATTAGTAGAAAAACTAAATTCCTTGTTTTTGCATTGTCTGCAATGAACACAATACACGTCTGAATATAAGCACTTTTTTATGAGGGACAAAAATATGTAGACAAATTCTTTTCACCCTTAGTTTAGTACAGTATCGTGTCAGAAGAGGATTAGTTTGTGTTCATCAAGTATTGTGGAATAAGTTGAGTGATTTTAAGATCATGCCGCGTGGTCCAGAAATTTATTTCGATGTGAAAACTAAGATCATTGAGTTATACAAAGATGGTCAACGTCAAGTCGACATTGCCAAAAATTTGAAGCTGAAGCGTAAAACAGTTCTGGCAATATTGAACAAATATAAACAAAAAGGTATCTTGGAAGCCTCTAAGAGAAGTGGTCGGCCTAGAAAACTAAATGCTAGATCAGTTAGATTAATAAAAGTAATTTCGTCCAAAGATCCGTTTAAAACCCCAAGACAAATAAAAGCCGAAATCGAGACAAAAGGAATTGTCAGTGTTTCTACGAAAACTATAAGTAGAAGATTGAATGATTTGAAGTTATTTGCACGTCGCCTGAGTAAGAAGCCGCTAATCTCGAGGAAAAACCGATTACAATTTGCACGGTTGCATCTTGATTGGAGCATATGTGACTGGAAGAGGGTATGTTTCAGTGACGAATCCAAGTTCAATATGTTTGGATCATTACGTTAGACGTCCTAGTAGACAAAGATTGAACCCCAAGTACACTTTGCCTACTGTCAAACATGGAGGCGGGTCTGTTATGGTTTGGGGGTGCTTTTCGGGGTTTGGGATGGGACCTTTACATAGAATAGATGGCATTATGGATAAGTTTGTATACACAAACATACTAAAACATGTCATGTTACCCTATATGGAAGACAATATGCCCTTAAGATCAATCTTCCAGCAAGATAATGACCCGAAGCACACTTCAAATCTCGCAAAGAAATTCTTTCTGGATGAAAAAATACCAGTTCTCAAATGGCATTCACAGTCTCCCGATATAAACCCCACTGCAAATCTGTGGAAATACTTAGATAAGCAAATACGAGATAAAAATTATTCAAAGAAGGATGAACTTTTTGCCGCATTAGAGCAAAAGTGGAGACAGATTGATGAATCTTATATCAAGAAACTTGTACAATCTATGTCGAGACGATGCCAGGCAGTGATCAATAATAATGGTTATGCTACAAAATATTAACACAAACATGGTTGGTTTTCTATAATTCAATGAACTTTGCTTCTTTTTTCTATAATTATTTTGCTTTGTCTATATATTTTTGTCCTTCTTAGTTCCAGTTTTTTCAATTAATTTTTTATTGAAGGGAGTCTAATGAATTTATTTATGTTAAGTTAGTATTATGCTATAACGAAATATGTATACAGGTTGGTGTATTAATACAACAAGTTAAAAAAGAAATACAGCACAATATTAATTTGTCTATATACTTTTGTCCATTACTGTAGGTCTGGTGATGCTTCGTTTCAAAGATGCAACGCGTCAAAGTTTTTTGAAGAATCTTTTTTTTTCGTAAACATTTTTGTTAAAATTTAGTATGGTATGTATATCGCTGGAAATTTCACTAAAATTGATCAAGAGGTGTGTATGCTTCATTAAAATCACAACTGGTCATGGCCATCCAGATAGCCGGATCTCTTTCCCTTGATTTTTTTCTTTTCGGAGTGTTGGTTTTAATGACACGTTTGTCTTATTTGATCTAGTATAAATATCCAGGGTTACAGCTACAGACCCGGAAATTTAACAAACAACAAAACTTGCTAAGGATAATTGAGATTTTTATGAAAAATATTGTATGTTTATACAAGCTTTTAGTCTCAGACTAAAGGCCATGAAGTTTGGCCAGATACTTTATCAAAACCTTTACACTCAAGAACTGGCCACACTCAACTATCGTTATTAAATAACGCTTGAAGTGCATAACACGGGGTGAAGCGCATCCTTGTTCGAATCGTTTGCTAATGTCATCAATTCTTTAATGGACGAATTGAATCGGCCATTTTCAAAACCACTTATACTAGCATGCCTTTTTTACTGAAAACGGTTCAATAAAGGTAGATGCGTAATCTGGATATCTTGTACAATCTACTTTTCTTACACGGAAACAGCCGCGCAGGCAGAAGCCTAAATATCAGGACACCGAGCCTGCTACGATGAGCTTAAAGAAACTTTGGTAGTCCTATTTTTGAACTGCCTAATAATGTAGTCGGGGCGGCAGCACCCCAAACAAGTGAGCAGTACTCGAGGTCAGGTCTTATCTGGACCTTCTACAGGGTGAGGAGGTCATGTGGAGAAAAGTACTCCTTAGCCCTAATAAACAAGCTAGCTTTTCCCAGGAGCTGCCGCTATTGACGCGATCTGTTCGTCCCAGTCCTCGGTGATCTGGACTCTGACCATCCGAATTAAAGGTTAAAGAAGTGAGTCATGTACTTTTTCACGATGGCCGATTACATTACAAAATTAAAACATGTTAGTAGCCCAACTTTAAAGTGTAATTTTCAATAATAAGCAATAAAGAATATGATTAATAGATTATTAGGCTGAAGTTATATAGCACTAACCCTGCCTGTCAAGTCCAGAACAGTTTTCTGGGCTTTTTAAAAAAAAAGTATTTCAAGACTGCTTCATTTGTGAATGGCACAGGTCTTATTGTCTCCGGTAAAACCCAAAGTGTTTGACTTATGAGGATCTTGCAATGACCGATGCAATTAAACGCAAACATATTCCTTCCATCACAAAAAAATACAAATGTTAGATATCGCTAGCTTTTAGGGTACTGTGGCGTGAGAAATAACAACAGTGACTTTGATTTATAACACTGACCGACTGTTAGCGATTAAAATGAGAAAGTGAAACTTGCTGACCTTTACTCCTTTGCTTTACTTGTTAACTACGCCAATGCTTTCATGATATTTATTGGCTAGCAGAGCAGGATAAATATTAGCTGTTAAGCTTTCTGATTGCAACACAATAAAATACATAGTAATTTAATAATGAGAAACCAGGCTAGACAAGATCCCAAAGAAATAACAAATGAACGGATAAAATACATCAGATACATAATACGTCTGAAATATAGTAGTACCTTACATAGAGGTATAGCGGCACATGTATAATTATTTGCTAGTTTATTTCATAAGCAAAATTGCGAAACATTAACCTTTAAATGAGACATTCTCATTTGGGGTTCTCACTATCATCGGCAAGATTCACGAACTTGCTGAAAATGACCGTTACATCGGTTACATAATGGAAATTATCTCATCAGAATAGATCAATATGATTTCATAATTATCAGGAAATGAAGTAAGTTGATATTTTAGATCAAATTGTGTCCAGTCGGTCTACTCCAGACTTCCTGTGTGATCATTTCGTATTTGTGAGTAGCTTTACCAACGACAATATACAGGGTGGCGCATCGAAAACGAAACAGACGTATTTACTGGCAGCTCAGTTTTTTTGGGAAAACGCTCAGACCCGTCGATTTTGTTTTCGAGGGGGACACAAGTTTGGCAAAAAATCACGTTCTACCAATCCATCGATCTGGAAACGTCTGATCTAAATATTGAACACGTAATGCGTAATGTGGTGGGGCACCATCCTGTTGGAATATCAACCTATTCGCAATGTACCGCCGATTTCCATGTAAGAAAAAAGGACCAACTAAATGATCGCCATAAATACCAGCCCAAACATTTAATTTTTGTGGCTGCTGTGTATGAACCTCATGATAAATTCTGGGATTAGAATCGGACCAATATCGGCAGTTATGACGATTTACTACGCCATTTAAGAAAAAGGAAAATTCGTCGGAAAAGCAAGTGTTGAACAGAAAATGTTCATCCTTTATAATTCGTTCACTCATATCTTCACAAAATTGTAATCGCCGATCAAAATCGTCTTCATTAAGTTCTTGTATCAGGAGAATTTTATATGGATGAAAACTATGGGCCTTTAGAATCCGTTGGACAGCACGTCGACTAACACCACACACAGTGTCCAATTTGCGGGTACTTAACGTAGGATCTACATAAACTTGCCCTAAAACTCCCACTTCTATTGCTTCTTTCCTTATGGGATTTTCAATGTTGCATTTTTTATTAGCGACTGAGCCAGTTTCCCGAAATGTAGCTACAAGTTCTAGAACATATTTTCGATGCATGTTACTGTTCTCATGTCGCTCATTAAATATTTCTGCTGTTCTATTAGCGCACTGATTATTTCCGAAAAATATTTCGATAGTTTCAACTCTTTCTGCTGTGGAATATATCATGGTTAATTCATGTAATAAAGCGTTACAAGTTAGTTTAGCAACAAAGTTTGGTCAAATCAATCGATAACTATGTACTAAATTCCTATTTAAAATAAGTACGAGATATTCCCTTATCTTTCTTCAAGAAATAACTTTTTTGCCCCAAAAAAAAAACGCTCCAATAGCTATTTTCAACAGCAAAATGATAAACAAACCATGGGCGTAGTGAAGAAAAGCATTTACTTATAAAGTAAATTCTTTTAGCCAAATTTCTTCTGAAAGTAGTACAAACTAATGTGATGTACCTACCTATTAAAGTCTACTTTAAGCTTTAAATCAATAAATCTTCAAAACTCCTTGGGCCAAAATTTCATCAAAATCCGGGCCAAGGATTAGCGGTCAGATATACCGACAGAAATGAGTGACATGCCGTTTCGTGACATATATACAAAAAAAACATAGTATCTCATTTTCTAAACGTTTGGCGATTACAATATTTCCTCGCTGATTGTCTTTGGATGGAGAAAAACATGTGGCGTCTGCTGATTCGCTAAAGAAATCCCTCGGTCATCCTAGTGATCTTGGCTGATTACTTTTCCTTCAATACAAAATACCGAAACAATTATCTAATATTCAAAGTTTCTTATACATTTATACTTCGAGTAATAGACGTAGCCGGAATTTCGACCCATATTTTGTAATGCTCTATTAACAAAGAGCGTTTTAAATGTAAATAGCACCTAGCCTACAAAGTTTTTCTTACAACTGATCGCAAATCAAAACAGGATTAAGTAGTCCTTGGCAACACACCTCTGCACGTCAAAGAATATAGGAATGTAATGATTGAAATATGTAGGAAATGAACTCTTACAAATGATGATTCTCAAAAACATTTGAAGATGTCGAGGTTGTGTAACTTTTCCTCTGTGTGATCTGATCTTGATTTTGCACGTTCTTTTACTTCCCTTGCCAATTGCGAAAATTTTAGAAATCGATTTTTTTTATGTTACACCACGAAAAATTCTGTTTGCTCTCCGGTAATATTTCTCTCCTATATAGTTTGGATTTTTTTGACATTTTGAATAACAGGGCTACCATACCAAGGACGAAAAGGCTTTAGGGGTTTTGAAAATCGGTCCAATGGTGGCGGAATTATGAGCAAATTCTGAACATTCCAGAACTTTGTTTTTAGAATTTGTAATAATTTTTGCGCGTAGGGAGGGGCAAACATTTTTAAAGTTCCCAAAGTTGAAACTTGGCAATACTTATGTTGCACTTATTATCAGTGATGGTTAGAATTTTCATGCATCTAAGATTTCAAATATACTGACTGACAAAAAAGGTATGGTTCATGGATCAACATCGCATCAACCGGTTACTTTAGCCACCACGATCGCCTGACCTATCTCCAATTGACCATGTCTGGGACACATACTTAAGCAGCTCTGACTCACGAAGTACATTATTGAACCAGCTTCTGCAGTCAGTTGACGAATCAAGCTGAAAATTTAATCATTTTACTAGTAACGGACACTGAACATATGCATATGCCAGAAATTATTAAAATCGGATAAACATTCCTAGGCGTTCACCTTCACGCGTTCACTCAGTACAGCTTGATATCAATGCGTGTAAGGTTTAAGTTAATCTACAAATATTTGTCTGAATTTTTACTCACCTGCTCCATTCTGCGAGGAAGTATTGTATTCGCAAAATAAAAGAAAATAATTTATTATGTTTTTCGGATGTTACATGCCATTTGATAACGGAAAACCATAGCACTCGATTCCGTCAGTCTGTCGATCTGTTCGCTTAGTCTTGGTTCTTCTATAATTCTGAAGGTGTTTTTTTTTTGTTTTGAAAATGGACCCAATGGCGGCGGAGTTATGGTTAAAAAAAGAAAAAATAGATTATCGTTCAAACTCCAGTGTTCGACGATTCGGAAGTCCTGGTACGTTTTTGGATTTCAGTGAACATTTAGGGGTGGGTGGAGATTTTGTAGGGGATAAGAGAGAATACTGGGTGGTCCATTTTAAATTTTTTTTAAAAATGCTATAAAAAAACTACTAAATATTTTTCCAAATTTTTTTTTATTTGAAAGTACAATCCTTCCGATTAAGTATGGAATACAACTTCATTTAAATGACTGCCGCGGCTGGCTTTGCAGTAGCCCATACGGTCAGTCCAATTTTTGACCACATTTTCAATCGTATGTGGCTGTATTTCAGCAATGGCAGCGCGTATGTTCTCTTTTATTTCGCCAATTGTTGCTGGTTTGTTGGCATAACACTGGTCTTTAATGGCACCCCATAAATAATAATCTAATGAGGTCAAATCACAGCTCCGAGGCGGCCAAACAACATCAGAATTTCGATCACCGAAAACACTTCGCAGAAGAGCAATCGTAGCGTTTGCTGTGTGACACGGAGCACCGTCTTGTTGAAACCAGATGTTACCGACATCAATATCTTCAATTTGTGGAAAGAAAAATTCATTTATCATGGCATGGTAACGCTCACCATTCACAGTAACTGCTGCTCCGGCTTCATTTTCAAAGAAAAATGTGCCAATGATGCCACCAGCCCAAAATCCGCACCAAACAGTCACTCGTTCTGGATGCATTGGCTTTTCTTCGATTGCGTGTGGGTTCTCTGAACCCCAAATGCGGCAGTTTTGCTTATTAACATAGCCGCCAAGATGAAAATGCGCTTCATCTGAAAAGATGATTTTTCGACAAAAATCAACATCTTCATCAAGTTGATTGCAGGCCCATGAAGCGAAGCGAAAACGCATTGGATGGTCAGTTGGCTTCAATTGCTGAACCAATTGAACTTTGTACGCCTTCATACCAAGGTCTTTATGCAAAATTCGACCTAATGATGTGCGTGAAATGTTCAATTGTTGAGAACGTTGGCGCGTTGATGTGCTTGGAGACTCTGCCACACTCTCAGCTACAGCATCGATATTCTCGGGTGTACGCACCGTTTTCGGTCTTTCACGTGTTGGTTTGTCAATAAGAAGACCAGTTTCACGAACTTTTTGCACAAAATACCTCACATACGGTGCTGACGGTGCTTCATTTCTTCCCATTTTTGCACGTAATTTTCGGACACAATCTGCAACATTCGAAATATTGTTTTAATATTTCCCAGCGTTGTTCAAGCGAATACACAACCATTTTCGTTTATGGGAATGGTATGACTGATGTTCTGTCAAATCAGATGCGAAATAAGTCTTGACATTTCCCAAAAAACCAGTAACTCAAAAAAAAACGATAGATGGACCACCCGGTATATCTCAATTTTATGGCATTGGTATATTTAGACGAATCAAACTCCTATAATTCTATAAACGCATTTCACACATATGTGCCCTTAAGACTGATATAACGTACTGAATAGCAGCGTCTAGCAGAACGAAAATACAGGGTGAAAACGTTATGGTAGTCATTATTGAAATGGGTAATAGGGGGGGTCAAAACAAGTCAAAAAGTTCATATGACCCATGGTCCAAAAGTCAATAGATTTTTGTCTATATGGCTTTATAGTTTGTAACTTTAAGTGCTTTATATCGACCACAATCACCACAAGCTTATTAATTTTTAATCTAATCTAAAACGTTTTTAAATTGGGTAATTAATAAATAAATGGTATTAACTTTTTCTAAGTTAAGCCAAAATTTGTAGTCAGTAAGTAAGTAAGTTTCAGTAAATTAAATATTTAAAACACACATGACAACAGCGCGTCGGTCATTCATCACTCTTATCGAACCGGAAATCGATCTCAAACGGTAACAGTGGTTAGTTATTGTTCGCGTAGATCGTCGTGTTTATTTATAATGTTCTCGAATCAAGAGTTCGCCGACATGTTGTTAGTTTACGGTGAAGCTCGTCAGAATTCAAATCTTGCAGCTCAAATTTAACGCGACAGATTTCGCCAACGGGTACACCCAGACAGAAGGACATTTGTGCAAGTGTACCAAAGACTTCGAGATACAGGTAGTGTTCAGCCCACTAATATTCGCACTCGTGAAAGACAGGTTACTGTAGAGCAGGAGGAACAAATTTTAAACATCGTGGAAATCAAAGCAGATATCAGCACTCTGGAATTAGGCCGCCGCGTAGGACTATCGCATACCATAGTCCATAGAATCCTACGGGAAAATTTTCTTTATCCCTACCATGTAAAACGAGTGCAGGCCTTGTTACCAGAAGACTATCCTCGCAGACTAACATTCTGTCAGTGGTTTTTGCACAAAAACATTGAAAATCCGGATTTTTTTAAAAACATTCGACGGACGAATGTACTTTTACGCGAGACAGGATATTAAATTTCCATAATACTCACACGTGGGCCCAAGAAAATCCTCATACCATTCGTGAAGGTCTTTTACCAACAACGTTTTAAAATAAATATTTGGGCTGGTATTCTTGACGATCAGTTAACTGGCCCTTTCGAGTTACCCCCAAAGTTGTCAGGAGAAAGATACCTTAGATTTCTAGCCAATAACCTACCAGAACTTTTGGAACAGACCTTAGACAACATGCCATTACAACGGAGACAGAATTTGTGGTTTCTTCATGACGGGGCACCACCACACATTTTTAAAGGCGTCATTCAGTATTTGAATAAACATTATCCAAATCGCTGGATCGGTCGAAATGCTCCTGATCCTCGAAAATGGCCAGCAAGATCTCCTGACCTCAATCCGATCGATTTCTGGTATTGGGGAGAACTTAAAGGGATGATTTATGAGGCTGGTCCAATAACAACTGAAGCACAACTTCGCGAAAAAAATTTTAATGCGGCTGAAATAATAAATGGACAACTTCGAGGACCTAGAGTAAGAAGAAACTGGGTTCGTCGTAATGAAGCTTGTGTGGAAAGTGGAGGACGACATTTCGAACACCTTCTTTAAATACAAAAAAAGTGCAGAGTGGGTTTTTAAAAGAAAAACAATGTATGTATCAAAATTGTCTTCCCTATTTATAAGTGGATTTTTTTAATGCGTTCAATAAACTTTCACACACTAAGTGAAGCGCTGAGACAGTTAACGGTAAGTCCGTTTTTTAATTGTTTGCATTTTACGAGTACATTATCAAATAATGAAATAATACCTAAGAGCCAAAAATAACAAACTCCATCTTTATTTACACTGCGTTCCGTCGTAATTTGCGTAATTTTCTCTAAAAAACTGCCGTTTTGACCCCCATGCTATATGAAACTTTTTGATTCTTTTAACTCCCTCTATCACCCATTTAAATAATGACTATCATAAAGTTTACACTCTGTAGAACCTGAGCGAGTTGGCCGCTGACGAGATTAACTTATCACAACTGTGATCGCAACGTTGTCGATTTAACCCACTTGACGCTATATGTGAAATTTGCTACGCCAGGCACAATGCGTCTGGTATACTATCAAATTCTTGCTTTTGGACTATTACTTTCGTGATACTATCTTTTATTACAACAAACAAAAAGTAAAATTATGTGCTCGTGATAAACGACAAACAGCTTTTCTCGTCACGATTTTTACTAAGTGAGCTTTTATGATGTTGATTATGTAGATTAGATAACAGAGAAAGGACATAAAACTTAAAATTTCTAAAGCACTGTAAAACAGATAGATAATGTGAAAGGATTGACACATCTTTACTGCGATAATTGTGCGCTGTAGATACGTTTTTCATTTTTTCTTTGTATACTCGTACTGTCGGTATATTTTGACGGTTTTTTGCAAAAAGGAACCAACCCACTAAATATGAAAAATCTAAATTTTAGGAAAAGAAACTATTACGAGCAATACCATTTTTTTGCCAAAAACCAGCACGATATAAAAGTTAGGCACAGGGTAATTTCGCAGCGCAACGGCAGTCGGTTTTTTTGGACGCTGGCCAAGCAGGTTGAAAAGAACTTCTTATACAGTAGCCTTCTACCATTTACGTGTCAGGATGGAACTACTGTATTCGACTCAAAGGCCAAGGCGGAAGTGCTGGCCAAGATCTTTGCTGCCAACTCCACCATGGATGTCCCCCCCAACGCCCAAGTGCCGTCATTTCAAAGGGTTCCCGTCACTATGCGGGAGGTAACATTCAGACATAAGACCGTAAGACGAGTGCTCTTGTCACTCGACATCAGCAAAGCTTCTGGTCCGGACTTGATTGCTGCCATTGTACTGAAGAGATGTGCAGCGGAGCTTGCTCCAGTTCTTTCGCGTCTCTTCCAGATATCTTATGAATTCGGCACCTTCCCAGAAAACTGGAAATTTGCTCATGTCCAACCCATCCCAAAAAAGGATCTAAGACCGACCCTTACAACTACAGGCCCATAGCTCTGCTATCTGTTATAAGTAAGGTGATGGAAAGGTGCATAAATCGCGAGCTTCTGGACTACCTCGAACGTCACAGCTTGATTAGCGACAGGCAGTATGGTTTCCGGCACCAGCGATCCACAGGAGACCTTCTAGCTCACGTCACGCAATTGTGGAGCAAACTCTTCCAGTCTTATGTTGAGGCTCATGTCGTTGCTCTTGACATCACGAAAGCGTTTGATCAGCTGTGGCGCGCTGCCCTCTTAAGCAAACTTTTATCCTATGGCCTCCCAGAAAAGCTTTGCAGATGGGCGGCTGACTTTATCGCTGGCCGCAAGATATCCGTCGTAATTGACGGGTTCTCCCCTTTATACCACAACGTCAACGCGGGTGTTCCCCAGGGATCGCTCTTGGCTCCAACACTGTTTCTTTTACATATCAACGACCTCCTTTCCTGCACGATCAACACAATCCATAGCTTCGCTGATGACAGCACTCTACATGCAGGAATTCTGAGTGACAAGCCGATCTCTGCCGCTGAGCTGGAAAAAAGAAGACTAACGACGACTTCCCTTCTGACAAGAGACCTGGAGGCAACAATCTTGTACAGTTCAATGCTTCCAAAACATAGTACTGTACTTTGACGAACAAAAAGTGTCCTAGCGCTCATCCAGTTTCGATGGACGGCCAAGTTCTGCTTTCGGCTGGTCGGAGACCAGATCACCGAGGACCTGATCTGGCACGAACACATCTCGTCAATAGTTGCAGCTGCTGGGAAAAAGGGCTATTTGTTTAGGGCTAAGAAGTACTTTTCTCCGCATGACCTTATCACTCTATACAATTCTTCTCTAACAAACAGTCTCGGGACTCTTTAGCACCGGCGGCCGTCGGCGATCTAGCTCTTTTCTATCGCTACACCAACGGGCTATGCTCCTCAGAGCTCTCTTCCATGATGCCGCCGCGCGATGTGCCTGCCAGGCAGACCCGCCTGACTTTGGCGCCCCATCCTAACCGTGCCGAACTTCGTACGTCCAGAACTGGCCGATACGACCGCTCCTTTGTCCTGAGGGTGTCGAGATTGTGCAACAATGTACAAGAGGATGCTTTTCTCAGTTCTACTAACCTTAGGCAGTCCAAAAATCGTATTAACAAAATTTCTTTGGGATCATCATAGCAGCCGCGGTGTTCCGGCATTTAGGCTTCTACCTGCGCGGCTGCTTCGATATATAATTAAAAAAAACTGTAAAAAAGATCCATACACATATTTGAAGCCTTTAGCATGCCATTAATTAGAATCTTGTGCAATGAATTTCTTATCGTCGTCAAAACTTTAAAGCCTAATTGCTCAGTAATTCTTTTTATGGGTTGGTTCCTTTCTACAAAGAGCCGTCCTTTTGTGGTCTGGAATAGCTAACATTGTTCTTCCTTGTGCTTGTGCGACACCTTATGTACATTATCTGTTCTGCTATTGGCATTAGTCAAATGCAAAAGACTAGATGTAAAAAAATTGAAAACAGCAAACACCCACCCAAGACTAAAGATAATAACATTACAACGTGGGTGAACTACACGCAAGAAACTAATGTCCCCATAAAATATATTAATTGTTTTCTGTTGTACTCGCATTTATCAAACATTGTACTCAAGTGAGCTTGTAGTACCCAGCCACTATAAGATATCTGCGAAGACAACTTACATGCATGTGAAGATAACAGAGACAACGATGGAACCTGTGATAGTACCGCGATTTTTGCGTCTCGCGGTTAGTGTCTTAGGTGCAAGATATCACTGAAATAGTATACATGGTGTCCCTGTATAACATATCAATATCTCATAGACATATAAAACACGCAAAAATAATCCAATAACTTCATATACAAAAATTTTCTACGGCGCTGCCCTACAGAGATAGAGGCCCATGATACCTAAATCGCACCTTTGCACATGACGTCACTCGGTGACAAATACTCCGCATATTGGTTCGAAATTAGAGCGTCTTCTTTTCAATATTTAGAATGTTTGCTTAACATGTTTTTGTGTTATTGATTTTATGTGATAGTATTATACAGGGTGGCGCATCGAAAACGAAACAGACGCATTTACTGGCAGCTCAGTTTTTTTGGAAAAACGCTCAGACCCGTCGATTTTGTTTTCGAGGGGGACACAAGTTTGGCAAAACATCACGTTAACACGTGCAGCCCCCTGGGCGAGGGTGACACCAACCCTAAAATCTTAAATGGAAAGGGGGGTCGAGTGATACCTTATTTTAAAGGTCTTTCAATTCCCTTTATAATGATATAAAATTAATGTACTTCAGTTCAGTAGTTTTGAAGATTTATTGATTTAAAGCTTAAAGTAGACCTTAATAGGTACATCAGATTAGTTGTACTACTTTCAGAAGAAATTTGACTAAAAGAATTTACTTAATAAGTAAATGCTTTTCTTCACTATGCCCATGGTTTGTGTATCATTTTGTTGTTGAAAATAGCTATTCGAGCGTTTTTTGTGGCAAAAAAGTTATTTCTTGAAGAAAGATAAGGAAATATCGCGTAATTATTTTAAATAGGAGTTTGCGATTGATTTTACCAAACTTTGTTGCTAAAACAACTTCTAACGCTTTAATTACATAAATTAACCATGGTATATTCCACAGCAGAAAGAGTTGAAATTATTGAAGCAGCCACAAAAATTAAATGTTTGGGCTGGTATTTATGGCGATCATTTAGTTGGTCCTTTTTTCTTACCTGGAAATTTGACCGGTGAAATGTATTTGGAATTACTGGAAGACGCCATAGATCCTGCATTGACAGATATAATTGAAAATCAGAATGATCGGCGGTAAATTGCGAATAGGTTGATGTTCCAACAGGATGGTGCCCCACCACATTACGCATTATGTGTTCGACAATATTTAGATCAGACGTTTCCAGATCGATGGATTGGTAGAAGAGGTGCCACTGAATGGCCCCCAAGATCGCCAGATTTATCATCTTTGGATTACTTTATGTGGGGTCATTTAAAAAGCAAAATCTATGCTTCTCAGCCAACATCATTAGAAGACCTGCGACAAAGAATTGTGAATGACTTTTTGACCAAAATCTTTATTATTGCATGGAGAGTCATGGTGGCCATTTTCAACATTTACTTGCCTAAAGCGTCAGTTTATTCTTCATTTTTAAATTACTTTGCTGCCAAATGCATTGATCTCCACTAATGATGATGTATTCGTTTTATTTAAGCTTTAAATCAATAAATCTTCAAAACTACTGAACTGAAGTACATTAATTTTATATCGTTATAAAGGGAATTGAAAGACTTTCAAAATAAGGTATTACTCGACCCCCCCTTTCCATTTAAGATTTTGGGGGTGGTGTCACCCCCGCTTAGGGGGCTGCACGTGTTAACGTGATTTTTTCCAAACTTGTGTCCCCCTCGAAAACAAAATCGAGGGATCTAAGCTGCCAGTAAATGCGTCTGTTTCGTTTTCGCTGCGCCACCCTGTATATTATAGACACAATATGTTACCTTACTTATCACGTTTAACTTAAATTAATAATAGACAAGTTGAAAGGTTCTAAATAACTTAAGACAAATAAAGGGACGTACTTTTGTCTTGAAGTAAATTAGTTTCAAATGATACCTTTGTGCATCAGTGACATATATCAATTTGTTATATTAACTATTTATATAGAAGAAGAACGCAGAGAAATAGTATATACGACATCTTTAATTTTGTATGAAATATGTGTAAATGGTTTTTTAATGTTTTTTATGTATAGGTGTTAATAAATGCATTTTGTATTGCTAAACAGTTTTTTTTTTTGAGTCATGGTAAACAAAGCCGACTATGAACATGTTGAAATTTGTCCTGTAAAAATTTCCAAAGCATAATACGGATGAGAAACCAAAAATCCTTAAGACGTCTCCCAGAAAGTTGCATAGATGCTATCGTTAACTGAAGTTGTTAAGTCATTATATATCCTTACTCCCATGTAATTTAGAGCATGGGAGTAAGCCTTGAGATACATGTAGTAATTATTTTTGAATTTTGTTCTGTTTTTATGGATGTAAATGCTGATTTCATAAATATTAAGACAAACAGTAGTTAGACTGTTAAGTTGTTTAAGCACTGCCCTACAAGATGTTGTATTTGAAATGCCTAAATAACCGAAGGAGATATTAATTGAACAAGTTGGCCCTTCAAAGTTTTTTGATTGGCATATATGTATTCATCGCCCCAAATTTATTAAGTGTAGCAAGTAACGTTCACTTATACAAAGTCTTATAATTAGAGATAGATCCTAAATCCTTCGTCAAGTTGACGCTAGCAGCCGCGCGACTCGGTTTCTACTTAAAAATTTCAATCATAATCTCTTGGTTAGGAGAAGCAGCAACATTGTTTGCATCTACCACGCTGGAAGGAAGTTTCCTTTTTTTCATGCTAGTCCGACTCTGTTGGTATATGGTCAATGTAAAATGGTGACATTAGACATCGGTTTTATTTATGGTAGACCAGACCACAAAAGGCGTAAGCTTGCGACGTTCCAGGAACATTGCAACTACCACGATATCTATTTACATTCAACTTTACTGCTAGATGTTGTTTGTTTCCGGATGGTACGTTTATGGGCAGACCATTCTCGAGATGATACAACTTTGCCGGACTACTCGTGCTCTCGATATACGAGGACTAATAGTAAATTATTGCCTCCTTCCAGTGGGATAGAAAACCTCCTCCCACTAGGATATTAGTAGGAGTAGTGGAAGGAGATTTTGTGAGAGGTGGAGCTTTTTGCTTCCCACGCCTACTGGCGAGGAAGTATTGTAATTGTAGAAAATTTCGAAAAGGATATGTTTTTTTGGATCACGTAAAACCATATCACTTAATTCCATCAGTCTGTCTGTCTGTCAGCTCCAACTTTATCTTTTGACGTTCCAGCGGCTCCTGATCATTTTCAGAAAAAAATTGTAGAGGTTGAAAATCGGGGATAGAGGAGGGTATATCTCACTTTGTTGCCGTCAGTATATTTATACGCGTAGAATCCCAGTAATTTCACACACCTATCAGTACATATTTCACACATCAAAAATTCCCCCGTACAGTTGCCATTTTAACTTAGATAAATATTTATAAACGAGACACGAGGTCGATCGGTATGATGCGATGCAACGGCGGCTTTCATATGCCGGACCATACCATGAGGCTGACAGCATGACCGGCAGGGGTGTTATAGTATCGTGGCTGACACTTATGACCTGTTTGTCTGGTGTGGTCCAGCATCGTTGCCAGATGGCCGATACTTAGGGCAGGGACGAAACTAGCATTAGCGTTATCAAATGGATGGGGACTATGGAGTATGTACTGATTGTATATCTAATTCTTTATGAACTGATGACAGCGATGCAGAGTCAACCTACTTGACGCCATTTTTTACGCAAGCCTAATGTCTACATACTCCTAAGCACCGTGGGATACAGGGAAAGGGGGGACATCACAGGGACACTAGCGAGGGAACACAAAGATCCACTGGGTGGTACTTCCACGCTCGATGGTTTAGAATGGTCTACCTCCTACTGACATCACAACATCAATAGGATCTAGACCAGGATTTTACTATTTCATCACCAAGATCACAGGATTCTCAAGCAAATAAACAGCCAGCCGTAATATCCTACTTGTGTTTAAAAATGGCTAACAGCTGCATAGAATTTTTGGGGGTTGGGAACGTTTAAATCAGGGTTTAAAGGTACTAACATCAAAAAGATTTCCTATACCCACCCATCCCCTACAACCCACAACCCCTGAATTTTAAATCCTATAATTTATTTTGAAAATTATCAGGAGCTTTAGCGATTGTTATTTATTTTCTGTTGTTTATTCCCCTAGCTCCGTGGCCACTGGATCAACTTTCAAAAACCAGAGCGCGACTTCCAAGTTATAGGCGGTCCAAAGATTAGCAGATAGACAGACCGACAGACAGACAGGCAGAACGACGGAAATGAGTCACATGGTTTTTCGTCGTAATGTACATGTCATAATATAACATCCGAAACAATAATACCCAATTTTCGAAATTATTCACGATTACAATACTTTCTCGCCCAGTGATGTAGGAAGTAAAAAATTATACTGGTCTTATTTATGTGGCCTGGTGGTAGAATATTCATTATAAGACAAGTTATTTTGATGTAATATCTGTTATATAGTGCCATGGGTAAAATGTATCATTTCACTGTCGTTGAACAATATTGCAAAACGGACAGGTTGACTCCTCTCGAGTAATGGCTAATTGTAATAAAGGAAAGGAAGAATATATTATGTATGACCATTTCACTATACGTAACAGTAACAGTAAACCTTGTAGGTGCATATTAAATGGCAGCCAGCAAATATTGGCTACAAAATGTGGGTCACATTCGCCGCTGTTGTGTTACATATGGATATGGTTTGGTGGGGTACCCAACTGTACAGGAAACACCACTAGACCGAAAAAAAAAACGTTTTGAGAAAATTTCATAATTATAATGATAATTATATGATGGCTATTATTCAAGTGCAAATGGAATTCGGATTCCTATCTATATAACAATCTATTATTTCCAAATGTTTATGATTAAACTGCCACGTCCTTGACTCGAATTTTTCGGCGTCTTTATGTAACGGATATTTTTGCAAGAATGTTTTCTGCGGCGTAACATCGCTTTTATGATGCTTGATTACTGCCTATTCAAACGTACAACACTGAATCTCAAGTTTGATCCTTTTACTTCTCACGCATACATTGTATGAATCCAACACTTATTTTAGAGCAACAACTATTTCATTTGCCTCCAGATGCAAATTTTATAAATAGAATGCGTCTTTGTATTAGCTTTTTAATGAAATTCAAAAGCTATGCATGACAAATTATATCACATGGATGGACACGTCTAGAAGTCACCCATAATGTTTGGCATGAGCGACTTATCAATAAACTTAGCGTTGTATAAATTTTCAGAGTCAAGCAAGGAGATGAATATCAAGGCGAGAGTACTGGGTCCAATCTTCTGTCTCAGATATTCTTGCTATGACAGATGAAACAGTTACAGCATTTGCAGACTACAGGTATAAAGCATTGATTTCAACTTACCAAGATATATAGAGTAAAATAGAGATTGCTACCGATAATTTAGTGAAATGTAGGACATTAATTAAACTGACCGAATTGAAATCCTCCTTTCTTTACACCGAAGCAGCCGCGCAGGCAGAAGCCTAAATGCCAGTGCACCGCGGCTGCCATGATGAGCCCGAAGAAACTTTGTTAATCCGAGTTTTGAACTGCCTAAGGTTAGAACTGAGAAAAGCCTCCTCATGTAGATGCTTCCACAATCTCGATACCCTAGGGACAAAGGAGCGGTCGTATCGGGCAGTTTTGAATGTTCTCTGGAAGGCCATAGGATGGAAGTTTGCATAAAAGGGCAGCGTGCCGCAGCTGATCGAACGCTTTCGTGATATCAAGAGCAACGAGATGAGCCTCACCATAAGACTGAATGAGTTTACTCCACAATTGCGTGACGAAAGCTTGGAGGTCCCCTGTGCCGAAAACCATACTGCCTGTCGCTAATCAAGCAACAAAGTTAGAGGTAGTCCAGAAGCTCGCTATTTATACACGTCTCCATCACCTTACTAATAACAGAAACCAGAGCTCTGATCTGTAGCTGTAAGGGTCGGTCTTAGATTCATTTTTTGGGATGGGTTGGACATGAGCAAATTTCAATTTCAGTACAGCGGCAGGAATCTAGTCCGGGCCAGAAGCCTTGTTGACTCGTCTTACGGTCTTATACCAAAATGTTATTTCCCGCATGGCTTAGGAAACCCTTTGAATCAACAGCACACGGACGTTCGGGGAGACGTCCATGGTGGAGTTGGCAGCAAAGATCTTTAGCCTTGACTCCGTTACTGTCGTTTCATCCTGGCACGTAAGTGGTGGAAGGCTACTCTTCGAGAAGGTCCTTTCAATATGCTTGGCCAGAGTCCAGAAAGACCGACCGACATTACGCTGTGTCTAGTTTCTTTTACATCGTGCTGGTCTTTGGCGTTGCGGACCGCTTGTTATATATTCGAGCATCATTTGCAGTGTTAATTTTAGGCAGCAGCGCTGGTCGCAGTAGTGGACTCTTCGGTCTCCTGATCAGTCGCCGTGCGCTGTGCGGGTTCGAATCCCGTTCCAGGAGAAATGTTTCTCTTGGCTATGGATGTTGTGATTATCCGTAGGTGGTAGACGCTCTCTGACTGTCGAACGCGGAGGTACCACTCGGCGGATCTCGTAGGCGGGGCGAGAATGTGTACATGTTGCATGCACACGTGTTCCCTCGCCAGAGTCCGTGTGTCGTTCCCCCTTTCCCCTGTATCCCCCTATAGCCCCACGGTATCCCATGGGTGTTTAGGTCTTCGTGGTGGTTGGAGTATAAAAAAAAACAAAGGAATCTCCAGAACTTCCAATACACAACTAAGAAAAAAGTGTCCACATAATTTTGAAGATATCGGAGAGACAAATCAGTCAGTTATATGTATATTGGCCACCATGTATGGTTTCAAATCCTTCAACAGTTTAGGTTTCGCATAAAGCCGCGTACAGACCGAGATCCCAACGCAAGCCAATGCACATGTAGTTACAGATTTGGAGGTGTTCGAATCGGTGTGTACAGCGCAAGCGAACATAAGCCAACGGTGTCTAAGGTCGGGGTTAGCGTTCCACTGCTTTCGCTCCTTGATCGGTACATCAAAGGGAGGTTTGATTTGGTCTGAACAGAATTTGTTGCGCTCTAGTATTTAATCTGTGTCTGCATTCGATGAAAGTAGACTCCTCGCTTGACAGAAGCACCGAATTTATCCCAACGAGGTCCAACTCGGAAATAAATTTAGGCGTAGATGAGCGCATTCCAATACCTTCCAACAACAAACTTCCATTCGTTTGCTCCGCGTTGGATTTTCGGTCTGCACACGGCTTAAGACTAAATCGCGTTGTGCCTGAGGCAGTTTTCATTATCAGAATGCATTTCTTCGAACGCGTTGCATAACTCCACCCAACAGTAACAAGGTCTTAAGCTAACGCGCTGTATAAACGCTGTTACGTACATGTACTGCTTTGGCATGGTATTTTGAATCGAATGTGGAATTATTGTTTGCTTATATTTATGTAATTGTATGTTTTGCGATTCGATATCACTTCGAGTTAACGATACAGAGTGTTCCGAAATATGTGGACATGTAGAACACAAAAAATGGCACGAGAAGTTCATAAAAATTGTTCTGAAAGGGCCGTGTAACCTGATATACTCGGGTACCGAAAAAGAAGGAAGCAGAAATTTGTCAGTTCAAAGGCACGCCGCACCAGCAGTGGCGTGCGGTGTGTTTTGCTACTCTCTTTCTTTTCGGTACCAGAGTATAGTGAAGGAGGGTTTTCAAAAGAACGGTACAGTATAGCAAGTTATACCGGGTGATTCACAAGTCGTGACCAAAAATGAAACATCATACACAGGTCGGCATTTTAAGAGGGGTCTTTTATGTAACATTTTTTCCTCAAGGGCTTCATTAAAAAGTTACCGGGTGTTGAAGTTTAAATATAAAAAACATTTTTCTTAATATCTTCACTGGGATGAACTAAAATTAGGTATGTGGATTTGGCTAAGTATTGCCCACATTCAAAAGTCTTTACTTGAAATTAACGTACACCAGTGGCGGAGATACAGGGGATTAGTGGCATTATTTTTCCAAATTAAAATAGTGCGCCACTGTTTTTTTTTTCATTCCAGTTGACGGTTTTGCAGATATTAAAAAAAAAGTGTTTTTAATTTTAAATTTCAACACTCCATATCTTTTTAAAATGCGGTCCTGTGTATGATGTTTCATTTTTGGTCGCGACTTGTAAATTATTAATTTTTTGCTCGATATCGAATCTTTTCTATAGACACGAGGGCCAACCCGACAGTGGTCGCTATGTGAGATTTTCTCTCACATTTTTATAGATATAGGTATAAATATATTTTTTTATAGATCTGCAAGATCCTGCGCCTCCATTTATCACTTCGTACGGCAATAATTGTTGTGTCATAATTATTATGAAAATAGCAGGGATTAGAGCAGAAAAAATGCTCCGCAACTAGAGGAAGACACAACTCGATTTTGTTACCTCTGTCCTCGTAGAAACAATAGAAAAGCGAAAAAAAGGTGCAATACATGCCAGATGCCGATTTGCCCCGAACACACAAGTAAATATATTTGCTCTAGCTGCCCAAACGAGCCTAGTGATTCGGACTGATTTTATTTCAATAAAACATAAATTAGCTTATTTCTTTGTTTACGAGAACTTTTGTTAATCATCTTTCCAATTATTAAGGTTTTTTTTGTATTATGTTAGTAGTTAATGAATAAGATACTTATTATATTCTGTAATAAATCATATCAAATCAAATATTTTTTTTCTATAAGACTATTTAAACAGACTCAATTTTGTGCCCGACCAAATGTGAGAGAAAATCTCACGCGCGACCGATGGCAAAAAAAAAACGTCTAGCGACCAATCCAATAAAAGTGTCAACATTGTGAGGGCAAATAAGGCGCTTCCATACTAATGAGGCCTCAAGCGAGAAAACGTCTATATATCGACCCTTAGGACTTTTTTCAAGCAACTTTATGTTGTATTTGTATGAAATTCGAAAGATGTTTGATGACCCCTGTAATACTAAACCAATCGTTAGCAATGTGTGGGCGTCTCCCTTTCCCTTTCGTTATTACACCATTGCACTTGTGGTATATGAGCTACCCGATAAATGCTTCATCAAGTTCGACTGTATCATTACTAAACAAACTGAGCGACATTTAAAGTTGATACTTTCTAAAGCAATTTTCTCCCAGATCTTTCGGTTTGTAAATCACGAAACCAATATTGTACCACATAACTAATCATCATACTATACATCATTAATGTATCTACCAGTGCCGTAGATTATTGGGGTTAGTTTAACAACTTTATACGATTCTTATGAGTCGATTTTTCGGTGAGTGTTCTACATGTTAGAGAATACTGAAACTAAACATTCTTGCTCTCTTCTATACAGGGTGTTTCAAAACTTACCCACATTATGGCCTGTTACGATTGATGATTTCTCAAAAAAATGTAATAAAAGTCCTACAGAAATCGAGATAATAAAATAGTACAGTTTAACAGTTCACTTACTTATATAAGCTGTTTTTTTGAGATATCAACTACTTTCGTAACAGTGCATATGTGGTTAAAATTTGTCGGTTAAGTTGTGAAACACCCTGTATACTACGTCAACGGGCTTTTTTTCTCAGAGCTCTCGCCCATAATGCTGTCAAATATTGAGCATGCCAGAAGGACCTGTCAGACTTCTGACCCATCTCAACACTATCGAACTTCGTATATGCAGAACTGGCTGGTACGATCGCTCCTTTGTTGCTAGGAGGTGGAGATTGTGGAACAATCTGCCTGAGGAGGCATATTCAAGTTCTTATATGTCAATCGCAGTGCCATGGTATTTAGGACCTTATTGGTAAGCTGAATCATACCAGTTTAAATTTCTGTTTATTGTACGGTGGCCTTCTTGTAGTACAATGACAATAAGGACGGTATGATATTGTCGATAGTACCAGTAGCACACCGAAGGTGTTGTCAGGATATACATAGATGGGTATCACAACGTCATTTACACCACACTGTAAGAGTCATGGTTTTAGGTGCCATCATATAAGGAGCTTCGTCACATCTACGAGTATTTTCCACTAGAGAAACATCGCAGCGATATCAGGTATTACAATAACCTGATCTATTATCATTTCTCCAGACGCTTGAGACTCCTATTTTCCGACCCCAATAACGGTCAAACAAATATATTCCCCTGGCTTCCTAGATATCCAGATCATTCACCAATTGAACTTGCATGGAAGTACAGCTACTTTGGGATGATATACATCAAGGAGATATGTCACCTCATCAAAAGCTTGCTCCGACGACTGGACAAATAAGTTTTATCACCTTAAAATTTAATCACAACCTCCTCTTAAATAAAATCCGATCATTTTTACTGGGTGTTCTATTTTCTTTGTCACTGAGTATATGTTACATACACTTTTTATAAAGTCCCTTTCGTCTATGTTTGCGAGAAGTACTTCATTTGAAATAATTCTGTGAGTGCAAGGAGTAAGGTTGTTCGATATTTTATATGATTTTACTTTGGTTCTATTACTGCTGCTTCAGACCATATTTTATTCATTGCCTGTGTGGATATGCGGATTTAGACGTTTATTCTCCATATTCCGCCTTTCCCATATTTTGTATTCATTTCTATACGTATATGCGGTCTTCGCCGCAGGTCGTTTTTTATGATATAAAAAACCGAACCAGCTTTTATGTCGTCGAGAGGCTTGGCCTGCTGGCACATAATATTAATATTTTTTTGTCCGTTGTATGTTTAATTTCAATTTGAACATTTTGATTAGAAAACTTTTCTAATTGCTCGTACAATCGAATAAATACAACTAATGTATCTAATCATAATTTAATTGACCACAAGGACACCAAGGTGTACAAACATAACACGTTGCATGTAACGAAATGCTATTTAAACACTATCACAGATTTTAATTAACAAGGTTCTTATATTGAAAGAACCCATTTAACACTGCTAAACAACTCCGGCTTAAAAAATCCGCCAGCAAAATGAAGTCAATGTCAATAAAAATTTCACTTTTCGTGTTAGATAAACATCGTAGGATGATCTTATCTATTTAACAGGTTACGGTTGAATGCTCCGGAAAATGGAGATGCGCAATATGTCTGTAGAAAAGACTACCAAATGTTAGATATTAGACATGTGCTCTGTTAGTAACGAGAGGCAGTCAGGAGTTACAAGATGTAGTGAGGAGACTAGATATAGCGGCTAGGAAACTGGGGCTATATACCATATAAATGAAAATAAAACAAAATGTACGGAATTGGCTGATGTTAGTAGCCAAATTGGGAAAAAAATGGAAAATAGAAGCAGAAGAAAGAAAGACCTACGTTTCTGAAAAGGTGGAAAGATTGGTATATCTAGGCACAGTATTCGCAAACAACCCAAATACCAAAAAAGAAATACATGCAAGACTAATCTCAGGGAACCGATGTGCATATGCACTTAACATAATTTTAAAAAGCAAATAAATATCCAGAAACGCTAAAACACACAGCTGGCATAAAGAAAAAAAGAGGAAGACCAAAAAGCAGACGAAAACAGCGAGTAGAAGAGGACTTACGAGCAATAGAGGTGCAGAGATGGAAGAATAAGGCGGTCGATAGATGGAAATTGCAAGAACCTCACTATCCAAACTATGGGCCTACTAGGCCTTTAGTGCATTCCTTTTCAAAAATTTCATTGAGAGTAAAGTCCATCCTCGTGCCTGCCTTGATTGGCTTGCTTGGATAGAGCCAACCTAGGGTTGTTGGTGAGCTCTGCAGAGTAGAGACATGTTCTGTGTCGTTGTGACTATCTGAGCTACTACAAGTAGACTATACTGGGGTCAAATACTTTGGATCTCCAGAATGTTAAGGAGCTGGAACGCAGAGTTTGCTAGAAGGGCGGAGCTTGAGGCTTGGGGAATGCCATTCATTTATGTATTCATCATTAGAAAGATTTACATACTTATAAGTTCCAAACCTTCGAAAGAGCTGGTGGCTACAATCTTTCATGTTCATGAAACAAATCCGATACATGAGATCTTGTATATGGAAAATTCTAGATTTGATTTGCTACAGATTCTTTTAATTATAGTTCATTGCTCATTGTATTTGTTATTTAGTGGGCAAATAGAAAAATACCATATATGCTGGTTGAATGATTTTATTAGTGAAATACGTTACTTGTACGATTTTCTTTCAGTCAAGGTTTTCATTAATAAAAAACGTCTATATTTTGCATTATTACTAAGTACATGCTTAGTGATTTTTACAACGGCAGGATGAGGCCCTTAGCTTTTGGTGAGAACAGTGACTTAGAGATTGCTTTCTAACAGGGGTGAAAAGTTCCTTCTGTGTCCAAGACTACTAACTTATACCTCACGGATGAGTTTCTAATGAATACGAAACAACGCTGCCTGCGGTTGGTCGTGGTGATCCCCCACTCCTCAAGGGTTTGAGGTTGCCTGGAACAGGGGTGGTGCAGGGACCGCACAGGGTAGGAGGGTGTGTGTGTGTGTGTGTGGTCGTGGTTACAGAGACGGAAAGCAGACATGTCCATTTGAATTAGAGGGACGCGTTTGTAAAGATTGCGGCATTTCATACAGTCATTTTTCACATATTCCATCACACTGCTTGCCGTGTTTAATCATGATAAGCAGCGTCATGCTAAATTATTGTTTCATCGGAGAATGTAGTCTGACTTGATGTGTCTAGTCTCTGCCATTCTTATGAGCGTGAATAGTGGAAAATGATCGTTCTTAAGACCTCGTTTAATATATCAATAAAATAGGTTACCGTATTGCAGTGTTGACCACGCAAATCGCAACGAATGCTTCAAATGTATTAAAAGTGAAAGTAAGTACATTGTGAAAGTGATAGATCGAACAACGACTTCCGTCAAAAATATGCACCCGATATGGATTTTTGTAATATCACTTTACATATGTATATGCCCAAAGTACGCGGGAGGTGATCTATACAATCCGTTCAACAAATAAATGAAATCAGTATTGGATAATTCGTTTACGCAAGCTGTGCAGCAGATATGATGTAATATTCGACTCGAAAATTTACCTGGCATTGTTCACATTCCCATAAGCGCGCATGGGTTTTGTTAATTGTTAACACCGATTATTCTATAACGTTTTAATGATCTCCTTAGCACAATTTCGTACTCTCTAAATTAGTAGATTAACTGAGTTTTTCAGTGATGTACTGAATTGTTTGTCCTTTTGTTTCGCCTTATATAACCTCACACGATATAATATGGTCATTACGATGTATACAGGTTGAGTCAGTGAATACGAACCAAGTCCAATTTGCCTTGAATGACATTTGGAAAAAACCTCAATTTGAAAGGCCGTGGATTTCTCTTTTCAAAGCTTTCCACCTTTTAAAGGTGATGCAGCGGAAAAAAGAGGTTCTAAAAATAAAAACAAGTTACTTAATTTTTACTCTAACATTTGTCCAAAATGTAAGCATCCTGCTTCCATAGTATAATAAAGGTTTACAGCATTTCAGGTGTAATGTTGCGACAGTTATCTTGACGCAAGTCATTCAGAAATCCTGGTTGACTTTAATAGATTGCCGTTTTTATGTGACTTCACAAATAAATCAAACGGATTCAAATCTGGTGACCTTGCGGGCCATTTCATTGATCTTCTTCGGCCGATCCACCTACCAGGAAAGATTTCACTCAAATATGAACAGCAAAAAGATTCTGCGGATTGTGCCCATTATTTTCCTATTTATTATATACTTTTCTCCGCATGATCCTTTTCTCTTTGTAGATCCTTTGGGCCCCGAATTCCACAGCAAGTGGCTATAACCGGTCGCGTGGTTGTGGTTAGTTGTCGCCTTGAAAATTCGAGGTCTTCTGGCCATTTTATACTACAATGTTGTGGACTTCGTCTGTCATTTCTTTTCCTCTCCATCTTTGTTTCCTCAGGTTACACCCGTTGTTGCTTACGTGCATTCATTTCGGGCCTGATGAAGCCAACTAACAGAAATTGGTATCGCTCGGGTTACCTATCCTATTTTCAGCTCGAATTAACTTTCCTTTTTTTTGCGGATTTGCCCGTCGTCTTTCTATTTACTCGGCATGATCCTTTTCTCTCTATATATATATATATATATATATACAGGGTGGCGCATCGAAAACGAAACAGACGCCTTTACTGGCAGCTCAGTTTTTTTTTTTGAAAAACGCTCAGACCGTCAATTTTGTTTTCGAGGGGGACATAAGTTTGGCAAAAAATCACGTTAGCACGTGTAGCCCCCTATGCGGGGGTGACACCACCCCCAAAATCTTAAATGGAAAGGGGGTCGAGTGATACCTCATTTTAAAGGTCTTTCAATTCCCTCTATAATGATATAAAATTAATGTACTTCATTTCAGTAGTTTTGAAGATTTATTGATTTAAAGCTTAAATAAAACTAATACATCATCATTAGTGGAGATCAATACATTTGGCAGCAAAGTAATTTAAAATGAAGAATGAACTGACCCGTTAGGCAAGTAAATGTTGAAAATGGCCACCATGACTCTCCATGCAATAATAAAGATTTTGTTCAAAACGTTGCCGCACATTTTGCAATATTTGAGGAGTATGGGGACCTGGGACCTCGGTTGGCCGCGTGGGTCAGAGTGTCGTGCTACTGATCAGCCGGCTGGCCGGGCCGCGAGTTCGAATCTCGCCTTCGCCATGGATGTTGTGTGTTTGTTTTAGGCAGCAGCGGTGACCGCAGTAGTAGACTCTTCGGTCTCCTGATCAGTCGCCGTGCGCTGTGCGGGTTCGAGTCCCGTCCCAGGAGAAATGTTTCTCTTGGCCATGGATGTTGTGATTGTCCGTAGGTGGTAGATGGTCTCTGACTGTCGAACGCGGAGGTACCACCCGGCGGTTCTCGTAGGCGGAGCCAGAATGTGTGCATGTTGCATACACACGTGTTCCCTCGCCAGAGTCCGTGTGGCTCCCCCTCTTTCCCATGTATCCCCCATAGCCCCACGGTACCCAATGGGTGCTTAGGCCTTAGGCCTTCGTGGTAGTTGGAGTATAAAAAAAAAAAGTAATTTGAAGGCACTCATTCACAATTCTTTGTCGCAGGTCTTCTAATGATATTGACTGAGTAGCATAGATTTTGCTTTTTAAATGACCCCACATAAAGAAATCCATAGGTGATAAATTTGGCGATCTTGGGGGCCATTTAATGGCACCTCTTCTACCAATCCATCGATCTGGAAACGTACCAGCCCAAACATTTAATTTTTGTGGCTGCTGTGTATGAACCTCATGATAAATTCTGGGATTAGAATCGGACCAATATCGGCAGTTATGACGATTTACTACGCCATTTAAGAAAAAGGAGCATTCGTCGGAAAATCAAGTGTTGAATAAAAAATGTTCATCGTTTATAATTCGTTCACTCATATCTTCACAAAATTGTAATCGCCGATCAAAATCGTATTCATTAGGTTCTTGTATTGAATTTTATACGGATGAAAACTATGGGTCTTTAGAATCCGTTGGACAGTACGTCGACGTACACCACACACAGTCTCCAATTTGCGGGTACTTAACGTAGGATCTACATAAACTTGCCCTAAAACCCCCACTTCTATTGCTTCGTTCCTTATGGGATTTACAATGTTGCGTTTTTTATTGGCGACTGACCCAGTTTCCCAAAATTTAGCTACAAGTTCTAGAACATATTTTCGATGCACATTACTGTTCTTATGTCGCTCATTAAATATTTCTGCTGTTCTATTAGCGCACTGATTATTTCCGAAAAATATTTCGATAATTTCAACTCTTTCCGCTGTGGAATATATCATGGTTGATTTATGTAATAAAGCATTACAAGTTATTTTAGCAACAAAGTTTGGTCAAATCAATCGCAAACTATGTACTAAATTCTTATTTAGAATAAGTAAGTTCCTTATCTTTCTCCAAGAAATAACTTTTTGCCACAAAAAAACGCTCCAATAGCTATTTTCAACAACAAAATGATAAACAAACCATGGGCGTAGTGAAGAAACGCATTTACTTATCAAGTAAATTCTTTTGGTCAAATTTCTTCTGAAAGTAGTACAAACTAATCTGATGTACCTATTAAAGTCTACTTTAAGCTTTAAAACAATAAATCTTCAAAACTACTGAACTGAAGCTCATGTATTTTAGATCATTATAAAGGGAATTGAAATACCTTTAAAATAAGGTATCACTCGACCCCCCTTTCTATTTAAGATTTTAGGGTTGGGGTCACCCCCGCCCAGGGGCTGCACGTGTTAACGTGATTTTTAGCCAAACTTGTGTCCCCCTCGAAAACAAAATCGACGGGTCTGAGCGTTTTTCCAAAAAAAATGAGCTGCCAGTATTTACTGGCGTCTGTTACGTTTTCGATGCGCCACCCTGTATATATACATATATAATCCTCATGGACTGATGACTGTGCAGGAAGTGAAGAGTCAAATTACTTGACGCTATCAGGCCGTTCTTAGAAGATGGCTGGACTTATTCGAATCATAAACAATACGTGAACAATAAACAATACCGATATTATTTGATAGTGTCTTGCTTCAGGAAGCAGAAGGAAACTTTCCTCATAAAACTTCACGGTCCATTCTTTGACAAGTCTAAAAACTGATCGGCAGACAAAGAGAAATGAATGATACTGTTGTGGTTTGAGTATTTCAAGACACATACAATTAGAAACATGTATTTTTGACATTGCTTGAAAAGTGCATAAACGAACTGGGCTATCGAGATTGCAATTAAATGAAGGATAATAGTTGCAAGCAAGTTGCAAGTAGTTATTTAGGTTGTTATTCTAGCAAAACAGGTGATAGCCCACGCATTAATCGGGTCGATGTTGAACGAATTAATGATAAGCTGAAAAGCAGAGTACCTTGGCACAGAGGGGCAGATAGATCTTGGGGCCACCCAGCTGGACTGGAGTTATGTAACAAACCTGATAGAATGCTGTTACATAAATTGGACTGGTACGAATAAATCTTATCACGTTCATTCAATGGGTACGGTTTGGCTGTTCCGGAAATGGAGCAAGCAGCTTGATAGTTTGCTATTAAAGAATTCCTAGAGTAGAACTGTGAATACGAGGGCTGTATTGCGACCACTTTATATGTGATTAAAAAGTTACCAATGAAAATGAATTGTGTGCCCAGTGACACTTAAAATTTTGTAAAAGTTGAAAATTTGGGGTTGTGGGATTGTAGGTGGTGGGAGGCTATAAATTTTACATTATTTACTCTATTATTTCGAAATATGTGATCCCGGTTCTATCACCAACCTGCCAGACATAATATTACACATATTTCCTATAATATTCACATCCGGTCAAAGTTTTCTGTAGATTTTTTGGAACATTCTAAACAAAAAATGTCCCTAGTAACTGTTCTCCGAAGTTGACCGTTTTCGAGTTATAAACGGTTCAATATCTGAAAGACCCCAAAGATAGGCATTTTCAATGCTCGAAAACTCGGTAAGAATTATTATGTTTGGTGTTGCCAAGTATCTGAATTAGAGTTTAAACCATCTCATACAAGACTCCAAACGGTATTTTATCCTTGCTTGTTAGACTAACAGCAGGCAAGCTTGATTTTCGCAGACAACGTAATTTTTAAAAACCCTACCTTTGAACCGGAAATAAGCGTATTTTCAGCAACCCCAGTTTAACGTTTTTCCTATTACCGAATGTTGGTCTAAGCGGAGTTTGAACCGGTAAATGTGATTGTATTTAAATATTTATTTTTTCTGAAATAGTTCAAGAATCAAGAACTTGTGAAAGTGTCTCTAATTTTTATATCTCTCAAAGTGAGCTGCAAGGGAGAAAGTAACTGTCCAATCCGATAGCTGCTGTCTTAATGAGAATGGAATTTGTAGATTAGCGCAAACCGACAAGAGACAACATTCTTTTGTATATTTTAGAATTTATTTGTGGTTATCAAACATGTGGTTTTGCTCATTCGCTTCACAATGATATTCAATGTATTTTTAAATAAGGGAAATTTCTAAATTATACTATCAACGTGGTTAAAAAACAAATCAAGGAGCTACTATTGGTCTCTTGTTGTTACGCAGCAATATTGTTGCAAATCGCATAAATCGAAGACTGAATTGTCAATTTCCATAAAACGTTTATTTAGAATTATACCTGAGATAGAAATTCATCTATCATCCTATCGGATGAAATGGTAAACAGTTTTTAAGACAATAATGTAATCCTTCACCTCAAAAGTTCAGTGAAACGTAAAAACAATAATCAACCGGAATAAAAACGTTTATACATTTCCTTTCTAAACCACACGTTTTGATGATACAGATTAGGCCATACTTTGGACTGATAAAAAAATTATTAGTTGTTGTAATAAATAATAAATTGTATACCGAGGATCCCAATGAAAAAAACACTATAATGTAACCGTGTAGGAGGCAGGATAGGCATTAGGTGCATTCAACTTTTAACTAGACAAAAAATATGATTGCCTTTGTGTTATGGCTGCAACGACTAAGAGTATGTTCTCGATTTAAAGAGAACGTAAAGGACGGCCTATGATGTGTCGCGTTTAATTCTTCGTAGCCAGGTTTATCTTTTTATTATCAAATCAGTTATTTTATATTACAGATATACTTCTAGTAGTACTTAATTCACCCTTTAAATGTCGAACCGTATGTTATAACCAGTATTACACAGCCGGTCAGTAAAAAATGCGACCTGTAACTTGACCCCATGTATCCCTATTTGCCAAACTACACAAATTATATTCGGACCAGTAACACCAGGGTGGCCGCAGTAGTAGACTCTTCGGTCTCCTGATCAGTGGCCGTGCGCTGTGCGGGTTCGAATCCCGAGAAATTTTTCTCTTTGCTATGGATGTTGTGATTGTCCGTAGGTGGTAGACGGTCTCTGACTGTCGAGCGCAGAGATACCGCACGGCGGATCCCGTAGGCGGGGCCAGAATGTGTGCATGTTGCATGCACACGTGTTCCCTCGACAGAGTACCCCATGGGTGTTTAGGCCTTAGGCCTTCGTGGTAGTTGGAGTATAAAAAACATTGATTAAGGTATCGCCTCAGCAAGTAACATCAGTCCTGCCATTTACACTACCTGTGATGAGTTCTCTTGTGTCCTACCAAGGGCGGACTGAGGAGAGGGGGTTAGCGGCGATTATTTTTTAAAGAGCGAGGCGTGGCTGCATGTTCTGAGAGAAAATGTTCTTGTAACAAAATTGAAGTGCGGGGGTCGGATAGGTCTAGTGGACCTCTCCAAGTCCGCCCTTGTGTCCTAACAAAACAGTTGACATAATCCTCCTTATTTGTATAACTGCCAATGTCCTTTAAATGTACAATACTATCGAAGGCGATAGATCCTAAATATCGAAAAGCACGTTTAAAGTCCCAAAAAAAGCCAGTTTTCCAAATTTTGAAATAATAATAAAGTAATCTATATATACAGGGTGTTCGCAAAGTTGGGGTTTTCCTTTACACGACGTGTAGATCTTGAAAACATAAGCAATTTTTCTTAGTACCATATACACCAATGTCTTAAGGGAACCGAGACAAAGGGCTCTGCAACATCAAAAATATCTGAATACCGTCCTGTAGCCGCGATATCACCGAGTGGTACAAGGTCACTGGCTCAACCCGACGACAGAACTGGGTCGGGCTCAGTGTGTCAGGTCAGTATGCAACCTTCAACCGACGGTTACGGTCACGCGTGTAGAGGTAATCGCGTAGACGAGAATCCCTCAACAAGCACTAGAGACGTGGCTAAAGAAGTGCAAGTATCAAAAACTAATGTGTGGCAAACGCTGCGTGAAGAGGGGCTGTATCCGTTTCACGTCCAACGTGTACAAGCCCTTCAACCTGACGATTTTCCAGCAAGAGTGCGGTTTTGTGAGTGGTTGTTGCATCAACATGACAATAATCCGGACTTTTTGAAGTGCATATTGGTGACAGACGAATCTACGTTCATGCGTAATGGGGTGAATAACTTTCGCAACACTCATGTTTGGTCAGCAGAAAATCCGCACGCTGTCCGTCGGGCACATTTTCAACAATCATTTTCGGTGAATGTTTGGGCTGACATGGTGAACGGTATGCTCATTGGACCATTTATTCTTCCAAATCGATTGGACGGGATGCAATGCCTAGACTTTTTACGCAACAGTTTGCCTTCCTTGTTAGAAGGTGTGCCATTAAGTGTAAGACAATCAATGTGGTTTCTGCGTCTGCTCGGTAGTGCATCAGCAGATTTCATTTTCTGTTGGAGCGGTATGATTTCGGGCAGAGACATACTTAGCCCTTCTCGTCAACTGGAGAGTGAGTACTTTTTCCTTTATTTTTTTTACTTGGTCGCCCTCGTTTCACTACACATTACCTTTGTTATTTCAAGGGTAGTTGTTTCTGAAAAGGAAAACCCCAACTTTGCGGACACCCTGTATATATATATACACCTGTATATATGTATATAGGTGAAAGATAAAGCTCCCGTCTGTAGTTGGGTACTTCGACAAAATTCAAGCAATGAGGACTGTTTATACTTTATTAGTCTCTAGCTTTCAATGGACTTTGCCATCTTCAACAGGAGCTGCAATAACATTGAGAAGAAATAGGAATTATTGTGCAAAATGATTTTAAATTCACTTACAATAGTATGTGAGATTGTTGCTAAATATTAAGTTGAGAGAAATATTTAGTAGCCTGGAGAAAGCTGGATACATGGTACATTCGTTAAAATTAATATAAAATCCACACATCTGTATGTCAGGAACACATCAAAACGAATTAAAAATATTCAGAACGAAAGTTAAAATTACATCGTGAACTACCTGATGCTGCACAAAATGGTGTGGCACAGGATCATAAGTAGGATGAAACATTTGACAGATGACAGAAGGTTGGTGGTGTCAGTGTCGATGGTTGGAACGAAAATTATTGTAAAATGTGTGCTATGTTGCCAAATCATTTCAGATGGTGTGATTTATCAAGGTGTGTTTAATAAGAACTTGTCACCAGACCAGAGGCAGTTGAACAAACTATAAACCAGATTCCATATATGGTTGTCAAAATTTGGAGAGATGTGTAAGTGCTCCAACTTTTCACAGTTTAGCAAATATGAGTAAATGACAGTTGCTTGACATCTGTCTTCTTATTCATACAGTTGTCATTCATGAAAATGTGGGACACTTCCAGGAATACACGTTTGGATAGGTGTTTTTCTTGATCAAGAACTTTGATACTTGTGTAGTTCATAGAGTGCGCTGTTGTATTGACATGAGATGCCAGAGCACATCTCTCGGAATGAAGCTTAGAATCACTTTTGTGTGATGAAATCCTTCCTACTAGAGATCTGGAAGTCTGACCTATGTATATCTGGTTGCAATTATTGCAATTGATAGAGTAAAATGTGTTGGTTAAGTCAAGCAACGGGACTCTCTCTTTCATCTTTGAAAAAATACAGTTTATAGTGAGGACGGATTTGCAAGCAATTCGACAGTTCAACGGGCTACATAGTCTGATCAGCTTAGGGGGTCAGTTCCTTGATATAGGGTAGGACAGTAAAACCAGATCTGGAATTTGGGATGGTGGTTATATTGTTATTGGAATTGGTGTTGTTGTTGGGAATTATATCAGTTCTGTTATTAGGAGTTGTGAGAATATTATTTGGATTATTAGAATTTGGTAAAATACTGGAAGGAGAGCTGAACAAAATTTTGTTAATCAAACACGTCGGATAACCATTGTTGATGAACAGTTTTGATAGCTTCCGTAAATTTGAAGTATTGAAAGTATTATCAGAGATGCTAATTACCCTTGTTTTCATCTGCTTCACAAAGTTGATTTTAATCCTTAGTTTATGGTATGACCTAAAATTGAGGAAACGGCCTGAGGCCATGGGTTTCTGGTACCAGTCTACCAATAAACCATTATTGTTGGTGCGGATGAGTCTTGTGTCTAGAAAAGGGACAGACAGGTTCTCATCTTCTTTTTCAACGGTAAATTGAATGTAGGGGTCATGGCTGTTGAAATCTTCGACAATACTATCCAAACCTCTGGAGGGACAGCATAAAATAATCTTATCTACGTATTTTTTATGAAGAAGTTATAGGGTAGTGTCGGAATAACAGTATCAAGCAGATCATCCATAACATATTCCGCCAAAATTGGTTTGTAGAGCAGATCCCATAGGACAACCATTCAACAACTCGTTGCTATTGGACCAATGAACGTTGTGAGTCCACATTGCAAGGCTTTCAAGTTTAAAAATGAAGCACCTGGATTCTGTTGCGTCACTGGCAAGATAAAACTGGCCACCAGAATCACTACATTCATTGGTTTCCAGAAATGGGCCAGATTCTATACATTTTTCAAAAAAATTCATCCCACATAATTTTATGCCTACTTTCAAGGTGAGTTGATGGGGGAATGACAGTGCTGCCAACGTATTTTGCTAGCCACATGGCGGTACAAACACTTCGCTATATAATTACCATCCTATATTCCATATGTCTACCCTTTTATTATCCATTATTCATTCCAAATATACTACTACTAGTAGTAGTCTTATTTATTGCTAGAGCGACATTAGTCCAAAACAGTCTTTTGGGCTTTTTCCATTATTATCAATAAATTGTAAACGTTATGAGACCTTTCAATCTCAGTCGAATAATATATTAATTTCAAAAAATACTTTGAAACTACTTTATTTGTCAATGACACAGTTTTTATTTTTATAATTGAAATTGAAATGATGTAACTTATGTGGTTTTTGAAATTACCGAATCAATTTGAGTCCCGTTTTCTTTTGGTTCCGCCTCCAATTCATCGTGATTTGCTCTAGATCTGAGTGATTCATGTCCGCGTGTCTGCATGTATGTGACAAAATAGTCACACAACATCCTGAATTCTTGAACTTCGATATCTGGTGATGCCATGCCGTATGCCGCAGTACTTCCATTTTGGAATCGTAATTGCTTGCTTTCGCGGAAAGGAGTACTTTTAACCAAAAGTACGATTGGACAAGGCCAGCGCATCTTAATATGGCAATGTCTAACGAGTCGTCAACTACTTGGAATTATGAACAACGTTACATCATATCCAATATCAGATGATTCAAGCTAAATACAAATAGGGCAAATAATCGAGCAGTACACAGGTTTATAATACGATGTTTCAGATTTATTTAGCATTAATGCTACAATATCCATATTACACAGTATATCACAAAATATATTATGTCTTCAAGACTACATATTTTTATACAAAATTTCCATGCTATGAATTATAGTTTTCCATGAGGTATTTTTTCAATTTCCTGTTGAACATTTTCAAACTGACACACCTTGATGTCATTACTTAATTTATTAAATTCGTAAAATCCCTTTTGAAATACTGACTTGCTCGTTATATTGCTACTGCAGTTTTGTAAATGAAAGGCAATACTTCCTCTAGTAGAATGATTGTGGCACTCATTGTTGAACACAATAAAATGTTCTAAGTGATAGAAGTTGATTTTTTAAATTGAATATGAAAATGAAAACCAAGTAGGTCATGAAATTTTTGATATTTATCCATTGTAGTTCTTTCAGCATAAAATTGATTTTAGTATATTTATTTTTATTTAAGATGATTCTCGTAGCTTTATTTTGTAATATTTGTAATTTTGAAAATACAGTTTCATTTACAGTGAACAAAATAGTCGAACAATATAACAAAAGAGGAAGAATGATAGTGTTCTACACATTTTTTTTAGAATAAACGCTTAGGCTATGCGAAATTCTATAAAAGCAATTAATTTTCTTGGATATTTTTGAAATAATATATTCATAGTGCCCTTCAAATTTTAATTTACTGTCTACGTATATGCCCAAATATTTAAATGATTCGATTGACACAATTTTTTCATGATTAATTGTAAGATTTATCGTATTTTGATCTAAATATTTCCCTATTAGCATATATTTTGTTTTGTTTGTGGTTAGTTTAAGTTTATATATATTTAATAACTTAAATTTTATTATAATTTTATTTTGAGGTCATTAATTATGATTGATTGTTTGACCATCTACTCCTTTGTATTTGTATTTCCTACTTTTTAGTTCAATTAGCCATGAAAGCGTGTATTTTAGTTTTTTTAAACTATTATTTGTTTATTTCCTTTTCAGCTGTTTGACGCCTTGTATCTTGAAGAGAAACCATGTTTATGTGAACTTTTCTGCTTGAAATTACTCAATGAATCATCTTCTGAAGTTTGGTCAGATACTTTATTAGCACCGTGTACAAGAAGAAGATCGCATATCGAAAAACAGGTGACACCTGCAACAAAAATCCGTGGTGATACGATTTAACCTTATAAGGAGCGTCACAAAAGTCTATTGTTCTTACTAATCATTTAACCGTAGAATAAAGCTAATCGATGCAAACAATTGACACATATTTCGTGCTCATATCATCCTACTTCTTTCGAGATTTTTTTTTTGATGAATGATTTGCCATGGAAGCATTTCATTGGCGTACACGATTGCATATGAATGGTATTGAGATTGATAGTAGTCTCAATGTAAATACGTTTTCAACATGGTCCTTTCTATACAACACAATCTAAAGCAGTTATCCTTCTAATTCTAACAACTTATCTCTCGCTCATTTCAATTGTACCGGAAATTAGCATTAAATTTCATATTTCAACGTTATTTGTGATACAGGGTTTGTCCGGAAAGTAATAGGACTCATTTTCTTCCGCCATGACTGTACTTCGGAGCATGCGCGCACCGACTGGATTCGGTAGAGGGCGTTCCTAGCTAACGAATGAGCTGGTCAGTTGTCTCCGAGTACTTGGAGAGTCAGTACAGGCATTTTTGCGCGACGTGTTTCTATGAATGGTGCATGCCGAAAATGCTGCGTTCGTTAGAGCAGAGGTACGCGCTTAAATTCTCTGTGAAACTCGGTAAATCTGCGACAGAGACGTTTGATATGATCAAGCAGGCTTACCCAGATGTTGCTTTAGCAAGAAGTGGAGACAAAGAGGCAATCTTCCGAGTGGCACACGACGGCGTCTCCTCGCCCAAAAAAGGGAAGAAAGAGCAAATCCAAAGTGAAAATGATGCTCATTGTCTTTTTTGACATCAAAGGCATCGTCCACCAGGAATTTGTTCCTCCTGGACAAACCGTCAACGCCAAGTTTTACGTGGAAGTGCTCAGGAGACTCAAACGAAGGGTCAGTCCGATCTGACAAGACATCGCAGCCGACTGGAAGTTGCACTACGACAACGCCCCGGCTCACACCGCCTTCTTGTGAAGAGCTACCTGACCAAGGCCGGCATCCCAACGCTTCCGCAGCCGCCCTACAGCCCAGATGTGCCCCCCCCCCGGACTTTTTTTTGTTTCCTCGCCTGAAAAGGCCGATGAAAGGCAAGCATTTTGAGACGACAGAGGGGATCCAAGCAGCATGCACCGCGGCTCGCAAGTCTATTCCGGAGAATGCCTTCCGTGACGTCTTCAATGCTTGGAAATCGCGCTGGCAGGGCTGCATCGACGCAAAAGGAGCCTATTTTGAAAGTTTTTAAACAATTGTAACGATTGGCTCAATAAATTTTTTTAAATCGGTTCAGTCCTATTACTTTCCGGACAAACCCTGTATTCCAACGTTATTTGTGATATATATATAACCGCGGAGAAATTATTAATAGTTTCATTCAATGGATACAATCAAATATCTACTCTTGAATGTTAAACAAGCAAATCAATCATATTTAACATGCTACTAAAAATACTCTCCGAATAAAACTAGGGATTGCAAGACTAGCTTGATCTTCACTGTCAACTTGCCTAGATATGCTGATGAGAGATATACCTAAAGCAGATGCCTGGAATATTTGTATTGAAAAGTTGATGGAGTATATCCTGAGAGAGGCATCATGGCAACAAGGATTGCTCTCCTTCATGATTTGATAAATTGCCGGATCTATTACTTCAAATTGCATTTTTCAGATTGAGGAAAGGGAATACCAACTTATACATGTTGATTCTTTGAGTGGTATTCTGCTGAGGCATATTGATATACCTTGATTTCAGGATTGCGTTTAGCGCTTCTTTTGTATATATTTTTATTTCATGTGTTTATGTTGGTTTTTGTTATTAATGGGTACTTGTTGGAAATTATACATAGTATAATATAATATATATATATAATATAAACACTACTATAAGTTCATACTTGTTCTCCATCCAATTTTGCAAATTAAAGTGCAACTGCAAGCGTTTTTTCTTAACTGTCTAGTGTATTTTCGTTTAAAAATGACATTATTCTCTTCTTGATAATTTTTTCAACAATCTTAGATAAAACACTGATCACAGATATTTACCTATCATTATCCACAGTCTTTATCACCTGGAATAAAGTGGAGTAATTTTACTGATTATAAGTTCATCCGGAAAATTTCCAGTTATTTAATATGTTACGTAATTGTTAATCGTTAATTAGTTTTGCTAATATTTTCACAATATAAGGTCTGAGGTTGTATTGGTTCATCGGTGAGGTCTACCAAAAGAGTGTTATGACTTCCTTCTCTTCAATTCTTTCGCAACTGAACTACCAATATTAGAAAAATATTTATTTACATTACTTACCATATCTACCTTCTCATCTACGAGAATTTACCTTTGCTTTAGTTATATATTTGTAATATTTTTTCTTTATTGTTGTAATGGTTGACGCTACGAACTACCTGACCTTTATGATCTCACCGAATTTGGGTTATCAAAAGAATCCATTGATTCTCTATAGACAGCGCCACTTTCCGCGACCTTTGAATGATGCTTCATAAAACGTACAACAAGCTCGATCTTCATATTGGCTTGGCCACGTGTGATGATGAGACTGAGGCTATAGTCGTGCATGCCAACACCAAAGGCATGCGTATAGTAAAGTTTTTATTTCGAGGTATAGAACTTTAACTTGGCATTACTTTAGAAGATGGCGACCGATTTGACAGCTGTCAACTGATTTATTCTCAGTTTGGTTTGGCAATTCATCATGAATAGACTCACTATTTCGAAAATAATGGTTCTGCGCCGAATACGTATCACGCACTACGTCCATTTTATCGTCGACAAAATCGTCCATCAGAGCAGTTAATTCGATTAACCATGGAACGTTTTCGCACCACGTTTACTCTAATTGATAACTCGCATCCCCAGAGACGCCGTACGGTGCGTACAGAAGAAGCTATTGCTACTGTAGAGCGTAGCATTGAGGAAGACTCGAATGAGTCCATCCGCCATCGAACACAGGAATTGGATCTGTGTCCATCCACTTTATGGAAGATTTTGCGGAAGGATCTTGCTTTGCGTGCTTACAAAATCCAACTCATGCAAGAATTGAAGCCAAACGATCATCAAGCAAGGCGAATCGTTGAATGGGTCCAAAACGAGATTGCCGTTGTTCCCGATTTTCATAAGCGAATTTTGTTAAGCGATGAAGCGCACTTCTGGTTGAATGGCTACGTCAACAAACAAAACTGCCGCATTTGGAGTGCAGCTAATCCTCAAGTCTATGTCGAAACACCGTTACATCCAGAAACTGACTGTTTGGTGCGCTTTATGGGCTGGTGGAATCATTGGTCCGTACTTCTTCAAAAACAATTATGGCCAGCACGTTACAGTCAATAGTGATCGGTATAGAGCCATGATTACTAACTTTATCTGAATTGAACAATCATGCTGTCCAGGAGCTGTGGTTCCAACAAGACGGCGCAACATGTCACACAGGTCGTGCTACAATCGATTTAGTGAAAGACACGTTTGGTGACCGCCTAATTTCACGTTTTGGACCTGCGAATTGGCCTTCAAGGTCTTGTGATTTAACACCGCTAGACTATTTTCTGTGGTGCTATGTAAAGTCATTGGTCTATGCGGATAAGCCACAAACGCTTGACCATTTGGAAGGCAACGTTCGCCGTGTTATTGCCGATATACGGCCCCAAATGTTGGAAAAAGTCATCGAAAATTGGACGTCTAGATTGGACTACATCCGAGCCAGCCGTGGCAGTCATATGCCAGAAATCATATTTAAAATGTAATGCCACAAGATTATCTTTCGAATAAAAAAAAATCATTTCAATCGAATAACCCATCGTTGTTTATTGCAAAAAAAAAGTTCTATACCTCTAAAAAAGCACCATTTCTAAATAATAAAACGTCTAAAATGTTTTTGCGATACATATGTATCTAATTATAACATGCCTAGGCGTGGGAAGTAAAAGGCTTGCTTCAACGCTGTCTTCCATATGATTTATTAAGAATTCCTTATCTAGTTTTACGGTCACTTTACGTATGATACCTGTGCCATTTAAGTATTATTCATATTTTTAATTGACGATAGATATCTCATTCAAAATCAACTAGGACATGATATCATACTGTTCAAGTTTGGAAAGCTGTCCCAGCTTTCGAGTATTTCACATATAGAAAAGCAATATCGATAAAAATAATTATTTCCCCCTTAGCTGGTCGTACCATATTATTTGAAATTTGAAAATTTCCTCGATATCTGTACATCCATCGTTCATCGTTTCGAAGTGTGTCTGGACCATCTACTGGAGACTGTAGCTACCTATTCCCCTGATACACAGGGTGTTTGTCAAACATACGGCAAGAATTAAAGAGGTTATTTCTTGGACTATCTAAGGATATTTTATCCTTAGATAGTCCAAGCACTTTGTTGAGAAGACAAGTCCAATTTTGGTATTTTTAAAATCTTATTAATGGAGCAGAGATAAAAGATTGGCATACTGCACTGGACTTGCTAAGTAAAAAACAGATGTCACAGAAAGACCTGGAAGTATCTAGTAAAAAACATGCGATAAAAAGGAGTTGATATCGTAGCAACATTCCTCTTAGTGGCTATTTTGTGGGTCAAATTGGCTAAAATTGATTGACGTTTGGCTATTTTCGTGTAATGTCTGCCCTTGGTACTTAAACGGTTCTGAAGTCCTCTATCATGGTTCACTAATCGAATGCCCAAGCTAGACGACTGTACAGTACATTGAACGATCTCCTAACCAAATTGTTCCCGATAGAAGAATCTTTCAACGTCTTCAAGAAGCGAAACGGAGCAGCAGGAAGTCCGAACATGATAGAAGAAGATCCAAGTACTTCTACTCGAAGAAT
Source organism: Acanthoscelides obtectus (assembly GCA_963669975.1). Taxonomy (NCBI): domain Eukaryota; kingdom Metazoa; phylum Arthropoda; class Insecta; order Coleoptera; family Chrysomelidae; genus Acanthoscelides; species Acanthoscelides obtectus. Next base: position 17,781,733 of record CAVLJG010000002.1, read on the forward strand.
TGCAAATACTTTGGATATAAGTAATTGGACCGTTTGGAAAATTCCTAGACACAATTTGTTGAACCCATGCCACATTCCACACGTTCAAGCTCTTCTTCCCGCAGATTTTGCTTAACGTATTGCATTTTGTCAATGGCTTTTGCACAGATTGATTGCCGTCCCTCAACTGGTGACTCTGATTCTTTTTACCGATGAAGCCCGACTCCACAATAACCATATGTGGGCTGACGAAACAGATGAGGTTTTTGAAGGTCGGTTTCAACATCGGTTTTCGTTGAATTAGGTCGCTATTTCTACCATGAAAACTTAACGGCGAAATATACCGCAATTTTTTGGAACAAACGCTACGTCAGTTTCTGGAGGATGTACTACTAGCTACAAGACATGCAATGTGGTTTATGCATGATGGTGCAGCAGCTCATTTAAGCGTTGTTTTTAACTCAAACCTCCTGGACACTGTTGTTTTTGAGTTCGGGAGTCGATGAGGAGAAGATTCGATGGCTGCTTCCGAGCTGAAGGTAGCTATTTTGAACAATTCTTGTAGACTAAGAGATGATACATGTAATTTTTATATCTACACTTTTAATATGATCCTAGAAAGATTTGTTATTGAAACTCAGCTGAATAGATCAGGAAGTGTATTATTTAAAAGTCAACAACTAACTGCCTATGCTGATGATGTCGCCATAATAGCTAGGGATAAAAGAACAATGGAAAAAGTGGTAGAGCAGCAAAATGGGGACCTGTCAGGCGGAAACGAGGCTAGAAATAACGGTAAGCACAGGAAAAAAGATTTTTGAGGAGGTGGATGAGTTTGTCTATTTAGGATCTCTAATTAGTAATAAAATAAATGAGGAAACAGAAGTAAACTATACAATCGGTAAGGCCAATAAATGTGCGGGAATGCTTAACAGAAATATTAACTCAAGAAATATATCTACAGTCTCCAAAATAAGGCTATACAAGACGATCATCAAGCCAACCCCTTTGTAAGGAGTACAAACCTGGGTAATTAATAAAAAAACTTGACCAAACATTACTTAGGTGGGAGAGGAAAATTGTAAGGAGAATATATGGAGTGATCAAGGTGGAGAGAGGGTATGTTAGGAGGTCTAATGCTGAAATCTGTCATCTATATAGTTAAACAAACATAATAGATGTAGCTAGGACCAGAATATTGCAGTGGCTGGGGATCTGGAAAGAATGCCGCAAGAAAGAACAGTGAAGCATATAGCATGGAGAGTTCCGGATACCAAAAAGAAAAGACGGAGACCGAGAGGAAGATGGAAGGATGAGGTTATGGAAGATTTGAGGAGCAGGAATATCAGAGACTGGAAGAAACGAGCACTAGACAAGATGTGTTGGAATAAACTTATCAAGCTTAGGGCCTTAAATCCTGTTTTATAGCTATATATATATAAATGCAATTTTTAGTCATAAATTAGTATTGTGGAAAATTTATTTCGCCCTGTATCTTCGCGACAAAGCGCTTTTTCAAAAATCATCAGAAGACAAAATATCCTTAGAATAGTCCAAGGAATAATCTTTTTTATCTTTGTCGCATGTTTAACAAATACCCTGAAAATAATTTTGTAACTACCTCATTAGTAACCTCACACACTATATCCTTCAGGTTAAAAATTACTCGCGCAATAATGGCCCACTTGTCAAACTAGGTATGCAGTGTCTTATTATTCAAATGTGTTTAGTTCAGATGCACAATGTTTGGCAATTATTATCATTGGCTTTTGTAACAGCAAGGCTTCCTTCAAATTCAGATACGAAAAAGTTTGACAAACCAGACCAACTGAAAAACAAATTTCATTGTGATTCAGGCATTTAGGTCAGTTGTGGATAGTTTGAATTTTCCTTTAGAAAATGTATAAGGCTTATTAAACTATTTTCTGATGAATCGATCTTTTACTGTTATACAGTAAATGATGTACTCTGTGGTTCACCATGAATAATCATGTTATTAGATTCAGGAAATCTTAATTACTGTATCCTAGTCGGAAACATTGTTGTTAACTAATCCATTATTGTGCAATCATCACAAACGATGTAGCAAAAAATATAATGTTGTCAAAGTTTACTTCTTTTCTAAAGTGAATGTCCAATAACTAATAAGACTGACGGTATACCCTATTTCACAAGCATCCATCACGGTAGAATGACCGCTGATTATCTAGTCATATCTCAAAATTCCCCATATCGGCACAGGGCACATAATTCTGACGGATCCCTTAACGTCAGGTAGTCAGAGCCGTATTTTGTTTTTTTTGTACTTACTAGCAACTTTTATAAAGAAAAGTTCATTTGCATCCTAAAAACAAAACACCACAATAAGTCTTACTGGATTTATATCCGATTCATTATTGTCAACGTTGCAGAATAACACAAAAATGTCACTTGCTGATCAGCTGTTCACCTCAGTAGACGTCAAAGCGTGATGGATACTCGTGTAATAGGGTATAGGTTTTTCGTTTCATGATTATCATAACCCCTTTTTTTCAGGTAAAAGCTGAGCAACACAGCTAACGGGCGGTTTATTTCAAAATGCCAAAAAAACTATTAGCGGTAAGTATTTTTATAATTCACATCAAAGCAAGTTCAGAATTATTATTATTAATCGATATACAGGGTGTAAACGTTATGATAGTCATTATTTAAATGGGTGATAGAGGGTGTTAGAAGAAGCAAAAAGTTTGTTATTTTCGCCTCTTAGGTATTATTTCATTATTTGATAATGTACTCGTAAAATGCAAACAATTGAAAAAAAACGGACTTACCACTAACTGTCTCAGCGCTTCACCTGGTGTGTGAAAGTTTATTGAACGTATTAAAAAAATCCACTTATAAATAGGGAACACAATTTTGATACATAAATTGTTTTTCTTTTTAAAGCCCACACTGCGCTTTTTTTGTATTTAAAGAAGGTGTTTAAAATGTCGTCCTCCACTTTCCACACAAGCTTCATTACGACGAACCCAGTGTCTTCTTACTCTAGGTCCTCGAAGTTGTCCATTTATTATTTCAGCCGCATTAAATTTTTTTTCGCGAAGTTGTGCTTCAGTTGTTATTGGAACAGCCCCATAAACCATCCCTTTAAGTTCTCCCCGATACCAGAAATCCATCGGATTGAGGTCAGGATACCTTGCTGGCCATTTTCGAGGATCACGAGCATTTCGACCGATCCAGCGATTTGGATAATGTTCATTCAAATACTGAATGACGGCTCTAAAAATGTGTGGTGGTGCCCCGTCATGAAGAAACCACAAATTCTGTCCCCGTTGTAATGGCATGTTGTCGAAGGTCTGTTCCAAAAGTTCTGGTTGGCTAGAAAGCTAAGGTATCCTTCTCCTGACAAGTTTGGGGGTAACTCGAAAGGGCCAATTACCTGATCGTCAAGAATACCCGCGCGAATATTTATTCTAAAACGTTGTTGGAAATGACCTTCACGAATGGTATGAGGATTTTCTTGGACCCACGTGTGAGTATTATGGAAATTTAATATCCCGTCTCACGTAAAAGTACATTCGTCCGTCGCTAGAATGTTTTTAAAAAAATTCGGGTTTTCAATGTTTTTGTGCAAAAATCACTGACAGAATGTTAGTCTGCGAGGATAGTCTTCTGTCGAGATAAGTTTAAGCTGCAAGATTTGAATTCTGACGAGCTTCACCGTAAACTAACATGTCGGCGAACTCTTGATTCGATAACATTGTAAATAAGCATGACGACGTACGCGAACAAAAAAAAAACAACACGTCCGATGCTCTGCTCGACAAAACGATAAAGTAATGTATCTATGCAAAACGATAACTAACCACTGTTACCGTTTGCGATCGATTGGCGGTTCGATAAGAGTGATGAAAGACCGACGCGCTGTTGTCATGTGTGTTTTAAATATTTAATTTAATGAAACTTACTTACTTACTGACTACAAATTTTGGCTTAACTTAGAAAAACTTAATGCCATTTATTTGTTAATTACCCAATTTAAAAGCGTTTTAGATTAGATTATAAAAATTAGTAAGATTGTGGTGATTGTGGTCGATATAAAGCATTTAAACTTGTAAACTATAAAGCCATTTAGACAAAAATCTATTGACTTTTGGACCATGGGTCATATGAACTTTTTGACTTGTTTAGACCCCCCCCCATTACCCAATTCAATATACCAAAATACCATAACGTTCACACCCTGTATATATTTTAAAATATGTTTCCAAAAATGTGTTGATTGGCGTTGAGGATATCTAGTATATGAACATCTTTCATTTGTTAAATAAAATCATGGAGCGCTACTGCCTTGTTAAAAGCTATTGTTTTACGCAAAACTCATCAGAGAGAGAAATAGATGTAATCTGATAAGTCGTCCTGGTATTGTAGATTTTTCACGGTTCCTTCTGACAGATTTATGAATATCTTAATTTGGTTGGTATTGTTTTTAGCAGGAAGATTGGGAAACTGGTTAGTAAACATGTCTTTTGTACAGTGAAAGGACAGGGTCATAAGAAAACTGCCTTCTCATTTTCCGATTTCGATATAATGTAGTTTTTGTACTACAGATGTGGCAACGTTTATCTCTCAAGAGAGGCATTAAAATATACCATACATGGTGTTCATTTGAAAACTCCCCACCACGGATTTATCGAAAACCACTGATTAAAAGGGAAAACCTCGTGACACGTGAAAACATTTGTCAAGGGGGACAACTCTTTAACCAAAAACTACTTTACCCGCTTTCACCCTCGGCCCCTCAGGGTCATTCCCTTAAAAATTTTGAATGACAAGGAGTGTCGAGTAATAGCTTTCTACTCTGAATTGAATTACTCTGTTAATATTATTATAATTTAATTTTGAGATCATTAATTATGATTCATTGTTCGACCATCTACTACTGTGATATGAACTCTTTGTAAAGATTATATTCTACTTTTTAGTTCGGTTAGCTATAAAAGCGTGTTTTTAAACTCTTATTTATTTTTCATTTTTTAGTTCGATTTATCAATTAGTTTTTGGTGGACATGTTATGATATTGTATTGTCATCGGTCCTTGATATGTGTGCGAAGTTTCAAAATAATCAAACTTCTGGAAATTGGTGAAAATTATGCTCAAAGATTCCGCTACATACATACATACATACATACATACATGCAGGTCAAGCTAATATAAGCGTGTTAAAAAAATAAAAAAAAAGTATACCATCATCTGCCTTCTGTGAGGATTGAACTCACGACCGCTGGTTTACACGACCAGTGCTCTGCCACTGAGCTACAGAGGCTTGTACTTTCACTATTCGTAAAGCGGCATTTGAAATCCGTGGCTTTTTATTAACATATCTGCTTTTTAAAGAATTTTTCTCATAAGGATAATGGAAAACTGTTATCAAATTATTGCATTGTCCTCGGTCCTTGATACGTGTGCGAAGTTTCAAATTAATCAAACTTATGGAAATTGGTGAAAATTATGCTCAAAGATTCCGTTACATTCATACAGGCCCAGTGAATACGAGGTTTTATTTCAAACCGCAGTGTATTTAATGGGTCCTCATTATAACATACAATTTAAGATAAATGACAGTTCAGTGGCTCTACCTTGACGTTTCCAACAAAAAGCTCCAACACAGTTTCTCCCTCGGAAGGTAATAAATCTAACACAAGGATAATAACTTCCTTTCATCATTATGCAAGTGAAGTAATCATAAATCTAAAATATCGCTAACAAATAGTAATTTATAATAAAACACAGGAACGAGAACAACTCGGAATCTAATCTAACGGCTATTGTATTAAAATCTACACATAACTGTGTAACTGGTTCGCCTGTTTACGTTAAACTTTAAAACCGAAAGGGAAACTGACAGCGTAATGAATAGCTAATACGTGTTAGTAGTAACAGGAATGTTAAATACACTGATGAAATATACAGTGTCTGCAAAAAGTATTGTACTGGTTTATGTAATGGAGCCAATCAAATTAAGAGGGGCGTTTAAACATGCCATGTATGGATACTCTTAAAACTTTGTAGTGTTCATTATTAATGTAACTTCACCTACACGAGAAGAAATCTCGCACTCATTCAAGAAATTTTCAAAGTATTGTAGACGCGAAAAATTTCATAAATGGAATATTATATTTTTTTTTCATAATCAGATTTGTTGGATGTCCCTTAATATAAATCACGAGGTTGCCGAGCGGTAACCCGGTGCAAATTTGTTCATTTTAAGCAAATTACAAAAAATGTTTCTTCGTTCTAGACGTAGTCTTTTTTTGGCTTTTTTTGGTTCACTCTGAACAAAAATGGGTGAATTATAGACAAAAATCCCAAATTTTAAGCTTTTAATGAACAACCAAGCACTGAAGTGGGAAGAAACATGTTATAGACCTATGATCCTTTATAGTAATTATAGTAAGACGGAAAAAGGCCGTAGCTACAGGGCGTCCCAAAATTAACGCAAGTTTTAAATTAAATAAAAAACACAGCTTTAAGTCTTTAGATTACTTTTTATTGCACCATAAAGTACTTAGGATAGGGTTATCACATCGGGCAAATTGCCTCCATGGCTTTGCTGGCACATACGCACTCTTGTGTCAAAATTTTGCATGACCTTTCTGCATAATGGTGGCTGAATTTCGTCGAATCACCGTTTAATTTTCTCTTGTAATGCACGGATGGTTGTGGGCTTGTTGACATAGACCTCTGACTTTAAATAATCCCATAAGAAGAAATCTAATGGTATTAAATCACCCGATCTAGGGGACCAATTCCCGTCACCAAAATGGGAAAGTACACGACCAGGAAATGTCTCATGCAGTAATTAAAATGTTTCACGGGCTGTATGGCATGTGGCACCGTCTTGTTGAAACCACTGCTTCGACATGGACATTTGAACGGCTTTTTTTTAGGATCTCCAATTGATCCAGTCTCCCTCACTTTTTCAATTAATCCTTCCACCACTTACATGTCAGGATGGAACTATTGTATTCGACTCAAACGCCAAGGCGGAAGTGCTAGCCAAGATCTTTGCTGCCAACTCCACCATGGACGTCCCCTCCAACGCCCAAGTGCCGTCAATTCAAAGAGTTCCCTACACTATGCGGGAGGTAACATTCAGGCATAAGACCGTAAGACGAGTGCTCTTGTCGCTCGACATCAACAAAGCTTCCGGTCCGGACTTTATTCCTGCCATTGTACTGAAGAGGTGTGCAGTGCTTGGGGACGCAACAATCTTGTACAGTTCAATGCTTCCAAAACACAGTACTGTACTTTGACGAACAAAGAGCGTCCTAACGCTCATCCGGTTTCGATGGATGGCCGAGTTCTGCCAAAGAACCATTCCTTTCGGCTGGTCGGAGTCCAGATCACCGAGGACCTGATCTGGCACGAACACATCTCGTCAATAGCAGCAGCTACTGTGAAAAAGCTAGGCTATTTGTTTAGGGCTAAGGAGTACTTTTTTCCGCATGACCTTCTCACTCTTCACAAGGCCCAGATAAGGCCTAGCCTCGAGTATTGCTCACACGTTTGGGGTGCTGCCGCCCCGACTACATTGTCCATGCTCAATGCTGTCCAGAGGAGGGCGGTCCGACTGATCGATGACTCTTCTCTAACAGACAGTCTCGGGACCCTTTCTCACCGGCGGGCCGCCGGCGATCTAGCTCTTTACTACCGCTACACCACCTCCTCAGAGCTCTCTTCCATGATGCTGCCGCGCGATGTGCCTGCCAGGCGGACCCTCATGTCTTTGGCGTCCCATCCTAACCGTGTCGAACTTCGTATATCCAGAACTGGCCGATACGACCGCTCCTTTGTCCAGAGGGTGTCGAGATTGTGGAACAATCTACAAGAGGAAGGTTTTCCCAGTTCTACTAACCTTAGGCAGTTCAAAAATCGTATTAACAAAATTTCTTTGGGATCATCACAGCAGCCGCGATGTTCCGGCATTTAGGCTTCTGCCTACGCGGCTGCTTCGATATAAAAAAACAGTTCTTCATAAAAACACCATTACGGCCATATGTTGTATAAAACTTTCGGTCTGCGGACGCTAAACTTTCATTATTTCTGGAATATTGTTCAATAATGAAAATTTTGCGTCACCCTTGATATGTTTGTACCTTTCAACTTAATCATTTCCGAGTAGCTTTAAGTTTGAGAAACTCTGTATGTTAGCGACCTTGACATCCTGCTTGGATATGCATGTATTCCGCCCTATACGAATCTTCTTAGCTTGTCATGATTAACTCATCAATAATGTATTTACTTGCCATCACCTACTCTACTTATTGTTACGGTACGGAAAACGCGCTGCGAACATGGCATAGTGTACCAATGGTAAGCGTTTTTAAAAAATTCTTGCAGAAACTGCTCACGTGACTTTTGACTGGATCGGTTCTGCTATTATAAATATACATGGGGAAAGTGATTTACCTTGGAAAATACCGCCGTTTCTTATAAATGTTATGTGCAATAAAATGTGGGTAGACTTGTTATATAAAAACGATTATAATGTCCTGTGTGTGTTTGCCTTTTGAAAGTGCGTTTTTTTTTTTGAAAAAATGTAAACGACCCACAAGGTCATTTCATAGACAATGGGCACCCAAATGCCAATACAGTGTGATTCAACTGAGAACAGCAAATACATACAAATAGAATAAAAATCTCATATAAACGTGGGTCATAAAATATCCCATTAGCGAGATGGAGTGTTGCAAATTACGTCGCTGACGAATATTTTTTAAATAACGCTGTGGAGGTTAAGGTATTGCTTCCCTAATATACCTCACACATTACGTTTTTAACCGCGTGAGACTATCCATTGCCAAACAACAATTTCAACTCTAAAGCCGTGTACAGACTGAGATTCCAACGCAAGCCAAGGCACATGTGGTTGCAGATTTGGAGGTATTCGAGTCGGTGTGTACCGCCAACGGTTTCCAAGGTCGGCGTTGGCGTTCGATTGCGTTCGCTCCTTGATCGGTACATCAAACCGAGGTTAGATTCGTCTGGACAGGATTCCAGCGCGTTCCAATACCGTCCAACAACAAAGCCAACGTAATATATTCTTGCATTCGTTTGTTCGGCGTTGGATTGTCGGTCTGTACGCGGCTTTATAGCTTTATTAAATAACGCCACGACAAGACATACAAACAACTACTCTCGATCGACCTAGTATTGATCAGTGCATTATAGTAAGACAATATAAGAGCGCGATGATTACGTAAATCCCATTTGGATATGGTGTAATGCTATATGCTTTGTTTCTGTTAGGCGCATCTCGCAACCCTGTATGGCTCCCGTCAGCGCCACCTCGATGTACAATAGCATAGGGGATAGAAAAATACACGCGTCTCTGGATATACTTGCGTCATGGTCTGACGGATGGGTAACTGGCGAGTGGCGAGGTTAGTCATAGCTACGTTGCCGAATGGGTGGTACTGTCGGTAAGTCAGGGAAGAAGTTTCTAGGTCGCAACGTTGTTAAATAGGTAGAAACTAGGCACTGTTAAACTGACTCAATCCATTTAATTTTGTTATTATACATGTTCGTAGCTAATTGTTCTCTTTGCTCCGAACAATCCTTTATGAACTGATAACAGGTATGCGTGGGGAGCACAGAGTCAATCTACCTGACGCCACTTTTTGGCTAGCTAGCCTTGGTTGTAGTCTTAGTCAGAGTGGGTTCTCACCAGTTTTCGACATAATACACTAACACACAAAGCATATAAAAGTGTTGCATTGCGTTCACTTGAAAAACAAAAGTTGAAGTCTCATCATTCAAAACGAAAAATGTTTATGAATGTTGAAACTACGTATATATTTAAATGCAAAAATTTAGTAGATGCGAATATTTTATCAATTTGGTCCCTGGGGAACACCCGTGTTGACGTTGTGGGATGACGGATATATGAGGGAGTCAGCCACCCATCTGCAAAGCTTCTCTTGGAGGCCATAGGATGGTAGTAGAAGAGAAACTACATGAGCCTCACCATAAGGCTAGATGAGTCTACTGCACACTTGCGTGATGTAAGCTAGCAGGTCCTCCGTGGATGGCTAATGCCGGAAACCATAGTACCTGTCGCTCCATCACCTTAGTGAGAGAGCTATAAGCCTGTAGTGAGAGTTCCTTTTTTGGGATGGGTTGGATATAAGCAAATTTCCAGCTTTCTAGGAAAGTTCCGGATTCATAAGATAGCCGGAAGAGACGCAAAAGAACTGGATCGAGCTCCGCTGCACATATCTTCAATACAACGGCAGGAATCAAGTCCAGACTATAAGCTTTGTTGATGTGCTGCGAGAAAAGCATCGGTCTTACGGTCTTATGTCTGACTGTTACTGCCCACATAGTCTAGGGCACCCTTTGAATTGGGTACTCGGGCGTCCATGGTGGTGTTGGCAGCAAAGATCTTGGCAAGAACTTCCTCCTTAGCCTTTGAGTCATTTACAATCATTCCATCCTGGCACGTTTCAATCTGCTTGGCCAGCGTCCAGAAAGACCGACTGCCATTGCGTTGCAACATTACGATTTGCCTACATGTGATGAGGGTGGCTGAGGAGTAGAAGACGAAATGTTGGTGCACATTCTGTATCGCTGCGAATCTCTAGGATAACAGGCAGACATTCACTTTCATGTCACATGTACATATAACTTTATGAACCGGTATTTATTAAATGACCTAATATAAATATCTTGTAGGTGAACGACTGATCACCCTTCAGTCGAATTCATTCCGCACCAGATCAATCAGAGAAAGGTCAAGAGTTTTAGAAGGTCGACCGATACCGCGTATTTCTTGCTTAATTTTTATCTTGGCACGATTTGGGGAAATGCTTAAGGTTGCTTACCTATCGAAACATTTCGAAACTGTCATTACCTCAGAAGTGCGATGAATATGTTGTTCTTGCTCTCACCTATCCACAATAGATTATCGAGGTCGTTGTGGAGAACTCGCCCAATTTTTTTTGTTACAACCATTAGTAATGTGTTGCAATCATCGAAAATATTTTTACTTCCACCGCGAAAGTACAAGATTAAGTATTCAAGATAGTATGTTTTATGAAAAGATGGCGTCCCGTGGGTTGACTATGCCCACAAGTTTAACCCTCTAAGAGAAAAATTAGTTAGGAACATGTACAAGAGAAAAATTAAACTAAACAAGTCAGTCAAACATGCCCATACATTCTTTCCCTGACAATAGCTACCGTCCATCTGGCAACGTTGCCCTTTCCCATATCGTCACACGCGGCAGCTTCCACTGAAGCATTGCCGCAGTATACACAGAACAATCAAGGAGATCGTTACGCCGGGCGCTGAGCGAAGATTCTCATAGCGAAAACATTTCGCTATCATTCATTTGAACAACAAATGTATGGGGAAACGTATGATATGTGAAATATGGCTTATAGGTACGTAGAATTACCGGGGCTGGGAGCTTATAAATATACTAACATCAAAAAATTGAATAATGCCCTGCTTCAGCCCCTACTAATCCCACTCCCTAACTTTTTGCTCCTAAAAATTTTTCCAAAAATGATCTGAGCGATTTTATTTTTTTGTTGCCATTTCCTCCGCCGCCACTGGGCCGATTTTCTTCATTGGCATAGTAGTAACCTTGTATAAAGTTTTCATCCAAATCCAAGTAGTACTTTCCAAAATATAGATGAGCCAAGTATTAGCGGACAGACTGACAGACAAACAGACCGACGCGCCGGATTTGAGCTCGATCTTTCGTCTCTCTACAGGATGTTACATAGTATTACTAGGTGAATTGAAGGGGAGTTTCAGCGCATTAAAATACGAAAAATATGCTTTATTTTCAGCCTTCCACGAAATTAGGTTGTTTAACCTTGTCCACCTTATATCTTTCGAATTAAGATATTACGATTAATGTAACATTCGAAACTCATACTGCAGCTTGCATGCCGATAGAATTCGATACTTTTCCGGCCAATCGACACCGGAATGTCCGGGTGGAGGGTGGGCTCGAGGGAACAACATCGAACATAAAATTTGTTTTACAAACATCTGCTGTTCATCACTACCTGCAATCCAATCGTCCCGCCATGCTTTTCTTGGCGGATGCAAAAGTCTGCACCGATTAACCATCTTAACTTCCCACACTAGGAGGTGCACTACAATCTGAGAAAGAACGGGGGAGTTGTGGCTTTTGTCCGCAGTAGTCTTTCCTGCCCCAGAGATGTTTCTTTAGAATCAGACTGGAAGGACGTTCTGTGGCTTCGCCTCAACTCCAAAACATCACCCAAATTTATTTGCTGCCTTTATCGATCTTCCTCGGACCATAGCTGGGATGACCTACTCGAATACCTGGCCGTCAAGATCGACTTCCTGAACATCAATCACCCCGCTTCAGAGGTAGTTCTTCACGGTGATTTCAATGCCCATAATGAGCTTTGGTCAGCAGGTCGTGCAGTTGAAGCGTTCGCTCTTACTCAAGGGTTGACCCAGCTGGTGACGAGCCCTACTTTTTTCCCGCGTCTCGTCACACGTCAGTAGCCTGCTGGATCTCTTTCTGACCACGCATCCTGTCCCTTACATAACTGCTGTCCTGTCCCTCCTGGGTAACTCAGACCATGGTTTTGTCGAGGTTAGGTTTCGGTCAGAACCCGCTGTGACATCAGAAACTCGTACAGGCCGCAAAAATATGCCATTACGGACATGCCGACTGGGAGGGGCTCGGAGACTTCTCTATCTTTTCTTGGAGAGATGTCTGTTTAACTGACACGGATACGTCGGCTGTCTGTTCTTCGATAACCGAAATTATCCATTTGGGAATGGAGGAATACATCCCTCACACAGTGAAAGTGCCTAAACCAGGATCCTACGGCTGGTTTAACAAATCGTGTGACACTGCTCGCCAGCAGAAGATCAAGGCACACAGAACCTTCTAACAAAACCCCACTGCAGAAGACAGACAAGCCGACGTCGAGTCCAGAAACAAATATAACGAAGCGATCCGCAATGCCAAAAACCAGCACGGTATAAAAGTAAGGCACAGGGTAATGTCGCAGCGCAATGGCAGTCGGACTTTCTGGACGCTGGATTGGTCGAGCATTTTTGTATCCGCCGAGGTCACTTTTATTTCTATCATATCCCACACGTAGACGGTGTCTAGGGATGGCAAATTTTATGCATATATCGATATATCGAATCATTAGATATATCGAAACAATGTATCGATATATCCGATATATCGGATAGAAAATATCGATATTTTTGAATATATCGATAATTTTTTTAAGTTAATATGTTATGTAATTATACTATATACGATGCGTTCATTGAATTTTATTTGACATTGAAAACTGGGAAAAGGCTAAAAATATAAGTATTTCCCTACTTTTCATATTCAACAAAAAGCATTTTTGAATGCTAAAAATGCATTTATAAATGCAATAAGCATTATGAAATGCCATTTTCAAATAACGTTGATTCAAACTATCAAACAAGAAAACCCCCCAGAACAAGAAATACGCACAAATCAGTCCAATTCTAATCCAATCCACAATATTATTCCCAATCGACCTCAGAGTTTGTGTTAGAATGTTGGAGTTTAGAAAAAGAAACAAAGGAAAAAACAGATTGAAAATGTTGACATTGACTCTAAAGACATGACACATGACAGGCGCATTTGGCGTACCGCGTAACACAATGGGGTGTGTTCGGATCTTCGCTCGAAGTGCATAAAGCACGTTCAAACAACAAATCGAGCCTATTTGATTTGAATAATTGACATATCATGGAAGTACTGATAAGATAAAGGAACATGAAAAAAAACGATATATTGAATGAAAATATCGATATATACTGATATATTGAAACAAATATATCGATTATAATATATCGATATATTTTTAAAAAATATCGATACATAAAAATAATCGATATATCGTTGCCATCCCTAACGGTGCCTGACCATCGAGCGTGGAGGCACATGTTTGTGTGACGTTACCCTCTAGCCCCTACGATATCCACGGGTATTCAGACCTTAGGCCTGCGTGGTGGCTCAAGTATAAAAAAACATGTTCAATGTGTGATAGATGCGTAGGTCTATCAGGCCAAGGAAGAAGGGTGACTTGAACATTATTGAGGTAGTCCATTTTAGCTCTAGCATTATGAAGACAGCCGTTATCTTGTTGGAAAATAGGATTCTCAAACTTAGTTGACGAGCAAGTTTATACCAGAGCTAAAAAGAGAACGTGGACGGATACGCTCATTGCTGTAATCTGAGGAAATGTTTTTTCCTGAAAATAGTGCATTACTACTTCTGACAAAACCTACTTCTTTTGATGTCATTGCTCTACATAGAAGATTGTATCAGAAGTTGTTTCGAAGACGTGGAAAGTATAGAGTCAATCTACGTGATGCCATTTTTTTACTCCGGGTAAAATAAAACTGACACAGAACATCATAAACAAATAAATTGTAAATCCGTATTCCTTCCAACAAAGAATTTTATTCACATAGCTTCTTAAGAATGTTTATTCAGATATGATGATTATTGAGTATTATATTAATATGCAGAAATGTGATATTTTGGGAAGACAACGCATGGTTTATCTATCTTCTGACATCAAAAACATATAATTATTTAAATGCAATACCTGGGTGAAAAGATATATGGATATTAAAATAATAAGAACAATATATGAATCAATAGATAATTTTTGTCATATACGTGTTTTTTCTTTGTTCATTACTCCACACCAGGATCACCCAAAGATCAAATGGTGATGTCAGCACAACGCGGTACAAACGCGTTTGGAAGACGACATTCTATAGACAGAAAATCGAAGGTTTAAATGGATGAAGGAACAATGATGCTTTGCTAGGAAGTTTGTAATCGCGAAAAATTCCGAAAATTAGATATTACGAAAAACCATCTCATTCATTTTCGTCGGTATGTCTGCCGGTGTGTATGTCGGTCTGTCTGTGCCCCAATGATTAACTTGGGCAGTACCGTTCGCATGTTGACGAAAGTTTCACAAACCGTTATTACTTTGCAATAATGAAAGAGCTTTGTAGTTTTTGAAAATCGGAGAAGTGGTTGCGAAGCTGGGGGCAACAAACGAAAACAACTTTATTTTTTAACATTTTAGGGGATCTTGATCATTTTTAGAGACTTTTTAGGGCCTAAAAATTGGGGTGCCTCAGAGACTGAAGGATATATCTAGATTTTTTTGGTGGTCAGTATGTTTATACGATACTAATTCCGGTAATTCTAAGCACTTATTAGGTATATTTTATTCATTGTTTCATTTGCTTCTAGAGTCGAAAGTTCATCCAAAAATAACAAAAAACCTTGGATAGACTTAAGTGTTAGAATGTTTCGCAAGCAAGATATAAGGCACTGATGAGACTGAATAAGGACAAAACATGTATATTGTTCAAATAACGTATTAGTGAAATACAGTTATTCTCCTAATGCACTACTAATAGCTTTCAATATCGAACTTCTCTAATTTCAGCGTATTTTAGAAGTTAAAGTAGAGTCAAAAATTTGTATACGGATTTTAGCTAAAACTTTCAAACCAATTTTTTGTCAAAACTTTTTTATTTTTGATTTAAGCTCTTCGTTTGTTCGTAGCTAAGCTTTTGCTCAGAATCCGTGGCGAACATAAGCTCAGAGTTAACCTACCTGACAATGTTTTTTATTTAAAATGTCTTCTAATTTTAGCATGAACACTATAAAAACTGTATAAAAATCATTCGTTTTAACATTTTGTGTTAACATGCGTTCCGGGCTGGATACGATCCTAGTATGATCCTAATGGGCAAATACCTTAAAGCCCGTGTTAGAGGAAGTCTTGACCCAACCTTTTTTTGCAAATGTGTAACATTTACATATCTATTGGGTTTCAGCTACTCCTAACGAAATCGCATTCTTCCATTTTGAAAAACGTGTGTGAAATAATTCATTAGCATTTAGTCACATTTCGTAACAGTCATAGTTGAGGAACTGTGTACTTAAAAAAGTGTACCGCTTTGTTAAAACCACTTTCTTCAAAGCATTTATCACTTTCTTTAGACGGATCATATTATGTATAAAACACTGGAGGAAAAGTTAAAATTCATATTATTGATTATGATTACCGACCGTAAACTTGATTAAGATTTGCAAATGAAATCAGATTCCACAGGTATTCCGACTATAAATACCACTTATATAAGCTATTAAATGTCAAACATTGTTGAACAGACAGTCGAAGATTTATAATAATTTCATCGCAAATTGTGAAACTTTGCTGGGATGGCCAAGTAGCGAATACATTATAGAATATATCATAGTAGTGAGTAAATATCGCCAATTATATAATTTTGAAGTCATTTATCTTCAGTAATGAATATATCCTGGATGTTTATCTAAAAAATATTTGACATGTACAACACCGTAAAATCCGTAATTTCTGATGGTTTGTCGGTCTGTCTCTCGTTTTTGTAAGAGAGGCACTTGTGCCAAACATACTCCTTTATGAACTGATGTCAGCGTTGCATGGGAAGCGCACAGTCAACCTACTTGACGCTTTTTTTTCTCCAACATAATTTAATTTTTTAATTTCAATACTGAGATTTTTCCAGCATTCAAACTCCTATAAAGCTGATCTCGACAGAGTTCTAAAAATAACTATTTTTGGTATTTATAAATCTATTAAATACAGACCATTCATAGGTTACGTAACAAATCTCCAGCGCACTTTTTGTCTTTGATGCACTCAAGTAAAGCAGTAATAGACAGAGCAGTATTTTCTCTTCAAGATCGCATTTCATGCTCCAAAGGTTCAACCGTTCTAGTGAATTTGTATATCCACAGTATGAATAACGAAAGAAAATACATATTTAAATCCTACGACGCACTTATTGCCCAATACACGGTGATAAAAAACAATGGCAATAGGGAAGTATGTAAACTAATATCATAGGAAGTTATACGGGTCCTTACCGATATACAAGGCGTTGGGGTTGTACAAATTTCGAAATGAAGAAAAATATTTTTTCAGAGCAGACTGTGTACATATAGTTCAAATACAAACGAACACTAACATTTTTGGGATTCGCACTACGCCAGTGATGTAGAAACTGGAATATCTTAACCCGTACAAACGAAGATAGAAAGATATTCAGTACCCCACTGTCTTTTTTGAAATCCCTATGGCTCAGTGGCGAAGCGTCCATGTAACCATTATTACCATTGGTAACAGTTAAAAATCTTAAAAATAAATATTTTATGACTAAGTACTGTGAAATAATTTCATTTATTTGTTTACCAACAGCGATATGTAATAGTAATTCAGTAAATTTGCAAATCAGCCTCACGAAAATAATACGCCCTAAAGTGTCTAGGTTTTGCGAACACGATGAAGCTGACTTGGTTGGCGGTTGTTACCATTCTCATTTATGGATACACTTAGTAGTCCGTCGGGGACCTTCGATGCCGGCTCGTGTCTGATCGCGGTCGCCCGAGTGGGTGGGGCGCTGCGACTATTATGTGGGCTTGTTATCATTTTTTGATTTGGTTACTCACTTCTCACTCGTTCGTAGCGGTTTTGGTTACCGGCAGTAGTGTGCGTGCAATTAAACATGGATGAGTGTCGCTGCGTAATCGATCAACTACTTGAAAAGTCATTCTCCTTGTATTATTTTTTTAAAAAAAAAGGAGATCATTGAAGATGGAAGACCAACACCTATTTTAGATAATTTTAAAAAGGAATAAAAGAACGTAGTTTGATATTTTAAATTAAGTTGGTATATGGAAACTCTTGGTTATGTGGTTGCAAAAAAACAAATTGTATTGATGGCGATGTCATCTGTTTTATACAGAAAAAAAATGGGTGGACCAGCAGCGGAGTCAACAATTGAAATATTTTTCGGGCTCTAAAGAGGAGACATGAGACATTTCTCCATTACAAGTGAGATGTGTAGCCAATTTAATTCAGTTTAGCAAGACAAGAATCGAAAGTTGTCTTAACCAAGCTTTTAGGCAGCACACTTCTAGATACCGTATGTTTTTTGGCAAAACAGGAATTACCGTTCATTTTGAAGGGGATGACTCTGACAATAGAGGAAATTACAGGGAATTGTTAACATTCATTGCCAAAAAAGATCAAAGATTTTCCGAACATCTAGAAACGTCGACTGTTTTTTCGGACGGCTTGGATTAGTCATAGCACAAGACGATGAGGTATATCAGGTGCCCCAGACGCTCAGTCGAGGAAATTTTTTTATACTTCAACTACCACGAAGGCCTAAACGCCCATAGGGTACCGTGGGGCTATAGGGGATACAGGGGAAAGGGGGGACGCCACACGGGCTCTGGCGAGGGAACACGTGTGCATGCAACATGCACACATTCTGGCTCCGCCTACGAGATCCGCCGGGTGGTACCTCCGCGTTCGACGGTCAGAGACCGTCTACCACCTACGGACAATCACAACATCCATAGCCAAGAGAAAAATTTCTCTTGGAACAGGATTCGAACCCGCACAGCGCACGGCGACTGATCAGGAGACCGAAGAGTCTACTACTGCGGCCACCGCTGCTGCATGGAGGAATGTTTACCATAATTTAAAAATAGTTTAAATAAAATACCTAAGCAAAAACATATATTTGGGAGGTTCAAAACAAACTTTTTTTAATAAAATGTTTCACATCTGGTTCTAATATTTGAGAAACGTGCGTATAAATAATCTTGAATCCGCTTTGCGATAAAGTTTGTCTACAGTTTGTGACGTTTGACTTTCAAGATTATATATTACAAGAGTGACACCTCACCACAACATTATTTGAAGAAAATTCATCTCTATCCCCATTTGCTGCCAGTGGCGCATGTCGGCAATATGAAATTTTAAGACCTACGCAAATAGAAACCTTCTGCTCTGGAAAGGTCTTTCAATTTCCTTTATAATGATGTAAAATACATGAGCTTCAGTTCAGTAGTTTTGAAGATTTTTGATTCAAAGCTTAAAGTAGACTTTAATAGGTACATCAGATTAGTTTGTAATACTTTCAGAAGAAATTTGACTAAAAGAATTTACTTAATAAGTAAATGCTTTTCTTCACTACGCCCATGGTTTGTTTATTATTTTGTTGTTGAAAATAGCTATTGGGGCGTTTTTTGTGGCAAAAAAGTTATTTCTTGAAGAAAGATAAGGAAATATCTCGTACTTATTTTAAATAGGCATTTAATACATAGTTTGCAATTGGTTTGACCAAACTTTGTTGCTAAAATAACTTGTAACGTTTTATTACATAAATTAACCATGGTATATTCCACAGCAGAAAGAGTTGAAATTATCGAAATATTTTTCGGAAATAATCGGTGCGCTAATAGAACAGCAGAAATATTTAATGAGCGACATGAGAACAGTAACGTGCATCGAAAATATGTTCTAGAACTTGTAGCTAAATTTTGGGAAACTGGGTCAGTCGCCAATAAAAAACGCAACATTGAAAATCCCATAAGGAACGAAGCAATAGAAGTAGGGGTTTTAGGGCAAGTTTATGTAGATCTTACGTTAAGTACCCGCAAATTGGAGACTGTGTGTGGTGTTAGTCGACGTACTGTCCAACGGATTCTAAAGGCCCATAGTTTTCATCCGTATAAAATTCACCTGGTACAAGAACTTAATGAAGAAGATTTTGATCGGCGATTACAATTTTGTGAAGATATGAGCGAACGAATTATAAACGATGAACATTTTCTATTCAACACTTGCTTTTCCGACGAATGTTCCTTTTTCTTAAATGGCGTAGTAAATCGTTATAACTGCCAATATTGGTCCGATTCTAATCCCAGAATTTATCATGAGGTTCATACACAGCAGCCACAAAAATTAAATGTTTGGGCCTGTATTTTTGGCGATCATTTAGTTGGTCCTTTTTTCTTACCTGGAAATTTGACCGGTGAAATGTATTTGGAATTACTGGAAGACGCCATAGATCCTGCATTAACAGCCATAATTGAAAATCAGAATGATCGGCGGTACATTGCGAGATGTTCCAACAGGATGGTGCCCCACCACATTACGCATGACGTGTTCGACAATATTTAGATCAGACGTTTCCAGATCGATGGATTGGTAGAAGGGGTGCCATTGAATGGCCCCCAAGATCGCCAGATTTATCACCTTTGGATTTCTTTATGTGGCGTCATTTAAAAAGCAAAATCTATGCTACTCAGCCAGCATCATTAGAAGACCTGCGACAAAGAATTGTGAATGACTGGCTTCAAATTACTCCTCAAATATTGCAAAATGTGCGGCAACGTTTTGAGCAAAATCTTTGCATGGAGAGTCATGGTGGCCATTTTTAACATTTACTTGCCTAACGGGTCAGTTCATTCTTCATTTTTAAATTACTTTGCTGCCAAATGTATTGATCTTCACTAATGATGATGTATTAGTTTTATTTAAGCTTTAAATCAATGAACCTTCAAAACTACTGAACTGCGGTACATTAATTTTATATCATTATAAAGGGAATTGAAAGACCTTTAAAATAAGGTATCACTCGACCCCCCCTTTCCATTTAAGATTTTGGGGTGGTGTCACAACCGCTTAGGTGCTAACGTGATTTTTTGCCAAACTTGTGTCCCCCTCGAAAACAAAATCGACGGGTCTAAGCGTTTTTCAAAAAAAAAAAACTGGCTGCCAGTAAATGCCTCTGTTACGTTTTCGATGCGCCACCCTGTATTTTTAAAACGATAAGTAGCAGCATTGTCTTGAACATGTCAGAGATCTCATACTTGCTAATCCGTTTTAGCAATGCATCTTATTTCCCAAGCCACTGACAAGGAAAAATTACGAGAATGAGATACTATGTTTTTTGGGTATTACATGAGATGTACATTACGAAAAAAACACGAGCAATTTCAAGCGATGAACCGCTGTTACTCCTTGGTTATGCCCTTGATTATTCATTTGCCCTTCTGACACAGAACAGAGAGCTGACAACAGGGTTGCTACATGTGACTGTTTTGTGGTCCGACGGTTAAAAAAACAATGTATGACTTCATAGAAAACGCATAAAACAACGGTTGGTCATAGTAACAGAGCCGGAAAACAAACATATGCTATTTAGCATCCATTCTTTGCACTGTTTTAATTTTCCTTTGAACTTTGACGATTTTCAGTTCAAACAAAACTTTTCAGAACAGTTTTTACCAGAGAGAATCACCTATGATGTTTTTTCATCTACAGCAGGCCAAGAGATTGGTATCATTAATAGACCGTCGAACTCTTTCAAAAACACCATGGTCCTTTCTGATTGAGTCCTGGGAAATAATCTAGGAGATTCAAGTCCGGAGAATGCACCTTTATTTTAAGTAGTTTTCAATCAAAAAATAATCTTCTTACCCCCTGCCCCCCCCCCCCGGCATTACTAATGTTGCTGAATGTGACCCATGAGAAAAAATCTTAGGGTATTTAATGTAATACTTATATTTTTTGAACATTTGTATGAAAACCACGGATATATATTGAACATATAGAACATTTATGATAACGGAACATTATTTGAAACTTATCATCTGGTTTTCATGTTGATAATCCCCCATGTTTTGCCGTATCAAACCACATATGTTTAAAATTCCCCTTTATTGTACGACGTTTCGGTCCCAATTCTGACCTTCTTCATATACAATTGACATTTTTTTGGCATCACGCAAAACCAGCGAAGCCCAGTACAGCCTGGAGTAGGCATTCCGGTTCCCAAAAGGACGTCCATACCTTCAAAGCAACAATCGAGCACGATCTGTCGGTTTTACTTCCTATGCCAAAACTGGCAAGGGAGTATTGTAATCGCAAAAAAATTAAATACTATGTTTTTTGGATGTTATGTGATAACGAAAAATCATGTCACTTATTTCCGTTTGACTGTCTGACTGTCGGCTAATTGTATAAAAGCCTGTAACTTGAGAAGTACCGCTCGGATTTTGATGAAATAAGGTTTGTAGTTTTTAGAAATTGGTCTAGTGGAAGCGGAGCTAAGGGCAAAAACACGAAAAAATAAAACCGCGCATGATTATTTTCGAAAAATTTTTGAAGGGGGTTGAAACTTGGGGGTTGGTGATTGTAGGTGGTAGAGGGTTCTAAATGTAACGTCTTTAGTATTAGTCAAAGACGTTATATCATTAAGAATCCTGGTAACAACGGGCAAATTAAGTGATAAAGTCCAATGTATAATAAATAACTTGGCAATCGTTGTCGCTGCGTGCACGGCGCGATGCTGCATCGTCGTGGGCGCCACAGCCGACTGTTCAATGGGTAACAAACTCCAACTGGTCGGCGGTGGTGTCGCCACTTACACGCGGCTACAGGAAATAAAATTATATATTTGGATATTAGTAGTGAGTACGTATTACTTTAGCATTTTTGTAAATGATGACTTAACCGTTTTTATATCTACCCATACATTTTTCTGAATTTTATGATCCTTACATATACCACCCATTTCGTCTAACCTTTAATTTTTGTTACTCCGCCTATGATGGTTATATGAATATTGCGTCATAGAAAAACTCTTAAAGAGTCATGTCGATTAAGCATTGGGTCAATACTCTTAAATATTTTTTTATAAAGCATTTGGATCGAATTTGAAAAAATAAATACAGAACATATTTACTTTTTGTCAAACATATTTCGACGTCGTCGCTACTTTTCACCAATGCATTTGTCCGAGTATTGGTAGTGTCCGGGTTACTAGTACATTCGCCCTACAAAATTTCGTTAGCACAAGATTTTTGATATTCAGTAAGCCATCGTATATATTTAAAAAAATGTTACCTGTCGCTAATCCTGTTTTTAAGGCTATCAAAAAATGTTCATTAATCAATATAATCTGTCTAAAAGTGCTATATTTACCACTAAAAAAATCTGATTTGAGCGCAGGTTCATCATTTCGATCGATACCGTTACCAATAATGACTGGACTATGACAAAATTCGACGAAAACCAACAAGTAACAAACTTCATCAACCACAAGTAAGATGCAGAGTCAACCTACTTGACACCGTTTGCAAGACCGAAGTTGAGTATTTCGTTTCAGAATGACCCTTATTTAATTGAAAATGTAGTTAATCTGTTATTTATTTAGAAATTGAAACAGAATACTTTACTATGGAAGAATATCACAATACGATTTACCTATATTTTTGCATCATATTTATGTAACTGCACTAGGTACCTCTGAAATTACAGACATTAAGGCGGCTCCGACGCAGTGAGTTTCAAGCCATTTACAAGGGTTCAGCTGCTTCAAAACTGACACTCCATTTTTCAATGAAATTCATACAGTATGTTCAGAAGATAATTGCCCAGGCTGCTATAGGAGCACTTTTTGAAATTTTGTTTCTGCACAAGTTTTATGATGAGTTGAAGTGCGTACTTTTTCTGTTCAACTTCGCGATTTTATTACAAACAGTCTAATGAAAAAAAAATGAACAAGTGGCTCTATAGCACCCTGTGGGGTTTTGTTTTCAGCACACTATGAAAATTTCATTCAAAAATATCAAAAAATAAAGCGTCAATTATGAAGCGCGCAAACCTCTAAAAATCGTATTTTGGGCGAATTTTGTCTACTGTTTCGTGCTGCCAACCCAAGCGTTGCGGCGCAATGTACGGACTAAGAAAGGACGTATTCAGATAATTTGGTGGCCCTATTTCATATAATATCGCATAGATAAGTCGTTCTGCAAATAGGTACTCATAATCGCGTTCGCTGATACTCCTCGATTTTAAAGCCGTTTTACTTCCCACGCTAGTGGCGAGGAAGTATTGTAATCGCGAAAAATTTCTAAAATGAGATGCTATGTTTTTTTTAAGTCATATGACATCTACATCACGAAAAACTATATCACTCATCATCAACTTGGAAATAACCGCTCGGGTTTTTATGAAATTTTCACACGGGGTTACTAGTAGCCAAAGCTTTGTAGTTTTAGTCCAATGTAAAGGGTGCTATAGGCAAAAAAGAAAAAGTAACAATTGCTGAAACCCCCGTTTTTGACGTTACAGGGGTTCCTTATCACTGACATAAAAAAATGTACTGCTTAAAAAGTGGGGGTTGGGGGAAGGTGATTCTAAATGTTGTATCTTTGATATCAGTGAAACACGTTCTATTATTAAGAAGCTTCTGGTCCCAGTTATTACAGGAAATTTAAGTAACGAAAATCCGACGACAGTAGAGAAGAATGAATTCGGATATCACTCCAGTCAAGTATAGGGGAATTTAGCGTGGAACTTTAAAATTATCGATATGTCAAGGAAATATGTTTTTGAGAACGATAATTTGGTAGATTTTATACCTGCATTTTCATTTGAATTTCATGACCCGTGAAATGTACCCATTTCGCCGTCACTTTCAAAATGTGTTCTGCAGTTTGTGATGTTTTTCTGCAAATAAGCAGGACATAATTGCCTAAGGTGCTATCAGAGCTTTTTACAAAATTTTGAGTTTGTGCAAGAATTATGGTGGGTTGAAATGCTTACTATTTGTGCTCAACTTCTTGATATTTTAAAAAGATCCTAGTGGATAAAATCGAAAAAGTGGATCGTTAGCACCCTGTGGACTTTGTTTTTAGCACGCTGCAAGAGTTTAATTTGGAAATAATAAAAAGTGAAACGTAACCTGTGAAGTGCAAATCGGTTTTTGGGCGAAATTCGTCTACTGTTTCGTCCTGCCAGTCCAAGCGACGCGAACCGACGGTGCGTTCCGACTAATAAAAAATGTATTCAAATAATTTGATATCTTTAGTAAAATAAATTCAAGAACTCAAATTCAAATTCGTTTGTTCATGTCAATAAACACAATTATGTTTACAAGGGTACTGGTAACACTTGAACGAGGGTCATAGAAATATCTTATGCCCTCAAAATAAGAGGAAACAGTGAGGTAGTTTTTGCAAAGCAATAAACAGGTAAGCTTATACCTAGATTAAGTACATTTCTTGTCTACTGTAATAGGTAGATGGAGGCGATGCTGCTAGAAATGGATTTGTGCGATCAATAAACAAACCAGAAGATTAAACTGCCGTGCCCAATGATTTTTGTATTGCCTTTTTTATTGCCTTGCTAGAAAACTCTGTTGGGTATATGATGAGTTTACTAGAAGGCACCACAAAGTACAGTCCTGTGATATGGTAACTTGTTCGATTTGCAAAATCTCGTCGTCACTTTTTTCAAGTTTCCCTAAAAATTCTTGCTTAGCAACCTCCAAATCAATGTCGTTCATGTCAGGTTTTTGACAGAATTCGCCATAAAACTATTCATTTTCTTTAAACTCACTGCATTCGTAATCAAAATGGTCGCATATAACCTTTTATTGTCCATTATCAACCTTGATAAAAAAGGCACTCAAGAGCAATCACACCAACAAGAGTACAGCACAACAATTCAACAACACAATATCGACGAACAGTAACAAGGGGAGAAAAATACTAAATGATCACTTGCTGAGTACCAAAATAGGAAACGATTTACAGGCTAGATCGCTAATCGAAATCCGACTCTGTTATTATAAAAATTTACGTTGGTATGCACCCGCAGTCATCCTGTCTTAGCACGGACAACCGTCGTTTCCGTTTCACCCCTCAGGTATGTACCTCAGCAGATGGTGCTCGTGATTGTTGAAGCTCCGTTAAAAATTCAAATAAACCCAATTCTGCCTGCTAATAAAAAGTATAAAAACAGGTCTGGAATTCTCGGAACTGAGTTAGAGGCTGGGCCAACTTCAAATCCTAGTAAAACGTCTGTCGTCTGGCATGCAACGTTGCAATTGTTTTGACCAGTCTTCGCCGGCCTTTTACACGGGCTTTTCGGGAGCATTATTTTCAGTGTTTTCTAAGGGAAAATTCGGCCGCACCCGGAAAAGTGTGTTCGTGGCATGTAGATTAAGTGTTTGGTCAGCTTTTATAGTAGCTTGCACCTTTGATAACGGGAAGAATGAAGGAACACTTCAGATATACCGCGGACTTCTTACACGGGCTCTTCGGTAGCGCTAATTTCTGTGTTTTGAAAGGGAAAACTCTGTCGTACCTAAGAAAATGTGCTAGTGACATGTGGAATAAGTGCTGTGTGAGTGCTTGTAGTGATTTACACCTTTGGATTACGGGAATAATGAAGGAGAACCTCGCAGATAGGTACCGCGACACAGAAATGGCAGGGAAATGGTAAGTGCTGATTTATTTTATTTTTACAGGATGTGCACTTTTTTGCTTATAGTATGTAGTGTGCACAGAATCTGTTTATCTCAAAATAGTAAAATGATACATCAGAAAATCGTTATAAGGGGTATCGGGGTATCTACATGGGAGCAGGCAAAATATATTGGCGAAAAAAGCACATTGATACTTATCAGGCCTCCAGTAGATGTTTTGGACTTTCACTGCTAGCATATACCGAGTGTTTCAAATTCGACTTCACCATTGGTATCTGGGAAACGGCAAGCGTTATGTATCTATTAAAGCTTTTATGAATGTTACCTCTGCCTTCAACCGCCTGTACCCCTCCAGAAATAACTTCATTTGTTTTAACTGCAATAGTAAAAGTTTGAATTTAAATCTACTGTAAAAGGTTGCATACTCGGGGCGATCTTATTGTTAAAAAATATAATATGCTCCATTCGCCTCTCTTACATTGGTCATGAAATAGAATCACATATTTGAATAGACTAGTTAGTGACGTTTCGGCTGCTTCGGCGGCCTCTGTCAAAGAGCGAATCAAAATAATGACAAATAACTATCAGTTTTTTTTCAAAACTTACTTATTTTTCGAGAAAACAAGCCAGAAAGTTGAAATTTAGGATAATGGAATTGATGAATGAATACTATTTTTAAGTGTAGAAATTACATATTTCAAGAAGGCGGCTGGGCATTATACAGGGTGTAAACTTTATTGTAGTCATTATTGAAATGGGTAATAGGGGGCCAAAACAAGTCAAAAAGTTCATATGAGCCATGGTCCAAAAGTCAATAGATTTTTGTCTGAATGGCTTTATAGTTTACAACTTTAAGTGCTTTGTATCGAGCATTCTTACTAATTTTTATAATCTAACCTAAAACGTTTTTAAATTGGGTAATTAACAAATAAATGGCATTAAGTTTTTCTCAGTTAAGCCAAAATTTGTAGTCAGTAACTAAGTAAGCAATCCATCGCAAACGGTAACAGTGGTTAGTATGTTGTTTTGTTTTTGTTCGTGTACGTCGTCGTCTTGATTTACAGAATTCAAATCTTGCAGCTTAAATTTATCGCGACAGATTTCGCCAACGGGTACACCCAGACAGAAGGACATTTGTGCAAGTGTACCAAGGACTTCGAGATACATGAAGTGTTCGGCCCACTCATATACACACTCGTGAAAGACAGGTTACTGTAGAGCAGGAGGCACAAATTTTAAATATCCTTCAAATAAATGCAGATATCAGCACTCGGGAATTTGGCCGCCGCGTAGGACTATCGCATACCATAGTCCATAGAATCCTACGGGAAAATTTTCTTTATCCCTACCATGTACAACGAGAGCAGGCCTTGGTACCAGAAGACTATCCTCGCAGACTAACATTCTGTCAGTGGTTTTTGCACAAAAACATTGAAAATCCGGATTTTTTAAAAAACATTCTAGCGACGGACGAGTGTACTTTTACGCTAGACGGGATATTAAATTTCCATAATACTCACACGTGGGCCGAAGAAAATCCTCATACCATTCATTCGTGAAGGTCATTTCCAACAACGTTTTAAAATAAATATTTGGGCGGGTATTCTTGACGATCAGGTAATTGGCCTTTTCGAGTTACCCCCAAAGTTGTCAGGAGAAGGATACCTTAGCTTTCTAGCCAATAACCTACCAGAACTTTTGGAACAGACCTTTACAACGGAGACAGAATTTGTGGTTTCTTCATGACGGGGCACCACCACACATTTTTAGAGACGTCATTCAGTATTTGAATGATTATAGAATCGCTGGATCGGTCAAAATGCTCGTGATTCTCGAAAATAGCCAGCAAGATCTCCTGACCTCAATCCGCTGGATTTTTAGTATTGGGGAAAACTTAAAGGGATGGTTTATGGGGCTGGTCCAATAACAACTGAAGCACAACTTCGCGAAAAAAATTTAATGCGGCTGAAATAATAAATGGATAACTTCGAGGGCCTAGAGTAAGAAGAAACTGGGTTCGTCGTAGTGAAGCTTGTGTGGAAAGTGGAGGACGACATTATGAACACCTTCTTTAGATACAAAAAAGTGCAGTGTGAGTTTTAAAAAGAAAAATAATGCATGTATCAAAATTGTGTTTCCTATTTATAAGTGGATTTTTTTTGATACGCTCAATAAACTTCCACACACCAGGTGAAGCACTGAGACAGTTAATGGTAAGTCCGTTTTTTTTTAATTGTTTGCATTTTACGAGTACATTATCAAATAATGAAATAATACCTAAGAGCCAAAAATAACAAACTCCATCTTTATTTACACTGCGTTTTCTCTAAAAAAATGCCGTTTTGACCACCATGTTATATGAAACTGTTTGCTTCTTTTAACCCCCTCTATCACCCATTTAAATAATGACTATCATAACGTTTACACCTTGTATTTTAAATGGTATGAGGGGTCGCACAATGTAACATTTTACCGATATAGAGGATTTGATTGAAAATCGAAAAACAAATTTTGTCGAGTGATTACTCGTGTGATTATATCGTGACATTTTCATGTATAGTTTCGCGTTTTATAATTTTTTTAATCTACTCAGCCGCCTTCAGCCGAGTTTGAGAGGGGTTGGACAATCGAGCTGGATTTTCTTTCAGAGAAATCGCAATCGGGTGGATCGAAAAGAAGCTACTTTAATGTGATGTTATCTAGCGTGGTTCCTAGAAGGCCGAAATCGACAAGTTAGAAGTACTGGACGTCAAAGACAGACTACGGAGCGACATGATCGTTATTTGAGGCAACTAGTACTTAGATATCGATTTTCCACAACAAGGGCAGTTGCGATCCAGTGGTTTAGCGGTAGGGCTTAGATACTATGCTTTATATGAATATATTAGTTTGCTGTAGGAAACGTAATAGGTTGCTTATGTTGCAATTTGGTGCTAAGATATCACACCTGGTCGATGATGTGAGGTTACATTCCACTCTATAGTGTTCTAATAAAGGGCACTGCACTAATATGTGTTTGACACTGAGAGGAGTTTAACACACTTCACACATGGGTTTTGGTTCCTGCGTGATCAGATATGCATGGCCGATCTGGGTGTGGCCTAAACGGAGTCGTGTGATGATTGGTGTTTTCTGTTTGTTGTGTGTGTTGTTCATGGTCCGAATCTAGGTTTCAGTTCAAACAGCTTCGATGCGTTGTTTTGCTAGTTGGTATTCCAGGTTTGAATAGCTCTGTGTTTAAGGGAGATTTTATATCTGTCCCAGGGATGTCTGTGGTTGGTGTGTGATCGAAGTTTGTTGCTAGTTTTGCTTGATGGTCTGCTTTCTCATTGCCTTGGATACCAACGTGAGAAGGAACCCATACGAATACGACATCGAATCTGCTCAATTTGATGCACTAGGTGGTTATCAGTATATATATGCTCAATAAGTTGAAGCAAGCTTAGAGAATCAGTTATTATGAGGCTTCTTTGTCATGTTCAGGGATGAGTCGACTCCACAAACATTGAAGGCTCTATGAAACCAAATTCAGATGGCATGGGATACAATACACCAAGAAGACGTCAATATACAGTAATGGACAAAAGTATATAGACAAATTAATATTAATAATAACTTGTTTTATTAATACACCAACCCGTATACATAACTCCTTAGAGTATAATACTTATACATAAATAAATTCATTAGACTCACTTCAATAAAACATTAATTGAAAAAAACTGGAACTACGAAGGACAAAAATATATAGACAAAGCAAAACAATTATAGAAAAAAGAAGCAAAGTTCAGTGAATTACACACAACCATGTTTGTGTTATATTTTGTAGCATAACCATTATTATCAATCACCGCCTGGCATCGGCATAGATTGTAGAAGTTTCTTGATATAAGATTCATGAATCTGTCTCCACTTTTGCTCTAAAGCGGCAAAAACTTCATCCTTGTTTGAACAATTTTTATCTCGTATTTGCTTATCTAAGTATTCCCATAGATTTTCAATGGGGTTTATATCGGGAGACTGTGAAGGCCATTTGAGAACTGGTATTTTTTCATCCAGAAAGAATTTCTTTGCGAGATTTGAAATGTGCTTCGGATCATTATCTTGCTGCAAGATTGATCTTGGGAGCATATTTTTCTTCCATATAGGGTAACATGACATGCTTTAGTATGTCTGTGTATACAAACTTATCCATAATGCCATCGATTCTATGTAAAGGCCCCATCCCAAACCCCGAAAAGCGCCCCCAAACCATAACAGACCCGCCTCCATGTTTGACAGTGGGCAAAGTGTACTTGGGGTTCAATCTTTGTCCGCTAGGACGTCTAACGTAATGAACACCATCTGATCCAAACATATTGAACTTGGATTCGTCACTGAAACATACCCTCTTCCAGTCACAGATGCTCCAATCAAGATGCAACCGTGCAAATTGTAATCGGTCCTTACGGTTTTTCCTCGAGATTAGCGGCTTCTTACTCGGGCGACGTGCAAATAACTTCAAATCATTTAAGCTTCTACTTATAGTTTCCGTAGAAATACTGACAATTCCTTTTGTCTCGATTTCAGCTTTTATTATTTGGCTTGGGGTTTTAAACGGATCTTTTGACGAAATTACTTTTATTAATCTAACTAATCTAGCATTTAGTTTTCTAGGCCGACCACTTCTCTTAGATGCTTCCAATATACCTTTTTGTTTATATTTGTTCAATATTCCCCAAACTGCTTTACGCTTCAGCTTCAAATTTTTGGCAATGTCGACTTGACGTTGACCATCTTTGTATAACTCAATGATCTTAGTTTTCACATCGAAAGAAATTTCGCGGCATGGTCTTAAAATCACTGAACTTATTCCATAATACTTGATGAACACAAACTAATCCTCTTTTGACACGAAACTGTACTAAACTAATGTTGAAAAGAATTTGTCTACATATTTTTGTCCCTCATAAAAAAGTGCTCATATTCAGACTTGTATTGTGTTCATTGCAGATAATGTAAAAACAAGGAATTTAATTTTTCTACTAATAACGCATTTGTTTATGGAGAAATGAAGTATTCGTTTTCTAAAGGTATTTAGGTAAATATTCATATTTGTCTATACTTTTGTCCATTACTGTATATCTCATCTATTTGGAGTTAAAATTTTAATCACTTTCTATTCATCAGTAGACCTAAAAGTATGTTCCAAATTACAGCACTCCTAGTTGGTGTTACATTATCTATGTTATTTAACACATCATAGATTTCCTTGTACATTTGCCCTTACAATTTTACATCTTTTTAACACCCGCAGTTTTGATCTTGCGCTAGATTTTTTTATCTGAGATTTTAGTAGAATGCCCATATATCTGGGGTATCACATAGGATATCGATTGTGTGGTATTATATTGAGTGTAAACCAGTGCGCAATGGACATGACCAAATAAAACGTAATGCGATCAAGTGGTTCGTGTCTCGAGGACAGCAGGAACTTAATAGACTCAAGACCTTTTTGGTTGTTGGTTGTTGTGTACCCCATCACAATCGTGTACAATATCGCGGCCTAAAACAGCTTTCACTTACACTTTTGCGCATGAATTACCAAACGCCGCTATTTACACGGACCACTATCACGGACATAGCAACCACATTGACGTAGGCGAATCACCAACTTCAGTCGGGCTTACAAAAAAGTTCTTTTTCTAGAAGCGACAGAAAATTTATCTAATATCGAGCACGCAAGTTAACTCATTCCAAGAATCGCAAATGGTAGGTTTGTCGCTCTGGAGTGACAAAGTAGCAAAAACAGTCCCCCACCGACGACTAACGCATTTTGTGCTGTCAAAATGTCAGACGATATAATATGTTTAATAATGTGTATGCATGGTGTCATCAATGGTATAACTATGACATAGGAAATGCAGTTGTAGAAAAATTCATATTAAACCAGAATATCTACAATTTGAGAGAAAAAATTGTAATAAGCTGTTTTAAAACAAAACTTTTAGGGGTATATGAAACGGCCCCTCATCGAGAGATACAGAAAATTTTGCGGGGTAACTTCATTAAATGTCAAAGTTGCGAAAATCACTTTTTCGTGTTATATTCGAATTAATGGTGTAAGTGATCCAAAAATAGTTGTAGGGGATGAAAATACCTTTAAGATGAGACCTTACATGGGCCAATTGCTGTAGAGGTTAATTTGTTATTTAAAAAAATGTCAAATATCGTCGATTTCTGCACTTTTAGGCAGCAGTGGTGGCCGCAGTAGTAGACTCGTCGGTCTCCTGATCAGTCGCCGTGCGCTGTGCGGGTTCGAGTCCCGTCCCAGGAGAAATTTTTCTCTTGGCTATGGATGTTGTGATTGTCCGTAGGTGGTAGAGGGTCTTTGACTGTCGAACGCGGAGGTACCATCCGGCGGGTCTCGTAGGCGGAGCCAGAATGTGTGCATGTTGCATGCACACGTGTTCCCTCGCCAGAGTCCGTGTGGCGTCCCCCCTTTCCCATATATCCCCCTATAGCCCCACGGTACCAATGGGTGCTTAGGCCTTAGGCCTTCGTGGTAGTTGGAGTATAAAAAAAACTAAAATGCATTACGGTAAACCTAAAGTTTTTAGGTCTCTAAGTATGACAGCAACTGAAGATATTTTTATCTATTTAGGCAACCATGATGGCGAAGCCTAGACATGGGTTTGTTTAAAGGAATTAAGAGATATTTTTGATACGACTTGGTACATTTCTCAGAAGCACTAAACTAACAACTATAAATTAGCACTAACAAATTGATATTGGCGGTCAATAAAAAAACACATATTTTATGAGGATTGAACCTTTTCCAAGTGAGTCTTGTCCTAGATCACATTACTACATTGCTAAGTATCTACTGATAAATATACTATGTACGCGTATGTACATTTTATTTTCCCTATGACGCTGTGACTATGTAGTGCTGATGCATGTATCTAAACGCCCCCTGAACTACGCCCATGAACAGCAGTACCTTATGGACTTGGTCAATGTGAAAATTCAGATTGTAATTCGGTTACCATATGTTAATTTATTTTGTATTGTAACGCGGGCCAAAAATGTATCGCTCAGTGGATACCAACACCTTTCAAAGGAGTCAGTCCGATCAATCAAGAGCTTTTCGTTTTTTTCCTGCGATGGATTGTTTATTGAATAATGCTCCTTGCGAAATTTAGATTTTTTGTATAGTTTAGTAACGATAATAGACAAAAACTATATTTAATTTGAAATATGCCTATGTAACGCAGAGTATACGTGTGGTGATCTCCACGTACTGTCTTTTGCTTTTTTTCGTCAACGAGAGTTGCCGTAATATTTTTTGCCTGACGCTTTGGAAAAAGCGGTTAAGGTGACATAGTTCTCACACTTTAGACTGGCGCGCGTTTACAAAATGTGATTTTATAGTTTTATTTTTCGGTTGTACTCGTCGTTCTTGGAGGTGTCAAAATATAGATAAGAATGTCAGTAACGCAATCAGGTGGATTTAAGTAGATTCGCTCGGAACGAGAGTAGTTTTCGCGACCAAAAAATAAGAATCGAAAAAGGGCATACACACATATTAACATAGAATTAGAAATTCAGAATCATAACATTTTAGAATTATGTTAGTGAGCTCCAAAATATATATTTATACAGGGTGTTCCTTAATGATATGCGAGTATTTAAGGGTGTGAATCTACATGAAAAATTAATGATAGTTTGCTTTATAAACTCTGGTCCAAAAATGTTTAGTTACAAAAACTCGGGGTGTTGAAGTTTTAGTAAAAAAATGGAAATTAATTAATATTTTCAGAACCGCTTGAGATATTTCACTGATATTTAGTACGTAGTGAAAGTTAATAAAGTTACATATTTTTCAATGCAAAAATAATTTTTAGCTTTAACAGTGGCGTGCGTACGGGTATTGACTTCGATATTTTTTTAGAAAAAAATAGTACGCCAATGGTTTTTTGCCAAATAAAAATTATTTTTGAATTCCCCCTTCAATTTCAAACAAATAATCTCTCTTAAATTGTTTTCCTTCGATGCGCCATTTTTGAGTAAGAAAACAAAAACCGTTCTATTGTCTAACTTGCAAAATTATTATTAATTTAATTGGAAAAATTAAACACATTAGGGGTAAGGAACAACAACAACTGACAACATAAACATAACATTAAAACCAACGAAATGATTACAAAAATTGTACTTAGTATGCATGCTGTTGCCCTCCTTCTCATGGAATTGCGCACTCGTTGAAATATCCCTGGAGTGTTTTTTATTCTATCACAAGCTGCAACTATTCTTTCTCTTAATTCCTCTACAGTGTTAATGGGACTTGTGTACACTAGTATCTTAATATAGCCCCACAAAAAGAAATCTTAACTGTTGAGGTCTGGGGACCTTGGTGATCACTCTTGAGGCCCACCGCGGCCAACCCTAACGATTTGGATAGACAGTTTGTAAGTAATTACGAACACACGCCACTGTTAAAGCTAAAAATTATTTTTGTATTGAAAAATAATGCAACTTTATTAACTTTCACTACGTACTAAATATCAATAAAGCAAACTAACATTAATTTTTCATGTACATTCACATCCTCAAATATTCGCATATCATTAAGGAACACCTTGTATATATTTTGAAATATTATTTGTTAATTCAGCCAACAAAAAGATCGGTCAAACATTGGACATCCAAGGATAGTGAAACATAAAATCATAATAGGTATAAGAGTGATTACAAAGCAGTTGGAAGATATATAGGAGAGAAAGAATGTCTAGGTACAATATGGAAGGATTATATAAACGCGGATCCAAGAATGCCTCATTTCCGAGGCACTGTCTTTTGATGTATAAAATAAAAAACATATACTTCCCGCATAAAGGTTGAAATTTTGTTTGAAAACAAACATTATAGCCAACATCAAGTAAATTCTATTGCCAAGAATCGAGACACACCAAATCATTGATCTAAAATTAAATTGAAACAATTTTATTACTATAATGTGTAAAAAAAAAACACCAGAAGTACCTCACTGATTAAGAAATTTATACAAGTAGGAAGTGAATTGAGCCTACTACAAATTCAATTCCAAGCCGATACTACTGCCCTGATCAAGACATATAAAAGGTTAAGTTAAATACAATAATATATTTAATTCGAAGCTATTATGTCAGTACTTTTAATTGTTGTTCTCGCGCACAAGGGTTCTGGATTTATTTATACAGGGTGTTTCAGTTTATTATTGCATAACTTTAAGATTCGATAGAACTTTTAAAATTAATGCATAAAGTCTATATAAACATGGGTCGAAAAATGCGTGGCTTCCGAAATACAGGGTGTTTAAATTTACTTTCTAAAATAGTTTTTTTTAAATATTTCGAACAATATTTGATGTATAACAGTGAAAATTGGTATACAAGGGTTTTTTTGGTACGACAAAACGAACCATGGGCATAGTTTTACTGTAGCCGCTAGACGGCGCTCTCTACTGTACCTGTAGTGTATTAAAATTACCGAAATTTTTTTCTTAGTGCAATTTTTTGCTTTTTGAATAAAAAACTGATTCTTCGCACTTTTCAACATAAAAAAGCTCTTGTGTGAGTTTTCGTTATAGTTAGCCGTTTTTGAGATATTTCGATTTTTAAGGTTCGATGCATTTTTAATTATTTATTGGAAAATAATATTTTTTTTTACATTTTCGATTTGGGCACTACAGGTAATTAAGATGATCGTTTAGATTGTGTTTTCAAACACAGCAATAATTCCTAACTCCAAATAAACACAAAAAAACAGAATATTAATTTGTTTAATTTTCCAATATTATTTTTAACAAATTAAATTAATTATTTACAACTAAAATGCTATTGGATAGTTAGGACAAACATACAAAATCTAAAGTGGTTGCTCGAAATGTAAACCCAATTGTTCAATACACAATTCACATCTACGAATGATCGAACGTATTATTCAAATAAGGCCTTATTTCATCACATGCATTCCTGATTCTGTCTATTAGCATATCTCTTGTGGTTACGGGAGTCTGGTACACTTTTTCTTTTAGAAATCCCCACACAAAGAAATCTAATGGATTTAGGTCAGGGGATCGTGGAGGCCAGGCGACTGGTCCTCCACGGCCGATCCACCTTTCTGGATAATTTTCGTCCAGCCAGTTTCTAACTATTCTCGAATAATGATCTGGACAACCATCAAGCTGGAACCAGGCCAATCTTAAATCTAACATAACATCATCCCACATATTTGCATGTTCAGCCTTTAAAAATTCCAAGAAGGTCGCAGCATTTAACCTTGCAGGCAAAAGGTAGGGTCCAACTAGTCGATTACGGTAGATATCAATCCACACGTTCACACTAAATTCATGCTGAAAATTTCTTTCCCAAACTGCATGCGGATTTTCATGCGACCAAATATGTTGATTATGAAAATTTACCACTCCACGTCTAGTGAAGCATCACTCATCGGTCCATAAAACGTTACTTAAAAACTCCCTATTATTATCAGTTCTATCAAGAATCCACTGACAAAATGTGATTCTTAGTTCTCCGTCCCCTGGCTGTAGTCCTTGCACAGGTTGCAAATGGTAAGGACGTCTATGGCCATTTCTAAGAACACGGTGAACATGGCTTGCTGAAATTCCCAAGGCACCAGAAACTCTCCTAACACTTGTGGTCGGATCTCTATCAAACTCGAGCAGAATCATACAGGTAAATCTGCGCTGACGAACATTTATGTTTTGATCCCTTTGGAGATTTCCAAAACCATTTTCAATTATTTGGCGATGCACTCTTACAAATACTGAGCGAGTTGGATGTCGTCTGTTTGGAAATCTTCGTGCGTATTCTCTGGCTGCTTCTGCTGCGTTTCCATTCACAAAGCCATACACAAAATGAATATCCGCTAACTCTTGATTGGAGAAAAAAATGGCATTTTTATAAAACTTACAAAAAAAAACAGGTAAAATAAACTAAATTTCGTGCATTCACAATGGCAAAAAAACGTTTCAGGTTTCAACAGACAACAAAACTAACTGTCAACTAATTGACGTTTAACCTTATTCTGCTTTCAATTTCAAAAATATTTGCAGGCACAGCCTACTTCTAAAAATTATCGAGATACTGACTTTTTAACGTTATTTTGTCATAAATAATTAAAAATGCCTCGAACCCTAAAAATCGAAATATCTCAAAAACGGCTAACTATAACGAAAATCCACAAGAGAGCTTTTTTATGTTGAAAAGTGCGAAGAATCATTTTTTTTATTCAAAAAGCAAAAAATTGCACTAAGAAAATTTTTTCGGTCATTTTAATACACTACAGGTACAGTAGAGAGCACCCTCTAGCGGCAACAGTAAAACTATGCCCATGATTCGTTTTGTCGTACCAAAAAACCCTTGTATACCAATTTTCACTGTTATACATCAAATATTGTCCGAAATATTAAAAAAAAACTATTTTAGAAAGTAAATTTAAATACCCTGTATTTCGGAAGCCACGCATTTTTCGACCCATGTTTATATAGACTTTATGCATTAATTTTAAAAGTTCTATCGAATCTTAAAGTTATGCAACAATAAACTGAAACACCCTGTATGTAAAATATGTTTTTTGTATCAGAAATGCATTATTTGTATAATGCAAATAAGTATTATTTTTATAATTATTATAGTACATACAAAAATAGTTGAACAGCAGCTATGATTTGACAAATGTTTGCACACTTAACGTGCACATCACCTACAAAAAATATTGCTGTTTTTGAATCTCCCCCGTATAAAAATAAGAGTCTTGCTTCCTCGGTATCGACAAATAATAATCATTTTTCCGTGATTACTGCTGTTATTTGCTGATTAGAAATAAAAGATGAACGTAAATGTTGTACTCGAAGTACCGTCAAAGTGGATTACAAGAGGACAGATATACCTACATAAGTTATTAATAGATAAAGGTGCGGGGTTATATAATAGCAGTTTTTCATAAAATATTACAAGAATTCGGGTGGATGTCAAGAAAGATTTCTTAGCCTGCTTAAGGTGTATAATCTATGTTCAGGAGCTTGCGATGTAGTAAGCCATGTGAGGAGCGTGGGTTTTTGGCGCGAGATATTTTAAAAAATCAGGTGTGCGACTTTCAGATGCTTTTGCTCAGCAAAAGGTCAGGACAGTTTCATTGAATATGATTAAGTGTTATGTGATATGATGTGAGACCAGGGTGTTATGGAATCTGACATACGCATAAAGTTGGTATCTAGTTATAAAAAGCATCTTCAATAGATGTACAAATATGCTAGCCTACTCGTAACAACTCCAAGAAAATTTAAAAGCCTATGAGCGTTTTTTTTGCAGCCAACGACGATTTCTGATTCTCTTGATAAGGTTGTGAAAAACGTAAGCAACAACCCTAAGAAAAAAGATACAACTAATTTTTATGAACAACTTCTAACATAGACTAGGAATTCCAGAGGAGTGTAAACTATGCATTTTACGATGGAATGATGTTTTCCAGGCTAAATTAAATGTCCTTTCATGTAAAAATATTATACAGCGTGCGGCAGAGAGGATGGACGGTTTTAAAAAAATCATAAAATAGTTAATTTTTACTCGAAAACAAATTTACTGATGAAATCAGGTTCACAAAGAAATAGCATTTGAAGCAGTCAAGTGTGGAAAATCACATCAGGCATGTGGTGGCCGAAATCGTTGATGCACTGCTGGAGGCGTTCTTGGAAGTTAGCGTAGACTCTCTCCAACATCGCTCTCTCAACTTGGGCGACTTCCAAGCGAATTTCGCCCTTCAATTCGTCAAGAGTTCGGGGCTTGTTCGCGTATACTGTAGCCTTGAGGTGTCCCCATAAGAAAAAATCGCATATGGATAAATCTGGCGACCGAGGAGGCCAATGAACATCGCCAAACCTGGAAATAAGGCGACCAGGGAAGAGAGGGCGGTCGCCCCATCCTGCTGGAACCACACACGTCGGATTGGAACACGTCGCCATCATAATTCAGGGAGAAAGAAGTTGGTGATCATGTTGACGTAGCGCACTGAATTCACGGTAACATCACGACCATTACCGTCTTCGAAGAAGTAAGGGCCAATGATGCAAGTTTGCGATACAGCGCACCAAACCGTTACTTTTGGGCTGTGCTGCGGTCTTTCGTGTAACTGTTGCGGATTTTCATTATCCCAATAACGACAATTCTGCTGGTTAACCATGCTGTTTAGGTGAAAGTGGGCTTTGTCACTCATAAACAAAATGAGGTTCTCATTTTGATGGATCAGTGCTTCCATCTCACGTGCGAAGTTCATTCGTTGTGCGTAATCTCCGGGCTGTAACTGTTGCACTATGGACAATTTGTAGGGGTGAAAGCGGAAATCCATATGCAAAATTCGCTTTACCGAACGATCACTAAGGCGAAGTGCAGCAGCATGTTTCCGGGCAGATCGAGTCGGACTGCGAAGAAAGACTGTCGAACGCGTTCAACATTTTCAGGAGTTCGAACTGTTCGCGGCGCTCCTCTTGGTCTTCTGTTGATCAGTTCACCACGCCTGCGAAGGGATTCAACCCAACGAAGGATGGTGTTTCGAGAGGGAACAGCTCTATTCCGATGAATGTTGAAGTGGCGACGAAACTCACGCTGTACGACGATGACTGACTCATTATTTCGGACGAAACAATCATAGGCGAAAACGCGGTGCTCCACCGTCCAAGGCTCCATAACGACAACTGGTAAAATAATGCTAGGATCTCACGAGTCAAACGGCACCCTCCCCACCTCTCTCGTAGACGGAGGCGGAGAGTACTACCCATCCCAAAAACGTACGTCCTCTCTGCCGCACCCTGTATAAGATAACTTTTCTAATGAACACCAAAGCAGGACAACTATGAACTATAGGTACAATAGTGGAGTGGTATGAGATGACAAAAGATGCGATTTTTTCAAGTTGCTGTAGCGGTTGATGTTTTACTGTGAAAGTGGTAAAAGTCGTCGATTTCCAGATCCGTCCAAAAAATGCATTTAAAAGTATCCCTTTCTGCAAACGTTATTGTCTTTTTTGACAAGTTGTAACAACGACACAACCGCCGCAGGATATTGAAGCTATTGCCTCACTTCTAGGCCTGGCAATATTGAACATGTTTTTTAGTAACGTACATATATACCAAAGCTTTAAAATATCCAAGATATTAGGTTCGAAAACAAAATATACAGACACTATTTAGACAAACCGAATTCGAAAAACCCGATTTAATATGGGCATCCTCACGGTCCTATTGATATCCCGCGAGGGTACTCACAACGTCGCCGTAGTCCTGGATGTTTGTTTCATCAGAGCTACATATTATGTTTGTTTATATCATGAAAAACCGTCTGGTTGAACACAGTTGAAGACCTAGACAGTCCCAAATGTTGCAACTCGTGTTTTTTAATCGAACCTCAAGCAGTGTTTGCAAACAAATATGTGACAGTGCAATACTTGAAATGCTTCAAATGAATAATGGGTATTTTCCTTAAATTTCTTTTTTACGTGATCCAACAATTTTTATTTTTTCGTGATGGACCACCTATTTATTTTCAAAAGTATAGTCTCAATCTAATCTAGGAATAAAAAGAGTTGAACGCCACTGTCCGTAGCATTTATGTGTTACAGTGATTTTCAACGCCTTTTGCAGATTATTTATTCCGTACTTTCATTTTCAAACATTTGCAAATAAACCTTGAAATCCACTGGACTGTATCCATTTACCATTTGCAACGTGAATATGGAAAAATTGATAGGTATGTATATAGATATGTGTTTCTTGCAGAGGCTTATCAGAAGTGTGACATTGGAACTTTGAAAAATTACAGCCCAGAGGTTCGAGTTGACTATTATAAATAATAAATTGTTATTAGAAATAATTTTACTAGTTGATCAATTATCAATTTGCTTGTTATGCACTGTTGTCCTAGAAGTTAACGACTATGCTCTATTTCGAGGTTATATTACAAATATCTATTTGCATCATGTTCATGCTTTTTGAGTTTTATTCTTTGTTTTAACAGCCTGAAATTTCCTACAATTCAAAAATAAAACAAAGCCTCACTATAGGAAAGCGTTGACACTGATACGGAACAGTTGAAATCTAGAAATATCCTAGCCTTTCTGAAGGACAGAAAAGACTATGAAAATCAAGGAGGTCATAAAAACGTCCTTCGATAATTGTAGGAACGACTGACGATACGGCCCTTAGATTTACATGCATTGCAAATGATAGTGTTTATTAGAAACACAATTGCAAAAACATTAGAATTATACAACAGTTACTGAGAGAAACTGTTATAGAATCGTAACGAACGTATTAATTTGAATTCAATATTCGCTGACCGATTCCAGTTTTAGAGATTGTAGTTTATATTCAGCGATTACGGTTATAATTTTATAAGATTAGTAAGATACTTTTACAAGCTGTTCGATATTATCAATATTCGAACGTAATACTTTCATAAAAATCGCTATCTTGTTCATATTTACTCCTGGTTTAAAATCCTTATTTTTTATAATTGACCCACCACGCAGGCCTAAAGCCTAAATACTCGGCTATAGGGAAATACAGGGAAATGGGGAAGTCATACGAACTCTAGCTGGGGAACACGCGTATACACCTTGGGAAAAACCATTATTACACATTATGATGAGGAAGAGAGATGGAAATATACAAAAGTATGTAGGTGCGTGAAAGACACTCGATTGTAGGATCCTATCTGGCAGCGTCGTAAAGTAGAAGAGTGATAAAAGAGAGAGATGGCAGAACGGGCGCTGGCGCCTACCGCTTAGACGGATGCGCTCAACCAGCGCCACCTTCAACTTAGTTGAAGGTGGCGCTAGCTCAACAAATGCGATTTGTTTTTCCCATTTGCAGAGTTGCCGATACCAATATGTCATATTTCTAAGAAATCTAAGTCTACCCAAATTTCGGAAAAAATAGCTGCGGATTCCACATAAGAGTATTCCAAAAATGAAAAAAGTTCAAACTATTAAAATTGTATTAATGTTTCATGGTTCAAATCATATTTTTCATGTTTGTATATTGTTGTATAAATGATTTTGTAATCCCTATTCTTGTTGCCAGTAGAGATACAACAGTATTGAGAGAAATCATGGACCGCTAGATAGGGCTACAACTGCCATATGACTATCAAATAGTAGTGATAAACAGGGTTTGTTTATAGCACAGTTGCCTGGTGTGGCGAATTTGCGCCATAGGGGCGATTTGACAACTTTGAAGGACAACTATAACGGTTACTATGGTGCCCGGTGTTCGGGAATCTGGCAATACCTGATGATTCCTAACGTTTATTACGCCAGATTGTTTGCTGACTTGCGCAGTACAACATGACAATCAACGTGACTGAGCACCTGGTAACCCTGGTTTAAGGTGTTATATTTAAAGAGCTTGGGGCAGTTAGGTATCTAGGTCACATTTTTTAATGTATTTCGAGAAATCCGTAATGTTGAGTAAATACTAGATCACGTTTCTTGCTTAGTTTGCTGAAAATTCTACAATAGACGTACATTTTGAGAAACAGAGATTTGGTGACGACAAAATCGTAAAAATATAACGCATTTTCATAAAATAATTTCTTTGTTGAAAAGACTGTGGCTTGATGACCCATTGAACGAGTATAGTGTCCCGCTCCGCTTTGAATATTCGAAACACTATACTCCAGCAGCATTCAGCTTCAATGTTATCTTTATGAAGTTCTAACGTCTAGGCCATGCTGATTAAAAGCTTGAATGAATCAACACTTAACTCTAAATTCCCCATAATTCGGGAAGCTCTACTCAAATTGGCAACACAGCGTATCTGCCTATTATTCTCATTCGTGATACAGGTCTGCGGTTAACGGTAGGAAATATGTACGAATAGCGATGAAAGTAGACGAGCCGATGCGCTGTTGCCAAGAAATGATTTCTCATGTATAACAATGGTTTTTCCTAAGGTGTATGTGACATGCACACACTCTAGCCGCACCTTATTAGAGATCCGCTCGGTGGTGCTTCCACGCTCGGGGCTCTAAAACCGTCTACCATCTACGGACAATCACAAAATACATATCCAACATCCAAAATATCTGGGTTCACCATCGAGCTTTGCCTTAATACACAGGAGCGTTGAACTAGACTTGCTCTAGTTTAATGCCGTTATCTGTTAACAAACCTTGATTCAAACTGTCATACAGTCATGGGCTTCACAGAATGT
This sequence comes from Acanthoscelides obtectus, assembly GCA_963669975.1. Taxonomy (NCBI): domain Eukaryota; kingdom Metazoa; phylum Arthropoda; class Insecta; order Coleoptera; family Chrysomelidae; genus Acanthoscelides; species Acanthoscelides obtectus. The sequence continues at coordinate 17,825,151 of CAVLJG010000002.1, forward strand.
TCGGCCAGGAGGAGAGAGGGGGGGAGGGTTGATTAGACATGTGTATGCTGTGAAAGTCTTTTAGCCGCCAAAAGTTTTTGAAGAGAAATTTAGTAATCCTAGTAAATAAGCAAAATTGCAGATGACCATGATAGTGTTACGATATGTGGGCCTACATTTATGAGGTCACACAGTCTGATGGTGATCGCATAGAGTTTTTGTTTTATAAATTTACTTGTGAACGTAGTCCGCTTAAGGATTATTTTCAGATAGAAGATATACCGTGCTTTTTAGAAAGCCCCTCCCCCTACTTATTTTTTGAACAAGTGTGGAAGCTGAAATTCGATGTAATGAAGACGGTACATGAATTAACATTGCCTTAAAGGGAATGGGGGTTTTGTGATATCCTCTTTTGAAGCTCCTTATCAGAATTTGATAACTCTATAATATAAGATTACCATCTGTCATTTTGAATGATAGTGATTTTATGCTCAGGGATTATAGAGTGCTGATAAGTAACCTTTCCGCTTGTGCTTACAGAGGCGATAATCGAAACTATTTGAAAAGCTTGTAGTTTTTGAAAGGCAATGGTGACACTTTGGTACAAGATTCACTTAATCAGAAACAGCGAATGCAATGAATTTATAACAAATCAACTGCACGTTTATAGTTGTTAGGTAACTGTCGACTAAACAATTAATTGAGTTTTTACAATTCGCTGAGCATTTCCATTATTCGGAGCATAATTTATACCGAATTACATAAATTCATATTTTTTTTCGTAACTTTCGAACTCAAGACACGTGTTTTTGTTATAAACCCCGATTGAGTTCTTTGGCAAACTGTACATTCTAAACAGCCAAAAATTCACCCTGATGTATAAAATACTGATTAAGCGGATTTTCTGTCAGATTTATACTCGTTGCTTCAGAAAAACGTGACAACGTTTCTAAAGTACAGCAAAAAAAGTTCTTTTAAACATGGAATGTCCCATTACCAAGATAAGGGTTTTGCGAATTTCTACGTCACTGATGAGACTGAGTAAGAACAAAACAAAGTTTTCAAATAACGCTATGTACAATTTTTTCTGTCACACTTTGACATGGTTACAAAGAAGAATGGGTTGAGGTCTTTTGAATGGAATTTAACTCAAATATTTAAGCTAATTTTTCTCCAAAAAGAGTAAAAGTGATCATCTCATTCAAAAATGCTACGGTTTTCTTACAAAAGTCGGTGTCGTAGACAATAGTTTTCTTTTACTACTCACGCATACTGACGAAGAAGCATTGTAATCGCGAAAAAATTCGTAAATGAGTTTTTTTATTGTATGATATTACATCACAAAAAAGAATGTCACTCATTTCCGCCGATCTGTCTGTCTGTCCACAAATCCTTGGCCTGTATATAACTTGGAAAGTACTGCTCGGATTTGGATAAAATTTCCTCACAAAATTACTACTATATAAAGGACGAAAAAATTGGTCTAAATCGTTTCAGAGGATTTTAATCATTTTTGAAAACACTTTTACTAAATAAAAATTGGAGGTGGTGGTTTGTCGGGGGCTGAGGCACATCATAGATTTCCCCTTACATCTGCTCTTAGAACTTAAGATAGACAAATGGACACGCAACTCTACGTCTGCTCTCTGGCTTCACTGGTCAGCGTGCCGGGTAACTTCATTAAATGCCAAAGCCTAATTTAATCATATCAAAAGCATTAACAAATCTAAAATCTTTACAATAACAGATTAAGCCCTACCGCAAATATATAACATTTCATTTTGAAGGTTTTTTTTCATTTCCTAGAAATCTGTCTTTAATAGGTGATATTTGTAACTCTGAAGTATAATAAATATGTTATCTAGCAAATTGTTGTATTTTTCTATCTCTTTCATTTGCCCTCCAAGATAATTCCGATGTAAAATCCGTCTATGCAATACTTAAAAAAAAAACTACGATCGAAGGTTCTGTAATTGAATAATTATATATTGTTTGTTAATTGTTATAAATTGAAGCGAAAAAGATTACTGTGATAGCATAAACTTTGACATATTTACAAGGCACTATAAATATAGGTAGTTGAAAGGTCTCCACTGTGGAGCATACGTAGCTATTCACTCTAGAAAAAAACGTCCACTCCTACCATTTAGTATGCCTCTAGGCCGGTAATATATCGCATACAAAGTTAATATGCTCTCATACAGTGTCTCAAATACGCTATTTGCGGTATAGTACAGTCACTTTTTGAATATTTACGTAATCGTGGTACTGAATATGGGTTTTAGCCTCCCTACTTCTCACTCGAATTCCGATATACAGGGTGACGGGAAAATAGATGCGGAGCCGGTGGGGGGACATAGTACAAGCCAATCTGATTCGATTTTACTATAGGAACTACTGTCCGAAAATTAGCCGTTTTCGAATTATACTAATTTTTAAGATTTTATAAAATAAAAATAAAAAAATAAATAATAAATTAACGTCCTTTATACGTTTACTAAGTCATAAAACTTGAAAATTGGGTGTTTCATTTGATTTGTTTTTTGTTTTACAATAAAAATATTCTAAAATACGAAAATTGATACTCATATGTACATTATTGACGTTATCTCATACAGCAAACTTCAAAATATACTAAGTGACATATAAATCCAAACACCCAGTTTAAATGGTTTTATTTTAATAAAAGTTGGTGAATGTATTTATCTTACTGTAAATAACAAGTGAAAAAATTGTCAGCCTTATCAGTTGGACATTCCGGTTTTTATACTGCTTTTTTTTAATTCACTAACGCTCTAAAAATGAATATTTCAGCCGCAGTAAAGAATCAACGTTGGCGGATTTTGGTTCTTGACATCCTTTACGATCGGTTACGATGCCTAGAGTACGGAGACCTGTACGATTTCGTCAACTTAGTGAGTTTGATAGGGGCCGTATAGTGAGACTTCGGGAAGCTGGACTTTCTTTTCGGGCAATTGCAGTTAGAGTGCAAAGAAGTGTAGACACTGTAGTTAGGTGTTGTCAGGCATGGCTTCGAGAAGGCTGTACGCAAAGAGCAAGGGGCACTGGTCGCCGCCGTAGAACAACAGACCGTGAAGATCGCCGCCTAAGATTATTGGCCTTAAGGGACCGTTTCTCCACTACCAGGTCCATTGCAAATGAATGGTTTGCAGAACACGGAATACCTATTGGCATGCGAAGTGTTTACCGACGAATGAGAAGTTTTGGCTTGTTTTCATACCGGCCACACTGGGTCCTCCCTTTAACTCGAGAACACCGACGTAATCGCCTTGAGTGGTGCAGACAACGGTCACTCTGGGATCAGGAATGGAACAGTATTGTCTTTAGTGACGAGTCTCGATTTTGTTTAGTGCCAGGGTTAGAAGGCGACGTGGTGAAAGGAGGAATCCACAGTTTTTTGTTGAAACACATGTTCATCACACTGTTGGAGTTATGGTTTGGGGTGCTATAGCTTATGGTTCCAGGTCACCTTTAATCTTCATCAGAGGTAACATGAACGCGCAGCGTTATATCCACGAAGTTCTAGAACCCCATCTTTTACCCTATCTTGACACCCTGGCAGATCCAACTTTCCAACAAGATAATGCCCGACCACATGTTGCAAGAGTCACAATAGACTTCTTTCAACATAATGATGTCACATTGTTACCATGGCCACCAAGGTCTCCCGACTTATCCCCAATTGAGCACGTGTGGGATATGATGGGTAGGAGATTGGTCAATTTGCAACGTCCTCCTCAGACTCTAGAAGCACTTCGAGAGGAGTTGGTGGTTGCCTGGAATGAGATACCACAGGAGGACATTGACCACCTGATCAGAAGCATGCCTAGGCGCGTTGGAGAATGCGTAGCAGATCAGGGTGCATCCACACATTATTAAAGGTCAAAGGGCTTTAAAGCAGTGCAATCATTTTGAAATTTTTATCATTTACTTATTATGCTTCATTAAGTACTTATACAAAATTTTATTAAAATAAAACCATTTAAACTGGGTGTTCGGATTTATATGTCACTTAGTATAGTTCAATTTTTGTTGAAAAAAATATTCGTTCATCTCAAAAACGCAATTTACTAGAAACAATCACCTACAAATTTTTCGTACAAAACAATTTAAAAGTTTTTTTGATAAAGACGGCATAACAAACTACCATAACGCCTTCCATTGGCGTGAACGTGCAGTGAGAAATCCTCATATGAAGAGACCAAAAGGATCTCAAAGGCGATTTTGTCTGAATGTCTGGATGGGCATTATAAATAACTGTTTGGTAGGGCCACATTTCCTACCCGACAACTTAAATGGAGAAGCCTACGAAAATTTCTTAAGAAATGTTCTATTTGAATTACTTGAAGACGTGGCTACACACAAGACACAGAATGATTTTTCAGCATGACGGGTGCCCAGCACACTCTGATTAAAATCTTGTACCCACAATAGAAGACCTCAGAAACAGGATAATACATGCAGCACAAGAAATTGAAGCCTCTCTTAGGAATTCGGCGGTAGTAAGATCAGCTGTCATAAGAAGGGCACGTGTGTGCATTAGAAATAGAGGGCGCCATATTGAAAATGTATTATAAGAATGAAAAAATGTAGTTTCAAACAAATTATCTTGTATTAAGGTATGATTTTGTAAGTGTAGTATTTTATTGCTTCTTCCTTCCTCCTCTTATAATAGTCATATTTTTGCCAATTCTTAGTCGATTTGTGATTTTTATACCTCATTTGAAAGGTAATGAAACGTAGATGTTTTCTAATTATTTTGTACGAAAAATTTGTATGCGACTTTTTCTAGTAAACTGAAGCTTTTGAGATGAACGAAGATTTTTTTAACAAAAATCGAACTATTTTGAAGCTTAGCGCATGAGATAACGTCAATAATGTACATTTGAGTATCAATTTTCGTATTTTAGAAAACCAAAAAAAATCAAATGAAACACCCAATTTTCAAGTTTTATGACTTGGTTAACATATAAAGGATGTTAATTTTTTAAAATCTTAAAAATTAGTATAATTCGAAAACGGCTAATTTTCGGACAGTAGTTCCTATAGTAAAATCGAATCAGATTGGCTTGTACTATCTCCCTCCACCGGCTCCGCATCTATTTTCCCGTCACCCTGTATACAAGATTTTGGAAACAAAACGCTCTTTAATATTTCTTACAACAGCTCGACATATTTAGGGCAAAGCGTTGAGACAAGGGGTGAATAGTAAAATGACAAACATCGTAGATCAAACCGTATTATTCAAATCCTGAAAAAATATAATGAAATAAAAAAAGGCCGAGATGGTAAGACTTCAAATAACCAATATTGACATTCTCTCTGTGTTATAATTCTTCCTTATCTGTAGGCGAATTGCAGATCCTAAACCAATATCAATTACAATGAAGTAATCGAATATATTGTCATTCAACATTCGTACCAAATGAAAGCTAGTTTGGATGACGCAACGTCTGAAACTTATCTTGTGGTGCTTTAAATTTTACACGTCCTTCCTGCCCGACCAACAGTTTTGTAACAATGCCTGTTTAAATCATTTATACATGGTGATGCAGAAGTTAAACTACAGTTCAAAAGTTTCCGGACACTTGAAGACTTTTACTTTAAACCAGCGGAAGGAGGGTGAAACAGAGAAAGAATATTTCAATATAATACGATAACTATTTATATTACTTCTTAGGGGACATAAGTCTCAAATAAAGACAGGAAACGCTTTTACTAAGATCCTATTTCAAGGGATTGATATACAAAACACATGTCAACATAAAAATCGGTATAAATCAATAAACAGTTGTAATGAGACTTCAACTTTTGTTTTTAATGTGAGCGCAGTAGAGCAACACTTTTACGTTTTGTGTCTTAGTGTGTTTTATTATACATTTAAAGTAGAAAGTGTTACGACCATGCGGTCGGATAAAAATAGGTACTTATTTAAATATGGGCAAATCGATTAAGTACTACAATAATAAAAAAAAATGTCAATGAAAGTATAAAATGCAAAATTGTTGTCATTTTGTTTACTATTTATTGTTGGAAAAACATGTTCCCGTCTTGAAATCATCCAAGGAATCGGTTCAACATCATACGCGTACTTCCGAAAAGGTCTGATAAATGGCTCTTCAAATCACTTATCGTAGTTGAAATGATTATTCCACCAGCTCTCTTGCTATTTTTGCGTTTATTATAATAACTGTTCTTCATCACTTTCATTTCATGTCTTTTGCCAGCTGTTACTTTTAATATCGACGGTAATCAATTCAAGTAGAACAGTGGTCATTTCCTAAATATCACTTACAATAGATATCCGATGAACAATTTTACCAAAGCTGATTCGATCTGTAACGTTTTCCACGGTTCAAACCTAATCATTGTTATTTGTCTAAAGTCAATCGTATTCTCTCAATTTATGGTAATCGAAATTATACCCCTGGAGCTAAGCTTAGAAGTGATATTTATGAATTGCTGTAATTGTAAATGTCAGGAACACAGTTCAAAATTGTATCTAGGATTTGATTTTGTAACGTACGTTACGGTCTGTCTCAATTTTAACAGTTACGTATAAACACACAAACACGCTGAATAACATAGTAAAGATCAAGTTTTGAGATTAACAAGCGCTTTAGTGCAGTATTTTTATTTTTATTTGGGCGCTTTATTGGAATTCGTGTACATTACATACTTTAGTGCAGAAGTATGTCAATTTTGGGCAAGCAGTTATTTACCCTCAAGCGCCCAACACCGTGGGACATAATATGTATAGAAACTTTATTAGGTTTAGATATTTTACTATAAACTAATAGCGCTAACTGAATCTCGTCGCTTGCCCTTCTGAAATTAATGAATATAGAAAACATAAAATATGAAATGAAGCAGAATGGCCGAGTAATAGGATTTAAAGTTTTATGATTCCAGGTTTCGGGTAATTCAAAAATTATAACAACACGGTGAACCATACATATGGATTATCTGCTAATTTTCAAATGTCAATGCTCACCTGTCAAATTGACAAGATATGCGATTAGCGAAATACTATTCATATTTATTTAGACGTTTCTTTAGTTCTATTCGCATCGGAAGGGGAAAAGCTACTTTTAAATCGGGCACTGTGGCTAGTAATGGTGATTTTCAAAGTTATTAGTGAACTAGTAGGGTAAGGTTTTGGAAGCTTGAATAGAAGTTTTTTCAAGTAATAAAAATATGGCATCGTTAATAAACGCATTAGCTTCAATTTCATTGTAAGAGTAACAGAAACCATGTTTTACCTCAAAAATACACACTACGTACATATGACGGTTTTTCATATTTATTACAGTTAAAATAACGACAATTAGATTGAAGGTTCCGATACTTTTTACAATGTTAAACGGAAACATTTTGAATGCCAGAATTTCCTCATTTCTCTGGCTATAAAGCTGAAATGTGCCAAAGTCATTTCAGCTATATAAATTTTATGGATTCCCATTGAAATAGAAAGTTAATGCATGGTAAAAATGTTTTTCATTCATAGACAAAGCGAGGCCAGGCATGTATATTGACATTACCTAAAAAGTTTTTTTGCAAACCACACCTCAAACATACTTGGCATGTAATGTAAAATTTCATTAGAAATTTATTAAAGCTACAGGTGCCTCTGTGTTACGCGTTGTAGTGATGTTTTTAAAGGTTTTTTATGAAATTTTCTATAATAATATAAAATATAATATAAAATTGGTCCACTGAGGGAAGAGTTAAAAGTCAGCGTAATCAAAAATATATTTTTTAAGCGTATCGAAATTGAAAAAATAACCCAAACTTTACTCTTCGACGTTTCCCACTTTTTTCATTCCTTCAAAGTAAAGCAATAAGATGCTCAAGAATTAGGTGAGTCTCATTTTAAAAGCTAAAATGAACATGTTTGCTTTCCGTCTCTGTAACCATGACCAACCGCAGACAGCGATGATTCGTATTCGTTAGCAACTCATCAGTGCCGTATAGGTCTATTCAAGGAGGCTGACGAACGGGAAGCAAACAAAGTAGGTATGGTATTTTGAAAAACGATCCCACCCACCAATAATTTGAAAAGCTGATCTTCATCGTCATCCCATACGATGAAGATAACGGCTGACACCTACGTCTCTGGCTCGCAACTGTGAATACTTGTTCTGACTCCTTGACAGGTCGACTTTAATAGTTGTACGAAATCTGTCTGTGCAAAGCACAGGACGTCGAGGAGTTATGAACCAGGGCGTATTCTATCATCTTCATCGTATTAAACGAAGATGAAAATCAGCTTGGCAAACCATTGGTAGATGGCGATCGTCAGATTTTCACAAACTTGCGGGTATTTTCCAAATTATAGGAATCTCTAACGAAGGCAAGAGTTTTATAAAAATAACTATTTTTTTCTCAACTTCATCAATGATTTTGGCTCTCAAAAATATGTTTATATCACTGCGCGGGAAGCACTAAGTACTTGACTTAATTTTTTCTAGTGAAGCACAGCTGTTATACGTAATTATATGTTTTATATTTCTACTTGCACCGAGTTGAACAACACTTGACGCAGCACATAATATTCCAGAGAATTACGACACTTTTATTACCTTTGCCTTATATGACCTATGAACACCATGATTTATGCTAAAATGTAACCGATGCCATGATGTACAGGTGCACAATGAACGGGTTCTACCCATACATGAAGGCATATAAATTGTATATGCGATTCGCCCTACGATCTAGTACCAGCGATATAGTAAACAAATGATTAGTGATGGTAAAAGATTTTGCAGTGGTATCTGATTATTTATTACTTAAGTCATTTTAGAATGGGAACATTAGCTGAATAAACTCATAAAAGTTCATGGGATGATACATTTGGATGATTCTAAAATGTACGTGTCGAATTTTCTCAAGAGATTTTAACAGAAGGGTAATTGTTGGATGGGTTGAAGCCCTATTCCATCTACGGACTTGAAATCCTTCGGCATTTTAGTGGAAAATCTGTAAAAGCTATTAATGGATGTAATTTAATAAGAGATGATCGTCTTGTATTTTGAACGCGGTGTATGCATTACATTCCACCTGAAAATAGTAATTTTGAACTCTAACATTTGTATCCGGTTTATAATTTTTCAAGGTTGTAATAGATGATTTTATTAGCTACGATAACATATAGAAAGAAATGACGGAACTGAGGACCAACAAGCATGTTCGCTGATCCCGCTGTCGCAGGTCCCTCGGATATATTATTACACTATACCCCAGCGTATCCTGGTAGCCACACCAACGATACAAGAAACCTTGCTGCTAAACTATCCAGAGCCTCCCTGCATTGTAATACAAGGCTCGAAGTGATCTTATGGGCACTTAGTGCCTTGATTGCGCCCTGGCTATCAGAGCACATTTTCATTCTTTCCCTAGACCCACCCCGCTCCAGGAGTAGTAAGAGTGCAATAATTTTACAATTGTACAAATTGTACATATTATATAACAAATTACCTTATGATTCTGAAACAGAGCTGCTGTTTTCCCTCTAAATCTCAGTTGACATTAACTAGCACACTTTTATAAATTGATTTTATTATTACTGGGAATACTTCCCAGGGTTTTTTGCAGAGGTTCCCCAGCAACTATATTTTATTGTTTTGTGCCATGCACCTTTAAATACTAGAAGGTGCGCTTCTGGGAATTTGCCCTATTCAAATATAAAATAGAGAATAAGTGTGAATCACAGTCAATTGAACCAAGGGCTATTTTCGGAAGCAATAGGAACATGAAAAAAGGTTTTGGTTGCTTGGATTGTCCGTAGCAACAAAGCTTTTAAGCTTTGTATGGATGTTTTTCTAGTCGTTTGAGAATACAAAAAAAAATAATAACGAAAATAAAAAAAATTAAAAACTTCAATAGAGGATTATTTTGATCGCTGCATATCTTATAAAAAAATATTATTTTTTTCATATTTCCAAATTTCTTGTGGTCCTTTACAGTAAATGAGTATTAAGCCATTCTTTTTTTTTGAGGTACCTTTATTTTTGCTTATGTCAAAATCGCTTGTACTAGTCGTATCGCATTCGCATCGCTTACGGATCGCGTGGTTGTGACTTACCTAAAGATAGGAGGACGAGGAGGAGAGACGCGCTTAGAAGGGTTGTCATGTTGAGATATTGCACTATATTCCTGGCACTGAGTCACACGCAGAAGCTAGCAGCACTTCCCCATGTGGAAAAGAGTAATTCTCCCCAAATGTGACAGCAGGGAATCGAACTCGCGACGACGCGCGCGTGCTTTTACCAACTGATAGACTCAGATATTAAAAACACTTCTGAAGTGAAATGTATAGTCAGTGGGAGCAGCTTGGTGACTGCTGGTGCTGGAGAAAACTGGCCCCCCACTTGGTTAGATTTACCGGAGCCCGACTCGCGGCAACCGCCGTTTACGTATCGCGTTTTCCCTTCGCTACTGCACCACGGATAATATGTGTACGTTCACTCGCCAATTGCCCACAAGCTTAGCTTAGACAACAATATAGCATGCAACGGCTTAAGAAGGATAGTCCGGGTTACCTAGCTTAAGTAGAATTACAAAAAAAAAAAATAGCGTCAAGTAAGTTGACTATGTGCTTCCCGCGCAACATTGTCATCAGTTCGTGAATTATTATGTTCGGCACAAGTTAGCCCTTCTTAGAAAAAAGTTAGCTTCGAACATGTTAACAAAAAATTAAATGGCCTTGAGATAAATTCCTGCGGGCGCTAACCCCCAATTTTTACCCATACATCAATGTTTCCGAAAAATGACCAGAAGTTTGAGCGACTTTCATTTTGTTCGTTTTTGGCCTTTTCTCCGCTGCCACTGGACCGATTTTCAAAAACTAAATACAGCATAGTAGTAACCTAGTAACCTTGTACTAGGGATGTCTTTAAGTTTTGCATATGGAAATAAAACAACACGGTATATCCAAAATACCATTTTTGAATGCGTCAACTGCTTCTTCTGGTGACCGGAACCTTTGACCACGCAGTCTGTTTTTAATTTTCGGAAAAGTAAAGAAATCGTTAGGACTTAGATCGGGACTATATGGAGGATGGTCCAATAATTCCACGTTTTCTTCCGTTAAATACTGCCTTGTTTTTTTGGGCTGTGTGCGAGCTTGAATTGTCTTGGAGGATGATTCTTCTTTCGGGGTTGATTTTTCGAAGCTCGGTGATGACTTTTGGAAAACAAATGGTGTTATACCAATCCGCAGTAACAGTTCTTTGCTCATTAAGAGGAATTGTTGCAATATGACCAGCTTTTGACACAAATGTCGCGACCATCTTTTTCGAAACACTTCCAGAACGGATGGCTTTTGTTGGCTTTTCTTTATCTTGGAACACCCAAACAGCCGACTGTCGTTTAGTTTCTGGTTCATAACAGTAAATGCACGATTCATCACCACTAACAATGCTGTACACATTTTTTTGGAATTGAAACGGTCAAACGTTTTTTGACACCAATTAACCCTGGCTGCTTCCTGCTCTTCAGTCAACAGGTGGGGTATTCAACGAGAAACTAATTTTCTTACTCCTAATTCTTCATATAAAATTTTTTGAATTGAGGTCTTTGAGATCTTCAAGGATGCCTCAATCTCGCGATATGTCACATGTCTATCTTCAATGATCGACGTTTTCCTGGGTGACTGCCGTTTTTTGTGCACCCACCCTGGAATCGTCACTAAGACTCACCCGTTCACGTTTGAATTCCCCATACCAACGGGAAATTGTCGACTGATGTGGCGCTTCGTTGCCAAAAACAGACAACCACTCATCAAGGCATTCTTGTTGCGATAATTGTCTCTGAAAGTTGTAATAAATTATGGCGCGAAAATGTTCTCGGTTGAGTTCCATTTTTCTAATGACTTGGTGACACTTAAAGATTCACTGTAGTGTGAACACTGCACGTATTGCTGTGAAACTTTGAATTTAAGTTTACTAAAGAGTGAGGTTAAGATTCAGTACTGACGTTCGATCCGCGCGGCCTACTATGTTTCAGTATGCAAAACTTAAAAGACATCCCTCGTATAAAAATTTCATCCAAATACGAGCGGTACTTTCCAAGTGATAGGCAAGCCAAAGATTACCGTACAGACAGAACGACAGAAATGAGCGACATGTTTTTTCATATAACATCCATGACACGGTTTATATAAAACATCCAAAAAGCATATCTCATTTTCGAAATTTTTCGCGACTACAATACTTCCTCACCAGTGCGCGTGGGAAGTAAAATCAAATCAAAAAGTTCCAAAGCTCTTATTTTGCTGTTCTGTTATGATTTTCGATATTCTGGGTTTGCGCAGCTCTGCATTATTAAAATAATAGCTCCTCTACTCACAGAACATAAGTAAGCCCTTACTAAGGTAATTATTATCAAGCGCTGTTGCCGGAATTCACAAAGTTGGAAAGGTTTTATAAAGATTATTTTTAATCTCGAAAACACATTGGTTGAAATATAATAAAAATATGTATTTTAGATCACGGATAAAAACATAAATGCAAGAAGGAAGTGTTCTAAATCAATTTATTTGTTCTGATTTTGTTATACAGAGTGTTCCTTAATGATATGCGAATATTTAAGGGTGTGAATCTACATGAAAAATTAATGTTAGTTTGCTTTATAAACTATGGTCCGAAATGTTTCCTTACAAAAACTTGGGGTGTTGAAGTTTTAGGAAAAAAATGGAAATTAATTAATATTTTCAGAACCGGTTCATTTATTTTATTGATATTTAGTACGTAGTGAAAGTTAATAAAGTTGCATATTTTTCGATGCAAAAATAATTTTTAGCTTTAACAGTGGCGTGCATACGGGTAATGACTTCGATATTTTTTAAGAAAAAAATGGTACGCCAATGTGTTTTTGCCAAATAAAAATAAGTTTTGAATTCCCCGTTCAATATAAAACAAATCATCTCTCTTGAATTGTTTTCCTTCGATGCGCCATTTTTGAGTAAAAAAAATAAAAACCTTTCTATTGTCCGAGAAAATTAATGTAATAATTGAAGAATGCAATTTATCAATAAATATCGCCTAGCTTTTTCCCAACAGCTGCCGCTATTGACGAGATGTGTTCGTGTCAGATCAGGTTCTCGGTGATCTGGACTCCGACCAGCCGAAATGAATGGCCCTTTGACAGAACTCGGCTATCCATCGAAACCGGATGAGCGGTAGGATGCTTTTTGTGCTTCAAGGTACGGTACTGTGTTTTGGAAGCATGAAACTGTACAGGATTGTTGCGTCGCTAAGCAGTGATAACCTCCAGGTCGCTCGTCAGAGATGAAGTCGTTGCTAGTCTTCTTTTTTCCAGCTCAGAGGAGAACACGTCGATTACAACGGATATCTTGCAGCCAGATATAAAGTCAGCCACCCATCTCCAAAGCTTTTCTGCGAGGCCATGGGATGAAAGTTTGCTTAAGAGGGCAGCGAGCCACAGCTGATCGAACGCTTTCGTAATGTCAAGAGCAACGACATGAGCCTCACCATAAGACTGGATGAGTTCACTCCACAATTGCGTGACTTAAGCTAGGAGGTCTTCTGAGGATCACTGGTGCAGGAAACCATACTGCCTGTCTCTACTCGTAATCAAGCGGTGACGTTCGACGTAGTCCAGAAGCTCGCGGTTTATGCACCTCTCCTTCACCTTACTTGTAACAGAAAGCAGAGCTATTGGCCTGTAGTTGTAAGGGTCGGTCTCAGATCCTTCTTTGGGGATGGGTTGGACTTGAGCGAATTTCCAGTTTTCTGGGAAGGTGCCAGATTCATAAAGGTTGATTTTCACTATACATTCCGTTTCCATTCCATATCAGTTTCGTAAACGTTCCGTACAATGTGATTGTATACACAGTACACCTTACGGATAATGTGCATAGACACGCAATAGCCTGCTTTAAGCGAAGGCGAATATTTAATTTCAATAATTTACGGAACTGTTACGGAATGGAAACGGAATGTATAGTGAGAATCAACCTTAAGATATCTGGAAGAGACGCGAAAGAACTGGAGCAAGATCCGCTGCACACCTCTTCAGTACAATGGCAAGAATCAAGTCCGTACCAGAAGCTTTGTTGATGTAGAGCGACAAGAGCACTCGTCTTACGGTCTTATGCCTGAATGTTACCTCCCGCATAGTGTAGGGAACCCTTTGAATTCACGGCACTTGGGCCTTGTGGGGGACGTCCATGGTGGAGTTGGCAGAAAAGATCTTGGCTAGCACATCCGCCTTGGCTTTTGAGTCGAATACAATAGTTCCATCCTGACACGTAAGTGGTGGAAGGCTACTGTGTGAGACTGTGAGAAGTTCTTTTCAATCTGCTTGGCCAGCGTCCAGAAAGACCGACTGCCATTGCGCTGCGACATTACCCTGTGTCTAACTTTTATATCGTGCTGGCTTATGTAAGCACAGAAAAAAGACATAATTCTGATGCAACGACGATCTGTTTATATGAACTTTTAAATTAATTATAACGCCTTCCAATTTTTCGGACAACATTTTGCAACACCCAATATTTGCAAGGACAACAAGAAAGTAATGAGGATTGTCGAACGTACCTATCTACTTTAGAAATCGGAAGCAAAAAATTGCAAGTAATCTAATAAGAAGAATCATTTCGCATTCTAGTATTTGATTGAAGTATCTAAATCATAGGTGTGTGTCGAGGTCACCGTAATTCGACTAGTCTAGCAACCGTATTGAAGTTATACGTTCACTCGTGGATTTCTCGAAGTCCTTGCGATTTGTCTAGCCTAGACAACACGTAAGAACCTTTGAAGATATCATCTAGAATAACCACATGCGGTCATATGAAATGTTTGGTGTTAAATTAAAAAAAAAGTGATAAAGCTTTGCATTGCTCCATAATGCTATTTTTCGGGATTCGTCTCTCGTTCCAAATTTTCGTCAACATTTTTCGTATCGCTGAAAGACGATGTATAATGGCACTGAACACTGTGAGAGAAGTCTAACTTCCATTATTGTCGTTCAAAATCGAATAATGCTGCATCATGTTTCAATTAGAGCTGTGGACCATTCTCCAAACCTGTGGTGAAACTACAGCACACACTTCAAGGGATTCGTCTGTTAAACAGAGAACAGTATTATAGCCAATTAATCTCCGCACTCACCGAATTCAACCGCGCTTAGATTCTTCGTTCAAGCTTATTTGAAAGACAATAAAATTGCAGTCATAAGGCCCGATATGTTACGGAAATACCACGAGTACGAGAGGCAAACTGTGGCCGAAATTTAAGACACTTAATTAATTTCCAATTATTTATGTATGTATCGAAGAAAGAGACTAAACCAAAACAGTGATCATCGCGTGATCAGTACACTGATATATTTCAAGAGAGAGGGAGCATAACTGTTATTGGGCAGAATAGGTCGAGCCCTTACACAAAACTAATGACAAACCAGAGGGTGGAGTGGCAGACGATACGACCGTGCATGCAGGCTGTCCCGGTGGCTGGCCGTACAGTACAGAGTTGGCATCAGATTTATACTGGTATTATTGTGTGTTCATTAGATTTGTCAGTTTAATTTCGTAGAACTCAAAATGTCTAATACGGATACAGCTGATGTAGTTGTTGACATAAGCTGCACACCGCCTAAAAAAACAGCTAAAAGGCTTCATTTTAGCGTTAGCGAAAAACAAATAATTATCAACATTTATAAATACGAAATGCAAGGAAGGAGTGACTCAAGTGTTCAGGACATTGTTTGCAAAGCTGACACCTACATATTTTTCAATACTGGTAAGACGAGGAATTTCAACCAAAATTATATTTTATTTTTGTACATGCTTAAACTATGACGAGATATGAAAGCAAGCAATCATTTTGTTGGGTTTTAATGCTTTCAATAGGAGGGGTTTTAAAGTGATAATTGATAATTTGCCACATCGGTAAAGAAGATGGATTTGTGTCCGATGCTTTGGGGGCATTTGAATCCAAAGAAACGGGAGACTACCATGAAGAAATAGATGGAGCTTCGTTCGAAAATTGGTTCTCAAATACTCTACCGAAGCTTGAAGATAATTCGGTTATAGTATTAGATAATGCTTCATTCCACACGAGGAAATTAGAGAAAACTCCAACAACGTCAACAAAAAAATCAGAAATGCAAGGATGGCTTAAAAATAAAAAGATTGACTATGATGATACAACGGTTAATGCAGAATTGTTAAAAATTGTCAAGACGCATAAAAATAAATATAACTTGAACATAATTGATGAAATGGCTAAAAAATAAAATAAAACTGTTTTACGACTGCCTCATCCTTACCATTGTGAGCTCAATCCGATTGAGCTCATTTGGGCAGACATAAAAAAATATGTTGCAGCAGAAAATAAATGTATTAAATTTTCTGACCTTAAAAATATTTTTCATGATGCTATACAAAGAATAACACCGAATAAAATGTATGATCATGTAAAAGAAAAGGTCGAACCTAAAATGTGGGAATTAGACGGTATCATTGATACTCACGTTGCCCCTTCAATCATAAAACTTGATGACAGTGGGAGTTCCACGGCCTCAGATCTAGAATGATTTTCATTTTTAAATATAAGTATTTCCGGTTTTAGAGGTAAAATGTCTGTGCAATAAATTTTTGTATAATATTTAGTATATATTATTATGTATTCAAATCCTTTTTTTTAAAAACTCCACTTATCTATTCATTTTTTAGTCTAATATTTAGATTAACTATTTGCACTCTGACGTCCCTGTTCAAGCGGTGGTTAGATATACTCGTATGCATATGCAATTATCGTTTTAATGTGACATTTTTTAAAGGCCTGCTTTATAAATGCGCCTTACAATATACTTCGAGTATAATTTAATAAAACACTTCTACTAAAAACAACAATAGACAGTTGTTTTCTTTTTGGTCATGACAGTTAAATTAAAAAAATACATTAATTCCAAGCTTTACGTTTGGACCCTATACATGCCTGCAATCATTTTGCATACTTTTTGATCGTATCGTAGAACCACAAATCATTTATTCTTAGTAAGGCCCTGTAACGTGCCCGGCGTTCTGGAGCGCGATCACTTGGGGTATACGTGAATGTGTTTAGGTTTGGTCTCTTTCTTCGATGGATACATACATTTTAATCATAGCTTGGATAAAAAGTGGACAAAGAATTTTAGCTTCAGTTGAATTTTGCTTCACTCTGTACAAGAAAATTTCTAAGCCATTGCTTTACGCGATACTATAGAATGTTATACAGGGAGTTTTCAAAGTTATCATTCATTTTAACTGCTTTTATGACTCGCCAAAAGGAGTTGATATATCACAAGTTGAATAATAAAAGATTAAACAGTTTAAAATCTTAATGTTTTTTGTTTACTACTCTTATCGTTTATCTAATTTGGGCAAACTTTATGTGTTATTGTATGGTTTCAGTACGAGTCTTTGGTTCGATCAGTTAATAGTGCGTATACTTTCATTTGTCTGATTATTTTGTGCGAAAAAATGGCTCATGTTTACAAAAACAATGAACTCGTGGGCATATCTTCAATATAGATTTTCATTAAACGTTTTGGTTGACGTAGTAAATGACATGCTTATTGGACTCCACTTTTTTCCACCTCGACTGACCGGTGAAATTTATTTAGATTTTCTTCGACATAATCTGCCACAATTATTTGAAGATGTTCTTTTAAATGTGAGACAGAATATGTGGCTCCTACATGGTGGGGCTCCACCACATTTTCGACGAGAAGTCTATGAACAACTAAATAATGAGTTTCCGAATAGATGGATGGGGCGCAACAGACTCATTTCTTGGCCTGCTCGCTTCCCGGACTTAACGCCTTGCGATTTTTTCTGTGGCGCTGTTTGAAAGAGTTGGTGTATCATGATGGAGCAATAAAAATCTCTGGAAGAACTTCAACAGCGCACTGAAAATGGTTGTGATTTAATTCCGTGGACACCAGGATTTTATTTTCGAAGATTGTAAAGAGTCGTGGATTCGCCGATCAAGATTTTGCGTCAATCGCGCAAATGGGAACAATTTTGAACAGTTTTACTAAAAACGTTATCCATTTAACTTTATAACGATTTTAAATAAGTTTTAATGATGTTATTTATTATGCAACTTTTATATAAGTGGTTTTTGATATATCAACTTCTTTTGACGAGTTCCACGAGCTGTTAAAATAAATGACTCAACTTTGAAAACACAAATAACAGCTCAGTCATGAACGTATACATATAGAATACAAAAAATAATGTCTCTTATGAAAAAGTTCCATACTCCTCTAGATATACACCCCTAAAGGATGCTCCTGGATCGGTTTCCCGGAAATAATTTGAGAAAAACCGATTTGCAGTAGCGTCACTTGGGGGTATGTATCTTCATAGGATTAGATTACATAAGAAAGAGGTTGGCCTTAACGTCACTGTGAACCAAATGTATCTATAATTGTGACCCCCATATATACTTTCTAAAGCACTGTGTCCAGCCTTGATCATTTAATCACACTCCACAGCCTTGACACAGGGGCTTGCATTTAGCTCATTATTGGTCTTGTGATTCCTACTATCGGAAACCGTAGGCTTGCCAGTCCTTCACAGTAATAATAATAATAATAATAATAATAATAATAATAATAATAATAGCTCTATCGTCCAACAGTTTCCCATTTATAGGACAATTTATAAACATAATACAAAAGCAACAAAAAAAAGCGAAAAGAAAACAACAAATGCAACACAGGTATAAATTTGTAACATGAGCTATTGGTCCGAATAAGCCTTAGCTGCCTTTAGCAGGTAATTAACATTTGTCGTAAATATATCACAGGAACATCCAATTCTGTTCACATTACATATAACGGTGACTTGAGAAGAATGTTTGTCCTAGCTCTAGGAAGCCCGAATATTTTATGATTGCGAGATGCAAACGTTGGAGTACGAAACTTGATCTGTTCCAGGATCATGGGGCAATCAATTAAATTGTTGATCATTTTGTAGCCAAATATTATTGAGGCACAGTACCTACGTTTTTTCAAAGTCAACATGTCTAAGCGACTACATAGTTCCTCATTACTTGTACCTCTCTCTGGATATGTCCCATCAATCCTAAACAGAACAAACTTCATAAACTTTAATACTACAATATTCGACTTTGGATCTAACATAAGCATAATATACTAGCTTAATAGACTTTATGTTATGAAAATTCCTGCAATTCCTTACTATCAAACCATAAGCCGCCAATGCTTCTGATGCTTTTTTATTTATATGCTGACTAAAAGTTAACTTTTGATCATAGATTATACCTAAATCACGTACATCAGAGCACCTTTCTAGCACAGACCCATCAATAGAGTACGGATATTCGCAAACATTAATTTTCCTGGTATAGCTGACTATTTTACACTTCCTCACATTAAGCTCCAACTTGTTTTCTACACACCAAGACAGCACAAAATTTAATTGGTGTTGTAGCTTGATACAATCGTCAGGAGTATTTATCTGCGAATAAATTTTCAGGTCGTCAGCAAAGCATAGGCGTTCACATTCAACTGAGTAACAGAGGTCATTAATAAATATTAAACACAATAATGGTCCCAGGTTGGACCCCTGAGGAACTCCAGAAGGTGCCAAGTAGGTCTCAGATTGGAAGCCATTATAGGTAACAAATTGTCTACGATCGGATAAGTAAGATTTCATCAACTCCCTAGCATCATCTGTGAAACCAAGTGCACCTAACTTATTTAATAAAGTTTTGTGGTTAATTTTATCGAAAGCCTTCGAAAAGTCGGTATAAATAACGTGAACTTGCTCATTACTATCAATGGCTTCCGAGAGGTACTGCGTTATTATATATAGATTTGTGGTTGTTGAGCGATTAGCGACAAATCCGTGTTGATGCAATGACAGCTGACGTTGGACGGCAGTGTAAATGCGACTGTACAAGACTATTTGAAAGACTTTCGAGAACATGCATAATATAGAGATTGCCCTGTAATTCTCAATATTTGACTTATCCCCACACTTAAACACTGGACAGACCTTAGCGATCTTCCAAATATCTGGAAATCTTTTTGTTATAAGACAAATATTAAAAATCCTAGTTAGAACATCAGCAAACACTTCCACACAATCTTTGACTATAAAGGACGGGATGCCATCTAGACCAGATGTCATCTTATCCTTTAGTGATTTAATGGCCTTCCTGACTTCATTTTCCCTCAATTGGATGAAAATGGACAAATAAATTACTATGATTTAGTGAGGCATTATTAAGGGGCTTGTGAGTGACACAGGATATGCACTGGGGTTTCCCCATGCTCTCTAGACGGCATGTGGCCTATTCTATCAGACCCAAGAGCTTTCATATGTCGATTTAGATGTCAGTGTCGTGTCAGGAGTCCCACTATGGCCCTTATGACCTTCCAAATTGAATCCGAGTAGGTGTTCTGTAAATGCGGGCCTTCGTTCTTTTATTAACTATTTTGCATGTCTTGGCCCGAATTGGCTGTTCCACCATTCGAGGGACTTTTTCTTGGTCCAATTTCTTGTAGACTGTTTGGTGCGTGTTCTCTTCACGCGACATAAAGGCTATAAGGAGATTGGCCACACCCGGTCGGGCTAGCTCATCCGACTTTTCATTTCCTTTGTGCCCTTCACCAGAGCAAGGTTAACTTGTTTCAGTTTTCAAACTCTTTGAGGGTGTTCACGCAATTCCATACGTATGCCCAAAGGCGAGATTGTACAGGTCCGTATTCTCCTCAGTGGTCTTGGAATAATCTAACAAAATAAATGATTATTTTTATAGAAAGAAGTGTACATACTTTTCACGATTCTTTATTCGCTAGAAGTACTTGAATCATCGTCCGAATGGTTAATATCATTTATTACAGGCTCAATTTGAATATTTGTCCAGATCCCACATCTGTTTCGATTGTCTCTTGAACGTGACGGATGCAATCTTTACAATGGTTTGCCGTCACTCTGTTGATAGCTTCATAAAACAAATTTTTCACGTCAGAAAATTTTATTGTTGTATTGTTTGAAGCCACACAGTTTTTTATATTTGCTCAAATCATTTCAATTGGATTTAATTCGCAGTAATAAGGGCCTTAAAACGGACTTATTTTGGTTTTTAGCCATTTCGTCAATAACATTAAGATTATATTTATGTTTCTGCTGCCTGACTAGATGGATAAGTTCTGCTTTGACCATATTTTCACTAATGTCTTTTGATAGAAGCCATTGTTAAATTTTTGCCTTTCTTGTGGACATTGTGGGAATTTTATTTTACATTATTTTATGCGGCTGAAGTTCCGATCGATCACGCTCTGATCGAAACGGTAAAAAGGCAGCAGTGACGAAAATTTGCCATTACCACTTCTACTGACGTAATTTAGGTCCAAATAAACATAAATCGATGCGGTTTTCACGTAGTTCGATTGTATTACGGGCTTTCTATGTACTGTAAGAGTTTTATCTCCCTCCTCCAAAATCTTCCTCAAAGTGAGGAGAAACGCGAAAAAATTGATATTACATTAAAATAAACCTGGAGAAATGCGGTTTTCACGTCAATTGATTAGAAAAAGCATATTTTACTTACGCTAAATTCAAATCCGTGCTATCTCGTTCACAGATACCGCAAATTGACCCCCCTTTAAAACCTAATATTTTAGAAGCTATATAATCATCTATAGCTTTTCAAAACCGCCCAAGACCAAAATGTTTTGGACACTTCTCGCATGTATATGATCTAGTCAATCACACCATATCAGCCGTTTCCCCAAACCAAGTCCGGAACCCTCCGTTTTTGACCCCTCTTTATTTATACATGACAAATTTGAAAAAATCTATTATTCGTCAAAACAGCTGAAGACCCAAAATTTTTTTACATTTCTGGCATCAGTATAATCCACTTTATCACTCTCTACTAGCCGTTTCCCCAAGCCAAGTCCGGAACCCTCCGTTTTTGACCCCTCTTTATTTATACATGACAAATTTGAAAAAATCTATTATTCGTCAAAACAGCCGAAGACCCAAAAATTTTTTACATTTCTGGCATCAATATAATCTACCTTATCACTCCCTACTAGCCGTTTCCCCAAACCAAGTCCGGAACCCTCCGTTTTTGACCCCTCTTTATTTATACATGAGAAATTTGAAAAAATCTATTATTCGTCAAAACAGCCGAAGACCCAACATTTTTTTACATTTCTGGCATCAATATAATCTACCTTATCACTCCCTACTAGCCGTTTCCCCAAACCAAGTCCGGAACCCTCCGTTTTTGACCCCTCTTTATTTATACATGACAAATTTGATAAAATCTATTATTCATCAAAACAGCCGAAGACCCAAAATTTTTTTACATTTCTGGCATCAGTATAATCCACTTTATCACTCCCTACTAGCCGTTTTCCCAAACCAAGTTCGGAACCCTCCGTTTTTGACCCCTCTTTATTTATACATGACAAATTTGAAAAAATCTATTATTCGTCAAAACAGCCGAAGACCCAAAAATTTTTTACATTTCTGGCATCAGTATAATCCACTTTATCACTCCCTACTAGCCGTTTCCCCAAACCAAGTCCGGAACCCTCCGTTTTTGACCCCTCTTTATTTATACATGAGAAATTTGAAAAAATCTATTATTCGTCAAAACAGCCGAAGACCCAAATTTTTTTTACATTTCTGGCATCAATATAATCTACCTTATCACTCCCTATTAGCCGTTTCCCCAAATCAAGTCCGGAACCCTCCGTTTTTGACCCCTCTTTATTTATACATGACAAATTTGAAAAAATCTATTATTCGTCAAAACAGCCGAAGACCCAAAATTTTTTACATTTCTGGCATCAGTATAATCCACTTTATCACTCCCTACTAGCCGTTTCCCCAAACCAAGTCCGGAACCCTCCGTTTTTGACCCCTCTTTATTTATACATGACAAATTTGAAAAAATCTATTATTCGTCAAAACAGCCGAAGACCCAAATTTTTTTTACATTTCTGGCATCAATATAATCTACCTTATCACTCCCTACTAGCCGTTTCCCCAAACCAAGTCCGGAACCCTCCGTTTTTGACCCCTCTTTATTTATACATGACAAATTTGAAAAAATCTATTATTCGTCAAAACAGCCGAAGACCCAAAATTTTTTTACATTTCTGGCATCAATATAATCTACCTTATCACTCCCTACTAGCCGTTTCCCCAAACCAAGTCCGGAACCCTCCGTTTTTGACCCCTCTTTATTTATACATGACAAATTTGAAAAAATCTATTACTCATCAAAACAGCCGAAGACCCAAATTTTTTTTACATTTCTGGCATCAGTATAATCCACTTTATCACTCCCTACTAGCCGTTTCCCCGAACCAAGTCCGGAACCCTCCGTTTTTGACCCCTCTTTATTTATACATGAGAAATTTGAAAAAATCTATTATTCGTCAAAACAGCCGAAGACCCAAAATTTTTTTACATTTCTGGCATCAATATAATCTACCTTATCACTCCCTACTAGCCGTTTCCCCAAACCAAGTCCGGAACCCTCCGTTTTTGACCCCTCTTTATTTATACATGACAAATTTGAAAAAATATATTATTCGTCAAAACAGCCGAAGACCCAAAAGTTTTTTACATTTCTGGCATCAATATAATCTACCTTATCACTCCCTACTAGCCGTTTCCCCAAAGCAAGTCCGGAACCCTCCGTTTTTGACCCCTCTTTATTTATACATGACAAATTTGAAAAAATCTATTATTCGTCAAAACAGCCGAAGACCCAAAATTTTTTTACATTTCTGGCATCAGTATAATCCACTTTATCACTCCCTACTAGCCGTTTCCCCAAACCAAGTCCGGAACCCTCCGTTTTTGACCCCTCTTTATTTATACATGACAAATTTGAAAAAATCTATTATTCGTCAAAACAGCTGAAGACCCAAAATTTTTTTACATTTCTGGCATCAGTATAATCCACTTTATCACTCCCTACTAGCCGTTTCCCCAAACCAAGTCCGGAACCCTCCGTTTTTGACCCCTCTTTATTTATACATGAGAAATTTGAAAAATCTATTATTCGTCAAAACAGCCGAAGACCCAAAATTTTGTTACATTTCTGGCATCAATATAATCTACCTTATCACTCCCTACTAGCCGTTTCCCCAAACCAAGTCCGGAACCCTCCGTTTTTGACTCCTCTTTATTTATACATGACAAATTTGAAAAAATCTATTATTCGTCAAAACAGCCGAAGACCCAAAATTTTTTTACATTTCTGGCATCAATATAATCTACCTTATCACTCCCTACTAGCCGTTTTCCCAAAGCAAGTCCGGAACCCTCCGTTTTTGACCCCTCTTTATTTATACATGAGAAATTTGAAAAAATCTATTATTCGTCAAAACAGCCGAAGACCCAAAATTTTGTTACATTTCTGGCATCAATATAATCTACCTTATCACTCCCTACTAGCCGTTTCCCCAAACCAAGTCCGGAACCCTCCGTTTTTGACCCCTCTTTATTTATACATGACAAATTTGAAAAATCTATTATTCATCAAAACAGCCAAAGACCCAAAATTTTTTTACATTTCTGGCA
Organism: Acanthoscelides obtectus; assembly: GCA_963669975.1. NCBI lineage: Eukaryota > Metazoa > Arthropoda > Insecta > Coleoptera > Chrysomelidae > Acanthoscelides > Acanthoscelides obtectus. The sequence goes on from CAVLJG010000002.1 coordinate 17,849,749, forward strand.
TCAGTATAATCCACTTTATCACTCCCTACTAGCCGTTTCCCCAAACCAAGTCCGAAACCCTCCGTTTTTGACCCCTCTTTATTTATACATGAGAAATTTGAAAAAATCTATTATTCGTCAAAACAGCCGAAGACCCAAAATTTGTTTACATTTCTGGCATCAATATAATCTACCTTATCACTCCCTACTAGCCGTTTTCCCAAACCAAGTCCGGAACCCTCCGTTTTTGACCCCTCTTTATTTATACATGACAAATTTGAAAAAATCTATTATTCGTCAAAACAGCCGAAGACCCAAAATTTTTTTACATTTCTGGCATCAATATAATCTACCTTATCACTCCCTACTAGCCGTTTCCCCAAAGCAAGTCCGGAACCCTCCGTTTTTGACCCCTCTTTATTTATACATGACAAATTTGAAAAAATCTATTATTCGTCAAAACAGCCGAAGACCCAAAATTTTTTTACATTTCTGGCATCGATATAATCTACCTTATCACTCCCTATTAGCCGTTTCCCCAAACCAAGTCCGGAACCCTCCGTTTTTGACCCCTCTTTATTTATACATGACAAATTTGAATAAATCTATTATTCGGCAAAACAGCCGAAGACCCAAAATTTTTTTACATTTCTGGCATCAGTATAATCCACTTTATCACTCCCTACTAGCTGTTTCCCCAAACCAAGTCCGGAACCCTCCGTTTTTGACCCCTCTTTATTTATACATGAGAAATTTGAAAAAATCTATTATTCGTCAAAACAGCCGAAGACCCAAAATTTTTTTACATTTCTGGCATCAGTATAATCCACTTTATCACTCCCTACTAGCCGTTTCCCCAAACCAAGTCCGGAACCCTCCGTTATTGACCCCTCTTTATTTATACATGAGAAATTTGAAAAAATCTATTATTCGTCAAAACAGCCGAAGACCCAAAAGTTTTTTACATTTCTGGCATCAATATAATCTACCTTATCACTCCCTACTAGCCGTTTCCCCAAAGCAAGTCCGGAACCCTCCGTTTTTGACCCCTCTTTATTTATACATGACAAATTTGGAAAAATCTATTATTCGTCAAAACAGCCGAAGACCCAAAATTTTTTTACATTTCTGGCATTAATATAATCTACCTTATCACTCCCTATTAGCCGTTTCCCCAAACCAAGTCCGGAACCCTCCGTTTTTGACCCCTCTTTATTTATACATGAGAAATTTGAAAAAATCTATTATTCGTCAAAACAGCCGAAGACCCAAAATTTTTTTACATTTCTGGCATCAGTATAATCCACTTTATCACTCCCTACTAGCCGTTTCCCCAAACCAAGTCCGGAACCCTCCGTTTTTGACCCCTCTTTATTTATACATGAGAAATTTGAAAAAATTTATTATTCGTCAAAACAGCCGAAGACCCAAAAGTTTTTTACATTTCTGGCATCAATATAATCTACCTTATCACTCCCTACTAGCCGTTTTCCAAAAGCAAGTCCCGCCTACTGTGAGCCCCTATGTATATAGCAAACTTGAACAAAGATATTTGTCAAAATGTTTGAAAGCCAAAAAGCTAAAACTAAATGAAATATCGATAACTTAACAAAAATGCATTTTTCAGGCAGTATTACATCATGTATTCGATATCTGTGTAAACGTGAGAGTTTCCGTGTAAAGCGCAACAGTGTTTTCCGTTTTTTTTTTCATTACGTTTGATGAGCGTTGCTTATCTAGGCAACTACAACGGTAACCTGGGGCCTGATTCTAAATGAGTTTCGACCGTTGAAATTGATTTCAATGGCGTCTTGTGTCGATATACTTGATTCGCTACGATAATTTTTACACTGCCATGAAAATTTCAATATTAAATAATCGATATAACCATATGGCAAAAGCATCATTCGGAATCAAGCAAATCGTCACAAGACGCCACCGAAATTGATTTCAATGGTCATTCAGATTCAAGCCCCTGATCTCATAAGATATCAACCAGTGCAACTAAGGGCGGTTTCCAATCTAACAAACTGGAACTGAAACATGTGTATGCAACTTGTTAGAATTGAAACGCCCTTCTTCGGCACCAGTGCCGCAACATGCTTCACTGTTTTCTTTGCCCTAATTGTTTAGTCCATGTTGACAACAATCGCCCGGCTCATACACCATAACATTTTGCGGAGGACATTTCAATCTAACAAGTCGCGAACCTTATTACGCAATACATTTTTGACCCTGAAACTTCTTCTACAACATGTTTCAATATCTACTTTATATTTTTGTGTGTCATTTATGTTGTTAGTTTTAATATTCGTATTGATATGTTTGTGTACCGCATACCTTTGTATTATTTTTATTAGTATTTTTATTACTCCCGACAGGAAACACCCTCAACCTTTACGATAGGGTAACAGGTAAGAACGACCTATTTACTGCATTTGTCGGCACCACACTTCCATATTTCAGGATTTAATAACGTTTTATGAACAGCATACCTCTGTATTGTTGAATTTGATCTCACCCGTTTTGTTTTACTCAAGTACAGATTACTTTAGTTAGATTTTAACCCTTAACAGGAAACGTGAATTTTTGGAACACAAAAGGAAACATGCCGTCTCTCAGACTGCGAACTTCAAGATGTTCAAAAAATTAGAGTAAGGCGAAAAGCAAGCAATAACTTCGCTGAAACTGATACTGGATGTTTATTTTATGTGTTTAATACGTAAAATGCTCATTTCAAAATGATACAAGAACATAAAAGAAACATTTTTATTAACTATGCTAAAACCATACAAAAATAACGCTGTTGTTGCAACATTCAGAAACTAAATTAAAACTATGGAAAAGTCTCAATATTTTTCTATTTTCTAGTTAAGTAATGAACAAGGAAAGTATATTATAGTCAATAAATACAAAAAGAACACAATCAAAATTCACTGCAAGTCTCAAACATTGCCTATATTTATGCAGCTAATACATTTGGGTTTGGAGCATTGAAGACATACAGGCTTCCTACATTGTACACACAAAAATTTGGTCATCCGATGGGTCGTTCGGTGACATAAAAAGCAGGCTTTCCTTTTTTCCAAAACCAAATTTTCAGCTTCTGTTGCTGGATGTTCACATTTGCCAAGGATGCGATTTATCGTAAGTAGCAAATCCCGAGGTAAACGGGGACTCTCTAGTCGCTTTTCCATATGCTCACGGACCAGGTTAGCGGCCAACATCTTAGCAAATACCGATTTTTCCTTCTGCAATTCATTTTTCTTATAGCACTGGTGTAAAATATACGAGTTCACTACCGATATATCCAATAGTCGGTAGAAAATAACCAGTGGCCACCTACGCGAACGGCGACTTGAGGTACTCTTCGAACATTTTTCATCAAGAGAATCAACTCCACCTTTATTAGCATTGTAATAGTCTATTATTTCCGGTTTCTGTGTTTCCGGATCACAATATTTTCTGTGGTGCATAGAAGATATGAGTATTGTGGCTTTATTTTTTTTGCTTACATGAGACACAATAGTGGAATCTTCTCGAAATCCGTACATTGTTGATCCGACTTCTCTTGATTTGTTGGGTAAAAATGCCGGAGGAATTTCTCTTTTATTTTTCTTCATTGTAGCATTGTACCCACATAGGTCAGTTTGTTCTTCAATAGGACATCCATTAATTCTATTGACGTAAACCAGTTGTCCGCTGTAATGTTGCGATTAGTTCCAAACAGAGGCTTTGCGAGACGTAGAACTGATTGTGTGGGTTTGGAATACCGCTTGTGTTCCTCAGGAAGTTCGAAACTATCGGAATCTTTACCGCAGTATATATATGCGTTATAGAGGTAGCTATTCCTTGCATCCGTCAATGCCATAATTTTTATGCCATATTTGCAAGGTTTCGCAGGCATATACATTTTAAATCGACATCTTCCTCTGAAACTCACGAGCATTTCATCGACAGTGACAGACTGGCCAACTCCGTACACATCTTGACAGTTCTTTATAAAACTATTAAAAATGAAAGATATTTGTGCTACTGGATCTAGCTTCTTTCTTTCATTCCTGTCATCTGGGTTATCAAACCTTAAGGCTGACAGGAGAATACCAAATCGTTTTATGTTCATGACAGCTCTGAATATATCTCTTCCAGAGCCATCGGTGGCAAAAAGTGTTTCAATGTTCTCGTGGTTGCTGTTGAACACCGATGTATATACTAAGAGACCCAATAGTGCCTTTATTTCGACTAAATCAGTGTCGTTAAGGTTGCTGGTTTGATTTTTGTATCTCTTTCGCATTTCTTTGAGCTTGTGATTGGTCCACTTAACGATATGTACCAACATGTCGTCAGTGAACAAAAGCTGCCAAACCGTCAACGGAGCTGCTTCTTCTCCATATTCATGAGCTTTTCCTCTTAGAGTTGGTACTTTAATGACTATATTGTGCTTCCTTATACGTGATGATGGTACAACTTCCGAAATATTCCACCTATGACGATTTTTTCCATAGAAATAATTCTGAGCTGGTAAATCCTCTTCATTTCCTTCGGCTCCGTCTTCTGATAACTCACTATCACTTGTATGATCTGATTCCATGTATTCGTCTTCTGAGGCACTATCTATATCACTAAAGTCACTTCCTTCATCCTCAAACCATTTTAGAACGGTTTCTTCGAACTCCGGATCATCGTATCGTACACGTTTAGAAGGTCCCGCCATACTCGCAAACGCACCTATGCAACACAAATAGCAAACGGGAACGGAAACGTGCCGTCTAAAGGACTGCAACAAACTAAAATTGGTCCATATTTTAAGGCACGTTTTGGCTAGACTCGTGTGAATGGGGGTGGGCGATGGTCACTATTACGTCTGTTAGAGGTGCAATAAAAAAAGATACGCTCAGGTATTGATCGACCAGCCAAAGATTGCTAGGGACGAAAGGGGGAAATGCGATGAAAAAACCTTACCATTAGACGATTTTATATGGAGTCATAGGCGGAGATCGGAGAGACTTGAATTATTAATTGAATTTATATTTTATTACAACTGGTAGTATTAATATTTTTTTGCGATTCATAATGACGTGATACCAAACATACATTATAAGAAATAAATATACACAAACACTGAATATTGAGAACAAAATAAATATATTTTTTAGGCAACAAGTAATATTCCTATGTACGCATTATGATTGAACAGCAAAACAAATTATGCATTCTTCTAAAATAGAATACAACAAGTCAAAAATATCTGACTGAATAGAAAAATATAGGAAAACAAAAAGTAATTTCTTGATGAAATAACCCATAAACAACACATAGAATTAGACTTTCTACTGAGATACTAAAAGCCACAAACCAATAGTATAATAAATGAATATCTAAAAATTCTAAAAGGTAGCCAATCTAGTATAGTTTCAATCCTGATTAGAGTCATGATCACTGTCTGAGGAACTGTCATTGCTATCACTTTCACCTCCTATGTTGATTATTATTTCTTCCTGTATTTCTTGAATGAGACTGTCTTTTTCCCAATATTCATCTTCAATTTTTATAACATGTCCAATAACCTTTTGCCAGTCACTGGCACTTACTGAAGCGATGGCCTTATTAGAAATTTCATCTAGTTTTTTTATAGTAAATTCGCCGCTTGTATTATGGCTTCTAATGAAAAATTTTACTTGTGCCCAAATCATCTCTATGGGATTAAACTGACACATATAGGGTGGCGTTCGAAGTGGGGTGTGTCCGAAACTTCTTATTAAATTATCTATCTTATAATTTTTCTCATCAGATGGTGGCCTATGTAGACAAGCTATTTCATAAAGCTCCATTTTTTTAGCATTAGGATCATGCTCTATACCTTTTTTGCTCAACCACGTGATGATGTCTCTTTTTAGAGAAGATCTAGTTGGAGGCTTGTCTTCCAAAGCTGAATGGTAAGGTGCATTATCCATTATTATAATACTATTAGGAGGAATGTTAGGAAATGGTTTGTCAGTAAGCCACTTCGTGAAATTTTCTTGGTTCATTTGACCGTGATAATCACCAGTGGCACAGCCAGCCTTGAAAATGAGACAGGCTCCAGGAACAAAACCATCTTGCGAACCCGCATGAACAATTATAAGTCGTCCTGGAAATGAATAAATAGCCTCATTTTAGTGTTATTTTAAGTTTGCCAACACCTTTTTGAATCACTATGTATAAAAAACATATTTTTGAGAAAAAAATACTTGCAAGGGATTATGTATTCAATTAGACAAATTAAATGAGCACTTATTAAGAATATTCCAAAATTGAGAAAAATGTATAATAAGCAAAATCGAGGTGAAAGAAACTTTATTACCTGTAGAACTTATATTGCTCAGGACACCCATAATTTCTTCGCTTTGCCAGCATTTCTTGAAAGTGAGGTCATTATCAACCCAAGTTTCGTCCAAATAAATAATATGCCTTCCTTCTTCCCGGAACTTTTTAATAGACCTAAGATACTTGTATCGCCAATGTAAAATACTGGGTCTTTCCATTAGTAATTTCCTTTTGTTGTGGCATTTACGCCAGTAAAATCCTTTTGCTTTTAAAAGCAGCCTCAACGATTCTTTACCAAATGGAAATTCCATTTCTTCCTTCAGTTTGATTAGAAGTTTACTACAAGTAGGTACCACTTTAAAATCACAGTAAAATTTTTCTATCATTCTCCGAATAATGGAAAAATCGACTCCATCAATTTTTTGGATCACAGAAGGGCGTGATCTCTTTTTTCCGGGAGAAGCTAAAGGCTGTGTGGAGGTTGCATTTTGCCTGTCTTTATCTTCTTTTCTAATTTTACTTATAGTTCGTTCACTAACACCCGTATAATATGCCGCCCTTGCATTTCTAGCTACCAGTGGATAAACGAAAGTATTGTTAGCCGCTTCTGCATCGCAAGCACGTATCACGTTTGCTATTATTTCCCTTGCCTGGCTGTGAATAACTTTCCCATGCTTGAATTCCATTATCACCACTAAACAGTAAATTATATTTCAAAGTATTTGCCAACTGCCTACGCCTATGGGAGTAGGTTTATAAATGACCGTGCCATCGGCACGTTATTCTAGTTTCAGATAAGATAAGAGTTTTGGACCAATCAGCGACCGGATGTTTACCTGCGGCCTGGGTTTTCCAGCTACATTGCCAAATTCAGCGGAACAATTCTATATCTTAAATATGTTAATATGTATGGACCGCATTTTATGTAGAACATCTGACAACTTCGCAATTTTTTGTCCGCATTCTTTCGGCTTGCAATCTTTCGCTGGTCCAACATTATAGAAACGCCGCAGTCTCACAGACGGCACCTTTCCGGTTAAGGGTTAACATCTAATCATCTAACATTAACATCTGACAATATTCTAAAATCACAGCTATACTTACGAGTTATGATTATGTTTGAAATTCCATGTAGTAATATAAACGAGGGTGGTGAAAAATGAAGTACTTGCTTTGGAAAAACAGATGGTATGATGTGAGAGAGTAGGTTATATTGATGCCAGAAATGTAAAAAAATTTTGGGTCTTCGGCTGTTTTGACGAATAATAGATTTTTTCAAATTTCTCATGTATAAATAAAGAGGGGTCAAAAACGGAGGGTTCCGGACTTGGTTTGGGGAAACGGCTAGTAGGGAGTGATAAAGTGGATTATACTGATGCCAGAAATGTAAAAAAATTTTGGGTCTTCGGCTGTTTTGACGAATAATAGATTTTTTCAAATTTGTCATGTATAAATAAAGAGGGGTCAAAAACGGAGGGTTCCGGACTTGCTTTGGGGAAACGGCTAGTAGGAAGTGATAAGGTAGATTATACTGATGCCAGAAATGTAAAAAAATTTTGGGTCTTCAGCTGTTTTGACGAATAATAGATTTTTTCAAATTTGTCATGTATAAATAAAGAGGGGTCAAAAACGGAGGGTTCCGGACTTGGTTTGGGGAAACGGCTAGTAGGGAGTGATAAAGTGGATTATACTGATGCCAGAAATGTAAAAAAATTTTGGGTCTTCGGCTGTTTTGACGAATAATAGATTTTTTCAAATTTGTCATGTATAAATAAAGAGGGGTCAAAAACGGAGGGTTCCGGACTTGGTTTGGGGAAACGGCTAGTAGGGAGTGATAAAGTGGATTATACTGATGCCAGAAATGTAAAAAAATTTTGGGTCTTCAGCTGTTTTGACGAATAATAGATTTTTTCAAATTTGTCATGTATAAATAAAGAGGGGTCAAAAACGGAGGGTTCCGGACTTGGTTTGGGGAAACGGCTAGTAGGGAGTGATAAAATGGATTACACTGATGCCAGAAATGTAAAAAAATTTTGGGTCTTCGGCTGTTTTGACGAATAATAGATTTTTTCAAATTTGTCATGTATAAATAAAGAGGGGTCAAAAACGGAGGGTTCCGGACTTGCTTTGGGGAAACGGCTAGTAGAGAGTGATAAGGTAGATTATACTGATGCCAGAAATGTAAAAAAATTTTGGGTCTTCAGCTGTTTTGACGAATAATAGATTTTTTCAAATTTGTCATGTATAAATAAAGAGGGGTCAAAAACGGAGGGTTCCGGACTTGGTTTGGGGAAACGGCTAGTAGGGAGTGATAAAGTGGATTATACTGATGCCAGAAATGTAAAAAAATTTTGGGTCTTCGGCTGTTTTGACGAATAATAGATTTTTCAAATTTGTCATGAATAAATAAAGAGGGGTCAAAAACGGAGGGTTCCGGACTTGGTTTGGGGAAACGGCTAGTAGGGAGTGATAAGATAGATTATATTGATGCCAGAAATGTAAAAAAATTTTGGGTCTTCGGCTGTTTTGACGAATAATAGATTTTTTCAAATTTGTCATGTATAAATAAAGAGGGGTCAAAAACGGAGGGTTCCGGACTTGGTTTGGGGAAACGGCTAGTAGGGAGTGATAAAGTGGATTATACTGATGCCTGAAATGTAAAAAAATTTTGGGTCTTCAGCTGTTTTGACGAATAATAGATTTTTTCATATTTGTCATGTATAAATAAAGAGGGGTCAAAAACGGAGGGTTCCGGACTTGGTTTGGGGAAACGGCTAGTAGGGAGTGATAAAGTGGATTATACTGATGCCAGAAATGTAAAAAAATTTTGGGTCTTCGGCTGTTTTGACGAATAATAGATTTTTTCAAATTTGTCATGTATAAATAAAGAGGGGTCAAAAACGGAGGGTTCCGGACTTGGTTTGGGGAAACGGCTAGTAGGGATTGATAAAGTGGATTATACTGATGCCAGAAATGTAAAAAAATTTTGGGTCTTCGGCTGTTTTGACGAATAATAGATTTTTTCAAATTTGTCATGTATAAATAAAGAGGGGTCAAAAACGGAGGGTTCCGGACTTGGTTTGGGGAAACGGCTAGTAGGGAGTGATAAGGTAGATTATATTGATGCCAGAAATGTAAAAAAATTTTGGGTCTTCGGCTGTTTTGACGAATAATAGATTTTTTCAAATTTCTCATATATAAATAAAGAGGGGTCAAAAACGGAGGGTTCCGGACTTGGTTTGGGGAAACGGCTAGTAGGGAGTGATAAAGTGGATTATACTGATGCCAGAAATGTAAAAAAATTTTGGGTCTTCGGCTGTTTTGACGAATAATAGATTTTTTCAAATTTGTCATGTATAAATAAAGAGGGGTCAAAAACGGAGTGTTCCGGACTTGGTTTGGGGAAACGGCTAGTAGGGAGTGATGAGGTAGATTATATTGATGCCAGAAATGTAAAAAAATTTTGGGTCTTCGGCTGTTTTGACGAATAATAGATTTTTTCAAATTTGTCACGTATAAATAAAGAGGGGTCAAAAACGGAGGGTTCCGGACTTGGTTTGGGGAAACGGCTAGTAGGAAGTGATAAAGTGGATTATACTGATGCCAGAAATGTAAAAAAATTTTGGGTCTTCGGCTGTTTTGACGTATAATAGATTTTTTAAAATTTGTCATGTATAAATAAAGAGGGGTCAAAACGGAGGGTTCCGGACTTGGTTTGGGGAAACGGCTAGTAGGGAGTGATAAGGTAGATTATATTGATGCCAGAAACGTAAAAAAATTTTGGGTCTTCGGCTGTTTTGACGAATAATAGATTTTTTCAAATTTCTCATGTATAAATAAAGAGGGGTCAAAAACGGAGGGTTCCGGACTTGGTTTGGGGAAACGGCTAGTGGGGAGTGATAAGGTAGATCATATTGATGCCAGAAATGTAAAAAAAAATTTGGGTCTTCTGCTGTTTTGACGAATAATAGATTTTTCAAATTTCTCATGTATAAATAAAGAAAGGTCAAAAACGGAGGGTTCCGGACTTGGTTTGGGGAAACGGCTAGTAGGGAGTGATAAAGTGGATTATACTGATGCCAGAAATGTAAAAAAATTTTGGGTCTTCGGCTGTTTTGACGAATAATAGATTTTTTCAAAATTGTCATGTATAAATAAAGAGGGGTCAAAAACGGAGGGTTCCGGACTTGGTTTGGGGAAACGGCTAGTAGGGAGTGATAAAGTGGATTATACTGATGCCAGAAATGTAAAAAAATTTTGGGTCTTCGGCTGTTTTGACGAATAATAGATTTTTTCAAATTTGTCATGTATAAATAAAGAGGGGTCAAAAACGGAGGGTTCCGGACTTGGTTTGGGGAAACGGCTAGTAGGGAGTGATAAAGTGGATTATACTGATGCCTGAAATGTAAAAAAATTTTGGGTCTTCAGCTGTTTTGACGAATAATAGATTTTTTCATATTTGTCATGTATAAATAAAGAGGGGTCAAAAACGGAGGGTTCCGGACTTGGTTTGGGGAAACGGCTAGTAGGGAGTGATAAAGTGGATTATACTGATGCCAGAAATGTAAAAAAATTTTGGGTCTTCGGCTGTTTTGACGAATAATAGATTTTTTCAAATTTGTCATGTATAAATAAAGAGGGGTCAAAAACGGAGGGTTCCGGACTTGGTTTGGGGAAACGGCTAGTAGGGAGTGATAAAGTGGATTATACTGATGCCAGAAATGTAAAAAAATTTTGGGTCTTCGGCTGTTTTGACGAATAATAGATTTTTTCAAATTTGTCATGTATAAATAAAGAGGGGTCAAAAACGGAGGGTTCCGGACTTGGTTTGGGGAAACGGCTAGTAGGGAGTGATAAGGTAGATTATATTGATGCCAGAAATGTAAAAAAATTTTGGGTCTTCGGCTGTTTTGACGAATAATAGATTTTTTCAAATTTCTCATATATAAATAAAGAGGGGTCAAAAACGGAGGGTTCCGGACTTGGTTTGGGGAAACGGCTAGTAGGGAGTGATAAAGTGGATTATACTGATGCCAGAAATGTAAAAAAATTTTGGGTCTTCGGCTGTTTTGACGAATAATAGATTTTTTCAAATTTGTCATGTATAAATAAAGAGGGGTCAAAACGGAGTGTTCCGGACTTGGTTTGGGGAAACGGCTAGTAGGGAGTGATGAGGTAGATTATATTGATGCCAGAAATGTAAAAAAATTTTGGGTCTTCGGCTGTTTTGACGAATAATAGATTTTTTCAAATTTGTCACGTATAAATAAAGAGGGGTCAAAAACGGAGGGTTCCGGACTTGGTTTGGGGAAACGGCTAGTAGGAAGTGATAAAGTGGATTATACTGATGCCAGAAATGTAAAAAAATTTTGGGTCTTCGGCTGTTTTGACGTATAATAGATTTTTTAAAATTTGTCATGTATAAATAAAGAGGGGTCAAAAACGGAGGGTTCCGGACTTGGTTTGGGGAAACGGCTAGTAGGGAGTGATAAGGTAGATTATATTGATGCCAGAAACGTAAAAAAATTTTGGGTCTTCGGCTGTTTTGACGAATAATAGATTTTTTCAAATTTCTCATGTATAAATAAAGAGGGGTCAAAAACGGAGGGTTCCGGACTTGGTTTGGGGAAACGGCTAGTGGGGAGTGATAAGGTAGATCATATTGATGCCAGAAATGTAAAAAAAAATTTGGGTCTTCTGCTGTTTTGACGAATAATAGATTTTTCAAATTTCTCATGTATAAATAAAGAAAGGTCAAAAACGGAGGGTTCCGGACTTGGTTTGGGGAAACGGCTAGTAGGGAGTGATAAAGTGGATTATACTGATGCCAGAAATGTAAAAAAATTTTGGGTCTTCGGCTGTTTTGACGAATAATAGATTTTTTCAAAATTGTCATGTATAAATAAAGAGGGGTCAAAAACGGAGGGTTCCGGACTTGGTTTGGGGAAACGGCTAATAGGGAGTGATAAGGTAGATTATATTGATGCCAGAAATGTAAAAAAATTTTGGGTCTTCGGCTGTTTTGAAGAATAATAGATTTTTTCAAATTTCTCATGTATAAATAAAGAGGGGTCAAAAACGGAGGGTTCCGGACTTGGTTTGGGGAAACGGCTAGTAGGGAGTGATAAAGTGGATTATACTGATGCCAGAAATGTAAAAAAATTTTGGGTCTTCGGCTGTTTTGACGAATAATGGATTTTTTCAAATTTGTCATGTATAAATAAAGAGGGGTCAAAAAAGGAGGGTTCCGGACTTGCTTTGGGGAAACGGCTAGTAGGGAGTGATAAAGTGGATTATACTGATGCCAGAAATGTAAAAAAATTTTGGGTCTTCGGCTGTTTTGATGAATAATAGATTTTTTCAAATTTCTCATGTATAAATAAAGAGGGGTCAAAAACGGAGGGTTCCGGACTTGGTTTGGGGAAACGGCTAATAGGGAGTGATAAGGTAGATTATATTGATGCCAGAAATGTAAAAAAATTTTGGGTCTTCGGCTGTTTTGACGAATAATAGATTTTTTCAAATTTGTCATGTATAAATAAAGAGGGGTCAAAAACGGAGGGTTCCGGACTTGCTTTGTTGAAACGGCTAGTAGAGAGTGATAAGGTAGATTATACTGATGCCAGAAATGTAAAAAAATTTTGGGTCTTCAGCTGTTTTGACGAATAATAGATTTTTCAAATTTGTCATGTATAAATAAAGAGGGGTCAAAAACGGAGGGTTCCGGACTTGGTTTGGGGAAACGGCTAGTAGGGAGTGATAAAGTGGATTATACTGATGCCAGAAATGTAAAAAAATTTTGGGTCTTCGGCTGTTTTGACGAATAATAGATTTTTTCAAATTTGTCATGTATAAATAAAGAGGGGTCAAAAACGGAGGGTTCCGGACTTGGTTTGGGGAAACGGCTAGTAGGGAGTGATAAAGTGGATTATACTGATGCCAGAAATGTAAAAAAATTTTGGGTCTTCAGCTGTTTTGACGAATAATAGATTTTTCAAATTTGTCATGTATAAATAAAGAGGGGTCAAAAACGGAGGGTTCCGGACTTGGTTTGGGGAAACGGCTAGTAGGGAGTGATAAAGTGGATTATACTGATGCCAGAAATGTAAAAAAATTTTGGGTCTTCGGCTGTTTTGACGAATAATAGATTTTTTCAAATTTGTCATGTATAAATAAAGAGGGGTCAAAAACGGAGGGTTCCGGACTTGCTTTGGGGAAACGGCTAGTAGGGAGTGATAAGGTAGATTATACTGATGCCAGAAATGTAAAAAATTTTGGGTCTTCAGCTGTTTTGACGAATAATAGATTTTTCAAATTTGTCATGTATAAATAAAGAGGGGTCAAAAACGGAGGGTTCCGGACTTGGTTTGGGGAAACGGCTAGTAGGGAGTGATAAAGTGGATTATACTGATGCCAGAAATGTAAAAAAATTTTGGGTCTTCGGCTGTTTTGACGAATAATAGATTTTTTCAAATTTGTCATGTATAAATAAAGATTGGGCAAAAACGGAGGGTTCCGGACTTGGTTTGGGGAAACGGCTGATATGGTGTGATTGACTAGATCATATACATGCGAGAAGTGTCCAAAACATTTTGGTCTTGGGCGGTTTGAAAAGCTATAGATGATTATATAGCTTCTAAAATATTAGGTTTTAAAGGGGGGTCAATTTGCGGTATCTGTGAACGAGATAGCACGGATTTGAATTTAGCGTAAGTAAAATATGCTTTTTCTAATCAATTGACGTGAAAACCGCATTTCTCCAGGTTTATTTTAATGTAATATCAATTTTTTCGCGTTTCTCCTCACTTTGAGGAAGATTTTGGAGGAGGGAGATAAAACTCTTACAGTACATAGAAAGCCCGTAATACAATCGAACTACGTGAAAACCGCATCGATTTATGTTTATTTGGACCTAAATTACGTCAGTAGAAGTGGTAATGGCAAATTTTCGTCACTGCTGCCTTTTTACCGTTTCGATCAGAGCGTGATCGATCGGAACTTCAGCCGCATGGAATTTTTTCTAGTTTTCTAGTGTGGTATGCAGCAGTATCAAATACAATGACGGCATTGTCGTCAAGCTTTGGGAGCATTTCTTCAAACCATCGTTCAAATGAACTCCCGTCCATTTCTTCATGGTAGTCAGTCGTTTTCTCTGATTCAAATGCCCATACGGCAGAAGGCTCAAAGCCATCTTGACTGCCAATGTGACAGATAACAAATCGTTTTCCTTTTCCTTTAATTATTTCATATATCAATACCGTCCAGACCGTCGGACTGTATACATCGCACCGATTAGCGGGTCGATGGTAGTGCCTCTTTATTAGGGAAAAAGATCGGAAATTTCATTGTGGCTATATCTGACGTAGTGCTATGGTTAGTGCATGCGGTGCAGTATCTTGATTGGTAAAATTTGCCTCAATTACTGATTTACGTCGTAGTGTTCTTACTTATAGTGGTCATAAGTACCATTTTTCTGTATTGTTATCTGTTGCCTGCTAGAAAAACCTGTGGAATTTCTGGTATTTTGTTGCAATTTTTGCATATAGTTCAGGCAATTAGGTCCATGCTAGAGTCATGGCACCTGATGTGGAAGTATGCATAGTATGTAGTGATAACTTTATAGTGTGCACGAAAATAGTAAAGTGTGGCCTTTGCAAGCTTAAATTCCATACGTCATGCGTATCTGTGAGAGACAGCTGGTTAAAAATCTTTTCAGAATGCGAAAATATATTTTGGCTTTGCGACGATTGTAAATGCTCCTTGCAGTCAGTCAGTAATGAGACAAAAACTGACATAACATTATTGAGAAAAGAGTTGGAAAGCGTCAATCGAGAATTGGATTCAACTAAAAAACTTTTAACTAATCTCGAATACACTGTACAGTTGCAAAAATCCCTGCTGAAGTCGTACGAAGAACGTGAACCTGCAAAATCTCAAGCATGTGGTAGTAGCCAGGTCAATGTACATCAACCTGGTCTTCTTTTTAGTGATATAGTAAAACAGAAGAATATTGACAACTCATCTGTTCTTTTGGTTCAATCTGTTGGTAGCAACACCTCCGACACAAGTAAAGTGTTAGATGACATAAAATCATCTGTCAATTTGGCCAGCATGAATATATGTGTAAATAATACACGTAAAATCCGTAACGGTGTGGCGGTTCATTGTAAAGACGATGCATCTTTGAACTCATTGAAAACTAGTCTTGATGCAAAGTTGGCATCTAAATATACAATATCTGAGGCCAAGAAATTAAATCCAAGGTTAATAATAAAAAATGTTAATTTGGATGGTATTGATTCGCCAGATGATATTATAACGAATATAGCTACCCTGAATAATTTAACTGTTACGCAAAAATCTCAGATTGAATTTGTCACTAAACTTAGACTTAAGAGCGGAACTAGTGTCGTCATTGAAGTGACACCTGATTTAAGAAAATCCCTGTTACAAATAGGTTCGTTGTTCATTGGTTGGAAAAAGTGTTTCATTTCTGACCATTTGCGCTTGATGAAATGTTACAAATGTTGTTCATTCGGCCATACTGAAGCTGCTTGCAAATCAGAGCTTGCATGTCCTAGATGCTGCAGAAAACACAAACTGAAAGAGTGCAAGTCGGAGGCGCTACAATGCATTAACTGTGTTAATCATAACAAGTCACACAAAAAGAGCTTGCCCACAGATGATTCTGCTAACTTTCCTGGATGTCCTGTGTACCAAGGTTATGTTGACAATTTGAAGCAGCGCGTGGACTATGGGAAGTAATAAAAATGATGTTTTAAAAATTTGCCATATAAATGTTCGATCACTTACAGCTTCTTTTAATGAGTTTTCTTTGCTGGTAAAAGATCAATTTGATATTATAGCTGTGTCTGAAACATGGCTTTCAGGCAATATACCAGATAATCTTATCAGTATGCACGAGTATAATTTCTTTCGCAAAGATAGAATTGGCAGAGGTGGTGGGGTTGGCATATACGCAAAGGCTAATCTGAGATTCAGTACTGTTAATATCGATTTTTTGGGTAACAGTACGCTGGAATTATTGTGTTGTAAATGTAGAATCAATTCCGTAAGCCTGCTTGTTGCGGTACTTTATAGACCTCCTCACTGTTCTATCAATTATTGTATAAACCACATAGACAATCTTGTTTCTTTCTTTATGCCTCAATATGATGACATTATTCTTCTTGGAGACATGAATATTGATATGTTCGATACCACTAATGTACTCAGCAGTTGTCTTGATTTTTATGGTTTCAGGCAGGTCATCGATGAGTCTACTCGTATTTCTCGTTTTAGTTCTACTTTAATTGATGTCATATTTTTAAATAATATTGAAAGTGTTCTCAACTCTGGTACCTTAAATGCAGATATGATATCTGACCACAAACTAGTATTCTGTGAATTAAATATTAAAACCGTTTCATCGGAGGAAAAATTCATAACCTATAGGGATTTTAAGAACATTGATGTAATCAAATTCAAGCAGGATTTGGCTGCAGCTGGCTTAGAAGAAATGCTGTATATTACCGATATTAACTCCAAAATTCTAATCCTTTATGGGGTGCTTATTGAGCTTTTTAACTTTCATGCTCCTATTCGGACGGCTCGTGTCACTAAAAAAGCTGCTCCATGGTTAACTTTCGCACTTAAGGTCATTCTTAAGGTGAGAGATGAGGCCTTAATTAAATTTCGTCACAATCCATCAGATGAAAATTGGACAGCGTATAAACAGTTAAGAAATTATTCACTTGCTTCAATCCGGCGTGAGAAAAAGGCATATTTATCTCGCTTTGATAATCTCAATTCTAGAAAAGCTTGGGATCAGCTGAGAGCAATGAATATTTGTCCCCAGAAACACATTGAAATACCCTATGATCTGTTAGACCCTAATGAAGTCAATAACCACTTCATGTTAAATTACCAAAATCTTAATATCAATTCCCGTTTGATTGACAGTACAGTAGAGTTTTATGAGAACAGCTTTAACAGCCAAGATGTAACTCCATTTACATTTAGAATGATGACCGCTGAAGAAATTTTGGACATAGTTACCTCTATCAAGTCACCTGCTACAGGGAGTGATGAAATTAATTTGAACATGCTAGGATACTGCTTACCAGAAATTTTATTGTATTTAACACATATTGTTAAATATGCCTTGAGACCGGGACTTTTCCTGATGCTTGGAAGGAAGCTATTATCATCCCTTTAGCCAAAGTCAAAAATCCAACCACTCATAGTCATTTGCGGCCTGTTAGTTTGCTGTGCTTTTGTTCGAAGGTATTAGAGAAAGCAGTGTACATTCAACTAGTGGAGTATTTAGAGCAAAATAACTTGTTTTCTCCTCATCAATCAGGATTTCGTGCGGGACATAGCACTACTTCAGCTTTGCTCCATCTAACTGACAACATCGTAGGTAACTTAGACAGACATATTAATACCATATTAGTGATGATTGATTTCTCAAAAGCCTTTGATACAGTTAATCACAAAATCATGTTGAGCAAGCTGAAGTACATTGGATTATCTGATATACCGCTAAGATTTTTCCAAAGCTACTTGGCAGAAAGAAAACAATTAGTTAAGACGGTTAGGGGCGTCTCTTCTAGTACTGTGGTTTCGTCTGGCGTTCCGCAGGGGTCAGTTCTGGGACCCCTGCTATATTTAATTTACACTATAGACTTAGATTCATGTGTGAAATTTTGTTCTATACAAACGTATGCTGATGACACACAATTATCATTTCACTTCACATATGCTCAGTTAAATGAAGTG
The DNA here is from genome assembly GCA_963669975.1 of Acanthoscelides obtectus. Taxonomy (NCBI): domain Eukaryota; kingdom Metazoa; phylum Arthropoda; class Insecta; order Coleoptera; family Chrysomelidae; genus Acanthoscelides; species Acanthoscelides obtectus. Next base: position 17,867,815 of record CAVLJG010000002.1, read on the forward strand.
TCGTTTAAAATTAATACTGACCTAATCAATATTACGGATTTTTGTAAAAAGCACTGTCTCAGGATCAATCCTGAAAAGAGTTCAAGTATGCTTTTTTCTCCGAAACACATGTATAATAACATAAAGGACGCAATTGTACTCATTATAAATAACGAGCGCATCCCCATGGTAGAACATTCTAAAAACCTGGGTGTTATCTTGGACTCTAACTTGAAGTTTGATAGGCACATCGGTTACCTGTCTCAAAAAACATATGCCAAATTAAAACTTTTATATTCCAACCGTTTCATTTTAAACTTTAAGACTAGGAAAAAATTAGTTGAAAGCTTGATCCTGTCATCTTTGCAACATTCTCTGATTTTATTCTATTCTTATTTGGATTCGTCGGATCGGTATAGACTACAAAAAATTCAAAACGGCTGCTGCAGGTTTGTGTTTGGACTTCGTAAATATAGTCATGTCTCTTCGAAGATTAAAGATTTAAATTGGTTAAAGATGGAATCACAGTTTGTTTATGCTATGAAGGTGTTTGTCCATAAAGTAGTTTGCACCAAAAAACCACCGTACATTTTAGAAAAGCTAGTACCAAGAGGTAACATTAATCAGAGAAATCTCAGACACAACCTAAATTTTGCGATGCCAGTCCACTATACGGCCCTTTTCCAGAAAAGCTTCACATTTCATGCTGTCAAGTTATACAACTCTACAGATAAAACATGTCGCAGTAAAACAATAGTGCCTTTCAGGAGACTCGTTAAGAAACAGCTGATGGGATATTAATAGTGTGCATTTGTCTCTTTCTCTTATTATTACTTTTGTTTGTTTGTGTATCGAGTGTTACTCTTTCGTACACAGTGAGGTTAAGTGTAAGAGTAGCCATTTGGCTAAACTTCGCCTCACTGATGTATTCTGATTAATAAAGACATTTATTATTATTATTATTATTATTAATTCAAGAAAGCTAATATTAATACTGGGTGCGCCATCTATTACTTTTTTTTACCTATAAGTTTATGTGTTACCATGCGAGTCAAAAGTCATGTGGTAGCATAAATGAACTGTTAAAGGTATGCCATTTATAATCTTAGATTCGTTTACAACACAACAACGCATTTTGGTTATCCAAACTTATTACGAAAACGGTCGAAATATAAAAAATACTTTTCGCAAACTTCGCATTAGTTTTTTCCGATATGGAATTCGTTGGATTGTTGATCGATTTGAGGAAACTGGTTCAGCTGAAGGTCGTAGGCCATACCAACATGCTCCTCCAGCTCGTACTCGTAAAAACATAGCCGCAGTGAGTGAAAGTGTTCGCAACAACTAGGAATTAGTGAGACCACTTTACGCCGGATTTTACACATTGATTTACACCTCCATCCATACAAAATCCAACTAACACAAGAATTGAAGCCGGCAGACCATCAACAGCGGCGTGTTTTTGTTAATTTAATGCTGGAAAGAGAAGACGGATTTTCGGCCAAAGTGCTCTTTTCTGATGAGGCTCATTTTCACCTCAATGGTACGTAAATAAGCAAAATTGCAGATTCTAGGGGGGCTGAAAATCCACACCAATATCATGAACAACCTCTCCATCCTGAAAATCTGACCGTTTGGTGCGAATTATGGGCTGGTGGCATCGTTGGACCATTCTTCTTTGAAGATGCCGAAGAAAAGGCCCTTACTGTCAACGGGGAACGTTATCGCGGCATGTTACAGATTTTTTGTGGCCACAATTGGATCGTATTGGTGCTGACGGTCTTTGGTTTCATCAAGACGGAGCAGATGTCAGTTGGCCCCCGAGATCGTGCGATTTAACACCTCTTGACTATCTTCTTTGGGGATTTTTGAAAGGAAAAGCGTATGGGAATGGTAGAGAGATAGACCCGATTATTCTGGGAAAAGTCATTGAAAATATTTGGATGTTCGGATGTTGGCCTGTAAACGAAGCCGCGGTGGTCACATGACTGATGTTATTTTTCATACATAAATGGCATAAACCAACCTTCATTTACCAATAAAAAAATTCGATTTCACCTCGTAAAGAGCGTGTTGATTTTTCAAATAGAAAAAAAAGTAATAATTCTGATCAAAATTATCAAATGTGCGTAACAGTTTCGTGTAACGCAGCCTCTTGTATGGTGGAGACAATTTTTTCTTTTTTTATAAATTCTTTAACATTTTTGAGAATTGTCTTAGAACATACGTCTGTTTTGTTCGCCACACGTCTTTCAATATCATGAATTTTCATTTCAGGATGCTCTAAAATTTGGCTCTTATGAGCGTTAAGGACAATTTGTTTGCCTGGATCTTCAAATGTCCCTTCTTGTCACATTTCGGAGAGGAGACATCAAGAGGAAGCATGGCTGAAGGAAGCATTGGGAGAATATTCATCCGTCGACGACATGCTAACGTATAAATACACGCTATGTATGGGTCAAAATCGGAGAGGTGAGCATTATAGGTTTTCAAATATCTGAGAAATTAAGTTAACTTTTGAAGAAAACTAACAAGAGGAGTTGTGTCATTTATCAGGAATCTTGTCTGTGAAGTGGCACGCACAAAAATATATATTTTCGAACTTCTACTCGTTAATAGGAATTACGCCAGAGTTGTGAGTGATTTCGGGAACACTTTTTAACGAAGTTTAAATAATAATATAACTAACGTATACTAAGTGGCATATAAATCCGAACACCCAGTTTAAATGGTTTTATTTTAATAAAATTTTGTATAAGTACTTAATGAAGCATAATAAGTAAATGATAAAAATTTCAAAATGATTGCACTGCTTTAAAGCTCTTTGACCTTTAATAATGTGTGGATGCACCCTGATGTGCTACGCATTCTCCAACGCGCCTAGGCATGCTTCTGATCAGGTGGTCAATGTCCTCCTGTGGTATCTCATTCCAGGCAACCACCAACTCCTCTCGAAGTGCTTCTAGAGTCTGAGGAGGACGTTGCAAATTGAGCAATCTCCTAGCCATCATATCCCACACGTGCTCAATTGGGGATAAGTCGGGAGATCTTCTTGGCCATGGTAACGATGTGACATCATTATGTTGAAAGAAGTCTATTGTGACTCTTGCAACATGTGGTCGGGCATTATCTTGTTGGAAAGTTGGATCTGCCAGGGTGTCAAGATAGGGTAAAAGATGGGGTTCTAGAACTTCGTGGATATAACGCTGCGCGTTCATGTTACCTCTGATGAAGAGTAAAGGTGACCTGGAACCATAAGCTATAGCACCCCAAACCATAACTCCAACAGTGTGATGAACATGTCTTTCAACAAAAAACTGTGGATTCCTCCTTTCACCACGTCGCCTTCTAACCCTGGCACGACCATCGTGCATGCCTAAACAAAATCGAGACTCGTCACTAAAGACAATACTGTTCCATTCCTGATCCCAGAGTGACCGTTGTCTGCACCACTCAAGGCGATTACGTCGGTGTTCTCGAGTTAAAGGGAGGACCCAGTGTGGCCGGTATGAAAACAAGCCAAAACTTCTCAATCGTCGGTAAACACTTCGCATGCCAATAGGTCTTCCGTGTTCTGCAAACCATTCATTTGCAATGGACCTGGTAGTGGAGAAATGGTCCCTTAAGGCCAATAATCTTAGGCGGCGATCTTCACGGTCTGTTGTTCTACGGCGGCGTCCAGTGCTCCTTGCTCTTTGCGTACGGCCTTCTCGAAGCCATGCCTGACAACACCTAACCACAGTGTCTACACTTCTTTGCACTCTAACTGCAATTGCCCGAAAAGAAAGTCCAGCTTCCCGAAGTCCCACTATACGGCCCCTATCAAATTCACTAAGTTGACGAAATCGTACAGGTCTCCGTACTCTAGGCATCGTAACCGATCGTAAAGGATGTCAAGAACCAAAATCCACAAACGTTGATTTTTTACTGCGGCTGAAATATTCATTTTTAGAGCGTTAGTGAATTAAAAAAAAGCAGTATAAAAACCGGAATGTCCAACTGATAAGGCTGAAAATTTTTTCACTTGTTATTTACAGTAAGATAAATACATTCACCAAATTTTATTAAAATAAAACCATTTAAACTGGGTGTTCGGATTTATATGTCACTTAGTATATTTAATAATCACATTCAATAGATTGTAATAAACCTGTTCCTAGATCGGAAAATGTTGTTATTTTTTATTTTTTTCATAATCAAAACACTTATTTTTCAAATTACTCTCCATAGATCTTCAATTGGTGAAAACTCTGCTCCAGAACTTTAAATTTATTTTATACGTGGCATATTAATAATATAAATACAAAATTCCAAAGGTCATGCCATCTTGTACGAGCCCCTTCCCATTTCAGTTGGCCCACTTCAAGATTTGTACCAAAATATGCCTTTATAAACTAAACATGACGAAACTATTTACTTCTAAAACAATTTATTTTCTCAAAAACATTTTAGATATACACTCTAGTCATAAAAAATACATATTTGAAATCACTTAGACCTATAGCTAATAGAACATCTGAACAAATAAACAATGTGCGAATAAATGCGCGAAGTTAACAAAGCAACAATTGAAAGATTATCATTGGCTAACATCACCTTTATTTTTTATTATGGCTGAAATTCTTTGGGGCATAGTGTTAACCAAGTTTTGGCAAAAATTTGGTGTAAAACAATCCCATATTTCTTGAAGCTTCTGTCTCAGTTCGGTGATTGTACGAGCAGGATGTTGTCGTAGAACCTTTTTCATCTCGTGCCACAAAGTTTCAATAGGTGACAGATCTGGACTGCTAGAAACCCATTTCAAAAGTGGTACATTATTTTCTTCCATCCATTTTATAGCCTTTTTTGAGGTATGGCGCGCTGCACCATCTTGCTGAAACACAAAATCTTGGCCGGATGTCAAACATTCTTCCATCACTGGTAAAAGCGATTCTTCTAAAATTGCCAAATATTTGTTTGTATCCACATTTCCATCAATAAAATGAAGTTTTCCTACTCCCTTTGATGACATACTGCCCCAGACCATAATGCATGCTGGAAATTTCACTTTTCTCTTCAGACAGTCAACATGGAATGCTTCATTTCTTTGGGAATACCTCTACTGCGACTGTCACCAATACAAACTTCGAATCGGGCCTCATCACTCCATTGTATTGCACACCATTGTTGAGGTGTCCATTGTCTATGTTTTTTAGCCCATCTAAGCCGATTTTTCTTTTGCAGTAGAGTTAATAGTGGTTTTTCTTTGGCCTATAAACAAGTTGTGCAACTTAGGGTTTTTACTTCACTTTTTTTTATAAGAAAACTTACCTTGCAAGTGATAAATCCCAGTTTGTGGGCCTCTCTATGAGTTGTGGACTTCGAAATTCTCCTTCCAACAGCGTCACTCCACAGAGCACTTAATTGTAAATAATTGGCACGCCTGTTTTTCACGATTATTCTTCTTAATGCTCTTCTTCGGTCGGCATTTGTGATATTACTTTTTTCACATATCGTGGCTTAATATTAACTGAACCAGTTACGTTATATCTTCTAACAATATTTCTCACACTGTACCGCGATAAGTCTAACAAAGTTGCAATTTCTGAGTTTGATTTCCCAGAATTAAAAAATTTAATTATCAGTAACCGAATTTTCTCACTAATAATCTTTCCTCTACCCATTTTGAAAACCTTAACTACCCAAAACTATTTTCAAAGTATTCTGACATCTGTGATTAATAAAAACAATTGTCATGGCTTTTATTTTTCACAGCCACCTATGCGTTATAGACTTATTTTGCATTGAAATGAAAATAGGTTGATATGCTGTAATTGCAACATGTGTTTTTATGCTGCAAATTTAATTAGGGAGTGATAAAGTTGGTATCTTCTACTATATATTATCAAAATATTCATTGTTAATATTTTAAACCTATAACATCCTGCTACATTTTTATTATTTGTGTTTGATAAGAAAAAAACTAAGATTTCAATAGTTGGGCCAACTGAAGTGGGAAGGGGCTCGTATATGTAAAATTCAACTAAAACATTAAATATTAGTGATTTATTTGGCATCTTTGTGACGTTACCGAAAATGATGGGGGTGTGTTCCCTAAGTGATAATGAAGTTCCCTAAATGATGTTGACGTTCTCGAATGAGCACAACACCCGGTTTTTGACATATTTCATGCATGAAAATAATATAAGCGTTTTAGTATTATATCTTTATTTGTACTTAAGGGATGAGGAACATGAGTACCCTAAATTCAAACTTAAAATGTACTAATAATAAACTTTTGTAGTTTCAAAATAAATGCAATTTCATTATGGGTAAAATTTTAACGACTTGTTCATAGGTGACATATGAAACATCATTTTGTTCAATTTTGAATACTTTTGCCGAGTTCCTTTGTAAGAAATGTGACTTTTATATCGCCATCTTCATCGATTAAGGTGTCAGCGACTGCAACGTATCTGTATTTAGAATTTTCAGTTAGTACATTTACTAGCAGAAATGTATTAGGGTGTATCAAGTTTGGATGCAAGTTCTGCTTGGGGATGAATGAATGAATAAATTTCTTCACGGACCTGTTTCCTTCTGCTGGATATCGATAATTTTATTCCAATATTTTAGATACTTACTAAAACGATAAGAATCGATACATATCGATACTTTTCGTGGATCTAACCATCCCTAATCTTGACAGCTTGTCGTTCTTGTCAACTGGGCTGCACCGTGCGGTATTTCCTTTAGTATCTTACATTTTGCTAAAATCGTATGACAAATAAAAGCTTCAAGTGAAATATTGACGAATATGAAGGGATATGCATAGAATTTAGAATATAAATTCATATTGCAAATTTCAGATTATCCATGCATGGACTTGAACCGGATTTTTCGGTATTTTTACCGAAAAGAGAATATTTACCGATAACATCATTCTCCACGATTTTGTTAAACTACTTAAATATTTCTATACTTGCCGAAAAAGAGCTGAAACCAAAAATAAAGCTAAAAGTTAATTCTATGTAGTCTTCATAGTTTTATGCCCCATATCAATCATACATGTGTATGCATACACTCAAGCAGTCGGGCACGTGAGAGGCGTAGATTTCCCTTTTTTTAAAACGTTGACAGTTTGTCAGTTTTCAACTTCGTTAAATGTTTTTTTTTATTTTAATAGTTGCAGGATTATCTTTATTTACTTTTAGAGTGGATACTTGAAATATAGATAAGTTTAGAAACGTTTAGGTTAAAGTTAGCAGCTTTCTGTGAATTTTCAAAGTTTTCAGGCTCATGGTCATTGTCTGCAACGGGCACAATATGTCTTGTTTTTTATCATTTCTTCGACACATTGAGGAGTGTAGCACTTTTAAGATTTTTCCTTTTCTCTATCAAGGCGAAGTCCCTATTGCAAGGCACATAAGAATGCCCACTTACTAAGAATTTTTGCTCCATTTCATCAAGCATGTCGTTTACTACCAAAAAGATAAAGGTCATAAGTACTATCCTGTTTTTGTTTTGCCCTATGCAGTTGCCTGTCCAAATAAGTTTTCGTCCATATTGGGAAAGACGTCGACTTGCAACAACATTAAGCAGACGTGATGCAATATCGTTTCCTCCTCTACCACCAATGGTTTCATCCCAGATACACATTAATAGGGTCCATCAGAAAGAACGCATGTTTTTTAAATGAGTAGTACAGTCAAATTAAGTATGGGAAAAATATTTTATATCAAAATACTCAGAAATACATGCCATTTTTTGAGTAAAACAAAATTTACGTTCTAAAAACTATATCGGCCATATGGTGCCCTTGAGCCGAAATGGAGGAATCAAGCCTCTCCCGAAATGAGCCCATTGCGTCGGCCAGCATCCGTGCAGGAGTTTTCTTATTTCCTCCTTCAAATCGACGAGGGTCCGAGGCTTGCTTTGGTAAATTTTCGATTTCAGGTAGCACCATAAACAAAATGACACGTTGACAGGTCCGGGGAGCGAGGGGGCCATGGAACATCGCCATGACGTGAAATGAGACGTCCTGGGAATTATTTCCGAAGAAGTTCTATCGAAGTGCGAGCTCTGTGAGATTTTGCCCCGTCTTGTTGGAACCACACTGTTCTGAGACGGACACGTCGTTGTCGAAGTTCCGGAAAAAAAAGTTGTTCAGCATGTGAATGTAACGCTCTGAATTTACGGTAGTTGTTTCTCCATCATCCTCAAAAAAATAAGGGCCAATAATCATCGTTGCGCCTACTGCACACCAAACTGTAGCTTTCGGGGTATGCAGGGGGTGCTCATGCAACTGTTAGGGGTTCACTGGAGACGTATCCATCTAAAGAAAATGTGCTTCATATCTTATAAACAACGTCATGTCATTGTTATCCAACTGTTCAATCATGAGATGTGCAAAATTAACACGTTATGCATAATCCCCTGGCTACAGTTGTTGACAAACTTGGATTTTGTAAGGATAGAACACTAAATCCACTATTTTTATTTTTGCGTAGAAATGGTTTGGCCATATTACTTAAACGATGTTTTTCTGATTCGGTTGCCACTGGCGCATTTTTGAAAAGCTTCTCGGTGTTTTTTTTTTGGTAATTTGTCAGCGATGTCTTTCAGTTGGGTTGTCAAGACCTCGCCAAATAATAGATGTGTACGAGCTGAAATATTTAACATCATCTTTTTTACTGTCTATATCTTTGAGAATTTTTTCTCCACGACTTTCTCTGTTTCCTCTTCTCTCTTTCAGTCATATCACTCACTCACTTTCTTTCTTTCGTAACATTCCTATCTTTCACTTGCGGTTCCTTGCATTAGCCTTTTCACGATATAAGCTTATATACTATCCTGTTTAGATCGTTCGTTTTTTCGACTTATTTTTCTCTTCACTTTTATGGTTTTCCATGTTACTTCTTTTTTATACAACTTAGAGTATCAGTTTGTTTACAGATTTTCACTTCGGGAACGTCCGTCATAGACGAGAAAGTTCTAAAAATGACCGTTCCCAAAATGACTATTCGATAAATAATTTCATGGCACGCTTGATTCCGCCATGTCAGATATTGGTTTTGGAGGTAGTGAACAAGTGAGCTGTAATACTTACCATTATTTTGCAAAAATTATGAAAATTTGCGAAAAACTAATCATCAAACAGCGTTCCCGTGATGACGGGGAATTAAAGTACACACATATCAAATTAGGCAGTATTTACCAACAAAATGAATTATTTTTTTCGTAAATACGACACATGCCGTTTGCTTTGTCTAATGAACTTCACACTGCTGCTCTCTAACGCCACCTATTGTATGTTGTTTTAATTACATCGACCAACGTCAACCGCGTTCACGGAATGATTTGATAAGTGTCAGACAGCATTTGAATAGCCAAAACATGAAGAAATTAAAGTGATATGAACTTAATTTATAGGTATATTCTTAGTATCATGATTTTCAAAGCTACTGTATAAATAAGACATTTTCAATTCGTAATTGTAAACATTTTTGACTTGTCTGAACTATGAACCTTGGGAACAGGACGCGGGGGGATTTTCAGTGTTGCGTTTTTTATTGGTCACTGACCCAGTTTCCCGAAATTTAGCTACAAGTTCTAGAACATATTTTCGATGCACGTTACGGTTCTCATGCCGCCCATTAAATATTTCTGCTGTTGTATTAGCGCACTGATTATTTCCGAAAAATATTTCGATAATTTCAACTCTTTCTGCTGTGGAATAAACCATGGTTAATTTATGTAATAAAGCGTTACAAGTTATTTTAGCAACAAAGTTTGGTCAAATCAATCGCAACTATGTCCTAAATTCCTATTTAAAATAAGTACGAGATATTTCCTTATCTTTCTTAAAGAAATAACTTTTTTGCCACAAAAAAACGCTCCAGTAGCTATTTTCAACAACAAAATGATAAACAAACCATGGGCGTAGTGAAGAAAAGCATTTACTTATTTATATTACATTTACTCAAATTTCTTCTGAAAGTAGTACAAACTAATCTGATGTACCTATTAAAGTCTACTTTAAGCTTTAAATCAATAAATCTTCAAAACTACATCATTATAAAGGGAATTGAAAGACCTTTAAAATAAGGTATCACTCGACCCCCCTTTCCATTTAAGATTTTAGGGTTCGTGTCAAACTTGTGTCCCCCTCGAAAACAAAATCGACGGGTCTGAGCGTTTTTCCAAAAAAAAACTGAGCTGCCAGTAAATGCGTTTGTTTCGTTTTTGATGCGCCACCCTGTATAGAAGGTCCTTCCTCCCGCGCCTTCCTTTCTGGTACTATTGTTTGATTGTTTATCGAAATTGTACACTGGGACGGTTGCGTGCGTTATAGGAACTTGGCACATTAATTTTATGTTCTGTGTGTGGGTGAGACGTTGACATGTTGTTCTGGGACACCCTGTATACTATACTGATAAGTTGTAAGGCAGTTCTTCATTGACTGTAAAATTGACTGTGTACAATTATAACACAGACAGCCTAGCCTAAGAAAGTAAATGCCAGACGTAGTTGTTAGCGATCAAGAAACGGCGAAAGGCAAAACTACATTTGGACAACGGACAAGCCGACAATCGCCTACACTCTAGGACTCGCTATGTATAGACACACTCAACACACACCCACCAAACCACAAATAACACATTATACACCCTCTGTTCCGGCATAATCGTAAACAAACCGATACGGATTTGGCGTTTGAAGTCCGTAAAACAAGGCTCCTGCCGATAGTTGAGTTAGACGAGGAGAAAACCTCGCACTCATGGGAGATAAGACCCCGCAGAAACATTAGGTATGGAGAATGGATTTCTGTTAGTTTTTCTAAAAATGTTGTGTTGTAGGTTTCAACGCGTACAACAAACATTTCAATTTGCCCAAAACTTTTCCACGTGTGATTTTCTAGATACAGATCCTCCCAAGTTGCCTATGTGGGGGATGTTATATATAATATATATAATAATAATAATAAAACGTCTTTACTGGGCCAAGTTTCGCATAAGCTATTCTACCACTTAAACCGTAAAATGTCTATCCACAAATTAAACAAGACTAATATACACGGTTGAGTCTCTAAGGATCACCCCTATGACTTTTTTATTATTGAAGATAGAAAAACGAAATTTGGCGGTTGCGTATTATAGACAAATTTACATTTTTTGCCATATTCACTTGCTTTGACGTGCCTTCCGGAAACGACTCTAACTTACGGTTTCGTCTAGGGGGGGGTCGCAAACGGTATTTGGGGCTGGTCATTTTTTAACCTCAGTGGAACTTCTATAATTTATCCTATTATTGCTCCTTAAATCCATAGTGTTCTATCTGGTCAAGGCCAACTTGAAAAAAAAAACATGTAAAATGCTCAGAAATCCTCAGAAAGGCAATATTTTATTATATGAGAACAAAATAAGTACGTGGCACGTATAATTAACTACTGTTATAATATTAAAGATTCAAATATAAAAAACTTCATTGCTGGTAAAAAAAACATTCTAAGGGACTCCGAGACATATCCCAGTCCATTCCACACAAAACAATGTTTTTGATCATCGCGTGGCGGCATCATGGAAGAGAGCTCTGAGGAGTAAAGCGCATTGGTGTAGCGGTACAAGAGAGCTAGATCGCCGACGGCCCGCCTGGGCGAAAGGGCTCCGAGACTGTCTGTTAGAGAAGCGTCATCGATCAGTCGGATAGGCCTCCTCTAGTCAGCATCCAGCATAAATAATGTAGTCCGGGCGGCAGCACCCCAAATGTGTGAGCAATACTCGAGGCTATGCCTTATCTGGACCTTGTATAGAGTGAGAAGGTCATGCCGAGAAAAGTACTTCTGAGCCCTAAACAAATAGCCTAACTTTTTCCCAGCAGCTGCCGCTCTTGACGAGACTAGGTACTCGGTGATCTGGACTCCGACCTGTCGAAGTGAATGGCTCTTTGGCAGAGCTCGGCCATCCATCGAAACCGGATAAGCTTTAGGACGCTTTTTGTTCGTCAAGATACAGTACTGTGTTTTGGAAGCATTAAACTGTACAAGATTGTTGCGTCCCCAAGCAGTGATAACCTCCAGGTCTCTCGTCATAGAGGAAGTCGTCGCTAGTCTTCTATTTTCAAAATCAGGGGCAGAGATTGGCTGTCACTCTGAGTTCCTGCATGTATAGTGCTGTCATCAGTGAAACTGTAGTTTGGGTTGATCGTGCAGGAAAGGAGGTCGTTGATATGTAGGAAGAACAGTGTCGGAGCCAAGACCGATCCCTAGGGATCACTCCCATTGACGTTGTGGGATGAAGAGGAGAACCCGTCAATTACGACGGATATCTTGCGGCCAGAGATAGTCAGCCACCCATCTGCAAAACTTTTCTGGGAGGCCATAGGATGGAAGATTGCTTAAAAGGACAGCGTGTCACAGCTGATCGAACGCCTTCGTGATGTCACGAGCAACGACATAAGCCGCACCATAAGACTGGATGAGTTTACTCCACAATTGCGTGACGTAAGCTAGGAGGGCCCCTGTGGATCGCTGGTGCCTGAAACCATACTGCCCGTCGTTAATCAAGCTGTGACGTTCGAGGTAGTCCAGAAGCTCGCGATTTAGGCACATCTAAATCACCTTACTTATAACAGAATGCAGAGCTATAGGCCTGTAGTTGTAAGGGTCGGTCTTAGATCCCTTTTTTGGGATGGGTTAGACATGAGCGAATTTCCTGTTTTTTGGGAAGGTGCCAGATTCATAAGGTATCTGGAAGAGACGCGAAAGAATTGGAGCACGTTCCGCTGCACACGTCTCCAGTACAATGGCAGGAATCAAGTCCGGTCCAGAAGCTTTGTTGATGTCGTCTTACGGTCTTATACCTAAATGTTACTTCCCGCATAGTGTAGGGAACACTTTGAATTGACGACACATGGTGGAGTTGGCAGCAAAGATCTTGGCAAGGACTTCCGCCTTGGCCTTTGAGTCCGATACAATCGTTCGTTCCTGACACGTAAATGGTGGAAGGCTGCTGTGGGAGAGTCTCTTTTCAATCTGATTGGCCAGCGTCCAGAAAGAGTGACTGCCATGGCGCTGTGACCCTGGTTTAGGCACTTTCACTGTATGAGGGATGTATTCCTCCATTCCGACGTGGATAATTTTGATTATCGAAGAACAGACAGCCGACGCATCCGCGTCAGTGAAACAGACATCTCTCTAAGGAAAAGGAAACAAGAAGTCTCTCAGCCCCTCCCAGTCGGCTTGTCCGTAATGCCAAATTTTGCGGCCTGTGCGAGTTTCTGCTGCCACAGCGGGTTCTGACCAAAACCTAACCTCCACAATACCGTAGTCTGAGCTACCCAGGGAGGACAGGGTAGCAGTGCTGTAAGGGACAGGATGCGCGGATAGAAAGAGATCCAGAATTCTACTGGCGTGTGACAAGACGCGGGGAAAAAAGTAGGGCTCGTCACCAGCTGGGTTAGCCCTTTATTAAGAGCGAACGCTTCGACTGCACGACCTGCTGCGTCGGTCTTGTTTGAGCCCAACCAAAGCTCATTATGGGCATTGAAATCACCGAGGAGAAATACCGCTGAAGCCGGGTGATCGATATTCAGGAAGTCGATCTTGACGGCGAGGAATTCAAGAAGGTCATTTGGGGGATCTTTTGGAGTTGAGGCGAAGCCTCAGAATGTCCTTCCGGTCTGATTCCATCTCTCTGCAGCAGGAAAGACTGCTGCGGACAAAGAAGATCTCTTGAAACTTGGCAAGTCATTATCCTCGTTAACTAGCTTCTGCACTTTATCCACCGTTGGTGATTCATTACGAAAGAAAAAATTGTGTACAATTCTCATTATGGCGATTCTGTCAAAGTCATCTATGGCATCGTTGTTTTTTTTTCTTGGCTGATATACTTTTTTGGGTCGACCAGTGAACGGTTAGATCTGTACTTTCGAACAATTCGGTAAACACTTGCACGACTAACGCCCGTAATACTTGCTACTTTGCGAACAATGTCCTGAACAGTTGAGTCACTCCTTCCTTGCATTTCGTGTTTATAAATGTTGAGAATCATTGTACATTGGACTGCCTGATATTCCGATAAGATTTTTCTAAAGCTACTTGGCTGAAAGAAAACAGGTAGTTAAGACGGTTAAGGGCGTCTCTTCTAGTACTGTGGTTCCGTCTGGCGTTCCGCAGGGTTCAGTTCTGGGACCTGTGCTATATTTGATTTACACTATAGACTTAGACTCATGTGTGGAATTTTGTTCTATACAAACGTATGCTGATGACACACAATTGTCATTTCACTTCAAATATGCTCAGTTAAATGAAGTGTCGTTTAAAATTAATACTGACCTAATCAATATTACGGATTTTTGTCAAAAGCACTGTCTCAGGATCAATCCTGAAAAGAGTTGAAGTATGCTTTTTTCTCCGAAACACATGTATAATAACATAAAGGACGCAGTTGTACTCATTATAAAGAACGAGCACATCCCCATGGTAGAACATTCTAAAAACCTGGGTGTTATCTTGGACTCTAACTTGAAGTTTCATAGACACATCGGTTACCTGTCTCAAAAAACGTATACCAAATTAAAACTTTTGTACTCCAACCGGTTCATTTTAAACTTTAAGACCAGGAAAAAATTAGTTGAAAGCTTGATCCTGTCATCTCTGCAACATTCTCTGATTTTATTCTGTTCTTATTTGGATTCGTCAGATCGGTATAGGTTACAAAAGATTCAAAACAGCTGCTGCAGGTTTGTGTTTGGACTTCGTAAATATAGTCATGTCTCTTCGAAGATTAAAGATTTAAATTGGATAAAGATGGAATCACAGTTTGTTTATGCTATGAAGGTGTTTGTCCATAAAGTAGTTCGCACAAAAAAGCCACCGTACATTTTAGAAAAGCTAGTACCAAGAGGTAACAGAACAGAAATCTCAGACACAACCTAAATTTTGCGATGCCAGTCCACTACACAGCCCAGAAGAAAGTTTCCAGAAAAGCTTCACATTTCATGCTGTCAAGTTATACAACTCTACAGATAAAATGTGTCGCAGTAAAACAATAGTACCTTTCAGGAGACTCGTTAAGAAACAGCTAATGGGATATTGATAGTTCAAGTGTGCATTTGTTAAAAATGTTTTTTTTCTTTTCTTTTTCTGTTACATATTACTCTGTTGGTTCATGTGTGCGTGTTGTCACACGTTATCTACTCAATTCATTTACTTACATTTCTTTTTCTTATTATTATTACTATTGTTTGTTTGTGTATCGAGTTTAACTATGTTACTCTTTCGCACACAGTTAGGTTAAGTGTACGAGGAGCCATTTGGCTAAACTTCGCCACACTGATGTATATGTATTAATAAAGACATTTATTATTATTATTATTATTATATTCAAGTTTACTTTAGCTTTTCCATGAAAGATAGAGCTTCAGCAAAGCAAACTCTGAATGAAGAGCTTCAATCGATAAACACATTATCAGAGCAGCACAACCTAAAGCTCAACTCTAAGAAGACAAAAGTAATACTTTTTGGCAATAAAAATACTATAAATATTTTAAAGGACACTATTTCGTTGAAAATTACAAGTGAAGCGCTTAGTTTCTGTGATGCTTCTCGTAATTTAGGCTTAACTGTTGATCCAAGCCTTCGTCTCTCACTCCATATTCAAACGCTAAATAAAGCATTTAGTTCCCTCAAAATCATTTATAGCAGTCGATATTTCCTAAGTAAAACACTAAAAAACTTTATATGAGACGTTGGTGCTTAGTAATTTCAACTATTGTAGCTTTATTCATGGGCCGTGGTTGACTAGTGCTGACATAACGAAAATACAGCAGGTGCAAAATAGCTACTATAGACTGACCCTTCGTTTGAGTTTCCTGAGCACTTCCAGGTAAAACTTGGCGTTGACGGTTTGTCCAGGAGGAACAAATTCATGGTGGACGATGCCTTTGATGTCAAAAACGACAATGAGCATCGTTTTCACTTTGGATTTGCTCATTCTTCCCTTTTTTGGGCGAGGAGACGCCGTCGTGTGCCACTCGGAAGATTGACTCGTCTCGGGATCATACTCAAAGATCCACGACTCGTCACCTGTGATTACGTTATTCAAAAATTGGGGGTCACTTTCACACATGTTCAAATTTTCTTGGCACACTTCCACTCGCCGCAATTTCTGGTCGTCAGTGAGCACTTTTGGGACCATCTTCGCGCACACCTTGCGCATGTTCAAATACTGTGTCACAATGTAATGAACCACAGATTTTGGTAAATTTAACATCTGGCCAATTAAATGAATACTTAGTCGACGGTCTGAGTTCAAAACTTAGCGCACACGAGTCACATTATCGGTGTTTGTCGAAGTCGATATATATATATATATATATATATATATATATATCGACTTATACAGGGTGTCCGCAAAGTTGGGGTTTTCCTTTACACGACGTGTAGATCTTGAAAACATAAGCATTTTTTCTTAGTATCATATACACCAATGTCTTAAGGGAACCGAGGTAAAGGGCTCTGCAACATCAAAAATATCTGAATACCGTCCTGTAGCCGCGACATCCCCGACTGGTACTAGGACAATAGCTCAACCCGACGACAGAACTGGGTCGGGGTCAGTGTGTCAGGTCAGTATGCAACCTTCAACCGACGGTTACGGTCACGCGTCTAGAGCTAATCGCGTAGACGAGAATCCCTCAACAAGCACTAGAGACGTGGCTAGAGAAGTGCAAGTATCAAAAACTAAAGTGTGGCAAACGCTGCGTGAAGAGGGGCTGTATCCGTTTCACGTCCAACGTGTACAAGCCCTTCAACCTGACGATTTTCCAGCAAGAGTGCGGTTTTGTGAGTGGTTGTTGCATCAACATGACAATAATCCGGACTTTTTTAAGTGCATATTGGTGACAGACGAATCTACGTTCACGCGTAATGGGGTGAATAACTTTCGCAACACTCATGTTTGGTCAGTAGAAAATCCGCACGCTGTCCGTCGGGCACATTTTCAACAAACATTTTCGGTGAATGTTTGGGCTGGCATGGTGAACGGTATGCTCATTGGACCATTTATTCTCCCAAATCGATTGGACGGGATGCATCAGCGGATTTCATTTTCTGTTGGAGCGGTATGATTTCGGGCAGAGACGTACTTAGCCCTTCTCGTCAACTGGAGAGTGAGTACTTTTTCCTTTATTTTTTTTTACTTGGTCGCCCTCGTTTCACTACACATTACCTTTGTTATTTCAAGGGTAGTTGTTTCTGAAAAGGAAAACCCCAACTTTGCGGACACCCTGTATATATATATATATGAAAGCAATATTGAAATCAACAGTGTGGCTAGATCTGTTTAACATAGAATGTGTTGTTACTTTCTTTCTATGCCCTGTATAGTTTTTAAAAGTTAAAAGCATAATCTGTACATGTATATTTTACTGCGAAAGCCTGTGTTGCTGTATGTTATTCATCATATGTATACTTTTTCTGTCTACCTTATTGATTTTGACATACAGGGTGGCACATCGGAAACGAAACAGACGCATTAACTGACAGCTCATTTTTTTTTTAAACGCTCAGACCCGTCGATTTTATTTTCGTGGCGGACACAAGTTTGGCAAAAAATCACGTTAGCACGTGCAGTCTCCTAAGCGAAGGTGACACCAACCCCAAAATCTTAAATGGAAAGGGGGGTCGAGTGATACCTTATTTTAAAGGACTTTCAATTCCCTTTATAATGATATAAAATTAATGTACTTCAGTTCAGTAGTTTTGAAGATTTATTGATTTAAAGCTAAAATAAAACTAACACATTATCATTAGTGGAGATCAGTACATTTGGCAGCAAAGTAATTTGAAAATGAAGAATGAACTAACCCGTTATGCAAGTAAATATTGAAAATGGCCACCATGACTCTCCATGCAATAATAAAGACGTTGCTCAAAATGTTGCCGCACATTTTGCAATATTTGAGGAGTAATTTGAAGGCACTCATTCACAATTCTTTGTTGCAGGTCTTCTAATGATGTTGGCTGAGTAGCATAGATTTTGCTTTTTAAATGACCCCACATAAAGAAATCCAAAGGTGATAAATCTGGCAATCTTGGGGGCCATTCAATGGCACCTCTTCTACCAATCCATCGATCTGGAAACGTCTGATCTAAATTTTGTCGAACACGTAATGCGTAATGTGGTGGGACACCATCCTGTTGGAACATCAACCTATACGCAATGTACCGCCGATCATTCTGATTGTCAATTATGGCTGTTAATGTAGGATCTATGGCGTCTTCCAGTAATTCCAAATACATTTCACCCGTCAAATTTCCAGGTAAGAAAAAAGTACCAACTAAAGGATCGCCAAAAATACCAGCCCAAACATTTAATTTTTGTGGCTACTGTGTATGAACCTCATGATAAATTCTGGGATTAGAATCGGAGCAATATCGGCAGTTATGACGATTTACTACTCCATTTAAGAAAAAGGAACATTCGTCGGAAAAGCAAGTTTTGCATACAAAATGTTCATCGTTTATAATTCGTTCGCTCATATCTTCACAAAATTGTAATCGCCAATCAAAATCGTCTTCATTAAGTTCTTGTACCAGGTGAATTTTATACGGATGAAAACTATGGGCCTTTAGAATCCGTTGGACAGTACGTCGACTAACACCACACACAGTCTCCAATTTGCGGGTACTTAACACAGGATCTACATAAGCTTGCCCTAAAACCCCCACTTCTATTGCTTCGTTCCTTATGGGATTTTCAATGTTGTGTATTTTTATTGGCGACTGACCCAGTTTCCTGAAATTTAGCTACAAGTTCTAGAACATATTTTCGATGCACGTTACTGCTCTCATGTCGCTCATTAAATATTTCTGCTCTTCTATTAGCGCACTGATTACAAGTTATTTAGCAACAAAGTTTGGTCAAATCAATCGCAAACTATTAACTAAATTTCTATTTAAAATAAGTACGAGATATTTCTTTATGTTTCCTCAAGAAATAACTTTTTTGCCACAAAAAAAAACGCTCCAATAGCTATTTTCAACAACAAAATGATAAACAAACCATGGGCGTAGTGAAGAAAAGCATTTACTTATTAAATAAATTCTTCTGAAAGTAGTACTAACTAATCTGATATACCTATTAAAGTCTACTTTAAGCTTTAAATCAATAAATCTTCAAAACTACTGAACTGAAGCTCATGTATTCTACATCATTATAAAGGGAATTGAAAGACCTTTAAAATAAGGTATCACTCGACCCCCCTTTCCATTTAAGATTTTAGGGTTGGTGTCACCCCCCAGGGGGCTGCACGTGTTAACGTGATTTTTTGCCAAACTTGTGTCCCCCTTGAAAACAAAATCGACGGGTCTGAGCGTTTTTTCAAAAAAAAACTGAGCTGCCAGTAAATGCGTCTGTTTCGTTTTCGATGCGCCACCCTGTATGTAATTACATATTATTCAATAACAAATTCAATTATTCAATTATTTGGGTGCTCCCCTCCAGTGGTTAAGTAGAGTAGCTGTCAGCTAGACTTCGCCACTGGTATTATATATATAAATATATATATATATATATATATATATATATATTTATTATACTGAATTTTCTTTGAAAATAAAAGACGGTTTATTATTATTATTATTATTTTACACAATGTTGCTACTTTGCCAAAGACGCAAAAGCTTTGTAGTTTTTGAAAATATGTTTAGTGGCGGCGTAGAAAAATACCAAGAATGTGTTGACGTTATAAAGGGTTCTTATTATTTCCAGAAAAAAAATTTAAGGGGTTGAAATTTGGGAGTTCTAGGGATTAGAGGAGTAGTAAATTCAAAATGCTATGCCCCTATTAGCCACATTTAATACATCATAGTTTTACCCATACATTTGCTTTTAAAATTTAGACTGAAAGAGAAATGTTTTCTATCCGCCTACTCCAGCAGATCTAAACAATCGCCTGTTGAACCAGTCCGGCGTATTCAGGGTGTCCGCAAAGTTGGGGTTTTCCTTTTTCAGACACAACTACGCTTGATACAACAAAGCTAATGTGTGGTGAAACGTGAGCGAACAAGTAAAAAAAAATAAATGTAAAAGTACTCGCTGTTCAGTTGAATTGAAATTCTAAGTACGGCTCTGTCGTTAAATCCGTATTTATACGTCGTATAGCTGTACGCTGGCGTTGTGGACGTGATCAAGGGATAGGACAGGACCGGCTTCGGTTTGGATCAGGTTTGTTTGAGTTTGCTTAGCCCAATATCTCGGTTCTCTTAAGACATTGGTGTGACATTTGGTAGCGGAGATGTGGAAAGTGACAACGTTGCCACATGGTCGGTAACTACCAGTAGAGCAGGGAAATAATGTCTATGGGCTAATTGTATGGGCCTGCTGCGCTGAACTTATGACGGCGTTGCGTAGGAAGTCATTTTTTTGATAGACCTCTGGCGTTTATTCTTTTATTTTTCGATATTACTTTTTTACTTTTTCGCTTTGTTATATCAAGCGTAGTTGAAAATGAAAGCTCCAACTTTCAAGATTGATAATTATGCTGACAAAGCAGTCCATTGACTCTGAGGAGGGCTATGGAAAATGTAGTCCTTGGAATGATATTCCGCGGTTTTTTCTGCTTGATCTTGAACTTATATAAAACAAGATGTAAGTGGAGGAGGAAGTACAAAATGAATCTGTAACATACAAAAACCAAAACAAAATTTGGATCTGTCTACCTTGACGGATCCATCAGAATTATGTGTCCTGTGCCGATATGGGGAATTTTGAGATATTACTAGATAATCAGCTGTCATTCTACCGTGATGGATACTTGTGAAATAGGGTATATATTGTGGTGTATGCAGAAGCGATTTAGGTACAGATGACTACGATATTCGCAGATTTTGATTTTTTAATAGTTATGTTCATGTTTTGATGAAAACAGTCAGCGTTTTGAGCTACTTAGGAGACATCATTTTTAACGTAGAATGTGAAATAAACACACTAATTACTCTAGTATATGGCAGATGCAAATGGTTTCATTGGAATCAACCCTACATAACCTCAAATGCATTAGCGGTGCGAGAGCTGATGGAATTTTAGAATACAAAGGTTGTTGTGCGTGGAAATGCCTCTATGTATGCATAATTACAAATGTTCCTCCTCGAGATGTCGTTATAGCCGAACACTCAACTCCAGCACATAAACGCCAAAAAAGTGTATAGATTGTCGTATCTCTTAATTTTCGTACGTCTGATGACTTGCTCTATACACTTTTTGTTGGGCCTCTATACATTTCCTACCGCAATGTCAGTCACAAATAGTGTTGCCAGATGAATATTTCATAAATCGGTAAAACTTGGTCCAAAAAGCGGTATATGAAGGAAATTGTTAGTCAGTCAATAAATTCATGCATTTTTTTGTTAAGCTGTAATAATTATGGCAGAACTCTACATGTAACTTGATTTATTATATGTTCTAAACAAGAACTAACAAGTAGAACTCAAAAATAGGCATTCCTGATATTGACCAAAACTAACCTAAGTTAAAAAAATAAGCATTACGAATATTTATTAGCTAATTTTAATAAATATCTTTGGTCATTAACCTCCTCAATTCATTGTTTCCCTTAAATTCAAAACAACTACTTCTTATTAGTCTCTGACTGTGTAATATTCCTCTAGTTGTACTTAAGCGGTTCCTTTGGATAGTTTTCAGCATATTTACTGCTGAAAAAACCCTTTCAACCCCAAATATTAGTATATATGTATGTTCATATGTAATATCATAGGGGCATTCAAATTTTCCATCTTGTACCTACTATGACAAAATTTGAAATATTATTTCAATAAAATATTTGTTCTCTCAGAATATTTGAAATACATAATTCATATTTTTATTACAGTAGCATATTTATTAAAAAAATCATACTTATAGGCTTAGAAACTCACCTTCAACCAAAAAAGAAGTCCAATATAAAAAAATATTAATGGAAATTCCGGAATACACGTGCCACCAATGCACATTGCACAACAATAAAAATAAATCACAAATTGTACGTCGAGGCACATAAAAATGTCAGCGAAATATTTCCCTGACTAGGAAACCTTTCCTTTAGAGGGGGTAGCAAATGATGTATTTACCTACCGAGAATAATAAAGCGGTATATTACAGAAGTAAAACTGGATAGCGGTAGATGGCTCTCTAAATGAAGCCCTTGTAACAGAGGTAGATGGCTCTCTTAACGAATCCGTGTAACACTGGTCACAGAACTAAAGATGTGTTAGTCAAAACAATATCATTTATTAGGTAAAAAAATATAAAAACCAAAAATTTCAAGATCATCTGTACCACAATTGGTTGACCAGGTGCCACAAAGTATTTTACAACAGTTTTTGAAAATACTCTCCTAGAAATAAATATTGATAAAACCCCGCAAAACCAAGCCTATCGTTATCGGCCAATCAACAACAGCGATTTGGTCAAGTGGATAGAAACAAAACTCTTTTCTTCTAAGGCCGGTATTAGACTGTAAAAGATCTTTGACAAAGAAGTTTTATAAAACAAGTTTTATGAAATATTTTACGGTGTAATATACTATCTTTTAACAAAATATTTCTTTTATAAAATATCTTTTATAAAAATTGACGACAGTGAGTAAATTTTATAAAATATTTAGCAAAGATGGCGGAAGGCAAGTTTGTCTGGTCAATTACTGCTACAAAATTATTAATTTCTGAATATGAGGCATTTGAATTGTTATACGACAGTAAAAATATTAATTATAAAAACAGAAATAAAAGATTGGATGCCTATAGATCAATAGCTGAAACTGTAAACACTGTCAGTGAGGGTTGCACTGTAGAAGATGTTAAAAAGAAATTAAATGGTTTAAGAAGTCAATATTTGGCCGAAAAAATGAAGGTAAGTCATTATAAATATCTTTATTTATTCTTTTTTGTTTACATCAAACAAATACTTATGGAAATACAACTAATTATTGTACATAATATTTTTTGCAGGTCCTGCGTAGCAAAAAAAGCGGAGCGAGAAGTGACGACCTGTACAAACCAACAGTATACTGGTTTCCTCTGCTAACATTTTTAGATAAATCTACAGATCCAGACCAATCCCAGTCTAATTTAGATGAATCGCTACTATCGCCTAATGAGTCTCAATCCACTAGTTCCACTACGAATATTATTGCACCTCCAGATGATGTAAGTTAATACAGAATAGTAAAATTAAGCATATTCTTCTTGCCATGGTACTTTTCCAGCACCATTATAAAATATTTTAAAATTTTCCCTTATTTCGCGACCATGGCGATTCCCTACAGTACGAGTTTGAGTGGTTAGAGTTTGCAATTCTTGAAGTTCTTCATCACTTAAAACGTCTAAAAATGTGTGTCCTTTCCTACTTCTAGAAATAATCTCATGGCAAGTATACAGATGTTTTCTTCGGTCAATCAACAAATTATGTATGGTACAGGCTGCAAGTACAATCTTTGTGACTTTTTCAGGGCATAAATTGATTGTAGTTAAAAATACCCTGAACCGGCTTGCCAATATTCCAAAACTACTTTCAACAATTCTTCTTCCGCGAGACAATCGGTAGTTATAAATCTTTTCTTCTCTGGTTATATTTTTTAATGGGTAAGGTTTCATAACATTGTAACTTAGTGGAAAGGCGTCGTCTGCCAAGACAACATAAGGTGTAGCAATATTAGCGCCCGGAAGATTTTTACCAGCAGGTATGTTCAAAATAGAGTTATCTGCAAGGCATTTTTTAAGTTTGCTTTTATTATACACGCCACTATCACCAATTCGACCATTTGTCCCCACATCTATGTAGATAAATTTATAGTTGGCATCCGTAAGTGCGAACAAAATAATGCTATGATAAGATTTATAATTAAAATGATGGGATCCTCCTTTATCTGGACAGGTAATGCGTACATGTTTTCCATCCATCGCCCCGATTGTATTGAACACATTCCATGTATCTTCAAAGTCCTTTGCAATATCTAACCATTCTTTCTCGGTTCTGGGTACCTATAAAATAAAAATTTTAAATATAAGGCTTAACTGTTGAATTATAATTAATTTTTTTTCCAGGATCAAGATACGAACAGTAACCTAAGTATAAGGTTAAATGAAGAAAGCTCAGTATTACCTCCAAAAATCAGAAAAATACAAAAATTTTCGCACAATTCTGTATTAACTAAGGCAGCAAATACAATGGAGGAAATGTCAAAAATAGCTAGAGAGAGATCAGTTTCTAAAGCAACACAAGATTCTTTAGAGACATTTGGTCAGTTTGTAGTGGCTGAGCTACGTGGTATTCAAGGTGCAAGCAACGAGTATACAGTACGGAAAACTAAAAGAAAAATTCAGATGGTTTTAATGGAGGTCTGGGATATGATTGATCAACCAACTCTGCTACCTAGCCCTGTTTCATCCCAATCATCTTCAAATCAATGGATATTAACAACCCAGACACCAGGTGCTTGTAATATTCTGCAAATTAATCCAGATAATCAAATGCAAGCAGATGGTAATACTTCAGAGGATGTAGTTGAAAATGCAATACATATGGCTAATATAACAAGATCTGATTATGATCCTGCATGTTTTTCTCAATTAAACTAAACTTTTTTTGTTTCACCGTGAGTTTTATAATTTCTAATAATGTTTAAAAAGTTTTGTGCAAATATGAATTGTCATTTTCATTTTTATTTCTAGTACTAACAAAATATATTTGTAATAAAAACCATATGTGTACGTTCTTTTATATATCTTTATATTTACCTTCAGAAAATCTCCCTTTAACGCTTGGTAAATAGCTTCACATGTCTCTGGGATTATGCCTGACAGTGTGCATTGTGGTATATGGCTGCTATATTGTAGACTTCTATAACTCCCCCCTGTTGCTAGAAAACGAAGTGTCACCATAAGACGTTCCTCTACGCTAATACAATTTCTCAAGTGTGTGTTTTGTTTGGAAATTAATGGTGATATCTTCGACGCTATAAATTTGAAGCTATCTTCATCCATTCTTAAATAGTTGATGTAACTTTTTAAATCTTCAAATTGTAGTTCTCGAAGCAAGGTATGATGAATTCCTTGTTGTTCACGTCGAGCAATCCAGGGCCTCACCCAAAGGCGTCGTTTCTTTTTGTTCTTTTTTAACAATAAACACACCGTCATAATTGCACTTATTGCAGCAGCACAAGCAACAAACCGATTCTCATCCATCGTACCTAATGATAAACTAAAAATATTGTAAAAGCTTTTATGTAGTATAATACGGTTATCAAAATTTGTAAACAAAATGTCTTCAAATAAATCCTACTAATATATTTTATACAATACCTTTGTCAAAGATCTTTTATAGTCTATGACCGGCCTAACCCACGGCCGCACGGGCCACGGGATTCTCTTTCTATAATTCATGAATTTCATGCCAGATATCGCAGGAGGCGGGAAACACACACAATTTTACATTTCATAGTTCTGGCATTTGTTTTAACGGCAAAGTTATAAGAATGATGGGTACGTTGTAAAAAACATTTTAACTTATAATATTAATTATATAACGGAATAGACCAGAGATTTTGCTACTCTTAGTAAAAAGCACGACAGTCTTGCGTCTTTTAATTCCCATTATATCTGAATATTTGTTATTATACACATTGAAGGTGTTAATTCCTCCATGGACGCGTCTTACGGGTGGTGCCATTTTGTTGTGTTTGTATATATATGAAGTGATGATTCTTACTGATGTACCTTGAATAAGTTCTGATAAATGTTTCTCAGACGTGTTATAGGTAGAGTGACCATATTATGTACCTTTTTTAGAACAGTACTTTCTTTTTGAAGTGTGTACTACTCTGTGCTTTAAAGTACACCTACATGCACTTTTTATAGAAAAAAAATGTGTCCCTACTTTTTGTTTGAAGAAACGAAATCGAGCACAAAGTTTTCCAAACAGAATATGTATTGAAAAAAGTAAAAATCTTATGCGAATTGAATTATGGTCACCCTAGTTATAGAGGGAGCTTTTATGAAATTATTATACATGCCCAAAAAAGAGTCTAAATCTGTTATGGATTGTGGAACCTTGTTACAGAGATGGATTCTGACGAAGAAATATGTTTCAATAACGAACCCCAGATGGGGAGAACAGTGGAAGCCTCAGGTGAGTTTGCCATTTATGGTCAAGTGCTGGATAAAATATCTGTTCTTACCATTGCATATTTGTAATTTAAATTATTAGAATCCTTATTACCAGAGTTTGTGACTGTTATATTATACAAGTAAAAGACGAAAGTTTGTCAAATTGATATAAGTATCCGTTCAAGCGAGTGTGGGTATCAGTTTGGTTATAAGTTCCGTGACTTCATGAATCAGCTGTTATATGAGTGTGTTGGATGCAAAAATCTGTATTTGGTATATAAGTACTTTTAGTGGAATTATATTTTAAATATAGAGAATCAGTTACTTAGTCGTAAGGAGCTCAATTTTTTGTTCATTGTTTGATATATACTTCAAAAAGAGTGCTTGAAGGTTGCACTTACAGAGTTTTGCAAATGATGCTAGTAAGAACAGGTATTTGCATCTGAAATATGCAAATATCTCATGGCGCCTGACTTTTTTATTCATGAAAACTCGAAAGTGTATGGGATACATTTATTATTATTTCACAAAAAAAACGTTTAGTACATAAAAAAGTATACTTCTAGTCAAACTCTGACGTCTTCCGGATCATAATCATCTATGTGGCCAGTTTCCATAACAGCGTCTTCTGTATTGTGGTTCAAACCTTTATCTATTATTTTATAGAAATCTAAATCTGGATTGTCTCTCCAATCGGCTCCATAATGCTTTTTGAGTAGGGAATCTATGGAGGATTTATACCTCTTAAAGTACTTCCGATTCTTTGGATACTTGGCTTCAGTTGAGCAACCTTTTTGCTCTTCCTCACTATTGTTTTTGCACAGCCCATGTCTGACTTGTAAAATACTTCACCTCTTAGTGTGACATAGTCCTTTTCCTTGCGAAATATAAATCTCTTTGATTCGTTACACTTAAAATGCCATTGGCTGGGTTTCTTCAAAACATTATCAGTTTTGGTCTTCCAATCAAAAACATCCCAACCCGCTCCAAGTTTTAATACCTTTGAATGTTGTCCAATTATGTCCTCATACTGCTTTCTATTTATTATGATATCTCGCTTCTTTATGACTCGTTCGACCAGTCCAAAAATCCTGTCAGATGGCAGAAATGAGTGCCCAACAACAGGAAATGTTATTTGCACTACCTTAATGTTTTTGGGGGCTTCAGTTGTTAGCCAATACATTATCATTGCCATCATTGTACTATTTTTATTTTGTCCACCGCACTCATCTGCAAAAAGGTGGACTTCTTCTATTTGGGCTCCAAAGTTAAACTTGATAAGGGTCTCGTGGACAGCAGAAGCAATGGCATTAGAATTTTTTGGATATTCGTGTTCCAGCCACACATACGATTTTACATTCATCGGGGTGAGTGAGGTGTTCAGTCATAACCTTTAGCTTCTCTGCTTCAGAAGTTTGCTTCTTCAGAGATTCCTTTGCATTGAGACATGTTGAGCAAGTGTCACTTAAAGGAGTGCCAAAGGATAAGTTATACTTTTGATTGATGTAACTGCGAAAATAGGAGATTTTAACCGAAAACTGAGGATGCTGCCTACAGTAGATACATCTCATACATCTTGGAGAAACTCAAATCACAAGGCAGATACAACCTAGACGATTGTCCCCTAACATAGTGACTTTCTACACACTTCATACTTTCTATAAAATGTTCAATAGATCGCTTTATTTCTTCAAATTTATCTCCCACTCTATTTCCTCCTCTTCTTTCTCTTGGCATTTCCCCATTGATGATGAACTTCCTCGAAATTCTCTCAATTCTTTCAGAGCTCAAATGAGTAATTTTCAAAAAAGCTTTTTTACAAACTCTCAAACTGCTGCCACCCACGGTAGGAACGAAATATTTCAAAGATATACCATGCAGATTTGTACTTGGTCTCTTTGGCTTCTGCCCTTCACAAAATTTTAAGACGAAAATATCTTGCTTCACTTTATCAGTGCTTGAATATAAATTCTTGTGGAATTGATGTATATCTTGCATTTTCAAATCTCTGCACCGATATACTTTTTTGCATGGTGACACGTAGGAAAGTCTGGTAGGCCTTTGGGTTTGTGCCTAGAAAAAAGAGTGTATTAGCCGTTAGGCCTGATATGAAAAAGAAGAAGCTTACCGTAAAACCTGCATTTTGACCCTTTTCCAATTTTCCCTCTGTACCAAACGTTTTCTTCCTTTTCCAACCTCACAGGGAGTTATATTCATTGGTAAATCCATATTATAGTCCTTCGCACTTTAACGTCCAAGTTCTATTGAGCACACAATTGCTATGTCCTAACCTAACAATTGTCTGACAGGTTCAGCGTCAGGTGATGAGAGTTCTGATTGGTCGAAAGCAAATACAAAGTTATGCATCTGGATGGGATCGTCAATTGCAGACTTTTGCTTCTGATTCAAGATTTTATATGGAATTATTTTAATAATCAGTCAGTTTTGCGTCTTGCTGATTGTACTAACATATACAGTTTTTGCAATTTCTGCAAATATAGAGTTTTGCATGTAGTACACTCATATGTCATAGTTATCACCGCAAAATTGTGGTATTAACCCAACTCAGGAGTAGTTTTATATTTCTGGTTATTATTTGAAATGTGACATGTTAGAATTTTGCCGGGTATTGGATATTGTTATTGTACTTCAGCTTCATTTTTGGGAAACTTGATACAGGCTGACTTCAGTTATACCATAAAGTGGGGATTGGAGCACGTTATTAGTTATACTCATTACTGTTGTTGGGGACACTCTAAATGTAATTCCTATGCTTAACAAAGTATCCTGTGTAGCCATATAACACAAGAATATTAAAATATGGCCATATAAACTCACTAGATGATGTCCACCTGTATGCGGTTTTGCTATAATATCTTTTTTCATCGCTTTTTCATCATTTCTGCTGAATCAATAAATGTTTTCTTGGACATATGGAAAACTTTAGAGAATTGAAAGTTATCATAGCTACAAAGCCATGGTTCAATCATTAAAAAAAAAAATCTGAAAAAAAAAAAACTTTTCTCCCATGAATATTATGAAAGGTTTCTTATTTAAACTTTCCATACACAGTTGTAGACGAAAAAGCACCTATTTTTAAGTGATAATAAAAATAATCAGAGCGATTCCTGTAACTGACGTCATCAACCCGTGTGTCATCTTGAACCATATTATAACCGCGGCACATACCACAGAAATGTTGGTTATTCGCTTGGATTTGATTATATATATAACATTGATAGTAAAGTTAGGGTCATATTAATTATAATGTGATATTCCTGCAGGTAACGAGGGGAATGGTGAAGGCCCTCGACCCAAGAAGAAGGTTCGATTTTCCATCGGTAAGTTGTCCTATTCCCTGTAGTGGAATGCCAATTAGATTGTATCGATATCTCATTTACTCTGTCAAAACAAACATGAGCAGTTAATTGTTACTTCTGTTCCCTTGTCGCTTTGTTATTCCTCGTAAATTAAGATATAATTTGGTAAAATAATGTAACTGTGCTTAGTCTGTAGTTAATTAACCGTCAGTGGGTGGTTCTTTGTACTTTGGATTTTGGATGCAAATGGTTGTGGTTTGGGCGCTACCTAGTTCCAAGAACTATGAAAAGAAATAACAAGTAACGAATGTTGGGTCTCTCTATATGTATACAGGGTGTCCAATAAGTACCACGACAAACTTAAGGAGAAGGTAGGCTTTGACTGACCTCCCAAATAACAAAAACTTACCTACATAAATGTGTCACCATTTTAGAGATATTCAATTTTTTCTTAAATTTAAAAAAAAGAAACCTTTTTAGGTTATACTTTGTTCATTTCTTCTATAAAATACTTCTAGATCGTTGCTTTATCATATACAAATGCATTTGTATGTGATAAAGAGACTATCTAGAAGTATTTTTTAGAAAAAATGAACAAAGTATAACGTTATTTGTACATGCAGCTAAAGACCACAGATGAGAAGGTTCATTTTTTAAAATTTAAGAAGAAAATCAACATCTCAAAAACCGTGACACTTTTATATAGGTAAGTTTTCATTATTTGGTAGGTCAGTCCTAAGCCTACTTTCTTCTTAAGTTTCTTATTGGACAACCTGTGAGATTGCAGTTATTGCATTTGATGGAGTATACAATATTGGATAAGCTGAGCAGAGGAACTCTATTTTTCATTTTGCAATACGACAATTTAAAGTGTTGCTCAGTCTAGAAAGTCTCGGCGTTTTATCCTTGATATGCGGTAGGACTGCAAAGTTAATTCTAGAATTGGAGGGAACATCATTCCAACAACAACACCGAAAACTTTCGGAAACTTTCTAGACTGTGCTACACTTTAAATTTTTTGGAAAGATGATAAGAGAAGCTTCAAGATATCAAAAAAACAATTTGTTGATTACATATACAATGACCCCAGAGGTCATTAGGAGGTCAAGTTTGTAAATTAGATTGGCAACTACCATTTTTGGCATCAGATTCGTTCGATCTCGAGATTCTACATAACAATAAATTTTAATACATGAACGGTTCAGTCAGTATTGTTGCTACTTGAATTTACAAACTTGACCACCAACTGACCGTAGGTCCTTGCTCTTGGTCATGTTTGAAGTAACCGACAAATTGCATTATAATTATTCTAAATTCTTTCTCAAAGCATTTTTTCCAAAAAAATGCGTTGTTGCCAAGTTTTTTAATTTATAACATTAATATTCTCGCAGGTATTGAGGTCAATGGAGAAGGCCCATCTACTCTGGAAGAGACCGAAGACACCCCAGGTAAGTTGTCCTATTCCCTCTAATAAGGCAGTGTATCATTTTGGAATTCTAACTATATTGTATTCAAATACCTCCCAAATAACTAAAACTTCCCTATATACTTGTAAAAGTGTCACCGTTTTAGAGATATTGAATTTTTTCTTAAATTTGAAAAAAACGAAACTTTTTATTTGTGGTCTTTAGCTACATGTACAAATAAGGTTATACTTTGTTCATTTCTTCTATAAAATACTTCTAGATAGTTGCTTTATCATATACAAATGCATTTGTATATGATAAAGAGACTATCTAGAAGTATTTTATAGAAAAAATGAACAAAGTATAACGTTATTTGTACATGCAGCTAAAGACCACAGATGAGAAGGTTCATTTTTTAAAATTTAAGAAGAAAATCAATATCTCAAAAACCGTGACACTTTCATATAGGTAAGTTTTTGTTATTTGGTAGGTCAGTCCTAAGCCTACTTTCTTCTTAAGTTTCTTATTGGACAACCTGTGAGATTGCAGTTATTGCATTTGATGGAGTATACAATATTGGATAAGCTGAGCAGAGGAACTCTATCTTTCATTTTGCAATACGACAATTTAAAGTGTTGCTCAGTCTAGAAAGTCTCGGCGTTATATCCTTGATATGCGGTAGGACTGCAAAGTTAATTCTAGAATTGGAGGGAACATCATTCCAACAACAACACCGAAAACTTTCGGAAACTTTCTAGACTGTGCTACACTTTAAATTTTTTGGAAAGATGATGTTAAGAGAAGCTTCAAGATATCAAAAAACAATTTGTTGATCACCTATACAATGACCCCAGGGGTCATTAGGAGGTCAAGTTTGTAAATTAGATTGGCAACTACCATTTTTGGCATCAGATTCGTTCGATCTCGAGATTCTACATAACAATAAATTTTAATACATGAATGGTTCAGTCAGTATTGTTGCTACTTGAATTTACAAACTTGACCACCAACTGACCGTAGGTCCTTGCTCTTGGTCATGTTTGGAGTAACCGGCAAATTGCATTATAAATATTCTAAATTCTTTCTCAACACATTTTTTCCAAAAAAATGCGTTGTTGCCAAGTTTTTTAATTTATAACATTAATATTCTCGCAGATATTGAGTGCAGTGGAGAAGGTCCATCTACTCTGGAGGAGACCGAAGACACCCCAGGTAAGTTGTCCTATTCCCTCTAATAAGGCAGTGTATCATTTTGGAATTCTAACTATATTGTATTCAAATCTCATTTGCCTTGTTTCACAAAAAACATGAGCAGACTTTTATGGCAGGGTGCAAATTTGAACATTGCATACTGGTGCTTATTTTGACAGGGAATAAATTAAATCTGAATAAGGTAGTTTAAACTTGACAATCACGCTTTTTTGGGAAAAAAAGAAGAAAAGAAAAAAGTTTCAGAATACCAATAATGCCAAAGCAGGTCACGTTAAATCAACCTCTTGTGTCCGCTTGGCGTCAAATGCAATTTAGAATCTTGAGCTAGCCAAAAATGGTGGTTGTTATTTGAATTTACAAAGTTGACCCCTAAATCGCCTCTGAGGGTATTGTCTGTAGTAGAATTTACAAACCTGACCTTCAACTGACCTCTGAGGTTATTGTCCAAGTCATAGTTGGGTTATCTACAAATTGCTGTTTTGATCCCCTGAAGCATTCTTGAACATGTTTCCCATGAAATGCGTGGTGCCAAGTTTTCGGGGTATTTGGTACTGCAAGAAAATTTATTCTCTAAATGTCTTTATCCATTTTTGGCACCTCGTAAATCTCTTGAAAATTTAGAGTAGCTCACTTTGAAGCCTAAGAGCTACTCTAATCTACATGCACTTCATTTTTCTATTTTTTTTTTAGTTTTATATCTGCATAGTATTGTTTATATCTATAACATACCTGCCTAGATTCCAAAATACTATACCCTATTCGTAGTCCATTTACGCCCGGGTGCAACAAAGATGCAGCACGGCAATGGCGATTGGTCATTCGGCCACAAAACTACGAACAAGTGCAGGATTCGAAACATAGCGTGTGTTTATATGTAAGCATGTCGTCTACGGATACAGCAGATGAAATTGAGAATATTTCTCCCAATGATTCCTTCAGCCATGCTTCCTCTTCAGTAATGTCTCCTCCCCGAACACGTGACAAGAAGGAACATTTGAAATTCCGGCAAAATAAAATGGTCCTTATCGTTTATAAGTGCGAAATTTTAGAGCATCCGGAAATGACAATTCATGATATTAAAAGACGTGTGGCGAACAAAACAGGCTTATGTTCTAAGACAATTCTCAACATTGTTTGTTATCTGTTACATTGGCAGTGATGATGGCTTTGTGCCCACTGCCCTATGGGCATTTGAGTCAAAGAAAACGACCGACTACCATGAAGAAATGGACGGAAGTTCATTCGAACGATGGTTTGAAGGAACGCTCCCAAATCCTAACGACAATGCTGTCATTGTACTTGATAATGCTGCATACCACACTAGAAAACTAGAAAAAATCCCACAATGTCCACAAGAAAGGCAGAAATTTAACAATGGCTCCTATCAAAATATATTAGTTTTAAGGAAAATATGGTCAACGCAGAACGTATCCATTTAGTCAGGCAGCACAAATATAAATATAATCCCATTGTTATTGACGAAATGGCTAAAAACCAAGGTAAGACCATTTCCAAATTCAAATTCTTTTATTATCCTAAGAGACATTACAAAGTATGTATAGAATTCGTCGGAATAAAAACTAATGAAACAACACAAAATAAATATATGTATAAAACAAACACACACATAAATCATAACATAACAAACTCACAACCTCAGAGACGGCATAATAACATTTACACACAAGAAAATCTGTCAGTTTAGCCTTAAAATTATGTATATCTCCACACTCTTTAATATGGTTTGGTAGCCTGTTGAAAATTCGTGGACCCATTATTTCCGGAGATCTGACGCCGATCTTATACTTGGCAAAATACACATTTAAGTCTCCAGCTTGTCTGGTCGAGTACGAGTTAAAATTGTTTAAAAACTTAGTTTTGTTAATAAACGTATGCACAGCCATTTCGTATAAAAATAAAGATGGTAAAGTTAAAATCTTAAGACGCTTAGAAATACCCTTACAAGAATGCCTACTGCCGACTCCCATCATACATCTAACCACTCTTTTTTGGGCCAAAAATACTTGCTGGGCATTTGTGGACAAACCCCAGAAGCATAGTGCATTTTAAGGCCTCACTGCGAATTAAATCCCATTGAAATGATTTGGGCAAATATAAAAAACTATGTGGCTTCAAACAATAGAACAATAGAAAAGCATTTGCACGTCTTTCTATAAAAATAATCATTTGTTTTGTTAGATTATTATAAGACCATTGAGGAAAATACGGACCTGTACAGTCTCGCTTTTGGGCATGTTGTGTTTTGTCTGCGCGTAAATGGACCACGAATGGGATATAGTCAGACTCGCACACATAAAAAAAATATTCCGTGTTATTTTCAGAGAAAGATACGAGCATTATTACCATTTTGAGCTCTCCCATCTCGGTCGCGAGTTCCCCTCCTCCTCCTTCTGAAGGTATGTATGGCTTAATTTATAAAGCAGGTCATTCCAAAATGGCCCAATATCACTTTATGCTTATCACAGATCACACTGGTTCACATTCCAACAGTTCAGACTTCCTGAGCGACAGGTGTTTAGGTCATTAGGAGGTCAAGTTTGTAAATTAGATTGGCAACTACAATTTTTGGCATCAGATTCGTTCGATCTCGAGATTCTACATAACAATAAATTTTAATACATGAATGGGTTCAGTCAGTATTGTTGCTACTTGAATTTACAAACTTGACCACAAAATGACCGTATGTCCTTGCTCTTGGTCATGTTTGAAGTAACCGACAAATTGCATTATAAATATTCTAAATTCTTTCTCAAAGCATGTTTTCCAAAAAAATGCGTTGTTGCCAAGTTTTTTAATTTATAACATTAATATTGTCGCAGTCGCAGGTATTGAGGGCAATGGAGAAGGCCCATCTACTCTGGAAGAGACCGAAGACACCCCAGGTAAGTTGTCCTATTCCCTCTAATAAGGCAGTGTATCATTTTGGAATTCTAACTATATTGTATTCAAATCCCTCCCAAATAACTAAAACTTACCTATATACTCGTAAAAGTGTCACCGTTTTAGAGATATTGAATTTTTTCTTAAATTTGAAAAACGAACCTTTTTATTTGTGGTCTTTAGCTACATGTAACAAATAAAGTTATACTTTGTTCATTTCTTCTATAAAATACTTCTAGATAGTTGCTTTATCATATACAAATGCATTTGTATCATATACAAATGCATTTGTATATGATAAAGAGACTATCTAGAAGTATTTTATAGAAAAAATGAACAAAGTATAACGTTATTTGTACATGCAGCTAAAGACCACAGATGAGAAGGTTCATTTTTTAAAATTTAAGAAGAAAATCAATATCTCTAAAACCGTGACACTTTTATATAGGTAAATTTTTGTTATTTGGTAGGTCAGTCCTAAGCCTACTTTCTTCTTAAGTTTCTTATTGGACAACCTGTGAGATTGCAGTTATTGCATTTGATGGAGTATACAATATTGGATAAGCTGAGCAGAGGAACTCTATCTTTCATTTTGCAATACGACAATTTAAAGTGTTGCTCAGTCTAGAACGTCTCGGCGTTATATCCTTGATATGCGGTAGGACTGCAAAGTTAATTCTGGAATTGGAGGGAACATCATTCCAACAACAACACCGAAAACTTTCGGAAACTTTCTAGACTGTGCTACACTTTAAATTTTTTGGAAAGATGATGTTAAGAGAAGGCTTCAAGATATCATAAAAACAATTTGTTGATTACCTATACAATGACCCCAGGGGTCATTAGGAGGTCAAGTTTGTAAATTAGATTGGCAACTACCATTTTTGGCATCAGATTCGTTCGATCTCGAGATTCTACATAACAATAAATTTTAATACATGAATGGTTCAGTCAGTATTGTTGCTACTTGAATTTACAAACTTGACCACCAACTGACCGTAGGTCCTTGCTCTTGGTCATGTTTGAAGTAACCGACAAATTGCATTATAAATATTCTAAATTCTTTCTCAAAGCATTTTTTCTAAAAAAATGCGTTGTTGCCAAGTTTTTTAATTTATAACATTAATATTCTCGCAGGTATTGAGGGCAATGGAGAAGGCCCATCTACTCTGGAAGAGACCGAAGACACCCCAGGTAAGTTGTCCTATTCCCTCTAATAAGGCAGTGTATCATTTTGGAATTCTAACTATATTGTATTCAAATCCCTCCCAAATAACTAAAACTTACCTATATACTCGTAAAAGTGACACCGTTTTAGAGATATTGAATTTTTTCTTAAATTTGAAAAAACGAACCTTTTTATTTGTGGTCTTTAGCTACATGTACAAATAAAGTTATACTTTGTTCATTTCTTCTATAAAATACTTCTAGATAGTTGCTTTATCATATACAAATGCATTTGTATCATATACAAATGCATTTGTATATGATAAAGAGACTATCTAGAAGTATTTTATAGAAAAAATGAACAAAGTATAACGTTATTTGTACATGCAGCTAAAGACCACAGATGAGAAGGTTCATTTTTTAAAATTTAAGAAGAAAATCAATATCTCTAAAACCGTGACACTTTTATATAGGTAAATTTTTGTTATTTGGTAGGTCAGTCCTAAGCCTACTTTCTTCTTAAGTTTCTTATTGGACAACCTGTGAGATTGCAGTTATTGCATTTGATGGAGTATACAATATTGGATAAGCTGAGCAGAGGAACTCTATCTTTCATTTTGCAATACGACAATTTAAAGTGTTGCTCAGTCTAGAACGTCTCGGCGTTATATCCTTGATATGCGGTAGGACTGCAAAGTTAATTCTAGAATTGGAGGGAACATCATTCCAACAACAACACCGAAAACTTTCGGAAACTTTCTAGACTGTGCTACACTTTAAATTTTTTGGAAAGATGATGTTAAGAGAAGCTTCAAGATATCATAAAAACAATTTGTTGATTACCTATACAATGACCCCAGGGGTCATTAGGAGGTCAAGTTTGTAAATTAGATTGGCAACTACCATTTTTGGCATCAGATTCGTTCGATCTCGAGATTCTACATAACAATAAATTTTAATACATGAATGGTTCAGTCAGTATTGTTGCTACTTGAATTTACAAACTTGACCACCAACTGACCGTAGGTCGTTGCTCTTGGTCATGTTTGAAGTAACCGACAAATTGCATTATAAATATTCTAAATTCTTTCTCAAAACATTTTTTCCAAAAAAATGCGTTGTTGCCAAGTTTTTTAATTTATAACAATAATATTCTCGCAGGTATTGAGGGCAATGGAGAAGGCCCATCTACTCTGGAAGAGGCCGAAGACACCCCAGGTAAGTTGTCCTATTCCCTCTAATAAGGCAGTGTATCATTTTGGAATTCTAACTATATTGTATTCAAATCTCATTTGCCTTGTTTCACAAAAAACATGAGCAGACTTTTATGGCAGGGTGCAAATTTGAACATTGCATACTGGTGCTTATTTTGACAGGGAATAAATTAAATCTGAATAAGGTAGTTTAAACTTGACAATCACGCTTTTATGGGAAAAAAAGAAGAAAAGAAAAAAGTTTCAGAATACCAATAATGCCAAAGCAGGTCACGTTAAATCAACCTCTTGTGTCCGCTTGGCCTCAAATGCCATTTAGAATCTTGAACTAGCCAAAAATGGTGGTTGTTATTTGAATTTACAAAGTTGACCCCTAAATGGCCTCTGAGGGTATTGTCTGTTACATTTGTGGTTTTCGACAAATTGCTTTTCAGATATAAAACATTTCTCAAAACTGTGGTTTCCAAGTTTTCTGGGTGTAAGTGTGCTTTTCAGACGTTACTTTAGTTGAATTTACAAACCTGACCTTCAACTGACCTCTGAGGTTATTGTCCAAGTCATAGTTGGGTTATCTAGAAATTGCTGTTTTGATCTCCTGAAGCATTCTTGAACATGTTTCCCATGAAATGCGTGGTGCCAAGTTTTCGGGGTATTTGGTACTGCAAGAAAGTTTATTCTCTAAATGTCTTTATCCATTTTTGGCACCTCGTAAATCTCTTGAAAATTTAGAGAAGCTCACTTTGAAGCCTAAGAGCTACTCTAATCTACATGCACTTCATTTTTCTATTTTTTTTTTAGTTTTATATCTGCATAGTATTGTTTATATCTATAACATACCTGCCTAGATTCCAAAATACTATACCCTATTCGTAGTCCATTTACGCCCGGGTGCAACAAAGATGCAGCACGTCAATGGCGATTGGTCATTCGGCCACAAAACTACGAACAAGTGCAGGATTCGAAACAGCGTGTGTTTATAT
This sequence comes from Acanthoscelides obtectus, assembly GCA_963669975.1. Lineage (NCBI taxonomy): Eukaryota > Metazoa > Arthropoda > Insecta > Coleoptera > Chrysomelidae > Acanthoscelides > Acanthoscelides obtectus. The sequence continues at coordinate 17,906,140 of CAVLJG010000002.1, forward strand.
GTAAGCATGTCGTCTACGGATACAGCAGATGAAATTGAGAATATTTCTCCCAATGATTCCTTCAGCCATGCTTCCTCTTCAGTAATGTCTCCTCCCCGAACACGTGACAAGAAGGAACATTTGAAATTCCGGCAAAATAAAATGGTCCTTATCGTTTATAAGTGCGAAATTTTAGAGCATCCTGAAATGACAATTCATGATATTAAAAGACGTGTGGCGAACAAAACAGGCTTATGTTCTAAGACAATTCTCAACATTGTTTGTTATCTGTTACATTGGCAGTGATGATGGCTTTGTGCCCACTGCCCTATGGGCATTTGAGTCAAAGAAAACGACCGACTACCATGAAGAAATGGACGGAAGTTCATTCGAACGATGGTTTGAAGGAACGCTCCCAAATCCTAACGACAATGCTGTCATTGTACTTGATAATGCTGCATACCACACTAGAAAACTAGAAAAAATCCCACAATGTCCACAAGAAAGGCAGAAATTTAACAATGGCTCCTATCAAAATATATTAGTTTTAAGGAAAATATGGTCAACGCAGAACGTATCCATTTAGTCAGGCAGCACAAATATAAATATAATCCCATTGTTATTGACGAAATGGCTAAAAACCAAAGTAAGACCATTTTCAAATTCAAATTCTTTTATTATCCTAAGAGACATTACAAAGTATGTATAGAATTCGTCGGAATAAAAACTAATGAAACAACACAAAATAAATATATGTATAAAACAAACACACACATAAATCATAACATAACAAACTCACAACCTCAGAGACGGCATAATAACATTTACACACAAGAAAATCTGTCAGTTTAGCCTTAAAATTATGTATATCTCCACACTCTTTAATATGGTTTGGTAGCCTGTTGAAAATTCGTGGACCCATTATTTCCGGAGATCTGACGCCGATCTTATACTTGGCAAAATACACATTTAAGTCTCCAGCTTGTCTGGTCGAGTACGAGTTAAAATTGTTTAAAAACTTAGTTTTGTTAATAAACGTATGCACAGCCATTTCGTATAAAAATAAAGATGGTAAAGTTAAAATCTTAAGACGCTTAGAAATACCCTTACAAGAATGCCTACTGCCGACTCCCATCATACATCTAACCACTCTTTTTTGGGCCAAAAATACTTGCTGGGCATTTGTGGACAAACCCCAGAAGCATAGTGCATTTTAAGGCCTCACTGCGAATTAAATCCCATTGAAATGATTTGGGCAAATATAAAAAACTATGTGGCTTCAAACAATAGAACAATAGAAAAGTATTTGCACGTCTTTCTATAAAAATAATCATTTGTTTTGTTAGATTATTATAAGACCATTGAGGAAAATACGGACCTGTACAATCTCGCTTTTGGGCATGTTGTGTTTTGTCTGCGCGTAAATGGACCACGAATGGGATATAGTCAGACTCGCACACATAAAAAAAATATTCCGTGTTATTTTCAGAGAAAGATACGAGCATTATTACCATTTTGAGCTCTCCCATCTCGGTCGCGAGTTCCCCTCCTCCTCCTTCTGAAGGTATGTATGGCTTAATTTATAAAGCAGGTCATTCCAAAATGGCCCAATATCACTTTATGCTTATCACAGATCACACTGGTTCACATTCCAACAGTTCAGACTTCCTGAGCGACAGGTGTTTAGGTCATTAGGAGGTCAAGTTTGTAAATTAGATTGGCAACTACAATTTTTGGCATCAGATTCGTTCGATCTCGAGATTCTACATAACAATAAATTTTAATACATGAATGGTTCAGTCAGTATTGTTGCTACTTGAATTTACAAACTTGACCACAAAATGACCGTATGTCCTTGCTCTTGGTCATGTTTGAAGTAACCGACAAATTGCATTATAAATATTCTAAATTCTTTCTCAAAGCATGTTTTCCAAAAAAATGCGTTGTTGCCAAGTTTTTTAATTTATAACATTAATATTGTCGCAGTCGCAGGTATTGAGGGCAATGGAGAAGGCCCATCTACTCTGGAAGAGACCGAAGACACCCCAGGTAAGTTGTCCTATTCCCTCTAATAAGGCAGTGTATCATTTTGGAATTCTAACTATATTGTATTCAAATCCCTCCCAAATAACTAAAACTTACCTATATACTCGTAAAAGTGTCACCGTTTTAGAGAGATTGAATTTTTTCTTAAATTTGAAAAAAACGAACCTTTTTATTTGTGGTCTTTAGCTACACGTACAAATAAGGTTATACTTTGTTCATTTCTTCTATAAAATACTTCTAGATAGTTGCTTTATCATATACAGATGCATTTGTAAAACATGGTTATGTATTACTGATAAAATACTTGCGGATTGGAACAAACGTTATAAATTAAATAAATTTTGAAACTTTTCAAAGTTTGCAATGGATTCGACGTTATAAGCTACCCAAAGTTTTTAAATTATTCAACAAATGTATATTTGCGCTTTTAATTTTCTATTACGATATGCATCAATCTGCTCATTTTTGGGATCCACAATCGGAAACTTGTTTTTACTATTTTCTGCATACCTCGCTGCTTTTAATTTGATTAAATGCCTTAATATTGTAACATGACATTTACTCAGAATATACGATGAAAATACGTAGTAATAATTCAGAGCCCTCTGTAGGCTCTGAGGACCTGCGGATGTAAGAAGCCTAGTGGCAATTATAGTTCAGATGCTTTGGCTAATTTGTGTTTTTGTAATCACTTAACACAAGAACTAAAACTTGCGTATCAACATTATTAGATGAAATAAGTTGTTTGAGAAACCTATGGTTCAGAGATATGTTGCAATGGTTGTTAGGATTGTAATTCAAGTTCTCTTATCTAGGTTTTCTCGGTTTGGCTACAAGCTGATTTATTTTTTGTTCTATTGTTATAGATGACCCGGAAGATGATGACCGGCGCCAGGTGCTCGAAATATTTGTAAGTCGCGATGAACATCTAACAATAAAACAGGATAACATGTCAAATAATAGCACTGATATTGTAGGTTCATTCCAAACAGCCTTCTCTCAAACTCCCAGCCGCTAAAAAATTCTAAAAAGCACCCATTCAAATAATGAATTTAAGAGTGATGATAATGTTATCTTCAAATTTTTTTTATCAAATCCAAGAGTTGCAGGATTCCTGGACAGCTGACAGATTGCGCTGCTTTGTCAGAAAGCCTGACTTGCTCAAAAAGTAATGCAAAGGGGACTAACGTCGCCAAATCTTAGTGCCTGTGATGAAGTGAAGAAATTACGTTTCACTCATATAAAGATATACTTAGTGATAGAAAAAGGTAAACACTTACGTATCTTTATCTGATTTTAATAATTTGGCATATATGTTCAGTGTCCCTTACTGTTAAAATGATCAAATTTTCAGCTTGATTCGTCAAATGACTTCAAAAACTGGTTCAATAATGTGTGAGGATCCACGATTTCTTATACACTCCTTGACGCGCCTGGGCATTGTACTGATAAAGTGGTCGATATCCTGTTAGGGTATCTCATTCCAGGTTACTGCAACTTCGTGGGTAAGAGCTGTCTGTGGACGATGTTGCAAATTCAATTGGACATAGGTCAGGCGATCGTGGTGGCCAAGGCAAACGGTTGATGCGATGTTGATCCATGATGGCTAACGATGCTCTGGCAACATGCGTTCTGGCATTGTCGCGTTTTGAATGGTGTTTAGGTATGGAATAAAATGAGGCTCCACTATTTCTAGTGAAGGTGGTTTGACCCTAGGGATGGTGGTACGTCATTTTTTTAGCATCACAATACGTATTGAGAAATATGAGACTACTACAGGTAAAGTTGTTCCTGCAACTAAACTTGATTACCAAATAACTCCTGGTCGCTTAGAAAAACAAAAAAATATAGAACCTTTAACCTGCTCTCAAAAAGCAGAACTGTTAAAAGAATGCGGGATGCAAATCAACGAAGAGGAAATGTTGAATTGCTCAATAATCTATCTCTCAAGAGTTGCATGTAGATGTGACTGCAAAGAAATATGTGCTTTTGCAGTATTTCAGGTGTTGAATGTCATGTCGATAAACTTGACTTTCCCTGTAGATGTGTCAAGAAAAGTTGCCAGAATTTGGTGGGCCTCAAAGAATTTATCTATAATAAGGTTAAAATGCATTTCATGAACACTATGAAGAGAATTTCAAGTGAGGTTAAAACAGTTTCTAACAGAGCTAACAAAAATGTATCATATGATTCATTTGGTCTTGAAGTTTGAATAGGTTGTTTGGAATGGACAGTTTGTTGGAATTCTTGGTATATGCAATGAAAGTCGGATTATGAAAATGCGGAACTATGAGAAAACTGGTACTTATACACTCACTAACTTCAAAAATAATTTAGGGAAGTGTTTGCTTAGCTACTGAAAACTACTTGAGAGTCACCGTACTAAGAACTGGTATGAAATTTGAAATTTCACTCGTAACACGAATTAGGAAACCATTGATCGGTTATGCAGAATAATTCTTCCATCCTATGGCCTGGGGTGGGGGGGGGGTCAATGGCACCGGTGCCTCCCTGGAATCTGCGACTTTTTTTGGACAGGGGAAAGCTTTTATAGCCACTCTCAGGGAGAAAAACTTAACAGTATTGCCCTGCCAACCCTTCCTGTCCAAAGTGTGAGATTCTCCAGAAATGGCATATTCACTAAAACCCCTAAGTCGTTCGCCACACATTCCACCATGGTAATGCTTGCAGCATTTCTTCATAGTAGGTAGTATTGCGCTAGGTTTTCATACCGAAGGTATTAATTTGAAAACATTCTTAGTAATTTTCAAAAAGTGTGCTAATTTTTTATTTTTCATTATTAAGGACTATTTTTTCTCATATAGTTTGCTTACAGTCTGGATGATACAAATGACAATTTGTGTTTGCTGGGGTACTACAGAGTAGCATTAAGATACATTCATTTTATTTTATGACCGAAAATGAGACGAAAAAAGTATAGAAACATATTTTTTTATTACAAAATTGAATACAATACATCTACAAAAAGATTGAAAAAAATACTGTTTAGTTAATATTTGGTAGCATAGCCTTCACTATTCAACACTGCCTGACATCTGCTGCTCATAGAAGACACCAATTTTTTGCAGACGTCTGTTGGAATATTTTGCCAAATATTTTTTACATAATCAGATAAATTGTTCCTATTTTTTAAAGTTTTTCTTGTCAGTTGTCTTTTAACTTGCTCCCAGAGATGTTCTAGGGTTTAGGTCCGGGGATTGCGAAGGCCATGTACGAACATTAACATGTTTTAGTCTTAACCAGTCTTTTGTGAATTTTGAGGTATGCTTGGGGCCATTATCTTGCTGGAATGTCCATCGTAAAGGCATTTCTTCTGTAGTAAAAGGGAGCATGTATTCACTAAGTATAAAATTTTTGATTTTAACAATTGGACCCGTTCCAGAACTAGACAAACAGCCCCCAACCATGATGTTGCCTTCACCGTGCTTAACTGTTGGCAACTGATACTTTTTGTCCAATCTTTTTCGTATTGTACGTCTCACATATGCCGTACCTTCAGATCCAAACAAGTTAAATTTGCCTTCATCGCTCCATAAACCTGTATTCCATTGTTGTTCTGTACAAGTTAGATCAGTTTTAGCAAATTCAAGCCGAGCAATACGGTAAAGAGGCTTTTGCACTGGACGCCTACCAAAGAGCCCAAAATCCGTCAAGCATCTCTGCTTTGTTCTGACAGAAAGATTCTCGGCATCCTCTTCTACGATTCTTTTGAAAATCTGTGTGGCTGGCATTCGAATATCTTCATGGGACAAACGTTTAATGTAGCGATCCAAAACATAATCGGTTTTTTTCGGTCTTCCGCACCTGGGCCGCGTTGCTGTTGATCCGTATTCTTGATATTTACCAATAAATTTTCGAAATCTTTGTTCATTTTTAATCTTTGAGAAATGTCAACATTTCTGACACCACTTCTAAATAATTCAATTACTTTGTCTCTTAATTCTTTTACTTTTCCCATTCCCACTGATGTTAATATTTACCTGATGCAATATCAGAGTATCACAGAACGAATAAATACGGCAAAACTGAAATGTTTCCATACTTTTGTCGTTACAAAATCTGTGGTATTTAAAAAACGCGTGTTTTTATCTTCAGACACTTTGAGTATTGATAAGATAGACCTTGTATTAGTATGGGAGCCAAAGGTAGACTTTAATATTTATAATATCTGTTCTTCCACAATTTTAATTTAGGTATATGAAATGGTTGATAATAATGTTAATATTTGTTTCCAAACTTTTGTCCGCTACTGTACGTACTTTGATACTATGTACATGTACAACCGAGCAAATTAGAAACCTACTATTGGTTCCTTGTTTTCTATTTTTGTTCTCTTGTGAGTAAGGACACGGCATCATTCGCCTCGCTACTGGTTGAATATCAACCCATTTTCCCCTGGCGTATATGCGTGGCAAAATTGTGAGCAGTGAGCCTTGCGCCTGCCTAGGGATTAAAATATACGATAGTGGCCTCACTTATATATAGCAGGAATTAAATCAAAACCGAAAATATTTGAATAAAGGTTTGACATCTCAGAGTTGATCACGAAATTTTACTGCTGTATTTACTATTTTGTATCCAAGAACTTCAACAATCTGTAAATCACCGATATATCAGGTCCGTGACGTGACTTCCATGATATTTTTTTATATTTAAATGCTCACCTCCATATATTTTATTGGGTGTGGTGTTGCTTTTAATTTTTGACCTTCAAATCGAAAGTAATGGAACAATCTGTTTTTCACTTCGATTAAATGTTTTAACTTTTCCACAAAAATGTACCTGTTTTTGTATTATTATTATGTATATATTTCACAAAAACCACCAAAAGCCTCTGACGGGTGGTGTTGAAATAATTCAAGCAGATACTTTCTCGCTTTATTTACAAAAGAACAATATGGAAGTCACGTTATTACTATATTTACGGCTGTTATCTATACTGTTATATAACTTTATGATATACAGGGTGAGATTTTAGTATGGGCTCGGTCGATAAACCGTTATTTACGCTTGGTATGGAATCTTCCAGGTGGAAGAGCCGGTTTGGGTTGTAGGCTAAAATTCGAAAAAATGTCTTCTTGCATCTATGATATATTGACAGGGATATCCTGAATGCAGGTACCCACAACCAAATGTGTTTGAGAATGTGACAGGTCATTTTCCTCGTATTGGTTCAGTTAAATACACTAATAATAATAATAAGTTTCTTAGAACATGCAAAAGCACAGTTGTGATGAGATGCCTATTTTATGTGTTAACAAAATGTTACATTATAGTTTTTAAACTTGTTATACAACTTACAAAAAGGTCAGTTGTAAGTCGTCCTGCAGAAAAACCGATTTTCCAAGTCAGCTCACTTAACTTTTTCAGATAACATAATGGAGTTATGGATCAACGAGGCACCAAAAACTGGGAAAACTTGAGAAATCTTTTTTTTGTCCCTGACCACCATGTATAAACTGTAATGTAAATAACCGAAAAAGTAGGTGACATGGGAAAAATATAACATCGTAAAATTTTTATAGTGTTTAATTCAGCTATAACTTTGGAGAAGGGTAGAATTGTCAATATATTTACAATTTAATTTAATAAAACTCTATACTAAATCAAATTGCTTTGTTCGAAAGGGCCTGTCCAAATCTCCAATAACATACCTTGAGCTTTCCATTAGAAAAAGTATGTTTGGACACCGCATAGTTTTTGATCACCCTTTAGAGATAAAAATATTTTCCAAGAAACATGCATGGCTACATTTTTTGTAATTTACTTTTTGAAATACCATGCGTGATATCGGAGTTATCGACCGAACCCAGATTAAAAAGTCACCCCACAGATTGAATGGGTTGAATTAGTTTTGACATTCTAATAATGATCTGTGTTATTTTAGACATATACGTATACCTTACTGGTCCTGAAGAAATGAGATGGAGTAGCAGAGTTACATAGAATTAACGTTGTTTAACCCTTTTGTATTTGTATTGTATAAATGTAGTTACCTGGTTCTAATGAGATGAGATGGAGTAGGAGAGTTACATAGAATTAAAGTTGCTTAACCCTTTTGTATTTGTATTGTATAAATGTAGTTACCTGGTTCTAATGAGATGAGATGGAGTAGGAGAGTTACATAGAATTAAAGTTGCTTAACCCTTTTGTATTTGTATTGTATAACTGTAGTTACCTGGTTCTAATGAGATGAGATGGAGTAGTAGAGTTACATAGAATTAAAGTTGTTTAACCCTTTTGTATTTGAATTGTATAAATGTAGTTACCTGGTTCTAATGAGATGAGATGGAGTAGGAGAGTTACATAGAATTAAAGTTGCTTAACCCTTTTGTATTTGTATTGTATAAATGTAGTTACCTGGTTCTAATGAGATGAGATGGAGTAGGAGAGTTACATAGAATCAAAGTTGCTTAACCCTTTTGTATTTGTATTGTATAAATGTAGTTACCTGGTTCTAATGAGATGAGATGGAGTAGTAGAGTTACATAGAATTAAAGTTGTTTAACCCTTTTGTATTTGAATTGTATAAATGTAGTTACCTGGTTCTAATGAGATGAGATGGAGTAGGAGAGTTACATAGAATTAAAGTTGCTTAACCCTTTTGTATTTGTATTGTATAAATGTAGTTACCTGGTTCTAATGAGATGAGATGGAGTAGGAGAGTTACATAGAATTAAAGTTGCTTAACCCTTTTGTATTTGTATTGTATAACTGTAGTTACCTGGTTCTAATGAGATGAGATGGAGTAGTAGAGTTACATAGAATTAAAGTTGTTTAACCCTTTTGTATTTGAATTGTATAAATGTAGTTACCTGGTTCTAATGAGATGAGATGGAGTAGGAGAGTTACATAGAATTAAAGTTGCTTAACCCTTTTGTATTTGTATTGTATAAATGTAGTTACCTGGTTCTAATGAGATGAGATGGAGTAGGAGAGTTACATAGAATTAAAGTTGCTTAACCCTTTTGTATTTGTATTGTATAAATGTAGTTACCTGGTTCTAATGAGATGAGATGGAGTAGGAGAGTTACATAGAATTAAAGTTGCTTAACCCTTTTGTATTTGTATTGTATAACTGTAGTTACCTGGTTCTAATGAGATGAGATGGAGTAGTAGAGTTACATAGAATTAAAGTTGTTTAACCCTTTTGTATTTGAATTGTATAAATGTAGTTACCTGGTTCTAATGAGATGAGATGGAGTAGGAGAGTTACATAGAATTAAAGTTGCTTAACCCTTTTGTATTTGTATTGTATAAATGTAGTTACCTGGTTCTAATGAGATGAGATGGAGTAGGAGAGTTACATAGAATTAAAGTTGCTTAACCCTTTTGTATTTGTATTGTATAACTGTAGTTACCAGGTTCTAATGAGATGAGATGGAGTAGTAGAGTTACATAGAATTAAAGTTGTTTAACCCTTTTGTATTTGAATTGTATAAATGTAGTTACCTGGTTCTAATGAGATGAGATGGAGTAGGAGAGTTACATAGAATTAAAGTTGTTTAACCCTTTTGTATTTGAATTGTATAAATGTAGTTACCTGTGAATAAAATGTTTTGCAAGTGATGACGTTGATCTAAGGAAATATGTACTAACTTGATTTCCTTAGATTTTATGTTGCTCGTTGCTTGTTTTTGATTCTTGTAGATGTAGTCTTTGATTTGGATGCTGCACTGGTAGGGCACTTGAAGTAGGTAAATGCCCTTTAACTCTATAACGTAATCTTGTTCACACTTGATTATCAGCTTTTCGGGTTTCGGAAAAATAGCAACATATTTGGACTTGTAAAACAGCAAACAGACGTCTTCTTCTTCTGCTACCTGGACCTATTTGTTTTCATGGCAGATAAATATATTAGTCTAATCATATTAGCAAATGTCCCCGAAATAATTGTAAAGTCTGGTTTTATTGGGCAAGTTGTTCAAGGGGGTATTTAAAACATGGACGCATAAAATGGGTACACCAGCTTTTGTGGGAACACTTTTTATTTGACAACAAAGCATGAGAAAACGTTTTTTTTTTTGGGATTCAATCGAAAGTGTTGACATGAGCGAAAATACTTTTCATATAAGGTTTTGGACTATCTATGAGTCCACACGTGAAAAGATCCTACTATTAGCAAAAATGGTGTGGCCGGAAAACGAGGCAAAATGCAGGTTTTGGCACTTTTTGGTAATGCGACGATGGTTTCTCGCAGATGCTTAAAATTCTATGTAACCACAACAAAATTGGATTAGATTGGTCAAGTAGTTTTTGAGCATTTCTAATTGTTTATCCCAAAACACCTGTTTTCTAGCCATCACTACTAGTTTATTGAGGGATATATAATATCGCAAGTATTGACGTATAACTTTACATCATCAATGTGGGGCCAATAATGTTTTCTTTTAATTTGGTTTACTGTCTTGATGATACCTCGATGATGCGTTTTAGTTTCGTGATTGTACCCCACGATTTCTTCTTGTCTTAAAATGTCAGTAATATTATCAACCTTTTTATTGCATTTATCCAATTTGAACGCCGAATTGTTGAATGTATTAGATACATGTTTAGCGAGATTTTTATACATTTCATCGTTATCGTTATCTTCAAAATAAAATGCATAAGTACTTTTTGGTGAACCATAGTCTACCACAAAAATCGTATAATAGGAGTTAAATCATTATTAACAATATACAATGTGTACAAGAATTTCTTCGGATCCCATAATGTTTGAAAAGAGAATTTTCCAGCTTTTTTTGACAAAAATTTGGTACTTGAAAACATCGATAGGGTTTTCTACATGGTTAATTTGTTGAATGGGGCTTTCATCGTCTGAGTGAATAGTTACGTTGTCAACTCGTTCACTTAAATCTTGTAAATTGGGTACTGTTTGTTCATACATTATTTTCTATAGAAGTTTGATCATCGATAGGTTTTTCGGAAAAATCTTTATTTAAGGTTTTCATGTATCGGATAGATGGGGAGACTCTTCTTCATTTTGAACTTGTGACGTAGAAGGTTGTGGGTCAGCGTCCGTCTGGATACGAGAAAGTACATCCACATTTTTATTTTCTTTACCCTTTTTGTCTTACTGATTTTCTTACAAGATTGCTAGGATCTCTCAACGTTAAGTAACTCTTGAGAAGCAAAGTATCTTGGGCCAGAACGCCTAAAATGATTATTTTGGAAATTCTTATTTCTATTGATGCTACTAACACTACTCATAAGGAGTAGGCCTGTAGGAAGTTCCTTCGTTAGGCGGATTACGCCAAACATTAACATTATTAAGTCTCTTGCGAAAAACATGTGCATTTGTTGGAAATATTTGTGGTTGAATCGGATCTGGTTCTCTTGGGAATTGCGGCTGATAATTGAAATTTTGCTGAGGCCTAAATTGACTAATTGGCTGCATTTGAGGCCTAAAGAAGTTTTGAAAATGTGGTTTTCGTGGAAGTGCAGGCTGGGGTGGCTTATTGAAATTTGAATGTGCACCAGCCTTTGTACATATCTAATTTTAGGTTTCATAGACCGAATCATGGAACTGTGTGGCTCCTTTGTACCTACTAAAAGTGTATGCAATGCATGACTATCATACAGTGCCTTTTTACTAGTTTTAATAGCATCAACTGTTTCATGAATATTTATATAGTTGTGTAAACGATTGAGCATGGTTACAACTCTAGAATAGAACTGCAAAGAATTTTCATTAGGATTTTGTCTAAGGGCAGTCATATCTGAGAAAAGACTACTCTCGTTTCTTTGATCACCAAAATGAGCATTAACAAATTTTTTATGCTATTCCAGTCTGTGGAACCGCTAAGAGAAAATACTTGCTCTGCCGCACCAGTCAATTTTGAGAAAATGCCATGCAGTAGTATTTTGTTTTGGACACATCCTGTATCGTCGCTGTTCCAATAATTATTTAATAAATCTGTGCTTATTTCTAAGTGTACACAGGGATTCCCAACAAATTCTGGGACAATACGGAGAAGTTTTATGTCGAACTGGGGGGGGGGGGGATTTCTACTGGGGGTCGTCATTATTATATTTTCTATAATTTCGTTTGCTTGACTTATTTCTGTACTTCCTTATTCTAAGCTTGCTATGCAATTAGCGATTTTATCTGCACTATCACCTTCAGACAAATGTATAGGTCGGGGTGAGTCACCCATGAAACAATAAGGATACAATGAGCACCTACTGATATGTTCAGTACTTCATCCCCTTTTTGGCCTAGGTTGCTCAGGTGGACGTTGGCTTCAAAGGACAAAGGGCACTTGTGGTCCAAATTATTTCTTCTTTCTTCAGTAGTACCGGCTCGTCATTCCCAATTAAGAGTTTGGAATCCCTTTGGTAACCCTACTGCGCCAATTATGTAGCCGAAACTTCAAATTCGTTTTTAAAAAACTTTATTGGGTTCGAAAAATAATGTACACGGATTGAACAGGGCCAGTGTGTGTGTGGGTTCGCTGTGACTGAGATTGAATGACTAACTGAGATGAAATCGTTAATATAAACCATTATATTGATTAATAAAGTGTAAAAAGATAGTAACATAACTAGTGTAAGCATACACAATATTTTAGACACTTTTCCGCATGTGAGTCACCCTGTAAAAGGTTCGCTTGACACTTGGAATGCTAAGAAAGGCACTGCTGGCATACACATTTCAACAACCACTTACGACCCTGCGTATTCGTTAAACCAAGGGCACGCTGACGCACAGGCTCTTAGTTCATTCTAATATTGTTCTAAAAGTTGAAAGGTCGAAGTGACTGCATGTTGTGATTTTGTGAATAGTGCCCATATCCAGTTCAGGTCCAGGTTCGATCAATCAAATGGTGAGGGTTTTCACCGAGTATCTTTTATTGTTTTGCTGTACTGCATGTGATGTGTATTTTCTAACCATGGTGCCCTTATAATCACTATAATAATTTTATAAATCAAAAACAATCAAATTACATAATATGTTAATCAACAGTTAAGATAAAGTTAGTCGTAACTTAGAGTCAAACATCTACCGAGGTGTGACGGTATGAGACTTACAGGGCCGGGTTGCCATCGGGAGAATTACTGCTCGGTTTCATCTGTCTGGGGAAATGTCGGAGCGGATTGTATATTGACACAACGGCCATTGGCCGACGTGGTATCCTAGGTCTGTATGACCGCCTAGGTTCCTCTCGAGGCAATCGCAGGAGTCTGAAAGTATCTCATGGCAAGATGTGTATAGGGATTGTTACTTAAAGTTGTCACGCTGCTCGGTTAGATAACGAGGTAACGTGGGAGCTTTTGGGTATTGACACTCCAAGTGATATCCTGTTTTCTGGACTGCTTTTCGTAACAATCAAATACTTAGCATATCTGTCTTAGCACCAGATTATTACGGTATCCATATCGGGCGTGACTTCAATGTGGTAGGAAGGTATCGTTCCACCGAGTATTGACACGGGCGTGACTTCCATGCGGTAGGATGCTACCGTTCCCCCATGCAATGTATTGTAATTTATAATAATATAATTGAGAAATATCATGGCCATTATTATATTATTTTGTAATCAGTATCAAGACAGCTAATTAACATAATGAATATTCAGTAGAGTTGTGCCTGTCATGAGTCGGTAGAATATGGAAGGTACTCAAAAGGTTTTTCCCAAACATAGGCTTGGTGCTGACAACCCAGTTTTATCGACAGTATTTTCGCCAAGGAAGAACAACTCCCCTGTCGTTACGTCACCAAGTAAGTGGCTTTGAAATTGTCTTGACATTGAAGCCCTTGTTGAGTTGTGTGTGTACTACTCTCGTAATAAAAGTAAAAAGGTACAGGTACTTCGAACGCTTTTGAGATGGAATTGTTGTTTTCACGTTTATCGTTATATTTCTATTATTATCATATATATCCTCGTATCCTATACTAGTACGAAATTTCATCTGTTCTACAATCTATATTTGGTCGAGCACTAAACGTATTTTGTCTTTTTTCGGGTGGTAACTGAGAACTAGATGAAGGACGATCTCTTTTGTTGTCTTCCCACCCAACACAATCTTTGTGCTAAGTCACTTTTGCAATCATAAAGCGACATTTGCTGTTTTTGGATACACCAGTCATCGGATGCGCGCCTATATAAAAGCCAAGATATCACTACACACATATCCATCAAATGAAAGAAAATACGCAGGTAGAATTTTCTTAATCTTATTTTCGTTCTGTACAATGCCAAAAGAGATTCTATCAAATCAACACCGCCCATGAATTGATTATACATGTGTATAATATTGGGATATTGGATGTTTACATCTTGACGGTTTTTGCGGTCGAATCTTTTTATAGTAGTCACAGGATAAGCACCTATGAATGTACTTAGCAAAGTTAGCTTATTGTTTTCACAGCTTGTAAGTATTTCCTCAAAGCTTCTCCTGCCCTGTTTCTTTTAGTGTTTTGTCGCTTAGCAAACCATGGTTTGGCATTCTATTCTCCCATATAGTCACCACACTGTAAATACCACTCCGAACTAATTCGATTGCAGGTGCTGTTCCAGTATCTTCTGGTAGTTAGCAATAAAAAATTCGGGAATGAGAGCAGCTTGCTGATTGGCAGTTTGCATTTGATGCTGTCACAGTGTGGCTACTTCTGTGAACGAATCTTTTACTCAACGATAAGGTTCGAGATGAGCAAACATCTGTATTTGTGACGTCACCTTAATAGTTATATTTTTAGTTCCGCTACCTTCTTATAGATGGCGCCAACACAGCTTCGTATTTAGTAGGATTTTTTTAATATAGTTTGTAACTTTTGCATAGTCGAAAATGCACAGAATTAGTCATTATGAAAGGTATATGGATGAATATATTTTTTATTCAGCTACTCTTCAATAGATGGCGCTGCATATCGGTAGCCACCACAAGGTCCACCATTTTAAATGACTACCTTGGGCTGCCGAAATCTGTTCAGTACGCCCCAATGCATGCAAGGAGGAGGATGCTTTGTTTTTCAACAAAGCCATAATCAATATGTAATATTAGATATAATAAACTAATCCAAACAAAATAATCTTTTCATCAAAAAACGGGGGGATTTTAACCCCCCTCACGGAAATTTAAGTTTCTTGATCTTTGTAGATGCGTTGCCATAGAAAACCACCCAAACCCCGACCAACCGCCCCTTAAAGGATCTTTTTGACTAGTTAAATTTTGTGAGGTCTGTGATAGCTCTTTACAAAGAAGCGCCATCTATGGGATGGTAGCTCAACTGAACGAATTTTTTGGTGGCAGCTACTCTCCAATAGATGGCGCTGCATATCGGTAGCTAACACAAGGTCCACCGTTTTGAATGACTACCTTGGGCTGCTGAAATCCGTTCAGTAATCCCCACTGCAAGCAAGGAGGAGGACGCTTTGTTTTTCAACAAAGCCAAATCCAATACGTAATATTAGAATATAATAAACTAATCCAATCAAAATAATCTTTTCATCAAAAAATGGGGGGATTTCTAGCCCCCTCACGGTAATTTAAGTTTCTTGATCTTGGAGGATGCCTTGCCATAGAAAGCCACCCAAACCCCGACCAACCGCCCCTAAAGGATCTTTTTGACTAGTTAAATTTTGTGAGGTCTGTGATAGCACTTTACAAAGAAGCGCCATCTATGGGATGGTAGCTCAACTGAACGAATTTTTTTGGTGGCAGCTACTCTCCAATAGATGGCGCTGCATATCGGTAGCTAACACAAGGTCCACCGTTTTGAATGACTACCTTGGGCTGCTGAAATCCGTTCCGTAATCCCCACTGCAAGCAAGGAGGAGGACGCTTTGTTTTTCAACAAAGCCAAATCCAATACGTAATATTAGAATATAATAAACTAATCCAATCAAAATAATCTTTTCATCAAAAAAATGGGGGATTTTTAGCCCCCTCACGGAAATTTAAGTTTCTTGATCTTGGAGGATGCGTTGCTATATTCTATTCCTTAATACACGGGCTTTGCTTTTCAACGAAATGTTTTGTCAAAAAGATACTGAACACTAATTAGTCCAATGTGTCTGACCTTTCAGTTTTTGGTGCACTGGTACAGGTTAATGACCTTTTATGTCCCTTACATGAAATAAAATAGGCTCATTACAAATATAAATTTATTTAAATAGAAATGAGGAGTTTTACAATGGAAAACCCTGAAATGATGCTTGTATGACCAAACATACATTAATTTACAGAATTAAAATTATGGTCAAAACAAACAACCATCAAGGACATGATACATTCACTAACAATTGACATTAACTAAACATCTACTTTCTAAATAACCTGCTTAAAATTTAGTAACTTAATTTTTACTTTATGTGCAGTAGAAAATGATATTAAATTATGTTAAAATAAAATTGCACTTCAACATTTTAGATATATAATACTGAACATCAAATCAAATCTCTCATTTTTTAGTTGTAGAGACTGGTTAATAGGATTTCAAATAAAGATAGTCATGGACAAACTTAAGATCAAGCACTACATAAATATTAACAAGTCTTTACAACAACTGAGTAGAATGTAAATACTAGTGATTTGTTGCGATTTATTTTTGATCACACTGTTGAATGTTATACACTTCATTATTTACACAAGACAGTTTTTTTTTGTGGAACCAATATTTGCCATTTTGATAAAACTCATCCCATAAGCATAATTCCAGATATTAATTTGTTTAAAGTGGACAAACTAAGATATTCTGTAAACTTTGAAGCAACCTTTAGGGAAAACCCTTTAGCAATAATTGGCCAAATATATGTGAGATGTGTCAAAATATTTGAATCTCTTCTGAACTATCACCACGTATAGCTGTTACCCCACACGCTGTTAAACATTTTATACCTAATAATAATAGTATGGTTTCATGAGATTGATGGAATTTTTTGGTAATCATATGAGACTGAGTGGTGACGTCACATGACACCAGCCATCATCGCCCGCCGCGTACGCTTCGCGCCATTCACAAACGTTAATCCGTATTTACGATTTGCGGTTAAAATGACATAACTATCATCTACAAATACTGTATTGTACCTGCGTGGAGGAAGAACGCTCAATATAATAATTTTCACAAGAGCAGTGTTTTTGGCGCATTCATGACCAACTTTTTGGGCGTAATCATCTATCCAACTTAATTTTCAGAGTCAAAATCGTGCATGTTCTGAAAGGGTGGAGCTCTTTTATCTCATATGTGCTCACAAATGAGAATAAGTTCAAGTAAATAGCTCGAAATAGCATTCAGTGTTTGCCGAACAAGATATTCGCAAAAGAAGAATTTCTGAGACGTTTGACCTTTAATAATTCAGGTCGTCGACACGAGACTCTTGCGCCAATTTATATACAGTCAAAACAAGTCCGTGGTAATTTTCCTCATCTTTCATTTCGAGGCTTTCGCTTTTATTCGTCTATTTTCTTGTGTTAAAAAAAAAGAAGAACAGACATCGAAACATGCAGTTATTTTTAAATATGAATTAAGCGATAAAAGAGTTTCACAGAGAAAATACACAATTTTAGTACCTGTGTATCATACTAAAATCATGGAGAGGCAATATTCGATCATAATGTGACATATTGACAGTATTATAATAACCAGTCAGCAGATATATAATTTCACAACCATTACCAAACACATTCCAAAAACCAATCCCCACGTCTAATATATTATTTACAAGTAGCGAATACAATAAATTTATACAAAATGTAATGAAGAAATCTCTAGGGGATGCCTATCTATTTATAGTTCCACCATAACTTATTTTTTGAAATATAATATGTAATCCAGAAATTTGGTCGTATGAAAGATAATTTTTTAACGTAGATAAAAGCCAAAAAACAACGTGAAAAAAATCGAAAAGATGATTTATTTGTTTTTTTAGCTATAAACAAGCAATTCAGAAAAATGGTGGAGACCACGTTAGTGTCTTTACGTTAGGAATTCTTGAGAAACTTAGTTTGAGGAAAATATTTAATTTTCTGTATTTCAACTTTTAGGGGTTTAGTGTAAAGAACCTGGAGTTTTTGAAAAAAATATTTTTTACGTTTTCACAAGAGATACAGAATGCCAATTTTTAAAAATATCAAGCCTAATCTGCTTTTAAACATCCCTATAGCACACGTTAGTGTGTGTGTGTTAACATTTCTTTTCACCTTTAAGATTCCATTCGTATTTTTTTTTCATTTTGAATGATAACATTTTACATGACTGTTGTATAAAAGGTGCAAACTTTAATCTATTGCTCACTGAAATACACATACATAATTTACAATTGATTTTATCGGTAACAGATATTTTCTGTCTGTAACTACCTAAACTTGTGAAATTACATAGCTGTTATAATCTTATGAGAATGTCACTAGTTTGGGCAAAGATACAAGTCGTGGACTATTTTTCCAAATACACAAATAATTTGATATATTTTTTTTTATACTCCAACTACCACGAAGGCCTAAGGCCTAAGCACCCATTGGGTACCGTGGGGCTATAGCTATATATATATATATATATATATATATATAGGGGATACATGGGAAAGGGGGAACGCCACACGGACTCTGGCGAGGGAACACGTGTGCATGCAACATGGTTCCGCCTACGAGAACAGCCGGGTGGTACCTCCGCGTTCGACAGTCAGAGACCGTCTACCACCTACGGACAATCACAACATCCATAGCAAGAGAAGAATTTCTCCTGGGATGGGACTCGAACCCGCACAGCGCACGGCGACTGATCGGGAGACCGAAGAGTCTACTACTGCGGCCACCGCTGCTGCCTAAATCATATCTTATTCAAAAACGGCCTTTTTTAATGAAACTGCCAGGTCCAAATTTGCATAAGTGCTAATCCCGATATTTGCTGCGAGACTTATGGCAACCCTAGTCATAACTACGACTGATAACACGTAGTTTTAGGAGAGTTATAATTTTTTCCAAGCTTTATAGGATTTCTGGTACCCAACTTTAATGTCACTGATGGCCAAACAAAGTTTTTCATAGTAAGGTAATCCACCGAAAATATGAAATTTCAACAGATCCCACTGGATTCCTTAAAATACATTGACAGGCAACATGCTATTCTCAACTTCTCAATAACACATGGCCTATCAGTGAAGTACTTGGAATCTATCAAAACTTATTTTCAGTTGTTATGAACAGACGAGGAACATTGAGGTTTTTTTTCGTAATTCACAAGACTTCTCTAGTCAAATCCGACATGGGTTGACCACCGGTACCAGGAATATAGCTAATTTCACTTTTGTACAGGGCTATCAAATATACAAGATGATCGTCGATTTACAAAAGTTTTATTTAGAAAGCTAAACGAAATGACTGGTGCAATATTCAGAATATTTCATGACAATCATTGGTTCCATGTTCATCTCATTGTATTTTTTATACCATAAACCTTGTATGAAAGTGGAATACGGACTTCGCAGAAGCATTATGAGAAATTACTCCTGTATAGTTTATGTAAAAATGCACGAAACTCAAATTTATTTCCAATTCATTGATAAAGGAAATTTTTCATCAATAACCATATTAGGGATTACTTAATACAAAGGATAATGGAACAAACTCCATTTTCAAAACAAAACAACTTGAACCAACACGATATGAGGTATAGAAATTGTTCAGGTGCAGTGAACAAGCGTATTTGAAACAAAAATTCATAAATCTGCGCACATACTGCATCCTAAATTTAAAACAGGCTAATTAATCAGTAGGATACGTAACAAAATGTATGACAAGTGTGACTTTTAGTGACGAATATATTCTCTTCCATACTTTGTATAAAAATAACGCCTTTGAGATATCATATTTCTGGCATGAATGAATAAATGAATCAATTCTCAAGCACCTACCAATGTCAAAATTGCTACTATGTCCAGGTTAAATATAAAAGCTGCTTATTATATCACTTAGTGATAGGTAGGTGTATTCCCTTTATGATATATAAATGATTTCTCCAGAATACACGTGAAACGTGTAGTAAATACTTTACAGATTTTTTTTTATGAACGAATACCAGTGGTCGTTATCGCTCGATACATGACACTTGTCTATAAATTGTTTTGAATCCTGCTCTCTGAATTGATTAAAGAAACGTTATCATCTTTTATATATATATATATATATATATATATATATATCATAAAGCGAACTAACAATGGAGTAGGAATTTCAACTAGTTCAATAAGCCAAACAGGTCACACTTGACCATTTTTTTGGATCCCCTGATATACACTCAAATTATATAAAAGAAATGCGAATTAAATCTATATAACTATCGGAGAGACCCTCACAAAATATAAATAATTTTCAATATATACAACTCTTGGAGTATGGAAGCAACTAAGAACGGTTTAGCTGTAAGTCTTTCATGACGCGATCAACTCAAATTATTTTTCTGTTAACAAAGTTTTGATGGAAAAGTGACCAAGGAGCCCCGGTCTCCCCTACATAATCTTATTGTGAGATTTGACCGTAACTTGAAATAATACGAACTCCCGATGGTCAAGAATTCTTCTCCGGATAACTATTTTTGTAAAATTTTTACTTTACAAGGTTTGGATGGCCTGGAGATTTTCAATTTCGGCAAATTGGACGCATGGAAATGCGGTGATCAGGGGAAAATATAAAACGTACAAAAAAGGAGCGGGTGTATCATTAGTCTAAAAATTGGTTGATATACATTTTGTAAATTCAAATGTTACAGACAATAGAAGTTTGACGCAGTGTTAAGTTACCAAATCACTAAACTGAAAATCACTTGAAAAATCTTGCCCGATATACAGAAATAATATAGACACAGAAAACGGGGTTCAGGTACATATATGCTCATTCGTGAATTTAATAACATCGGATATTAAATACTTCCACCGGGTTTCGAAAAAAATATATATACACCTTCCAGATGCGAACAAAACTCGAGGATATGGATTCGGAAAAATATATTTTCTTCTATCGATCAATATAAAAAACAATATATACATACACGTGCGAATAAGACATAAGGAAAATTCATACAAATTCGGGCACATAGTTTTTTGAATAATCGATTCTCCTATTATAAGCATCATCATAATGTGGCAAATAAATTAGCAATGTTCACTGTTACCATTCAAAGGAAATGATATCCCAACAAGCAAGGCAAATACTTTAGTACTACTTATTTTTTGTGTTGGAGATTTCCAAATTAAATTTGATGATAAAACCTTTTTATCATCAAAGAAATTTTATATTTCCAATTCATCTTTAGGGAACCCACTTCAACTATAACAATTTTCGATAACTCAGATCTCTCATTTGAATGGAGATTATTCCACAAGATACAATTTTCAAATACAAGGAGTTACATAATTTTTTGTGAGGTTTGACTGTAACTTGAAATAATACAAACTCCAGATGGTCAAGAATTCTTCTCCGGATAACTATTTTTGTAAAATTTTCGCTTCACAAGGTTTGGATGGCCTGGAGATTTTTAAGTTCGGCAAATTGGACGTATGGTAATGCGGTGAACAGGGGAAAATATAAAACGTACAAAAAAGGAGCATGTGTCTCATTAATCTAAAAATTGGTTGATACACATTTTGTGCAAATCAAATTTTACAGACAATAGAAGTTTGAAACACTGTTAAGTTACCAAATCACTAAACTGAAAATCACTTGAAAAATCTTGACCAGTGGCATATACAGAAATAATACAGACACAGAAAACTGGGTTCAGGTACATATATGCTACACCTTGCAGATGCGAACAAAACTCGAGGATATGGATTCGGAAAAATATATTTTCTTCTATCGATCAATATAAAAAACAATATATACATACACTACTACGTGCTAACAAGACTTAAGGAAAATTCATACAAATTCGTGGAAATGCGGTGATCAGGGGAAAATATAAAACGTACAAAAAAGGAGCGGGTGTATCATTAGTCTAAAAATTTATTGATATACATTTTGTAAAAGTCAAATTTTACAGACAATAGAAGTTTGGCCCAGTGTTAAGTTACCAAATCACTAAACTGAAAATCACTTGAAAAATTTTGCCCGATATACAGAAATAATATAGACGCAGAAAACGGGGTTCAGGTACATATATGCTCATTCGTGAATTTAATAACATCGGATATTAAATACTTCCACCGGGTTTCGAAAAAAATATATATATACCTTCCAGATGCGAACAAAACTCGAGGATATGGATTCGAAAAAATATATTTTCTTCTATCGGTCAATATAAAAAAAATATACATACACGTGCGAACAAGAAATAAGGAAAATTCATACAAATTCGGGCACATAGTTTTTTGAATAATCGATTCTCCTATTATAAGCATCATCATAATGTGGCAAATAAATTAGCAATGTTCAAAACACTGTTACCATTCAAAGGAAATGATATCCCAAAAAGCAAAGACTCTAGTACTACTTATTTTTTGTGTTGGAGATTTCCAAATTAAATTTGATGATAAAACCTTTTTATCATCAAAGAAATTTTATATTTCCAATTCATCTTTAGGGAACCCACTTCAACTATATCAATTTTCTATAACTCAGATCTCTTATTTGAATGGAGATTATTACAATATACAAACTCCAGATGGTCAAGAATTCTTCTCCGGATAACTATTTTTGTAAAATTTTCACTTCACAAGGTTTGGATGGCCTGGAGATTTTCAATTTCGGCAAATTAGACGTATGGAAATGCGGTGATCAGGAGAAAATATAAAACGTACGAAAAAGGAGCGGGTGTCTCATTAGTCTACAAATTGGTTGATATACATTTTGTGAAAATCAAATTTTACAGACAATAGAAGTTTGAAGCAGTGTTCAATCACTAAACTGAAAATCACTTGAAAAATCTTGACCAGTGGCATATACAGAAATAATGTAGACACAGAAAACTGGGTTCAGGTACATATATGCTCATTCGTGAATTTAATAACATCGGATATTAAATACTTCCGCCGGGTTTCGAAAAAAAATATATATACACCTTCCAGATGCGAACAAAACTCGAGGATATGGATTCGGAAAAATATATTTTCTTCTATCGATCAATATAAAAATCAATATATACATACACTACTACGTGCGAACAAGACTTAAGGAAAATTCAGACAAATTCGGGCACATAGTTTTCTGAATAATCGATTCTCCTATTATAAGCATCATCATAATGAGGCAAATAAATTAGCAATGTTCAAAACACTGTTACCCTTCAAAGGAAATGATATCCCAAAAAGCAAAGCAAAAACTTTTTAGTAGTACTTATTTTTTGTGTTGGAGATTTCCAAATTAAATTTGACGATAAAACCTTTTTATCATCCAAGAAATTTTATATTTCCAATACATCTTTAGGGAACCCACTTCAACTATATCAATTTTCGATAATTCAGATCTCTTATTTGAATGGAGGTTATTCCACAAGACACAATTTTCTGGGAGGTGATTCCTTAGGTCGAAACACATCTAAGGGGAAAACTTTTACGGATATGAATCGAGTGATCTAAAAGGCTACGATAATATAGGGTTTTAATAAAGCTTCAACAAAATCGGGTTACGATTTTTTGTGAAAAAAAGTTTGAAATCTCTGAAACGAACCATTAACAAATCTGTTTGTATGATCTTTTCTTCTTAGAATCACCCAACCACTCGGCCTAGGTCAGGTCCTTTATCAACACCTTGCAATATAAGAGAACGTCAATTTCACGCAATGACCTAAATTATTTACGCTGTTGTAACTGTACAATATCATTTCCATGAAAGATAAAAATCCAGCATATGGGTACAAAATATACAATTCAGGATAGTTGTCCTGATAACCCTCGACTTCTTGAATTGTACAAACTAAAAAGCTGTTAATCAGTGCCCAGTTCAAAGTCTTCGACGAACATAAGCTTTGCTGTTTTACAGCATTTGCAGGAAACAATGATTACGAATTATAATTAGCTGTTTCCATACTCCCATTAATGCTGTATATATTATGTATATACATGCATCCATACTAAAAATGCGACCTCTACAAAATTAAAGTAGAAAGAACAAATCACCAATTTTCTGAAATAAATGTTTTCAACGTTCACATTCATTTACATATTAAAGTATGTTACTACTTCATACAAAAAATCTTTAGAAAGTTCTCTTGTTTATAAAAACAATAATTTTTCTTAATATCCTTGTATTTATTTCGCTGATGATTAGCTAACTCACTGTACAGGTTCGAACAGTGTAAACTGTTCATGTGGGCGCACAGCTAGGCCAGGAAATCTGGATCACTATAGTCATTCTCACTTTCATCTCCTGACGAACTTACAAACTTCCTCCTCTTCCTTTTATGTTTGTGTTTTTTCGTCTTATCGGTTGATCTCTGTGTTCTAGGGGTGCGTTTCGTATCACTTTCAAACCTCCTGTTCGATATCACCAGTTTGGGCACTTTAGGTTGAGTATCCTTAAATATGTTTGCTTTTAATAAATGTCCATGGCTGTACATATACAGGGTGGGCCATTAAGTTTAGCGGATTTTAAAAAAATCATAAAAAACTACAAAGCGTAGGAAAGATAATTTATATTTTTAATATAGTAGAAACATGGGAATTTTTTTTTAAATAATATTGAATCTCGACTTCAGAATCGTGAAAACTCGCTGGCACGTGCTCGGAAATGTGCTTGAGCTGGACAATCGTCGTCGGTTTATTGGCGTAAACGCGAGGTATCCTCAGAAAAAAAAATCCAGTGGCGTGGGATCTGGGCTCCGGGGAGGCCTCGGAACATCCCCTCGTCGTGATATCAGTTTTCCACTAAACATTTCGTCCGCGCGCCATCTTGTTTACCAGGTCCTGCTATAGCAGGCTTCAAAATTATGCAGTTATGGAAAGAAAAAGTTACGTAGCATTGCTCTGTAGCAATTAGAATTAACTGTTGCAGTCTGACCTTGCTCGTTTTCGACGAAATAGGGTCCGATGATTCGTTCAGCCGACATGGCCGCTAAAAACTTTTTTTTATACTCCAACCACCACGGAGGCCTAAGGCCTAAACACCCATGGGGTACCGTGGGGCTATAGGGGGATATAGGGGAAAGGGGGGACGCCACACGGACTCTGGCGAGGGAACACATGCAACATGCACACATTCTGGCCCCGCATACGTGATCCACGGGTGGTACCTCTGCGTTCGACAGCCAGAGACCGTCTACCACCTACGGTTATCCGTAGGTGGTAGATGGTAGCCAAGAGAAAAATTTCCCTTGGGACGGGATTCGAACCGCACAGCGCACGGCGACTGATCAGGAGACCGGAGAGTCTACTACTGGGGCCACCGCTGCTGCCTGAACTACGGGGCAGGACTTTGGGATTTTCTGCGGGCCAATACCGGTAATTTTACTTGTTGACAAATCCATGAAAATGAGCTTCATCCGAAAAGAGGATATTGTTCAAACTTGGAAGGCGCTCTAACGTTGTTTCGGCAAACGATTCTGGTCCTGCGGTTTCAGTTCCTGTACTAGTCGAAGATTATATGGGTGCAATTTAAGGTCTTTTACCAAAATACGCCTTACAGATATTTTTGATATGACGAGCTCAGCTGATTTCTTTCATGATAACTGTGGACGGACGTCGCAACTTCGCTTTTCTGTTTCAGTTTAATCCCTACATTTTTGTAATAAGTAATAACACAGATCGCACGCTGCTCACCGGTGGAACCCGTGCCTGTCACGAGCAATGCGGTTTTGAAATTCGTACGTCTTTCTGGCCCACCCTGTATGTTACACAGTGCTTTTCAGAGTCAGCCCACTAATTTTTTAATGGGCAAGTTAGCAAACTGAAAACTGGGGTGATGAAACACATTTTTCAAATAGAATGGTGGATTATGTGATACCTCAATTTGAGAAAATACTGTCACAGTTGAGCATATTTGTGCATAGAATCGCTCATTACTCAACAATCAATCATCAAAATGCTGTATGTTATATCAATCTTGTTCTCATGAATGTGCCATAAAATATGGGACATTCCGATTAACAAATTGACAGACTTCAAAATTTTGTTTCAAATGGCGTGTTCCATTTTACAGTGGACCCCCGATAATCCTGCCCCTGTCTAATCCGGCGCCCCCTGTAATCCGACATGTCTTTGAATATGTATCACATACATACGTATTTGACAATCTTCGCTAATGTAGATCACACAGGTTTGAACAGGTTACAACTTGTACGCGCCACCGCTATCGTGCTTGACGCGTAAGCATTGTTTTACTTAGTTTGAATTTGACTACTTGTGATAGCGGTACGGCCTAGCATGCGTTCATTGTTTACTATTTATTCATTGTGTATTAAGTATAGTACCTAGTAATGTCATCACAAACTCAGAATCGAAAGCACAAAACATTGACAAAGAAAAATGTGATATTTTAGACCGCTTAAATCGCAATGAAACTTTCAGTAGTTTAGCAAGTGAATACGACGTAGGCCGATCTACAATTTATGACATTAAAAGAAACCACGAGCCAACTACTGACTGCGGGCCAGGCAGGAGACAGACACTCGAGAAAGCTGAACATTCAGAAGTGGAAGAACCTTTGTACATGTGGTTTCCTCAGGAAAGAAATAGGCATGCACCAATTTCAGGACCCATGTTGGCCATGAAAGCTAAGTTTTTTTATAAAGAAATAACAAAAAAAGATGATTTTGTGGCCAGCAAAGGATGGCTCGAACATTTTAAAAGTCGTCATGGCATACGTTTAATGACTATTACAGGAGAGAAACTTTCTAACGATGCCACCTGCATAGAGCCCTTTAGATTAAGATTTTTGCAAAAGGTGAACGATTTAAATCTTGACCCGTCACAGGTGTATAATGCAGACGAATAAGGGCTTTTTTGGCGTGCGATGCCTAACAAAACTTTCGTTTCTTGTAACGAAAAATCCGTACCTGGACGAAAAGTAAGTAAAGAGCGTGTAACCATACTACCATGTGCTAACGCTGCGGGCACACACGCGCTTAAGATGATGGTCATTGGGAAATCTAATAAACCACGGGCATTCAAAAACATTGATTTACCTGTACACTATTACGGACAAAAAAGTGCATGGATGACAAAAGACCTTTTCATAAAGTGTTTTGATGAATGCTTCGTACCTGAAGTTAGAAAATGGTTAAAAGATCATAATTTTCCTCAAAAAGCGTTGTTGCTTCTTGATAACGCTCCCGGTCATCCGTCTGAAGAAGAACTAACAACTAAGGATAAATGCATCACTGCGATGTTTCTTCCGCCAAATTGCACTACACTGATTCAACCAATGGACCTGAATATCATTCAGTTGGTCAAGCAAGACTATAAGAAAAACCTCTGAGAGCCGTATCAAAAGACCAACCAACAGAAAAAACTTTAAAAGAATTTAATATGAAAGACTTGGTTTTTGCTCTTTGTCAGTCGTGGAATGCGTTAGCGTCATCAACTGTTAAATCGTCTTGGAAAAAGTTATGGCCAGATATAGTCACCACTCCTAACAACGTTCCACAAATCAGTGTTACTTCGGAAGTTATACAACAAGTCGCTACTGAAACACAGATAAGTCCAGAACATTTGGAAAACTGGTGCCGTGGAATGGATAAAGAGGAAAATGTTTTTCATGAAATGTCTGACGAAGAGATTATAAAAGAGGTTTCTAATTATACAACAATCAATCAGGAAAATAACGACGACGTGATTGCATCTGCTCCATAAGTCATAGCACAAGACGCAATTAACGCCTTTGAGCTAGGTTTACAATGGCCTGAAGAGAATGGTACATCCTACAACGAACTTTTACTTTTGAAAACACTGTATAATGTATAACAACCTTAAACAAACAAAAAATTGATGAATATTTCCAAGCTTCATAATATGATAAATTCATTAATAATTTTGATTAATAATTCTTGATTATTTTGGTACATATGTATGTGCATTTATGCTTAATTTTATAATAAAACGTAAGCTCTCTATTGTTATTTAATTTACTAAATTCGACATACATAAGCTATGTATGATTTGTACTTCAAAGTACATACATATACATAACATATATAATCTTACCATTGGATATGTAATTTGTCGGATTCCAAGGTACTCTTTTGTAAAAAATTCTGGACTATAGGGGGTCTTAGGCAGTGCTGTATAATCCGATAAATTCGATAGTCCGACACTGCCCTGCATAATGTTTGTCGGATTACCGGAGGTCCACTGTATTACATATTCGGATAGATCCTTCCAAGAGAAGAATGATAAACATACATTGTTTTGCTGACAAAATCCATCAAATTTGATAGCCTGCCAGTCCGCCTCTTGGAAAGACAAGTCATTTTATATTTTAGGATTATAAAGTACTTATAATGGGCTCGAGAATAAGGTGTGACCCCCTCCCCCATTCTGTTACTGCATCAGCGAGGTTGGTGCTAAAATTTGATCTCAGAAAATGTGGATGAGATCAGATAGTGGAAAGATCTGAATCTGAATTTATGAGGTTTTTTTTGAAAAAAAATTAAAACCCATGGCCATGTTTTACACATCACAAACGGATTTGAAAAAGTTACTGATACATTGATTAAACTTTTCTATTTCACATCCTGGAGTAGTAGTCATAGCAGTATTTTATTCAGCCAAAATACAAAAACATGTTTCAAATGGAAAGTCATAAAAAAGAAACATGAACATGAAAATAATCTCAATAAGGGGTCAAAATTCCGACAGTGATGTGTGATTGACATTATTGACAGGAGCAGTTATTGGTTTTTCTTCATTCGCTGCCAACCTAATAAAGTATGTTCGATAATTAAGAGGAGCGTTTATTCAAGTCCAAGCTGTCGTTGAGAAGTTTAAAAAATTATTTAGGATTTTTTTAATAAATTAAAAGTTAATACTTAGAAAAATATTAAATACGCACAGTTACTAAACTCGAGGAAATGATGGTTTTATCCGCGAAAATATACAGGCTGTTCAAAAAGTATTGTTAGGTCAAAATTTCTCGAAAAATACGTTTAAAAAAAATATTGTAGAACAAAGTAGTAATATTTGAAAAAGTCATCTAATGGTAATTTTGAACGTGAACCACACTAATGCGAAACAAATGACCTGTATTTTACACCACTTCCACGCGGGCGGAACCGCAGGTTTAGTCTAATACCAAATAAGCTCCCCGACATTTCTCTGGCCATTTATTAAATTTTCACTATGATATGCTCCTGGTGATCGTTGATAATGACGCAAACAAAACAAAGACACTGAAAATATAATAACATACCTTGTAATTGTCGAGTACAAACTGATCAGCTTCGGTAAGTATGGAGGAGACAGTCCCAATTTGGTTCACTTGTTGATTTGTATTTGCCAATGCAGTGAGTACCTTTGGAGCATTTTCCTCGTCATCAGGATCATCCGGATCTAGTTGCAGCATGAGCTGTTTAAACTGTAAGGAATGCATATTTTCAAACAATATAGCTAAATGATGACAACTAATGCATAAGGAACATCAAAGTCATACTGGCAATGAAGGAAGAAAAATCATGATTAAAAGAATGTCTTCGCATTTCAAATACATAATATATACACCTGTTCCTTAATGATATGCGAATATTTAAGGGTGTGAATCTACATGAAAAATTAGTGTTAGTTTGCTTTATAAACTATGGTCCAAAAATGTTTCCTTACAAAAACTCGGGGTGTTGAAGTTTTAGGAAAAAAATGGAAATTAATTAATATTTTCAGAACCGCTTCAGATATTTCACTGAGAATTAGTACGTAGTGAAAGTTAATAAAGTTGCATATTTCTCAATGCAAAAATAATTTTTAGCTTTAACAGTGGAGTGCGTACGGATATTGACTTCGATATTTTTTAAGAAAAAAATGGTACGCCAATGGTTTTTTGCCAAATAAAAATTATTTTTGAATACCCCGTTCAATTTAAAACAAATGATCTCTCTTGAATTGTTTCCCTTCGATGCGCCATTTTTGAGTAAAAAAATAAAAACCGACCTATTGTCCGAGAAAATTAATGTAATTAAAGAATGAAATTTAGCAATGAATATCTAGTTGCTCTGGAATATGTCACTTGCTTTTGACGTCTGACAAGTCTCTGTTAATCAAATGTTTGCTGTGACATCTTTTTCATTATTTAGTTTTTACAATCTTGTTAATAATGGTGAATTATTTAAATGCAGAAATGGCGGAAATGCATTATGTATGTGGCCTTGCCGACGGTAATGGTGACCAAGCCAGACAGATTTATCACCAGAGATATCCCGATCGTGCTTTGCCAGAACCTTTTCTAATATTCATCGTCGTCTTGTTGAAACTGGTTCTGTCCGAAAAGGAACATCTGAAGGTAGACCTCTAAGTGTGAGAACCCCTGAAATTGAGGAAGCAGTGCTACACGAAGTCGAAGAACATCCTGAAACGAGTACGAGGAAGATCGCTAGACACTTAAATATTTGCCATCAAATTGTTTGGAGAATTTTAGTGGATTTTTTTTTATATCCTTACCATATTTTCCCATTGATTTTCCAAGGCGTGACCTTTTGCCAGTGGTATCTTCAAAAAATTACACAATATTCGCAATTTGAGGCTATGATTCTGTAGCCGACAAAGTTATCAATTTCTAAATTCGTTGAAATAATTCGTCATGCCGCCTACCCTTGTAAAGATTCGGCGCATCGATAAAATAGAAATAAACATAAAACTAAGGACAGAACAAACACTCGCATCTGCAAACCACCCAGTGAACGCCAAGGGAAACCAAATTCATATTACGAAGAAAATAGATAATAGAACCGGATGCTATAAAGTTGGACTTTTCAAATATGCCGGGACAAAAACAGGGTTTGGAGATATATTCTGTAATAACATTTGGTTGCTATAACTATAAAGTTACAACCAAAGGAGTGCCGAGAAATTTGAATCTCAACCATTTGGTTAGCAGATGTTAGAAACTACACCGAGCGCTGAACGATCACGCATCATGGGATATCTAAGACTTCCGAAGGCTGGCATATTACTAAAAATTGTCATAATTGTGGGAAAATATGAAAAAGAGGAGACAAATAGCTAGGTTTTTAGTAGAATTTTCCCCTAGCTGATAGGAGCAGGTGCGCCAGGCTGGATACGATTCTACCTTCTGTCAACGTACGCGTTGACAGATGCGGTTTGGAAATTATCATTAGAGAGGAGCAGGTGAAACTAACGAAAGACTGCGTAGTTCCAATGAAGCTAATTTTGCTAAAAATATACATTAAAATTCTAGAAGAGAGTCACCGTTAGTTTTACCTAAATGCTATGTATAATTTTATAATTATTTAAGAGAGCATCTCGAATTGTGGCCTCAGCATTACAGGAATTCCCAATCCATTGAAATTATTGAAAACTGCAGGGTTTGCCCCAAAGCAATTAAAGCCACTGAAGGAGGCGTGTTTCGTAAACTTAAGGGAAGACTGTACGCTGACGACACTCCTTGAGGTGGACAAGGGAACGTAGTTAACCAATAGAGTATAAGGTCATTTTGAGTTCAAAAATTAAGTCTAACAATCATTGGTCAGGTTAGTTTCCATCTTTAGAGAATCAGACGACCATTGCAAGGGTTTTAAACTGATCGACCAATAAGGAGACAAGGGCTGAACTCGTTAAGAAAAGTGATCAGCCTTCTGATGGAGGGGAAAATCCGCAACTGACCTCCGATAATTTTGAAGCTAAAAACTTCAGTTCTTCTCTTAACTTTGATTTGTACGGTTGAAAAAGTTGCTCCGATTTTCCCTCAGTTAGTGGCTGTTAATAAGTGTTGCATAGGTAGAATTTGTGTCAAGTTGTGATCTCATCAGTAAGCACTTCCAGTTACTCAAAAGGGGGCTTTTCCCTTCTTTATTAGCCCTTCTGGCTAAAGCAACACCGAGTCAACTAAGGATTCTATGCATTAGCTTGATTAATTAGCATTGTAAAGTTGAGATTCTAGAGTTTAATTTTGCTATTAGGTTTAAACTTAAATTTATTGTAATTTAGTTGTCACCGTTCCTTTTAACTTAGTCGTAATTCACTCCTCCAGTGATCTTTTCCCCAGCCTATTAGTTTTACGAAGTTAACTGTTCTTTGTCATTCCTACTTCACTCTTCACGAGTGCATAGATGTTTCGAGTCTGTAATTCAATTATTAATAAAAATGAGTCTTCTTTAACTTGAGTTCCATTAATTTCATTAACTGAAGCTAACTGAGTTCGAGATTTCCGAAAGTATTCATTCGGGCGTTTACCACATTCTCTGATTACTTGGAGAACAGAGGAAGCATCATTCCGCGTAAAGTGAGCGTTTCAATGAGTCAAGATTATATTACTTTATGTCAGGTTCTACGCGACTCTACCTCCTATAGGAACACAAGTAAAAGGTAACTGAATTTGAAATTGGAGGGGAATCGGACCAGTCCAGAAATTGAAGTATTGGACTGGAGATCCGAACTATATATTCAAGGCACGACATTGAGAGGTCCGGGAGTCTCGGACGAAGATCCTGTTACATAAAAATGGCGCAGTCCGGTTCAGATAAGTAACCGCATAACAAAATGACTACTATCAATAACCAGTAAATCATTGAGTTATACATAAACAATTAAAGTAAATATTAAATCAAACAATAATAATAAAGGTTGGCTCATGCGGAGAATCTGACAAATACATATTGGGAGATATAAAATATTAAGACGATGAGATTTATAGTTTACTGCTCAGTGTACTGTCTACATAGTTTAGAAAGTCAAAATAGTTACATGGAATTGATGTTGAACTAATGGTCTATCACATAAAAGAAATGTTGGATTTAGCACAGCAAATCGATAAAGAAAATTAACGCTAGAATTGGAGTTGTAATGGAGTTATAGTCGAGTTATAAATCTTGCATTTCAGAAAACATTAGAGATGAACATCCAGAAATTCAAAGAATACGGAACTTCCAAGATATAATCCAAGTGTCATTGATTTTGTGAGAATAGTAAAGCTATATAACTTTGACAAGAACATATTAGTACTATATTCTTCCATTGTTCTCTTTAAGATGAAGGTTTATTTAATTTCAAAAGTAGACACTACCACGTTAATTTCTGAGTAGTTAAGGTGTTACCGGTAGCAATAACTTCACGAAAAATAACATAGAAGTATTTCATCTCATCATGTAATTGGTTTTATGAAGAGCCATAACGAAGAAGAAAAATATCTCCAGATATGTATCACTTTGCATATATGAATGAATTTTTGCGTCAAACCAAGGATGGGAGAAAACTCCGACAAAGGTCGTAAAATAGGTATTTTCATTTTTCTGTAGAGTATTTACGAGAACGAGCTAGATACACGTACAGTTAACTAGAATTGAATTTTGAGATCATACAGTAAAAACATAATTTGAGTTTCAAGTCAAGCAAGAATAATTGTTTAGAAATTAAGTTAGCGAGTTACTACCACCGAGAGAAAAGTCGAAGTAACGTAAAGAACAGTAAAGAGTAAAAACTTTCAACAATAAGTACTGAAGAACGAAATTGAGCGGTTTAAACCAAGATTAGATGCATAGATAGGGACGGTAAATCACTCTGCAGAAAGAGGAAATGCTTCGCGCTAGCTCCTGTCTGGTTAGGGAATATTGGTACAAACTTCAATTACGAAATTTGAATTTTTTCATACAGACTACAGACTTAACAATTACACTGAGTCTTAGAACATTAATTTTGATGTTATATGATAGAAACAACGGAGAAGTCATTGAGTCAGAAAACCGAGCCTATTTCATTATGTAAGTAAACTTGTCGACCTAAATACGTTATTGAAGGAATATGTCTTTGTAAGGTGACAACAAAAGAGAGATTTAATTAAGACCGATGATAGTGCTTATATATTGAAGGTATCTGACAAGTTAGATTAAAGCCACTTGATTGTAAAATTCGTGTGAGGAATTAAATTAGTAAGATGGAATCATGGTACACAAAGTCAATTGTATAGTCATAATTACGAGTAATTGCATCTTGAATTGTCAGACAGCCTCTGATGGAAATGGTCTAATTTAATGGGCGAAAGTCAATGTAAATAGCAAATTATGTAAATATAGTCCATAAGTTATGACTTACACCCACTACATTTGTTTAAATTCATTAGAGTTAACGATCATGAATAAGGAAAAATGTCTGATCAATATGATCATGATCAATAATGATTTTTCAACGTCTTTTGCCTACGTTCAGAAAGAAATCTTGAGACATTGGAATAGCCAATAATTGCAAAATTCATAAGCTTGAAGAAGAGTAAAATCCTATGAATTAAAGAAGATGTACCAGAGATTACCGTTAAATAAGTTTATCAAAGGTCGGGTACCAGTCATTTATTGCATCCTTCCAAGGAACGTGAACGGGGTCAACGGAACCCATCATTGAACCTGCGACAGGTAGGGCCACGTGCCTGGGCACGCGTAAGCTCTACAGGTAGTTCTAGAAAGGGCGCTGCTAATTGCGGTTCGCCAGGTACTGACTACCTGTTGTAGTTCAGGTCAAGTGTACAGAGATTTGCCTTGAATTTGCCTTGTATGCAAGAATGAGTGATCTGGCCAGAACTAGTTAAAAAAAAAAGTATACATGTGTAGATATGTACATACGTAGGGTGGCGAATTAGACAATTCTCGAAACCAGTGTAAGGGCTCATCAGCACATCAGACAGCAAAGGTGCATTAAAAATGACGTAAGAGTACTTAACAGAGACCCCAGTCAGCAATTAAAATGGATTAAAAAGCAGATACCTTCGCCGTAGACTTGTTTCTTCTTGTTAGAACTAGAGTCTCAGATTTAAGAATAAGAATAGAATGGAAATAAGCAATAGCTACGAACGTGCAGGATAAATTAGATATTTCGATTCGAAACAAATTCAGTTTTGCATTATTCAACTCGTTATTTGAAAATTTAAGAAAAATTGAATCATCAGAGCAAGTTTAACAAAGTCAGCTAGAGTTTGTGCCACCGGACAGTGTATGCTGGTGCCAACGGGTGAGAGTTGGGAACAGACAACTCCTCCAACATGCCGAGCCTCGGACTGAAGAAAGAATCTTCGGTGAAGAGATCTGAGGCGAAGATTTCAACTGCAAAGCTGCGAGGCCAAATCATGTTGTCTTTTAGTATCTGTTATTTGACAGCATCGGCGACACAAATGACTTATTAAGAATTTTATTTACAGGTCTTAACGGTTAATTTGGTCTACTCGAAGTAATATAACTAATAGTAATCTCGTTTTCAGTAAACTTAGGATTGGTTTTAGCCTAATATAAATTCTGTTTCAGCAAACTATACATAATTGAGCTAATGTTAAATCTTTTCACAGCTTCAACCAATTTCCGTGTGAATTTGAAAAAGAATGTTTACTCTATACATAAGCTAATAATATAAATTTTGTTCACAGCTATAGCTACTCTCTTTTCAGCAATTAATTAGACCAGAAATTGCTTTAATCAGTTAATAATTTTGTTTCAGCTATAATCAGTCTTTATTTTCAGGAAATATCTAGATAAGGAATTACTTTAATTAATTAAGATTCGTTTTTCGGATAGTATTTAATTTCAGGAAAAATTGGTCAAGGAATTATTTTTCGTTAGAATTAGAATAATACTCATTCTGTCCACAGCTTTAATTAATTATTTTCAGGAAATTTAGTTAAGAAATCGTTTCAGGAACAAGTTAATATCAATTTTGTTCACAGCTTTAACCACTGTTTTTTTCAGCGTGAATTTAGAAATAAGATATTTTTCTTGCAGCTATAATAAATGATTTACGCTTTAGTTATTTGTTTTAACTAAATAATTTTCCCACAGCATATTTCGAAAGTCGTCTTATTTCTTTCAGCTATCGATAAGGATAATTAGTCGTTGAAATAGTTATTACCCATATACTATAGGTTTTTCCACATTGAAGAATAGGGTAAACGTACCTAGCCTGAGCCAGGACGAAAGGAAGAGAAAAATAATGTGTTTAAAATTTAGGTTATGATGAACTGTCATTCCAGTAAGGAGCCAGGATTTGTCGATAACTTTATAAATTGTCCTGTTATTATTTATAGTTTTCAGTCGCAACGACGGATAGCGGAAGAGCGTTTCGAGTTTCTTTTGGGTTTGTTTTGTCACTAATATAAGTTGGTTGAAAAAAAATCCCGAAATTGGTGGTCATTCCGTCACGTCGTACTTAGAAATTGCATATGAAAGGGCGATTAGTGGCCCTTCGTGGAAGTTAGGAATAGAAATTGATAGAAACATGAGGGAGTTGCTTAGATAATCGGGGTTAAGGCAATTCGATTAAGGAAAGAGAAATATATATTATGTAGGTCGGTGTTCGCAGATATCAACAAATCGATAGTCACCGTTAGCTTAGTAAAGTCTGGAGTTGTTAAGCGCTTAAATTTACCAGTTGCCCTGGACCATCATAGGATCATCACGGACATATCCGGAAACGTTATCCAGAAACGAGGATCAGCGAGAGTACGATTCAACCTCCGACGTATAGAAATGGAACACTTATTCGTCATCTGCAACAATGATCTGAATTTTCCAGCCGACGGACTATTAGGCATCGATTTTTTGGATCATCATCGACCTATCCTCGATTTTAATGGTGGATTAATGATAGGTTATAGGGAAGATTTTACCCCTGAAAGTTATGCAACCCCTTTGGATGAATAAGCCAGCTACCGAGGCTCCTAGCTGTCGCGGATTACAAGAAGGATCTGGCTTGATTTCCCCAGACGCAAAGGAAATTGAGAAAAGGAGTCTTTGGGCCGAGACTGACACTGTCAGCTATGGAAGTACCTTTCAAAAATTGTACCCATAGAGACGCGTATGCGCAACCCACACAGGTTTCTAAGGTGCCTGTCGTGAATAGGCGACAACTGCAGTCCTGCGAAAACGCGGATTTCCAGGGTACGGGTGCGGCGATCCCCGCGAAAAAGAGTAAGTCAGTTGCAACAAGGGGTATGAGTACTCACCTTCCTACGGGTCACCAGGAGTCAAGCACGACTTCTCTTGACGTCTTGGTCCAACAGACAATGGATCCAACCTTTTCGAAGTCCAATGCCGCCACCAGCGACCTCAGTATTCCAGTGGACAGTCGACACCCATCGGGTACTAAGGTCTGCAAACCCTTACATGTCTCCCCAGGGATTTGCGTAGCCAGAACTCTGGTAGACATACCCAACGACACACAGAGAAGTCGCCGGACAATCGCGATTAGAATAATCAACGTTTGTCCGTCGACTCAAGACGATTCGTAAAAACACACCTACTTCGATACTGATGAGCGCCAGCGCTGAAGAGATCAGCCAAAATCTTCTTTCATCGCAAGTCAATACAATTAACTGCAGCAGTAAAGTTTCAGCAATAGGTTTTGAAGACGACAACGGAACGTCAATGGAAAAATACCTAAAGGGTAAAGAGTGCCAGTATATAGAAATCCAGGACCTTCTGGAGGAATTTAGAGATATGTTTGCCGAGAAAGGAAAACCTTTAAAAGCTACGTCCCTAGTCAAGCATAGGAGTGACACAGAAGATAACCCACCAGTTTATAAGCCACCTTATCGCATACCATTAAAGTTACAGCAAGTAGTAAGAAAAAAAAAAGTCGACGTGTTACAAGGCGGTAAGGAACAGTCCACGCAAACCAGTTGAAAAAGAGTCTGGCCACAGAAAAATCCAGGAAACCAACTGGGGAACGTACTGATGAAGTTTCGGTAGACAGAAAATATACCACCAATCGGAATCGGAATTTATAGCGGACGGGTAATGCAGAGTAAAACAGGTAACGAAGTGGCTGATCCCAATTTGTCCAATCATCCTTAACCTGTGGTTAGCCCTATTCCTCCTGCTACCTAACCACGATTAGGATCAAGACCTCAAGGTAGACGCATTACCGGCGAAAGAAGAACAGGCAAGAGGCTCCACCGGAACTATCAAGAAGACATGCCAGGAGTGAAGCGCCTGTAAATTGAAGTATTGGACTGGAGATCCGAACTATATATTCAAGGCACGACATTGAGAGCTCCGGGAGTCTCGGACGAAGATCCTGTTACAATTCTGTTCACGGACTAAGCTAATTTTTATCGAAATGCCATTCAGAATTTCCACAATAATGATTTGTGGGCAGAAGAAAATCCCTATGCCGTAACCGAAACCCATTTCCAATACCAATTTTCAGTTAACGTATGGGCAAGAATTATTGGCAACAACAGTTGCATTTGCTGCTTGATGATGTTCTGTTGGTAATAAGAAACAATATGCGGTATATGCATGATGGTGCACCAGCGCATTTCAGTGTAGCGGTTCGTATTTATTTTTAAACTGTTTATCCAAATCGTAGGACTTGCCGCGGTGGGCCCCAAGAATGGCCACCAAGGTCCCCAGACCTCATTAGTTTAGATTTGTTTTTGTGGGGCTATCTTAAGATACTAGTGTACACAAGTCCAATTAACACTGTAGAGGAATTAAGAGAAAGAATAGTCGCAGCTTGTGATAGAATAAAAAACACTCCAGGGATATTTCAACGAGTGCGCAATTCCACGAGGAGGGCGGAAGCAGGCATACTAAGTGAAGGGGGTCATTTTCAACAATTTTTGTAATCATTTCGTTGGTTTTAATGTTATGTTTATGTTGTCAGTTGTGTGTTTAATTTTTTCAATTAAATTAATAATAATTTTGCAAGTTAGACGGTTTTTATAGCTCAAAAATGGCGCATCGAAGGAAAACAATTCAAGAGAGATCATTTGTTTTAAATTGAACGTGGAATTCAAAAATACTTTTTAACTGGCAAAAAACCATTGGCGTACCATTTTTTTTAAATATCGAAGTCAATCCGTACGCACGCCACTGTTGAAGCTAAAAATTATTTTTGCATTGAAAAATATGCAACTTTATTAACTTTCACTACGTACTAAATATCAGTGAAATATCTGAAGCGGTTCTGAAAATATTAATCAATTTTCATTTTTTCCTAAAACTTCAACACCCCGAGTTTTTGTAAGGAAACATTTTTGGACCATAGTTTATAAAGCAAACTAACATTAATTTTTCATGTAGATTCACACCCTTAAATATTCGCATATCATTAAGAAACACCCTGTATATACATAAAAGTATATCACTTAAGTAAAAATTTGGATTGCATAAAATAATCTCAAAATATAAAAAATGTAGTCTTAAATACTCAACACGAGATATACTTACATCTAGGTACTGCCGAATGAGGTCTCTTCGACCTTCTTCATCCAGGCATGTGGGTGGATTACCTTCTTTCAGTTTATGCAAGGTAGACTTAGGGTTGAAGAGAGCATTCGACCTCCTGGTTATTGCCTTTTCATAGGCTTTGGCTGGCTCCGATGGTGAATACAGCTGTATTTTACTGAAAATAAAAATAATATATTGTAACGAAAACACCGAATCTTCACCACCATCTTTTACGCGCCGTTGACGGTCTGAACTGTGTCTGTAGACGGCTTCCGCCATCTGGTTGGATATTTCTCCACCTATCGACGCGCCGAGGAATGGTCCAGCGTTTTGCAGATCAAGACGTGAACTTCTATAGAAGTAATAATCTAGATGGCAGCAGGTGCATCCAAGGGGGGGGGGGAGGCGTTACAATATTATCAAGCTATAGTAGTATCACTCCGGTAATCAACCTGTCACCCTTTTATCAAGCTGGCAGTGTACTTACATAGGTTGAGAAGTGAGCCATTACTGGTCAACACTGAAAATAACAGAAAAGATTTGGCCGTCGAACTGGTGCAGTTCAGTTTAAGAGAGGAGTGAGGTACTAACGTTCATAGGTTGTGTTTTCATTCTGCTAGCATTAAAAGCCATTCTCGAACATTTTCCCGATTATTGAAATACTCGAGGATAGCCAACATATATGACTAGCTATGCCTAATATTGATTATTTTTCACTGATTTTCATATATTTCGAAATACCAAACTGATAAAAAAGTTAGCAGGGTACAATTTTAGATGACATTTATTATATAACCATGTTTTTGTTTTTTACTCACTTAGGAAGATAAAAAGCTACTTCTCAATACGGCATGGCAGTCAATTACGTGTTTTCTGTAACTGTGCGCTTTCTATAGCTATTATTTGAAAGCATTTTTTCGCGAGTCTACGGTGTAGCACAGTGCACTACCGGGAACCGATACTCAAATTTTCGCGAAGAACGGGAATAGGGGAAGACGGATGTCAATGTCATTTAAAAAACAGACATGTCAATTGAAAATTTGTCTTCGCAGTGCCGAAAAATGAGTTAAATTATTAAATCATAAGTGGAGAAACACGTCCAGCTGATTTTAAATGACGAGGGAGAAGGTCATCGAAGATATAGGAACCGCATTTGTCATATCAAATGCTTGATTTTTATTGATATATTATGTACATTGCATAAAAAACGATCGGTATTTTCAATTTAGAGGCCCGAGTAAAGATAACATGGCCACGCAAGACAACTATTGAAATATACTCTACTAGACTATCCGTAGCTAAATTATAATATATAAAAAAGTATACAAACCCGTCGCTCAGACCATACACATCCTTGATATGCTGCTTTAGCATGAGCAGGAGGAAACAGCCTTGGGCTGCTGTAATACAAGCCTGTAGCTGACTTGTATCTTCAGGTACACGGGACAATAACATTCCTTCATCCTCATCATCTTCATCAAGTGCTGATATTGCTGAAATAGCATGCAACGCACCTTCGTTATTTTCGCTCTCCATTATCTGTTTTTGTTGGCCTTCCGTCATTATCAAACCCTAAAAGAAAACAAGGTATCTAAACTCCTGTATGACGGCTGATTCATATACTCCATCTATAACCCCATTGCAATAAAGCTACATTTGATGTACCACTGAGAAAGTTCACATTTCAGATATGAATTACGCGGTAACCGTATACGCGAGGAAGTGGGGAGAGGTCTTGATCGACGCGTTCGGCGTGCGGGTTAAATAGTCACAATGGAACGTTGGACCGCAGCGCAACGTGTTTTTGCTATCGAGGCTTACTTTAAGATTGGTGATTCATACGCAGCTGCCCTTCGGAAATTTTTTACATGATACAAAATGCGCCGACCAAGAGATACCCCAGTAAGAACCTATTGAGAAAGTGGATTAAGAGGTACAGTGAAACAGGATCTACTCTTAGTCAACCCATTCCTGCCCCACACCTACTGTATCAACCGAAGAAAATGTGCATCGAGTAAGTGATTCGATCATTGCAAATCCTCGGCGTTCTGTGCGGAAGCATTCCGCTGCTTGCTTTGCAAATCCCTAGGTCAACACTGCATGTCATAATGAAGAAAAAAATGGGCAGCAACGAACTCAAAAGAAAAACATCAACGACAGCTAAGTAGTCCAAAGGTGACTTTTGGTGCGCCATATCCCCTAGCGGTATTATTGGGCCGTATTTCTTTGAAGATGAAGACGGTCATGCATTGACAGTCAATTCCGAGCGATACAAGGACATGATCGACACTTTTTTTTAAACACATGGTTTCAACAGGATGGGACCACTGCCGGTACTTCCACAGAATCGATGGACACGACGAAAGCACTTTTTCCTCAAAAACTTATATCAAAGTTTGGAGACATTAACTGGCCTCCTAGGTCACCCGACCTCACGCCATGCGATTATTTTTTGTGGGGTTATCTAAAGTCAAAAGTGTATTCCAATAATCCACGAACACTGGAGGAGCTTAACACGTTCGCTGCGACCTGCCTCGCACCGCGCGCACGGTAGCGGCTAAACGATTTTAGGCGCTGCACAAGCGAAGCGCGGATTCGCGTCGTAAGCCTATTGGATGTGCGTTGTGTAATTTAAAACTATTTCATATATACATTTTCTTCTTCTATCTCATACAGTTCTTTTTCTGTAAGCCCTTTATTACGGTTACAATACGTTTTCACTCGTTTTGGACGAGAACAACCTGCTTCCACATCATTCGCCATTGCGCAATGTAAAAATATACGAAACTTGATCCCACGCGTAAAATAGTCAAAAAAGATGTTCAATATGTAGGAGACCAAACAGAAAGCGAGTGCGGTACAAACTGACAACACCACAGTCTTGTGAGTTTATATCAGCCAGAAGCGCGGATCCGCGCCCGCCGCCTTTCGTTAAACATCGGTCGGACGCGGATCAGCGTCGTTCGCAGTGAACGTGTTAAAGACGATATTCGACGAGAAATAAACAACATCACTCCGGAACTCTGCAAGAGAGTGTTTCAGAATTTGCGCGCGCGATTAAAGGAGTGTGTCCGAAGGGATGGCAAACATTTGGACGAAATTATATTTAAGAAATAAAACCCACCGAATTTACGAATATGTTGAGAGTAATATATATTTTCTTTTCAGTAAGTTTGTATTTTTTTTTCTTAAATCAAAAAGTGAACTTTCCCACTGGGGGTTTTATTTTTCTACATAATACCTATATTAATGCACTTAATCACTTAATGTATTCCAGCATTTCAATAGCTTTCTATGAACCGCCATACCACAGAAAGTTCACTCATAGATCGTTCTGTTTTTATTGTAAAATGTAACTACATTAATAAAAGGTCTTCATTCATTATTCTTTTTTGTACATACCTCCCTAAATGATTGTAATAGGTTAGTTCCAGAAACTGAGATCATTATGTCGATGTGATGAAATATAAATAATGGTTCATCTTGTACTTGGTAGGGGAAATAAGCCAAATTATCTGCTAGATACAACATGTGAGACAAACTTGTACGCTGCAAAAAAAAAAAATAGAATTGATAAGTGTGCAAAGCTTAAAAGATTGGAGATGAGTGGATGTAACATCAAAAATATATTTTACTCTTCAGACGCTGTTCAGTCAATTCATAAAATGGTAATGAAGACAAACAGAAAGGTTTAAGATATTATGAAATTGTTAAAATTATTACACTGATAAGACCAAAGCTTCAATATTTTGAAATGTCTTGCTATACTTACAGCTTGTTCGTCAAACTGCTTCAAAATATTAAGTATTAAGGCACGTCGTTGTTGTCGGGAATTTCTTAGAATACTGTATAAATATCCGTTCAAGGCTGACGGGTATTCTCCTTTCTCTTTCACCCTCCAGCCTCTGACAATTGTGCTGTTATCCTGCATAATTTTCTGCAGTTCATAAGACAACCTTATGCCCAAGGAAGACTTAGTATGAATGAAACCAGGGTATTTCTTTTCTATATCCAACAGCTGCTTATCTGCACTATGTGATATCACCTGTAATTCAAATAAGTTATTAAAAAGCAATGGGAAACAAATACACTGTCCAACCATTCGTTTACAATTTCTCTTTGAACTGCAAATTAACATTCGCTAGCAATCATTTCCTTCGCTTTCTGTAAATATTTTTGAAACCTTGTATGCACATTTGAATAGACCGAACTCTCTGCTGTCGGAACTTTGTTAAAAAATCGTTTGAATAATTTTTTTATCAATACGTA
Organism: Acanthoscelides obtectus; assembly: GCA_963669975.1. Classification (NCBI taxonomy): domain Eukaryota; kingdom Metazoa; phylum Arthropoda; class Insecta; order Coleoptera; family Chrysomelidae; genus Acanthoscelides; species Acanthoscelides obtectus. Next base: position 17,949,695 of record CAVLJG010000002.1, read on the forward strand.
AGTGATATGAAAGCGATGTCTTTGTAAAAAAGTGCCGTTCTTAGAAATGAAGTTGAAGTTATTTCTTGACCTGCGGACAGACCTGGAATTTGCTACAATAATGACCTGACTCATTCCACCAACATTATATGATTTTCCAGATAAACTGGACACTCTAAAAATACAGTAGTGGACAAAAGTTTGGAAACATTCTTAGTAATTTTTAAAAAGTGTACTAATTTTTTATTCTTTATTATGACTATTTTTTCCCATATAGTTTGCTTGCAGTCCTGAGGATACAAATGACAATTTGTGTTTGCTGTGGTACTACAGACTAGCATTAAAATACCTTCATATTATTTTATGGCCAAAAATGAGATAACAAAAGTATAGAAACATATTTTTTATTACAAAATTGAATTCATTAATTCTACAAAAATATTTAAAAAATACTGTTAAGCTGATATTTGGTAGCATAGCCTTTACCATCCAACACTGCGTGACATCTGCTGCTCATAGAAGACACCAATTTTTTACACACGTTTGTTGGCATATTTTGCCAAATATTTTTTACATAAATATATCGTTCCTATGTTTAAAACTTTTACTTGTCAGTTGTCTTTTAACATCCTCCCAGAGATGTTCTTATACGGTTTAGGTCCGAAGATTGCGAATGCCATGTCATTAACAGTATTTAGTCTTAATAAGTCCTTTACGAATTTTGAGGTATGCTTCGGGTCATTATCTTGCTGGAATGTCAATCGTAAAGGCATTTCTTCTTCAACAAAAGGGAGTACGTGTTTACTAAGTATATTTTTGTAGAGTTTTAGAACCATTTTCCCAACAATTTTAACAATTGGACCCGTTCCAGAACTAGAAAAACAGCCCCAAGCCATGATGTTGCCTCCACCGTGCTTAACTGTTGGCAACTGATACTTTTTGTCGAATCTTTTTCGTATTGGACGACTCAATATGCCGTACCGTCAGATCCAAACAAGTTAAATTTGCTTTCATCGCTCCATAAAACTGTATTCCTTTGTTGTTCTGTCCAAGATAGATGAGTTTTGGCAAATTAAAGCCGAGCGTTACGATTTTTTTTAAATGAGAGGCTTTTGCACTGGACGCCTACGAAAAAGACTAAAATCTGCCAAGCGTCTCTGCATTGTTTTGACAGAAAGATTCTCAGCGCCTTCTTCTACGCTTCTTTTGAAAATCTGTGTGGCTGGCATTCGAGGATCTGCATGGGATAAACGTTTAATGTAGCGATCCAAAACATAATTGTTTTTTTTTCGGTCTTCCGCACCTGAGCCGCGTTGCTGTTGATTCGTATTCTTCATATTTACTAATAATTTTCGAAAACGTCCCTTTGTTCATTTTTAATATTTGAGAAATGTCAACGTTACTGACAGCACTTCTAAACTTCTAAATAATTCAATTACTTTGTCTCTTAGTTATTTTGAAAATTATTTTACTTGTGCCATTCTCACTTTACCGCACGCAATATCAGAGTATCGCAGAACGAATAAGTGCGGCAAAATTGAAATGTTTCCAACTGTGGTATTAAAAAAATATTGATAAGATAAACCTTGTAATAGTATGGGAGCCAAAGGTAGACTTTAATATTTATATTAACCGTTCACAATTTTTGATTTTGGTGTATGAAATAGTTCATAACAATGACTCCAAACGTTTGTCTGCTACTGTATGTTTGGTAGCATCAGTGGAACCTTTTTCAGGGAAGACGGATAACTTTAAGAAGTATAACATTACAGAAAAATCATACGCTCAGGCCATCAATTCGTCTTGCAAATTTTAAATGATTAATAATAATAGAACAACATTCATTTACCTTTTCAATATCCGTGCTCATACATATAAGATATGGTACAATATGAACAGGGTGAACCAGACCTTGTTCTAGCACAAGCTGCATGACACGTAGTGCCACCTGCCGCACTTGCATGTCATGATATAAATATGACTGCATTATTTCTTTTAAATACAGCTGAATCACTGTACTTGCCATTCCTGAAGAAACGTCGCCCATTTCTTTTAAATTTTCGTCTTTCGAACGCTTTTTCCCTGGAAGAAAAATAACTTAGGTTAAACAAAAAAAAAAACGTATTTTCAAAAAAAATTGATATTCTGTACTTTGAAACCGAAGCATTATCCTGTATTAACATCTAGATGCTGCAATAAAGTTGTCAATCTCATATACAGTAATGGACAAAACTATATAGACAAATTAATATTGTGCTGTATTTCTTTTTTAACTTGTTTAATTAATACACCAACCTGTATACATAATTCGTTGTAGCATAATACTCACTTATATATAAATAAATTCATTCGACTCCCTTCAATAAAAAATTAATTGAAGAAAACGGGAATTATGAAGGACAAAAATATACTAAGTGACATATAAATCCGAACACCCAGTTTAAATGGTTTTATTTTAATAAAAGTTGGTGAATGTATTTATCTTACTGTAAATAACAAGTGAAAAAATTTTCAGCCTTATCAGTTAGGCATTCCGGTTTTTATACTGCTTTTTTTTAATTCACTAACGCTCTAAAAATGAATATTTCAGCCGCAGTAAAGAATCAACGTTGGCGGATTTTGGTTCTTGACATCCTTTACGATCGGTTACGATGCCTAGAGTACGGAGACCTGTACGATTTCGTCAACTTAGTGAGTTTGATAGGGGCCGTATAGTGGGACTTCGGGAAGCTGGACTTTCTTTTCCGGCAATTGCAGTTAGAGTGCAAAGAAGTGTAGACACTGTGGTTAGGTGTTGTCAGGCATGGCTTCGAGAAGGCCGTACGCAAAGAGCAAGGGGCACTGGACGCCGCCGTAGAACAACAGACCGTGAAGATCGCCGCCTAAGATTATTGGCCTTAAGGGACCGTTGCAAATGAATGGTTTGCAGAACACGGAAGACCTATTGGCATGCGAAGTGTTTACCGACGAATGAGAAGTTTTGGCTTGTTTTCATACCGGCCAAACTGGGTCCTCCCATTAACTCGAGAACACCGACGTAATCGCCTTGAGTGGTGCAGACAACGGTCACTCTGGGATAAGGAATGGAACAGTATTGTCTTTAGTGACGAGTCTCGATTTTGTTTAGGCATGCACGATGGTCGTGCCAGGGTTAGAAGGCGACGTGGTGAAAGGAGGAATCCACAGTTTTTTGTTGAAAGACATGTTCATCACACTGTTGGAGTTATGGTTTGGGGTGCTATAGCTTATGGTTCCAGGTCACCTTTAATCTTCATCAGAGGTAACATGAACGCGCAGCGTTATATCCACGAAGTTCTAGAACCCCATCTTTTACCCTATCTTGACACCCTGGCAGATCCAACTTTCCAACAAGATAATGCCCGACCACATGTTGCAAGAGTCACAATAGACTTCTTTCAACATAATGTCACATTGTTACCATGGCCACCAAGATCTCCCGACTTATCCCCAATTGAGCACGTGTGGGATATGATGGGTAGGAGATTGCTCAATTTGCAACGTCCTCCTCAGACTCTAGAAGCACTTCGAGAGGAGTTGGTGGTTGCCTGGAATGAGATACCACAGGAGGACATTGACCACCTGATCAGAAGCATGCCTAGGCGCGTTGGAGAATGCGTAGCACATCAGGGCGCATCCAGACATTATTAAAGGTCAAAGGGCTTTAAAGCAGTGCAATCATTTTGAAATTTTTATAATTTACTTATTATGCTTCATTAAGTACTTATACAAAATTTTATTAAAATAAAACCATTTAAACTGGGTGTTCGGATTTATATGTCACTTAGTATACATAGACAAAGCAAAACAATTATAGAAAAAAGAAGCTAAGTTCATTGAATTATAGAAAACCAACCATGTTTGTGTTAATATTTTGTAGCATAACCATTATTATCAATCACCGCCTAGCGTCGTCTCAGCATAGATTGTAGAAGTTTCTTGATATAAGATTCATCAATCTGTCTTCACTTTTGCTCTAAAGCAGCAAAAAGGCCATTTGAGAACTGGTATTTTTTCACCCAGAAAGAATTTATTTGCGAGATTTGAAGTGTGCTTGGGGTCATTATCTTGCTGGAAGATTGATCTTAAGGGCATATTGTCTTCCATGCAGGGTAACATGACATGCTTTAGTATGTCCATGTATACAAACTTATCCATAATGCCATCTATTCTATGTAAAGGTCCCATCCCAAACCCCGAAAAGCACCCCCAAACCATAACAGACCCGCCTCGATGTTTGACAGTGGGCAAAGTGTACTTGGGGTTCAATCTTTGTCCACTAGGACGTCTAACGTAATGAACACCATCTGATCCAAACATATTGAACTTGGATTTGTCACTGAAACATACCTTCTTCTAGTCACAGATGCTCCAATCAAGATGCAACCGTGCAAATTGTAATCGGTCCTTACGGTTTTTCCTCGAGATTAGCGGCTTCTTACGCGGGCGACGTGCAAATAACTTCAAATCATTTAATCTTCTACTTATAGTTTCCGTAGAAAGACTGACAATTCCTTTTGTCTCGACTTCGGCTTTTATTTGTCTTGGGATTTTAAACGGATCTTTGAACGAAATTACTTTTATTAATCTAACTGATCTAGCATTTAGTTTTCTAGGCCGACCACTTCTCTTAGAGCTTCCAAGATACCTTTTTGTTTATATTTGTTCAATATTGCCCAAACTGCTTTACGCTTCAGCTTCAAATTTTTGGCAATGTCGACCATCTTTGTATAACTAAATGATCTTAGTTTTCACATTGAAAGAAATGATTCATATTTGTCTATATACTTTTGTCTATTACTGTATATCATGAAGAATAAGGAAAATAATTGTAAATGTCGCAAAATATTTCTGGTACTTTAGGTAAGTATTTAAAAATGTCTCCAAATGACAAAAATTGAATCAAGGTATTTGCAGGTTAATCAACATTCTTTATGAAAAACTTACATTCTAAATCCTGCTGAATCATTCTGTTATTTTCTTCAACCAAATAATTTTCTATATTTACAAGTACTTCAATTTTCATCCTCAGTGGCGCATCATCCGTCGTAAGTTGCTTATGGTAAAACATCTTCAACTGATTTTCTAACATAAACTCATAATGCCTAATGCATATTGAACCTATGGCTTTCAAGGTATTCGCCTGAACATCAATGTCGTCTCTTTTCAGAAAAAACATCATGGTTTCATAGACTTCGTCCTTGGTGGTAGGCTGAAATAGAATTTTGCTAATCACTAACAAATAAATGACATTATTATTTAGTAGTATTAGTATTTAGGTATTAGTGGTCTTATTTTTTCAAATAAAAATAGTATGCCACTGTTTTTTTAGAAACGCGCGATTTTTCGAGTTTTAACTTCAATTTGCTACAAATAATTACTCTTGTGTTTTGTCCTAGAGTGCACTGTTTTCGTAAAAATAAAAATCAAACAAATTAGAACGTTCTTGATGAGCCGGGATACAATTAGTTTCAAAATAAAATAGGAGAGCTTGATAGCAACTTGACGTTGCTTGGGAGATGGTAGTCAAAGTTGTGTTATGTGTTATATGGTTGTTATAGTTACTACTACCATTTTCTTTTGTAAAAGTCAAGTCGAAAGTTTGTTTTTTCCATTTTTGAGTATTGTGAAATAGAATTTACGCCGATATTATTTTTGTGCCAACCTACCCCAAAGGTACATCTATTTACGCGTTCATTTCTAAGACTTCGGCAATATGGAATTGCCAAACTTTCCGGAGTTGGAGGCCATGGTATCCGGCGTACTGTTCAAGAGGAACTGGAAGTGATTAATTTAACGTTGGATGATCCTAGTACAAGTGCTAGGCAGATTGCAGCCCAGTTACCATGTTCCCAAAGTCTTGAGTGGAGAATTTTAAATCGGGAAGTTTTACATCCCTACCATCGACAAAATGTGCAGTGTCTGCAACCCGGCGACGAAGTACAACGGCGAAATTTTAGTGAGTGGTTACTGCAAATGCATAATCAAAATACAGATTTTATTGATTTGGTTTTGTAGTCAGATGAATCGTTTTTTTTACGAGGAGTGGAACCATTAATTCTCATAATGAACATATTTGGTCTTTAGAACATTTCTGTAAGAATTCACTCGTTTCAACAGAATTTCTAGAAATGTCTGGCGCGGCATTTTAAATGCAAACTCATACTTAGCTTTTCTAGAGAATTACATAGAAAATGTGTTAGATGATGTTCCATTGGAAACGAGAGTACGAATGTGGTATCAGCACGACGGTGCCCAACCGCGTGTTCGCCGTGACATAACCTCATGGTTAAATACTCATTTTAGACAACGATGGATTGGCAGAAACGGACCCGTACATGGACCTGCGAGGTCTCCTGATTTGAGCCCCCTGGATTCTTTTTTGTGGGGCGCTTTCAAACAACTAGTGTATGCTGAACAAATTAATACTGTTGATCAGTTACAAGAAAGAATAGATAATGCGTTGCATCAAATTCAAGCCACAACAAATTTTACGGAAATACGTTTTTCTTTATTAAAAAGATGCCACACGTGTAACCGTCAGAATGGTGGTCCTTTGAAATGAAGCTTTGATTATCAACTTTGATTTTTTTATTTTTACGAAAACAATGCACTCTAGGAAAAAAAAGAAGAGTAATTATTTGTATCAAATTAAAGGTAAAATTCGAAAAATTGCGCGTTTCGTAAGAAAACAGCGGCGTAATATTTTTATTTGAAAAAATAATGCCACTAGTCCCCTGTATCTCCGCCACTGGTGCACGTTAATTTTAAGTAAACCCTTTTGAATGTGAACAATACTTAAGCACATACCAAATTTTAGTTGATTCCACTTGACGGTTTTGAAGATATTAAAATAATTGATTTTTATTTTTAAACTTCAACACCTCGTATCTTTTTAATGAAGCCCTTGAGGAAAAGATGTTACATAGAAGACCCCCCTTAAAATGCAGTCCTCTGTATGATGTTTCATTTTTGTCACAACTTGTGAAACACCCTGTATAGAAGTGCTGACAAAACAGGTGTTCTTCCATCGTGATTACAGCAAAAATAAACAAGAAGGTTAACCACTTACCGAAAGGTCTCCTAGCACCTCAGGATCCTTGAAATCAAAATGCCTTAACAACATACCAACGATAAACAAAGCTCGTCTAAAATATGGCTTCAGCTTAACGTCGTTCAATATTTCTATGAAATCTTCCTCCATCCATGTCTTATACTTGATCAGATAATCGTAATATTTCTTGAAGCAATCCCTGATAAGCTTATAGTTATGGGTAACTTTGTTGATGATTGACCCTAAACATGACAAACAGCTGCTGACTATAGGTCTGTCATGTTGCAAGACCAGCTTGATGGCATCTTCTTCTAGTTGAGCTAAGAACGTATCACTGGGATGTTCCATCAGAGGCACCACCAGTTCTAGCATTCTAGCAACACAGCTGATGATCTGAATATCTCCTATCGATTGACACTTTAGACCCAAGTATGGTTGAAGTGTGCTAGCATGTTCTACCAGCAACTGGGGCCTGATCTTTGCAAACAATTGCAGAGTGGTTAGACAAGCAATAAGCCTTTGTGATGAACCGCTATTCTCAACACTGCTTTCTTCTAAGGTGAGAATGTTTTTTATAAGGCAATTGACAATTTGTCGGCAAGCTAAAAGTAATACTTCTGGCGGCTCTGTGGCTATTTTGGTGGAGTCATCTTTGTCCGCTTTTGGTTTGAACAACTGCAAAAAAGTAAACGATGAAACAGATTGTCTTGTACTTGCTACACATAACATTACTAGCCTAAGCCCACAGCTCCGCCCGCGTGTAAAATAACGGTAATCTATTTTGCATTAGTGTGAAGGAGGTTTCAGCACGATGATAAAGTATTTCAACTCGACATTTATTAATAAAAATAAAATAGTGTGCATTATTGAATTGTAACCAGGGAAACCGAGAAAGTTGTTAGCGAAGTTCAAAATAGAATATAGTGTGAAAACAATATTTTGGCTCTTGCCATCACTAATTTTTTAAACATACTGTATAATTCTGAAATGGACCAAGATTTGAAACTAGCATGTATTCTAAAAGAAACTTACGCTGAGTAGCAATTGCTCGAACCATTCAAGCCCGATTTCCTTGGAAGACGCTACAACATCTGTGATGTTCATCACTTTCCTTAGCAGCGAGGCATCGTCAGTCGGCGTGAACCACATGTTTTGGAACACCTCCATCACTAACTTCCTTATTCCGTCTTCATCGTTCACTCGTCTGATCATTTTCACACAAATTTCGGGAATTTTTGGAAACTCCGGACATTCGATGCAAATATCTTTCAATATTTTTATCACCCTTTTTCTGACACTGACGCCGGTATCCAGGATCCTGGCCGAGAGCATCTCGTAATATTTGCTAATCAATTCGGGTCGGTTCAGAACAAACTTGCCCACTAGATCTACAGCAGCTTCTCTAACGGAGGTAGAATGATCTAGGAAAGAGTGATTGACACCCATTTGCATGTCGTGGCGACCAAGAACCGATGGGTCAGCAGCTACGATCATGGTCAGGCATTTCATTGCTCTAGTTCTTATTGCTATTGAAGTTTCTTTTAAAACGAATAAAATCTGAAAAAAAATTGAGTCAAGTAGATGACATTGTGCTTCCTTCCCAGGCAATTAGCAATTAGATCATGTCCGGTTTGTCTCCAAACCCAACACCATATTTACGAGATATATTTAAAAAAATCGACCAAAACAATTGCATGGAAGTTTCTAAGAGACTGGATATACGAGGGTGAATCAAATATGAACCGGACGGGAAGAGGGAAGTCAGTCGGATTGGCGCGAGGAAGTAGATGAGCTGTTTGTAGCATCATGTCTTTTGGCAATAAAACAGTTTCAAGGACGTAAGTATACGATTGGCGGACAGTTTTTCCATGGAGAGGCTGCATCGCGAAAAGCCAAGACAAGTCTTTCTGCAGGAAGATTCCTTGCAACGGTATTTTGGGACTCCAGAGGTGGGTTTGTTTAGGTTTCTTGTGAGTGAATCAATAACGATCCTCCACTGCGACTCTTTGTAGCTCACACCTATTTATATTTCCCCCAGTAGCTCCGAACTCCTGGGTTAGTCGATCAACTTGTTTGGACAAATATCCTTCAGGTCTTCTGCTTGGAGTACTACGTCTCCAAGTATGTTGTACCTGATTCGGGCAATTGCAGGGCATCTGCACAATACATGCCTGACCGTTTCATCTCCCTCCATGCACAGTTTGCACTCAGCGTCTTCCGCCATGCCCAGCCTGCTCATGTGATGACGCAATTTGCAATGACCAGTGTACAGTCCTATTAGAGCTTGAAGGCTTTCCAGAGGTGTACTGCTAGTTGATTTTATTCAAGATCGCCGTACAGCTGCTTACTACTTCCAACTGCTTAAAGAAGTGAAACTGGCCCATCGGCAAAAAAGGCGACATACAGGGTTTGTCCGGAAAGTAATAGGACTGAGTCGATTTAAAAAAATCTATTGAGTCAATCGTTACAATTCTCTAAAAACTTTCAAAATAGGCTCTTTCTGCGTCGATGCAGCGCTGCCAGCACGATTTCCAAGCATTGAAGGTGTCACGGAAGGCATTGTCCGGAATAGCCTTGAGAGCCGCGGTGCACGCTGCTTGGATCCCGTCTGTCGTCTCAAAATGCTTGCCTTTCATAGGCCTTTTCAGGAGAGGAAACAAAAAAAGTCCCGGGGGGCACATCTGGGCTGTAGGGAGGCTGCGGAAGCGTTGGGATGCCGGCATTGGTTAGGTAGCTGTTCACAAGAAAGGCGGTGTGAGCCGGGGCGTTATCGTGGTGCAACTTCCAGTCGGCTGCGATGTGTTGTCGGACCCGACTGACCCTTCGTTTGAGTCTCCTGAGCACTTCCACGTAAAATTTGGCGATGACGGTTTGTCCAGAAGGAACATATTCATGGTGGACGATGCCTTTGATGTCAAAAAAGACAATGAGCATCGTTTTCACTTTGGATTTGCTCATTCTTCCCTTTTTGGGGCGAGGAGGCGCCGTCGTGTGTTTGTCGAAGTCGAAGGTCTTCCAGCACGGTCTTCATGAGCGACCTCTTCCCGGCCCTCCAAAAAGGCCTAAAGCAACACCTTGGTAAGCCTGCTTGATCATATCAAACGTCTCTGTCGCAGATTTACCGAGCTTCACACAGAATTTAATCGCGTACCTCTGCTCTAACGAACGCTGCATTTTCGGCTTGCACCACTCACAGAAACACGTCGCGCGAAAATGCCTGTCCTGACTCTCCAAGTGCTCGGAGACAACTGACCAGCCGCTCATTCGTTAGCTAGGAACGCCCTCTACCGAATCCAGTCATGGCGGAAGAAAATGAGTCCTATTACTTTTCGGACAAACCCTGTATGCCTATCGGAAGTGCCATTCTGCTCCATGACAACGCTCGGCCACACACAGCTGCATTGACCCCAGAAAAATTACGCGAAATCCATTGGGAAACACTTGAACAGCATCCTTACAGTCCCGATTTGTCGCCATCAAATGTTTGGGCCACTTAAAGAAGACCTGGGAGGTCACCACTTTGACGACGACGGAGGTGTCGAAACGTTCGTGCACAATTGGCTACTAACACGGCCAGGGAGAATTAAAAAACTTCCGATCCGATGATAAAAATGCACCAATAAGATTTGTAGAAAAATAGATGTAAATAAACTTGTGTTTACTAAAACAAAAGTCCGGTTCATATTTGGTTCACCCTCGTAATTTCTATGATTTTTTTAAGTGAAGTAATGTGTTGAAGCAGTAGGTGCTAAATACAATGCAGGAGTCTCTAAATCGACAAAAACAGGGTATTTATTTCGTTTTTTGTTTGTCGCTCCGCCACCACTAGATCGGTTTACAAAACTCACAAAACTTTTTCGTGCTTGTCATAGTAGTAAATGTCATTTAACTTAGGTGCTTTCCGAGATAGAGAAGCTAAAAATTAACATCCAAAAACATAATATCGCAGATAGTAAAAGAAAAAAAAAACAAACAGAAAGGGCCAAGATAAAATTTAGAACCTTGAAAAAACCCGATTGCCTGTATTGTTAATTTTTGTTTCTTGATGAAAAGCCTCGATGGACACGAAACATAAAAACCCAGCGTTTCTGACATTCACTAAATATCATCAACTCTCATCAAAAGGGCCAAAAGTAGAATAATTGCCGTTTAAATTCGTAAATTTCCATAACCCAATACTTTTCTTGATAATACGGGGAGGTGAAATATCCTTGAAACAAAAATATATGGATAAAAGTAAACTTACAGCTTTCAAGTAGTGATCGAAGCTTTGCGAGAAGTACCTCTTTGATGCCAGGTATTGAGCGATGAGTTCAGCACTGTTCTGATCAATGTAGGTTTGAAAAACCCGTATCCGGTTACCAGACGACATGGTTTCTTGGAATGGTTTTACTTTGCTCAATAGAAATTTCTTTCTTTCTTCGATGATTTTAAATTTTTCGGCATTCTCTTGACTGTCATCATCCTTATCAGTTTCCTTTTCGTCTCCAGACTCGTCACTTTCCTCGAATCTCTTAGCTTTACGATTGTTTCTTGCATTGTTCTTCTTAACACCACCAGTTGCCAACTGAGTCTTTTCAGTAACCGCGTCTTTGTACCATTGTGCGATGTAAAAATGTCGCGCATGTCTGAAAGCTTCGTCGTTTTGAGAATTCAACGATAAAAAATCTAACAGCACACGTTGCAGAAATTGCGTCCTTTCCTCTTCAGTGTAACTGGTGTTGTTTTTCTTCTGAAACACGAATTTCGATCGATTCACTAGAGGAAGAGTCGAACCAAATCCTCCAAAAGGACAATGCACTTTTCGGAGAGAATTTGTAGTTGTCTATTAGACAACGGAACTCAGAAGTGAATCGAGAGGTTGATTAAATGAGGAAACTTTGAGGACACCCTGTATAGTAGCTCCGAATTAGAAACGACCTTCACCCGTTCAATGAATGAAAATTATTTTATATCAAATTTAGTATCTTAGAAAATATATCGCGAGTGGTTCCCTACAAAATTGCTGGTGAAAAATGACTTTTTATTAAACTTTGCATTAACGAGTTTAACGAATAAATTTCATATCAACCGAAAGTATGAAGCCTATAATGCTGGTTTGTGTGTTTTTTCCTGGTGTAACTACAGGCTTATTACCCTACTGAGTGGGGCCGTGGCAAATGCTTGTTCCGGAAGTTGTTGTATCCAGTATACAACTTCTTCCCGTTCAAGTGATTGTCCACGCGTTAAGGAATACCTCAGTACCGATTGCCGGGTGGCGCCAACGGGCCACTTTAGGTCTATTTAACATCACTAACACGTAAAAAGAAGGTGGTAGACAAGGACCAGTCGACCGAGGCAGTACCACCCGCTAGCTTTTCCCAGGGTGTCTTATAAATGTCCGCATGTTTCCACACCTAAGCTATGCAGTCGGTTATCCTCCAAAACAAAGAAATTAATGATGATGGATCCCTCGAGCACTAAGAACTCCGGACGTAAACTCACTCCACTCTCGGAATGTCCGGGTGGAGGGTGGGCTCGAGGGAACAACATCGAAGATAAAATTTGTTTTTCGAACATCTGCGGGATTAACACCAACATTGATGCTGTTCATCACTACCTGCAATCCAATCGTCCTGCGGTGCTTTTATTGGCGGAGACAAAAATCTCAGAGTCTGCACCGATTAACCATCTCAACTTAATAAACTACGAGGTGTACTCCAATCTGCGAAAGAACGGGGGAGTTGTGGGTTTTGTCCGCAGCAGTCTTTCCTGCTCCAGAGATGTTTCTTTGGAATCAGACCAGAAGGACATTCTGTGGCTTCGCCTCAACTCCAAAATATCACCCAAGTTTATTTGCTGCCTTTATCGCTCTCCCTCGGACCATAACTGGGATGACCTACTCGAATACCTCGCCGTCCAGATAGACTTCCTGAACATCAATCGTTCCGCTTCAGAGATAGTTCTTATCGGTGATTTCAATGCCCATAACGAGCTTTGGTTCGGCTCAAACAAGACCGACACAGCAGGTCGTGCAGTCGAAGCGTTCGCTCTTACCCAAGGGCTGACTCAGCTGGTGTGGAGTCCTACTTTTTTCCCCGCGTCTCGTCATTCGCCAGTAGCCTGCTGGATCTCTTTCTGACCACGCATCCTGCCCCTTACAGCACTGCTGTTCTGTCCCCCCTGGGTAACTCAGACCACGGTGTTGTGGAGGTTAGGTTCCGGTCAGAACCCGCTGTGGCAGCAGAAACTCGTACAGGCCGCAAAACTTGGCATTACGGACATGCCGACTGGGGGGGGCTCAGAGATTTCTTCTCTAGCTTTCCTTGGAAAGATGTCTGTTTCACTGACGCGGAACTCCACCATGGACGTCCCCCCCAACGCCCAAGTGCCGTCAATTCAAAGGGTTCCCTACACTATGCGGGAGGTAACACTCAGGCATAAGACCGTAAGACGAGTGCACTTGTCGCTCGACATCAACAAAGCTTCTGGTCCGGACTTGATTCCTGCCATTGTACTGAAGAGGTGTGCACCGGAGCTTGCTCCAGTTCTTTCGCGTCTCTTCCAGATATCTTATGGATCCGGCACCTTCCCAGAAAACTGGAAATTTGCTCATGTCCAATCCATCCCAAAAAAGGGATCTAAGACCGACCCTTACAACTACAGGCCTATAGCTCTGCTTTCTGTTTTAAGTAAGGTGATGGAGAGGTGCATAAATCGCGAGCTTCTGGACTACCTCGAACGTCACGGCTTGATTAGCGACAGGCAGTATGGTTTCCGGCACCAACGATCCACAGGGGACCTCCTAGCTTACGTCACTCAATTGTGGAGTAAACTCATCCAGTCTTATGGTGAAGCTCATGTCGTTGCTCTTGACATCACGAAAGCGTTCGATCAGCTGTGGCACGCTGCCCTCTCAAGCAAACTTCCATCCTATGGCCTCCCAGAAAAGCTTTGCAGATGGGTGGCTGACTTTATCTCTGGCCGCAAGATATCCGTCGTAATTGACGGGTTCTTATCTTCATCCCACAACGTCAACGCGGGTGTTCCCCAGGGATCGGCCTTGGCTCCGACACTGTTTCTCTTACATATCAACAACCTCATTTCCTGCACAATCAACCCAATCCACAGCTTCGCTGATGACAGCACTCTACATGCAGGAATTCAGAGTGACAAGCCGATCTCTAGCGATGACTTCCTCTCTGACAAGAGACCTGGAGGCTATCAATGCTTGGGGACGCAACAATCTTGTACAGTTCAATGCTTCCAAAACGCAGTACTGTACTTTGACGGACAAAAAGCGTCCCTGCGCTCACCCGGTTTCGATGGATGGTCGAGTTCTGCCAAAGAGCCATTCATTTCGGCTGGTTGGAGTCCAGATCACCGAGGACCTGATCTGGCACGAACACATCTCGTCAATAGCTGCAGCTGCTAGAAAAAAGCTAGGCTATTTGTTTAGGGCTAAGAAGTACTTTTCTCCGCATGAGCTTCTCACTCTACACAAGGCCCAGATAAGGCCTAGCCTCGAGTATTGCTCGCACGTTTGGAGTGCTGCCGCCTCGACTACATTATCCATGCTCGATGCTGTCCAGAGGAGGGCGGTCCGACTGATCGATGACTCTTCTCTAACAGACAGTCTCGGGACTCTTTCGCACCGGCGGGCTGTCGACGATCTGGCTCTTTTCTACCGTTACACCAACGGGCTTTGCTCCTCAGAGCTCTCTTCCATGATGCCGTCGCGCGATGTTCCTGCCAGATAGACTCGCTTAACTTTGGCGTCCCATCCTAACCGTGTCGAACTTAGTACATCCAGAACCGGCCGACACGACCGCTCCTTTGTCCCAAGGGTGTCGAGATTGTGGAACAATCAACAAGAGGAAGCTTTTCCCAGTTCTATTAACCTTAGGCAGTTCAAAAAATCGTATTAATAAAATTTCTTTGGGATCATCATAGCAGCCGCGGTGTTCCGGCATTTAGGCTTCTGCATGCGCGGCTGCTTCGATATATATATATATATATAAAAGATATAAGCATTTATGTTCACACTGGTTATTTTCATCTATTTGTTTAATAAATGAATCTTATAGTATGTCAAAATAAGCGCCTTTGCATTGCGAACACGATGATATAGGATTGCCTGCATAAAACCTGCCTGGAATGTCAGTGGGCGGGTTTTTAAAAGTGAAAGTCTGAGCTACTCGTGTGATACACTAGTAAATACTACTTGACGATAAATTAAATATATACCAGGTGTTTCAAATTCGACTCTCACCATTGAGATCTCGGTAAGTCAGAGATACGAAGTCGGTTAAAAAAGTTGCGCATTTAGCTAAGAAAATGACGCTTGTTAAGTTCCGCAATTCCGAGTATTTCAGGCGATAGACGAAAGAAACCGAATTTTCCCAAAGTCGTTGTCCTTTTGACTGACTTTATTTTCAAAATAAAAAGTATATGAACATTTCCACATTTGCTCCCCTACAAAATGACATAATAGAATTTCATTTTGACGTTTCGGTTATGTACTTATACACACTTTTTTACATTTTTTTTTTTTCGTATTTTCAGGGAAATAAATTAATTAATGATCGTTCAGTTCAGTAAAAAAAAAAAAAAAAAAAACATACATCAAGGTTGAAGGTAATTCCATCATGTAACTCTTTATTTAACCAGCAAATAATTTTTATTTGTGTAGTTTAAGAAGCTTTAGTAGTTATTTGTTATATGTGGTTTAATTTATCGGCAAGAGCTAACAACGTGATTTTCATTATATCTAATTGAGGAAGTCAGAAAGGCACTATTGCTCGGTTATCCATACTGAATGTTGTCATATCCATACTGAATGTTGTCAAATGTAGCACTGAGAGCCCCATTTTGGATAACTGCACAAAAAGTATTTCGAAACTTTGCATGCTATAAAAGTAAATAGCTACTCACCTTCGATTTAGACGTTTCTTCATTGTCTTTCATCTCTTCCTGCCTGATATCTTTGATCATTTGGTCGATAGTATTCAACATACTTTTGGTCAATACACTGTCTTTCCTGAGTTTTGAGGCGACTACGCCCAAGTAATCTAAGCTAGCAACACGAAGCGACATATCAGTGCCTTTATTAGCAAAATTCTTGACTAGCATTTTCCCTAACAAGCACAGTAAAAGTTCAGTCGCAGGCCATTGTGGTTTATTAACAGTCAACAGCAGGTCTTCTACAAACTTCTCGAATAGGGGTCTATAGTCAACTTCTTCCACTTTGTTGCCACATTTATTTAGGAATACTGCCAAAAACGTTCCAGCAGTAGAAGTCGCTTTTTCGTATTTGCTACAGATCAATACGTCAGTATCAACCTGAAACATGATCAAAAAAGATTATAATTGATAATAAAGTATCGGTTGTGAATAAGGCTATAACCTGGGAGCAAAGCTTTACAGATAGAACAAAAAAAACGACAGAATCAAACAGCTCAAGGAACCAAGGAACAACGATAATAACACTGGTGAACAAAATTAAAATAATTTTTTGTGACATGGACAAAACAAGGTGGTTATTATGTAAAACGTACCCAAGAAGCCGGAAATAGCATTCGATTTTTTCTATCACCCACTGTTTTCTTGCAATAAGGCATTTTATTTGCTGCTTATACTCGTAAAATATAAGGATATGTGTGTAAGAGTACTAATAAACACTCAAATAAACATTAATATCAGAATGTTGTTGTCGATGTTTTACGGCGATATGTTGCTCCTGAAGTATCTCTTAACAATGTCCAGCAATAATTAGCAAGTAAATTGACACTACATTTGCCTTGATACCGTTTTTCCATGGCAGAAATGTCTTGGTGGAACCGTTTACCATGTTCATCACTTACCGCACCTACATTTTCCGGAAAAAAATCGAGATGAGAATCCAAAAAGTGAATTTTTAGAGACATATTACATCCCATTCATTTATAAGCATTAATTAGTTCACTCTCAATATATTTATAATTGTCCGCTTTCACATTGACTAAAAAATGCAGTAACTGATTTAAAAGCATTCGAAGCTCGTAATTCAGTTTCATTTAGAGCACTGTCAAATACATCATCCTTCATTATTTTCCGTGTTTGTGGACCCACAAATATGCCCTCCTTAATTTTTGCCTCACTAAGTCTCGGGAATGTTTGTTTTAAACGCAGAAACCCTCTTCCATTTCGATCCATAAGCTTTAACAAAATTTTTCATCAGTCCCAACTTAATATGCAAAGGTGGAAGCAACACGTTTCCATTCGCAAAGAAAACAACAATAGTTGGTATATCCCAGTTGCATTCCAAGAAAAAGGGCTATTACCTTTAAATCTGCACCTATGGCCCATCCATATTCATTATAACGGATATGCTCTAACAGAAGTCGCATATTTTCATATGATTCCTTTCATATGAACTGCGTGCGCTATAGGTACAGATGGATATTTATTACCGTTGTGTACCAATACGCCTTTTAAACTAAGCTTTGAGGAACCAATAAACAGGATCATGTTTCTGTCCTAACGCGTCAAACAAATTGTTGACATCGGAGCAATATATCAACTCCCTTTCTTGACAGAGACAGTGTGTGAGGTCTTAATGTTAACATCACCGTGGAGAAGATTCCATCCTTTTAATCTTGACGCTAAAAGTTCTGACTGGGATTTTGACAGATTTAATTCTCGAACTAAGTCATTAACTTCGCCCTGTGTGATCAAATGCGGCGGCGTAGAACATCCTGGCAGGTCAAACGACGGATCGGAAATTTTTGCGCTTTCTGTACCATCACTTTCAGAATCGGTGGATTCGACTTTTTCATCCAAAGACCAAGATTCTGGTGGAACTGAGAGACAGAAAGTTCATCACTATGCTTAAAGGGCCGCAAAGCTGATGGTATATTAAAATACTTAACAGTATGTTTCGATTTTGGTTCAATACCTTTAATATTTGTGAGGCAATTAGTAGTATGGTATCTCGGTTCTCTTCACACCGTTGGTACCACAACGGGCATTTTACGATTGTCGCCTCTTAACCAACCTGTTAACAACGTTACACAAATCTTACAACATATATGAGGGGCCCACAGTTTATCTTGGTCGCCAACTTTAATTCCAAAATAAGTCTCGTATGCTTTCAACACTAGGGGAGTAAAAGGACGTCTTTGGGATTTAAAAGTTCTGTTCGCACTATTTACACAATTGCTAGGCATTGTCCATAAAGCTAGTCTCGATCACAATAAACTAAAAACAACACACCGTTTTAACAAAAATCAACAGTACTCAGAACATCTCAGTGCTCTTCAACACAGAAAACGTAACTGACTCGGCTACTAGTAGTCTACTAATAAAGGCAATATGATCTCTTAACATAGAGCTCGCATATAATAAACATGAATAGACACGTCTTAACATTATATATGTGCGTCATCGCATAAACGCCGAGAAATGCAGCAATATGAGATATTACGTATTGTAATTCATAAAAGTAGATGTTACCGAATATCTGTGGGTGATAGAAAAATTCAGTTTTTAGATTTGATTTAAGGGTCTCAAAATACATGAGATAACCCAAAAATTGTCATGTCACAAATCCTGTGTTTATCAGTGTAATAACTACTTACCGCTGGTGCTTTTTCTTTGTCATCACTGGAACTTTTGTCCTTTTTCTGCAAGAAGTTATCGGGAAAGGTAACAACACACTGGATCAATTGCAAAACAAGAGCGGTTAACATCTGTATACGTTCTTTGCTGTTCAGCCTGTACGTCCTACTGCATTTGGAACTTGGAAGACGGGCCATCGACGCCAATATGTCATCAAGCAGTAGACGCCGATGAGTTTCATATTTTGTGAATATCTAGAAAAAAGAAATAAGTGTTCTCAACAGAACTGGACTTTTTCCTTGAGGGATCAGTTGGAGGAATTAGAAATGCACTAGAAATGCGTGAACTAATCATCAAAAATTGGTATTACCAATTTTTGTATTTCAAAATGAATCAACTGGAGTGATCGTCAACATTAAAAAAAAATAACTTTCGATAATTAAATTTCATGGATGCTTCTGCTGTTTGATATTAAAGATTACCAGCCAAACTTGATCTTTTTCACCTTTATGCTATAAATCTATATCAATAGAATTGGGAACTAAACGTATTTTATCAGCAACCTTATGGTTTCAAGTTGGCTATTTTGAAAAGTCTAAATATCTCCAAGCTATCAATACGATTAAAAACAGGTTGACATCAAGATCTTATCCTTTTCCTATTCTTAAACAATACCATATTTTTTATAAAGTTTGCTATAATTAATTTAAGATTTGAATTTGCCACCAAGTTTGCAGTAAAACCTAGGCAGCCCCGAAAAAGAACAATTTGACAGCTGAGAGGTTAGGGCTATTAAAAATGGAGCGTTATACGATACACAAGCATTTGGACACTGCTTTAGAATTGTTAAATAGTGATATTCAAAAAATTATGAATTGGTTAAATGTCAATAAAACTTTAAACATTAATAAAACAAAATGTATGTCAATAGGGAAACATTTAGGTGACAATACAATTAGGCTCATGATTAATGATGAAAAAATTGAAGTAGTCGAGTCATTAAAATATCTTGGTAAATATGTGGATAGTAAGCTACTGTTTCACGAACATTATGAATACATTATTTCAAAAATATCGAAAAATATAAATTACTTCCATAGAGTTTCCCATAATCTTAGTATGTATTCCAAAAAAAATTGTGTATAACACTATAATTCTTCCCCATTTTTTATATTGCTCAACCATCTTGTTTACAGCAAATAAAAACATATTTTCAAAATTACAAATTCTACAAAATAAAGCTATGAGAATCGTTTCAAATAAAAACAAATATGCCAGAAATATGTTAGAACTGCAGTGGTTGGATGTGAAAAATTTCATATATTATTCAGTTCTCGTTTTCACATTCAAATTAAAAAATCATTTATTACCACATTAAGAAAACTTCACAAAATTTAATAGTCATTATCATAACTACGAAACAGGCAGTACAGATTTTCATCTGCAAAATTGTCATAGTAGCATAACTAGTAAATCTATATATCAAAAAGGGAGTATTTGAATTTAATGAATTGAATAATGATATTGAACAGAGTTCAAATTTAAAAATGTTTAAGGTGAAATTAAAAAA
Source organism: Acanthoscelides obtectus (assembly GCA_963669975.1). Classification (NCBI taxonomy): domain Eukaryota; kingdom Metazoa; phylum Arthropoda; class Insecta; order Coleoptera; family Chrysomelidae; genus Acanthoscelides; species Acanthoscelides obtectus. Next base: position 17,969,893 of record CAVLJG010000002.1, read on the forward strand.
TCACTTTATGAATAATCAAAATACATAGTGACGTAATTTTAATTTTAATAGACAAGAATGTAAAGTTACAGAAAATGTATTGACATTGTAGCATTAATGCTAAACAAATCTTCAACAACAACAACGTGTTTTCATTATTGAACATTATTTCAATAATGAAAGCTTAGCGTCTGCACTTCGAAAATATTGTACGTCCGGAATAGTGTTTCAACCTCGTCAACCATAAAAAGATTAATTGAAAAATTTGCTACTTTATCCACAAAGATATTTGTCATGTTTAAAGTTTGCAAAGCAAAATATTTAGCAGCTCAAGAAATGGTGATCGAAACTCTAGAGTATATAGCATCAAACTTTTTTTATGGGAGTTTTCCAGATATCAGAGTGACCCATTTAAAAAATGTATGTTGCACAGAAACTAGTATATTGTCCAAGCCTACTTGTTTTCGAAACATCATTAGTACAAAGTGTGAACTCACCGTTGTGACAAGCTTCAGACAGGCTAACTGCAGCTCGTCCACATTCTCGACAAAAAACGGCGACACACCCATAGAGGATGCGTGGAGTACGGAAGTATCGGTGAGCACTTGAAAATTCAGCAATTCTGCCAACAGGTTCACCAATTCGGAGATCTTCGTATACAAAACCTGTACGCCTCTTTCAGATACATGGGTATTCTTCTTTTTTCTACCATCTTTCTTTTTATTGTCCAAACGATAGGTGGAGTCATACGATGGAAATATCGTATTGTGGAGTTGGTATTTGATATAAAGCACCACCCTGTCAATTACGTCTTCGAGATAGACGCGTTTCGACATGTTTCGGGAGGTCATGATGTACATGCAGACTAGACAAGCGTCTGCTGCGCCCATAACACGTTCCATTGTTGCTTCCAGCCAGATTTGCCGAATACTCTCATTATCTTCCTGAATGGGAATAATATTTATTCGTCAACATACAAAATTGTTTAAAAATGGGCAAATAAATATGAAACATCCATGGAAAGCATTGCCTGTGTATGGATTCTACCATATCTTACTAACAAAAATCATATGTGTATAACAAATGAAGGGTACCGGGGAAAAACGGCATTAGTCCATTATTTGGCTAAATTGAGCTTTCCGTTTATTTTGGTGGCATTTTCCTGATGCTATCTTGTAATCAGCTTCTTAAATTGTAAAAAGAGCTTAGGTTCACAAAACAACAGCTATAAGATTCCCTGTGCCGGGGAAGAATGGCATGAGTCCCTGTGCGTGTATGGAAAAACGGAATCAGTCCATATGGAAAGGCGGCGTTGCATCGGCCGTACCGTTTGGGCGCTACGTTATTGCATCAGCCATTAGTTTACTATTATTAATATTGACTATATTCGCTAATCTAGTTTATAATACGGGTATTGTGTATAATCGATAGTGACTATTCAGATTCAAGTGAAAATGAACCAGGCCCAACAATCAGGGAAAAGAAAAAACGCAAAAAACAGGAAGACAAAGAAGACGTAATGAAAACCTTGCGCGCCACTACCCACGAACTTGGATCTGATTGTTTTTGTGAACGTTTTCTCTGTTTTACTACTGTTCCTGAACCTGAACGCTGTAGACTTCTTCGTGAATTTAATGACACTAATGCACAAAACGCTTATTTCAGTGGTCTTATCACTGTTCTTCCTGTCATGCGTAGACGCTCTCGAAAAAATGAAGCAGAGTCAAGGCTTAATAATGCTTCATTTAGTTATCGTGTCCGATTGGTTGAAAATGGAATTATACGTGATGTTCCAGTTTGTCTTAAGGCTTTTTTGTCTTTACACGGAATTACAGTTCGTCGAGTTCGGTACATAAGAGACTCACTAGTTGCAACTGGGAAATCGCCCATCGACATGCGTGGAAAACACAACAAACGACTTCACAAACTTTCAGAAAACACAAAACAAAAAACTGACCGAGTTTATTAAGAGCCTCAAATACCGCAAATCTCATTATTCTTTGGCAGATTTGCAAAAAGTTTACCTACCTGAAAATCTAAGTATCGCAAAATTACAAAAAATATATTCCATTGGCAATGATGGAAACAAGAATTCCTATGAATCCTTCCAAGAAATCTTTGAAAGCAACTTCAATATATCGTTCGGTTATCCACGAAAAGATACTTGTAGTACGTGTGATTCCTTAAAAGCTGATATATCTTCACTTACCGCTACCTTAAATTCCCACACGGAACAAATTAGTCAGTCAGCAAGTAAGAATTTGTAGAAAAAGATACTTGAGAAGACACTGCATCAAAAAAGGGATGAGAGATTTTACAGTCTAAAGAGAACTCGAAGTTCCCCGCTATCGAAAGTATCACGACGGATTACCAAAAAAACTTGCCCTGTCCAAATATCACGACAAATGATGTTTACTATAAGCGGCACCTGAATTTCATCGGTTTTAACATCCACATTCTGTCAAACTCAAATTCTATCTTTTATACCTACGTTGAATCTATTGCTAAGGAAGGAGCTGACGATGTCTGTTCTATGCTGTATCCCTTTTTTATAACATCCTGCTTATCGAAGTAAAAGAACTTGCCATTTTCTGTGAGTCCTGTGCAGGGCAAAATAAAAACTTTACAGTTATTCGGTTTTTGCATTACCTGGTTACCAAGAAAAATCGTTTTACTACTGTGAAAGTAATATTCCCGATCAGTGGGCATTCATACCTCGAGTGTGATAGAGATATGAGTGTCGTGAACCAAAGAGCATACACTGAGGTACCGGATGACTGGAGAGATAAATTGATAAATTGCCGTGTGAAACCTACACCATTTGAAATCATTGATTGTAGAAAACTTTGGATTTTAAAGATTAGAGTACGTTTTTATCGCCGTTCTATCCAACGAAGTGCCCCTTTCCAACCCGACCAGTCAGGATGCTCAAGTTTTGTAAACAGAATCCTCACGTAGTTTTTCACAAATCGACATACTCGTACATGGGCCTATATGCTAGTTCTAAATTTGACAAGGTAATTCGGAAGAATCTAAAAAAGACGCAAAAAGATCAACAAAAACGAGAAGAGGAAAGATTGAGAAAACTACCAGGGCCCAATCCCAATTAAAACTAAGAAATGGACGAATCTGCAGGATCTGACCACATTTCTAGAGAGAGCAGATTCCTGGGCATTTTATCAACAGTTAATATCTCTTGATCATCCAGAAGACCTCAGTGATGAATAAAGTTCATTTTGTAAAATCTATTTTACCAATAAACACACTGTTTGGCAAAGATATTCTTTACGACTTTTTTCATCAATTTTACTTTCCAACAAGTAAGTAAACCTTAATTGCCGATTTTCTCAAAATCAGTCCGGATGGACTATTGTCGTTATTCCCCGGTACCCTTCAAATATAATTAATTCTAAAAAGTATTTACATGATTATGAATTTTGCAGCTAACCTTAGGACTCCGTATTTCGTATGTACCAAAAATATTGGCATGTGCCAAGTTCATTAAGAAGACATGGTTGTAACAAATTGAAAATTACAAAAATTGTTAATTTCATTATACTGAGTATGAAGTAAATAAAAATGTTTGCAACAATAAGCTGAAGTTGGTCTTTAATTGCGATTCTTATAATAACAAACTTACGTCACTGATCGGCGATACTCTATCCCCACCTCTGATATTCAGCTCCAAGATATTCAGCAGTCGTGTTAATTTTTCTGTGGGGATCATTTCCATAGCACCAAGGTTCTTTAGCTTTGCAGCTTCTGTACACAATTCCTGCATTGTTGATCTACTAAGGAGGTAGTCTTCTTGTATCATGCCATCTTCGGCTATAAAATAAAGTGGGGTTAAGCAAGTTTGCCAAATATCAAGTTCGGTGGGAAAGTTCACATTTCAAATTTGAATTACGCGGCAGCCGCATACGCGAGGAAGTCGGGAGAGGTTTTGATAGACGCGTTCGACGTGCGGGTTAAATAGCCACAATGGAACGTTGGACCGAAGCGCAACGTGCTTTTGGTATCGACGCGTACTTTAACATTGGTGATTCATACGCAGCTGCCCTTCGGAAATTTTGTACATGATACAAAATGCGCCGACCAAGAGATACCCCAAGTAAGAACCTATTGCGAAAGTGGATTATGAGGTACAGTGAAACAGGATCTACTCTTAGTCAACCCATTCCTGCACCACACCTACTGTATCAACAGAAGAAAATGTGGGAATCCCTAGGTCAACACTGCATGGCATAATGAAGAAAAAAATCAGTCAATGCTTTAAAGGCAAGTATTACGGAACTTTTCTGCTGAACGGATGTTGAATCTTTTTCCTACGCAGCGCACACTCGAGAACTTTGTTTTCAGTGACGAGGCCCATTTTCACTTAGACGGTTATGTGAACAAGCAAAATTGCAGATATTGTGCAGCAACGAACTCAAAAGAAAAACATCAACGACAGCTAAGTAGTCCAAAGGTGACTGTTTGGTGCGCCATATCCTCTAGCGGTATTATTGGGCCGTATTTCTTTGAAGATGTAAAGTCAATTCCGAGCGATACAAGAACATGATTTGACACTTTTTTTGCTCCTATTGTAAGAACAGAACGTCGATTTAACAGAAACACATGGAAACAGGATGGGGCCACTGCCCAGAGAATCAACGGACACGGTGAAAGCACTTTTTCCTCAAAAAGCTATATCGTAGTTTGGACAGTCAATGGCCTCTTAGGTCACCCGACCTCACGCCATGCGATAATTTTTTGTGGGGTAATCTAAAGTCCAAAGTGCATTCCAATAATCGACGAACACTGAAGGAGCTTAAAGACAACATTCCACGAGAAATGAACTACATCATCACTCTGTAACTATGAATTTGCGCGCGCGATTAGAAAAGTGTGTCCGAAGGTATAGCAAACATTTGGACCGAATGATAATTAAGAAATAAAACCCGCCGAATTTACGAATATGTTGATAGTAATGAATATTTTCTTTTTATACAGTTTGTATTTTTTAAATCAAAAAGTGAACTTTCCCTGTAAAATGTGACTTTAATTCAATGTTAATGAAATTCATAAAAATGGAGAGGTTCTGGAAAATTTCAATAAACGTTTGCATCCCAAACTAGGTAAATCTACAGCAGTTACTGAAGCACTCGATTCATATTTTCAAAACATTTTTTTGAGCTTATGTTCTACAGGATGATTCAAAAAACAAAGTATTAGACAGAAAGTGCAGTAGAAATAAAGTAATTCTATACCACGGAATTCTTCAGACAACTATCAGATAACTGGAAAAGGTTGTTCGAAAAATAAGTGTTGGAGAGATACCCAAAAAGGTATTTAATTTCAGATCAGAATTTTTGAAAAAAATTGTTGCAATATCTGACGTAAATAGTGGAACATTTTTTTGCAAAAATCTGCTTGTGTAACATTGTGAAAACATGCTGAGTCAGCGACGTTTCATAATGAGACTTTTAGTAAGTGTATCAGTATCCTCTCTCCACAATTTTATTTTAAAATAATCGCGTTCTATGTTCAATAATGTAATCAGTGGAGCAAAATTTTAAAATAAAACATTTTTGGATCTATATTTATCGAATATGAAGTTTTGGTTCAACTTTTTGTGCCCCAGGAATATACCCGCAAACTTCTTGTTTAAAAAAATCGAACTTACCAATTTCAGTAACATCAATGTCCTCAGATGACCTCAAGATATGTTCGATAGACTTGTTGAACCTATGGTAGGTGTTGGTTTCCATAAGCTCCTCCAAAGATAGCTTCTCCAACACGGGTACGAACTTCTTCTCCACCTTCCGCAATTTTGGTTTCTCGACCACAGGCTCCGGTACTTGCTCCTCTTTAACAACTCTCCTCCTCTTATTTCCAATTACCAATGCACTGAAGCTATCTGTTGGAAGGTCTTCAGAAGGCGCTTCTGGTTTAGAGTTCTCAGGGGGCGTTTCTGGTTTAGACTCTTCAGGAGGCGCTACTGGCTTAGACTTTTCAGGGTGCGCTTCCGGTTTAGACTTTTCAGGAGGCGCTTCCGGTTTAGACTTTTCAGGGGGCGCTTCTCGCTTAGAGTCTTCACGGGGATCTACAGGTTGCGAATGCTCGAGAGGTGCTACAGGTTGATTGTCTTCAGGAGGCGCTACTGGCTGAGGGTCTTCGGGAGGAGCTGGTTGGCTAGCTGGTTGATGTTCCCCGGGAGGTGCTGCTGGTTGATGTTCCTCGAGCGGAGCTACTGGTTGTGGCTGGCATTCCTCCAGTCGATCTGCTAGTAGAGGATAGGCATCAGATTTCTGTTATGGCAGCATAGCTCCCGTCATATTCTGCCGATGGCACTTTCGAAAGAGGTTAAGTGACAAGTTTATTCAATTCGATTGGAAATGCCGAGAAGATGGTTTCCGTACTTCGTCACTTCCCACGCTAGATGCTAAATGTCCCTCATATGCCCTGCCCCTGTATAACGCCATAACCGAAATCGAATTCTTCAATTCAGCGGCAGATCCGAAGAGATTTCTTTAAGTAGGGGACGCGGAAAATGAAATGCCTGCATTTGTGATTATGTGTCGATAATGTGTGATTTTATTGAAAATGAAAATAGAAATATCTGCTTCCGAGAACGGGGGTGGTATTTCTTGCGTATGCTTCTTTTTCCAGTAATCTTTTGAGGAAGGGAACTCTAAGCCCCCATGGGCCCCCATCGACTCGCCACAGCTTCAACTCGTCAATAGGAACACCAGTTAGTTAAAAAAAGTTTTGAACCATGCACCGAGTAACCTTTTTTATCTTTGTGAAACGGATGCATCAGTTCCCACGACACTGGGTCGGTTTGATAGATTTTCAAAAAAAAAAGTTCAGCTTCGTTATCGTTGATCCACATGATACATTCAAACGTTTGATCGTTTAAAAAGCTTGCGCTAAACTGAACGACGCGAGAATGCAACTACAGTGATCCAGCAGCGTTACCTCGCTATGGTAAACGAAACGAGTGGAGCATGTGGTGGAACTCTGGTACTGAATTGTAAGTTGACATGGAAGTGTTACCCCTAGAATAAATTATTTCTTCAACTTGTGTTTTTAGCAACATTATGACTATATTTAAAGCATGCTGTGACAACAATTTCAACGTTTTATCTTTGTTTTACTACGCATCAGATCGCTGACCAATGTCTAAGCGCAATAGCAGTCGACCTTTCTGGATGCTGTCGAAGTAGATTGAATGGAACTTCTTCATTTTGTACAAGTCCCAGGTAAGACCTAGTACTGCTGACATGTTTGGTATGCTGCAGCCCCGACTGCATTGTACAGAACTGGTCGATACGACCCGCTCCTTTGTCCATAGAAAATCGAGATTGCGTAAAAATCTACCTGAGGATGTATTTCCCAGTTCTATTAACATTAGGCAGTTCAAAAAACGGATCAACACAGTTTCTTCAAGCTTCTCATAGCAGCCGCGGTGCCCTGGTATTTAGGCTTCTGTCTGCGCGGCTGCCTCGTTATAGAAAAACATGTACAAAAGTATATAGACAAATATGAATATTTACCTAAATACCTTTAGAAAACGAATTCATACTTCATTGCTCCATAAACAAATGCGTTATTAGTAGAAAAACTAAATTCCTTGTTTTTACATTATCTGCAATGAACACAATACTAGTCTGAATATAAGCACTTTTTTATGAGGGACAAAAATATGTAGACAAATTCTTTTCAACATTAGTTTAGTACAGTTTCGTGTCAGAAGAGGATTAGTTTGTGTTCATCAAGTATTGTGGAATAAGATGAGTGATTTTAAGACCATGCCGCGTGGTCCACAAATTTCTTTCGATATGAAAACTAAGATCATTGAGTTATACAAAGATGGTCAACGTCAAGTCGACATTGCCAAAAATTTGAAGCTGAAGCGTAAAGCAGTTTGGGCAATATTGAACAAATATAAAGAAAAAGGTATCTTGGAAGCCTCTAAGAGAAGTGGTCGGCCTAGAAAACTAAATGCTAGATCAGTTAGATTAATAAAAGTAATTTCGTCCAAACATCAATTTAAAACCTCAAGACAAATAAAAGCCGAAATCGAGACAAAAGGAATTGCCAGTGTTTCTACGAAAACTATAGGTAGAAGATTAAATGATTTGAAGTTATTTGCCCGGCGCCTGAGTAAGAAGCCGCTAATCTCGAGGAAACACCGTAAGGACTGATTACAATTTGCACGGTTGCATCTTGATTGGAGCATCTGTGACTGAAAGAGGGTATGTTTCAGTGACGAATCCAAGTTCAATATGTTTGGATCAGATGGTGTTGATTATGTTAGACGTCCTAGTGGACAAGTACACTTTGCCCACTGTCAAACACGGAGGCGGGTCTGTTATGGTTTGGGGGTGCTTTTCGCGGTTTGGGATGGGACCTTTACATAGAATAGATGGCATTATCGATAAGTTTGTATACACAGATATACTAAAGCATGTCATGTTACGCTATATGGAAGACAATATGCTCTTAAGATCAATCTTCCAGCAAGATAATGGCCCGAAGCACACTTCAAATCTCGCAAATAAATTCTTTCTGGATGAAAAAATACCAGTTCTCAAATGGCCTTCACAGTCTCCCGATATAAAAATCCCATTAAAAATCTATGGGAATACTTAGATAAGCAAATACGAGATAAAAATTTTTCAAACAGGGATGAACTTTTTGCCGCTTTAGAGCAAAAGTGGAGAGAGATTGATTAATCTTAAATCAAGCAACTTCTACAATCTATGCCGAGACGATGCCAAGCGGTGACTGATAATAATGGTTATGCTACAAAATATTAACACAAGCATGGTTGGTTTTCTACAATTCAATGAACTTTGCTTCTTTTTTCTATAATTGTTTTGCTTTGTCTATATATTTTTGTGCTCCATAGTTCCAGTGTTTTTCAATTAATTTTTTATTCAAGGGAATCTAATGAATATATATATATATATATATATATATATTTGTTTAACTGAGTAGTATGCTATAACGAATTATGCATACAGGTTGGTGTATTAATAAAACAACTTAAAAAAGCAATACAGCATAATATTAATTTGTCTATATACTTTTGTCCATTACTGTATATTTTAACGCTCGCGTTTACTAAACTATGAACAACAATGCATTATGAAACATTCCAAATAACGAAAAAATAGTTTAAACAAGCAGCCGAAAAAATAATGAGCAAAAATAAGAAAAGTCTTGACATCTTGGTGAAAAAATAACATTTACTTACGTTTATTACCCTTGAAGACATGTGGATTTGTATCTAGCATAGCTCGTAGCAGCTCTGGCATAGATGCTTGCTCAAGACGCGTCTCTGAGCCAGCATAGTTATCTTTAACTTCTCTGAAAACAAAACAAATCATTAGCACTAGTACACTTCTCAATGACTATAGAGAAACTTACATGTGCTCAGCAGAAGTCTGTTCCAGGGAAGTTACCAACTGGGGTATTAAGCACTCATCCCTAACACCAAGTAAATTCTGAGCTTCCTCTGCTACTCTTGGATGGAATAACAAGGATTTATTACTCAGTGTCTGAGGTGATGGTGTTGGCAATGGCATTTCAGGGAGCACTACAAATGGACAAAGAAAATACATATTAATGACAACATCTTGTAGTCTCATTTGGACATTATTTTCAGTTCAGGTGATCTACATCCGTATACCGTGCTTTAAACAAGGGTTCACTTATTTTTTGAACGGGTCAAGTCAGCAAGCTGAAATTCGGCGTAATAAAATTGATGCATGAAAATGACAATTGAGCATTTCAAGATGGCCCCTGTGTATGGGGACTCTGCACCACCATTTATCACAGTGAAATTTTGGGCAGCTGAATTTAAACGTGGTCTTAAGAGCTTGGGAGACGATTAACGTTCGGGACGTCCAAAAACTGCAACTACCGACGAAAACATCGGCAAAGTTCACCAAATGGTGCTAGACGACCGCCGAATTAAAGTGATAGAGATTATGAACATGTCAAACGAACGTGTTTGTCACTTATTGAATCAACATTTAGGCATGGGAAAGCTGTCCGCGCGTTCGGTGCCGCGTTTGCTCAAGTTATAAAAAAAAAACGTGTTCGAATGAACATTTCCAACGCTCTGTTGGCGTAGTTTTGGCGCAATAGATCCGAGTTTTGGCGCCGGATTAATTACTGTGAATGAAACTTATACGCCCGTGACGAAGATACAGTCGAAACAGTGGACTCCAAAGGGGGAACCGGCCCCAAAAAAGCTGTTTTTTCGGCTGGGAAAGTAATGGCAACTGTTTTTTGGGATAGTCATGGAGTTATTTTAATCGATTATCTTCATATACAGGAGCATACAACGCATCATTACTTGATGACAAGCTGAAGGCAGAGCTTGCGGAAAACCGCCACATTTGCAGAAAAAGAAAATACTGTTTCACCAAGACAACGCATCGTCTCACACCTCAGCAATTGCCATGGCGAAGATCCACGAATTACGGTTTGAAATGCTTGACCTGCCGCCTTACTCACTAGATCTAGCCCTAAGCGACTTCTTTTTGTTCCCTCATCTACAAATTGCGTTTGGAGGACAGAGATTTACTGTAATGGACAAAAGTATATAGACAAATATGAATATTTACCTAAATACCTTTAGAAAACGAATTCATACTTCAATGCTCCATAAACAAATGCGCTATTAGTAGAAAAACTAAATTCCTTGTTTTTACATTATCTGCAATGAACACAATACAAGTCTGCATATAAGCACTTTTTTATGAGGGACAAACATTTGTAGACAAATTCTTTTCAACATTAGTTTAGTACAGTTTCGTGTCAGAAGAGGATTAGTTTGTGTTCATCAAGTATTGTGGAATAAGTTGAGTGATTTAAAGACCAGAAATTTCTTTCGATATGAAAACTAAGATCATTGAGTTATACAAAGATGGTCAACGTCAAGTAGACATTGCCAAAAATTTTAAGCTGAAGCGTAAAGCAGTTTGGGCAATATTGAACAAATATAAATAAAAAGGTATCTTGGAAGCCTCTAAGAGAAGTGGTCGGCCTAGAAAACTAAATGCTAGATCAGTTAGATTAATAAAAGTAATTTCGTCCAAAGATTCGTTTAAAACCCCAAGACAGATAAAAGCAAGATAATGACCCGTAGCACACTTCAAATTCCGCAAAGAAATTCTTTCAGGATGAAAAAATTCCAGTTCTCAAATGGCCTTCATAGTCTTCCGATATAAACCCCATTGAAAATCTATGGGAATACTTAGATAAGCAAATACGAGATAAAAATTATTCAAACACGGATGAACTTTTCCGCTTTAGAGCAAAAGTGGAGACAGATTGATGAATCTTATATCAAGAAACTTCTACAATCTATGCCGAGACGATGCCAGGCGGTGATTGCTAATAGTGGTTATGCTACAAAATATTAACACGAACATGGTTGGTTTTCTATAATTCAATGAACTTTGCTTCTTTATTCTATAACTGTTTTGCTTTGTCTATATATTTTTGTCTTTCATAGTTCCAGTTTTTTTCAATTAATATTTTATTGAAGGGAGTCTAATGAACTTATTTAAGTGAGTATTATACTATAACGAATTATGTATACAGGTTGGTGTATTAATAATACAAGTTAAAAAAGAAATACAGCACAATATTAATTTGTCTATATACTTTTGTCCATTACTGTATCTTAAATGAAGAGGTAATCACCTTCGTGAACAATTATTTTGCAGAGAAAAACACCGAGTACTATTTGGACGGGTCACAGAGATGGGAGCATCGTTGGGAGAAGTATGTAGAGTTACATCCTTGTATAGTGAAATAAAAATATTTCCGAAAAAAATGTCTTGTATCTTTGTTAGGTTGGAAATTTTCCAAACCACCCTCGTATATCAATATCCTTCTCTTGGATGGATCTATCCGAATATGTTAAGTGATAACTTTTATTCAGAAAGTAATAATTTTTACAACAACAAGTAAAAATTGGTGACTCGCAATAAAAGAAAAATAAATTAAACTTAATCATATTATACTAAATTTAAGCAATGTCACCTCTCATATGCATGACCAGTGCTTTCTTGAAATGATCTGCAGTCTCTGCATCTTTTATTTGATTTGGTAACTTATATTCCCTCAGACCTTTGTACATGATGGTTTTCATTATGCACACTTCATTGATTTCGATTAAATGAAAATAGGAGTTGGTTCTGGTGTGATAGGTATGAATTTCAGTGTTTTCCTTAGCAGGGGTGCTGCTAAACAATTATGTGGAGTTCCTTTTACAATTTTAATATAAATGCCATGGTCGTCAAGTAAAGATGTTGGCTTACAGACAACCACTGTAGAGTATTTAACTTATCTTGAATTCTTGTGTACCTGTTGGATTGCAAACTTACCCATATTCCCCTATTCTGGGCATTATCATTTTGTATTATGAACCGTAACGCTTGCAAAAATTTACAGCTACTTAAAAATTCTGGAAAAAATCCAGTTTCTTTGAAATTTTATTAATAATAGCTATGGCAGTTAAAATTTAGGTTTTTTCTACTTGATATGCTCATTGCTTTTGATTTTTTAGCATCCAGCTTCAATTTGTTTATTTTTAGATATGCTTCAATATTTGCAAGATCATGGTTAACCATACCTACACCCTGATCCAGGTTTTTGCGGCCAGAATACAACAAAGCGTCATCAGCAAATTTATTTGCTATACTTAGTTTATAGTTTATGGTTAAAAACAAACACGGTTAAATTAAATGTGAGAAAAACGAAATGTATGATTATAGGTTCGAAGAATTATTACAAGAAATTGGTGGATTTAAATACGCCAGTGAAGATAGAGGGAGAGGTACTTGATTTTGTAGATATTGTTAAGTATTTGGGTATTATAATAGATCAGCAACTAATTTTCAACAAACATTTTGGCTATATGAGTCAGAAATTAGGCAAAAAGGTCGGGTATTTTCGTAGAATTTGTAAGAGTCTAAGTCCCTGGTGCAGAAGGGTAGTCTAGTTTAAATGGTTTTATTTTAATAAAAGTTGGTGAATGTATTTATCTTACTGTAAATAACAAGTGAAAAAATTTTCAGCCTTATCAGTTGGACATTCCGGTTTTTACACTGCTTTTTTTAATTCACTAACGCTCTGAAAATGAATATTTCAGCCGCAGTAAAGAATCAACGTTGGCGGATTTTGGTTCTTGACATCCTTTACGATCGGTTACAATGCCTAGAGTACGGAGACCTGTACGATTTCGTCAACTTAGTGAGTTTGATAGAGGCCGTATAGTGGGACTTCGGGAAGCTGGACTTTCTTTTCGGGCAATTGCAGTTAGAGTGCAAAGAAGTGTAGACACTGTGGTTAGGCGTTGTCAGGCATGGCTTCGAGAAGGCCGTACGCAAAGAGCAAGGGGCACTGGACGCCGCCGTAGAACAACAGACCGCCTAAGATTATTGGCCTTAAGGGACCGTTTCTCCACTACCAGGTCCATTGCAAATGAATGGTTTGCAGAACACGGAAGACCTATTGGCATGCGAAGTGTTTACCGACGAATGAGAAGTTTTGGCTTGTTTTCATACCGGCCACACTGGGTCCTCCCTTTAACTCGAGAACACCGACGTAATCGCCTTGAGTGGTGCAGACAACGGTCACTCTGGGATCAGGAATGGAACAGTATTGTCTTTAGTGACGAGTCTCGATTTTGTTTAGGCATGCACGATGGTCGTGCCAGGGTTAGAAGGCGACGTGGTGAAAGGAGGAATCCACAGTTTTTTGTTGAAAGACATGTTCATCACACTGAGTTATGGTTTGGAGTGCTATAGCTTATGGTTCCAGGTCACCTTTAATCTTCATCAGAGGTAACATGAACGTGCAGCGTTATATCCACGAAGTTCTAGAACCCCATCTTTTACCCTATCTTGACACCCTGGCAGATCCAACTTTCCAACAAGATAATGCCCGACCACATGTTGCAAGAGTCACAATAGACTTCTTTCAACATAATGATGTCACCTTGTTACCATGGCCACCAAGATCTCCCGACTTATCCCCAATTGAGCACGTGTGGGATGTGATGGGTAGGAGATTGCTCAATTTGCAACGTCCTCCTCAGACTCTAGAAGCACTTCGAGAGGAGTTGGTGGTTGCCTGGAATGATATACCACAGGAGGACATTGACCACCTGATCAGAAGCATGCCTAGGCGCGTTGGAGAATGCGTAGCACATCAGGGTGCATCCACACATTATTAAAGGTTTATTAAAATAAAACCATTTAAACTGGGTGTTCGGATTTATATGTCACTTAGTATACAATAATTTTTCCTCATTTTACTTATAGTGCATCACTTTTGATTATAAATGAGCAAAAGCAAAAGGTTGCAAATTCTATTAAATACATGTATGCGGATTTTGATAAATTGTAGCAGGTATACCCATATACAGGATATGCTAAAGGCATTAAATTTTTCAAACATACACCAAATTATTCAAGAGGCAAATTTAATTCTTTTACATAAAATTATCAATAATCAAGCTCCACCTTATCTTAAACAGTTTCTAAAAAAAAAGATGTGAAATGCAAGGTTACGACATTAGATCAAAAGAAAATGTCCATATACAAAGATTTAGATTTAAAGGTTTAGAAAAGTCAAAGTTTGTTGAAGGTCTAAAAATGTACTACAATCTGCCTATTAATGTAAAAACATCTAGTAATGCTAAAGACTATTTTTTTGATGTGACGACTTCTTTGTAAATTTAACATATTTTTGTAAATATATTAGCTTAAAATCCTTTCTATTTCTATTTATTTATGAAGCTACACATCTGGAGAAGTTCAATATGTCATGAAAACAATGGCCTGGCACACTGCTCTGAGGAACTCCGAGATCTACAGAAATGTTGTTAGAGATAGAAGAACCGATCTTAGCCTTCTGGCTTCTGTGGCTTAAATAACTATCCATTTTAACACAGTGCCACCAACTCCATATTGTTTCAACTTGCTTATCAATATCTGTCTATCTATTGTTTCGAGTGGTATTTTAAAATCAAGAAAGACTGCATAATATAGTTATTATCATCAATATGTTTTATCCATTCAGTTACTGTAGTATGAACAACAGTTTGACGGGAAAAACCTTTCCTGAACCCTGACTGCTTAGCCACAAAATTATTTGATTAAAAATATTTATAGGTGTAATATGTAATAAAATATGGAACATTCCATTGAAAAAAATATAAAGGAAGTAAATTTACACTCTAGGGTAATAGAGTTCTAATAAGGAGGTTCAAAATCAGGTATCACATGACCCCACTATATTGAAAACATGTTGCAAGATGGCGCCTAGCCGCCTCTTTGAAGTTTATTTTATGCATATTATATGCATCGATTGCATTACCAGATTTTCAACTTGCGAATTTGACCCGTTCAAAAAATAAGTTGGGGAAAGGATGTATTTAGAAAGCACTGCATAATGGAACGTGGAACAACCCGAATTTTGGGAGGAATGTCAAACAAGTAAAGGAACAATATAACGCTATCAACTTCCATATCCACTTGGAATATCTGATAAGACGCAACGTATGAAGACCTGTTAAAACAGAATATACAGGGTATCTGAAGTTCTGGAACCACAAGATAATTTTGGACTAATAATGGTAGGAAAAGATGAAGCTCCGCGATTGATAGTTTTCCCCAGCTATCCAATGGTGACCTTGGATTTAACCTTGACCATGACAAAGTCGTTTGAAGGTCAAGTCGATCTTTTTAAATGGAACCCTCCATTTTCGACCCTATAAATGAAAAGATCGAAAAATATTACGTTCAAATATGGTGACAAACCCAGGTATGTGACCAGCCAGTAGTCGTACAAAGGAAACTATCGAGACATTATTTTCCCCCGGCCATGACGTTAAAGGTCACTTGAAGGTCAACTCTTTTTTAATGGGACCATATACTTTTGACCGTGGAAATGGAGAAAAGGTAACATTTTATGTTCGAATATGTCCTTGACCACTTTTGGAACTTGACCTTGACCGTCAAGGTCAACCACAAGTTTACCTTAATTTCTTGATGATCCAGAAAACTGTGTAATCTCCAAATAAACTGACTTCACTGTTCTTTCATGATTGTTACCTGTCTACAACAATCGACTAGGCCTTCACACGACCTTGCAGATCATCATGAGTGAGGTCAGATCCAAGGTTATTATTGGACATCCGAAAAAAAAATCAAGAAAATAATGTCTGGGTAGCTTCCCTTTACGACTACTGGTTTACAAGTTGTATCACTGTACCTGGGTTTGGCATTAACCATTGGCTTCTAAGGTCAACATTTTAGAATGATCAATATTTGACCGTAAAATTTTTCGCTGTTTTCATTTACGGGGTCAAAAATGGGGGGTTCCATTTAAAAAAATCGACTTGACCTTCAAATGAATTGAAGGTCACGTTCAAGATCATAATTGAGTAGCTGGTGAAAACTCCTAGCAATTGTGTGGCTTAGTTTTTTCATAACATTATTAGTTCACAAATTATCGTGGGGTTCCGAAACTTTTCAGACATCCTGTATGACTCAATTATTTTACAGTTTATTTCATAAAGAACTCTGATAACCGACAGTACGTTTATGTAACTCCTAAAACGTATCATGTGATTGTTTTGGTGATTCATATATAAGTTATAACTTTCCTCGACGTTTAAAGAAACTACATAAATAAAGGGAAAACAATTACTCTCATTTTGGACTCTTTCATGGCCTTATTCAAAGCCTAATATAATACACTGAAAATTATGGCGTCAAGCTGCCTCAGAAAGATTCAGGACCTTTCGGACTATCAAATCACAGTATATACATGTACTAATAGCAAGACAAATGAAAGGCAGAAAAATGAAGAAACATCTTTTCATCATACTTTGGAAAAGGGCTAACATCAGCATTTTTTCTACATCTGTAGTTTCATTAAATGAGCAAAACATTAAGATGTAGACAATACAACATTAGGTTTTTGTATCAGATAATGAGTGGAAAAAAATGTTTTATGTACTTCCTAAACATAACAATAAAACATAAATGAAGCCGACTGATATTTCTATTCTAAATGTAATAAGAAATACCAATTGATGCTTGATCTTTGGTATTTCAAGTTTACTGTTTCCAAAGTAAAAAAATGTTGGCAGCTAATACTTACGCTGAATAGTATTCACCAAACCTGCTAAACCGGCAGGAATGCACAATTTCCTTACCTCATCCATTCAAAACAGCTTAGGGCACTCAAAACTACAATAAATTACAGTTTGAATTTTTCAATGTTGCAATCAAAATAAGATCAATGGGACTGCCTGGATAATTGGAAAACTGTTAAGATGTAACAATAGTAGACGTTACCGGATTTTTTATTTTTGAATATACAGGGTATCCCAAAAGTCATGGATCAAAAGGAAATGGGTGATAAGGGGGTCATTTCCAATCAGAAAAATTATATATGCCCCTACCCGATTATCTACGGTTTTTGAAGTTATCGCAATTTCTAAGAACTAATTATGTTTTTCTGAAGTTGTCTTTACAGGGTATGTTCCCAAATGATGTGTCATTGAAAAAAGCTATTAGTGAAAAATTATTTCAGGAAATATAGGTTCAGCAATCGGCTAAACCGCAATTTTGTCTCTTGTCAAAAATATTACACCATATTCAACAAGACCTATACAAAATAGTTTCTCGGCAAGATGGACAAAATGATCTAGGTACCGTTAATCTTGAAAATCCTGTCTACATTCTGTATAGAGTCATAAAACGATTAAGAGACGATAAATCTTCAAATTCAAATCAATGCCGGGTCTAATCAATGTAAGGGGTGGCTGTCTTGACATTATTTTAGGTGATAAACATGGTTGAGGAAGCTGTGTCGTATTACCTAACACGACATCGGCATTTTGTAATAAAAATAGGATAATAGAAAATCCATGGGATAATAAGCTAACGTCGGTACTATAAAAGGAGCGAGAAGATAACGTCGTAATTATTCCAACTGTGTGATTCCATTTTTGCGATTTCATATTCGTCACAATAATTTTCTATGGCATAGAGATATTTGGAAATAATAATAAACAGGAATTCCTAGAATTGACGTACAGTAATGGACAAAAGTATATAGACGAACATTTACCTAAATACCTTTAGAAAACGAATTCATACTTCATTGCTCCATAAACAAATACGTTATTAGTAGAAAAACTAAATTCCTTGTTTTTACATTATCTGCAATGAACAAAATACAAGTCTGAATATAAGAACTTTTTTATGAGGGACCAAAATATGTAGACAAATTCTTTTCAACATTAGTTTAATACAGTTTCGTGTCAGAAGAGGATTAGTTTGTGTTCATCAAGTATTGTGGAATAAGTTGGATGAAAGACCATGTCGCGTGGTCCAGAAATTTCTTTCGATGTGAAAACTAAGATCATTGAGTTATACAAAGATGGTTAACATCAAGTCGATATTGCCAAAAATTTGAAGCTGAAGCGTAAAGCAGTTTGGGCAATATTGAAGAAATGTAAACAAAAATGTATCTTGGAAGCCTTTACGAGAAGTGGTCGGCCTAGAAAACTAAATGCTAGATCAGTTAGATTAATAAAAGTAATTTCGTCCAAAGATCCGTTTAAAACCCCAAGACAAATATAAGCAGAAATCGAGACAAAAGGAATTGTCAGTGTTTCTACGAAAACTATAAGTAGATTAAATGATTTGAAGTTATACTAAGTGACATATAAATCCGAACACCCAGTTTAAATGGTTTTATTTTAATAAAAGTTGGTGAATGTATTTATCTTACTGTAAATAACAAGTGAAAAAATGTTCAGCCTTATCAGTTAGGCATTCCGGTTTTTATACTGCTTTTTTAAATTCACTAACGCTCTAAAAATGAATATTTCAGCCGCAGTAAAGAATCAACGTTGGCGGATTTTGGTTCTTGACATCCTTTACGATCGGTTACAATGCCTAGAGTACGGAGACCTGTACGATTTCGTCAACTTAGTGAGTTTGATAGGGGCCGTATAGTGGGACTTCGGGAAGCTGGACTTTCTTTTCGGGCAATTGCAGTTAGAGTGCAAAGAAGTGTAGATACTGTGGTTAGGTGTTGTCAGGCATGGCTTCGAGAAGGCCGTACGCAAAGAGCAAGGGGCACTGGACGCCGCCGTAGAACAACAGACCGCCTAAGATTATTGGCCTTAAGGGACCGTTTCTCCACTACCAGGTCCATTGCAAATGAATGGTTTGCAGAACACGGAAGACCTATTGGCATGCGAAGTGTTTACCGACGAATGAGAAGTTTTGGCTTGTTTTCATACCGGCCACACTGGGTCCTCCCTTTAACTCGAGAACACCGACGTAATCGCCTTGAGTGGTGCAGACAACGGTCACTCTGGGATAAGGAATGGAACAGTATTGTCTTTAGTGACGAGTCTCGATTTTGTTTAGGCATGCACGATGGTCGTGCCAGGGTTAGAAGGCGACGTGGTGAAAGGAGGAATCCACAGTTTTTTGTTGAAAGACATGTTCATCACACTGTTGGAGTTATGGTTTGGGGTGCTATAGCTTATGGTTCCAGGTCACCTTTAATCTTCATCAGAGGTAACATGAACGCGCAGCGTTATATCCACGAAGTTCTAGAACCCCATCTTTTACCCTATCTTGACACCCTGGCAGATCCAACTTTCCAACAAGATAATGCCCGACCACATGTTGCAAGAGTCACAATAGACTTCTTTCAACATAATGATGTCACATTGTTACCGTGGCCACCAAGATCTCCCGACTTATCCCCAATTGAACACGTGTGGGATATGATGGGTAGGATATTGCTCAATTTGCAACGTCCTCCTCAGACTCTAGAAGCACTTCGAGAGGAGTTGGTGGTTGCCTGGAATGATATACCACAGGAGGACATTGACCACCTGATCAGAAGCATGCCTAGGCGCGTTGGAGAATGCGTAGCACATCAGGGTGCATCCACACATTATTAAAGGTCAAAGGGCTTTAAAGCAGTGCAATCATTTTGAAATTTTTATAATTTACTTATTATGCTTCATTAAGTACTTATACAAAATTTTATTAAAATAAAACCATTTAAACTGGGTGTTCAGATTTATATGTCACTTAGTATATTTGCACATCGCCCGAGTAAGGACCGATTAAAATTTGCACGGTTGCATCTTGATTGGAGCGTCTGTGACTGGAAGAGGGTATGTTTCAGTGACGAATCCAAGTTTAATATGTTTGGATCAGATGGTGTTCATTACGTTAGACGTCCTAGTGGACAAAGATTGAACCCCAAGTACACTTTGCCCAATGTCAAACATGGAGGCGGGTCTGTTATGGTTTGGGGGTGCTTTTCGGGGTTTGGGATGGGACCTTTGCATAGAATAGATGGCATCATGGATAAATTTGTATACACAGGCATACTAAAGCATGTAATTTTACCCTATATGGAAGACAATATGCCCTAAAGATCAATCTTCCAGCAAGATAATGACCCGAAGCACACTTCAAATCTCGCAAAGAAATTCTTTCTGGATGAAAAAATACCAGTTCTCAAATGACCTTCACAGTCTCCCGATATAAACCCCATTGAAAATCTATGGGAATTCTTAGATAAGCAAATACGAGACAAAAATTATTCAAACAAGGATGAACATGGTTGGTTTTCTATAATTCAATGAACGTTGCTTCTTTTTTTCTGTAATTGTTTTGCTTTGTCTATATATTTTTGTACTTCATAGTTCTAGTTTTTTTTCAATTAATTTTTTATTGAAGGGAGTCTACTGAATTTATATATAAGTAAGTATTATGCTATAACGAAATATGTATACAGGTTGGTGTATTAATAAAACAAGTTAAAAAAGAAATACAGCACAATATTGATTTGTCTATATACTTTTGTTCATTACTGTAGATGCAGAAGATGGAGTTAAATGACCATGAGCCTCATAGAACTGTAAGTATTTCACAGAATGCTGCTGTGGCTCGATCAACAGCACATTGGATTCTACAAGGAGAGCAGCCGCACCATTACCATATTCAACGTGTGCAGGTACTTCTTCCAGAAGACTACTCAAAGAGAGACCAATTTTGCAGAATGGTGCTCCAACAATTCAGAAAATCAGTTTTACAAAAAAGAATCAAGACAGTTTTTTGAAGGACACAAATTTGAAGAGAGCCAAATGGGCTAAGCTAATGAATAGTAAATTCCTTGGCCAATCTTCTTTGAAACAATCTACCAAAACTGCTAGATGAGATGTTATGCGAAACAGTTCTAGCAAGCTAGCCACAACACAATGTGATTCCACTATGACCATGCTCATTCAATACCCGCCATATTAATGATTTCCTAAATCGCATCCCATTCTGGACGATGGATTAATAGGATCTATTTATGTTTAAGGATTTACTGTCCCTATTTTCTATTTATATTACAAAAGGTCGATCACTGCGGTTGTATGAGCAAGTAATACTGTCTCTGTAATAATTGCATTATCCAAAATTATGTCAAAACAGTCCTTTTGGAATGCTTAGACCTAGAATTTGTTCAAGTTTGAAGACTTATAGTCCCTTAAATATTTTCAGACATGGCTGACAATCGCATTTATAACATTGAGTTCACAACATGGGAATAGTAGAGATTAAGGGTACCTGCAGCATTTTGTTTATCTTACACAAAGAATATTTAGAATATTTGATTATCTCAGAAGTATTTCGGAACGCCATAATATCCAGAACTTTTTCAACAATAGACACTTTATCTGTCCACTAATTTTTTGTACGTGGCGTGTTGAATATGGCGTAATATTTTTAACAACACATAAAATTGTGGTTTAGCCGAATTCTGTACCTACATTACCTGGACTAATTTTTTATTGATAGCTTTTTTCGAATACACAGCATTTTGGAACATATCATGTACTGCTGATTGATATAGCAACAGACTAAACTTCAGAAAAAACAGTGCAATCTCAAAAGTAGCGATTTTTAAAAATAGCAATTACCCAAAAACTGTGCACAATTGGATAAGAGGATAAATATGATTTTTCTGATTAGAAATGGCCCTCCCTATCACCTCCTTTCATTTGATCCATGGCTTTTCGGTCACCCAGTATAAAAATGGAAGGCTACTTGAGTGCTAGTTAAATATCCTATTCCTGATTTTCATTCTTTAGTTTCCATAACATGAGGCAACATTTTAATGGGTGGCTCTGCAGACTGCTTCAAGGCCTCTTTGTGCTCTGGCAATTTTCAAAATACTGTTTCAGAGATACAGGCTCCTGAAGCCTGTCGATTGAAGTCAGTTTTTCTTAAAATATTTTTTGAAGTATGGCATATATTCCAACAGAATTTTGACAGCATAGTAACTAGTTGAAGATTCCGATGGTGATGTCATCCATGAAGTTTCAGGATTCTGTCATACAGGGGTACGTTTGTAAATCACTTGGCAATGTAATAGCATACACAGTAATAGAATGTCGATGGACAGATGAAATTTTACTCCGGAATACTGTGAAACTTTTGTTTTAGAACGCCTAAATTATTGCAGTCTTGTGATGACACTTGATGACAGCCGACTAATTTTTAACCACGTTTTCTGCGACTATTGTAGTCATTATAAGAGACCCTTGGGATACGAGCTAGCATTTATCATGAGAAATATATATTCTGCCAATTTTGAGCAGTTTTTGATGACCAAATAAAATAAACAAACCATGAGAATGATAAGTGACTCTTATTTCCAAGGTTTTTAGCACACTTTTGATGCTCCAGGAGGATTACTCTTTTCTATTTCCAAACTCAAACATGAATGTTTTTTCCAACTAAACGATTTGGGCTACCCAACTATGTTATCGTCAAGCCACTATGAGACAATAAGAGCCCCTTCCCACTTCAGTTGGCCCAACTATTGAAATCTTAGTTTTTTTCTTATCAAACACAAATAATAAAAATCTAGCAGGGTGTTATAGGTTTAAAATATAAAAAATGAATATTTTGATAATATATAGGAGAAAAAACCAACTTTATCACTCCCTAATCAAATTTGCAGCATAAAAATAACAGATGTTGCAATTACAGCATATCAACCTATTTTCATTTCAATGCAAAATAAGTCTATAATACATAGGTGGCTGTGAAGTCTAAAAGCCATGACAATTGTTTTTATTAATCACAGCTGACAGAATACGTTTAAAATAGTTTTGGGTAGTTAAGGTTTTCAAAATGGGTAGAGGAAAAGTTATTAGTGAGAAAATTCGGTTACTGATAATTAAATTTTTTAATTCTGGGAAATCAAACTCAGAAATTGCAACTTTGTTAGACTTATCGGGGTACAGTGTGAGAAATATTGTTAGAAGATATCACGTAACTGGTTCAGTTAATATTAAGCCACGATATGTGAAAAAAAGTAATATCACAAATGCCGACTGAAGAGCATTAAGAAGAATAATCGTGAAAAACAGGCGTGCCAATTATTTACAATTAAGTGCTCTGTGGAGTGACCCTGTTGGAAGGAGAATTTCGAGGTCCACAACTCATAGAGAGGCCCACAAACTGGGATTTAGCACTTGCAAGGTAAGTTTTCTTCTAAAAAAAAGTGAAGCAAAAACCCTAAAGTTGCACAACTTGTTTATAGGCCAAAGAAAAGCCACTATTAACTCCACTGCAAAAGAAAAATCAGCTTAGATGGGCTAAAGAACATAAACAATGGACACCTCAACAATGGAGTGCAATACAATGGAGTGATGAGGGCCGATTCGAAGTTTGTGTTGGTGACAGTTGCAGTAGAGTTATTCGCAAAAAAAATGAAGCATTCCATGTTGACTGTCTGAAAAGAAAAGTGAAATTTCCAGCATACATCATGGTCTGGGGCAGTATGTCATTAAAGGGAGTAGGAAAACTTCATTTTATTGATGGAAATGTGGATACAAACAAATATTTGGCAATTTTAGATGAATCGCTTTTACCAGTGATGGAAGAATGTTTGACATCCGGCCAAGATTTTGTGTTTCAGCAAGATGGTGCAGTGTGCCATACCTCAAAAAAGGCTATAAAATGGATGGAAGAAAATAATGTACTACTTTTGAAATGGGTCACCTATTGAAACTTTGTGGCACGAGATGAAAAAGTTTCTACGACAACATCCTGCTCGTACAATCACCGAACTGAGACAAAAGCTTCAAGAAATATGGGATTGTTTTACACCAAATTTTTGCCAAAACTTGGTTAACACTATGCTCAAAAGAATTTTAGCCATAATAAAAAATAAAGGTGATGTTACCCAATGGTAATCTTTCAATTGTTGCTTTGTTAACTTCGCGCATTTATTCGCACATTGTTTATTTGTTCAGATGTTCTATTAGTTATAGGTCTAAGTGATTTCAAATATGTATCTTTTATGAATAGAGTTTATCTAAAATGTTTTTGAGAAAATAAATTGTTTATATAGGCATATTTTGGTACAAATCTTGAAGTGGGCCAACTGAAGTGAGAAGGGGCTCGTACATACTAAAAGTAGGAATTTCCTTTCAGACTAGTCCATCCCTGTTATTTTAAATGATAATTGTTTTGAGGATGGATGCTGCCATATGAAGCCACAAAAAGTTACTGTACTGCAAACATTTTGTTGGGACATATGGTGTGATGATCAAAAATTATTTCAGAAAAATCAATTACCAGTAGTGTCTTCGAGGAGCTGTATCTCCGACATGAAGTGGAATTCTAAAAATTATCTGAAACCAAATAGTCTTAGAATGATCCAAGGTATAATCTCATCAACAATCATAATTTAAGAAAGGCAAGCAATCTGTATTTTGCTTCTAGGCCAGTTTACTAAGACTAAACACAGGAAATGAAATTAATTTTTTGATGCTCTGACTGACGTTACCTAAAATGTTAGAATAGAAAAATTAAATAAGAACAGAAGAATGAAATTAACAATTATTAACTATTATTTTTGAGAGCATTGTATCTGGAGCTTAACAATTGCAGATACTTTAAGCAAATCACAGAATGACAAGCAATGGCAAAAGGATATGGGCCAAACTGCTTGAAGCATCAGGGTCCCAGATAGCTTGTCCTTATCATAAAAGGAATGCAGTAAAAATGTATTTCCCATTATGATTGCTGTGGGCTAATGAGTATAAGCTTTTGAACTCTGATTGTTGCGATATTCAACATAGTGAGCTATTAAAAATCTACTGGTCTTGAGGAAAGCAGCCTACAAAGTCTCTATTAAAATACAAATATAAAAATATTTTGTCTTACTCAACACAAGTGGAGATAGAAGTTGTCAAAACTACCAATCTCGCTTGATGAAGCTTAATGTTGGAAAAACTGATATGTGCCAAGGCTATTAACTAAGTATCTTTTAACATATAATACTTTTGAGAACTTAAAGAGTGGAAAACTCAATGAATGAGTAAGTAGTAAGGAACTATGAAGAATTTTCCTAGATTATATCACTATAAACAGAATGACATTAGCAAAACAACAATTGTTTTTCCAAACCCTACTAGATAAAGTTGTAAGTGATGTTAGAGGTTAAATAACCCAATGTAAATAAACAATGCTGATATTCGGGACATTATGTTACCATATAAGGTAAAAACGAATAATTTTGAAGATTTCTAATATTATTTTTAGAGGGTAACACATCCAAGATTCATAACCTACCTTTAATTTGGCTTTTATTAAACTGTTTTCTCAACTTAAAAATCATATTTTGTTTGACATTACCATGGAGTGGTTGTTGTATGTTGTTAAAGAGGCTCAAAATATAGGCTGATGATGTAAATATAGATAAAACTTACAGTCAGTAAGACTTGCTACACCTGCAAGTGTGGTAATGGGAACACTTGGGACTCCCTGGTCCATCTTAGCTGGGTTTATTTTAACCAGAAACCATTATTATATTATTAATGAATACACTTTGTGGTTGAAAAATCATGATAGAAACGCAAACACCCTGCCAAGCAGATGGCAGCCATGGCACAAAACAACTACTCTAGCCATAGGACGATGACAGCGCCCTCCTGAATGCCGGATTGGAATGTATTTCAGCAGCTTAAGTCCCACACAGACGTACGACTGATTGCGTCAATTCCTAAGGATAATCTGCTTTTATCTGTTACCTTTATACACATAATACATATTGAATAAATTGACTCGGTGTATCCCACTCGTTAATATAAATCTATTTTTGAAAATGACGGATGGATTTTGAACGAGTTCTTTGATTGCACCTATCGGCGCCTTAGTAAAAGAACATCCAAAATCGAAGTTTGGTGGCGTTCTGAAAATTTTCGTTAGACCATCGTGACTACACAACCGACTGACGCAAGGTGTCTCGTGATGCGCATATATCATACACAAAAACATACGCCCCCCTGTTCTTTAGCAATCTCAAAACACACGTAGCGTCAAAACCCGACTTCATTTTCACTTTTGTTTGTCATGTTAAAATCAACTGGAAGAACTATTTCAGTGTGATTTCTTCCTTTTTCGGCAGAGTCATTTTCAAAAAACACACTAATAGCTAGAACGCTTTTCGTATTATCGGCCAATACATGCGGGGTACTGTCCGGTAATTGTCAGGATCAAAGCCGTAGACAGACAAACACTCCATGAGTAGCGATGCTGAAATATTTAAAATTTTTATCAATTCCTATCAAATGTGATCTCTCCGATCTGTCCCTTAAGGTAGGCTAGCAGAAACTGTAGCGTGAATTCGTTAGCGGTGTACATCTGTTGATGGCTTTATCCATTATGGTATAAGATCTCTATTTTATTGGCGAACGGAAAAGAGGCGTGGCTTAGCTATCCGCTGACCAGTCGTTGGTTTATGAATTCGTCAATCCAACGTCAATGTCAATGATCCATAAATGTACTTTTTGAACTTACCCACGTAAGCAATGTCAGTGAGAGAGTGTGGTCCACAGAACATGTGTGGTCCACATTATAGCGTGAAGTTTTTGACATTGATATTTTCAGGCTTGGCAGCGTTGCCGCTTATTGTTTATGAGATAATCCATTCATTGATAATTACGCACATGCCAGGACTAATAATCAAATGTAAACAATAGTAAGGCAATAAACAAATAAAAATTCAATGAAAAAACGCTAACGAAGCAATATTTTAGATGTTATTTATCAAACGGGTAAGCCTAACCAAACGATAGAGTTTCACATGCGTAATTATCTTCTCTATGACTAGCGTTTCGACTTTTCGACTACAGAACATAAAGAGCCAAAATGAATCAACGCCGGAGCCAGTTTCAACTATACAGGGTCAACTATTGCCTAGAAACCAGCAACGAGCGTAAAATGGCAGAGGCTATATTGACTATGGCTATATTTTTGTACAAATTTTCAAAGGTTATATATTTTTTTAGTTGTTTTACCATAGTCATTCTAAAAAAGTTATTTGTTAAATGCATTATTTTTATCATTACGCATAGTATTTTACTGTAATTTAAATATCGAAATATCATGCTACGTGTTGCTCCAAAATATTTAGACCCACACTATTTATACGCATGGAAATCTACAATATAAATGATTGTTTTATGTTTATGCGCAAACTGTGGACACGAGATGTAAATGATTAAAAATTTAATAGCAATTCGTAAAAATACAAATTTTCATAGAACATAAACACCACCGGTCTTGTTTAGTTTGTTCTTGCACGTACAATGGGAATATTTATCAGAATCACCTTTGGCTATCCAGCAAACATTATTACGCCTTAAATCTTATGTTTCTCCATTGATATTCCACAATATTTTATTCAAAGTCTCTTTTTTGTAACATTCCAACAAAATAGCAAACGTAGCAAAAACGTCCGATGAGCTGGCAACACCACAATCCTGGTGACAATAATAACAAGGTCAGCTGCCAAAACTTATGTCTAGCCTGGACTGGAGCACGGAGCACAAAACCTATAAGACTGGGGTACCGACGTAGCTATTTCGAACGTCAAGGTGTCAATTTTCCAATTAAGTGTTGTGCAATGATTTCGGATAGTCTTGTGTATATTTCAACAATTGTCTTGCGTGGCCAGGTCATCTTTTCTCGGGCCAGAAAGCACCTTACTAAACCGTAATATCACAAATTCACACTGCACGACAACAAAACTCTTGTAGTTCCATCTCCTGATGAACTATTTAATACAGGAATAAAAGCAATCTACAATGTATATAACAATTTTAGGAAGAAGTTTTCTGTACGAAGTGAGAAATATCTACAATGCTTTCAAACGTCATATATCAGCTTCTCGTCGCTAGGTGGCGCCACAGATTAAACATCATGATTTTTTTTTGTATACGAGGGGCTGTTAAGAAATATAAGCAAACTCGCAAAAAAAAACAAAAAAAAATTATGGCGTCACGTAGGTTGACTCTGCACTTCTCACGCAACACTGTT
This sequence comes from Acanthoscelides obtectus, assembly GCA_963669975.1. NCBI lineage: Eukaryota > Metazoa > Arthropoda > Insecta > Coleoptera > Chrysomelidae > Acanthoscelides > Acanthoscelides obtectus. The sequence goes on from CAVLJG010000002.1 coordinate 17,998,323, forward strand.
ATCAGTGTAGTAATTATGTTCAGCATAGAAGTTGCCCCTCTGAGAAATAAGTTTTCAACGAACATGTATAATAAAAAACTAAATGGATCATTCAGTCAAATAGGCGCATACAATTGAAATTTAGATATTTAGAGACTCTTATGTAAAATTTTGGGATTCTTAGGATATGGCACCTTCAAAAAGCTTGTCACTCCCGGTCTAAAGAAAAAAGGAACTCACAACAAGTTATTTGTTGCTGATGAATGTCCGCCTCTACCCCCCCCCCAATTAGAAACAATTCTTATGGCCGTACACGAACGTTGCTACGACTGACCACGGCAGAACGGCGACGAACGTATGAAGACGCGTCTGCTGAAAATCATACTAAATATGCAAATTTTGAGGTCCAATCCGATTATCAGGAGAGCCACGGACTTCTCTGTCCCCACCCCTTGTAGTCGCACATGGGGAAATCCATGATATGTGTGAAATATGTTTAATAGATGCGTCAAATTACCAGAGTTTGGAGAATATAAGTTTACTAACATCAAAAAATGAAGATATACGCCCTCGATATGACTGCATGTGGCAAGGTCTCGCAGTGTGTGCCTAGCGTACAAGGTCATAAATATTCGCTCTATAATTCAAAGCAATTTTCAAGAAATTGCGTTGCTCTGTATTAGATATGCTGTGCTGTCGTTTTATACTGAATAACTATATTTCACGATCAAAACACTGGAGTATGGAGAAATCAATTTTGTAATTAAAAAAGTGAGTCTGTATACAAAAAGCGTCTGTTCCCATCTCAAATATACCCAGCTATCTAAAAAGGGTACCCATTTCATTCATTGAGAATTTGACTTTTCAATAGAGCTGCTCAGATCCAAATATTCTAATTACGCAAATGGCGCGGATGCCACATATCAGAGACAGAGGCGTCCGATGAATGATCGAGGCAGGCTAAGCAACACACTTCTCCCTAATAATTTTAAGAGAGCATTTACTGCTCTTAAGGTACGTTTCCATTACTACAACTTTCTGCAACATGAGTTGCATCATGTGCCGGCGCATTATTTGTCGTCAAAACTGCGTGGGTTTGACCCATTTGTCTATCAATGCCTATCAAAGTGACAGCATTGTATCAACATGATAATACCTATCAGTGTATTTGCAAACACTCGCATTTTTAAAAAATAACACTAAAAATAGAAATTTAGTGACAGAAATGTCAAAAATTTGACTTATGTCAAGTACACTTTGATCCTCACTACAGACTATGCGGATTAGGAGACAAAGAATATACAAGATGTGTCATTTTGTCTCTCGTTAAACCATCTGCTAATGATTCCTTTTCGTTTGGTTGAACTTTTCCGTGCCGTTATTGTAAATTTATACTTATTACCCAATATTTTGGTAATTATTCAATTTATAAGAATATGAACAGATTTTATTGTATATATCTTTTTTTTATTAATTTCGGGCCCAGGGACGAGATGAGAGAATGACTTTTAGACTAATAAATTAAACGTATTTTCTTTGTGTCAATATATTATCCAAATTTTTGCTTTTAAAATATTGTGTAGATACTTATTGATATAATAAAAATGTGAAATTGATGATAAATCTATGCAACTTAGCATCAATGACCCAGAACATGAATTTCGAAATTTGCTGAGAAATACCCATATACTTTGTTTTTGTTAAACGAACATAAAGTACGTAACGATACACCACTAGTTTCACAAAAAATCGCAATGTTCATTGAGCAGTACCAAAACTTTTGAAAAGATGGCCGTTTCTTAAAAAGCATCGATTTAAAATATCGTATAAAATAATACAGATACATCAATGTTATTAAAAAAAACAGTTATCCTGCGTTATCCGTTATCCAGATAAGAAAGCACCCTAGTTATGGAAAATAGGGGCTTATTTCGCAATTTGTTACGTTGGATATGTTTAATTAAAATAATTTGATGTTATAAAAACATATTGGTTAACATAAATGTAAGAAATAGGCAGTGTGCTTAATGAAATGAATTGTTCTGATTCTTGTTATATATTATGCAATGTGGCAAGGTAGACTTTTACAGTAGTTCTGCTGGTTTTGCCCTTCTGTGGTTTTGTCATTTTAAACCTTTTTGTATATATCTTTTTTTCGTCGAGACTATCCGTAGGTGGTAGACGGTTTCAGATTGTCAAGCGAACCTCTAAGGTGGGGTCAGAGTGTGCACATGTGTTCCCCAGGTGGAATCCGTGAGGCTTCCCCCTTTCCCCTGTACGCCCCTCGATGTCCATGGGTATTAAGGCCTTATGCCTGCCTAGATCTCAAGTATGAAAAAGATGTGGTTTCAATTATTGTTCGTACAGTTACCCCCGCCTTTAGAGATGAGGCTGATAGACGATGACGAGAAGAATTCTGCAATTTTTCTCTTGATGATTACCATACCATTGTTACAAAATATAGGTCTCAATAAGGTAATGAACTCACGACTGCTTTCTGCCAGTATAATGCTCCCCCGGATTCAGCAATTGACCCCATAACGGCGACACTGAATATACATATGTTTCTCATATTGGCCCTGTGCGCTTTTCGTACGTCTTTGTGCCACTTTTGGCAGAATAAAATGTCAAAGGAACCTTTGAGGCTTTTATTTTCGAGCTTTTTCTATATACCTAAAAAATGTGATTCTTCAAAGGGGTGGCCTCCATTCATTTCTAATTTTACTTTTAGTGTGTAACAGTGAGACTAACATGATGGATAAGTCACGAAGTACAAAAATATTTTCTCAATACCAACCAGACGGCAAATGATACTATACAATGAAAGTAGCTGAATCTTATACTCGTACAGGGTGTAACTTGATGATAGGCCATAATTACAATGGCGCATTCTTCAACCAAATTTAAGCCGAAAAGTTCATATAAAATACACATATGCATCTGTAATAAAAGCCTGAATTTATAGACATATTGTCAATAAGCCTTTACTTGCTTTTTGTTTTCATGTATGATGAAACTTGTTTGAATAAAGAAATATTTAAATTTTTGAAACAGATAGCTATAACGCAGAAACCGTTTAAACCACCTTATACTGAACAAAGCTAATGAAAATGGCGATCCAATAGTGCAAACATATTTGTATACAGGGTGTTCCATTTAATTTATTTGCGAAAAAGTACATTTTACGTTTTTGACCAGCCTGTATTGCCCATTCAAAACATCCGGAAAATGGGCAAATTCGGCTAAAATTGAATAGAATGGAATTTTTGACACAAAATTCACGACTCCACCTGTCAACATAGCAGATATGCAGGCTGTCAAGTTTATATGTTTTTTATACAGGGTGTTATCAAAGTTGAGTCATATATTTTAACTGCTTGTAGGAGTTGTCGAAAGGAGTTGATACACCAAAAATCACCTATATGAAAGGTAACATAATAAAAGAAATTGTGAAGGTTTTAAAAAATTAGAATGTTATTACACAGATTTTGTGATATTTTCGATCACTACCGTGTAAAATTTTAGCGTTTGTTGTTTACTACGCTCATCGTTTATCTAAATTTTGCAAACTTTATGCGTTATTGTATGGTTTTCAGTTCCAGTCTTTGGTTGGATCAGTTATATCAGTCTTATAATACATTTACACGAAATTGAGTTTGGGCAGTAGAAAATCCGTGTGCTGTAAAAAGAACTCATTTTCAACATAGATTTTCATTAAATGTTGGGCTGGCATGTTAAATGGCATGCTTATTGGACCCTACTTTCTTCCATCTCGACTGACCGGTGAAATTTATATAGATTTTCTTTGACGCAATCTGCTATAATTATTAGAAGATGTTCATCTAAATGTGAGACAGAATATATGATTACTACATAATGGGGCTCCACCACGAGAAGTTCATGAACATCTAAATAATGAGTTTCCTAATAGATGGATAGGGCGCAGTTGACCCATTCCTTGGACTGCTCGCTCCCCGGAGTTAGTGCCTTGCGACTTTTTTCTGTAGGGCTATTTCAAAGGATTGGTGTAAAATGATAGAGCAGTAAATACTACGGAAAATGTTAATTCGTGAACACCAGGATTTTATTTTCGGAGCTTGTAAAGTGTCGTGGATTCGCCGAACAAGATTTTGCGTTAATCGAACAAATGGGGACAATTTAAACGGTAACTTGCTTCCGAATCATTGCAACAATCGACTCACTATTTAAGAAAACGTTTTAACAATCCGGACGCGTTGTGGGATTCTGTTGCGCTTCATGATGAATTGGACACATGTGCTTTGAGCAACTACTACGGCGCCACCTACTTAAATGCGTGTATCAAAAATGGCGCGCAATTTAAATCAGTCCAAAAATCTTTCCTTACACAAACTCGGGTGTTGAAGTTTTAGGAAAAAATGGAAATTTCACTAATATTGAGTACGTAGTGAAAGTCAATAAAGTTGCATATTTTCCAATGCAAAAATAATTTTTAGCTTTAACAGTGGCGTGCGTACGGGTAAAAAAATGGTAAAAAATGGTACGCCAATGGTTTTTGGCCAAATAACGAATTTTTATTTGGCAAAAAACCATTGGCGTACCATTTTTTTCTTAAAAAATATCGAAGTCAATACCCGTACGCACGCCACTATCAAAACTAAAAATTACTTTGCATTGAAAAATATGCAACTTTGTTAACTGTTAAAACGTACTAAATATTAGAGAAATATCAGAAGCGGTTCTGACAATATTAATTAATTTCCATTTTTTCCAAAAACTTCAACACCCCGAGTTTTCGTAAGGAAACATTTTTGGACCATAGTTTATAAAGCAAACTAACAATCATTTTTCATGTAGATTCACACCGTTAAATATTCGCATATCATCAAGGAACACCCTGTATATTGGGCACCCTGCATTAATACATACATAGCTTTCTTTGGAAACTTTTCCTTTAAGAGCAACACTCCGGCCTTGCACGCTTGGGACATGCTGTATACTTCATTACAACAGGCCATTATTGATCTCGGATATGATATTCTTATAAAAAGATCGCCCAATAATGGCTCAGTTCGCAAACTATGTAAGTAATGCACCATTTCAAGTACGATATTCGTCATATTGAAAAATAAAAGTTACTTATCAGAGTTGTTGCAGCAATTCTATCAGGCTACGAGTTCATTCGACGATGAATTTGCTGAAAATGGCTGTCGGGATGACGTTGGACAAAGGGCACTGCTGTCAGGGTGGGTGAGAGCATTTAAAATATGATAGACAACGCTTCCGCTTTCGGTATCGGCATAGCTACCGCCACAGCCACAGCTATATCCATCCAACCTTCCGAACAGATCAATCAAAATCCAAATCCGGGATCCGGGGTCTCTGTTCACCGCTCTGTATGATTTGCATGTTAGCGAATTTACAGGGTGTTTTTAAAGTTGGGGATTTTGTCTACACGGTGAATTGTTTTTATTTTCTACGCCTACTGTCATCGCGAAAAACCATGTAATTCATTTCCGTCAGTCTCTCTGTCTGTCGGTCTGTCCATCAATCTTAACCGCATATAACTTGTCACGTGCCAAAATCACATAACCTTTTTTTACTATTTAACACTTATCAGTGATTTGAATTTCTCTTGATTGATAATAGAGTGCCCATTCCTAGGCCAAACCCTTCTCAATGATTTTCTTTTGGCAAATTTAATAGTTTATTGATTGTATAATTTCACTCGTATTATATCTTTCTTTCTCAGCGATTCAGTATGGTGTTGACGATCAGCAAAAAAACTGTGTAGTTTTTTCCTATAAAGCATATCTTCTTCAAGGCCACTCGAGATACCTTCTTCTAGAACGTTACGAGATCTGCGTGATTCGCTTTTCTGTTTCCTTAAGGTCATGGTGCAGGGGTCGTTTCGTCATTTTCCGGACTCTGGGATATTGGGCCCCAAGCGCCAATTCATGGACTAGCACCCTTTTTTTATGTAACTTAAGTTTAGTCATTTTGGTTTGGGTGCTACGTCTTCCATTTTTTATGGTATTTTGACCCTCAGCGATAAGCTCTTTTTTATATACATTCGGACCACGTGCCTTAATGCGTGTCCTGATGACGTTCGTTCAATATCTGCTTTCTTCTAGTCAATACAAACCAAAGAGAACCATCATCCTTTCTCCTGCAGTTCATCAGGACATGCATTAAGGCACGTGGTCCGAAGGTATATAAAACAGAACTTACCGCTGAGGGTCAAAATCCCATAAAAAATGGAAGACGTAGCACCCAAACCAAAATGACTAAAAGAAAATCATTGAGAAGGGTTTGGCCTAGGAATGGGCACTCTATTATCAATCAAGAGAAATTCAAATCACTGATAAGTGTTAAATAGTAAAAAAAAGGTTATGTGATTTTGGCACGTGACAAGTTATATGCGGTTATTTTAGGTATTTTATTTAAACTATTTATAAATTAGGGTAAGCATTCCTGGACTGAGCATCTGGGGCATTGTGTGATTCGCTTTTCTGTTTCCTTAAGGTCATGGTGCAGGGGTCGTTTCGTCATTTTCCGGACTCTGGGATATTGGGCCCCAAGCGCCCATTCATGGACTAGCACCCTTTTTTTGTGTAACTTAAGTTTAGTCATTTTGGTTTGGGTGCTACGTCTTCCATTTTTTATGGGATTTTGACCCTCAGCGGTAAGTTCTTTTTTATATACCTTCGGACCACGTGCCTTAATGCATGTCCTGATGAACTGCAGGAGAAAGGATGATGGTTCTCTTTGGTTTGTATTGACTAGAAGAAAGCAGATATTGAACGAACGTCATCAGGACACGCATTAAGGCACGTGGTCCGAATGTATATAAAAAAGAGCTTATCGCTGAGGGTCAAAATCCCATAAAAAAATGGAAGACGTATCACCCAAACCAAAATGACTAAACTTGAGTTACATAAAAAAAGGGTGCTAGTCCATGAATTGGCGCTTGGGGCTCAATATCCCAGAGTCCGGAAAATGATGAAACGACCCCTGCACCATGACCTTAAGGAAACAGAAAAGCGAATCACGCAGATCTCGTAACGTTCTAGAAGAAGGTATCTCGAGTGGCCTTGAAGAAGATATGCTTTATAGGAAAAAACTACACAGTTTTTTTGCTGATCGTCAACACCATACTGAATCACTGAGAAAGAAAGATATAATACGAGTGACATTATACAATCAATAAACTATTAAATTTGCCAAAAGAAAATCATTGAAAAGGGTTTGGCCTAGGAATGGAAACCCTATTATCAACGAAGAGAAATTCAAATTACGGATAAGTGATAAATAGTAAAAAAAGAGGTTACGTGATTTTGGCACGTGACGTGGTTAAGTTTGGGCCAGAAAACTCTGTGTGTTTATTGTTTATGATGTGCTCACTGAACGAGTAAAAATCTTTACCCGCTCCGTAAATATCTCGTATTCAATTCGGTAAATAAAACTTCATCACCGCGTATCTCGATAGGGGCAGCATCCTTGGTCCCATGTTTTTATGTTATTTTTTTATGTACTTTTTCCTTAGAAATATTGACACGTGTTTTTGAAACACCCTGTATAACGCGCTACCTAAACTAATTCTAAAGCATTTTTCCGTTTGTCAAATCCCAAGAAAATGTAGGTCGTTTACTTTCCGAAGAGTACTCATGCCTGATGGAAATACCCTTGTGTCCAAAAGGCCGGCGGCAACGCGGCAAGCGTTGAGATTAGATTGGAAGAACCAATGACAGGGTAGTGACTCAATCCATCTTAGCGCCCTGAAGGGAGAATACTGCGGGCTGTTCTTATTTCCAGGGCTGATCCTCCGGGAGGATACCTGTTCCTGATTTATCACTTGTCCGGTCCACTTTCGGTTCAACTTATCCTTTCCTTGTACCGATCTTTGATATTTAGCGAGATTTACTAGCTCTTCCAGGGATAAATTATGTGGAGATACTGACCAGAGGTTACGTGGATGGACGTTCCCTATTCAAATTATACAGAGTATTTATACTTAGACGAAGGTGAGAGAGATTCCAGATTTCTTTCCAAAATAAACGCAAGCTTATATGTAATATTTCTAAGGAAAACAAATATAGCTAATAGCGGATAGAAACCTCGATAGAAAATTTTTATACAGGGTGTTAATTTGAAAGCTTCCCACCACGGATTTATCGAAAATCACTGAAAAAATACCGAGACACGTTAAAGAATTTGTGAAAGGGGACAATTTTTTAACCAAAAAATACTCCACTTCCTTGCACCCTCGGCTCCTCAGGGTCATTCTCTTAAACATTTCAAATGACAAGGGGTATCGAGTAATAGCTTGTTTGAAAGGTCTTTCAAAGTCCTTTATTTCGACGTTTGCTTTTTTAAAATCAGTCGATTCGTTTTCGAGAAAATTAGAAAATGGAAATTAATTAATATTTTCAGAATCGGAACCAGATATTTCACTGATATTTAGTATGTAGTGAAAGTTAATAAAGTTGCATATTTTTGAATGCAAAAATAATTTATAGCTTTAACAGTGGCATGCGTACGGGTATTGACTTCGATATTTTTTAAGAAAAAAATGGTACATAAACAGTTTTTTGCCAAATTTTGAATTCCCCGGTCAATTAAAAACAAATGATCTCTCTTGAGTTGCTTTCCTTCGATGCGCATTTTTGAGTAAAAAAAATAAAAACTGTTCTTTTGTCTAACTTGCAAAATTATTATTAATTTAATTGGAAAAATGAAACACATTAGGAGTAATGAACAACAACAACTGACAACATAAATATAACATTAAAACCAACGATATGATTACAAAAACTGTTGAAAATGGCCCTCTTCACTTAGTATGCGTGCTTCCGCCCTCTTTCTCATGGAATTGCGCACTCGTTGAAATAATCCTGGAGTGTTTTTTATTCTATCACAACCTGCAACTATTCTTTCTCTTAATTTCTCTACAGTGTTAATGGGACTTGTGTACACTAGTGTGTTAAGATAGCCCCACAAAAAGAAATCTAAACTGTTGAGGTCTGGGGACCTTGGTGGCCATTCTTGGGGCCCACCGCGGCCAATCCAACGATTTGGATAAACAGTTTGTAAATAATTACGAACCGCTACACTGAGATGCGCTGGTGCACCATCATGCACGTACCCCCGGCCCTCAAAAAGTTTTGGGGCTGATACACTTTCACAAAATATTGGTTCTTGATGAAGATACGCTCGAGAACTGGTTTTGTTATTTTTTAATGAATATTTTGCTTTTTCAATTAGTCTGCGCTCAATTGGAAATCTTGAATTTTCAGTTTGCTGTTACCAACGAATTCGAATAGATTAGAAGGAGCCACATTGCCATGTTTATCGCCAAAATCGCGCAATTTTAGTGCATAGCTTTGACTCATTTGTCTAGCAATACCTAACAAAGTGACTTCATTGTATCAACATAATAATAATACTCGTACTTAGAGGAGGCTTGTGCTTAGCCTCTGCAAAACATGTAAAAAATAGCACGATTTGAAATCGTCAAACACAACAATTATCTGCAAACACTTTTGAAAATAACACTAAAACTATGAATTTAATAACAGAACTGTCAAAAAAATTACTTATGTCAAGTGCACTTTGATCCCCACTACAGGGTGGACCATCCATGTGTGGGCGGAATATTACTCATAAACCAATACATTTTGGCGAAATCTATTTATGGGATAATATACATGACATTGGAGGGCACATTTCTAAAATTTTGGCCATTATACAGGGTGTCCCAATTTCGTCTTACATATCAAAGTTGTGATTTTTCAAATGGAATGCCTCAAATTTTATTTCATATTTGGATAAATCAATTCAAAAGAAGACAACTGATATGACATACTATGGGGTTTTGATGATTAGCTACTGAGATATAAGGTGTTTTGCCTAGAAACCCCCCCCCCCCTTCGGCAACCCCTCAGTCCGCTATTTTGAAATTTGGAGTACTGAATTTTGTATCAAAAAAATTTACACACCTCAGCTTTTATCCTATTTGTTACTTTTTCGAATTTTAATTTTTGCTCATACAGGGTGGTCAAAAACGCGAATTGTAGTTTTTCTCAAAAATTTTAAATGCATCACCCGGTATATTTGTGCAAGTTTGGATTCAATTTTTTATAAGCTTTTTTTTGATACTAGACACATAAAGGTTTTCACGGCTATTTTTTTGGGTATTAGCACGTCTTTTATGGAACGGCTTGATTCCCTAAAATATCGCATTATCCTTGGAAACAAATAAATTGTTGATTAGTTACAAACTGTCAAAATTAGCTTTGCATTATAATAAAAACGTGATTGAAAATAAAGAAGAAATGGTGAATATGGTGTTCGTTTTGGACGAAGCCCAAAGAAATATACTAAGTGACATATAAATCCGAACACCCAGTTTAAATGGGTTTATTTTAATAAAAGTTGGTGAATGTATTTATCTTACTGTAAATAACAAGTGAAAAAAATTTCAGCCTTATCAGTTGGACATTCCGGTTTTTATACTGCTTTTTTTTAATTCACTAACGCTCTAAAAATGAATATTTCAGCCGCAGTAAAGAATCAACGTTGGCGGATTTTGGTTCTTGACATCCTTTACGATCGGTTACGATGCCTAGAGTACGGAGACCTGTACGATTTCGTCAACTTAGTGAGTTTGATAGGGGCCGTATAGTGGGACTTCGGGAAGCTGGACTTTCTTTTCGGGCAATTGCAGTTAGAGTGCAAAGAAGTGTAGACTCTGTGGTTAGGTGTTGTCAGGCATGGCTTCGAGAAGGCCGTACGCAAAGAGCAAGGGGCACTGGACGCCGCCGTAGAACAACAGACCGTGAAGATCGCCGCCTAAGATTATTGGCCTTAAGGGACCATTTCTCCACTACCAGGTCCATTGCAAATGAATGGTTTGCAGAACACGGAAGACCTATTGGCATGCGAAGTGTTTACCGACGAATGAGAAGTTTTGGCTTGTTTTCATACCGGCCACACTGGGTCCTCCCTTTAACTCGGGAACACCGACGTAATCGCCTTGAGTGGTGCAGACAACGGTCACTCTGGGATCAGGAATGGAACAGTATTGTCTTTAGTGACGAGTCTCGATTTTGTTTAGGCATGCACGATGGTCGTGCCAGGGTTAGAAGGCGACGTGGTGAAAGGAGGAATCCACAGTTTTTTGTTGAAAGACATGTTCATCACACTGTTGGAGTTATGGTTTGGGGTGCTATAGCTTATGGTTCCAGGTCACCTTTAATCTTCATCAGAGGTAACATGAATGCGCAGCGTATATATCCACGAAGTTCTAGAACCCCATCTTTTACCCTATCTTGACACCCTGGCAGATCCAACTTTCCAACAAGATAATGCCCGACCACATGTTGCAAGAGTCACAATAGACTTCTTTCAACATAATGATGTCACATTGTTACCATGGCCAAGAGGATCTCCCGACTTATCCCCAATTGAGCACGTGTGGGATATGATGGGTAGGAGATTGCTCAATTTGCAACGTCCTCCTCTAGAAGCACTTCGAGAGGAGTTGGTGGTTGCCTGGAATGAGATACCACAGGAGGACATTGACCACCTGATCAGAAGCATGCCTAGGCGCGTTGGAGAATGCGTAGCACATCAGGGTGCATCCACACACTATTAAAGGTCAAAGGGCTTTAAAGCAGTGCAATCATTTTGAAATTTTTATCATTTACTTATTATGCTTGATTAAGTACTTATACAAAATTTTATTGAAATAAAACCATTTAAACTGGGTGTTCGGATTTATATGTCACTTAGTATAGTTTCCTAGCATCTCGCATTTATAAGCAACGGTACCCTAATATGCGACGTCCAAGGCCGGAAACATTTTCCACACTACGAGAACGTTTTGAATCAAGTGGAGCAGTGGAATATAGTAAAAAATGTATAAATAATCCAGGTGTCACCAATGAGGCAACTCAGTTGGAGGTTCTATTAAAGTTGCAGGAAAATCCCCATTCAAGTGCACGGCAAATTGGAGCAGAAATTGATATATGCAGAACTTCTGTGACGGTCATTTATCCAAAGACTTCGGCTGTGTATTCAACATGGTGGAGATATTTTCGAGCAGTTATTGTAGATTAGGTCTTGATTAGTTGTTTGTCTATGTCGTTGTGATAGTCCTTTTTTTCAATTACGCTTGAAGCTGATTCATACTGCTTTGATTGTTGTTAGTCTTCCAGTCAAATCTGTACTCTTAGTGGCAATATGGAACTAGCCCACTGTTTGTCTTTTGTTTCCATCGGTGCTGTGATTTTTTTCGTTAATTTTGGTGTGTTGTTCTATAAGAAGCTTAATAGCTCAAAATCTAGTGACTTTATCCGAATCAAACCACATACAAAAAAAGCTTATAAAAATCGAATCCAAACTAGCACAAATATACAGGGTGATGTATTTGAAATTTTCGGGAAAAAGTACAATTTGCGTTTTTGATCACCCTGTATGAGCAAAAATGAAAATTCGAAAAAGGAACAGATAAGATAAAATCTGAGGTGTGTAAGTTTTTTTTTGATATGAGTCCACACATGGATGGGCCACCCTGTATAGGCAATGAGAATAAGAAGACAAATAAATCCTCAACTGGCTCCTTCTATCTAGTCTAAAATCGTTGACTGTTGCAGAATACCAAGAACTAGTTCTTGAACCATAAAATTTGTAAACAATTTTCTAATATCAAAGAGTTGTCCATACAACATCCTGTATTCAAAATTGAACAAATTCTTGCACAAAAAATTGTGAAATCTAAAACGGTCATAGGTATAGTGTCATGAGGGGGGAGTGGAACGAGCCGTGGAGCCACTGTGTTATGACGGCGAGGAAGCAAAAGATTGTCCGATTCAGTAAATTCCAAAGGGCGTGACGGACGAGAATGTGAGCGAGGGTAGACGGACAACGGCAAAATGATAAATACGATAATCACAGGGGACAGTGCAAGGGCAGGCCAAGTGAGACAAAGGCATAAATATCTTAAAATTCAATACGTAGACAATATCGTATATCATACATATCAAAGTAAGGTGGCCCCAAGGGGCACATTGCGACGAAGGAGTCGTTGCTTATGCATAGGACGGCACGGGTGCCGGTCAACCCAACCGTTTGACTATAGATGACCGCTAAGCATTCTTTCAAAATGTGAAATATGTAAATCGAATGCCCTGCCGACCTGTCAGGTATATAGATGCGGACCGGGGATATAATCAACTTTATATGACGCCATTTCTTATGAGAAGGGTAGAAAGTGAATTTTCTAATTGACATACGCAAAGTTAAAGTATCTCAAGATCCAAAGGTTCCAACAGGTGGCGCTACCCGTTGACGATTCTAACCCATGGATAACAGATTTCTCTTAACCCTTTACGGATACCCTCATCTTATTATGAAATCGTTGATATTATACAGGGTGGGCCACATTGCTATCCCCGATTTCCCAAATAGTACAAATCCGCTACACCAGCGGGCTTTACTCCTCGGAGCTCTCTTCCATGATGCCGCCGCGCGATGTGCCTGCCAGACAGACCCGCCTAACTTTGGCGTCCCATCCTGGCCGTGTCGAGCTTCGTACATCCAGAACTGGGCGATACGACCGCTCCTTTGTCCCGAGAGTGTCGAGACTGTGGAACAATCTACAAGAGAAAGCTTTTCCCAGTTCTACTAACCTTAGGCAGTTCAAAAATCGTATTAATAAAATTTATTTGGGATCATCATAGCAGTCGCGGTGTTCCGGCATTTAGGCTTCTGCCTGAGCGGCTGCTTCGATATAAAAAAAAATCCGACACAATTCGGACCGGCAACGCTGTTGAAGAACGCATCCTCATCAGGTAACACTAAGGCTGTACTGCCATGTACGGGGAGGTACCCAAAAATAACCGGAATAGCATTGCAGTGGGCGGAGCTTGTGTAGTACACTTTTCTGCTCCTAGAGGCGTACAGCACACTTCCAGTTCAGTGCCACCTGAGTTCTCGATCTGGCTTGTTTCGCTCCTCTGTAGACATTATTTTTGCTAGAGCTGTTCCGTGCTTGTTTCGTTTTTTAAGATGGCAAGCTTCAGTGAGCAACGTGCAGCTGTGAAATTTTGCTTTCTAATTGGTAAAAATGCTGCTAAAACTAATTTAATGTTGAAAATAGCTGACAAAGATGATGCTATGGGAAAAACTCAGGTGTACGAGTGGTTTGCTTGATTTAAAAGTGGCAGCATGTCGATTGATGACAAACCTCGCTCTGGACGTCTATCAGCTGCTCGAATCGACGAACATGTTAAAGAAATTCGAGAGCTTGTGCTATTTGGGGGTTTTTCACACGATTGCGAAACAGTGTTCGGCAAAAAAGACCCGATTTGTGACAGTCAGGAGACTGGTTCTTCCACCACGATAAGCACCTGCGAACACAGTCATCTCTGTTCGACAGTTTCTGGCTAAAAATGGCATGGTTTCACTGTCTCACGCACCTTATTCGTCTGACCTGGCTCCGTGCGACTTTTTCTTATTTCCATGGATGAAAAGGGGCATAAAAGGACGCCGCTTTGACGACATTGAAGATGTCAAGAAAAAAACAAGAAAGGAGCTGTCAGACTTCAAAAAATGTTTCGAGTAGTGGAAGCACCGGCGGGACAAGTGTATTAGTTTTAGTGGACAGTATTTAGAAGAAAAATTGTGAAAAATTTGAAAATAAATAGCTTTTAAAAAATAATCCGTTTCTTTTGGTACCCTCTCGTACACTCTCATTGTAACATACTGTATATGAAACTAATGGGCACTTGTTGGATACCAATAAAATATGGGAAAAATAAATGGTCTCATTAAATATTTTACACCAAGATAAAAATGAATTAGGATAGCCATGTGCGCCTGTAGGAATTTTTACCAGAGAGGAGGATGATCGCCAAATTATAACTTTTTGTAAAAGTGTATCTGCCCGAGAATTGTTTTCACATTGGGAGTTAGCAAGCTTTCTCAGGGGAGGGGGATTATAACAATCTACAAAATTGTACACAAAATCATGCTAAACATGGAAATTCCCTGCGGACGCCTCTGATAATAGCCTTGTTAGCTTCAAATGAGTGAGCAGCCGAATCAATTTATTTGATGGAATTCAGCAAAACAGCCTTTAATGTTCTAGATGTATGTCCCACACCCAAAGTTGAATGTTTTTCTAGAAAGTACGAGGGTTGTCTCAGAAAAACTATACCTCATTCGTAGTCCATTTACGTTCACACAAAATACAACATGCCCAAAAGCGAGATTGTACAGGTCCGTATTTTCCTCAATGGTCTAGAAATAATTATTTCATATAGTATTCAAGAAAACTAATAATAATACAAGCAGAGCATCTAACAAGTGTTGGTTCCAAATCTACCAGATATAGCTAAGTTTAGTGAAGCTAAGTTGAAAGCGTGGGCTCATAGATTCAGTCTAAGGCTTGTCTTAATGATTTAATTTTAGAGTCATACTTATTGATTTATTGATTTTAAATAATTTCTTCTCCATAAAATAATCTCTTGGCTGTCCATCAAAATACTATTTCTGCCCCGTTTTCTACACTCAAAAGAAGTTCTTTATGAATGTGGTCCTTTTGAAAGTAGGTAAGTCTTCATCACTATTAACCTCCTGTAATACTTTGTCTATGGTGGGAAGTTCCTGCCTTTCAAAAAGTTGATGGACTTTGCGTCTGATGGCATTCCGATCAAAGTGATCAACTGTATCCAACAGCTTCGTGCAATGCAGCCTCTTGTGTGGTGGAGACAATTTTTTGTTTTTTTTTATATTCTTTAACAATGTTGAAAATTGTCTCAGGACAAACGTCTTTCAATATCATGAATTTTCATTTGAGGATGCTCTGAAACTTGGGTCTTATAAACGTCAAGGACAATTTATTTTGGCTGAATATTCAAATGTCCCTTCTTGTCACGTTTTCGGGGAGGAGACATCAGTGAGCGACATGGCTGAAGGAAGCATTGGGAGAAATATCCTCAGTTTCATCTGCTGCTAACGTATAAACACACGCTATGTATGCACCGAATATGAACAGCAACTGCCGGCGACCCCGAGCCTGAGTCCTACCCTGTCGAATCCTGCGCTTGTTCGTAGTTTTATGGTCGAATGCTACATCTTTGTTGTGCCGGGGCGTAAATGGACTACGAATAGGGTATATATGTTATAAATATGGCCTTCACTCCTAAAAAAATGCGTAGGAAAAAATGGCGACTATAAAGAAAAATAACTTAAACATCAACGGTTCCAATGGTGAATTCGTTTTTCAACTAAAGAATTCCTTGTGCCTGACAAACATGTGGGAACCTTATTTTTGAAACAGCCCCCGTACGTGTGACTAGTACTGATAGTAACTTTATTAACGGATGACTACACAATTAGTAGTATTGGAATTGTCAATTTCAGGTATATCATATATATATATATATATATATATATATATATATATATATAAAACAAACATAACAAGTAGAATGACTGATATAACATCACAATATGAGAGAAACGTTGATGAATACAAAAGAGATTATCACTCAAATACACAGTTTATTCAACATAACTGTCCTTATTTTTGCCTTGAATGAATGGATAACAACACGAAATTAGAGGCGTGCCGGCCACCATAAGGAGTCAGCGCATAGGCCACTCAGACGGGCCCTTGTGCACCTCCACATTTCTTAGACCTCAATCCTCGCCATTCTAGCGAAGTTAAGTATGGCCTTGAGCCAAAACTCCTTAATGTCCTGGGGGTCCAAAGTGCTGGACCCCAGTATAGTCTGCCTGTAGTAGCTAAGAGCCTCGCAGCGACACAGAACGTGCGCCGAGGTCTCTTCTTCTACCCCGCAGCGCTCACACAAGGGATCCTCAGCCACCCCCATCACGTGTAGGTGGCGCCTTAATGTGTTATGGCCCGACAACAGTTCCACCAGCAACCTTAGGTTGGCTCTATCCAAAGATAAGCAGAAACGCCCGTCCTTAGCGTAGGGCCCTGCAATGATATTCCCGTGCCTGACGTAGATGTCTGGAGATGTTTCTCCATTTCTGAGAGTGTTGCCTTGCAATCCACTTCTCCGTTTTCCTCCTAACTCTTAGCGCGGGCACCCCTAAAGCTGGCTCAGGACCAACGAGCTTGCTGGCTGATCCTGTCTTCGCCAGAGCGTCCGCCGTCTCATTGCCCTTTATCCCATCATGCCCCCGGTACCCACACTAACTATACCGGATGCCTCGCTGCTAGATCATCCAGAGCCTCCCTGCATTGCAACACCAGGCTAGAAGTAATCTTACAGGCACTTAGTGCCTTCGTTGCGGCCTGGCGGTCAGAGAAGTTTGTTATCCTTCTCCTAGACCGACCCCTCTCCGCACTGCGCTTGTAATGCTAATACAGGCCAATCGCTGAATTTTATTGAATTTGGCCTTATTCGTCTCAGTTCCAATGCAAGGCCACCAAACCAAGGAGCCGTACAAAAGAGATGGACGCACTATTGTCGTGTAGAGTCAGTAAACCACATTGGGTTTGAGCCCCCACCTAACCCCAACAACGCGTCTACAAGCCCAGAATGAATTGCGAGCCTTGTTAACCTTAAATTCAACGTGTTCTCTCCTATTTTTGCCTTAAAAAGGGAGACTTGGTACGGTTTCTATACAATTTGGTAACTTGTTTTACAACTTTATGGCCATAATATAATAGTTCTGGTGATTCCACCAGCTGAGCTATTTCATCGGCTATAATTTCATTAGTAACGAAAGGCCTGAATCATAAGCAACCAACAATTATCGTAGCAATATCAGAATACCATTAGGAGCCAACTACATTGACTATTAATTGGTGGTCATCCCAGAAGACCAATAGTCTACAAAGGACTAAGGTACGTTTTCAGGCGTATGTACTGGGCACAACTTGCGCAATATATGTCTGCAAGTTGCTAAAATGGAATCCTTTATCGAACTGAACCACTAATAAAATGCATTTTTTTCTAGTCCAAGCCTCTAGGAAGGATTATGGTGATTAAGAAATCCATAAAAAATCAATAATTGAGTTTTCAAGTTTTGAACGAATCGTATTTGTTGCAACATCTTGCACTCCATTTACGTTAAATTTCTGGCATTTATGCTGGCATATGACGCCGAGCAAATTTGGCGTAATGGAAAGACTCCTTCACGACATCTGCCATAAAGATGTGTTCATAACAACTGTTACCCTTTGCTTATGCTGTTTTTGCGATTCTCACCTCCATATTCTCCACTATTGTTTTGTCTACAGCTAGAGTCGCATCAGCATACTGTTGGGGAAGCATCGAGCTTTTTTCTACTCCAATATTGTAGGATTAACGTATTTGTATTTTGAGTACTTTGTCCAAGAAAACGTCTTAGTCAATCTCTGTAATTTTCGCTGCTCACCCATTGATCTGTGCCGTTCCAATCGCATATATTCGCTGCAGCAGGCTATGAGCTATGTTCCTCCCATAAAAAAATAAGGACCAAAAACATCCACACCGTAAAAGAGATACTAAAATGTGACTCGTTTTCCGAGAATCACACTTTGAAAAAACGGCTGCCGTTGAACATAGAAATTATCCTTTCATATATAGTCATTAGGTTAATGCTTTTAATGCCTAAACTTTGGGAACAGATTGTTTTTCTACCTAAGGCGACCATCTTGTACTCACTAATTATAATTATTACTTTGGCTAATTTAAAATGGGCCTTTTGTAATTTACTGCCTCGGTAATATTCATCTTTTAATGTCATACAAGCTTTCACATGTGGTGTAACATTACCGGCGCAGCAAATGCAGACTTTTACAGGGTATAGTCAGAAAAACAACCCATTTGATTCCACGAAATTTGTTTTCATGAAAACCGGTCTTTTTTATATTTCCTGCTTGATGTTGTATTAGAATGCTAATATAAACTATTTTTTTTACAAAAAAATTCGTATTTTTAGAAAAAATTAGGTGTACTCATGCGAGTACAGTGGGCTGATTAGATATAAACAACTACGTAAAAATGAAAATGTTTTACTCATCACTGCTAGCAACAAATTATGAAAAACTTATGCTATAACTAACAACTATGGAATTGTATAAAACAATCACGTTACAAATACAGACTGACCTGACATTTTATGCACGTCCCATGTACTCTTTGGTGGCATATTGCGCATCGGAGTTGTTTGTCTATTTTTTTGAGGAAGTGGCCGCCTTCATTTCTAATTAGACTGATTGGTACGGAACCATTGGGGCGTTTCTTAGAGTAGGTAGTTTTCGGGAAACATCTTACGTAATGACGCACTATTTCTCGTTGAAATCCCAGAAGATCAAGTTCTTTGTTATCGCATGACTTGTTTAGTCTCCAAGAGTTGATGAGTACGGCTTTTAGCATATGAGTGAAAAGGGGCCACCACCATTTCTTTTCTTGTATACTGTCTCTGTAGTTATTGACGGATTAGTCAAGATCAGCACCGTCCATAGACGTATTGTACGCGGAAAAAAGATTCGGTTGAGGTACATCGATTTTTCTTTTGGCAGCAGTACGTTTTACCCTGGAAAGTGGCTCAATAGTACCATAGTGGTGACAACATTATTGTCTTTCCATCATACAAAACGCATTCTTTATCTTCATTATTTGTTTGGTAATCAACATCTGATGGAGGAATAACCACCACCGATATATGTTGATGACTTTAACTTGCTACATCATCTGCAGCTAGGTCAAGCGGTCTGCAACGTTTTCCATAAAAGCTAGCTGGATATATTTCTTGAAATTAGCCAGGATCCATTTTTAGAAAGGTAAAAGCATTTTTACATATGATACCTAAAAGGATAGAAAAAAATAAACATTTTTGAATTTATAACAGCCGACTGTACTCAAATGAGTACAGATCTATTTTCTAATACCTTGGTACCCATAATCAAACAGAGTTGCTACCATGTAAATAAATGGGACTAGTACTTACCTGTCTAACAAAAAGAGGCAATTTCCGTTGGTCTGTCTGTAGCTCTGTCCGCTAATACACCCAGACAAAAAAATTCTTCAACTTGATTTTTTGGCAACGAGGTAGTCTTACATCAAAAATCAACGATAACATTCTCACGAAATTTTATTAAGTAATGAGAAAATCAATTAATAATATGTTGGGCGACCCTGCAGCTAAATACACTCCTGTATATGTCCAGGCTCCGATAAAATGAGAAGATCGATGTCTGGTTGTGACACCTCATTCCAAGCAACTCGTGGATCAGCTGTGGCAGAGTCTGTGGCGGACGGTGCAACGTGGACAGTTTCCTCCCCATCATATCCCACACATGTTCGATGGGGTCTAAATCCGGTGAACAGGGTGGCCAAGGCAAAACATTAATGTCTGCTTCTTGAAAGTCCGTAGTATGATGAGCAATATGGGGGCGTGCGTTGTCTTGATGAAAAGGGACGTGTGGACGGCCCTCTGGATGCAACAGTAAAGTGGCATGTATAATCAACATAACGCGCACACCGTTCTCCACGGCGGGGCCTTACCCTTTTACGACCATCGTGCGTACCTAGACAGAATCGCGATACGTCGCTGAAGATGATATGAGGCCATTCTGCCTCCCAGTGTTGCCGCTTTTTGCTCCAGTTCAAATGTTGACGACAATGGTCCGCAATCAGAGCAAGCACTAAACGTGGACGGTATGAAAATAGTCCAAAGGCTCGAATGCGGCGATAGTGTGTACGCATGGTAACAGGCTTACCTTCTCCAAACCATTGGTCAGCGATCTGACGCGTAGTAGCAAAACGGTCTCGTACGGCGTACGGTTAGTTGTTTGAAGCGCCTTGACGCTCTGTGGTACGCCTAGGTGGACCAGTTGGCTTCCTCAGTGTTCCTCTACCTTCTTCTATCCACACAGGCGTTACCATCATTGCAGTACAATTAACACGGCAGCCATTTTCGCAATAGGACAAACCAGCATCTCTGTAGGCAATAATTCTAAAAGTCGCTAACATAGTGAAAATTTGGGCGTATTTGCACTCGAGGCATTTTGTTATGTCTAACACTAGTGAATGAAAGGGATATAACTAAAAATAACTGTACTAGCTCTCAGAAACTGCTTTCTTCACAGAAACTAAGAGATAACATTTTAACAAAGGTAAATAAAAACAAACATTGTTGCCACAGCATGCTTTACATATAGCCATTATGTTGCCAAAAAAAAAAACAAATTGAGAACATTATTTTTTCTGGGTGTAACACCTCTAAGTATATGTTCGTGGCTAACATTTTTTACAGAAGGGCTAACTTGTGCCAAACATAATCGTTTACGATCAGGTGACAGCATAGCGTGGGAAGTACAGAGTCAACTTACTTGACGCCCTTTTTGAAAGTCTAAGTAAAGTGAAGTACGGTACTGAAAAAATTTTTGTATCTTAAAAAGTGACATCAAGCTGCCCAACAGCTTTTTATTTGGAGAATTGTGAAAGTGATGACGTCACATGACATCAGCTACCATCGCTACCACAAAGCGCACGCCCCATTTACAATACAAATGTTGCCCTTATTTACGATTTACGCTAAAAATGGGTGAAATGGGTCAGACCATCGACTAGAAAATACTGTATTGTTCCTAAGTGTACCAATACAAGATATAAAGGATCATATAAATGTCATATAAATGCCTCTTTTGGGAATTCCGTTGTACTGCTCTGAATATCATTTTGATGTTAGTCGCCAAATTACTTGCAAACATAGCCGTTGTATTAGAACTGATGTTCTGATATTTCAACAATCGATATCAAGTTCGTTTTTAGCGACCCTGAAATTATCTAAGAGTTCAAAACTTAAAAAAAACGTTTTTTGCAAAGACATTAAATCCGTCATTTCGATCATAAATTGATATCATATTCGTTATTAGCGAGCTGGAAAACAGAAATGTTTTTTTTTAGCAAAATTTAGTAAATCTTTCTAATTACGAGTATAGCCATATCTTAGGACTTTTGAAAGACTGTGATAATGGGTGCCAAATCATAAATTTTTTGCATAGTACATTTAACGATTATTATGTCCACCTTTAGAAGATTAGCAGAATCGTATATACATATATAATATCGCACAGCAGCTTATACTCAGATGCAAGCAATACAGGGTGTTGGGGAAATAATATTCGTAACTTCAAGAGGTGATTCCTTGCATTATTCTAAGCAAAAAAGTGCATTATCACTTATGACCGAAAACCAATGGTTTTCGAGGGAAGTGAGTCGTAAATAATTAAATTTTCTCAAACATTTGGCAACGCTGCAACGCAACCACGATACGAGCGCACGACGACCGCAACTGATTCATCGAATTGTTTACGTTTGTATGATTTTTGTCGAAAATATGCCTTGAATTATTGAATACCTTTACGCATTTTTTGTGGCTAATATTTTTTATCTAATGACACTTTCAGTATAGTACATTTACTTAAAAAAATGACAGAGCTTACTGGTACGTGGCGATATGCACCACCAAGTCCCACGATTATCAGTCACTTATTTGAAACTATGCGATTCACGAAAAAAGTAAAAAAAACAATATCCGTAAATCACATAAAGTTACAGGTAAATGTATTAGTAATCACAACAACACGCGATGATACATGCAATGCAGGCGGAGTACGACGTTGCCAGTTGTGTGAGGGATTTTGTTTGTCTGTTTTTCTCCGAAAAATTGAATTTAATAAACAAGAAAATTTTTTGTTAGAGATAGTTAATCAATAAATAGATGTATTGATACTGCAAAATTAATTATCCCCGTTACTAAAAAGAAATAAGTTCAGCATTTCTTTGCTCCGAAACGGTTGATTTTCGGTCATAGGTTATAATGAACTTTTTTGCTTATAATAATGCAAGGAATGACCTCTTAAACTTACAAATATTATTTCACTAGCACCCTGTATATTGTGACTGGTCAGCTGAGAGCTGAGGATTAATGCGCCGCTCAACTTGTGTAATGTGACGTCACTGCCCAACCTCGACGCAAGAGGACGGTCGGCTACAGTACTCAATACAGAAAATGACATAACTTTATTCAATTTTAACTTATCGGAAAAATTCTTTCAGAATTGTCAAAGATACCAACTTACTATCATATGCAACTGCAGTATTTTCGGCTTTAAGAAAAATCCCTATTGACAGAATTCCACAACGATATCATCTTGCATGAGTGTTCAGGCCAGCCTTTAAGTACCTAGTTCTAAAACATAACAAAATGGGTATCGATTTTAAGCACTCTCCCGTATTTTTCCACTTAGCATGTATTTGCTTGTTTGGGGTGACGTAGGCACGTAAATCGCTGCCGGTCTGGCAGTAACGCGTTAAATTGTCCTGCGTTGAAACCTGTCAACCGGCATAGTACCGAAATTTATCAAATTTTATTAAATTGGCTGACAGCGTAATTTTCTCTGTGCTGGTGAAACAGACGCGCGAAGAAGAAGTGACAAATAGTGGCTCTGTTCCTACCAGATAATTGACTTGGAACGGAGTTGCGAGTTTTCTTCAAGCAACATTACGCACGACGGCAAACCAGTAGAGCGGCAGAGCGGTGAAGCGTTACAACTAGGGATGCGCGATACTGAACAGATCGATGTATGGAATTCGATAAGAAATACCGTCAAGTAAGTTTACTTACCGGTTATTCTTATGTGTAAATAAGGCCCGATTTTACTGGAGTACTGGCGAGAATCAAAATGTGCGCCTTTGACACAAATTGGACCAATCACAAGGCGTCTTTGAAGTAATGGACTTAATCAATTTCGTCAATTTATTGTAACATTTCTTTAAAACTAGAGACAAAATTTACAGTTTGTATAAGATGAGCCTCTAATACTCATATTAAATCAAGTAATAGTTCATACCAAGTTTTGCAACACAGTTTTATTTATTGACTTCGTTCCAGAATGGTGGTCTTTTTGAACTTTTATAGAAATAAAGATTTGATCATCTTATTTGTTTTATTTTTATTTTTACGAAAACAGTGCACCCTAGGAAAAAAATACAAGTGTAATTATTTGTAGCAAATTGAAGGTAAAGTTCGAAAAATTGCGCGTTTCGAAACAAAACAGTGGCGTACTATTTTTATTTGGAAAAATAATGCGACTAATCAACCTAATTTTAAGTAAAGTGTGTATGGACGATACTTAGGTAAATCCACATACCAAATTTTAGTTCATTCTAGTTGACGGTGTTGACGATGTTAAAAAAAAGTTTTTATTTTTAAACTTCAATACCCCGTATCTTTTTAATGAAAAAAAATGTTACACAGAAAACCCCCCTTAAAATGCGGTCCTGTGTATGGTGTTTCATTTTTGGTCACGACTTGTGAATCACCCTGTATATCATAAGATATCCAAGATACAGGGTGCTGTAAGTCTATATGTCACTGATGAGACTGAATAAGGACAAAACATGAGCGTTGCTCAAATAACGGGTGGGTTAGGATTACTCTCTTAATACACTACATAACATTTGTAATGTCGAATATTCGAACCAATTCTTCACCAAAAGGAGTAGTCAAACAAATATTTCTCAAAAGAGATGAATAAATAGTCAGAGGTGTAGAACATAATTTCCTTTTTCCTTCTTTGGAGATCAAAATTTTCCATCTTCTACGCCACTGGTGTAGTTCCAGGTACGAACATTCTTCGAAGATATATACTTTATTCGATTACAGAATTATAATTTCGTCACCCTGTATTTTAATGCCATACAAATAATGCCGCGTTTTTCTGAATCACCCTATATAATCTGGGTAGCCAATCAATATCAATGTGAGTTTGACGATGTTTTCAAACAAAAGCGGACCGTGTTTTATTGTGAAAATTTACTATTCATATAAATTCATGAATTTTGCTCGGACACAGAAATCGTCGATTATGCGGTTATGAATTACAACTTCCGTTGATAATTATTCTTTTTTTTTTCGGAGGGGTGAAACCGAACCTGCTGTCATTACGAAGCACGCAATATAAACCAAGTGACAATTGCATGGTCGGTTTCGAATGTGTTCACGTGATTTGTATAACCTAATATAAACCTGATTTTGTTTTGATAGCCATAAAAGCACTTCCGTCTTCCAAGCGTTAAGGGGGGTTCACACTGGGTCAGTTGATTAAAATCTGAATAGGATGAATGTGCCAGTAACCCAGACACTACCAGTGGTTGGACACATTTTATATTATTAGTAAATACTTGAATATTTGAAATCTTATACTTGCTGGTAATTGGTGATTCATCAACGAATTTGTGACAGTTTACCAAACTTTCACATCCACATCTGTCGTATTGACAACACTATTAGCGCGTCAAAAACTGCATGCATTCAATACATCAACTTTCTGCCACAATATACAGGGTCCAGTGGGAAAGTTCACTTTTAAGAAAAAAATACAAGCTTAATGAAAAGAAAATATTCATTACTATCAAAATATTCGTAAATTCGGATGGTTTTATTTCTTAAATATCATTCCGTAGAAATGTTTGCTATCCTTTCCGACACACTAATAAAGCGCCTGCCAGGGGACGGGCAGCAAAAGGTAACAAACAATGTAGATTATGGCCAATGATATTGTGTCCGACTACTGGAATGAAGGAAATTACATAGCATCCCAATAAAAGCCACTTCCATTTGCCTGACATTTTTTCAGGAGACTATGAAATAAAATTTCACATTTTCACGTTATTAGGGAGTGGATACCAAGGAAATAAAATAATATCGTGAGGGTTAAAGGAGACAGTCGAAGCTGTGTATCATCCGCGTAAGTTTGAATAGCACAATGCTCAATACATGAATGTAAATCAAAAGTGTATATCAAATACAGTAAAGGACCTAAGACAAAGCCCTGAGGGACACCTGAAGAAACGGCAACAGAAGATGAGACACCCCTAACCTTTTGTTTACGATTACGAGTAGTTAAATAATTTTCAAAAAATTTAAGCGGAATGTCAGAAAGTCCAATAAACTTTAACTTACTCAACAAAATTTTATGGTTAACAGTGTCGAACGCCTTAGAGAAGTCGACCATAACTAAAACTGTATTAATATGTTTATCCATATTATTTAAGATATTGTCTGTCAAATGGAGAAGTGAAGAAGTTGTACTGTGTCTAGCACGAAATCTAGACTGATAGACAGGAAGTGAATTGTTCATGTCTAAATATTTAATTAGTTGGAAATAAACAGATTTTTCTAATATCTTTGAAAAGAAACACAGTATGCTGTGTATGTACATATGTGCGTAGACAGTCTCTCTAAGAGAAGTATCGTTTAAACGACAAAAGTTGTTCCATATGACTAAAGAAAACGTTCAGAAATAGATCAATAAATATCCCTAAATTTTGTTGTTACCGTAAAACTAACATTCAAACATATATTACGATATTTTGAAAAATTGTGCCAGAAATGGTATATTACATACCTAGGTTGAGAAGTGCACAATTATTGAGCGAGCATTTTCACAAATATTCTATAATATTTTCCCTGCTGTCAGATTGACAAGCTCCAATAAATCCGATTTGGTAATGTGCTAACATTGTTGTAGCATTCGAAACTTATCTTGCGTTTTTCACATTCATAATTCTCCCATGTTCTTCTGGCCGTCAAATGAAGCCGTATTCGATGGTGTAGTGAATAAATGTTGCAAGCGATCTTATTTTGAAAATAGTCATCTCGAAGAACATAATAATCAGGAGATGTAACATCGGATACACAAGCGTGGTAAGTGATTACTACGAGTACATTTATAATACTTTTGGCCTCATCTCCCATTAGGTGTGACTAACTTTGTAATATATATTTCTGTCGCAGATATTATACATTTACTCATTAATACCAATTTTTTTGTTTAGTTGTGAAAATAAATGAATATGTGGTTTCCACCATTGGCCAGGGTAACCACAATGGGCATGTCAGATTTCATCGGTTGTTTCTTATGTGAACAGAGCTTTAGTGACGCAATGTCGATGTCTCCGATAATTAACCAGCTATTTTTAAGTCTTGTTTATAGTGAGCAGGCTGCTTAAAGCTTGAAGCCACCCACATTCATTATTGGCCACCTTTAGTTTTTACACGTGTAATAAAATGGAATGTGCTAAGGTTTGTATCTGCCCATTTGTACGTCCAACAATAAAATTAGTTTATGGAAAATTTCACATTTGCTCGGTATGTTACAACAGGATGTCATTAAAGGTGTTGTCGTTAAGTTGGATGACAAAAAATAGTTCGGTTATCAGTTGCCAATGGAAATTCAGGATATAAAGGGATTTTGCTTTTTATGAAAATCAATAATTCTGGAATAATATTATGTATGTTTATACGAAATGCTATCAGACTGTAGAAACATGAGAGTTACAAAAGTGTTATTAAATTATATTTATAATATTCTCCAAGTGTTTCCGCAGCTGTTTCTATAGGTGACCATCCTTAAGGCTAATAAGACCCTACAGAAAGCTTATGTATATTGGATTTCGGCTATTAGTTCCTACGCCACCGGACGAGAAATGTAATCGCACAAAATTTCGAAAATGAGATACAGTTTTTGGATGTTATATGTATAATGAAAAACCATGTCACTCATTTTCGTCGGTCTGTCTGTCCGCAAATCCTTGGATCGCCTATAACTTGGGAAGAAATTTTCACACAAGGACACTACTATGCCAAGAAAAGCTTTGTGGTTTTTGAAAATCAGTCCAGTGGCGGCGGAGCTAGGGGCAAAAACATGAAAAAAATGAGAAACACTCAAACATCGTTTTTCGACGGATCGGAGGCTCCTGATCATCTACACAAAAATTTTGTAGGGTTTGAAATTCGGGGGTTGGGAGTTGTAGGAGGTGGGGGAGGATATATGAATTTTTTGATGTTACTATATTTATAAGCTCTCAACTCCGGTAATTATGTGCCTCTATCAGCCATATTTCACACACCACAGATTTACCCGTACATTTGCCTTTGAAGCAGAATGATAGCGAAATGTTTTCGAAACGCTACGTCTGATATCTATGCTCACCGCCCGGTGTACCGGTCCGGCTGACTAACTCATTCGTATAGCAGTGCACAAAACATACACGGAAAGAACGATACTCGCTGCAGAGGTGGCGCTGAGACAGCTGCCACGCAAATGTGGAAAGAGGCAACGTTGCCATATGCACTGTAACTACCGGTAGGGCAGGAAAATAATATCTATGGACTAATTGTATGGGCCTGTTTCATCGATTTGATCCATTTTATTTCCATGCTGTACATGATCGTTAGCTCAGAGTGACTAACTTGTGCTGAGTGTCCTCCTTTATGAACTGATGACAGCGGTGCGAGGGAAGTGCAGAGTCGACTTGACGCCATTTTTAGAAATTTGGTATATTGTATATCTCGACACGTAGAACAAAAGTGTCCATGGGCCCAAATATTTTCTACTAATATGTAGTTTCCTAGCTACAGGGGCTCCAAGTTCAGGAGTCGGTACCACATTACAGCATGATGTGGGTTCGATACACAATATACAGGGTGTAAACGTTATGGTAGTCATTATTGAAATGGGTGATAGGGGCGGTCAAAACAAGTAAAAAAGGTCATATGACCCATGGTCCAAAAGTCAATAGATTTTTGTCTAAATGGCTTTATAGTTTACAACTTTAAGTGCTTTATATTCACCACAATCTTACTAATTTTTATAATCTGATCTAAAAGGTTTTTAAATTGGGTAATTAACAAATAAATGGCATTAAGTTTTTCTAAGTTAAGCCAAAATTTGTAGTCAGTAAGTAAGTTTCATTAGATTAAATATTTAAAACATACATGACAACAGCGCGTCGGTCTTTCATCACTCTTATCGAACCGGCAATCGATCGCAAACGGTAACAGTGGGTAGTTATCGTTTTGCCTAGATACATTACTTTATCGTTTTGTCGAGCAAAGCATCGGGCGTGTTGTTTTGTTTTTGTTTGCGTACGTCGTCGTGCTTATTTACAATGTTATCGAATCAAGAGTTCGACGACATGTTGTTAGTTTAAGGTGAAGCTCGTTAGAATTCAAATCTTGCAGCTGAAATTTATCGCGACAGATTTCACCAACGGGTACACCCAGACCGAAGGACATTTGTGCAAGTGTACCAAAGACTTCGAGATACAGGAAGCGTTCAGCCCACTAATATTCACACTCGTGAAAGACAGGTTACTGTAGAGCAGGAGGAACAAATTTTAAATATCGTGGAAATCAATGCAGATATAGCACTTGGGGATTAGGCAGCCGCGTAGGACTATCGCATACCATAGTCCATAGAATCTTACGGGAAGATTTGCTTTATCCCTAAGTACTATGTACAACGAGTGCAGGCCTTGTTACCAGAATACTATCCTCGCAGACTAAC
Source organism: Acanthoscelides obtectus (assembly GCA_963669975.1). Classification (NCBI taxonomy): domain Eukaryota; kingdom Metazoa; phylum Arthropoda; class Insecta; order Coleoptera; family Chrysomelidae; genus Acanthoscelides; species Acanthoscelides obtectus. The sequence continues at coordinate 18,027,670 of CAVLJG010000002.1, forward strand.
ATTCTGTCAGTGGTTTTTGCACAAAAATATTGAAAATCCGGATGTTTTTAAAAACTTTCTAGCGACGGACGAATGTACTTTTACGCGAGACGGGATATTAAATTTCCATAATACTCACACGTAGGCCCAAGAAAATCCTCATACCATTCGTGAAGGTCATTTCCAACAACGTTTTAAAATAAATATTCGGACGGGTATTCTCGACGATCAGGTAATTGGCCCTTTTGAGTTACCCCCAAAGTTGTCAGGAGAAGGATACCTTAGCTTTCTAGCCAATAACCTACCAGAACTTTTGGAACAGACCTTGGACAAGATGCCATTATAACGGAGACAGAATTTGTGGTTCCTTCATGACGGGGCACCACCACACATTTTTAGAGGCGTCATTCAGTATTTGAATGAACATTATCCAAATCGCTGGATCGGTCGAAATGCTTCTGATCCTCGAAAATGGCCAGCAAGGTCTCCTGACCTAAATCCGATAGATTTCTGGTATTGGGGAAAACTTAAAGGGATGGTTTATGGGGCTGGTCCAATAACAACTGAAACACAACTTTACGAAAAAAATTTTAGTGCGGCTGAAATAATAAATGGACAACTTCGAGGTCCTAGAGTAAGAAGAAACTGGGTTCGCCGTAATGACGCTTGTGTGGAAAGTGGAGGACGACATTTTGAACACCTTCTTTAAATACAAAAAAGGGCAGTGTAGTACCTATTTAAAAGTGGATTTTTTAGTACGTTCAATAAACTTTCACACACCAGGTGAAGCGCTGAGACAGTTAGTAAGTCCGTTTTTTTAATTGTTTGCATTTTACGAGTACATTATCAAATAATGAAATAATACCTAAGAGGCAAACATAACAAACTCCATCTTTATTTACACTGCGTTCCGTCGTAATTTGCGTCTGGCATTGCGGCGTTGTCAGATTTTATTTTACGCTTTTCTCTGAAAAAATCCGTTTTGACCCCCATGTTATATGAAACTTTTTGCTTTTTTTAACCCCCTCTATCACCCATTTAAATAATGTCTATTATAACGTTTACACCTTGTATAGTAGCTGCTTAATATTTACTTTCGTCATTATCATCATCCCTACAGGCAGTGCAGCAACACCCTACAACATTTCTGACACATACGACGGATACTTTATTTCTTTGTTATATATTCTTTTATTTGATTTTATATACGTGCTACTAGAAAAGTTGAGGGATGGAAGAGATTTTTCACAAAAAAATGAATTTAAGGTTTTTGTGTTGATTTCTAATTAGCTCTGTTAAAAAGTGACATAACTAAAACTAACCATTTAGCTCATCTCAAAAAAAAAATACAGCTCTAAACCTAATGGTTTAGTTGTAATTGCGATTGAAAGTTCATTGTCCCGTCTTTCGATATTTCACAAAATTGCAAATATCTCCTGAGCTATAAAATTTTGGACCACACATATAGGGGTTGATTCGATATATTTTAACTTTACACCCTGTATATCAGTGACTCGTCAGAAATAGAAATGGGCATACCTCAGAGCACCGTTATTGGGCCATTACTATTTATATTATATATAAACTTTTTGACAGATACTATTCTAGAAAATGGTATGGTGGTTTCATACGCTGATGACACTGTCGTGGTCTTAGTGGCGGAAACATGGGAAGAGGTATATGAAAAAACATCTCTTGGATTAGAAAAAATAAAATGTTGGGTCGATTCATCTAAAATTAGTTTAAATGTGGATAAAACTAATTACATAGCCTTTTCCTTAACATCTGCAAATCGACCAAATTTTAACAGCATACAAGTAAATGGTGTTGAAAATGAAATAAAAGAGGTACCATACACCAAACACCTTGGTGTAATAATAGATCAAAATCTTAAATGGAAGCAACATGTGCTTAGGTTAACTAACAATATACGAAAAGTAATTAGAAACAATGCTAATAGAAATCTAAGAATACCCAATAGTTTTGCAACTGACTATATTGGTCCGAAAATCTACAACATTTTGCCTGGGTCACTAAGGATGATAAATAAATTAAAATTGTTTAGTTCAGAGTGTAGATCATTTGTTGTGGCAAACCTTGATAGGTTCATAGCTCTTTTCTAGCTAAATATGCAAATGTTTTGATTTTTTTATGTTTTTTTTTTGAGAATTTAAATTCTGAGTTGGTTGATTTTTGTCCTTGTTTAAGTGGCTACAAAGTAATTGACATAACATTATCATTATATAGATTGTCAAATAATTATTTGAGCTGGATTTATTTTGTTTTATTTTTTATTACTATTTTATTATTAAAATGTTACATTACACATTATTTAAGATTGGTACATATTAAGTTATCTAGGTAGCACATAAGAAAAACTATATATGTCCTATTAAAGGGTAATATACAGGATGTCCGCAAAGTTGTGGTTTTCCTTTTCAGAAACAACTACCCTTGAAATAACAAAGGTAATGTGTAGTGAAACGAGGGCGACCAAGTAAAAAAAAAAATAAAGGAGAAAGTACTCACTCTCCAGTTGACGAGAAGGGCTAAGTACGTACGAAAGTTATTCACCCCATTACGCGTGAACGTAGATTCGTCTGTCACCAATATGCACTTCAAAAAGTCCGGATTATTGTCATGTTGATGCAACAACCACTCACAAAACCGCACTCTTGCTGGAAAATCGTCAGGTTGAAGGGCTTGTACACGTTGGACGTTTGCCACACTTTAGTTTTTGATAATTGCACGTCTCTAGCCACGTCTCTAGTGCTTGTTGAGGGATTCTCGTCTACGCGATTCAGTAGTTCTTCCTCAACTTGCACCATTCGTGGTTGTCTAGGCCTCCCACTGTGCCCACCTCGAAATTCATCCAATTGGCCCGTATCCCTGACTCTCTGGACCAGGTACACAAATCTGCGGGGCCTTGGATGATGTCGTCTAGGGAAACGATCTGCATACGCTCGCGACGATTCTGTATCATTTTGAAGACATTCGCCATAAATTAACAACATATCAACGAGTTCATTATTGGTGTATGAGTGTGCCATTATTATTTTTTTTGAAACGCAACCGATTATACGGGCTCGTTACCTCTATACGCGAGACCCTTTACCGTCAGTTGAAGGTTGCATACTGACCTGACACATTGACCCCGACACCTGACCCAGTTCTGTCGTCGGGTTCAGCTAGTAGCCGGTACCAGTCTGAGATATCGCGGGTCGCGGCTACAGGACGGTATTCAGATATTTTTGATGTTGCAGAGCCCTTTATCTCGGTTCCCTTAAGACATTGGCGTATATGGTACTAAGAAAAATTGCTTATGTTTTCAAGATCTACACGTCGTGTAAAGGAAAACCCCAACTTTGCGGACACCCTGTATAAAACCACTGTATACATCGCCATCACTTTGTAATATATTGTATAATGTATATGTAAACTTTTTGATAAGATCATGCATACCCATTAACCTATGTTAGGTATCCAGCATATTTGAAAATAACTTGTGCAAAAAAATATCAATTTCTTTCGGTGCATTAAAAAACAAATATTTCTTGTTAATTTCATTTTATACCACCCTGCCTAGGATATGCTGCAAAACCTGTATCGCATCGGTATCTTACAATCTGCAATAAAGCAGAAACTACAATTCAGATAAAGGGGTAACAAAAAGGTAGAAATTTGTAAGCAACATTAGATATGGCGATCCAGTTTAGATGTATTAAAATGATATCTGATATCATGAGAAAATTCATTTCGAAACGCAGGTGTACTAGCTGATAGTGGCAGTAACGAAGGTAGTGTGTAAATTCAATAAAGTTTTGACAACAACCTTGCTCGCAAACTAACGGCCGTTATCTGTGTACCATCAAGATTTCAGCGTGCACAGGCACAAACATATACCAACCCTTTAGTAGCGTTTTAGTGCCATTTCCTGGTACAGGTTTATTAGATCTAATTTAATGGGAAAGCATAAACGATTTCCCTGATATACCTGTAGTAAAAATGCTAAAGGTATAACCAGATTCACTATTTTACTTAGGTGTACTAGAATAACATGTCAATTCCGACCGTTACAGCTACAGGCCTACAGCTCCGATTTCTGCTATAAGTAGGGCGATGAAGAGGTGCATAAAATGGGAACTTCTGGAGTATCTTGATCAGAGACAGTATGGTTTCAATCAATCAATTTAAAATCTTTATTTTATATAGATTATGCTATGATGTCTTTGGCTTATACAGGGTGATTCACAAGTCGTGACCAAAAATGAAACATACACAGCACCGCATTTTATGGGGGTCTTCTATGTAACATTTTTTCCCGAGGGCTTCATTAAAAAGATACGGGGTGCTGAAGTTTGAAAATAAAAAAAAATTGCCAAGCTTCCTTCCATGGTGTCCGGCATACTGTTCAAGAGAAACTGGAAGTGATTAATTTCGCGTTGGGTGATCCTAGTACAAGTAGATACTAAGCGGATTGCAGCCCAGTTACTATGTTCCCAAAGTGTTGCGTGGAGAATTTTAAATCGGAAAGCTTTACATCCTTACCATCGACAAAATGTGCAACGTCTGCAACCCAGGTACGACATTTTCAATGGCCAACTGTTGGTGGACGTATTGCCACAAAGTTTAAATGCAAACTCATACTTAGCCTTTCTAGAGAATTACATAGAGAATGTGTTAGATGATGTTCCGTTAGCAGAGTACGCATGTGATATCAGCACGACGGTGCCCCACCGCACGTTCGTCGTGACATAATAATCATTTTGGACAACGATGGATTGGCAGAAACGGACCCGTACATTGGCCTGATTTGAACCCCCTGGATTTCTTTTTGTGGGGCGCTTTCAAACAACTAGTGTATGCTGAACAAATTAATGCTGTTGATCAGTTAAAAGAAAGAATAGATGATGCGTTTCATCAAATTCAAGCCACAACAAATTTTACGGAAATACGTTTTTCTTTATTAAAAAGAGGCCGCATTTGTATCCTCCAGAATGGTGGTCTTTTTGAATGTTTATTGAAATAAAGCTGAGATTATCTAATTTGTTTTTTTATTTTTACGAAAACAATTCACTCTAGAAAAAAACATAAGAGTAATTATTTGTCTGGTTTGTCTTTCTCGGGGTTTTTTAAGAACTTTTGTGTGCACCTGATCCAGGCGTGTCGCCACGCTGTCCTGGTGTAGCATCTCCCAAGGTATGTGATCTGGGATGCAGTAGGGGAACTGCCCAGCTTTTTATATATCTTCCTGAGGCACCTCTCTAATTCAAGAATGCCACCTTTACTTATGCGTGGTACGTATGTTAGTACCGCGTAAAAGCATGCTTTAATTATGTATAGGTTCCACACTTAGGGTCCGAGGATAGATTCCTGTGGTACTCCGTAGTGTTGGTGGTATATTCTTGTTCTGGCACGATTATTTTTGCGTATTTGTCAGATGAGCAAACAGTTTTGATAACATCGTTACAAAAGTCCGTTTGTTGTAACTTATAATATATATATTATAACTATGAGTAATAAGGTCTTTTGAGAGGTCGGTAGTGACCGCTGCTACATGATGTCGGTGTCCAAGTGCATCTGTAATGACTTTAACTGTTCGGAAAAGTTGCGTTTGTGTTTCCTTGCCTTTGGTGAAACCATGCCGATATTCCGGAATGAATTCACTGTCACTAGGCATGACTAGTTGGAGTATATCTTTTTCGATAATTTTACCCATTATATTGAGCAAGTTTTTGCCTATATGATTCTGGTAGTTTAGGATCTTTACCACTTTATCCAGTACTAAGGATATAATTTATGACATGCACTAGTTGAGCTTTAACTGTGGCCCCTGTATATATTTATTTGAATGCCATCGGGTGCTGAAGCTTTTGATGATTTGAACAGTATTCAACAATCGAAGGGTTGTTTCAGGGAAAAGTGAGAATGAGGTATGGTTTTCTGATCCCTTGAGCAGTATGGTTTCCAGCACTAGCGATTCACATGGGACCTCTGAACTGTCGTCATGCAACTGTAGAGCAGCTCTTATGATGCGGCTTACGTCCTTGCTCTTGATATCACGAAAGCGTTCGATCAGCTGTGGCCTGCTTACGCAAACTTCAATCATATGGCCTCCTGGAGAAGGTTTGTAGATGGGTGGCTGACCTCCTCTCTCGCCGCATGATATGATATGATTAAAAGATTCTCCTCTTCATCCCACAACGTCAACGCGGCTGTTCCCCTATTCCTCTTACGTATCAACGACCGCCTTTCCTGTGTGATCAACCCAATTCACAGCTTTGTTGATGGCAGCACTCTACATGCGACAAGCCTATCTCTGCCGGTGAGTTGGAAAAAAGAAGACCATCAACGAATTCGTCTCTGTGCGAGAGACCTGGAGGTTATCCCTGCTCAACAATCTTGTACAGTTTAGTGCTTCCAAAACACAGTTCTCTACGAACAAAAAGGGTCCTAGCGCACAGGGGGTTTTGATGGATGGACGAGTTCTGCCAAAGAGCTGTTCATTTTGACTGGTCAACGAGGACTTGATCTGGCCCGAACACATTTTGTCAATAGCGGCAACTGCTGGAAAAAGCTAGGCTATTTGTTTAGGGTCAACGGGGCTCCTACAATCACACACCATCTGCTGAGGTAACGGGGGGGTGAAAAGGAAACGATTGTGGGCTGGTCTTAGACGGTGGTCGGCGCTACTTTAAAAGAGGAAAGGATGACTGCGGGTGCCTACCGAGGTAAATTTTTATAATAACAGAGTCCTATTTCGATTAGCGATCTAGCTTGTAAATCGTTTCCTACTTTGGTACTCAGCTAATGATCATTTAGTAGTGTTCTACCCTTGTTACTGGTCGTCGATATTGTGTTGTTGAATTGTTGTGTTGTACTCTTGTTGGTGTGATTGTTCTTGAGTGAATTTCTTATCAAGGTTGATAATGGACAATAAAAGGTCATATGCGACAATTTTAATTACGAATTCAGTGAGTTTAATTCATGATGAGGACAACAATGTGTGGAGCAGTTCAACTCTATAATCGCAAAATACATTGGGTAAGCGAATAAATCATTGCAAGAAGAGGTCATACCATGGAACATGTGCTGCAGCTGTAGTGAGCCACAATACCGAGCGGCCTGTCTATGTGATCCAAATACATTTGCGTTCTAAGCTTAGTCCAACCTCGCTTATCACTAAGATGGAACAAAGACTCAAGCGCAAGAATCTTGGGAAGAAGCTCAGGCCAAAAAAAGTTGATATAAAAATAACTAACAATTCGGGTAGCAATTCCAAAGAAAATATATAATAGTTTTATGGCGAGTTCTGTCAAAAACCTGACATGAACGACATTGATTTGGAGGTTGCTAAGCAAGAATTTTTAGGGAAACTTAGAAAAAGTGACGACGAGATTTTGCATATCGAACAAGTCACCAAATCACAGGACTGTGCTTTGTGGCGTCTTCATCGGAGGATAAGGTTGACAGCGTCTCGATTTGGTGAAGTTTGTAGAAGAAGGCAGACAACAAGCTGTAAAGTTCTAGTAAACTCGATCATATACCCAACAGAGTTTTCTAGTAAGGCAATAAAAAAAGGCAATACAAAAATCATTGGACATGGCAGTTCAATCTTGTGGTTTGTTTATTGATCGCACACATCCATTTCTGGCAGCATCACCTCCATCTACATACCTGTATTACAGTAGACAAGACATGTACTTAATCCAGGTATAACTGCTTATTGCTTTGCAAAAACTACTTAACTGTTTCCTCTTATTTTGACGGCATAATATATTTTTATGACCCTCGTTCAATTGTTGCCATCTACCACACGGCCCTTGTAAACATAATTGTGTTTATTGACATGAATAAACAAATTAGAAATTGAGTACTTGAATTGATTTTAGGAAAGATATACAATTATTTGAATACATTTTTTCTTAGTCCGAACGCATCGTCGCGTCGTTTGGACTGGCAGGTCGAAACAGTAGATGAATTTCGCCCAAAAACCGATTTGCACTTCACAGCTTACTTTCCAAATGAAACTCTTGCAGCGTGGTAAAAATAAAGTCCACAGGGTGCCAGCGATCCACTTTTTCGATTTTATCCACTAGGATCTTTTTAAAATATCAAGAAATTGGGCACAAATAGTGAGCATTTCAACCCACCATAATTCTTGCGCAAAGACAAAATTTTGTAAAAAGCTCTGATGGCACCCTAGGCAATTATGGCCTGCTTATATCCAGAAAAACATCACAAACTGCAGAACACAAAAGGTAACGGCAAAATGGGTACATTTCACGGGTTATGAAATTCAAATGAAAATGTAGGTATTAGATCTACCAAACGATCGTTCTCAAAAACATATTTCCTTGACATATCGATAATTTTAAAGTTCCACGCTAAATTCCCCTATACTTGGCTGGAGTGATATCCGAATTTATTCTTTCCTACTGTCGGTAGTTGCAGATGTTGGCTGTTGGTGTCAAACCTATAGTGCAGGTACCGATTTTTGGAAATCGTGAGCACATTATTCGTCGGACTTTTGATACTTAAATTTCCTGTAATCACTGGGATCAGAAGCTACTCAGTAATAGAACGTGTTTCACTGATTTCAACCCCCCTTTTTAAGCAGCACAATTTTTTATGTCAATGATTAGGAACCCCTGAAACGTCAAAACCGGAGTTTCAGCAATTGTTACTTTTTCTTTTTTGCCTATAGCACCGTTGCCACTGGACTAAAACTACAAAGCTTTGGCATACTAGTAACCGCGTGTGGAAATTTCTTAAAAATCCGAGAGGTAATTTCCAAGTTGATGATGAGTGATACAGTTTTTCGTGATGTAGATGTCATATGATTTAAAAAAACATAACATCTCATTTTAGAAATTTTCGCGATTACAATGCTTCCTCGCCAATAACGTGGAATATCGCGATTATGAGTACCTATTTGCAGAACGACTTATCTACGCGACATTATATGAAATAGCAAGCAAGCCACCAAATTATCTGAATACGTCCTTTCTTAGTCCGTACATTGCGCCGCAACGCTTGGTTTGACAGCATGAAACAGTAGACAAAATTCGTCCAAAATACGATTTGTACAGGTTTGCGCGCTTCAAAATTGACGCTTTATTTTTTGATATTTTTGGATGAAATTTTCACCGAGTGCTGAAAACAAAACCCCACAGGGTCGTATAGAGCCACTTTTTCATTTTTTTCACTAGGTTCTTTTTAAAAAAATCGCGAAGTTGAACAGAAAAAGTGCGCACTTCAACCCATCATAAAAATTGTGCAAAAACAAAATTTCAAAAAGTGCTCATATAGTACCCTGGGCAAATATCTTCTCAACATACTGAAATTCATTCAAAAATATTGAAAAATGGAGTGTCAGTTTTGAAGCACCCTTGTAAATGGCTTGAAACTCACTGCGTCGGAGCCGCCTTAAGAAGTACTTTTCTCCACATGTCAGACAGACCCCTCCTAACCGTGTAGAACAACATCCAGCACTGCTTTGTTGCTAGAGTATATTGTGGAACAATCTACAAGAGGAGTTCTAATGACCTTGGGCAGTTCAAAAATGGGATTAACCAAGTTTCTTTGGGATCCTCATAGAAGCCTCGGTGCCCTGACATTTAGGCTTCTGCCCTCGCAGCTGCTTCGTTGTTAAAAAATCTCCCTTCTGCAGCCTCTAAAAGTTTAAAAGGATATCATTTATATCTATTTGCTCACATTTTCGCTTAAACTTGCTGAAAAAACGCAATAAAAGCTTAGGAGTGAGTACAAAGGGGTGAAAAAAGACAGTATTGTTTCATAATTCATAACTTATTAATCCTAATGAAGGCATTCTGTAACATAATGACAGGTATCCCAGTCATTTTAATCACACTTTTTGTTCGCCTTACTCCTTTTTCTTTTGCGCCCGGGGCAGACATAAAATTTGTTAATTATGATAAATATTCAGCGCTTTTTCCTGTGAGAGCCATAGAGTCGGCCGGAGATGTTGTATTGTTATCCCTTGGCCCTGGGTGGGGTGAGGAGTCGTTTGTATTAGTATTTAACCCTTGGCTTTTAGCCCTGGTTAACATCCTGCCGCTATATTCCTGCTGCCTCATGGGATATTCCTGCTCAGAGCTCTTCCACCTCCGCGTCGAGTTTAAATCCGTTGCTTGCCGCTCCGAGCCAGTTTCCTTGTCTCTTTTATCCATAACTATTACCTAACAGTTTTTAATTAATTTTCTTCAAACTTTTACTCCCTCCCTTGATAGCTATACAGCGTGCGCGAGATGTACTAAAGCTTCACAGGTGCAGGTTCTCTTTTAATAAATGTACGTCAACACAAATCGGCGAAGAAGAAATCAGACAGGTGGACAAAGAGACTGACGACAGGCCGATAAACTGATAAAAATGAGAAAAATTAAGGAGCTTAATGGAATCTGTAAATTTGCGATTTTTTGAAGTGCAGTATCTCGCTAAAAGATGGTCTTATGGAGGGTTTAAGAGAAGCATTTTAAAGCTTCAAATGTCTATTTTCTTATGCTTGAACCACAATGAAGACCTGAGGCAGTGGTCGCCAACCTTTTTTCAATAAAGGGAACTAAAAATCAAAAAAAGCAACTTACTATTTTAAACAAAAACATTTCCAGATGTAAAATGCGTCAAGTGTTTGGAGTATGATTTGATACTGCTATTAGAACACAATTATCCAAATATTCATCTGTAAGTCGATTATGGTATTTGTTCTTAATAAGCCTCATATTTGAAAAAAAGATTCACAGAAATATTTTGAACCAAATAACGGCAACACGAAATAAAGCTACATATTTATCTATACTTAGTGAAGGCCGGATACATTTTGTATTCGAGACTAATCATTTTAAAGCTAGATCAGTTTGAAACGCAATCACTTCCATTTCTGCCGCAGCGATGTCTTTGCTAAAATTCTTCGTAACAGAAGTTGCAAACTGTTGGATATCAATTTGCATGAAGGGTGAAACAACCAATTGCGCCACTATAGCAATTTCGTTGTAATCTTAGAAACGATTTTTGAAGTTATCCTTCAAGTTAGAGACTATTTCTACATGATATTTAGTGTCATATGGTTCTAATGGACTTTGACTGGTATTGCCATCGATTAAGTTTTGTTCCCAAAACTCAAGCTTTTTGATAAACGCTTATATATCAGAAATCATTTCTGCTAGCTCTTTGTCTCTCCTCTAAAGCTGCAAATTAGGTTTATTTAATTTTTCTGTAAGAATCCACAGGAAAACCAAAATATCTAAGCCAGATTGAATTTTCCAGTTCCGGAATCGGTTCATCACGTTGTTTGAAAAATTGAACTATGGCCGATACGATATCTTTAAAACGTTTCAGCACTAGTGCCCTACTTAACCATTGGACTTCAGAGTGAAAAAGCAGTTCAACGTATTGACAGTCAATTTCATCGGAAAAGGTGTTGAATAATCTTTGTAACGCGCCCTTTTTGTTAAAAAGTTTTACTTAAATAATGAGTCGATTGTTGCAACGATTTGGCAGCTACTACAAGATTTCGCTCGAAATAATCTGCCCAGTGTCAACACCATTCGTCAGTTGATGTGAAAATTTGAACAAACAGGTGAAGTTAAATAGTTGCCAAGGTCGGGCCGTGTTCGAACTGTTCGTACTCGGGAAAATAACGAGACAGTTCGTGAAAGTGTAGTGGAGCGCCCTGAGACGTGTACTAGACATTGTTCTCATTAACTGGGTATTCGTCGCACGTCATTATGTACTATTTGAAAAAAAAAATGCACTTGCGGCCATACAAAATTCAGTTAACCCAAGAACTACAGCCTAGTGACCATGAAAGTCGCCGACAATACAGTCATGCATATTGCAGCTTAATACCCAAAATAACGATTTTTACCGACAACTGATAAAATGAGCGATAGATGTGAACGGATTTGTTGATACGAGGGATGTCTTTTAAGTTTTGCATATGGAAATAAAACAACACGGTAGGTAGTTTTAAATGACTTTATTTTTTTCGAAGTATTCTCCACGATGATTAATACACATCTGCATTCGCTAGAACCAATTTTCGAAGCACTTATTCCACTCGTTTGCTGGCAGATCCAAAACGACATTTTTGTATGCGTCAACTGCTTCTTCTGGTGACTGGAACCTTTGACTACGCAGTCTGTTTTTAATTTTCGGGGAAGTAAATATATCGTTAGGCTTAGATCGGGACTATATGGAGGATGGTCCAGTAATTCCACGTTTTCTTCCGTTAAATACTGCCTTGTTTTTTGGGCTGTGTGCGAGCTTGCATTGTCTTGGTGTAGGATGATTCTTTTTTCGGGGTTGACTTTTCGAAGCTCGGTGATGACTTTTGGCAAACAAATGGTGGTATACCAATCCGCAGTAACAGTTCTTTGTTCATTAAGAGGAATGGTTGCAATATGACCCGCTTTTGACACAAATGTCGCAACCATCTTTTTCGAACACTTCGAGAACGGATGACTTTTGTTGGCTTTTCTTCACCTTGGAACACCCAAACAGCCGACTGTCGTTTATTTTCTGGTTCCTAACAGTAAATCCACGATTCATCACCACTAACAATGCTGTACACATTTTTTGAGTTTTCGGAATTGAAACGGCCAAGCGTTTTTTGACACCAATTAACCCTGGCTGCTTTCTGCTCTTCAGTCAACAGGTGGGGTATTCAACGAGAAACTAATTTTCTTACTCCTAATTCTTCATGTAAAATTTTTTGAATTGAGGTCTTTGAGATCTTCAAGGATGCCTGAATCTCGCGATATGTCACATGTCATCTTCAATGATGAGTTTGCGCACATCGACGTTTTCCTGGGAGACTGCCGTTTTTGGTGCACCCACCCGTCCACGTTTGAATTCTCCATACCAACGGAAAATCGTCGACTGATGTGGCGCTTCGTTGCCGAAAACCGACAGTAACTCAGCAAGGCATTCTTGTTGCGATAATTGTCTCTGAAAGTTGTAATAAATTATGGCGCGAAAATCTTCTCGATTGAGTTCCATTTTTCTAATGACTTGGTGACATTTAAAAATTCACTGTAGTGAGAACACTGCACGTTTACTAAAGAGTGAGCTTAAGATTCAGTACTGACGTTCGATCCGCGTCGCCTACTATGTTTCTATATGCAAAACTTAAAAGACATCCCTCGTAAGCAGAATTGTCATATCTGGCATTAGAGAACCCTCGTGTCATCCATCAACGATCACTACATCCTCGTCGAGTCACAGCTTGGTGCGATGTTTGGTATGGAGGTGTCATTACTTACTTCTTTGAAGACGCTGCAGGTAATTCTCTTACTGTCATTAGCAAGCGTTACCGTGATATGGTGCAAAACTTTATGCCTCCTTAAATCCAACAATTTAATTTGCAAAATATGTGGTTCCAGCAGGACGGAGCAATTTATCACACAGATAGGGAACAATGGATCTTCTGCTAACAATATTTAACTGACCACCAAGGTCACCGGATTTAACGGCTCCTGACTCTTTTATGGGGATTTTTGAAAAATAGGGTTTATGCTATCTAGCCAAATACTGTAGAGCAGCCGAAGAGCAATATTACGGAAGCGATTGAAAATATTCCTCCCGAAACCTACCAAAACGTAATGGAAAATGTAATCAAGAGGGCTCAGGCTTGCGCGGCTTCTAGAGGCGGACCTTTATTTTCCGTACATCATTCCTGAGTTCCAATAAAAGATTAAAATGAAAAAAATAGACGTATTTTATTTCATTTTACAAATATTCAAGATACAAACCAGTCAGCTACATATCAAAAATTTGAAAAATAATGGAAATCATATTCCATTTGTCAGAAATCTGTTCCAAGTAGGTTTACTCTATATCTGCTTTTCTAGATTTTTATTTTGGAATGATAGTTCGTATCTCGTTCGGTTTGGAAATAAACCGAACATAATCTATATGATGGCAGAATTGAAATCTACTTGACGCGTTTAAAAATGTTCCTCATATAATGAATCAAAAACGGCATTTCGTGAAAAGGTTAGAAACGACCATTACGGTTTGCGCGGCAGAGATGCCCTATATAAATTTGTGCGTGATATTGCGGTGCCGGCCCTAAATCTCGCTAATAAATGTGTCGGGGCATCTGGCGGGACGTCGCAGACATTCTTACCATTTTTCAGGTCTCCGCGCCACAAATCCGTGATCAAGAGAAAGAAAATTATGACGATCTATTAAAAGATACAAATGGTCGGGCATTAAGAGTCGTGCCGCAACAAATTGTAATTATGAAAGAAAAGAAGAGAAAAAGGCGACACTCCTAGTAATGAATCACATTGACACCACAATTTCAGTAAAAGCCTAGACATCAGAAGGACTTTTCTCCGTTTACAGCCGTGTGACACGGAAGGCTGACGGAAAATATGGGCCGTTTGACGCCGAAGGCTTGTTTTCCTCTGATACCGCTGTGTTCGCTAATCGATAGAATCACCGTTATCATATCCTCCTTCCATGTACAGTGGCTCAAAAAAGTATTGGCACACACCTTTTTTTGAATCTCAATAACGGAAAGATGATTTTTTTTTATACTCCAACTACCACGAAGGCCTAAGCCCTAAGCACACATTGGGTACCGTGGGGCTATAGGGGGATAGATGGGAAAGGGGGGGACGCCACACGGACTCTGGCGAGGGAACACGTGTGCATGTAACATGCACACATTCTGGCTCCGCCTACGAGATCCGCCGGGTGGTACCTCCGCGTTCGACAGTCAGAGACCGCCTACCACCTACGGACAATCACAACATCCATAGCCAAGAGAAAAATTCCTCCTGGGATGGGACTCGAACCCGCACAGCGCACGGCGGCTGATCAGGAGACCGAAGAGTCTACTACTGCGGCCACCTAGGCCTAGACAATTTTTTTGTAAACATAACATCGGGTTAGAACATGAAATGGAAAGTGTGCAGATTCTCTGTATACCTCAGGCAGTGCTGAATCCCAGTGTGATTGTGAGTACGAATGGCAGACAATACGCCATATCGTGGTAGAGTGTCGTAGACCCTATGGATTTTGTGGACTGCACACCAAATACAATTAAATAGATGTGTAATTTAGACATATATGTAGATCTACGAGGTCTGCAAATTAAATGACGAGACTGGCAACGTAGCGTTCGATCTGGCAACACTGGGGGCGCCGGGCTTTTAGGGGAGACAGGGGAACTTGTGATACGCCTTATTTACAAGTCTGAACTCGCTCGAGTCATTTGGTTGTCCGTAGCGATTTGAGAAAGGGGTGGTTTCTCATTGAAATCGGCTACAAAACAGCTACAATGCTGGAGGAGTGCAGATGGTAGTTCCCACGCTGAATAGGTTAAAATCCCATAAAAATGGAGAGAGTAGCACTCAAACCAAAACAAACAACTAAACGTAAGGTGGATACAAAAAAGGTGCTACTCCATAAACTGGTGATTGTGGCCTTATTGAGGTTCAAGGAAAAATAGCATGTGCCAATATTTTTTTGATCAACTGTACAATAATATACAGTGTTTTACTTAGGATAAATAAGATCTGTTTCCTATCCCGTTTCTGTCATCATAAAAAACAGTACACAAGGTTATTTCATGCTTTTTAGCTATTATCAGTTGGTGACACTTGTCCGTTTTCTAAAAAAATGATTTCACAAGCTAAATGCCCTATCACTCTCTTTTATGTTGTACAAGTGTTTTACGCGTTACATTGACATCAAAGAGTAGAATTAATATTCCGGCAAGAAGTATCTGGGCTTCGCAGACAATTGAAAGAGCTTCCATTTCGATACTTTATTAAATATTTGATTCGATATTTTACCTGTTCAAGTCCAATTGAATCTTCACGACTGGAAATCACTACGAACTGGATGTCAAAATTTCGAGACAACATTTAGATAAATACGGAGACTATAATACAGTCTTTTATCACTATCGGGGCCGTAACCGGACTAACTAAAATTAGCATTCCAAATTGAACATAATTTGGTGAACTACACGTCAATAAAATAATCGACAAAGCTTCAGATTAACTAAACGTCAATATTAAACCAATATTGCGTACGGTTGAAAATTCTGCTGCGTGCCTGTGGCATGGAGAAAATTTTATTTTGAATATAACAGCATGGATTGCAGTTTTCAGCATGGTATTCCATTACCTGGCCTAAAATCCAGTCCCTATCATTTGCATAGTTGGAGTGGCATAGAGAGTCATAATTACAATATTCTGTCAGGTTACAGAGTGGAGTTCAATATACAGGGTGGCCAAGATCAGAATCCTATGCATGGAGATCTAAATACCTCTGGAAGATATAGATTAGGTTCAATTATTGAAACGCTGCGTTCTTGTTTTTTATTTTTTCAGACTTTATTTTAAGAAGTATCAAAAAAACTAATGGAAATTCTTCACTGGCACTTTTCAGGCACTACATGATGGTGTTTTGGAATTTTGTGCCCGACGTTTCGATTTTTGAGAAACCATTATCAACTTGATTTTTTTAGTCTGAAAAAAGTACACCTTGAGAGCCAAAAGGGTACAAAATTCTTCGTAGTCTTTATTGATGAGTGTTTGAGTTGGAAAGTCACTGTGAATTGTTTCATGATCTAATGAATATCTATTAAGGGCTCATTGAGTCTAGACTTCGTTATGGCATTTGCTTGTGCGGTAGTTCATCCCATGCAAATGAAGTGTTTGTAATTCAAAAACAAATCATCAAATGTTTAGCAAATGTATGTAACCACCACTCGAGCAGAGAGCTATTTAAATATTTTGGAGTACTGACATTGACTTCTTTATACAGGGTGTTTCAGTTTATTGTTGCATAACTTTAAGATTCGATAGAACTTTTAAAATTAATGCATAAAGTCTATATAAACGTGGGTCGAAAAATGCGTGGCTTCCGAAATACAGGGTTTTTAATTTACTTTCTAAAATAGTTTATTTTAAATATTTCGAACAATACTTGATGTATAACAGTGAAAATTGGTATACAAGAGTTTTTTGGTACGACAAAACGAACCATGGGCATAGTTTTACTGTAGCCGATAGAGGGCGCTCTCTACTGTACCTGTAGTGTATTAAAATGACCGACATTTTTTTCTTAGTGCAATTTTTTGCTTTTTGAATAAAAAACTGATTCTTCGCACATTTCAACATAAAAAAGCTGTTCTGTGAGTTTTCGTTATAGTTAGCCGTTTTTGAGATATCTCGATTTTTAAGGTTCGATGCATTTTTAATTATTTATTTATGGGAAAATAATATTTTTTTTACATTTTCGATTTGGGCATTACAAGTAATTAAGATGATCGTTTAGATTGTGTTTTTAAACACAGCAATAATTCCTAACTCCAAATAAAAACAAAAAAACAGAATATTAATTTGTTTAATTTTCCAATATTATTTTTAACAAATTAAATTAATTATTCACAACTAAAATGCTATTGGATAGTTAGGACAAACATACAAAATCTAAAGTAGTTGGTCGAAATGTAAACCCAATTGTTCAATACACAATTCACATCTACGAATGATCGAACGTGGTATAGCATTATTCAAATAAGGCCTTATTTCATCACATGCATTCCTGATTCTGTCTATTAGCATATCTCTCGTGGTTACGGGAGTCTGGTACACTTTTTCTTCTAGAAATCCCCACACAAAGAAATCTAATGGATTTAGGTCAGGGGATCGTGGAGGCCAGGCGACTGGTCCTCCAGGGCCGATCCATCTTTCTGGGTAATTTTCGTCTAACCAGTTTCTAACTATTCTCGAATAATGAGCTGGACAACCATCAAGCTGGAACCAGGCCAATCTTCTTAAAACTAACATAACATCATCCCACATATTTGCATGTTCAGCCTTTAAGAATTCCAAGAAGGTCGCAGCATTTAACCTTGCAGGCAAAATGTAGGGTCCAAATAGTCGATTACGGTAGATACCAATCCACACGTTCACACTAAATTCATGCTGAAAATTTCTTTCCCGAACTGCATGCGGATTTTCATGCGACCAAATATGTTGATTGTGAAAATTTACCACTCCACGTCTAGTGAAGCATGACTCATCGGTCCATAAAACGTTACTTAAAAACTCCCTATTATTATCAATTCTATCAAGAATCCACTGACAAAATGTGATTCTTCGTTCTCCGTCCCCTGGCTGTAGTCCTTGCACAGGTTGCAAATGGTATACAAGAGTTTTTTGGTACGACAAAACGAACCATGGGCATAGTTTTACTGTAGCCGATAGAGGGCGCTCTCTACTGTACCTGTAGTGTATTAAAATGACCGACATTTTTTTATTAGTGCAATTTTTTGCTTTTTGAATAAAAAACTGATTCTTCGCACTTTTCAACATAAAAAAGCTGTTCTGTGAGTTTTCGTTATAGTTAGCCGTTTTTGAGATATCTCGATTTTTAAGGTTCGATGCATTTTTAATTATTTATTTATGGGAAAATAATATTTTTTTTACATTTTCGATTTGGGCATTACAAGTAATTAAGATGATCGTTTAGATTGTGTTTTTAAACACAGCAATAATTCCTAACTCCAAATAAAAACAAAAAAACAGAATATTAATTTGTTTAATTTTCCAATATTATTTTTAACAAATTAAATTAATTATTCACAACTAAAATGCTATTGGATAGTTAGGACAAACATACAAAATCTAAAGTAGTTGGTCGAAATGTAAACCCAATTGTTCAATACACAATTCACATCTACGAATGATCGAACGTGGTATAGCATTATTCAAATAAGGCCTTATTTCATCACATGCATTCCTGATTCTGTCTATTAGCATATCTCTCGTGGTTACGGGAGTCTGGTACACTTTTTCTTCTAGAAATCCCCACACAAAGAAATCTAATGGATTTAGGTCAGGGGATCGTGGAGGCCAGGCGACTGGTCCTCCAGGGCCGATCCATCTTTCTGGATAATTTTCGTCTAACCAGTTTCTAACTATTCTCGAATAATGAGCTGGACAACCATCAAGCTGGAACCAGGCCAATCTTCTTAAATCTAACATAACATCATCCCACATATTTGCATGTTCAGCCTTTAAGAATTCCAAGAAGGTCGCAGCATTTAACCTTGCAGGCAAAATGTAGGGTCCAAATAGTCGATTACGGTAGATACCAATCCACACGTTCACACTAAATTCATGCTGAAAATTTCTTTCCCGAACTGCATGCGGATTTTCATGCGACCAAATATGTTGATTGTGAAAATTTACCACTCCACGTCTAGTGAAGCATGACTCATCGGTCCATAAAACGTTACTTAAAAACTCCCTATTATTATCAATTCTATCAAGAATCCACTGACAAAATGTGATTCTTCGTTCTCCGTCCCCTGGCTGTAGTCCTTGCACAGGTTGCAAATGGTAAGGACGTCTATGGTCATTTCTAAGAACACGGTGAACATGGCTTGCTGAAATTCCCAAGGCACCAGAAACTCTCCTGACACTTGTGGTCGGATCTCTATCAAACTCACGCAGAATCATACGGGTAAATCTGCGCTGACCAACATGTATGTTTTGATCCCTTTGGAGATTTCCAAAACCATTTTCAATTATTTGGCGATGCACTGTTACAAATACTGAGCGAGTTGGATGTCGTCTGTTTGGAAATCTTCGTGCGTATTCTTTGGCTGCTTCTGCTACGTTTCCATTTACAAAGCCATACACAAAATGAATATCCGCTAACTCTTGATTGGAGAATAAATATGGCATTTTTATAAATAGGTAAAAGAAACTAAATGTCGTGCATTCACAATTGCAAAAAAACGTTTCAGGTTTCAACAGACAACAAAACTATCTGTCAACTAATTGACGTTTAACCTTATTCTGCTTTCAATTTCAAAAATATTTACGGGCACAGCCTACTTCTAAAAATTATCGAGATACTGACTTTTTAACGTTATTTTATCATAAATAATTAAAAATGCATCGAACCTTAAAAATCGAAATATCTCAAAAACGGCTAACTATAGTATAACAAAAATTCACAAGAAAGCTTTTTTATGTTGAAAAGTGCGAGGAATCAATTATTCAAAAAGCAAAAAATTGCACTAAGAAAAAAATTTCGGTCATTTTAATACACTACAGGTACAGTAGAGAGTGCCCTCTAGCAATTTTCACTGTTATACATCAAATATTGTTCGAAATATTTAAAAAAAACTATTTTAGAAAGTAAATCTAAACACCCTGTATTTCGGAAGCCACGCATTTTCGACCCATGTTTATATAGACTTTATGCATTAATTTTAAAAGTTCTATCGCATCTTAAAGTTATGCAACAATAAACTGAAACACCCTGTATATACACACTAGAAATAGCCACCTATGTATTTCCGAATAGGCACATTTCTTGGTGAACAGTGGTATTCACACGCGTAATACCAGAATCAAAAATCAATTACATTTACCTATGTTTAACTGCAAATGCAGCCAAGTCTCACAAAATTGCTTAGAATTAATTTACTAATTTCCAATAATCTACCAGATAAGGTAGTCAGAAACAAACGTGAAGTCCTTCAAACGAAACTGGAAAAGGTTCCTGATCGATCAGGGTTTTGAGTTTTCCCCGTTAACAACAAACCTGTTTTGAATGTCCACCCTGCATGCTGATGATTCATTGTCTAGGTTTTCTAAGCCGCTGTGAGTTGAAAGAAGTATGGTCATCGGCATACATGGATAGTTCGCTACTAGTACCGTTACTGAGACAACTTTGTATGTCATTGAGGTATAGCAAGAATCACAATGGTCCAAGTACAGATCCTTGAGGTACCCCATGCAAAATTGTGATGACCGTACATCTGTAATTTTTGTATGGTACAGGTAAGCCCTGAGAAGATGGACACTGGATGGAGTCATGTAATAATAAATAACAATTTAAAAAAACAAAAAAAAACATGCTTTTATAACTAACCGAAATAAAAATTGGAAAATAATTTTTAATTACGAAGAGTTTCATATTACAGTAGTAGATGGTCGAATAATCAATCATAATTAATAACCTCAAAATAACATTATAATAAAATTTAAGCTATTAACAGAATAATTTCAATTCAGAGTAAAAAGCGTGGGTAGATTGGGTATCACATGAAGCTTTAGTTCTTTAGTTAAATAACTCAAGTTAAGCTACTGTCACATAAACCTATTGTTTTTTGCATGTAATGAGAAACCGTAAATAAATAAATACATTAATTGCCAATACTAGAATAAATGTCCGGTGTGACATTGATAACAAGACAAACTGTATATGGGATGTGAAACAGTTTCTGTGTTATTCCAACCTGTAAACACGTGCGTTTGCTCCCCCTTAGCATCTCTGTAAATTTGGTCTGTGTCGTGAGGCCCGATATATTTTATTATTCAGATCTCGGGCGAAGGATCTACAAATTGAAATGAATAATTTAAAAGTCATCTATTACTTAATCTGAGAGAGCAATTACAAGGACTCGGGGTGAATGTATATATAAAGACCCGGGTGAAAAGGGGTAAGCTACCGTTAAGATGCTGCCAATTAACATTGATGCCATAATTACAAAGCCAATCAAAAACTTTCCAGCGATTTCAATTACGTGGAAAACATAAATTTAATCGTTCGCATTACTGCCAAACGTACAACGCAAGTCAATATTGTTTTAACACCATTTTATCTGAAAACTTTCGGCAAAGTTAGACGTTATATCATCAAGCATTTTTCGATCGGCGCACATATTCGATGACTAGGCGAATAGTACAGTTTCTTTGAGTTCTTAACTCTTAAGAAAAAATAAAATCAGATCGATTCGGAACTATCCATACCTTTTCAGTTACTTTATAAGATACTAAAGCCCTACAATGTTTAAAAAATGCTTATGGCAAGTTAAAGTACATGAGTTATAGGTATTTGATCGTCAATGTGAACGAGAAAACTGGTGGATTGTTTTGATTTCATGTTTTCTTGCTAAATTGGACTATTTAGGTTTTCAATGAATACTTGAATATTTGGATAATCGTTCCCAATGTGTTGTCATTAATAATACTTTTCCTAAATGTACTAACATCATCTCTGGTGTTCCACAAGGGTCTGTTTTGGGACCCTTGTTATTTCTAGTATATATTGCCTATTTGCTTTCTAAAGTAGCTAACTCTACAATACAGTAATATAAATATCAATAGAAAGGATTTATTTAGCTTTAAGCTACTTCAAACAATAATAAATATTATTTAAAAAAATATGTTAAATTTACAAAGAGGTCGTCACATCAAAAAAAAAAATAGTCTCTTCGAAGTCTATTGTGGAAAATTTTAGCATTACTAGATGTTTTTACATTAATAGGCAGATTGTTGTACATTTTTAGACCTTTAACAAACATTGACTTTTCTCAACCTTTAAATCTAAATCTTTGTATATGGAAATTTTCTTTTGATCTAGTTTCGTAACGTTGTATTACACATCTTTTTTTTAGAAACTGTTCAAGATAAAGTGGAGCCTGATTATTTATAATTTTATAAGAAGAATGAAATTTGCCTCTTGAATAATTTGGTGTTCGTTTAAAAAATTTAATGCCTTTAGCATATCCTGTATACGAGTATACCTGCTATAATTTAACAAAATCCCCGAACATTTATTTAATAGCATTTGCAACCTTTGCTTTTGCTCATTTGTGCATGTAATCAAAAGTGATGCACAATAAATAAAATGAGGAAAAATTGTTGTACTGTAGACTACCCATCTGCACCAGATTCTCACGAATTCTACCAAAATACCCGATCTTTTTGCCTAATTTCCGACACATGTTTGCTGAAAGTTAGTTGCTTATCTATTATAATACCTAAATACTTAACACTATCTACAAAATCAAGTACCTCTCCCTCAATTTTCACTGGCATATTTAAATCCACTAATCTCTTGCAATTATTTCTTCGAACCTATAATCATACATTTCGTTTTTCTCACATTTAATTTAACCTTGTTTGTTTTTAACCATAAACTAGGTTTGCTCATTTCACTATTCATTACATCTACAATTTCGTTACTTACCGAATCACTAACTGAAATTAATGTATCATCCGCAAACAAATTTATAAAAAATTTTTCTAAGGACGTTGGACATATCATCGAGATATAGAATAAACAGCAATGGGCCTAGTACGCTGCCTTGAGGTACTCCATGATCAACAGAAACATTTCTTGATATTTTACTTCCAATTTTCACCACTTGTAACCGCTCAGATAAATAATCAGCCACCCACAAGAGGGCTGTACCTTTAATTCCATACATTTTACATTTTCTCAACAACAATTTCCTGTCAATAGTTTCAGACGCTCTTTTTAGGTCAATAGACACACACAATCACTTTACCATCATCTATATCTTTTTTTCCACTTTATACATACAAATTGGCATGCAGTTTCACAAGAATGATTTCTTCTGAACCGGATTGCCTCTCAAAAAGAACATCGTTCACACGTAGATGCTCACTCAGCTGTTCATGCACTGTTATTTCTATAACTTTCTCGACAACTGGCATAAGATTGATGGGTCGCAAGTCTTCTGGTTTACGTTGATTGTTTGTTTTGGGTACTGGGACTATAATACTCCTCTTCAACAACGAAGGCGTCTTTCCTGTTCTGAGCGACGTATTTACAATATTCAAAAGGGGGTAGCCAATTACATCAAACAATTGCTTCACCAAACTGCATGTAAGTGCTTCATCACCCGTAGATTTTTTCTTCAATTGAAAAACAGTTTTGCGTAGCTAACCTCCAAAATTCCTCTTCTAAAGACAGTGGTGCCGTTATAGCTTGCTCATTACTTGAAGGTATCGTGCTTACTATATCAGTAACACTCTTGATAAAATAATTGTTCAATTTATTATCTACAGTGTCACAGCCATTAATTTCTAAAGACATATAATCAATGTGTACATGTTTGTTATTAACGAGATCTTTCAAGGTTCTCCACATTTGTTTGCTGTCTCCTTTGCATCTGTCAATCGTTTCTTCATAACACTCCTTTTGTTTTGATCTCATAAGAGCAACAACTTTGTTACGTTTTTCTTTATATCTTTCGAAGTCATCCTTAGGTTGGTAAATTTGAAAATATGGTATTGTACATCTCTTTCACTTTGTACTCTTTTGACCTCTCCATCAATCCATGACTTGTAATTAGTACTCTTGTTCTAAAGGTGCAATTTCGTTGATACTTTTATTCATATTGTCAATAAATCAATTATATAAGGAATCGACATCTCGAGATTCATACTTCCAGTTACATTCAATGAGCTTTATCCTTGATTTTATCGATATTTTCACAACATAGATTTCATTTTTTTATAAGTAATTCGCAGACGATATCCAGGTGGTTTACCATTTTGATCCGCATGGCCAACAAGCTGCAACCAGATTTTAATGCAACTCATATACTGAGTGACAGAAAAAGGTTAACACCTACGTATGTTTATAAAAATTCAAGAAATGATTTCATATCGATTTATCTTGCCATGAGCAACAAGTGATAAAATGGTTAGGTTTTTCTGTTAAGTTTTTGTGGTAGCTGCGTGTATCGTTTGGTGATAAAGAAGCATTCAGTGTTTGTACATTTAAATGTTACATTTCGTGTAGCTTATTGAGATGACGGTAGTTTGCCGAGCACATTGATTTTGGGCACCATAAATTAGAAACATTTTCACTCTTTCGGCTAGTGTGTAAACCGTTTTGGAAGTAAAATCCTAATCAATAAATTAATTTTCACTATCTCAAGATTGTCACAAAGGTAACTGAAAGCAAATTAAATTCTGCCTTTTTCTTAGCAACAAATAACTAAATAGGTATAACAATAAATACAGTTCGCCCAGGGTATCTGTGTTGACGGAAAGCATGCGGAAAAAATCCGGGTTGTTATTGAGTTGTTGCCACGTTTAATCCTCCTAATTGCTGTTTATTTAAATTTTTTTAAATTATAAACGAATTGTAGATTTGGCAAACTCTAATGCGCAACATTTTGAACACTTATTGAAATAAAAAGTGATATTTTAGTGTTTTCTATCTGAACAAATTAAGATAAAGATTTTCTTGAAAACGAATCCACCGATTTTGAAAAATAAAACGTCAAAACAAAGAACTCCGAAAGATCTTTCAAACAAGCTATTTCTCGATAGCCCTTGGCATTTGAAATTTTTCAGGTGATGACCCTGGGGGCAGTGGGTAGATCTTGGTTAAGTTTGGTAAAGTTGTCCCCATTGACAAATTTTGGCGTTATTTCTTTTAATCAGTGGTTTTTGATAAATCCGTGGTTGGAAGTTTTCAAATGAACACCATGTATAGTTAAGGTTAAAGGTACTAGAACTACGCCCACTTTATTTTAAAGGGGTGTCACCCATGTGTCGCAATAGTCGTGTTATAAGCAATTTATTCAATTCATAATATGCAATAAGGAAAAAGCAATACTTGCGGTAAATACATTTTTATTTCACTTTTAACTCCAAGAAATTACAGAATCTTAGATTATTTCAGTAACATGCGAAAACTTGCAAGCATTATCTTGAATGTTTACTTTTCTTATTTAACTGCCGTAACGAAGATGGCTGTTTTAGGGAGGTGTAATAACTGAACCATGATCCTGTCGTACGCTTTGCGAACTGTTCTTTCAATTTCGCTGCGCTTTTTTTTAGCTGGCGATCCCTCCGTATCTGAGGAACAAAGGCATGAAGGAGAGAAGGGAAAAACGTAAAAAAACTCGGAAAGGGTGACCATATATATCCGAGGTAATATGGTGTGATACAGTAGCGGTTTATAAATAAATCGTTGTATCCCCAGCATTATAACGAGTAATATTTAGATGTCGAAGGGGGTCATCTCTGGTAATGAAATATTCAAACAGCCCTATTAATCTTTTACAGTTCTCTGTGTTTTTGCATTGCCAGACACAATTCGGAACGTGACCTCTGAGCGGCGCCAGAACGAGATGAGAACGGCAGAACGCTGCCAGAATGCTCTGGCAGAATCTCGTGGGGACTGAGTGATATGGTCTCTTTCCTTGCATTATTTAACAGGTGACCGTGGCTGTTGCTTGTCCTATACGTCGCTGGTTTGCTTCTATCACTTCTGTTTAACCAGTGACGTGGCTTAGGAAAATGCAACACATACCAAGTGATTTGAAACGTTACAGGACTTGGGTTTCGAGAAAAAAAATCCACTTAAATTGCATATCGCAAGAAATATGTGGAAACGGAAAGGATTCTGCTTTCATGAAGTATAAAACTAGTGAATCAACAGATGATTTTGAGAAATTTAAGCAACTGAGAAATAGATCATTACGTCAAATTCGAATAAAAAAGGAAGACTACATTCAAAAACTAACTGACCAAAATAATCCGAAAGCTTTATGGTCTGGATTGAGCACGCTCAATATAAAATCTATCTCAAAGCCAGTTGAACTAGCTGACGCTAATAAAATAAACAATTATTTTGTGTCCGTATATAGATTTGACAGTGTTTCAGAAAATGTATGTCGGTTCTATGACAGCAACAAATGGGACAACCGAAATTTGAGTCGATTTTACTATAGGAACTACTGTCCGAAAATTAGCCGTTTCCGAATTATACTAATTTTTAAGATTTTATAAAATTAACGTCCTTTCATTTGATTTTTTTTGGTTTTACAATAAAAATATTCTAAAATACGAAAATTGATACTCAAATGTACATTATTGACGTTATCTCATGCAGTAAGCTTCAAAATAGTCCGATTCTTGTTAAAAAAATCTTCGTTCATCTCAAAAGCTTCAGTTTACTAGAAAAAGTCGCATACAAATTTTTCATAATAAATAACTAGAAAACATCTACGGTTCATTACCTTTCAAATGAGGTATAAAAATCACAAATTGATTAAGAATTGGCAAAAATATGATTATTATAAGAGGAGGAAGGAAAAAGCAATAAAAATACTACACTTACAAAATCATACCTTAATACAGGATAATTTGTTTGAAACTACAGTTTTATATATTTATAATACATTTTCAATATGGCGCCCTCTATTTCTAATGCACACACGTGTTCTTCTTATGACTGCTAATTTTACTACCGCCGAATTCCTAAGAGAGGCTTGAATTTCTTGTGCTGCATGTATGATCCTGTTTATGAGGTCTTCTATTCTGCGGAAATTTCTTAAGAAATGTTCTATTTGAATTACTAACCGAAATTATTCACGTCGGAATGGAGGAATACATCCCTCACACAGTAAAAGTGCCAGGGTCCAACGGCTGGTTTAACAAATCGTGTGACACTGCTCGCCAGCAGAAGATCAAGGCACACAGAACCTTCTTACAAAACCCCATTGTAAAGAACAGACAAGCCGACGTCGAAGCCAGACACAAATATAACGAAGCGGTTCGCAATGACAAAAACCAGCACGATATAAAAGTTAGGCACAGGGTAATGTCGCAGCGCAATGGCAGTCGGTCTGTCTGAACGCTGGTCAAGCAGATTGAAAAGAACTTCTCACACAGTAGCCGCCCACCACTTACGTGTCAGGATGGAACGATTTTATTCGACTCAAAGGCCAAGGCGGAATTGCTTGCCAAGATCTTTGCTGCCAACTCCACCATGGACGTCCCCCCCCAACGCCCAAGTGCCGTCAATTCAAAGGGTACACTATGCGGGAGGTAACATTCAGGCATAAGACCGTAAGACGAGTGCGCTTGTCGCTCGACATCAACAAAGCTTCTGCTCCGGACTTCATTCCTGCCATTGTACTGAAGACGTGTGCAACGGAGCTTGCTCTAGTTCTTTCGCGTCTCTTCCAGATATCTTATGAATCCGGCAACTTCCCAGAAAAGTGAAAATTTGCTCATGTCCAACCGATCCCAAAAAAGGAATCTAAGACCGACCCTTACAACTACCGGCCTATAGCTCTGCTTTCTGTTATAAATAAGCTGATGGAGAGGTGCATAAATCGCGAGCTTCTGGACTACCTCGAACGTCACAGCTTGATTAGCGACAGTTTTGAGCACCAACGATCCACAAGGGACCTACTAGCTTACGTCATGCAATTGTGGAGTAAACTCATCCAGGCCCATGTCGTAGCTCTTGACATAACGAAAGCCTTCGATCAGCTGTGGCACGCTGCCCTCTTAATCAAACTTCCATCCTATGGCCTCCCAGAAAAGCTTTGCAGATGGGCGGCTGACTTTATATCTGGCCGCAAGATATCCGTCGTACGGGTTCTCCTCTTCATCCCACAACGTCAACGCGGGTGTTCCCCAGGGATCGGTCCTGGCTCCAACACAGTTTCTCTTAGATATCAACGACCTCCTGTCCTGCACGATCAACCCAATCCACAACTTCGCTGATGACAGCAGTCCACATGCAGGAATTCAGAGTGACAAGCCGATATCTGCCGCTGAGCTGGAAAAAAGAAGACTAGTGACGACTTCCTCTTTGACACGAGACCTGGAGGCTATCACTGCTTGGGGACGCAACAATCTTGTACAGTTCAATGCTTCCAAAACACAGTACTGTACTTTGACGAACAAAAAGCATCCTAGCCCTCATCCGGTTTCGATGGATGGCCGAGTTCTGTCAAAGAGCCATTCATTTCGGCTGGTCGGAGTCCAGATCACCGAGAACCTGATCTGGCACGAACACATCTCGTCAATAGCTGCAGCTACTGGGAAAAAGCTAGGCTATTTGTTCAGGGCTAAGAAGTACTTTTCTCCGCATGACCTTCTGACTCTACAGGGTGACTTTGAAGTTGAGTCATTAATTTTCAGATAATGATTGCAGAGGGAAGATAAACCAAAATATGTGTGTAAAAATAAAAAAAAAATGTTACCTTGGTTTATAAAGTATCCTCCCGACAAGTATTTCAGTGCGGACCTGTATTTGATCGTGCGGTCTTGGAGCACTGGCATGCCCTCCCTTGTGAGGTCTTAAGTCACCTGATTCACGAGCCCTTTGTACTACATTAACAAAGGCACGAGGAGGTTGGTTGCACTCGATTGGGAAACCGATTCGCATAAATCCGTAAATAAGAATCATGTCCACAAGTTCAGCATTTTCGTAAACATGTGCCATTCCGTTTGAGCCACGCAACAAACACCACTATTCACTCACGCGTTACCGACTGATACATTGACTGACATCGTGATAAACGTTTCAAATTATTTCGCTTTTTTGTTTCCGATACGATGAACCGATAAGGCGGATTATATTCGTTGTTGCCAAACACGTGCACATAATATTATTATTGAGACAGGGCGGTACTCAAACCTCTAAAGGGCTGTTAATTTAATTTTACCAGAAAAATGTTAAAGGAAGAAAACATTTCTTTTGATCAGATCTACTCACTGTTCAAATAAATGACTCAACTTCGAAGTCACCCTGTATACAAGGCCCAGATAAGGCCTAGCCTCGAGTATTGTTCACACGTTTGGGGTGCTGCCGCCCTGACTACATTATCCATGCTCGATGCTGTCCAGAGGAGGGCGGTCCGACTGATCGATGACTCTTCTCTAACAGACAGTCTCGGAACTCTTTCGCACCGGCGGGCCGTCGGCGATCTAGCTCTTTTCTACCGCTACACCAACGAGCTTTGCTCCTCGGAGGCAGTTCAAAAGTATTAACAAAATTTCTTTGGGATCACCATAGCAGCCGCGGTGTTCCGGCATTTAGGCTTCTGCTTGCGCGGCTGCCTCGATATAAAAAAAATCAAGAGCCTTAGACAAATTTTCCAGCGCTTTTCTATTTGATATTCTATTCACTGAAGTGATTCTGTGGAAAAAAATAGAATCGCTCGAACTCCAATTTTTTCTTTTATTTATTAAATTTATGGTTCGGTTTAAAAATAGCTGAATATTGTTCTTCTCTTCATAACAATACGTTACTGGTACACAGTTCTCAGCATACCAAATAAAACAAAAGCATCGTTTGTGTATCCTTGTGATTCACTTAAAGAACCTTTCTCTTCGTTGACGTAAATGATTTTCGTTGGAGGGTAAGTGACCCCAGTAGATGAGAGCATCCGATATAGGAAAGACATCGATTGAATGACAAACAGGGTCGATCATTAACGCCTTTTGAGACGGTACCAACTTCCTTAATGCAATAGTGGGGTTTATTAGGGATTTACGCTTACCTCTTGCACTCCCACTAAGTAGATTGATTGGAACTTTTCTCCGGCAAGCTTTTTCTCTGTCTTCGAGGAGATGTCTGAAAGAAAACAGAAAGGTTGAGTTCCTTATTGCAGTTTTAATGATCTTATTTGACATTTGGCGCGTGATGACGCAATGTGGTGTTAGATAAGATTTTCTACGTTTGAATACAAATTATTTTTTTCACTCCAGTTAGATTTGTCGCTCCTAAGTAAATACTAATATTGGCAAAAAAACTAGATAAACAATGAATGCGTGTATTTATGCAGGGTTGTTGGGGACAAAACTGTCCTTGCTATTAAATGCTCCATTCATTTTGAGTATTACTATTTATATATTAGTGTTGTTTGGTAGATGGCGGCTGAGCGCGATATTTTGGAATTTTTTTCAGCACAATGGGGAGTCGTGTGGGAGATATTTATCAGTGCTTTGTAACCCTAGAATATAAAATCACTAGCACTCAATATGGCAAGCTGGCAGTCTGCCAAAGCTGAGCGTTGTTTTTGAGGAGTCCATCCGAATACGAGGGACGTCTTAAGATTTGCATATGGAAATAAAACAACACGGTAGGTAGTTTTAAATTACTTTATTGTTTTTCGAAGTATTCTTCACGAATATTAATACACATCTGCATGCGCTCGAACCAATTTTCTAAGCACTTATTCCACTCGTTTGCTGGCAGATCCAAAACGGCATTGTTGAATGCGTCAACTGCTGACTGGAACCTTTGACCACGCAGTCTGTTTTTAATTTTCGGGAAAGTAAAGAGATCGTTAGGACTTGGATCGGGACTATATGGAGTATTCTACGTTTTCTTCCATTAAATACTGCCTTGTTTTTTGGGCTGTGTGCGAGCTTGAATTGTCTTGGTGGAGGATGATTCTTCTTTCGGGGTTGATTTTTCGAAGCTCAGTGATGACTTTTGGCAAACAAACGGCGGTATACCAATCCGCAGTAATAGTTCTTTGCTCACTGACACAAATGTCGCGACCATCTTTTTCGAAACACTTCGAGAACGGATGACTTTTGTTAGCTTTTCTTCACCTTGGAACACCCAAACAGCCAACTGTCGTTTATTTTCTGGTTCATAACAGTAGATGCACGATTCATCACCACTAACAATGCTGTACACATATTTTGAGTTTCCGGAATTGAAACGGTAAGCGTTTTTTGACACCAATCAACCCTGGCTGCTTTCTGCTCTTTAGTCAACAGGTGGGGTATCCAACGAGAAACTAATTTTCTTACTCCTAATTCTTCCTGTAAAATTTTTTGAATTGAGGTCTTTGAGATCCTCAAGGACGCCTCAATCTCGCGATATGTCACATGTCTATCTTCAATGATGAGTTTGCGCACAGCATCGACGTTTTCCTGGGTGATTGCCGTTTTTGGTGCACCCACCCTGGGATCGTCGCTAAGACTCACCCGTCCACGTTTGAATTCTCCAAACCAACGGGAAATTGTCGACTGATGTGGCGCTTCGTTGCCGAAAACAGACAGTAACTCAGCATGGCATTCTTGTTGCGATAATTGTCTCTGAAAGTTGTAATAAATTATGGCGCGAAAATGTACTCGGTTGAATTCCATTTTTCTAATGACTTGGTGACACTTAAAAATTCACAGTAGTGAAACACTGCACGTACTGTTGAGAAACTTTGAATTTAAGTTTACTAAAGAATGAGGTTAAGATTCAGTACCGACGTTCGATCCGCGCGGCCTACTATGTTTCTATATGCAAATCTTAAAAGACATCCCTCGTATGTAATGAAATATTCCATTTCTTTTCAGGGCAATGTGGGGTCGTGTGTGGGATATTTATCAGTGCTTTGTAACCCAAGAATATAAAATCACTAACACTGAAAATTTCAAGCTGGCAGTCTGCCAAAGCTAAGCGTTATTTTTGAGGGGTCTATCCGAATATGTAATGAATTATTCCATTTCTAAAGATTGTCAAATATATTTTTGGGATGTCCCACAGTTCATCACACATTCACATAGAAAATTCCAAAACAATGATTGATGTGACATACAGTATTGTTTTGATATTTACTTGTCGAGTTAGAAGCAATTTAAGGTACAAAAATGCTCAAACCTGACAGTGCCCAGCGGCTATCTTGAAATTCTCAACTTTTATTTCTGCGCTAGTCACAGGTTACTTGATAATTTGGAATATTTGAAAATCGTCCAAAATTTGCCATCAAACTACCAAACAAAAAACATTGTTCTGGCAAATATGACAGCCTGTGATGACCACTATTGCCAGCCTACTGTGAAATGCAAGTCCTTCTTGAACGTTCCTCAAAGAAGCGTGTTTGTTTGTTTAATGCCCAGTTTCACCGCCTCTTTCAAACGTTGTGTACAATCGAGCTACCAAAATGGAAAAGAGCGTAACGCAGCGTACACCAGTGCTAACGTGATATGTCTTTGTGTAGCTGTGCATGGATCTCATGTTAGTCAAACCCACTTCGATGACAGTGGCGTACTTTACTACAGATAAGTTACTTAAACACGCCTAGGAACACAAGTTATTAAAAGGTAATCCCCTACAAATACTCTACGGATATTCTCTGCCTTAAAATTGTCTGTAAATCGCGCGGTGATATTAAAGAAACAGATAGCATATATTAAAAAGACGCGTGTTAGCCCCATCTCGTCTCCCCTTCTTTGAGGTGTTATGAGAAACAATAAAGCATGAAAAGAGCATTCAAACATACAATTTTGACACATTAATACCAAATCCTGGCAATTTGTAAGCAGAGGAGGTCCCGGGCTACAAGAGATTGATAGTGAAATCAAACGTGTTCCGCCTAATATCGTTGCTACGACTGAAACATTATTTTGAAACCTACTAGCTATAATATCCACAACTTAGAATATGTTCATGTCATTCTAAGGCTGTTTTTCTTTGCATGGAAAGTACTTTTTCAGAGCAAAGTAATGCAGGGTGTTTTCAAAGCTTGAATCATTTATTTCAACAGATTGTAGCAGTGAGCCAGAGTATTTACTGCTCCATCATGATGCACCAGCTCTTTCAGATAGTCCCAAAGAAAAAAACGCAACGCGGTACATCGGGAGAGCGAGCAGGCCAAGAAATGGGTCCATTGTGCCCTATCAATCTATTCGGAAACTCATTATTTAGATGTTCATGAACTTCTCGTGGGGAATCCCATCATGTAGGATCCATATATTCTGTCTCACATTTGGAGGAATACTTTCTAATGATTGTGGCAGATTGTGTCGAAGAAAATCTAAATAAACTTCACCGTTCAGTCGAGGTGGAAAAAGTAGGTTCCAAAGTATACCATTTACCACGCCAGCCTAAACACTTGCGGATTTTCTACTGCCCAAAAATGATTGTTGTGGAAACTGTGCGCTGCATTTCGTGTAAATGTTCTTGTCATATTGTCTTCCACACTTAACTAGGAGAAACTTCAACTTCAGCTGTTATGGCTCTAGTACTCATTGTTGAGTCGTCTTCCACCATTTCTAAAATGTCTTTCTCAAATTGAAACATTTCAGATTGAGCAGGTGACCTCCTCGTTGTTCCTTTAAATGTCCTGTGTCACGAAGTCAAATAACTAAATTTACAAACATCCGTGGGCCCGATATTTTCTTAAAGCAATCCTTTCCACGTACAACCTGCATGCTGCGACTGCATTTTGTTGGCACTTACTGTATGTTAGTACTATCTCCACTAAACATGGGCCATTTTTCCGCACAAAATAATCACAAATCTCACAAATGAAAGTATACGCACTGTTAAAATACTAATACAACTGATGGAACCAAAGACTCGTTCTGAACACCATACAATGACACAAAAATTTTACCAAATATAGATAAAAGATAAGAGTGGTAAACAAAAAACCTCAATATTTTACATGGCGGTGGTCGAGAATATCAAAAAATATGTTTAATAACATTCTTATATTTTAAACTTTTAATCTTTTATTATTCAACCTTTATATAGGTGATTTTTGGTATATCAACGACTTTTGACGAGTTCGATAAGGAGTTAAAATAAGTGACTCACCATTGAAAACACCCTGTATTTCGCGCTGTTCATATACAGGGTGTTCCTTAATGATATGCGAATATTTAAGGGTGTGAATCTAGATTTCTACAACTTAGATTTTATTTTTTTTATATTCCAACTACCAAGAAGGCCTAAGGCCTAAGCACCTATTGGGTACCGTGGGGCTATGGGGGATACATGGGAAAGGGGGGACGCCACACGGACTCTGGCGAGGGAACACGTGTGCATGCAACATTCTGGCTCCGGCTATGATAACCGCCGGGTGGTACCTCCGCGTTCGACAGTCAGAGACCATCTACCACCTACGGACAATCACAACATCCATAGCCAAGAGAAAAAATTCTCCTGGGACAGGACTCGAACCCAGTAGTAGACTGTTCGGTCAGTCTACTACTGCGGCCACCGCTGCTGCCTATAGTAAAAGTTTTCTAGTTTCTTAAGTTTTTTCAAAAAATCTTTACTTTTTGCGCCTTTTTTTCCTGTTATGGCTATAAAGGACTTCTAACTTATGATTTTATTCACTGGGCTACCATTAATAGTTGGTTGAGACAACACAGTGTTCCATTGAAAACTAGCACAGTTTGCTAAAAAAACTCAATTATTACATCTGGTTTCAATGCGAAAACCTTTATTAAAGTTTGACTAATTACTGTGAAAAAAAATGTACCAGACTGTGAGTCAGCAAATCACCTTAAAAACTTACTATTTAATGTTGTTTCATAGTATAGCAATTGTAGGTTCTTTTCACTAAAAACTGAATAAATCCAAGTTTTGTCATTGAAGTCGTAATACTTGCGAAATACTACAAATAAAAAATAATAGTTTTTACAGATCATTGAATAGGGTTTATTTTATTTTTATATTATTTATTTTCTATTTTTCTTGAAAAAACTTAAAAGAGGCAATATCTCGGAACCTACTAAACTTTTACTACGATGCTGCGACACCCTGTATTTTAAACGCAGCAATATTTTAATTTTTCATTGTTTGTTTTAGTTAAATGTGTGTTATTTACTTATTTATTTGTTGGATGTTTTTTTTTTACTTTATTATGTCATCCTATGATGATCTGACAGACTCAATAAGGAAATGAACGGATTAATGAGTTTCAAAGAGATATAAATTGTATAAAATTAAATACCTGCTCAACAATGCAACACAGATTGCAAAAAGTCGTCAAGAAATATATCATTATTAGAGATGCTATGTTCGGGTATTCGGCCAATTTTTGATATTCGGTATTCGACCGAATATTTCGAACTAACGAATACTTTTTACAAACATTAAAAAAAAGTAGGAGAAATCAGGAATATCTCAAATTTCAATTATCGCTAATAATAGGTTAAATAGATTTATATCAATCTAGGTCACTTGGCAATGTAATACCGGACATAGTAATGAAATGTAGATTGACAGATGAAAATTTACTTTGGAATACTGTGAAACTTTTTTAGAACATCTAAATTATTACAGAGTCATGTAATGATAGCCGACTAGTTTCTAACCACGTTTTCTGTGACCGTTGTAGTAATTATAAGAGACTCTAAGGCTATGAGGTAGGATTTATCATAGAAAATATACAGGGTCTTCCTTAATGATATGCGCATATTTAAGGGTGTGCATCTACATTAAAAATTACTGTTAGTTTGCTTTATAAACTATGGTCCAAAAATGTTTCCTTACAAAAACTCGGGGGGTTGAAGTTCTTAAAAAAAAAAAATGTAAATTAATTAATATTTTCAGAACCGCTTCATATATTTCACTAATATCTAGTACGTAGTGAAAGTTAATAAAGTTGTATATTTTTCAATGCAAAAAATAATTTTTGGCTTTAACAGTGGCGTGCGTACGGGTATTGACCTCGATATTTTTTAAGAAAAAAATGGTACGCCAATGGTTTTTTGCCAAATAAACTTTTGAATTCCAGGTTCCATTTAAAACAAATGATCTCTCTTGAATTGTTTTCCTTCTATCCGCCATTTTTGAGTAAAAAAATAAAAACCGTCCTATTATCCGAGAAAATTAATTTAATAATTAAAGAATGCAATTTAGCAATAAATATCTAGTTGCTCTGGAATATGTCACTGGCTTTT
This sequence comes from Acanthoscelides obtectus, assembly GCA_963669975.1. Taxonomy (NCBI): domain Eukaryota; kingdom Metazoa; phylum Arthropoda; class Insecta; order Coleoptera; family Chrysomelidae; genus Acanthoscelides; species Acanthoscelides obtectus. Next base: position 18,063,933 of record CAVLJG010000002.1, read on the forward strand.
GACATCTGACAAGTCTCTGTTATTCAAATCTGTTCGCTGTGACATCTTTTTCATTATTTAGCAGCGCTGTACGAAGTCGAAGAACGACTACGAGGAAGATCGCTAGACACTTAAATATTTGCCATCAAATTGCTTGGAGAATTTTAGTGGATGTTTTGTTATATCTTTACCATATTTTAAGAGTACATTCATTACTTCCTATTGATTTTCCAAAGCGTGTGATCTTTCAGTGGTATCTTCAAAAAATTACACAAAATCCGCAATTTGAATCAATGATTCTGTTCACGGACGAAGCTAATATTTCTCGAAATGTCATTCAGAATTTCCACAATAATCATTTGTGGGCAGAAGAAAATCCCTATGCCGTAACCGAAACCCATTTCCAACACCAAATTTCGGTTAACGTATGGGCAGGAATTATTGGCAACCACTTTATTGGCCCATTCTTCTTGCCAGGACGACTTGACGGACAGACGTACCTCAATTTTCTACAACAGTTGCCTCTGCTGCTTGATGATGTTCCGTTAGTAATAAGAAACAATATGTGGTACATGCATGATGGTGCACTAGCGCATTTCAGTGTAGCGGTTCGTGGTTATTTACAAACTGTTTATCCAAATCGTTGGATTGGCCGCGGTGGGCCCCAAGAATGGCCACCAAGGTCCCCAGACCTCAACAGTTTAGATTTCTCTTTGTGTGGCTATCTTAAGACACTAGTGTACACAAGTTTCATTGACACTGTAGAGGAATTAAGAGAAAGAATAGCTGCAGCTTGTGAAAGAATAAAAACCACTCCAGGGATATTTCAACGAGTGCGCAATTCCATGAGAATGACGGCGGAAGCATGCATACTAAGTGAAGAGGGCCATTTTCGACAATTTTTATGATCATTTCGTTGGTTTTAATGTTATGTTTATGTTGTCAATTGTTGTTGTTCATTACCCATAATGTGTTTAATTTTTCCAATTAAATTAATAATAATTTTGCAAGTTAGACACAACGGTTTCTATTTTTTTACTAAAAAATGGCGCATCAAATGAAAACAATTCAAGAGAGATCATTTGTTTTAAATTGGACGGGGAATTCAAAAATGATTTTTATTTGGCAAAAGACCATTGGCGTAACTATTTTTTTCTTAAAAATTATCGAAGTCAATACCCGTACCCGTACCGTACCCTGTTAAAGCTAAAAATTATTTTTGCTTAAAAATATGCAACTTTATTAACTTCTAGTACGTACTAAATATCTGAAGCGGTTCTGAAAATTTTAATTAACTTCTATTTTTTCCTAAAACTTCAACACGCCGAGTTTTTGTAAGGAAACATTTTTGGACCATAGTTAATAACGCAAACTAACATTAATTTTTCATGTAGATTCACACCCTTAAATATCCGCATGTCATTAAGGAATACCCTGTAGAATTAGCAATGCCAAGAAGAAATGTAGTTTGTAGTCGAGTTACCAAAATGGAAGAGAATAGCGTAGGGCATCGTACGCCTGTGCTCACGTACCTGTAAGTGGATCTCATGTGACTCAAACACACTTCGATGACAGTAGCGTTCCTGACTACAGATAAGTTACATAAACACGCCTCGAAACACAATTCCGTTTTGATAAGTCATGAAAAGGTAATCCCCTTCAAATACTCTACGGATATTCTCTGCCTTGAAATTGTCTGTAAATCGCACGGTGATATTAAAGAAACAAAAAGCACATATTAAAAAGACGCGCGTTAGCCTCATCTCGTCTCCCCTTCTTTGAGCCGTTATGAGAAACAATAAAGCATGAAAAGAGCGTTAAAACACACAATTTTGACATATTAATACCAAACCCCGGCAATTTGTAAGCAGCGGGGGTCAAACGCGGAGAATTCCCTGCGCTGGGGTGTCCCGTGTCCCGGGTGTCCCTCATGGTGTTTGTACAAGTGACATAACCGTGACATTGCGTCCTCTCGAACTTCAAAAAGGATATACCGCCAGTACGCCGTCGAGCCAGAACAAGCGGGTTATATGCGGGGACGAAGCTAAAATTAAATTAAAATGTAATGCTCCGAGATGCAGGAGAATCACTTATTAAATTACGACATGCAACTATATTGCTATTAAGGGTCGTCTCCGGACCCCAGATATATTAATATTCCATACGGTGTTGCCACGTTGATGGTTTATACCATAAACATAGATTTCAGTTCGACAGTTTGTTTTCAACAAATGAAGGGTAACAATTCACATTTTTTTTTTAATTTCGATCCAACTGCTACAATAGATTTACATTTGGGGGAACTATTATTTGCTAACGACAGAATAAAAAAAAAGTTAATTATCTTCGTAAGATAAACTTATTTTTGAAAATGATGTGGCTTGGTGTCTTAATGCTAGGAAGAGTTGTAGTCTGAAACTAATTTCAAAAAGGATAAGTTTTATAAATATGTAATTTGGGTGTTTAACTGTCAGACTTGAAAGTGCGCATTTAATTGAATTTAATTGACATATCATCTAGGTAAGTTTCTTTTCTAAATACATAAAAGTCCTGTTTTTCCATTGAGATTGCATCAATTTGTATTTCTTAAAACATAATGAATATTTCTCGAAGCTAAAGAAGGCCATAAGCCACACATATCAATTTGTTTGGTGGAGGGAGACATAGGCATTACAAAATTTACATATCTTTCACAGTTAGGTACTGAAGTCATTTTCGGACTACTGCGACTACCCCTACGACTCGCTCTCCAAAAGGTTTCGAGGGCAGATATACGCGTATGTCTGCTCTTCCAAAATCTTTGAAGCAGATACACTTCCACTAAAAGTTATCTCTTGCTGACGATTGCCCCCCCTGAGCAAACATTCGAGCGGAAGCCCTGTCATGCAAGTTGGACTCCTTCCAGTTGCTATCCACTATTCTTTTGGAATTCCTTTTGAAATTGTAAAAGGATTATGGAAACAACAAATAAATGGAAATCGAGCAATTTTATAAGGGCTAGAGCTACTGGTGCCTTTCGGAATAAGAAGACGGGATGGGAGAAGGGAGGGAACAGAAAAAGTGTACGTCTGTGATGTTTGTTGCTAAGCAACTAAAGACTATTCATCTGTTGCAGATATATTCTATACCTAAAAAGAAGAATGACAATTTTTGGAGTTAATGTTTTTCAAATCAGGGCTATACAGGCTCTGTTGGAATCTGTTTTTTTAATAAATAATTTCTAACGTCAACGTGGGTGTTCCCCAGGATTCGGTCTTGGCTCCGACATTGTCTCTCTAACATATCAACCTCCACTTTGCTGATAATAGTACTGTGCATGCAGGAATTCAGAGTGATAAACCGATCTGTGCCGGTGAGGTGGAGAAAAGAAGACTAGCAGTGTTTCCCTCTCTGGCGAGAGACGTGGAGGTTTCACTGCTAGGTGACGCAACAATCTTGTGTAGTTTAATGCTCTCAAAACAGTATTGACTAATTGTCTATTCGATGGATGGCCGAGTTCTGCCAGAGAGCCGTCCATTTCGGCTGGTCGGAGTCCAGATCACCAAGCACTTCACTTGTTTAGGGCTAACAAGTACCTATCTTCGAGTACTGTTCGCACCCTGTATAAATTTGCCACAGCACACATATTAGTGCATACGAGCCCCTTCCCACTTCAGTTGGCCCAACTATTGAAAACTTAGTTTTTTTCTTATCAAACACAAATAATAAAAATGTAGCAGGGTGTTATAGGTTTAAAATATTAACAATGAATATTTTGATAATATATAGTAGAAAACACCAACTTTATCACTCCCTAATCTAATTTGCAGCATAACAATTACAGGATATCAACCTATTTTCATTTCAATGCAAAATAAGTCTATAACGCATAGGTGGCTGTGAAAAATAAAAGCCATGACAATTGTTTGTATTAATCACAGCTGTCAGAATACGTTTAAAATAGTTTTGGGTAGTTTTCAAAATGGGTAGAGGAAAGGTTATTAGTGAGAAACTTCTGTTACTGACAATTAAATTTTTTAATTCTGGGAAATCAAACTCAGAAATTGCAACTTTGTTAGACTTATCGCGCGACAGTGTGAGAAATATTGTTAGAAGATATAACGTAACTGGTTCAGTTAATATTAAGCCACGATATGTGAAAAAAAAGTAATATCACAAATGCCGACCGAAGAGCATTAAGAAAAATAATCGTGAAAAACAGGCGTGCCAATTATTTACAATTAAGTGCTCTGTGGAGAGACGCTGTTGGGAAGAGAATTTCGAGGTCCACAGATCATAGCTCATAGAGAGGCCCACAAAATAGTATTTAGCACTTGCAAGGTAAGTTTTCTTATAAAAAAAAGTGAAGTTAAAACCCTAAAGTTCCACAACTTGTTTATAATAACTATAGGCCAAATAAAAGCCACTATTAACTCTACTGCAAAAGATAAAATCGGCTTAGATGGGCTAACGAACATAGACAATGGACACCTCAAGAATGGTGTGCAATACAATGGAGTGATGAGGCCCGATTCGAAGTTTGTGTTGGTGACAGTGGCAGTAGAGTTATTCGCAAAAAAATGAAGCATTCCATGTTGACTGTCTGAAGAGGAAAGTGAAATTTCCAGCATCCATTATGGTCTGGGGTAGTATGTTATCAAAAGGAGTAGGAAAACTGTATTTTATTGATGGAAATGTGGATACAAACAAATATTTGGCAATTTTAGAAGAATCGCTTTTACCAGTGATGGAAGAATGTTTGATATCCGGCCAAGATTTTGTGTTTCAGCAAGATGGTGCAGCGTGCCATACCTCAAAAAAGGCTATAGAATCGATGGAAGAAAATAATGTACCACTTTTGAAATTGGTTTCTAGCAGGCCGGATCTGTCACCTATTGAAACTTTGTGGCACGAGATGAAAAAGGTTCTACGACAACATCCTGCTCGTATAATCACCGAACTGAGACAAAAGCTTCAAGAAACATGGGATTGTTTTACACCAAATTTTTGCCAAAACTCGGTTAACACTATGCCCCAAAGAATTTTAGCCGTAATAAAAAATAAAGGTGATGTTACCCAATGGTAATCTTTCAATTGTTGCTTTGTTAACTTCGCGCATTTATCGCACATTGTTTATTTGTTCAGATGTTCTATTAGTTATAGGTCTAAGTGATTTCAAATATGTATTTTTTACGACTAGAGTGTATCTAAAATGTTTTTGAGAAAATAAATTGTTTTAGAAGTAAATAGTTTCGTCATGTTTAGTTTATAAAGGCATATTTTGGTACAAATCTTGAAGTGGGCCAACTGAAGTGGGAAGGGGCTCGTATATGGTGCTGAAACTGCCTATAAGCTTCTATATGCTCATATAAACAGTATATAGGAGATGCATATAGGTGGCTAAAGTCACTTCCATGAAGCACTGACTTTTTATTAGTATAATATTGTAAATAAATAAACAGCTGTGACAAATTCTCGTAGATGACGCTACGTTATCTAAGTTATCTTAGATAATTTTTACGCGGGAATTCAGCATTAGGTTGGCGACCTTCATGTAGAATTTGTTAATCAATGCTTAACTTTTTACGAATAAGCGCATTCACTTCTTTCTGTTCTGATATCGTTGCGTCAAAGGTTGAAACTTGGCAACCCTGTTTCAAAGATTATCCAGGCTGGAGCTACTTGTGTCACTGGAAAAGACTAATCAACCGAGGCTGGATTTGAATGAGAAAGAAACACTTTTTAATGCGATTTCAGCTACGGATGTTTTCATGTTTCATCTAGGGTAGCAACGGTTTGATAACTGGAATTACTTTATTACAGGAAGCGAATTCGACTGGAAGGACCCTCGTTGCGCGACGTACGTACGGAGAAAATCAATACAGGACAGTGCCTATAAGCTAATGTCCACTTAGTTGTCGACTTAAAAAAATATGAAAAATAGACACATCAGTTTATAGAGAATTGTTTGGGACAACTTAGCCTCTCTGGGAAAAAAGTTAGCTACGGACATGTATAACAAACAGATTACATGGATCAAGTCAGTCAAACAGGCCCATACAATTGGTCCATCGTTTAGGCCTTAAAGCAGGTATACCTAAAACCTTGATAGAAGATAAAACCGCGCGCATGCCCTCAGTCTGTTTATTTGGCACGCGTTGCTTCACTCGGTGACAAAAATCCCTGAAGAAGGTTGACAAACGTACAGCTTTGTATGGCGCATTAGCACGTTCAGCTGCTGTGTTTCAAATAAACCTCTGTGTGAACAAACATTCAATATTCGCGGTACATACTCATAATATACTAAATGACATAGAAAATGCAACACCCACTAGGAGTCGGTAATTTTGAGCATACTTTTACAAGTTTTAAAAGTACTGATAAATAGAAAGTGATAAAAAGTTTTTATCAAAATCCAATAAATAATTCTGAGTGTTGCATTTTATATCTCACTTAGTATAGTATAGAACGCGAATGTGCTAGATATGATACTAGTATGACACCAATGCCAACGGGCAAAAATCTTTAAGGTAAAAAATTCGAATCTCGGAGAGACAACTTCGGATAGTCCGCTATAATTTGGCCCGAAATACCGAAGACTAATTTCCAAAAAATGCGCATTCGTTGATTCAAATATGTAAACGTCTAAGTTGGAAGCCCGTAGGCATCGAATATCGAGCAGTTGTGAAATTGCTGGTTCCGAAAACATCCAGCTCCGAGTAATTTAGATTTAATGCTAAAAGATTATATCTGATGGTGTCCAAACAGTCGGATCGAAAAGACATTTAATATGAAAATGATACAGTGCAGAAAACAGGCACGCATATCAGACCTGCTGGACTGCCTTACCATATTCGACTTGCAAATTTTCGATCAACCACTAGCAATTTTGATACAGAATAACAGAATGCTTTTGCGTTTCCGCGGACAACAATGAATCAACATTACCCTCTTCGGATTAACATCAGTAACAGTACTTATTAAAAAACATCCAATACTAAGACATATTTCTCAACTTTCTTTCCGATATAATCTTGTGAACCTCTTATAATGTGCTTTTACTGAGGTACAAGATTCAAAGGTTACGTCACTGTTAAGCAGAATAACTTCTTCAATAAGAACCTTTTTGGAATTCTCTTTCAAACATTATCAAATAAACATTTTTCCAAAAGGTGCGTACGGGTATTGACACATTAGAGGTAATGAACAACAACTCACAACATAAACATAACATTAAAACCAACGAAATGATTACAAAAATTGTTGAAAATGGCGCCTTAATTCCTCCACATTGTTAATGGGACTTGTGTACACTAGTGTCTTAAGATAACCCCAAAAAAATAAATCTAAACTGTTGAGGTCTGGGGACCTTGGTGGCGATTCTTGGAGACCAACGCGGCCAATCCAACGATTTGGATAAACAGTTTGTAAATAATTACGAACCGCTACACTGAAATGCGCTGATGAACCATCATGCATGTACCACATATTGTTTCTTATTACTAACCGAACATCATCAACAGCAAAGGCAACTGTTGTTGAAGGACATTGAGGTAAGTCTGTCCGTCAAGTCGTCCCGGCAAGAAGAAGGGGCCAATAAAGTGGTTGCCAATAATTCCTGCCCATACGTTAACCGAAAGTTGGTGTTGGAAGTGGGTTTCGGTTACGGCATAGGGATTTTCTTCTGCCAGTGAACAGAATCATTGATTCAAATTGCGGATTTTGCGTAATTTTTTAAAGATACCTCTGACGAAAGATCACATGCCTTGGAAAATCAATAGGAAGTAATGCCTGTACTCTGAAAATATGGTAAGGGTATAACAAAAAATCCACAAAAATTTTCCAAACAATTTGATGGCAAATATTTAAGTGTCAAGCAATCTTCCCCTTACTCGTTTCAGGATGTTCTTCGACTGCGTGCAACACTGTTTCCTCAATTTCAGGTGTTCTCACACTTAGAGGTCTACCTTCAGATGTTCCTTTTCGGACAGAACCAGTTTCAACAAGACGACGATGAATATTAGAAAAGGTTCGACTATCTGGCAGAGCACGATCGGGATATCTCTGGTGATAAATCCGTCTGGCTTGCTTACCATTACCGTCGGCAAGGCCATATACGTAGGTAATGCATTTCCGCCATTTCTGCATTTGAATAATTCACCATTGTTAACAAGATTGTAAAAACTAAATAATGAAAAATATGTCACAGCGAACAGATTTGAATGACAGAGACTTGTCAGATGTCAAACGCCAGTGACATATTCCAGACCAACTAGATATTTATTGCTAAATTGCATTCTTTAATTATTAAATTAATTTTCTCGGATAATAGGACGGTTTTTATTTTTTTACTCAAAAATGGCGCATAGAAGGAAAACAATTCAAGAGAGATCATTTGTTTTAAATGGAACCTGGAATTCAAAAGTTTATTTGGCAAAAAACCATTGGCGCACCATTTTTTTCTTAAAAAATATCGAGGTCAATACCCGTACGCACGCCACTGTTAAAGCTAAAACCCCCTTACTCGTTTCAGGATGTTCTTCGACTTCGTGCAACACTGTTTCCTCAATTTCAGGTGTTCTCATACTTAGAGGTCTACCTTCAGATGTTCCTTTTCGGACAGAACCAGTTTCAACAAGACGACGATGAATATTAGAAAAGGTTCGACTATCTGGCAGAGCACGATCGGGATATCTCTGGTGATAAATCCGTCTGGCTTGCTTACCATTACCGTCGGCAAGGCCATATACGTAGATAATGCATTTCCGCTATTTCTGCATTTGAATAATTCACCATTATTAACAAGATTGTAAAAACTAAATAATGAAAAATATGTCACAGCGAACAGATTTGAATGACAGAGACTTGTCAGATGTCAAAAGCCAGTGACATATTCCAGAGCAACTAGATATTTTGTACTAAATTGCATTCTTCAATTATTATATTAATTTTCTCGGACAATAGAACGGTTTTTATTTTTTTACTCAAAAATGGCGCGTCGAACGAAAACAATTCAAGAGAGATCATTTGTTTTTGAATTGGACGGGGAAATCAGAAATAATTTGTATTTGGTAAAAAACGATTGGCGTACCATTTTTTTCTTAAAAAATATCGAAGTCATTACCCGTACGCATGCCACTGTTAAAGCTAAACATTATTTTTGCATTGAAAAGTATGCAACTTCATTAACTTTCATTACGTACTAAATATCAGTGAAATATTTGAAACGGTTCTGAAAATACTAATTAATTTCCATTTTTCTCCTAAAACTTTAACACCCCGAGTTTTTGTAAGGAAACATTTTTGGACCATAGTTTATAGAGCATATTTCATGTAGATTCACACCCTTAAATATTTTCATATCATTAAGGAACACCCTGTATTTTCTGCAAATTTAGAGCAGTCTTTGATAACCAAATAAAATAAAGAAACAATAAACCATGAGAATGACAAGTGACAGCTCTTATTCCCAAGGTTTTGAGCTCGGGAAGAAAAGCATACTTTTGACGTTCTAGAAGGATTACTTTGTTCTATTTCCGAACGCATGTCAAAGGTACATCAAACAATTACGAGTAGTACAAAGTACACTCTGTAACAACTTACGAACGCAGCAATGGTGATAGTTGAACAGCGCGGAGAGGGGGAGGGTCTTGCGCTCTGTAGCTCTATGAGAACACAAATTTTGTCTTTTCTGGGGCACTAACAAATCGCGTACCAAGTCGTTTATTGCAATTAGATGCATTGAAAAATGGAAAACTAAAGTAATAATACTAGTTTTTCCATTAAAATTTTCCCACAATTTTAAGGGAATATTTCTTGGGTAGATTTTGAACATTGGGTTAACAGAAAATCAAGCCGTTGCCATTGTCGGTACTTTTCAAGTTTTCATAGCGCCGGAAGATTATTTATCACATGGTATGAGACTACAATACCTGTGGAGCTATGTATTATATTTGCGTTAACACATTATTATTTATTGCTTTGTTGAAATTTGTTAAAACATGATTAACTGACCATCCGTATAAACATATATCAGGACATATACAATACGTTTAAGTGAAATATATGACTATCTCAAAAACGTATATTGTGCTGTTATCAATACTACCAATCTTGGGACGCACCGACTACATCAGATCGATGGTACATGGTACAATCATCTGTAAATGTATACCTTTTTTAGATATTATCTTCAGTGAAATCGACTTTTACCTAGTGCATATTTTACACTATAAACATTATACAGACATGATAGCAACATTCACGTTACAAGCTGACGACTGATGCCTAGTTCATTTATCCACATGGCTTTGGCGTGGTAATGCATATTCCTATCCTACACTAGCCTGAGTCTCATCAGCATATGTGGGCAAGCCAAGAATCGAGATTTGGCTCGCACGTTATATCGTACAATACTAAGATTAAGGAAGCAAGAAAAAAATCCAGATTTTTGACAGGTTGTATTTCGGTTAAAAATGGTCGTATCTAAGGATTGAAAAAGCATTTTGGAGCTTTAAGATTCTAGATTTTAGATTTCTCAGCCGAAAAATTTTCGAGGTAACGGTTCTTATGCAATTCTTGGAGATTTTTTTCACTTTTGCTGTTAGGCCATCATAGGGATCAGATAGCTTGTTCATTCAGCTTTAATATATCCTGTTTTTAAAATCTAGATATGATCAAATCTCATATTACACACGTCTTGAATCGATGTTTAATGAATAGTTTTTTTCCAAATTCGTGAAAAGAAACGGTGATCCAAAAATTTTTTTACCAGAGTCATACAGTGACCTAAGACCGATCAGTTTGCTACCCGTACAATCAAAACTCATTGAAAAAATAATTTCTTTCCAGCTAAAAAATACTTGTCTGAAAACGATTTAAATCCTGATCAACAATCTGGATTCAGAGAAGGTACAACAACCACCCTATTGTCTGTAGCTGATGATATCATCAGGGATAATGCTAGCATTTATCAAAAAGTAGCTAAGTAATGTCTAAACAGCCTTGCGAAAATCGCATTTCGATATCGTGTTCCTAACCTAAAATTTAGACCAAAGAACATTTTATACGGAAATCCCTTATGTTTTTATTTTTTTAAACTAATTTTTCTGGAATTTACGGCAAAACTTCTCTTGATTTTTATTTATGGGGACGGTTAAAAGACATCGTGTTTCAGATTTAACGTACAACCAGAGAAGATATGACAAACCAGATTGGTAATGCAATACGAAACATACCGAGAGCTGAAATTGAAGCTGCAGTTTTGTCTACCCATGAGAGGCAGCACTGATGGTCAGCATTTTGAGCATTTACAGATCATTAAAAACCTTTCTTTCCAGAAAAATTAGTTTAAGAAAATAAAAATTTAAGGGATCTCGGTATAAAATTTTCTTTGGCCTACATTCTAAGTCAGGAACAAGATATTGAGATGAGGTGTTCGCGAGCTTGTTTATACATCATGTAGCTGTTTTTTCGTGAAAGAATCATACCAGTGCATTTAACTTTTTTGAGAAAATTAATCTTTCTGTCGGAATGTCAAAGAAAGCTCTCTAGCGGCAACATGTGAAACTAAAAAAACTTCAAATATTAGAAAATTTGAAACTAGCCCAAGTTTGTTAAAATCGGCTCTGGAAACGCTTATGTTTAGAGATTCAGCAAACATTTTCAAACAAAAAAGGTTCAGATTATCCTCGAATTTGAGGATCAGGTATTTTTTGTTAGGTTAATAGATTATAATATATAATTCACAGACACATCACTTTTTTAAATTCAGTTACGCCCCCTAGCGGCCCTTTCAGAAACTTACAAATATTGTCCAGATTTTGCTCTTGGCCGTTTTAGTTATGACTGTTTTTGCCTCTACGATGGATAGGTTCCCAGATTCCGTACTTCGCATTTTTAGTTGGCCACCCTGTACATGTCATATAACATCCAAAAACTATTTAGACAATGAAAGTCCAAAGAACAACGGAAAAATCACTAGGGTTGAATGTCATCTGCTCTTGTGATAGGCAAGGTTGGTATTGTGTGACGTGAAAGCCTGTCAGACGAATTAATTCATCCCCTTATTTACGAAATTGCGGTTTCTTGGGGTTTGTCGTTATCAACATATAATTTATGCCATTTTCCTCAGTTGGTGAAGCGAGCATCGGATCCCCCGTAAAAATTTGCCTTGCTGTGCCGTGCCGCCCTAATTAAGCTTTAGTTTTGCGCAATTTATATACTAATCCCTGGTAAATGACTTTAAAAAGGCCATCTGCAAGTGCAACAGATGGCGCTTTTTAAATTAATTTCAGAGGGATTACTTAATTTATTGCATAAGAACTAGTAATTAATCGTGCCGTTGCTTAGAAGACGAACGTCTTCATTGACCTTAGAAACTTCTGAAACAAGAATGGCTTATATCTCGGCTTATTCTGCAACTGTCTCGGAAGCCTAAATAGCTGTCAACAATTTTAAAAATCACCAACTGCATGATAGTCTCATCGTATTAGACGATAATAACACTGGTTTGCTTATTAATTGTAAAGTCTGGTTTTATTGCTGCAAGTTGTTCAAGGGAGTATTCAAAACATGTACGCATAAAATGGGTAGGACCAAATTTTCTGTGAAAACATTTTAGTAGACAACAAAGTATGAGAAACGTGTTTTTTGGGATTCAATCGGAAGTGTTAGCAGGAACGAAAAAACTCTTCATATAAGATTTTTAGGTATTTATGAGACCTATAAAATGAGACCGCACGTAAAAAGATTCGACTAATAGCAAAAAAGTTATGGCCGAAAACCGATGCAAACTCCATGTTTTGGCATTTGTTGGTAACGCGATGATGGTTTCTCGCAGATATTGATGTTCTTCAAATTGGAGTAGATTGATCAAGTAGTTTTTGAGAATTTCTAATTTTTTATTAAAAAACACCTGTTTTCCGGCCATCACTACTAGTTTATTGAGTGATATACAGGGTTAGTTCGGAGGGCATTTTATAACAAAATACACTAGTTTACCTTGCCGATATAAATCGCAAACCATTCCGGAAAATAAATGTTATTTTTATGCAAAAAGGATGGGTTACGTTTTTTCTTCTAAACAAATTCAAACATTTCGTATTTGTGAATAATAAGATAATAGACACGTCCGCTTTGTCTTAAAATGTGTGAAGTAACCTATGTTTTTCGAATATCATAGCGCGGTTGTTCAATTGGTCACAAATACGACATGTTTGAATTTGTTTAGAAAAAAAAAACGTAACCTTCGCATAAAAATAACATGTATCTTTCGGAGTGGTTTGTGATTCATATCGGCAAGGTAAACATGTGAATTTTGCTATTAAATGCTCTTTGTACGAACCCTGTATATTGCTCAATAAACTAGCAGTGATGGCCGGAAAACAGGTGTTTTGGGATAAACAATATATACTCCAATTTTGTTATTGTTATTTAGAAGTATGAATCCTACGGATTTGAAAAATTTTAAATAGTTGCGGGAAATTATCGTCGCGTTACCAACAAGTGCCAAGACCTGCATTTTGCCTCGTTTTTCGCCAATAACATTTTTGCTATTAGTCAAATCTTTTTACGCGTGGCCTCATTTTATAGGTCTCATGGATACTTAAAAATCTGATGTGAAAAGTTATTTCGTACCTGTCTACACTTTCGATTGAACCCCAAGAAAAACACATTTTCTCATTCGTTGTTGTTAAATAAAAAGTTTTGCCACAAAAATTGGTAAACCGATTTTATGCGTCAATATTTTAAATACCCCCAACTGTCACCAATAAAACCAGACTTTACAATTATTTCGGGAAAATTCGCTAATATGATTTGACTATATATTGCATTCTAATTCTTAGAAAATACTTTTATATGCCATAAAATTATCGGCGACTCGAAATCATAAAAAACATAAACACCGAGCTTGGAATTATTCAGTTTTTAGTAAAAAGAACCTACAAATGCTATGCTATTTTTGAAAGAACATTAAATAGCTAGTTTTTAAGGTCATTTGCTGTTTTTTTTCACAGTAATTAGTCAAACTTTAATAAAGGTTTTCGCATTGAAACCAAATGTAATAATTTAGTTTTTTTTAGCATATATGCTAGTTTCAATTAAATGAATACTCGGTTGTCTCAACCATCTACTAATAGTAGCCCAGGATAAAACCATAAGTTATAAGTTTTTCATAACCATAACAAGCAAAAAAGGAGCAAAAAGTAATGTTTTTTTTTTTAAACTTAAAAGTGGCAATATCTCGAAAACTAGAAAACTTTTATGTACATTTTATCTAATTGATCTGAAGCCAATCTACCTCCCGTGTCACTCTGGCATGTTATTTCTGGGACACCCTGTATGTGTCTGTCTATAAATTGTCTGAAACAAACTGAAAGTATGTTCTGCGTTTTGATACTGATTAAGACACGCGAGATAATAATAATATCCAAACGAAGAGCTCCCATTCATTTTCGGTATGCATGACTGAGCGATGGTTGTTCAGATAACGCAAAGCAGTGTCACTTGTGACTTCTCCCTAGCCTACATGCCGACAAATGTGGATATGCGGTGTCTCTTTGGGGATAAAGTTTCACCAATGTAAACGAGATGACATTTTTTTTGATATGAATCTGATTTGAATGGCCTTCATTATATTCAAGATTCTATGGAATAAATTGAGTCAAATAGATTCAGTGTTTCTCACGCATTAGCAATACATCCTAAGCCTCTGGCTTATATTATTTGTTTTTGATGTTAGTATATCTACACGCCCCCAACCCTGGCAATTGTATGCACCTATTAGCCATCTTACATTTTCTCGTACATTTTCCCTTAGAACGACAGAAATATTTTCAATACACGCGTCTCTGGATATACATGCGACGCAGTCTGACCGATGTGTGGCTGTCGTGACTAGCACATATCAAGGTTAGTCATAGCAACCAGATCGTCAATGGTGCCGGTACAGCAGATCGCAACTTTGTCCAATAGTTGGGGTCTATGCACTAATTTATGGGCCTGTTTGACTGACTTGATCCATAAATTTTTTTGTGATGTGCAGAGTCAACCTATGTCAGGGCATTTTTGACTATCTAATATCACTGCCACAATCTTCTGATATTCCACAGAGAGTCAAACAGAGCTCTACTGCAGCGGATAAAAGAAATTAATGTATTTAAAGGAGCAGGCAAACATTTCCTGGGGGCTAATAAGATTGTTTTCAGTCGACTTAAGCAAAACAAACAAAGGGTTCTGATCCATAAGTTTAAACGTGAGTTAGCGATGATGTAGATATAATAATCGTCTTGGAGACAAAGAAGGGAGCAGGGTAGAGAGCCAGGACCTGCTCCAGGATTTTTCATGGATAATGAATGAAGAGAAAAGTTTTCCGTATCCGGTAATCAAATTAAATGAACGAAATGAGCGGGTCCAACCACACAACTCACATTCTCCAACTTTTGACCAAATTCATTTAATAAACGATTTTTTATTCTTTATTTCTTTCGAATGCTTTTTAAAAAAACCTCTCTACGTGTTTTTTAAACGAAGCTGAAATTTCGAGTGATGAAACTGTCGAACAAATTTTCTCAAAACGTTATTGTATTTAGAGTCATCATTGCTAGAGAATAAGTCGTTGGTAGTAGAGGGAATTTCTCGAATGCAGAAATTATCCATTGGTGTATTTGTCGGATAAATTTTCCAACTCGATTTCTTTCATAACGGATGCCCCTTAACATGAATCACCTGATACAAGTTTGTTTAAACAATTTTTTTCAAATAAATTACATACACTTACACTTGTTTTTCTGCATCAGGATTTTTATCTGGTTTTTAGATAATTCTGAACAAAAAAGCTCTTTGCAACTACTCCGTTTTTGAGTTATAAGCGATTTGAAAGATGAAAGAACGACCAATTTCAATTCTTAAATTAATACTTTTTATATTCTAACGAAAACACCATATTTACTGTCCAAAGTTATTACTTTTACATGTGACAAACATGGCTAATAGGTGCATATAATTACCGGGATTTGGAGCATATACGAGCCCTAACATAAAATAGTTCGGACGTTATCTAATTTTGTCTTAAAATTTGTTTATTTTTTTGAGGTTATAAAATAGTTTTTTTTGTTTTATAAGTCATTGAAATATATTGCTTGGACATCATATTAACGAAAATATTAGCAAGTAGTATGATATTAAACTATAAAACTGAACCAATATTGATAACAATATATTAGGCTGACACATACATGTTCGGACGAATCAATAGTTCGTTACGTCTCCATTTGCCTTATAAACAGCAATAATTCTGGCTTGCAAAGTTTTAACCAAGTACTATACTATCCCCAATCTCCAAATTTCAATGCTACACAATTTTTTCTGAAAATCATCTGGACTTTCCAAAACGTCAAAAAAAGTTTGAGCGACTTTAATTTTTTTTCGTGTTTTTGCCCCTAGCTCCGCCGTCACTGGACCGATTTTCAAAACTACACAGATTTTCTGTCTTTGGTATAGTAGCAACCCTGTGTGAAAATTTCATCTAAATCCGAGCAGTACTTTCCATGTAATAGGCGGTCTAAAGATTAGAAGACAAGACAGACAGACAGACATGACGTACTTGTCTTATAACATCCAAGGAACAATATCTCATTTTCGAAATTTTTCGCGATTACAATACTTCCTCGCCAGTAGGCGTGGGAGGTAAAAATAGGGATAGAAATTTTATTTCACGATGGAAGATTTCCGCCTCCTTTATTGCTAGTTTCGTCTGAGGCTGGATCTGGACCTGTAAGGGCTGAGGGCTTTGGCTTCTGTTCGGCCATAATAACCAATCTTAGGAGGTCTCATAATCTTGAGCAAACTTCAATGGTTCAGCAAACAGTCAAACTGTGTAATACGATGACGCGGCTGACGGTTACCGGGCTCTCATCAAATTATATATGCCCTTTGAGTCCGACGGCCTAGAGGGCGGGTGGTGCGGTAAGGGAGCCGGCATTCCGCTTTCCCTTGTTAAAGAACGGTAAACTTCCACTTATTCGTCTCGGTTCACACAAGATAACTTCCCAATTAACTGTGTTTTTTAATCTGCGGACATTTCTAATCAGGGAACACCCCTTGTCCTTTTCCCGGAAATGCATGCTATGCTCAAAAGAGTATGCACAGTAGAGATGCCATTACTTTCCAGTCTATGACATATTCGGACACTTTTTTAATATCAGGTATTCGGTCGAATATTGCGAGCTAGGTAGATACAATCCTTTATATACTGAGTGACAAAAAAAGGCAAACGCCTACGTATGTTTATCCGATTTTGATAATTAGTACCTGCTGTCAAAGATTGGTAGTACAAAATTTCTTGTATGATATCTCCGCCGATGTCACGAACATAAACTATTAACTGTAGTTGATCCATTACGCAGCGACACTCATCCATGTTTAATTTCACGCTCAGTACAGCCGCTAACCAAAACGGCTATTAACGAGTGAGAAGTGAGTAACCAAATCAAAAAATGGTAACAAGCCCACATAATAGTCGCAGCGCCCTACGCACTCGGGCGACCGCGATTAGACACGAGCCGGTACCGAAGGTCCCCGACGGACTACCAAGTGTATCTATAAATGAAAATGGTAACAACCGACAACCAAGTCGAGGTGAGTCAGCTTCAGCGTGTTCGCAAAACGTAGACACTATAGGGCGCATTATTTTCGTGGGGCTAATTTGCTATGTACTGAATTACTACAGTGGACCCCCGATAATCCGGCCCCTGTCTAATTCGGCGCCCCCTGTAATCCGACATGTCTTTGAATATGTATTACATACATACGTATTTGACAATCTTCGCTAATGTAGATCACGCAGGTTTGACCAGGTTACAACTTGTACGCGCCACCGCTATCGTGCTCGACGCGTAAGCATTGTTTTACTTACTTAGAATTTGACTACTGGCGATAGCGGTACGGCCTAGCGTGTGTTCATTGTTTACTATTTATTCATTGTGTATTAAGTATAGTACCTACTAATGTCATCACAAACTCAGAAGCGAGAGCACAAAACATTGACAATTAAAGAAATATGTGATATTTTAGGCCGCTTAAATCGCAATGAAACTTTCAGTAGTTTAGCAAGAGAATACGGCATAGGCCGATCTACAATTTATGACATTAAGAGAAACCACAAGAAGATCAAGAAGTACGAGTCAACTACTGACTGCGGGCCAGGCAAGAGACACACTCAAGAAAGCTGAACATCCAGAAGTGGAAGAAGCTTTGTACATGTGGTTTCTTCAGGAAAGAAATAGGCATGCACTAATTTAAGGACCCATGTTGGCCATGAAAGCTAAGTTTTTTATAAGGAAATAACAAAAAAAGATGATTTTGTGGCCAGCAAAGGATGGCTAGAATGTTTTAAAAGTCGTCATGGCATACGTTTAATGACTATTACAGGAGACAAACTTTCTAACGATGCCACCTGCATAGAGCCCTTTAAATTAAGATTTTTGCGAAAGGTGAACGATTTAAATCTTGACCCGTCACAGGTGTACAATGCAGACAAATCAGGGCTTTTTTGGCGTGTGATGCCTAACGAAACTCCGTATCTGGACGAAAAGTGAGTAAAGAGCGTGTAACCATACTACCATGTGCTAACGCTGCGGACACACGCGCTTAAGATGATGGTCATTGGTAAATCTAATAAACCACGGGCATTCAAAAACATTGATTTACCTGTACACTATTACGGACAAAAAAGTGCATGAATGACAAAAGTATTTTGTTGAAGGCTTCGTACCTGGAGTTAGAAAATGGTGAAAAGATCATAATTTTCCTCAAAAAGCGTTGTTGCTTCTTGATAACGCTCCCGGTCATTCGTCTGAAGAAGAACTAACAACTGGGGATAAATGCATGACTGCGATGTTTCATCCGCCAAATTGCACTGCACTGATTCAACCAATGGACCAGAATATCATTCAAATTGTCAAGCAAAGCTATAAGAAAAACCTACTTCTGAGAGCCGTATCAAAAGACCAACCAATAGAAAAAACTTTAAAAGAATTTAATATGAAAGACGTTTTTGCTCTTTGTCAGTCGTGGAATGCGTTACCATCATCAACTATTAAATCGTCTCGGACAAGTTATGGCCAGATATCGTCACCACTCCTAGCAACGTTCCACAAATCAGTGTTACTTCGGAAGTTATAGAACAACAAGTCGCTACTGAAACACAGATAAGTCCGGAAGATTTGGAAATCTGGTGTCGTGGAATGGATAAAGAGGAAAATGTTTTTCATGTCTGACGAAGAGATTATAAAAGAGGTTGCTAATTATACAACAAACAATCAGGAAAATAACAACGACGTGATTGCAACTGCTCCACAAGTCACAGCACAAGACGCAATTAACGCCTTTGAACTAGGTTTACAATGGGCTGAAGAGAATGGTACATCCTACAACGAACTTTTACTTTTGAGAAGACAGGGACAAAGCTCTGATCTCGCGTTATAACAACCTTAACAAAACAAAAAGTTGATGAATATTTCCAAGCTTCATAATTTGTTAAATTCATTAATGATTTTGATTAATTATTCTTGATTATTTTGGTACATATGTATGTGTATTTATGCTTAATTTTATAATAAAACGTAAGCTCTCTATTGTTATTTAATTTACTAAATTCGACATACATAAACTATGTATGATTTGTACTTCAAAGTACATACATATACATAACATATATAATCTTACCATTGGATATGTAATTTGGCGGATTACAAGGTACTCTTTTGTAAAAAATTCCAGACTATAGGGGGTCTTAGGCAGTGCTCTATAATCCGACAAATTCGATAGTCTAACACTGCCCTGCATAATGTTTGTCGGATTACCGGAGGTCCACTGTATTACATATTGCTGTTGGTAAACAAATAAATGAACTTATTTCACAGTACTTTGATTTTTAACTGTTACCAATGGTGCCATTAGCTCTGATAATTTTGAGACTGATTATTCGAATACAGAATATCAATATAATCAGATGTCAAAATCATGATAGCGAATCAAGTATATCGTCACAGGGCGCCATCGAAATCAATTTCAGCGT
Organism: Acanthoscelides obtectus; assembly: GCA_963669975.1. Taxonomy (NCBI): domain Eukaryota; kingdom Metazoa; phylum Arthropoda; class Insecta; order Coleoptera; family Chrysomelidae; genus Acanthoscelides; species Acanthoscelides obtectus. The sequence goes on from CAVLJG010000002.1 coordinate 18,083,971, forward strand.
TTGAAACTCATTTAGAATCAAGCCCCTGTACAGCGATTTGTATTTACAAAAGTGGCATTCTAATAGTGGTTCGTCTCTCCTGAAAAATGATCTGTAGCCGCTTATGAGCGTAGCGAAAATTATAATGAAACTCGTTCAGGAAAAAATGCTTAATTATAGATTGATAGATTCTTCCACGGTCGGACCATCGAAGAATAGTTAAGTGTCATGGGCTTTTGTACCCGAACCCCGGGGGGCTTAGGACACTGGATCATTCGGCATTGTGTCACCTACCTGACTCGATTTGTAGTTTAATGTATTTCTCCCAAAACAAATGGTCGCCCATTGTCGGCTCTTTTCAACTTTTAACAGCGCCGAAACCATATTTATTATCTGTGTTATGAATATGAAATACCTTCCCTAGTTTATTTGCCTTAACTCGTTATCATTTCTGAACCTGCGATGTCAGTGAAGTATCGAAGAAGCTATTTTGTATTTTTTATAATGAAAAAGGTTTTTTTGCAACATCAGACCATTTTAGGAATAAATTTCGACTCTCTCATTTGGTATCATAAATTCAAACAATATTCACGTGAAACGTTTTGCCCATTTTTTCCTGAATAAAATCGTAATTAAAGTTGGTTTAGGGCTCGGAAATCGTTCATTGGATAGTGTAGTAGAAATCCCTTCTTAATCTTATAAATGCAAACCGGAATAATGCAGTTCAGCGAAGAGATAGATAAGACCTTGAAGATGGGCATAGGCTTTGGTTATTGTGATACCTGAAAAATCAAAAAAGGCTAACAAAACGCAATTACTCTTCCAAGTACTAATCATGTCCGACGCTGCTTAGCTATGAATGCCGGGCTCTTGTGTGAAATAGTTCGTTCGCGAACTAGTTCTTCAAATTATAAACCGCATCACTATTGTAAACCTACCATTATTGATGCACTCTTTAATATTGGGCTCATGTATTAGATCTAAGTGATGATTTTGTGATAGTCTTCACCCTTTCAGTAAGTTGCGCCAATGGCCTATGGTCAGATATTAATTGCTTTTCAAAACGTTGACAGGATAAGGCGCTATCTCCTGCTGGATCTATGTTTTAACATGGCTATTAGCTGGATTCTCTTCCACACCCCATTATCCATTACGGTGATAAAATTACGAACAGACCCTAATTTACTACATTTTATTTCTTTCCTTTAATAGCTTTTTCGGGGACATGAATTTTTGCCCGCTAGAAGCCAGAGTTATGGCCTCTCTCGGATGGCTTGAATTAATAATAAGATTAATTGAAAAATCGATTAGCCTATTATCTTACACCGATGTTAAATTGTGGCCTATAAAGCTGCCGAAACGTTTCAGCGATAGGTAGGATAAACATAACGTTAATGATAATGTGGCCCTTGGGCTTGGTTAGACTTTAGACATATATTTGTGAAATTTGTTTGAAATCGGCTAGTTTTGTTAACTATACTAAGTGACATAAAATGCAACGCCCAGAATTATTTATTAAATTTTGATAAAAATTTGTAAACATATTTGCTATCATGGAAGTATACGCTGATAAAATGTTGAAGGCATTTCGAGCCGTTCTTTATTTGTAAAGGCTTTTTTTGTCATATCAGGATCCGAACATGTTTATTCAGCGATTTTTCTGTGTGGGTTGCCTCTGTTTCATTGTTGTTTCATTGCATTATCACGCCTAGAGTTCGTAGACGCACATAATTTTACTCAACTTTCAGAGTTTGAGGGGGGCCTATTATAGAATACCGATTCCTATACCAAACTGTTTTTAATGATTTTCTTTTGGCAAATTTCATAATTTATTGATTCTATAATTGCACACGTATTATATCTCTCTTTCTCAGTGATTCAGTATTGTGTTTAAATCTTTTGGACACTAATATTATAGTATTATTAACGACTATCTCAGAAAATTCCTCATAAAATTTTGTTGGCCCCTCGTAGAAAGTTGGCGACCAGCGCGCCAGCTTGTGACTTCCCTACGTACTAGCCACATATGAATGCGTACTTTCCTATCAAGATACCTTCTGTTACCAGTTGATGGAGTAGTATCCGTTTATTTGTTTACCTTACGTTTAGTTGTGTTGGTTTGGGTGCTACCCGTCCATTTTCTAATGCGATTTTAACCTTCAGCGGTAAGTTCTGTTTTGCATACCATCGGACCACGTCCATTAATGCATGTCCTGAAGAAGTTTGTTTAATACCTGCTTTCTTTTAGTGGAAAGGGATTGCGGTGAACCACCATTCACACCCCTCCAACTTTGTTTTGTAGCTGCATTCTAGCTGTTAGAAGCCATTCCTTTCCATTGATAAAAAACCCTGATGTGAACAGATAAAATATCATTTTAATTGGATATTTTATAGATATTAATATATTGATTGTTGCTGACTGAAATTCTTAGAGTATACATGATTTTGTTTGGCATTTTACTCATATTGTTTGTTATCTTTGTACATTGAGTGAATAAATATTATTATTATTTTACGTATTCAAACATAGGGCAATGCCTACATGTCACCTACTTTTGAGCCTACTACAATATATTGATCATGAGTTTGGTTTTTGAGCTGCCATAACAGAACAAGGGATAAATTTCTGAGGGTATATCACTTTAGTACCTTTTTATCTTTTCTTGCCCTTGCACAAAGAAAAGTATTATTGTAAAAGAGAATGCACGTGGATTTTTCTTCAACTTTTGAGTGTTTTAAATGAGTAGTTCTGTTTCAGACATAGAGTAGAGAGCAGATTTCTCTCTCAGAGTTTTTTTATACCGTAAATTTTGGGCAATGAGGCAAGCAGCCCCTACCTTGTGACGTTCCTTACATCACCGCTCACTACTGGCCACTGGTTTTTGCTTAGAGCTGTAACTGCAAGAAGACCATTATCCCAGTAAGTTTAGGTTTAGACGTTAAAATATTTGTAAGGCCTATATTTGTAAAGCCTTCGTACGAGTACCATGGTAAACGTTTTGCAGGGTTAATTATCACGATCTAATAATGTTATTGTCAGGTTGTTTTAAATAATATCCTTTCTTTTAACTTGCATTCCAGTGGTGGAGCATATGTATTGCTTGTTTTGATTTTTTCTTAAATATCTTGTTTTATTTGGCTCTCTGTGTTCTATTAATTAAAGTTTTGTCATTACTGTTAGATTATTTTCTTTGTGTGGTGCTCAGTCAAAACATCTCGTGGATTTGTGGCTTAATCCATCACTGGCGCTCTTAACCCCCCCTACTCTCGGCTTTATTGAGCTAGCGCCTAAATTTGCACTTGACACCTGTTTTGCGTTGGCTGACCCTTAAATTTCATTTATAGTAATTTATTAATTCATTTATTTAAAAAAGGAAAGAGGAATCACGCCACCATTTCCTCTTGCTTATAAAAAAGGCGTGGCAAACGATTGGCATGGAATATTGAGAGACTTGAATGGAACATGGAATGGCACTCAGTCGTGTTCAGCGATGAGTCCAGATTCTGTTTGGGCACACATGATGGCCGTGGAGGAGACGTGGTGAAAGACAGACAGACCATCGAACGCCATATCCATCGTACTGTGGGTGTTATGGTATGGGGTGCCATTGCTTACGACAGCAGGTCACGATTAGTGGTCATTTGAGGTAGCAGGCCTGCCCAGCGGTATATCCACGAAGTTTTACAACCAAATCTGCATCCCTCTATGGAGACATTGCAAGATCCACTTTTTCAGCAGGAAAATACACGACCTCATGTTGAAATTTCGGGTTAAAATTTTAATCAGTAGACGTGAAACCTGTAATAGTATGCTTAAAATTTCAGCACTCCTGGTCGGTATTACATTTTCTGTCATTTGGTATAATAGCCGTGTATCCCTCAATTGTTATTATTGGCAATTATAATTACTATCCCTAATTAGAAAGGGTAGTGCATCATCGTATGTCTTGGGTAAATGAATATCAAACAGTGTTTGTTTGATTTGATTTGCTGAATATATAAATATGTAATAAGGCTCGGAGGACCGCTGTAGTAGGAGAAAGTTGCTGGCGCGTTTGTGGCACGCCCCCAGGAGAATACCAAATTGCAAGGACCCCGGGCCTGGATCGCGGATCGAAAGGGTCAGAAGAAAAGGTTTCAATTAACATAGAACGCCCTACCAGCTACGTTCCGACAGTCGCTTCGGGCCATATCTAGATATTGTATAATTAGGAACAGGATAACTCGAATGGAAAAATATGCCACTGGATTCAACGGGGGACGAGATGATATTCACTCTCGAGATGAGGTTGAGTTTCAACTATACTTGGCGACAACCTCGCATTTGTTGGAGACATTTCTTAACTCGTTTTGAATCCAACACCTACTGGCTAGACATTTAGACCCGATTTTACCAATCAGAAGGCATCTTTTTGTAATGGTAATTTGAGAAACAATTGACAAAAATGAACGGACTAGAAAGTGAAATTTAATTGACCCTAAACATGTAATTCCAGTTCCCGTAAATGAAAACGCTGCTTAATGAAGAATTTTGTGAATGGTTAAGAATGGCGAAGGATTTCTATATTCAAAGTCTCTTTATCCAAAAAAAAGTGAATAAGCAAAATTAAATCGAAAAGCGAACGACGAACGAAGCTCGTGGAAATCGTTAAAAGCTATGATACAAGATATTTTAGGTAACCACAGAGCCAAAAAGCAAAAAATATAGTCTAATCGTATTTACCCGAAATAATTCTAAAGTTTGGTTTTATTGGTGCAAGTTGTTCAAGAGGGTATTGAAAACATAAATGCATAAAATGGGTACACCAAGTTTTGTGGGAAAACTTTTTATTCGACAACAAAGAATGAAAAAACGTGCTTTTTGGGACTCAATCGAAAGTGTTGACAGAAACGAAAAAACTCTTTACATAAGATTTTTACTTATTTACGAGACCTAGAAAATGAGATCACACGTAAAAAGATCCGACTAAAAGCAAAAATATTATGGCCGAAAAACGAGGCAAAATGCAGGTTTTGGCACTTGTTGGTAATTCTACATATTCGTAGAATTCATACTTCTAAATAGCAGCAACAAAATTGGAATATATTGGTCAAGTAGTTTCTTGAGAATTGCTAATTGTTTACCCTAAAACACCTGCTTTCCGGCAGTTTATTGTGCAATATACAGGGTTCGTTCAAAGAGAATTAAATAGCCAAATACACGTGCTTACCTTGACGATTAGAACCACAAACCATTCCGGAAGATTAATGTTATTTTTTATGCGAAAAACAAAGGTTACGTTTTTTCTTCTAAACAAGTACAAACATTTCGTATTTGTGAGTAATTGAACAAATGCGCTACAATATTCGAAAAACATAGGTTACTATACACATTTTTAAAACAAATTGGATTTGCCTATCATTTTTTGTTGCGAATTACTCACAAATACGAAATGATTGAATTTGTTTACAAGAAAACACGTAACCCATCCTTTTTTGCATAAAAATAACATTTATCTTGCGGAATGGTTTGCGATACATATCGGCAAGGTAAGATGCCCTTTGAACTAACCCTGTATATTGCTAAATAAACTAGTAGTGATGGCCGGAAAACAGGTCTTTTGGGATAAACAATTAGAAATTCTCAAAAACTACTTGAGCAATCTGCTCCATATTTTGTTGTGGCTATTTAGAAGTACGAATCCTACGAATTTGAAGAATTTCAAATATCTGCGAGAAATCATCGTCGCATTACCAACAACTGCCAAAACCTAAGCAATAAGTAGCAATAAAACAGAACTTTACAATTATTTCGCAAACCAGGGGTATTTTCGTCTAACATGTTGAATGCATATAAAAAGATGGCTTACCGGATGTCGTTGAACATTTCAGTTCCCTATTCTTGTTGTTTAAAATCTGATCATAATGTGGATGATTGAGATCTTGTTTCTTGGACTCCCATATGCAAACTTTCACTCTTATGCAGACAATCGTAAGAACAATTTCTGAGCTAAATTAACTCATAACTCAACCCTGAAGAATGACAACTTGGTCATCTCTAATATTGCCTGTTCTGAAGTTGATCCAGGCGGAGTTATTTTATTCCAACCTCCACCCTTGTATTTAATATTCTCACCCCAATATAGCCGGTTCTAAAGTATATACGAAAGACAGTTTTCAGCAGGTTAACGCAACCCCTCCCGTTGTACAATTCATTTTTCCGGCTTTTTAGGGGTGTCAATTAGGCAAAGACGCTTAGCTTATTCAAATTTAATGCTGTATATCATTGTTAGCTTAAAATTCACACGTTTAATATTTATTGTACGTCGTGGAAGATTTCGTGCCTTCTTGTCTTGTTGCTTTGCAAATACAGTGTGGACGTTAATTGAGAAGAATATATAACGTGATTGTAGATGTGCTTACTATGTAATTATCTGCGAGCGCAAATAATTAAATATTCGGACACCTTTACATTTTGTACAAATGGATCCTACTGCCTTCTCAAAATGTATGGCAAAGATCTATAATGGTAGATAAGTATAATAAACATCTATGTTCAATAGCGGCACCTCTGTTTTCAAATGTATTATTAAAACAAACAGAATTATTAAAATATATCTCGAAATACGATGACAACTAAATGTTCGAACAGGTCAAGAAACATATCATTAGAGAGAAGCAGAGACTAGCAGGCTTTGCAGAAAGATGAGAGCGCCTACCTGTGTCACAATACTGAATGTCAACATCGTTGGAAATTGTAAGATGTGTAGCCACTAATCAGAAAGTGAGTAAAATTATTATTCAACAGTTTTGCAAAGGAAAGTCAACGCGAGAAATATATCTACAGTTTCGGACATTGTAAAAAAGTATAGGGAAACTGCAAGTACTGATGTCCGCAGTAGAAGTCCAGCTCGACCGAGGATTGTAACTGAACGGTATCGAAAAGGTTTGGTCAAAATATGCAAATCGGGTAGGCCAAAACCTTTGAGGCAAATTACCACTCAGTGGAACACAAAGTGTGGGATGCAGCTTTCACGAGAATGCTGTCTAAAATATATTCGTAAGTCTGGACTCAAATTTTATAAGGAATGCATTATGATATTATTATTCCAAAGCAATGAAAAAACGTTTTTTCCTTAATTAGGCTAATGAAACTCGTACGACTTTCTGGTCCACCCTGTATATGCTGTAAATAGGTTATTTACATGTGTAAAATTTCACTGACTACGTTCCATATTTTCACACTATACTGTATATTGCAGCTACCTTCTTATATTTTTGCCTGCGAATCGAACGTAAAGCAAAGATCGAAGGGGAGGACTTATTATGGTCCTTTTGTCCTTACAAATTGCTGGGGGTGAATCTATTCCTGAAAATTGATTAGCTACTGAAGATGAAGGGTACTTTTCAGGAATGAAGAGCAACCAGTATTTTTCCTCTAATCAGAATAGGGTGATGAAAAATCTGGACTTTTATTGTATTTTTAGCAATATTGTAAAACGAATTCTCCAGTTATTTTGATCGACCAACTTCAGTGTTAGTGCATACATTGACTATCAAAATAAGAACGCAAAAGTGCTATCTGATACCAGAACCGACCACTGCGACAGTGATAGAACGGTTTTTATTTTTTTACTCAATAATGGCGCATCAAAAAAAACAATTAAGGAGAGATGATTTGTTTTAAATTGAACGGGGAATTCAAAAATAATTTTTATTTGGCAAAAAACTATTGGCGTACCATTTTTTTCTTACACAATATGGAAGTCAATACCCGCACGCACGCCACTGTTAAAGCTAAACGTTATTTTTGCATTGAAAAATATGCAACTTTATTAACTTCCACTACGTACTAAATATCAGTGAAATATCTGAAGCGGTTCTGAAAATATTAATTAATTTCCATTTTTTTCCTAAAACTTCGACACCCCGGGTTTTTGTAAGGAAACATTTTTGAACCATAATTTATAAAGCAAACTAACATTAATTTTTCAACACCCTGTACAGGCTTCAGTTTACTACTTAGACAATTATAAAGCCTAAAAAATTAAAACTTAAAAAAGCATTGCCGCATGTGTGATACCTCGAAAGCTAGAGTCAGTTGAGATATTTGGACCACGGATTAAGATTCAGAAAAACCTTCTGGAAAGTATACTCTGGCTTTTGGGTAAAAATCTTGTTGGTCGTTTCGCCAGCTATGGTACACGTAAGTACATATTAACTGTTGGTATGTTTAGTGTTAACTTACTCTTTGAAATAGCTGCAAAACGTGGTACTGTAAGTTCATGTAACATGTGAAATACTCATTAATTGAATAATGACAGAATAAAGAGGGACATCAGTTAACACTTTGTAGAATTTTAACGATAAGTTGTTTTGTGAAAAAATGTCGAACCAAAAAGATCACAGCAGCACTCGCTCTCTTTTGTCACATTTTACGCCACCAGGAAATATCTAGTTAGTAGTAACACCAGTTTACTCCACATTTCTTGTCAATCGTAAAACGGAAAATTTATTATCTCTTAGATGTAGTGGAATAGTAACGGCTATAAGTGTAGCAAAATAAACGTAATGGGTCAAATATTGGTAAGAAGAGCAATTTGTCTCGCTCAAGTTGAGGACCACCGTGTATAGGAGATCGCGTAACAGCTTTCGGGAATGGCAACAATGTAAGCAAGCAACCATAAGCTCAGTTTTATTTGAATACGCTAAATAGTATAGTCGACACATACAGTCTACAAGTTAGTAATGAGCGACCGATACCGATATGTAAAGGGTGGACTATCCGTTTGTTTTTTTAAGCTGGTATTATTTTGACAGGTGGTAACACTTCCATGCTCAACATATTGACAGATATATTGTGTTAAACTTCCGCTGTGAGCACTGGATCGTTTTAATCTTGAACAAAGGTGGGAAGTATTGAAAAACTATTTTCAAAGTGAGTGCTGTGTTGCAGAAACTTTGCGAAAATTGAGAAGACTATTTGGTCGGGATGAAGCTCCGTCCGCGACTGGTATACGACCCGTACGTACAGCCGAAAACTTTGCTGCTGTTGCCCAAAGTGTGCGTGAAAATGCAAGAATGTCAACTTGTCACAGATCACAACAAGTGAGCATCAGTCGCACTTCTGTGCGGAGAATATTGCATCACGACCTGGGATTATTTCCTTACAAGATGCAACTTGTGCAAGAGTTGAAACAAAGTGACCATCCGCTTCGATATCGCTTCTCTGTGTGGGCTCTAAATCAATTGGAAACGGACGTCAATTTTGGGCGCCAAATCACCTTTTCGGACGAAGCCCATTTCCATCCCGTTAACAAGCATAAATGTAGGATTTGGGGTTTTTGGTGTGGTGAGATTATTATTGGTCCCTACTTTTTTCAAGATGAAGATGGTAACAGGGTGACGGTAAACCGGGAACGCTATAGAGACATGTTGAGGAGTTTTTGTGGCCACTATTAGGCGACATGCACTTACACAATCTCTGGTTCCAGCAGGATGGCGCAACATGCCACACCAGCCGTGAAACAATTGATCTTTTACACACTAAGTTCGGTCATCGCGTTATCATCCGGTTTGGTGACGTTTATTGGTCAGCTGCAGCTGTGATTTGACGTCCATGGATTACTTCCTATGGGGTACTGTTAATGAACGCTGTTACACTAACGATCCTCCAACAATTGATGTTCTTGAACTGAGGCATCTAAACATAACAATAACATCATTAACATATCTGCGAAACGTAATTTTTTTGTACAGGTACCGTTGTGTATTGTAGGATATCGTTTTATGAAACAGAACAGTTGAATGCAGTTCTCGTCTCGCTTGCCTGTTCAGCCATCTTGCATCAGGAAGCTCATCTGAGATAGGCTCATATTTCGGCAGTTCAAAAATAAATCTAAGACAGGACCTTTGCAGTTTTTGTGTACGGTCACTGTCGCTACATCACAATAATTAAGATAAAACATGTGTATCACACAGTAAGATTTGAAGGTTGGTGTTATGAGTGTAAAGGTCAATCTTAGGTCATTGTCCAAAGTTCCTGGCATGATTTGCGCGTGGAATAATTTTATAATTTCAAAAATGTTCTCAATATTATCTTTGTACTTACCAAACAATGAGTCACTGCATTTTGTCGGACTAAATGAAAACTGGTGCAAAATGCTCTCTTTGGCTATATTACTGAGATATTCATTAAGTACATTAACAGCAGCGTGCAATTGTGTATGTGGAAAAGATGTCCTTATCTGCGTATCATCAGCAGATAAGTGAAGTTTCAAATATATCGTCGATCTCCACACGTACAGCCGTAAATGTGAAAAGAATCTAAAATCGAGTTACCTCGTAATTTCACATATCTTTTTGTAGTCTCTCACCTCACGAAGTGACGTAACTGTATATCAGTTCACTGCTTGGAAATATTTTTTATAAAAAATTGCCCTATATGCTCATTCCAATGAATTATAGTGACTTTCTCGATTCCAAAACATTCTCCGAACTACAAATATTAGCAGTGAAAGCAAGTGAACTAGATAATAAAATAAATAGTAGTTGAAAAAAAAAACAAAAAACACGCTTGTGTAGCTCACCGAACTAAAAAGTAGAAAATAAAATTTAAGTTATTAACAGAACAATTCAATCCAGGGTAAAAAGCGTGGGGTGCTTGATATATTAAATGTTACAATCATTCTATTGGCAACTATCTATGAAAATGTAGTAAAATGCACACATTTTGTTAATAACTTAAATTTCATTATAATTTTATTTTGGGGTCATTAATTATGATTGATTGTTCGACCATCTACTACTGTGATACAAAGTCTTTGTAATTGAAAATGATTTTCTATATTTTAGTTTGGTTAGCTATTAAAGCGTGTTTTTTAGTTTTTTAAAACTATTATTTATTTTTTAATTTTTTAGTTCGATTTATCAATTAGCATTTTGTGGACATGTGGTATTGAAATGTCTGATGAATCATTTCGTAATCTAATAATTCTATTTAAAGCTTCACTGTTGCATGGGGTTTTTCCTGTTAACTGCAATCCGAATACCGTATAAAGATCTCACACGACTAAGTGCTACATAAGTTTGTCGAGCAGCAAACAGTCGCGAGGCTAGAGACATGACAGCATGATCCACTGTACAACCTTGCATCTTGTGGACGGTGGAAGCCCAGCTCAGGATTAATTGCAACATTCGCCATGAACATGGTGAGATTGCACTATCTTGAAAAAGCATCGGCCTTCGTTGTGCTGTGTCGAGTGCCCAAATCAGCAAAGAGTAAGTTCGAAACTGCACGCATGCGCAGATCGCGTGCTAGCTCTATCTCTCTTACTCACCTACAGAGGATCTGTAAAAGAACTTACCGATCCTGGCGGTCGTAATAAGGATAATGGAAAACTGTTATTAAATTGCATTGTTATCGGTCCTTGATACGTGTGCGAAGTTTCCAATTAATCAAACTTCAGGAAATTGGTGAAAATCAGTGATGCGCGCATTGTATACACCATTGTATACGCGTATACAATGGTGAACATATACGTCTCGATATTCAAGTATACAATATATAATGTATACAATAGCCAATCATAGTTCAACTACTTGCATATACTGCTGGCTAACAGTGATGAAAGCCACATAACACAACTTTAACATGTTACAACGCCTTGTTTCATACGCCCAAATACACATTTCTGTCGAATCTGTTTGGTATCAATTCCAAATCGATCCTAATGGTCCTCCGATTTTAGGTGGAACTGAAAGTTCAGGATAGATACAAATTCTGCAACATTGCATTATTGGTTTGACTGTGGAAGCAGTTTATTAATATTGAAAAAATATATAATATTTATTTACATACATATACAAAGGTACAGTTTTAAATAAATTAAGAACAACAAATGAACCCTAGTTCATCGATTTCTTTGTTCTTGGAGCGTCCAACCATATTTTTTTTAAGTTGTCGGTTCATAGTTTACCAATTTTCTAACTTTTGCGAATAAACCTAACCTCACTTATGCTATTCGATACATTGTCTTCATCTTTGTATGCATTGTATTCATTGTATTCTTTGTATACACATTGTATACATTGAGACGTAGACAATCAATGTATACGCGTAAACGCCCATCAATGGTGAAAATTATGCTCAAAGGTTCCATTACATACATACAGGCCAAGCTGATAAAAGCGTGTTAAAAAGTACGGGGCCCAAGACTGAGCCTTGTGAAACTCCACAAAGGACAGGCCTTAATTCAGACACTCCTTATGAAGTTTCATCAAGTTGATAACGTGCGCCCGTGTATTTGCATTTACACAAACTGGTCGCACATGATGCGCAAAATGCGTCTGGCATATGTGACGGCAACTTGTTGTATTGGAAACGTACCTTTAACGACGAAACTATAAGTAATGCTATCGGTCGGTACCGCTACAGCCGCCTGTGACTCTGTGTTAAATTCTATTTCAGATTTGTTTAATGTCACAGACGTCTCCAGTCTCAGCAAATGTCGCACTTGTGACCAAGTCAACAGTCACGCCGTGAGATGCGAGACGGGTCAAACGCACACGGCGCACAGCGTGCCGCAGAGATGTTTTTACTTTTAACTTAATGGATTGCCACCCACCTACTAGTTTACTTTTAGACTACGTAACTGCAATATTGCCGATAATTCCGAGGAAAACTCCATTCACTGTAAACAAGAATATACCTTACACTTACAATACAGATTTATGAGACGGATATTTTGAATACCGTGTTACTGAATATGAGTAGGCGGACAAAACACTACATGACGATTGTGTTTAACCGAGCAATTACCGATTACTAATTGAATATTATGTTGCGACTCAACATAAATCATATGCAACCATGTAGATCCTTTTACCAGCTGTTTTAAATTCCACTCTTACCATTAGGATCTCGGAAACTGTAAGGATACGAAGTCGCTTGAATGGGGCCAAGTCGCGTATTTAGGTACCTAACAAAATGCCGATAATCACTATAATTATCATTAATATGCAGAGATAAATCAAGCAGATGTTGAAAATTTTATTTTGTAGACAAAATCTGGGTGTTCTCTGTACATTGCTTACAACTGGATTAATTTCTCTTCTTCTCAGACCACGTTTGCTCGTCGCTACGATCACTGTAAGCGTCCATCTATGGAGGAATCACTCAATTACACGCATTGTTGGTTGCAGAAAGCAAGTATAGTATACGATTGTAAATCAAATATGAAACGGACTTTTCTGTTTAACGCGCCATAGGTGAAGAGTGAAGCGACGTGTTGGTATATGTTGGGTGGAGATGTCAGGAAGAGGGGAGTCAGCCCTCAAAATGCTAACGTGGTCGAAATCCGTTTGTGTTTTATCAGTAAAACATAGCCATATTTTGCCTCGTTTTCTAAAAAAGATCCCCGTGAATCCGGTTTGTGACCACCTTACCATGAGTCCTCGTATACATTTTAGGAAATCAAATTCTAGCACCAATCTCGCCGGCGACGAACTCCTCATGATGACAGCATACACTGTCAAAAGTTTGAGTGGTAAGTCAAAAGGGTACTCTTAGCATAATTTGTCGATTTCTCCAAAGACGAGTCTTCCATTTATATAAATATAATTACCATTAATATGGAGAGATAAATCAAGCAGATGTTGAAAATGTTATTTTGTAGACAAAATCTGGGTGTTGTCTGTACATAGCTCACTACTCGATTAACTTCTCTTCTTCTCAGACCACGTTTGCTCGTCGCTATGACCGCTGTGAGCGTCCATCTATGGAGGAATCACTCAACTACAAGCATTGTTGGTTGCAGAAAGCCAGTATAGTATACGAGGGTAAATCAAATATGAAACGGACTTTTCTGTTTAACGCGCCATAGGTGAAGAGTGATGCGACGTGTTGGGATATGTTCGGTGGGGATGTCAGGAAGAGGGAAGTCAGCCCTCAAAATGCTAACGTGATCGAAATCCGTTTGTGTTTTATCAGTAAAACATAGCCATATTTTGCCTCGTTTTCTAAAAAAGATCCCCGTGAATCCGGTTTGTGATCACACTACCATGTGTCCTCGTATACATTTTAGGAAATCAAATTCTAGCACCAATCTCGCCGGCGGCGGACTTCTCATGATGACAGCCTAGACTGGCGGAAGTTTGAGCATAATTTGTCGATTTCCTCAAAGGCGAGTCTTCCATTTATATAAATATATGTATATACCTACGGGGCAGTAAAATCACTCTAGCTAATATTTTTCAGCCGAATGAATTTAAGGCGCATCGAGGACATTCAAAATTTCTGATTTCGGGACGCTCTGCATATTAAAAAAAGTGCCTATGCGCTTTGCTATGATCATAACATTGATTTGAGCTTCAATTTCAGTCTGTGAAAATCAAATTTTAGCTTAAAGAATAGTTTAAAGGTCAATGAAAAATAAATTAATCTTGAAATACTCTTCAGGGTCTTGTAAGTGGAAGTTTTAGTTTCAATTTAGATACTTGGCAACCTTAAAAATAAAGATTTGTAACCGAGTGTTTTGATTATTGAAAATATATACCATTATTGGGTCTGTCAGACATTAAATGGCTTATAATGTCGTTTCGATATGATCGATACATGCTATCAGCGTACCGTATCGATACAGCTTTGTGTATTGATTGAAACGTATTGAACATTAAAATATTACAGAATTAGCTTTCTGTGCTGTTTGACCTTTAGTGGGAACATGAACAAAACCTCTAACCTAATCTTACAAATTAAAAATGTATTCGAAGTAATTATAGAATCCACTATGCAAATACCGAACGTGCAAATCAAACAAATTGGAATATTATAATTTAATTAAACAAAAATATTTAAAATGGGAAATTATATGTAAGTAGCTACCTAAAATTTCCTAAAAGCAATTTATTATCGTCTGAGTTATCCACATATACAGGGTGGCGCATCGAAAACGAAACAGACGCATTTATTGGCAGCTCCGTTTTTTTTTGGAAAAACGCTCAGACCGGTCGATTTTGTTTTCGAGGGGGACGCAAGTTTGGCAAAAAATCACGTTGACACGTTCAGCCCCCTGGGTGGGGGTGACACCAACCCTAAAATCTTAAATGGAAAGAGGGGTCGAGTGATACCTTATCTTAAAGATCTGTCAATTCCCTTTATAATGATATAAAAGTAATATACTTCAGTTCAGTAGTTTTGAAGATTTATTGATTTAAAGCTTAAAGTAGACTTTAATAGGCATATCAGATTAGTTTGTACTACTTTCAGAAGAAATTTGCCTAAAAGAATTTACTTAATAAGTAAATGATTTCCTTCACTACCCCCATGGTTTGTTTATCATTTTGTTGTTGAAAATAGCTATTGGTGCGTTTTTTTGTGGCAAAATAGTTATTTCTCAAAGAAAGATAAGGAAATATCTCGTACTTATTTTAAATAGGAATTTAGTACATAGTTTGCGATTGATTTGACCAAACGTAGTTGCTAGAATAACTTGTAACGCTTTATTACATAAATTAACCATGGTATATTCCACAGCAGAAAGAGTTGAAATTATCGAAATATTTTACGGAAATAATCAGTGCGCCAATAGAACAGCAGAATTTTTTTTATACTCCAACTACCACGAAGGCCTAAGGCCTAAACACCCATTGGGTACCGTGGGGCTATAGGGGGATACAGGGGAAAGGGGGAACGCCACACGGACTCTGGCGAGGGAACACGTGTGCATGCGACATGCACACATTCTGGCTCCACCTACGAGATCCGCCGGGTGGTACCTCCACGTTGGACAGTCAGAGACCGTCTACCACCTACGGACAATCACAACATCCATAGCCAAGGGAAAAATATCTCCTGGGACGGGACTCGAACCCGCACAGCGCACGGCGACTGATCAGGAGACCGAAGAGTCTACTACTGCGGCCACGAATTATAAACGATGAACATTTTCTATTCAACACTTGCTTTTCCGACAAATGTTCCTTTTTCTTAAATGGCGTAGTAAATCGTCATAACTGCCGATATTGGTCCGATTCTAATCCGACAATTTATCATGAGGTTCATACACAGCAGCCATAAAAATTAAATGTTTCGGCTGGTATTTTTGGTGATCATTTAGTTGGTCTTTTTTTCTTACCTGAAAATTTGACCGGTGAAATGTATTTGGAATTACTTTAAGATGCCATAGATCCTGCATTAACAGCCATAATTGAAAATCAGAATGATCGGTACATTGCGAATAGGTTGATGTTCCAACAGGATGGTGTCTCACCACATTACGCATTACGTGCCATTGAATGGCCCCCAAGATGGCCAGATTTGTCACCTTTGGATTTCTTTATGTGAGGTCATTTAAAAAGCAAAATATATGCTACTCAGCCACCATCATTAGAAGACCTGCGACTAAGAATTGTGAATGAGTGCCTTCAAATTACTACTCAAATATTGCAAAATGTGCGGCAACGTTTTGAGCAAAATCTTTATTATTGCTTGGAGAGTCATGGTGGCCATTTTCAACATTTACTTGCCTAACGGGTCAGTTCATTCTCCATTTTTAAATTACTTTGCTGCCAAATGTATTGATCTCCACTAATGATGATGTATTAGTTTATTTAAGCTTTAAATCAATAAATCTTCAAAACTACTGATCTGAAGTATATTAATTTTATATCACTATAAAGGGAATTGAAAGACCTTTAAAATAAGGTATCACTCGACCATCCTTTCCATTTAAGATTTTGGAGGTGGTGTCACCCCCGCTTAGGGGGCTGCAAGTACATCACTTATTAACTCAAGTTCTGCGTTCTGTTTTTCAAGTCTCGCGGATAAAGTAAAGGATTTTATTTTTAAATTGTTTTGACATTTGACAGTATCAAAACCTATATCAAATCAATCGATACGTTTAATGACATATCGATATTGTATCAATACACTTGTATCTAACTGCTTACCTCTTGACTAGGTAAGGGAAAATCATCAATAATTCAGATTAATCTCATATCATCTGTGCTTCACAGTTGATTATTGTGCGTAGTTTCCGTAAAACAATATAAAATTCTGTGCGTTATCGTTGTCTTTAATCTGAAGCTTACATGGAATTTCATGATTGGAACTCGGTCAAATTACACATCTCTCCTTATTACGTTCGACGATATCGTACGAAATTCAATTTAAACTTGGAAGTATTGTCCTTGCGGTCAAAGCGAATTACCTTCCATAGTGTACACGGCCTCACGGAGCACCGTATGCTAATTTTGCAGATAATTTCAGTTGAATCGCTTTTGCTCTTTGCTATACCGTTGACATTTCATTCCTTCTTGGACATTTCAGAGAATAGACTTTGCTGGAGTATGCACATACATTTATTTCATTATTTCAAACACCTTCTTACCATAAATCAAATGATTACACTCTATCATATATTGAGTGACAAAAAAAGGTTTATTAGAATTCAATTACATATCGATTTATCTTGCCATGAACAACAAGTGATAAAATGGTCAGGTTTTTCTGTTAAGATTCAGTAGTACTCTAGTCATCGGTAAGTGGTTTCAAGGGCATGGAAGAATGGTTGGCAAGAGTACGGTATATCGTCGATTACGACAGTTTGGCCCTTTTTCTTATCGCCCGGATTGGGTGCTACCTCTCACAGCTGATCATCGGGAGGGGGAGGGGGCGCTCTAGTAACAATTGAACGGCAAGGGACCCACAAAACTATTAGTGAATTTGCTGAATATTTTTCATCTCCGGTGATCCTTTGGGGGAACTCTTCCCCAGTTCCCCCGGAGGATTCGCAACTCCAGTAAATGTGGATTTTCTCAGCTAGACATTGATTTTTAATAAAAACCAACGGTACACTAGATTCCCTCGTCACTGCATATCTGGGGATGAGCAGCCCTTAAGAAATGTTTTCCAGTAACATTATTACGGTATTTGACACGCTGCATCTTTCTCATAAAAAACGGCAGCTCCCCCCCGCTTCTCCCCCAATAATAGCTTAATATTTTTCTTGTTTACATGGCATATTATGTACAGTGCGTGTTGTGAGGTACTAAAAGCGCCACGAGGGTTCTGGATATTACTTGCTGCCGAGACAGGAAAATATAAAGCTATCAACACAAAATGCGTTTTATTAAGATATGAGGATAATTGAATACATATTTATAAAAAAGTACCGGAATGAGATGGCGAATTATTGATGAGTAGCCTTACCTATTGATTAGTTGAGTCCTTTAATTATGATACAGTGTGGTCCATATTGAACGCGCCAAAGATCGCTTAACCCACTTGGAATTAAGTATGTTTGCTTTCCATCTCTGTAAGCAAACACACCCAGTTCAGCCTGTGTTTATTTTTTTACACAGACGCAGCCGCGAATGTCGATACCCCAGGGACAGAGGAGCGGTCATATCTACCAGTTCTGGATGTACGAAGTTCGACACGGTTAGGATGGGAAGCCAAAGTCAGGCGTATCTGCCTGGCAGGCACATCGCGCGGCGGCATCATAGAAGAGAGCTCTGAGGAGCGAAGTCCATTGTCGTAGGGGTAGACGAGAGTTAGATCGCCAACGGCCCGCCGGTGCGAAAGGGTCCGATTGTCCGTTAGAAAAGAGACATCGATCAGTCAGACAGCCCTCCTCTGAACAGCATCGAGCATGGATAATGCCGTCGGGGCGGCAAACATGTGAGCAGCTCGAGGCTAGGTCTTATCTGGGCCTTGTACACAGTGAGGAGGTCTGGTTCTCCGATGTCTCAACTACCTTCTTCTCAAACCCTGACAGAACGAGTTCGAAAGATTTGCGAACCGGAGAACCTCCAGACAGAACTTGAACACCTGAAAACTGCGTTCGAAGCAAATGGCTACAGCAAGAGGGACATCGAAAGATCAATGGGCTCGAGATCAGCCCGGCCACGTGAAACCGATCAGCGTCCCTCCACCTCTCAAGCGTATCTTCCATTTGTGCCAAGAGTCGCGGACAGAATTGGCAGAGTCCTGAAGAGACATGTCATTAAAACAATCTTCAAGCCTACGAAGAAGATCCAACAAACCATCAGATCGGCAAAGGACAAGAAGGACCCAGTCTCAGCTGCAGGAGTCTACCGCATACCGTGTTCATGCGGCAAGGTATACATTGGAACCACGAAAAGATCAATGGGAACGAGACTAAAGCAGCACAACTGAGGAGTCTGTGGTAGCTGAACATGCACTAAGCAATGGGGACCACAGGATACACTTTGGGAGCTGCAGGTTGCTGTCATCAGTCAAAGGCTATCACAACAGACTGGTCAGGGAAGCTATGAAGATTCACTAACATCCAGATAACTTCAACAGGAAGGAAGAGACCCTCAGACTCAACCCTATCTGGCACCCGATCCTCAGAAACGCCCCAGCTGTGCCGATAGACATCCCGAAGTCAACCGAAGCGGAACAAGCCACGTCACCTACCCTCCGGTATAAATACAACCTGCGTAAGAGAAATCATCAGTTTACATCCAGCATCGGAAATGGAAGGACCTTTGAAGAAGCTTGCCACTCGTGCTAGCGAAACGTTAGGAAGAAATTCCAACCGATGACTGCCTTCAGACCCGAATCATTGGTAGGTGGCTATCTTCAGATTTAGCAGCTGCTTGCGCACATCGTCTAAACCCGTCAAAATAACGATAATGAGTCAATTATACCTTACTAAATCGTATATTTACAGCTCAAGTTGTACCGTAATATCAAAAGGCAGAGTGAGAATCGAAAGTTCCTGACTATATAGAATACGTCTTTTTGTTATGAAAAACGGAGCTATGGAAAAAACAAAGAAATACAAATAACTCAAACTTCATGAGATTTCAGAGGCTCCTCCTCTTGGTCATTTTCAGGAAAAAATTATAGAGGTTGAATATTAGGGGTTTGGTATAAATGTCGCATCTTTGGTATCTTTGAAAGACGTTTTTGATTAAAACATTTGTGATCTCTGTAGACACAATATCACACATAATTTGCTTAATATGTATATCTGTGACTCCAGCACTAGCTATCCAGAAACATACGATATCAGCTAGGCAGCAGCGGTGGCCGCAGTAGTAGACTCTTCGGTCTCCTGATCAGTCGCCGCGCGCTGTGCGGGTTCGAATCCCGTCCCAGGAGAAATTTTTCTCTTGACTATGGATGTTGTGATTGTCCGTAGGTGGTAGACGGTCTCTGACTGTCGAACGCGGAGGTACCACCCGGCGGATCTCGTAGGTGGAGCCAGAATGTGTGCATGTTGCATGCACACGTGTTTCCTCACCAGAGTCCGTGTGGCGTACCCCCTTTCCTCTGTATCCTCCTATAGCCCCACGGTACCCAATGGGTGTTTAGGTCTTAGGCCTTCGTGGTAGTTGGAGTATAAAAAAAATCCTTTACCTGCATAGGGTCCGATCCGGATCCAGCAACCATAATGGTACCCGATCCGTAGCGTTACCGAGGTCGTCGACGACGCGCGGCGATATAATGACACCATGACGTGCAAAATTTGTACAGATATCAGCAATGTCGAACCAATTATTTCACATAAAATTTATGTTAACAATTCAATTATATCCATTCATTACTATGGCTGGCAGATGGAAAAGATAAAGGTTCTACAAACACTATACATGGTGCATATCCAAATTCTATAACTGTTAGAATCAACAACACTGTTGTTCACTGATACTCTCTATTCTCTCAAGGTTCAGGGATGTCCATAATCGTGGAATAATAAAGATTCCAGAGTGTACACAAGTTGAATTGCATAATATACATGCATACATATTCAAAGTCCATTTGTCCAGAACTGAGTGGGAAGTACAGCGTCAATCTACTTGACGGCTTTTTAGCTGCTGCTACTTTACGTTTAGCTTGTTATTTCAAGCATAGTCGTCTCTGAAAAGGAAAGTCTCAACTTTCAAAACACCCTGTATACCAGGTGTAAACCGTCACCAAATCTCGGAAATTATAAGAGATACGAAGTCTCTTTAGTTGTGGATTTAGATAGCTAATAAAATGCCGCTTAGAAAGCTCCGAAATTTAAAGTACTTCTGGAGAAGAATTTTCTCAAAATCGTTTTAAGTTTTTCCTGACTTTATTTGTAGTAGGATTTCAAAAAGAATTGCACATTAACATTGCCAATTTTTCTCCTCTACAAGATGGCATAATTAAAATTTCAATGTGACGTATCGTCTCTTGCCCTCAAGCATCAACTTTATTTATTCTTATGGGCGTCCTTCACTTAGCATGCAAGCTTCCGCCCTCCTTCTCATGGAATTGTGCACTCGTTGAAATATCTCTGGAGTGTTCTTTATTCTATCACAAGCTGCAACTATTCTTTCTATTCATTCCTCTACAGTGTTAATAGGACTTGCGTACACTAGTGTCTTAAGATAGCCCTTCAAAAAGAAATCTAAACTTTTGAGGTCTGGGGACCTTGGTGGCCATTCTTGGGGCCCACTGCGGCCAATCCAATGATTCGGATAAACAGTTTGTAAATAATTACGAACCGCTACACTGAAATGCGCTGGTGCACCATCATGCATGTACCACATATTATTTCTTATTACTAACTAACACCATCAAGCAGCAAAGACAAATGTTGTTGAAGAAAACTGAGGTAAGTCTGTCCGTCAAGTCGTCCTGGCAAGAAGAATGGGCCAACAAGGTGGTTGCCAATAATTCCTGCCCATATGTTAACCGAAAATTGGTGTTGGAAATGGGTTTCGGTTACGGCTCTTCTGCCCACAAATGATTATTATGGAAATTCTGAATGGCACTTCGAGAAAAATTAGCTTCGTCCGTGAATAGAATCATTGATTCAAATTGCGGATTTTGTGTAATTTTTTGAAGATACCACTGACGAAAGGTCACACGCCTTGGAAAATCAATGGGAAGTAATGCCTGTACTCTTAAAATATGGTAAGGATATAACAAAAAATCCACTAAAATTCTTCAAACAATTTGGTGGCAAATATTTAAGTGTCTAGCGATCTTCCTCGTACTCCTTTCAGGATATTGTTCGACTACGTGCAGCACTGCTTCC
Organism: Acanthoscelides obtectus; assembly: GCA_963669975.1. NCBI lineage: Eukaryota > Metazoa > Arthropoda > Insecta > Coleoptera > Chrysomelidae > Acanthoscelides > Acanthoscelides obtectus. The sequence continues at coordinate 18,105,972 of CAVLJG010000002.1, forward strand.
TCAAGTTCAGGTGTCCTCACACTTAGAGGTCTACCTTCAGATATTCCTTTTCGGACAGAACCAGTTTCAACAAGACGACGATGAACATTAGAAAATGTTCGACTATCTGGCAAAGCACGATCGGGATATCTCTGGTGATAAATCCGTCTGGCTTGCTCACCATTACCGTCGGCAAGGCCACATACGTAATGCATTTCCACCATTTCTGCATTTGAATAATTCACCATTATTAACAAGATTGTAAAAACTAAATAATGAAAAAAATGTCACGGCGAACAGATTTGAATAACAGAGATTTGTCAGATGTCAAAAGCCAGTGACATATTCCAGAGCAACTAGATATTTATTGCTAAATTGCATTCATCAATTATTAAATTAATTTTCTCGGACAATAGAACGGTTTTTATTTTTTTACTCAAAAATGGCGCATCAGAAAACAATTCAAGAGAGATCATATATTTTAAATTGAACGGGGAATTTAAAAATAATTTTTATTTGGCAAAAAACCATTGGCGTACCAGTTTTTTCTAAAACAAGGTCGAAGTTAATACTCGTACGCACGCCACTGTTAAAGCTAAAAATTATTTTTGCATTGAAAAATATGCAACTTTATTAACTTTCACTACGTACTAAATATCAGTGAAATATCTGAAGCGGTTCTAAAAATATTAATTAATTTCCATTTTTTTCCTAAAACTTAACACCCCGAGTTTTTGTAAGGAAACATTTTTGGACCATCGTTTATAAAGCAAACTAACATTAATTTTTCATGTAACGTAGATTCACATCCTTCAATATTCTCATATCATTAAGGAACATACTGTATAGGTATACGCCCTTGATAAAACGATCAAGGACCTCAAAATAATCCTGTACCTAATCATTAACATCTCGTAGAAATAACCTCGAATGACGGTATACCAAAGAAACGAACTTGGTTGTCAAGGAGAGATGCGTGGATGTAAGTTGACTTGCGGCCGTTTCTAATAATTTCCACTGTCCCAAACTTGACTGCCATAATGATATTCGGAACAAGGCGGGGTTCTGAAAATTACAAAAATTACGACCAGTGGGTCAAGTAGTGTAGTTTAAACGATCCGTAAACGATCAGTTACATATGAAAAGCCGACTATAAATATTAAGCAAACATCTCTCACGACAGAAGTCTCTGGTAGGCGCCAGTCCGCCAGTCGGTGTTTATAGTTATATTTTACAGGTTTGACACATACACTCGCCGACAGTGTGTGTGCGAGTTATGTTCTTTTCTTTTCTTTTGCTTTCCGACCGAAATGTCCTGCACTTCGGTATGAATCATCGTAATTGCATTGGCCGTTAATTATTTCGTTAAAGATCGGTACCTTTCTACCAAGTGCCCAATGGGTACTCACACATTGGTTTGTTCTTTTATTATGGTGCCCTATCCTCCGAGAACGTCGGCGATTACTTTTTCCCATCTTATCTCCATCACTTTAGTTTATAGTCTAATCATATTAGAAACTTTCCCCGAAATAATTCTAAAGTCTGGTTTTGTTGATGCAAGTTGTGCAAGGGGGTATTTAAAACAATAAATAATGAGAAAACGTGTTTTTTTTGGGTTTCAATTCAAGTGTTGGAAGACACGAGAAAAGTCTTCAAATAAGATTTTTAGGTATATGAGACCTAAAGAATGACACAAAGTACTTTGCAACCATTCTGGAATCTCCTTTTTCGATTCTTGTTTATAGAATTGTGAATATTTTTCTGTTTTATCCCTGAACTCATGAACTCATTTTAATTAAATATTTATTTTGAAAACAGACAGGTTTCGGTTTCTTTACTGCTTGTCCGGTGATGAGGTAATGACGGGAAGCTACCAGTATGTACCTCTTGTGTGCACAAAAATCAATTCAAGGCAAGCGGAGTAAGGGATGAGGATGTGCGTTCGTAATCATAGGCAACCCAAATCTACGCATCTCATGTGCCCGACTGCTTGAGTGTGAATGCATTATGTATGATTGATATGGGGCATAAAACTATGAAGACTACATAAAATTAACTATTAGCTTTATTTTTGGTTTCAGCTCTTTTTCGGCAAGTATAGAAATATTTAAATTATTTTGAAAAATCATGGAGAATGATGGTAACGGTAAATATTCTCTTTTCGGTAAAAATACCGAAAAATCCGGTTCAAGTCCATGCATAGACAATCTGAAATTTACAATATGAATGTATGTCCTAAATTCTATGCATATCCGTTCATATTCGTCAATATTTCAATTGAAGCTTTTATTTGTCATAAGATTTTAGCAAAATGTAAGATAGTAAAGGCAGCACCGCACCCTGCAGCCCAGTTGACAAGAACGACAAGCTGTCAAGATGAGGGATGTTCAGATCCACGAAAAGTATCGTTATGTATCGATTCTTATCGTCTTAGGAAGTATCGATAAGCTAAAATACTGGAATAAAATTATCTATATCCAGCGGAAGGAAATAAAAAAGAAAAGTAATCTGAAGTTAGTCACTCTTTCTGACACAGTCGAACATCCCTATTGTCAAAATGTATAAGCCGAGGTACCGACGGAGCTACTTTGCGGCGTCAGGGAAATAAATTTTCATTTGCATTTTTTCAAGTGTTGTGCAACGACTTTGGGAAAAATTCCACGAATAGTCTTATAAAGCACAGTAGAGTATATTTCAACAGTTGGCGGAGCTTACTCCACTGGAACCAAGGGTTGACGGATCCCATACATGTGTCACTCGTTGGGGAGTTTTGAAATGCAATATTAGCCAGCTGTTATTCAAATAATGTATAATATAAATATAAACTAGAATGTGTACTCAGTGAAACAAGAAAGTTATTGCAAATTCTATTTTTTTGCAGGTTTTAAGTTTGCCGGTAGCTTTACGACATACAGGGTGGCGCATCGAAAACGAAACAGACGCATTTACTGGCAGCTCAGTTTTTTTTGGAAAAACGCTTAGACCCGTCGTTTTTGTTTTTTCGTTAACACGTGCAGCCCCCTGGGCGGGGGTGACACCAACCCTAAAATCTTAAATGGAAAGGGGGGTCGAGTCATACCATATTTTAAAGGTCTTTTAATTCCCTTTATAATGATGTAAAATACCTGAGCTTCAGTTCAGTAGTTTTGAAGATTTATTCATTTAAAGCTTAAAGTAGACTTTAATAGGTACATCAGAGTAGTTTGTACTACTTTCAGAAGACATTTGACTAAAAGAATTTACTTAATAAGTAAATGCTTTTCTTCACTACGCCCATGGTTTGTTTATAATTTTGTTGTTAAAAATAGCTATTGGAGCGTTTTTTGTGACAAAAAAGTTATTTCTTGAAGAAAGATAAAGAAACTTCTCGTACTTATTTTAAATAGGAATTTAGTACATAGTTTGCGATTGATTTGACCAAACTTTGTTGCCAAAATAACTTGTAACGCTTTATTACATAAATTAACCATGGTATATTCCACAGCAGAAAGAGCTGAAATTTTCGAAATATTTTTCGGAAAGAATCAGTGTGCTAATAGAACAGCAGAAATATTTAATGAGCGACATGAGAACAGTAACGTGCATCGAAAATATGTTCTAGAACTTGTAGCTAAATTTCGGGAAACTGGGTCAGTCGCCAATAAAAAACGCAACATTGCAAATCCCATAAGGAACGAAGCAATAGAAGTGGGGGAATTTGACCGGTGAAATGTATTTGGAATTACTGGAAGACGCCATAGATCCTTCATTAACAGCCATAATTGAAAATCAGGATGATCGGCCGTACATTGCGAATAGGTTGATGTTCCAACAGGATGGTGCCCCACCACATTACGCATTACGTGTTCGACAATATTTAGGTCAGACTTTTCCAGATCGAGGGATTGCTAGAACAGGTGCCATTAAATGGCCCCCAAGATCGCCAGATTTATCACCTTTGGATTTCTTTATGTGGGGTCATTTAAAAAGCAAAATCTATGCTTCTCAGCCAACATCATTAGACCTGCGACAAAGAATTGTGAATGAGTGCCTTCAAATTACTCCTCAAAATATGGAAAAATGTGCGGCTTCGTTTTGACCAAAATCTTTATTATTGCATGGAAAGTCATGGTCGCCATTTTCAACATTTACTTGCCTAACGGGTCAGTTCATTCTTTATTTTTAAATTACTTTGCTGCCAAATGTATTGATCTCCACTAATGATGATGTATTAGTTTTATTTAAGCTTTAAATCAACAAACCTTCAAAACTACTGAACTGAAGTACATTATCATTATAAAGCGAATTGAAAGACCTTTAAAATAAGGTATCACTCGACCCCTCTTTCCGTTTAAGATGTCACCTCCGCTTAGGGGGCTGCACGTGCGTGATTTTTTGCCAAACTTGTGTCTCCCTCGAAAACAAAATCGGCGGGTCTGAGCGTTTTTAAAAAAAAATAGCTGTCAGTAAATGTGTCTGTTTCGTTTTCGATGCGCTACCCTGTATATTTGAGTATTTCTTAATCGCTGTAAATATAGTGTGGATCCTTGTTTAGTTCCTGAACAACCAAAAAATATTTGACTATGGATGTATGGATATCAAAAATCCTGAATGGTTTTGTGGGAATATCAATCGACGGTGCTATAATGGTACTGACGGCAAGTAAATGAATGAATGTTTGGAATCGAGCAATATCTATGAAATTTTTGGTAGAGCCTGTCATCAAGTAGGTGCTTAAAGGCTATCTGCAAGAGGTTTATAAGAAAATAACATTCGGTAGGTGACAGGAATCAGTAAAATCGCATATTAATTGAAGAAAATAATATAAACAAGAATAAACATTCGGCAATATTAAATAAAAACATGAATTTTATTCAAAAATCGATCACTTTTTAAAATTTTAATTATACGTAATTTCTTAATATTCAATAAGCTGGTGATGTTTCAATGACAAGCTGTCATCTCATACTATGACAGTAGTTTGTTTTCAACATTTCATAGCTATTGGTTGCTAAAATTTGTCGATTGGAACTTGAAGCTCATTCGCTGTATTTGACGGACTGTTACCCTAAAGGTGGAGAATAACGAACTGTTGATTTGACAATCCTGGTGAAATCTACCCTCACATTATCATTAGGAAATAAGCGTTTTTTGCTTTGAAAGCAATAACTAATGGGGGTCCGCTTTCTGACATTTCCCTCTAATAACATCTGACCAAGTCAACCTACTAGACTGAGCGCTGGTCAATCCTCACCCCCTGGTAAGGATATCCAGTCCGACTGGGATGGAATCTGCGTGACCTTCTGATCGAGGTCACAAAGTGGCTTCGCATGCCTTCGCATTTCGCACTATCTAAGAATCGATTTGCCATGTTCAATGATACACAGGGCGTGGTACGACTTGTTTCTAAATGTTAAGATTGTTGTAATAAGGAAAAGAGCTGCCAGTGATTGTGAAAAGCGTCGTGAATCACCTGCGGCTATTGCGGAATTAATTGTAACCGTTGAAGGTGTTAAAAATATATATGGATTTGAGAAAATTGAAATTATGAGCTCCACGTGTCTCAGATATTAATCACATTGCAATATTCATGAGCTTATTATGGTATCTGTTACAGGGTAGCAATACTACAAAACGTCAAAGTAATACGGATTATTCATATATGTATACGCAGCTTCTTGTATGTCAATCCTGACTTTTGTACAACCCACCATGAAACTCAAAAATCCTTTAATAAGAGTATATATTAGTCATACTTATTCAACCAGAAACAATGCTGATAGAAATCTAATAATACCCGAAAGTTTCTCAAACATAAACTTAAGATCAATTGACTATATTGGTTCGAAAATCTACAACATTTTGCCTAGAACACCGAGGATGATAAATAAATTAAAATTGTTTAGTTCAGAGTGTAGATCATTTGTTGTGGCAAACCTTTATAGGGTCATAGCTCTTTGCTAGCTAAATATGTAAATACTTTGATCATTCTTTTTATGTTTTTATGTTTTTTTAGGAATTTAAATTCTGAGTTGGTTGATTTTTGTTCTTGTTTAAGTGGCTACAAAGTAATTGGTATGAAATTATAATTATATAGAATGTCAAATAACCTGGATTAATTTTGTTTTATTTATTTTACTATTTTATTATTAAAATGTTACAATATACACTATTTAAGATTGGTGCATATGGATATTAAGTTATCTAGGTACCACATAAGAAAAACTATACATGTTTTATTTTAGTGTAATATATAAAACCACTGTATATATCGCCATTACTTTGTAATATATTGTATTGTAGTGTATTGTATAACACCCGACACAAAGACAACTTGTACCCAAAGCAATATAGACTTGCTAAAACGAGAAATGGCATACAATTTTACATTATATTACCTAAGGAACTAAGATCTCTAGAATACAACGAATTTAGTAAAGCTGTGAAAAATTTGCTATTGTCGACAGCTTTTTTCACGACTGACGGGTTTCTCAACCACAGCTTCCCCCAATAGTTTTAACAGTAATGATATTTTCTTCTACAATTTCTTTCTTTTTATTCGAACCATGTATATTATATTATTTATTGTGGTGTTATCCCTTGTGCCGTTTACTGATTGGACGTTGTTTTTCATAATTTTATCTCGTGTGCTCTTTATTGTGACCCTTTTAGCTAACATATATACGAGGGATGTCTTTTAAGTTTTGCATATAGAAACATAGTAGGCCGCGCGGGTCGAACGTCAGTACTGAATCTTAACCTTACTCTTTAGTAAACTTAAATTGCAAGTTTCACAACAATACGTGCAGTGTTCTCACTACAGTGAATTTTTAAGTGTCACCAAGCCATTAGAAAAATGGAACTCAACCGAGAACATTTTCGCGACATAATTTATTACAACTCAAATTTGTTGTTTAATAATAATAATAATAATAACTTTCAGAGACAATTATCGCAACAAGAATGCCTTGCTGAGTTACTGTCTGTTTTCGGAAACGAAGCGCCACATCAGTCGACAATTTGCCGTTGGTATGGAGAATTCAAACGTGGACGGGTGAGCCTTAGCGACGATCCCAGGGTGGGTGCAGCAAAAACGGCAGTCACCCAGGAAAACGTCGATCCTGTGCGCAAACTCATCATTGAAGATAGACATGTGACACATCTCGATATTGAGACGTCCTTGAATATCTCAAAGACCTCAATTCAAAAAATTTTACATGAAGAATTAGGAGTAAGAAAATTAGTTTCTCGTTGGATAGCCCACCTGTTGACTGAAGAGCAGAAAGCAGCCAGGGTTAATTGGTGTCAAAAAAACGGCTGACCGTTTCAATTCCGAAAACTCAAAAAATGCGTACAGCATTGTTAGTGGTGATGAATCGTGGATTTACTGTTATGAATCAGAAAATAAACGACAGTCGGCTGTTTGGGTGTTCCAAGGTGAAGACAAAAGTCATCCGTTCTCGAAGTGTTTCGAAAAAGGTGGTCGCGACATTTGTGTCAAAAGCGGGTCATATTGCAACAATTCCTCTTAATGAGCAAAGAACTGTTACTGCGGATCTGTATACCACCATTTGGTTGCCAAAAGTCATCACCGAGCTTCGAAAAATCAACCTCGAAAGAAGAATCATCCTCCACCAAGACAATGCAAGCTCACACACAGCCCAAAAAACAAGGCAGTATTTAACGGAAGAAAACGTGGAATTATTGGACCATTCTCCATATAGTCCCGATCTAACTCCTAACGATTTCTTTACTTTCCCGAAAATTAAAAATAGACTGCGTGGTCAAAGGTTCCAGTCACCGAAAGAAGCAGTTGATGCATTCAAAAATGCCGTTTTGGATCTGCCAGCAAACGAGTGGAATAAGTGCTCCGATAAATTGGTTCGAGCGCATGCAGATGTGTGTTAATCTTCGTTGAGAATACTTCGAAAAACAATAAAGTAATTTAAAACTACATACCGTGCTGTTTTATTTCCATATGCAAAACTTAAAAGACATCCCTCGTATGTGTGTATGTTCTGTAGTGTTTGTCTTTTATATGTATTGCTTGCCATTTTTTTATTCTTGCTAGTAAGCCTTAATTATCGTATTGTCTTGTGTGAGCAAGATTAGTGTACAAGCACCAATAAATCATTAGTATTATTATTATTATTATTAAGTTAAACGAAAAATGTTTTTCCAAATTATTCTCTCAAAGCAAAAGCAGTTAAATAATAGAATTATAACATAAAAAAACTAAATAAGTGAGCATCAAAATGGTTGTAAAGTGTAAAAGGCACTTTTTATATCATACACAGAATAAAAGCAGTATAGTTTGAAAGCCACTGCTTTTTTACTTTGATAAACTGGTTTATACGCTATTCGTAGTCCATTCTCGCCCCGACACAACCAAATTGCAGCGCGGCAAAGCGGAAGCTGCCTAAGCGTTGCAATAGCTATTGGTCTTTCGGTCGTAAAACTACGAACAAGTGCAGGATTCGACAGGACAGAACTCAGGATCAGGGCTTCCCTTCAGCAATGCTTCCTCTTCAGTGATGTCTCCTCTCCGAAAACGTGACAAGGAGGGACATTTGAATATTAAGGCAAAAGAAAGTGTCTTTAACGTTTATAAGAGCGAAATTTAGAACATCCTGAAATGAAAATTCATGATATTGAAAAACGTGTGGCGAACACAACAGGCTTATGTCCTAAGACAATTTTCAACATTGTTAAAGAATATAAATAAAAACAAACAAATGTCTCCACCACAAAAGAGGCTGCATTACATGAAGCTGTTGGATACAGTTGATAACTTTGGTCAGAATGCCATCAAACATTAAGTCCATCAAGTTTTTTAAAGGTAGGAACTTCCCACCATTGACAAAGTATTACAGGAGGTTAGTAGTGTTGAAGACTTACACCTACTCTCAAAAGTACCACATTCTATGGTTTAATTGAAGAACTTGATTTTGAGTATAGAAATAGTATCTTGATGGACAGCCAAGAGATTATTTTATGGAGAAGAAATTATTTAAAACCAGTAAAGAAATATCGCGACCAGGGTAGGAAGATTTATTACTTGGATTGAACCTGGATAAATTGCAGAACATACAAAACCTTGATTAAGTATGGGCTGACTCTACAATGAAATCAGCAAGAGAATCCTTCTTAGATGGTTTAACCAGTGGCCTAAAGAATTCGTCAGGTACGTGTACCTAACCAGTTCGTCATTTGTGTTGTAAAAAAGGTGTCAAGTAGAGTGAATCTATGAGCCCAGGCTGAAAACTTAGTTACAATAAGTTTAGCTATAACTGGTAGATTTGGAACCAACACCTGTTAGATACTCTGCTTGTATTATTATTAGTTTTCTTGAATACTATATCAACTAATTTTTTCAGGTGAAGGAGAATGATTTGTTATCTGTCACATTGGCAGTGAAGATGACTTTGTGCCCACTGCCCTATGGGCATTTGTGTCAAAGAAAACGATCGACTACCATGGAGAAATGGACAGGAGTTGATTTGAACGATGGTTTAAAGAAACGCTCCCAAGGCTTGACGACAATTGTACTTGATAATGCTGCATCTCACACTAGAAAACTAGAAAAAATTCTCACAATGTCCACAAGAAAGGCAGAAATTCAACGATCTTGCGTTTGGGCATGTTGTGCTTTGTCTGGGCGTAAATGGACTACGAATGGGGTATAGTGCTTTCATGCTCATGTAACTAATATGGAGTATTTGGCAAAGTGAAAAAATAAGTGGTCCTGTTAGATGACGTGATCAATGTTGTAATTGTAATCGTAAAAGACATACACTTGCGCCAAAATCTAAAAAAGCAGTTAGTGAACTTTACACTGCCTTTTACCTAAGCACAGCAGCCCCTTTGGGAGACTATAGGGCGGAAGTCTGCGCAGGGTACCACTATGATCGAAACCCAGGGTAGGGTGGTAAAAAAAGTTTTCACGTAAAAGTATTGACACTCCCTTGATTTGTTACACCTATCACTCCTGTTATGTGTGCAAAATTTCAGCTTCGTATCTCACATACAAGATGTTCATCGACATTATTACCCATCGGCCAATATTTGAATATCATTAAAGAATCCCTAAAATTGGAATGTTGGCGTTTTTCAGCTCAAAAAAGTGGGTCAATTCCGGTGCTATCTTTAACAAACGTTAGGCGAAGAAATACGACGCGTCGTTTAGACAAACCAAGCTATTATTTTATATAAATCGGATCTAAAGTAACCGAAAATGGACCGTTTCTATAGCAATAACGAACTTGTCGATTTCATGCTAGTTTAAAGTGAGTGTCTTTAATATGCCTATGATGCTTCGCGATTATATTCAGATCGTCTTCTTGGACGTTTCCACCCATGTTAAGTCCAGAGTCAACCTACTTGACGCCATTTTTTCGCTGCTATTTCATCGCACATTTGCTTTGTTATTTCAAACGTATCTGTTTCCGAACAGAACAGCTCCAATTTTCAAAAAACCCTGTAAACCAGATTTTCAGAAAAAAACGATGTTCTGTGTGGTCATCATACATAGGTAGGTATTTTTTCAATGTAGCCAATCAATACTTTTGACGAGTCGCCTGTGATCGACGTAATAGACCTCTACCTGGCAAAGTTTCTACAGCAAAATGGAATTCATGAGTGAAGTTAGCATTTACCTCCGTGAAATTATGTACGTAATTCTCATTGTTCTCCTGTATATTCTCGAAATTATACTTCCAAAACAATGTACAACTAAACTAAACTTAATTTAACGCATAATTTCTGGCAGAACTTTCGCAAAATATGATTAAAATATATTTGAAATATGCCTGGGTGAAATTCGTTAGCGACTTTATTGATTATGCTCAGCATTGCTGCTGACAACTCTTTCGCATGAAGTTTATGTTCAACGCTCCAAGGCTCCAAGGGAGTTTGCTTATATACTAAGAATTTCGACGGCATTTGCTCGACGCTGCCCTTTTTCATCTTGACAGTATGTATATTTAAACCAGATGAGCCCTTTCTAACTAAATTATTCATTGAATTAAATTTTCCATGCCAAGAGCTTCCGTATCAACAGGTACCCACAAGATGGAGTCCTACTGCTTGTACTTCTCAATTTTCTCTGACTCAACTACAAATGGACGATAGGTCTACAATGAGGAAGTTTCCTATTTTTATAATGCTTTTTTTAGATTGGCCTGTATGCATGTAACGGAATCTTTGAACATAATTTTCACCAATTTCCAGAAGTTTGATTAATTTGAAGGACCTGAGTTGGGCTTCGACCGTCCTCAAGATGCAAGGTTGCACAGTCGGTCATGCAGACATTTATCTAGGTTCGCGACTGTTTACTGCTGGACAAGCTTATGCAGCACTTAGGATGGATTTCACCAAGGTTGTCAAATTAACAGTCCGTTATTCTCCATCTGTAAGGTAACAGTCCGCCAAATACAGCGAATGAGCTTCAAGTTCCAATCAACAAATTTTTGCAACCAATAGCTATGAAATCAAAATATTGTCAAAGTATGAGATGACAGATTGTCCTTGAAACATCACCAGCTTATTGAATATTAAGAAATTATGTATAGTTCAGTCAAAATGTAAAGAAATGTTTAATTTTTCAATAAAATTCATGTTTTAATTACTATTGTTAATTTTTTATTCATGTTTATATTATTTTCTTCAATGATATGCGATTTTACTGATTTAACATCACCTTCCGTGTATTTTTTTCCTATAAACCTCTTGCAGATAGCCATTAAACACCTACTTGATGACAGACCCTACCAAAAATATTATAGATATTGCTCGTTTCCAAACATTCATTCATATACTTGCCGTTCATCAGAACCATTATGGCACCTTAGATTGATATTCCCACAAAACCATTCAGGTTTGTTGATACCCATACATCCATAAAGTTGAATATTTTCGAACTGAACAAACATCCACACTATATTCACAGCGATTGAGAAAGACCCAAATATATGTCGTAAAGCTACCAGTAAACCTAAAACCTGCAAAAAAATCTAGAAATTTGCAATATTTTTCTTTTTCACGACTACACATTCTAGATTATATAATTAGACTTTATTTGAATGACAGCTGATTATTACATTTCTAAACCCCCCAACGAGTGACACATGTGTGGGATCCGTCAACCCTTGGTCCCAGTGGAGTAAGCTCCGCAAACTGTTGAAATATACTCTACTATGCTTTATAAGACTATACTTGGAATTTTTCCCAAAATCGTTGCACAACACTTGAAAAAATGCAAATGAAAATTTAAAATTATTTCCATGATGCCGCAAAATAGCTCCCTCGGTATATCGGGTTACACATCTTGACATTAGGGATGTTCGATACGATCCTATATTTAGAAGTATCGATACATAAAGTTGAATATTTTTCGTTGTTCAGGAACTGAACAAACATCCACGCTATATTTACAGCGATTAAAAAATACCAATGTCTTAAAGCTACCAGCAAACCTAAAACCTGCAAAAAAAACTAGAAATTTACCATGTTTTTCTTTTTTCACGAGTACACATTCTAGGCTATATAATTAGACATTATTTGAATGATAGCTGATTATTGCATTCCAAAACTCCCCGAGTGACACATGTGTGGGATCCGTCAACCCTTGGTTCCAGTTACAAAGCATATACACTGAAGAAGGTTTAATTCCATGCTATTCAATGACAACACGGTGACATGTGTGGCTGTCAGCGGCCATTTTTTGGGGGTGCGACATGGTTGCCAGATTGTGCATTAATATTCCGTTTCACCCCCCTGGTCCCAGTGGAGTACGCTCCGCCAAATGTTGAAATATACTCTACTGTGCTTTATAAGACTATTCGTTGAATTTTTCCCAAACTCTTTTCACAACACTTGAAAAAATGCAAATGAAATCTTAAAATCATTTCCATGACGCCCCAAAATAGCTGCGTCGGGATGTTCGATACGATGCTATATTCAGAAGTATCGATACTTTTGCTTCCCATACCAGATATTTTGGATCGATATTTTTATATACGACACTTGGGTGTATCGATACATTTCACGAGTATCGCCATCTTTCGATCCGGACTGTGTCAGAAAGAGTAACCAACTTCAGATTACTTTTCTACTTTGTTTCCTTCCGCTGGATATCGATAATTTTGCAGGGAGCGGTGTTGCCTTCACTATCTTACATTTTGCTAAAATCTTATGACAAATAAAAGCTTCAAATGAAATAGTGACGAATATGAACGGATTTGCATAGAATGTAGAATATAAATTCACATTGCAAATTTCAGATTGTCTATGCATAGATTTGAACCGGATTTTTCGGTATTTTTACCGAAAAGAGAATATTTACCGATAACATCATTCTTCACGATTTTTCAAAATAATTTAAATATTTCTATACTTGCCGAAAAGGAGCTGAAACCAAAAATAAAGTTAAAAGTTAATTTTATGGAGTATTCATAGTTTTATGCCCCATATCAATCATACATATGCATACATACTCAGGCAGTCGGGCATATGAGAGGCGTAGATTTGGGTTGCCTATGCTTACGAACACATATCCTCATCCCTTACTCCGCTTCCCCCGAATTGATTTTTGTGCATACAAAAGGTACAGACTGGTAGATTACCGTCATTACCTCATCACCGGACAAGCAATAAGGAAACCGAAACCTGTCTGTTTTCAAAATAAATATTTAATCAAAATGAGAGGTGAGTTCAGGGGTAAAAGATATATATATATATATATATATATATATATATGGATATATATATATATATAAGCAAAAATCGAAAAAGGAGTTTCCAGAATGGTTTGCAAAGTACTTCGAAAGGGCGGCCAGTATGCACATTGTAGAAGTTGTAATAGAACTATGCCCTGAAAAAACATGTTGTGTGCGCGCCCAATACAATAACAGACGTTTTACGTGACTCGCAGGTCCTTGATCTACCACTGATCTTGGGACGGTATTTACCTTATACCCAACTCAACGACACCATTTACCGATTCCATTTTTTCCGGTTCGGCAACATTGCAGATCACTTTAAAAGCAATTCATATCCCAGTCGTGTTATAATAATAGAAATAATAAGAAAATATAGCAATGTTTGGAGATATATTTTCATAAACAGGTATTTTTGATTTTGACTTATAATATCTAGACGATGAATAATAGGTGGGTGCGGATACTTTTACAAATATCGACGTTTTAGGACCCAGAAATGCAGAATGTGCTGTTTGTTTACATTTGTTGTGGATTTCTAGATCATAAATTGACAAAAATTGTTTTTGATGTAACAAAAGATGATGAACCAATTGGAATACGTTTTATATCCTATTTTTGCAAAATAACATAAATCGGTACATACTTATGTACAACACCCTGTACTTGATATACAGACAAAGCTAGATTGCCATGCATGAACAGTCGTCAAAAAGAGTGAAAACATCCTACCAAATATAATAGCTAGAAAATCGACCTATTATTTGCCGCATTCCCATTGGTCCCACTTAAATAACTGACAGCTTCTGTCAAATTGAATTGCGATAAGGGAAAGTTAAATATTAATGTTGGTGAAATCCACTCTTAATATATCAAACACCCCACGCTTTTTACTCTGAATTGAGTTATTCTGTTAGTAACTTAAATTTTTTTATAATTTTATTTTGTGGGACCATCTACTATTGCAATATAAACTCTTTGTGATTAAAAATTATTTTCTACTTTTAAAATCGGTTAGCTATAAAAGCGTGATTTTTATTTTTTTTAAAACTATTATTTATTTGAAATACACTTAAAATGGTAGTCCAAGTAAAGTGAAACTGAAACATCTTTTTAATATCATAAAAATGACAAAGTTACGCTACCCAGAAGTTTGTTCGGACTGAGTGATGACGTGACATGACACCAGCTACAATAGCTATCTCAAAGTAATGAGCTCGCAGTTCATGCTTTGTGCCATCTACAAACGTCGCTCTGCTACGTATTTACAATTTGCGTTGAAAATGGGTAGAGTATGGGTCAGATTCATGCAGGCATATCAGCTCCAGTCATGTTTACTTGTGCCAAAATAGAAGAACTAGAAGGAAGTGGTGTGGTGCAGAGTAATGAAGAGGGATACGGACGATAAAATTTCTGCTTGCGAAAGAGTCATTGTACTGCTATAAATATCATTTTGATGTTAGTAGATAATTAGTTAACATGGTAAAAATTACTGAAATAAATATAATGGTCAATAAATAGCCTAATTGGCCCGCATTTAAGTGACTTCGTATCAATTACAGTTTTCCGAGATCTCAATTGAAACACACGGAATTCATGTATAATAACATTTAAACTATCATTTACAAAAACCTATTTCCACATAGACCTTACGACGATTTTAGGGCTCCTCGTCTTTGCGTATTTTGGCAATTTTATCAATCAATAACATAAATCATCTCACAAGGAATGTTTAATGCGCGATGTAGATTACAGGTAGAATCCGAGCAATTTCCACATGCTGATTTTGAAAAATACCTTGCCGGTCGCTCACAGTACGCAGGAGTATGTGTTGAAAGCAGAAAAATGCGACATATCGGAACAAGGTGCAAGAAAGTCCATTGCATTTAGCAATGTCGCATAATCAAGATAAATAGCAACTGGTTCAAGAGTAACAAATAGTCTGTCGCCAATGAGATAGGGCCTATTAACATCCTATGACAGATATTTAAGGAATTTTCTGTGTACTATGTAGATTATGCGACATTGCTAAATACGATACCATATGGAACCAACCGTATCCACGCCGTATGCTATATGCCTTTTGATCATTGCAATGTATAATAAATTATGTCTTCTAGTAAATGTTCTTCACTTGATATGTACGCCGGACATACAGAGAGGTCAACAAAAAAGTGGCAATATTTTAGGACGGAACACACCGAGTGTAACAAAAGTTGTTTTTTAAGCATGAATTTTGAAAAGTCAAGTTGACTTGGGGTCCTAACTTACTTTGACCTTGAGAATCAGTTTCAAGGAGACGAAGAATGTATTCGTAACGTAAAAGTTTCCATTGCCAGTACAAAAGAGGGGGGTTTCCAGTTAGGAACAGATGACCTTCAAATGGCATTGAGGATCAGGTTCAATATCGAACCAAAGGCCACCACCTTGTTAAACGTTACCAAAAGAAAAGTTTCTTTCATCAATAATCCTGCTATACTAGGAACTTTCGTTATTCTCACAGGTCTCACACATTTGGCTACCATTTGACTTTGAAAGATGGGCTTGAGACTCTAAAACACTTTCGCACGTAGAATTTTCGATTGCTAGTGTGTAAAGCAGGGCTTCCCATTTGAAAAATAAAAGATGACCTTGAGGGCGAGGCACAATGACAAATCCAAGGTTGCTTGCCCAAAGTTATAAGGACCTAATTTTTCAAGAATACATTACCTGGAAATTACGGAGCGCTTCCGGTAATTTTTAGACTTAAATAAACAGTAGGTAAGAAAAACTAACAAAACACGCTTTTATAGAAAATAATTTTCAACTACAAAGAGTATATATTACAGTAGTCGATGGTCCAACAATCAATCATAATTAATGACCTCAAAATAAAATTATAATAAAAGTTATTACAGAATATAGGAGTATGTGTTGAAAGCAGAAAAATGCGACATATCGGAACATTAAATGTTACAATCATTCTATTGGCAACTATCTATGAGAGGAGAGTTATGAAAATTTAGTAAAATGCACCCCACGCTAGCTATAAAATCGTGTTTTCTTAATTTTTTTGAACTATTTATTTTTAATTTTTTAGTTCGATTTATCAATTACTTTTTTGCGGACATGTGATATTAAAATGTCTTACGAATCATTTCGTAACCTAATCATTCCATTTAAAGCATCCATGTCGCATGGGGTTTTTCCTGTTAACTAAGAGCAATCTAGTTCTTCAATCGGCATAAAAGATCTTACACGACTAAGTGCTACATGAGCTTGTCCAGCAGCGAACAGTCGCGAGCCTAGATAAATGTCTGCATGACCGACTGTACAACCTTGCATCTTGTGGACGGTCGAAGCCCAACTCAGGATCAATGGCAACATTCGCAATGAAAAAGGTGAGAATGCATTACCTTGAAAAAGTATCTGCCTCCGTTGTGCTGTGCCGGATGCCCGAATCAACAAAGAGTAAGTCCGAGACTGCACGCATGCGCAGATCGTGCGCTAGCTCTATCTCTCTTACTCCCCTACAGAGGATCTATAAAAGAATGTATAAATCCTGGCGGCCCTAATAAGGAAAACGGAAAACTGTTATCGAATTATTGTCATCGGTCCTTGATACGTGTGCGAAGATTCAAATTAATCAAACTTCAGGAAATTGGTGAAAATCATGCTCAAAGATTCCGTTACATATAGTACATACCTGACAAGCTAATAAAAGCGTGTTAAAAAAGAAGCGTCTGGGGGCAGTTAGGCAATGAACATATCTACTATTACAAAAAACTAGGAACTTTGGGATTAGTTGTGAAAGAAACCGAGATTCGCGGGATTTTCGGAACTTTATACCTTTGCGGCCGAATGGTTTCATCGGATGACCAACAATTCATAGTCAATTCACTCGACTTCTGGTGGTAATGTGACATTACCTTACTATAAAGCATTTGGCAACATTAATCACTCACTTCATGTGTCTAAATGCAGTTATTATGGATTTTCTGAAAAACCTCATTCATTTATTCAAACCTACCTTGAAAATCGGTATCAAAAAGTTCTTCTAAATCAACAGTAGTCTAGCGAACAAAAAATTTGTTCTGGTATACCACAGGGATCAGTCTTAGGACCCCTATTATTTTCATTATATATCTCAGATTTAGAAACAGAGGTAAAATCATGCAGCATACATTTTTTTGCAGATGATACTCAAATATTATATTTATTTAGGAGTAATGACTTGGAAACAGCAAATAATAAAATTCTCAGAGTTTTATTTGCAAATAAGGCTATATTACATAAATCTGCGAGAAAGCAATTGTGTGAATATTTGTTGTTTTCAAAGATATCGCATTGCTTGGGGGTTTACATCCCTATTTAGATATTATAACAAGAAATCGTATTAAAAATATTATGAATACATGTTGCAGACTTTTAAATGGTCTCAGAAAGTATGATCATATATTGAATGCCATTAATGAACTCAAATGGATGAAAATTGATAAAATGTATAAGTACCAACTCCTAAATCTGACTCATAAGGTTCTTTATTCAAAAACACCGTCATATTTAGTAAACAAATTCATACGTAGAGGGAATATGCATGGTATTAATATTAGATATAGAGATACTTTTTCAATTCCTCGCCAGAGCACATCTCTATTTCAGAATACATATATTTACAATGCGATCAAATCATATAATTCTTTAGACCGCAGCTCAAAAGAAACCAATCCGTTACCCAAATTCAAGACAAAAGTGAAAGAAGTTCTACCTGATCAGCAGCGAAATCTGTTGTAACCCTTAAGTGTCTTCATATTTTCTTTATGCCTTTACTTAGATTATACTTTATTCTGTCGTTATTATATACATGTATTAATTTTCAACAAATTCTGTTTTTCTTATTTTTTCTTAAATCTCGTATTGTTAAGGGAGTTAGATGGTAGAATAGATATATCATCTAAATCTCGCCTCCTGTAAGAATAAAAGACGTTAATTATTATTATTATTATTACCACGATAATTATGGGTTGCCTACGATTTAAGCTAAGTGCCATCGGGTCAAGTCCATTCTAAGTCTTCATAGTGTAAATTGTTACAGTATGAAGGAATGAAGCAATCCTCATTTATCAGATTTCACTACAAAGAATAGAAAAAATAACAAAGCGTAGCAAAATCGAGTCTCTAATTATAAAGCAGATGTAAACATAATATAGTTTTATAATACGCTCAGAACCACAGAGGGGGGTCACAGCCTTTTTATTACCATTATTCAAAGATAAAATATATACTCCAATTTAAAGAGCTTGCCGACAACCAGTGGCGTGCTTTAATCTCTTTCACCCTATTGGCCGTATAAACGTGCACTGGTTCGACAGGCCAAAAAATAAGTCTAAAAGTTCATGAGATGAACACAACATTGTGGACAACTCAAGTTTTACCCACAATACTTCAGACGCTTGAGCATATTATGTGAAAGTCCAAAGATGGCAGTTTGGTAAAGGTCGCCAATTTGAGCAACAATGAGTATACTTGAGACTATTTGTAGACAAAAAGGTTCCCTCTACACTAAACGGGAAGTAACGTTCAGGCATGAGACAGTAAGATGGGTGCTCTTGTCGCTCGAAATCAACAAAGCTTCTGGCCCGGACTTGATTCCTGCAGTTAAACTAAAGAGACGTGCAGCGGAGCTTGCTGCAGTTCCTTCGCGCCTCTTCCAGATATTCCAGAAGACTGGAAATTTGATATTGTCCAGCCCATTCCAAAGAAAGAATCTAAGACCGACCTTTGCAAAGACAGCTCTACAGCTCTGCTTTCTGTTATATGTAAGATGATGGAGAGGCTCATAAATCGAGAGCTTCTCGAGTACCTCGAATGTCACGGTTTGATTAGGGACAGGCAGCATGGCCGGTCTTATGATGAGGCTCACGTCCTTGGCCTTGATACCACGAAAACGTTCGATCAGCTGATCCAGAGAAGCTATGAAGATGAGGCATGAACACGTCTCGTCAACATCGGCAGCTGCTTTGTAAAAGCTAGGCTATTTGTTCAGGACTGAGAAGTACTATATTCCAAATAAACACCTCGCTCTCTACAAGGTCCAGATAAGACCTAGCCCCGAGAACTGCTCACATGTTTTGTGGCTGTCCGACTGATCGATGACAGTCTCGGGATCCTTTCGCACCGGTGAGCCGTTAAGCAGTGCAAAGAAATTTACAAAAGTGAAGAATCCCTGTAATGTTAAAGAATGAGTTTTTTATTTATGTCATTTTTTTGACCGTAGCCCCGCCACAGCTAGATGGATTTTCAAAAACTCTATACCTTTTCTCTCATTGGCATAGTAGTAACCCTGTGCCAAACAGCATCTGAGTGGTACTTTCCAAGTTACAGAGTGTCTAAGGATTGGCGGACCGACAGACAGACCGACAATACTTCTCCGCGATTATAGCTCATGATTCTAAGATTTTTTAGTCTTATGATTTTATCAGGAAATTCAAGAAAAGAAATCTAAAAATTACCAAGTGTCAGTGGTTGGTCCCTTCACCTAGCATAATCCGGAAGAAACTAAGTTGAAATACATTATTGAAAATTCCTTGATACGCCACTGTGGGCACAAAGCGGCCATCAGTCTATAGGAGTCCAGCATGGGACCAGGGTCCATGAGGTCTTGGACAGTTATATTGAACAGAAAAAATAAATTATGCTAAATTATACATAATATTTATTTTTCTCTTCACTTCCTGATTTATTATGTGTCTTGTTCCATTCTGATGGGGTTTCACCGCTCGTGTTGTCTCATTTTTTATTAGGAGACCATCGATGTCGCGACGTTATCGATTTTGATTTATAGCTCTAACTCCCGAAGCGATGTAACGGTGAGCAATTTTAATTATACAGACGAAAATACTTTGAAAATGACTGTCATGTCGATAGCTCGAAACCTTACAATTACTGAAAAATGCTTTTTACTTCCCACGGTACAGGCAAGGCCGAATTATTAAAAACAAAACGTTTTACAGACAGGAGATAAAAATGAAGGGACTGGCTAAGCAGGATCTTTTCTATCCTAGTGAAAATCTGAGTCCATCCTTGATGATCCAATGAGATCTGAGGCAATACAAAAAGATACGAGGCAATTCAATTAGAGCATAAGAAATTTAAGAGAATCCGAGGATATTCAATTACATCATCTATTCCAGTACGATTTCCGGAAAATCCATGGAGATCTCACTGAGTCAAGATCCAGTGAAATCCAAGGAGATCTAAGGCAATTCAAGGTGACTCGAGGTGATCCAAGGAGATCTAAGACAAATGAAGGAGATCTGAGGATAATGAAGGAGATTTTACATCCTAGTGAAAGCGTACCTGAGGCAACCGAAGAAGATTCTCTGGAAGGGGATCCAAGGTAATCTAAGGAGATCCGAGGCAATTTAAGGAGATCTGAGGACATTAGTGGATATTTTCTACCCCACTGAACATCCGAGTCAATCCAAAAAAGTTTCATATCTCACTGAGAGGTAGATCGATGTAATCCAATGAGATATGAGGCAATGCAAAAGATACGAGTCAATTCAAGAATCCTATGGAATTTAACGAGATCCGAGGATATTCAGTTATACTATCTATTACAGTAACAGGACTTCAGGGGCAATCCCTGAAGGCCTCACTGAGAGGAGATCCAGTGCAATCCAAGGACATCTCAGGCAATTCAGAAGGAATCAAGGTGATCCAGGGATATCCGGGGCAACTGAATGAGATTCGAGGATATTCGAGGAGATTTCATATCCCAGTGAAAGCGTATCTAAAGCAACCCAAGCATATTCCCTGGAAGGAGATCCAAAGTAATCTAAGGGGTCCGAGGCAATTTAAGGAGATATGAGGACATTAATGGATATTTTATATCCCACTGAATATCCGAGTCAATCCAAGAAAATTTCATATCTCACTGAGAGGTAGATCGATGCAATCCAATGAGATCTAAAGCAATGCAAAAAGATACGAGGCAATTCAAGAAGATCCAATGCAATTTAAGGAAAACCAAGGATATTCAATTAGATTTTTTATTCCAGTAGAATCATTTCCAGAACAATCCATGAAGGTCTCACTGGAGGAGATCCAATGCAATCCAAGGAGATCTGAGGTAATTCAAGGGTACTCGAGGTAATCCAAGGAGATCCGAAGCAACTGAAGGAGATCCGAGGATATTCAAGGAGGGAGATCTAATGCAATCCAAGGCGATCTGAGGCAATTCAAGGGTACTCGAGAGGATCCAAGAAGATCCAAAGTAACTGAAACAGATCCAAGGATATTCAAGGAGATTTTATATTCCAGTGGAAGCGCATCTGAGGCAATCCAAGCAGATTCCTCGGAAGGGGATCTAAGGTAATCTAAGGAGATCCGAGGTAATCTGCGGACATTAATGGATATTTTCTATCCCACTGAATATCCGACTCAATCCAAAAAAATTTCCCATCTCGCTGAGAGGGCGTTCGATGGAATCCAACGAGATATGAGGCAATGCAAAAAGATACAAGTCAATTCAAGAAGATCATATGCAATTTGAGGAGATCCGAGGATATTCAATTAGATTATCTATTACAGTAGAAGGATTTCCGGGGCAATCCATGAAGATCTCACTAACAAGAGATTCAGTGCAATCCAAGGAGATCTGAGGCAATTCAAGGGGACTTGAGGTGATCCAAGGAGATCCTAGGCAAATCTGAGGATAATGCAGGAGATTTTGCATGCTAGTGGAAGCGTATCTGAGGCGACCCAAGAAGATTCCCTGGAAGCGGATCCAAGGTAATTTAAGGAGATCCGAGGTAATTCGCGGACATTAATGGACATTTTATATCCCACTGAATATCCAATTCAAGAAAATTTCCTCCACTGAGAGGGAGTTCGATGCAATCCAATGAGATCTGAGGAAATGCAAAAAGATACGAGTCAGGAGGATCTCCGAAAGGATTCAAAGAAATGTATGTGGTGTTTTTTCAATAGTCGCTCGGAAATTAAGCTACAGTACTAGGTAAGGTACTTGTATAGTGTAAAAAGCAGATTTAGCTATAGCTGGCTACCTAAAGAACCACTAAACATGAATACAATGTTGAAAATAGTACTGTCGGATTCCTTACTTCCTACATTGAATGGTCAGGCGTTAGGTGAGTGCAAATGAAATGTCTCATAACGCCTGTATTTTCAGCGCACGACATTAGACTTTGTAACTCGCATAATTTACACAGTATAGGTCAACAGCCACAATATGAGCCGAATACTTACATGTAACCGCGTTTTTCCTGTAAGAAGTGCAGCAGAGCATGCCTCATCACGTATGTATACCCGATGTCGATGCTGCTAATAATAATCTTGTATAAACTAATCTGGATATTTCACGCTCATATTTTCGCTAGCGTGAAAACTAGTCAACATGATTGACTTATTTTTGGGCATCTAAGAAATTATGTGCTAGGAGGAATATCCTCGGGAGTTCTGGGCAACTTTGCCGGTTCAGTTCCTCGGCATGGACATGGAGTGATGAGGTAGTCTTACATCAAGAATGAAACGATCACATCCTCACGAAATTTTATTGGCAAGTAATAATAAAAATATTAATAATGTGTTGGACGACCCCGCAGCTAAATACATCTAGGCATCGACTAAATGAGACGATCGATATCTGATTGCGGCACCTCATTCAGGCAACAGCGGTGGCCGCAGTAGTAGACTCTTCGGTCTCCTGATCAGTCGCCGTGTGCTGCGCGGGTTCGAATCCTGAAAGTTTTCTCTTGGCTATGGATATTGTGATTGTCCGTAGGTGGTAGACGGTCTCTGAGTGTCAAACGCGGAGGCACCACCCGGCGGATCTCGTAGGCGGGGCTAGAATGTGTGCATACCTTTTCTTCTACTGGGGTGATTTAAAACGACGCGTTTACAATACGCCAGTGGAAACTGTAGATGATCTTCGACAAAGAATTTTCCACCATAGCCAGGAAATGAAAAATAACATCCAAATGCTTTGAAGAGGGCAGCAAGGATTAGTTCGTCGAGCTCGAGAGTGTGTTAGGCAAGGTGGTGCTCGTTTTGAATAATTTTTGTAATTATTATTTTCATTTATTAGTTTTGTTGCCATCCTCATTTGTTATTGTTAAAAACCAACGCTACTCAGATATTATCCAAAGCAAAAAACAAATATCTGGAAAAATATTAGCTTTAGACACTTTTAACAAGTAAACCTTTTTTGTTGTGGAAATACGAGCAAATAAGAAATTTTGTTGTTGTATACAGTGTAGCACAAAAAAGTTATGATAAGTTATTTATCGAAATAGTGCTGTAAGTGGGGCCCTCCAGAAGTTTGACGATAAAAAATAACGGATTCTTGTTTTTCATACTAGAAAACCTCCCTATACTGAGTTTTATGACAAAATCTGAAATACTTCTTGACCAATAAGAAAAAATAGAAAATAGAATTGTAACTTTTGCAAACTATCAACTTTTAGACTAAGGTATGTTTAGGTCATTTCACATAATCTGGTCTGTAGTATCTCTAGTTTCGAGATTTTCCAACCTTTCGCATAGTGCAAAGTATAATGTCTTTTATAAGCTTACAGTTTCTAACCTAAAACTCTATTAGCACTATTTACAATTTGAGTAATGTAAGTCATAATACTGGAAAAATGTCACAAGCTGTTTCGTGCCGACTGATTACATTTCCTCCGATGTTATAAGGGTAAATTACTATTTGTTGCTTTCGACAGAATGTAACCACTTTGCATTTATCGTCATTCAGATGCAGTTTAGTCAATCGACACCAATATTTCAACTTACTTGACGTAGTACTCAGCATCAGAAGCTAATGGGACTAGGGGTCCGCTTTAGAGGAGCGGCCCAATTTAAGTCACATGCCTCTCAAATTTTCCTTGCAAAAGAATGAATACATTGACTAATTTTGTCTTCATGGTTACTCGGATCCACGTACCCGCCTTGCAAATCACATAAGTCCTTTTTTGGAGCGTTGTCGAATACTCCTCGGTTGTCAAGATCCCAACGTAATAACAAAGTGAACTCGTTCAATTTGCTATAATAATACCAAAAAAGTTGATTGCTTTTGACGCTATCTTCTCTGTAAAAAATGACCACAAATCAACACTGTATTTATATGTATAAATTCCTCATTTCAAATTATCCCATTGTAACTTGGTCAACAAAAGATGACGTAAGATGGCCAGCGGCGTAGGATGCTTGTAACTTGTGCCATCAGACAATACAAACAGAATGCATCTAATTGGTCGATAGTCTTTGTTACAGTGATAATAGGTACAATCATCAATATCTTAATGGGGGAAATTAGTTACGGCATAATTCATGGATCGTATAGATTGCCGACGATCTTACTCAGGGTTGCTTCATCATAGTGGCATAAATATATGATTTGTTTAGATGACGGATACAAATAAGTAACATTTTAAAACTTTAAAAAAAAGTATATTGTGCATTTGTCAGGTTATGGTAAGAATATTGATCATTTGTTGGGAAGCCTCATTACATATAGCAAACATAAATGCAAGAAAAAGGTGCGGTGTTGCTTCTGGACATATTTGTATATAAAAATTTAGGGAGTATATCTTGAGAGGACCATCAGTGAGCAGCTTTTATATAGTAAGTTCAGCATGTATTGCTTGGATTTGAAAGGAATAAAGAATTCCATATTAACTCTTTATAAGTTCATTCATGGTTCTACCATTCCAAATTGATTTCAATGTTCCCCCAGTTATTTTGCTTTTTTCAGATTGAGGACTCAGGGATCGATTTATGATATGCCTGAAATATTTCAATGCCTCAATGTCTCTGATGACTATGATATTACATTACTGAGGCTCATTGTTAAGCAGTGCTTTTCAGAAAAGATCCCCTACTTGTTTTCCTTGAACGAATCAGGTAAGCGAGCTGCCATTCGGAATGATAAAATTGACACAAAAGGAAGATATCCGAGATAATTCAAGGAGATTGTATATCCCACTGGAAAGAGGTCTGAAGCAATATAAAGAGATCCGAGGTTCACAGGCAATTCACGGAGATCCGATGCAATTCATGGAGATCCGACAGTATCCCATGAGATTTTCTGTCTTGGTGGGAAGATATGCAACTAGAAAAAGATTTGAGGCAATATAAAGAGATCCGAGGTTCACAGGCAATTTACGGAGATTCAAGGCAATTTAAGGAGATCCGAGAAAATCCGATGAGGTTTTCTATCCCGGTGGGAAGATTCCCATTAGAAAAAGATTTGAGACAATACAAAGGGATCCAAGATGTACAGGCAATTCACGGAGTTTCGAGGCAATTTAAGGAGATCCGAGAGTACCCAATGAGATTTTCTATCGCAGTGGGAAGATATCCCACGAGAAAGAGGTTTGAAGCAATCCAATGAGACCAACGTTCACAGGCAATTCGCGGAGATCATGGACAATGGAAGCAGAATGGACAGTACCCAATGAGATTTTTTATTCCAATGAGACGATATCCGAGGCAATCCAAGGAGATCTTATTTCCCACTGGAAAAATGTCTGAGGCAATAGAAAGAGATCCTAGGTTCACAGGAAATTCTCTTCTTTCTATTCCGGTAGGAAGATATCCCACTAGAAACAGATTTGAGGCAATCCAAGGTGATTCAAGGTTCACTGGCCATTACCAAAGGAGACTTTCTACTCCACCGGAAAGATCTCCGAGTCAATCCAAGAAGATTCAAGGTTTTTTAGGCAATTCAAGGAGATTCCAATATATCCAGTGAGACTTTTGTAACAGCGAAAGAGATCAAAGGCAATGTAATGAGATTTTCTTTACCACTCGAAATTGATAGGAGGCAATTCAATGAGATCCGAGGCCCACAGGTAATTCACTGAGGAGATTCCAGATTGAAAAGTACCCAATGTGATTTTTTGTCCATGGGAAAATAACAGAGGCAATCCAAGTCAATTGTATATCCCACTGTTGTATATCCGAGGTTCACAGGCAATTCACGGACTTTCGAGGCAATTTAATGAGACTATCCAATGAGATTGTCTCTTCCAGTGGAAAGATATCCCACTAGAAAGAGATTTGACGCAATCCAAGGAGTCCAAGGTTTACTGGCTTCCACGGAGGAAACTGGTTATCCCACTGAAAAGATATACAAGTCAAACCAAGAAGATTCGAGGTTTATGGGCAATTCAAGGAGATCCGAATATATCCAGTGAGACTTTTTTGTAACAGCGGAAAAATATTCAAGGCAATGCAATTTTTTATCCCACTGGAAAGAGATCGGAGGCAATTCAATGAGATCCGAGATCTACAGTCCATTCACGGAGTTTCGAGAAGATTTAAACACAGCCGAGACTATCCAATGAGATTTTCTGTTCTAGTGGGTAGATATTGGAGGCAATTTAAGGAGATTGTACATCCCACTAGGAAGAGGTCTGAGGCAACATAAAGACATCCGAGGTTCACAGGCAAATCGCAGAGTTTCGAGGCAATTTGAAGAGATCCGAGGGTATCCCATGATATTTTCTATCCCAATGGAAAGATATCCCACTAGAAAGAGATTTGAAGCAATGCAATGAGATCAACGTTGACGGGCAATTTACGGAGATCATCGACAATGGAAGCAGATTGGAGAGCACCCAATGAGATCTTTTGTCCCAATGGCAAGATATCTGAGGCAATCCAAGGAGATTTTATTTCCCGCTGTTAAGAGGTCTGAGACAATACAAATAGATCCGAGTTTCACAGGCAATTCACGAGAGTAGTCAATGATACTTTTGACTTCGGTGGGGAGATATCCCACTAAAAAATATTTCAGGCAATGCAAGGAGGTTCAAGGTTCGCTGGCCATTACTGGAGGAGAATTTCTATTCCACTGACTGACTCTTCGAGTCAATCCAAGAAGATTCGAGGTTTATGAGCATACTGACTTCCATGACGGTTATCGTAATAAAAATGATATAGTTAGACCTGTGTCTTATCATACATTTCATTCAAAATCGCCCATAACAGCAGGGATATACTTTTTCAATTTATTTCCTCCAGAGATTAAAAACGTAAACTTCATGGGGCTTTTCAAAACACGTTTGCGGAAAAAGCTATCTAATTGCGCTTTTTTCGACCTGGGGAATTTGTCACACTCCATAGATCTCAATAAATAATTTATTGCCATGTATGTATGTATCATATTGCTTTTTTCATGTTCCTATTGTTGTTTGTATTGTACTTCATATCATCTATATTTTAATCTGAAAACGCCGATGTCTACAATGTAGATCCAGGTGGATCAATAAATGAATCTGAATCTGTATCAAGAAGATCCGAATATATCCAGTGAGACCTTTGTATAGGTGAAAGATATGGAAGGCAATGCAATGAGATTTTCTATCCTACTTGAAAGAGATCGGACGCAATTCAATGAGATCCGTGGTCCACAGGCAATTCACTGAGATTCGAGGAGATTTAACAAGAGCTGAGAGTTTTCAATGAGATTTTCTGTCTCAGTGGGAAGATGTCTGGGAATATCCAAGAAGATTTTCTATCCCACTGGATCCAAGGAGAGCCAAGGTGAACCAACGGGTAATCCAAGGATACCTGAGATAATTCAATGATATCCGCTCAATCTCCCCATTTGCGGATGTACAGGATGCACTTTTTTGTCGTTATTACATTTTAAGAACAATAGTATAGTATAAAACAGTATATAATTCGTCCTTTTTTATTAGCGGCTAAATAAGAGCTCGTTTTTAAGAATGTTTATTCTTTTACTTGTGGTATATATAAGTGTAAGTGATTATTCTCAGTACAGTCGGCCAATGCCTTAAAGTACGCCAGTGTGTCATCTCATTCGACATTCGAATATGTCGTATCATCGTTCCCAATGGGTACCGCCTGACAAAGGTTGTTTCCTTAGCTCTCAATAATGGTGGCAAGCGGCTCCCTTATCAAAAAGGTACCATCGGCATCGAGCTGCTGTCACAGCGACCGGTCCATCAAAATAACCGAGTCGCAATGAAGGGCGTATTAGGGATTTCGAATTTGTAGAATACGCTAAGTCAGCGTCAACGTCAACGTCTCAGGAGTCATTAAATCTGATGTTTCTGCACTTCGCACAAAAAAGGAAGACAAAAGGATGATGAGGAGTGTCAGCAGGTGTACACAATGATCTCCGTCTAAGGATCTGCGATTTCATAGAATGATGGAGTGCCCTCTACATTAAGAATATTTTATCTATCATTTAAATACAGGGCATTCCGAAAAATTAAATTTCATTTTTAGAAACATCAAGTTGACTCTGTACTTCTTACGCTATGCTGTTATCAGTTCGTAGAGGATTATGCTCGATATGTCAGTCCTTTTGAGAAAAAAGGATAGCTAAGTACATCTATAATAATAAATTAAATCACCTTCTACCTTCACTGAGAGAAATAACTGCGGGCGCACACGATCGTTACTATGATATTGACAGTAGTACGGAAGCGACTGCCGACTGTGACGCACGTATCGACACGCGAGCGTTGGCGATAGATATAAGGTACCTAAACCAAATATGGGCACTAACCCAAACTTAGGCACTATCATGAATAAAATAATTCTAATAAAGGTATGTCTGTAATTGACAGTTAAATATAGCTACTAAGCATAGACAAACTCACTGCATAAGTTGTTTCCTATATTATCTAAGAAGTGGCGCTGTACAATACGTAAATAGTGAAATGGCTGCCGTGCTTGCGGAC
Organism: Acanthoscelides obtectus; assembly: GCA_963669975.1. Taxonomy (NCBI): domain Eukaryota; kingdom Metazoa; phylum Arthropoda; class Insecta; order Coleoptera; family Chrysomelidae; genus Acanthoscelides; species Acanthoscelides obtectus. The sequence continues at coordinate 18,135,367 of CAVLJG010000002.1, forward strand.
CCTGTAATATCTGTCTGTAATACTTTTGCCGATTTTTTATTGTAAGTATAAATAAAATATTGATTAACATATATCGATGTGAAGCTGGCAGCTTTTACTTGCCTATAGCGCCCATGGTTTTTACATATAAAACTGCAGAAGTAAGTATTGCTTGAAATAGTCACATAGTTCCATTTTGCCAAAAATGAGCACTCTTGAAGGCACATTTTTTCTCACTTGAACTATGTGGGGCCCATTTTTCCAGAAAATGACGCCAAAAAAAGAGCTTTAGTGAGTTTTTAAGTGACGCTGAATTTTGGTATACCACGGAGCACTTAACAACGCCATGCCAGATCTGGAAACAAAGTAAAACATTTGGGTGGAAAATCTATTTTGACTGAGGTCCAGGAAGTCGAGTTGTGCTCAAGAATATTCAGGCTTGCTGAGATAGGAATTTCTCCTTAAATCCAGAATATTATGCAGAAGTGTACACCCTTTTTTGTCAAATAAACAATATTCAATGGCCTTTAACAAGCAACAGTCAACTCTGGTTGGAAGAAAATGGCTGAGCTTAGTTCTCAGACGGCACCCTAATGTTTCTGGAAGAAAATCCCAAAACGTTAACACAGCACTAGCAGCAAAGCTAAATAAACTTATTGCTACACATTATTTAGAGACTTTGAAAAAATATAATAATAATAATTTTTAGCATGCATGAGATATAGCCCTTTGATCCGACAGTAATACCGGGCACAGCATTTGCATCATCAACCTTATCAGAGGGGCCTTAAGAGAATATCGATGAAAATATTGTTGACCCTCCTACAACTTCGAAAAAGAAGGTACTTCTACAGACGAAAGTACGGAAAGGGAGGTCTTTTCATCATCCTCTTCTCCTGTACAGTCCACTCCCGAAATATGCGACAACTCAGACGATGAATAGTCACAATCTGTTTCACAGCTACTGCCAATACCAGAGCTTCCTGCTAAGGCTGCGGCTCGAAAGCCTGCTAAAAAGGCAATAAACTACAAGGCCGCCCAAATAACCTGATCACTTTTTCGTACAAAAAACACGCAATCAAAGATGCCACAGAATCCACCAAAAAAGCAAAATAGCTACCTGTACTGGTTTGTCCAATTCCAAGGCAGAATTGTGGTATTGTCCTCTATAGAAGAAGACCAGAAGAGAGATATGAGGCAGGGCACCGTTTGCAAGACATGGGTACACGAGGAATGCTGCGGCTTGACCTTAAAAATTTTCGACGCCCGCAATGTGAAGATAGTGTTTAGTTTGTGAGCAGCTAGTTTTTGCTACCATTTAAAGTTTTCGTTTTCCCCTGTATTGGATTCTATATTTTTCAACTAATGAAATATTTACTCTTTTCATAGAAAATTCTGTTAAATTTAAGGAGGCTCTGTTAAGTTTATATTTCTTTGTTTTATCTTGATTCCACAAAAATGCGTATCCAAATATGGGTCACCCAGTGCTCATCACGTCGTTGCTTTTGATATCTCGAAAGCGTTCTATTAGCTTTAGCCTGCTGCCCTCTTATGCCATCTTCCATCCTATTGCCTCCTATTTATCCCGCAACGTCAACGTGGGTGTTCCCCAGGGATCGATCTTGACTCCGACATTGTCGCTCTTACATATCAACTACCTAATTTCATGTACGATCATTCCAATTCATAGCTTTGCTGATGACAGCACTCTACATGCAGGAATTCGGAGAGACAATCCAATCTCTGCCAGTGAGCTGGAGTAAAATAAGACCAGCAGCGACTTCCTCTTCGACGAGAGACCTGGAGGTTAGCACTGCTTGGCGGCGCAACAATCTTGTACAGTTGAATGCTTCCAAAACACAGTACTGTACCTTGACGATCAAGAAGCGTCCTAGCGCTCATCCGGTTTCGATGCATGGCCAAGTTCTATCAAAGAGCAGTTCATTTCGGCTAGTCGGAGTCTAGATCACTGATGATCTGATCCAGCACGGGCATAACCCGTTAATAGAGGCAGCTGCTGGGAAAAAGCCGTCCTTTTATCCATGCTCGATGCTGTTTAGATGAGGGCTGTCCAGACTGATCCATCCGTTGGTGAGTTAGCTCTCTTCTGCTTCTATGTCAACGGCCTTTGCTCCTCGGATGTATTTCCATTTTTATGAAAAATATATTACAGAAAATCAAACGTTTTTCTCAAAAAATGCACAAATGCAGATTTACCTTTTTTATTCAGTGTTATGTCACGAAGTTGATCGAAAGTGACAGGCGGTCGCCAACATCCCACAAGATGCAAGGGGAATCGCTTTTTGCAGTCAAAAGGGATTTGTTCTTTTTCTCTCAGAACACCCTGCATCGTACACCGTGCGTGTTTATTCAGTAAAACAATGCCAACCCTCCTAAAAGAGTGTATACTCAGCCTTTTCACAGTTTTAGCAATTGTATTTGCGTGGTGTTTATAGACAGGAGTATGTTTGAAGTAATTCACAAACGCTCATTGTTTTAACTTCCTATTCTCTTTCCCCCTTGGAAAGCCGACGTTACCTCTACATTGTTTTCAGGTTTTACTTTTTACAGCTCATATAACAATGCCGATGCTAACTTTTTGACTGCGTCAGTTTCGTTCGCGAAGTTACTCTTCAAGATGTGCAAGTGTTGGTAAAAGTAGCGGACAGGGAGACATAAAGACTGGAAAGTGCTCCCTCGGGGACTTTTATTAGCAACCTCAATTTAAAATCTAGTCACCAGCAAGCAAACCCTTTGCAAGAATGACATATTGAAGAAAGAATATGCTTCATGAATTGTACCAATCAGTTTGAGTACTTACTGATGTGGCCATTGTCTACGTCATATAGTAAGTAAAAGAAACAACATTTTTAAAAGCAAGCTGCTACTTAGCCGTTAATAAAAAGAACTAAAGACTTATCTTTTCAGATTGGAAATATGCTGATTTATACTTCTTAATCTTTAAATGGTAATGAAGCTTTTTTATCTTAAGTTTTTAAATGGAAGCGTGTTATATCATTTTTCTCTCTTGCTGATAAAATGGAACACGCTTTTATTTGGAAAACTGAGTCGAAGGAGCTTCCTTATCATTCAAAGGCTAACAAATTTATAGCGTGTTTCAATATTCCAAAATAACAAAAAAGTTTCTATAAATATCTGTCTCGGTTTTGGAGTATCTTTGAGCCCATATTTGTAGGAACTTTTTTTGTCACTTTGGGATGTACATTCTGCCCATGAAACATTGGCACATCTTTCTAAAACACCCTGTTTAAGGGCATATTTCCCAATCGTAAAAATATTTTTTGTTTGTTTGTTTTTTATTAATGGCTTTATTTTTTGTTTTTATATTAAAAAATGAAAACCGTTTTGTAGCATCTGCCAAATTGGATTTGAAATGGCGGCATTTAATTCGTAGTGCATTATCATGATCACTAAACGTGTATACCCTGATCTGTTCTCCTCTTAGTTCAAAAAGGAAATAGCAGCTGCGATACCCTTGTATTTGGGCTTCGCCTTAAGTATAATGAGAAACCTTATTTTTATAGCTTCTTGTACAGGGTGGCCGATAAGTAACTGACTGGTTTGTATCTTGAATATTTGTGAAATAAAATACGTCCATTTTTTTATCTTAATCTTTTATTGAGACTTGGAAATTATGTATGAAAAATAATATCAAACAAATTTCGGTAGGTTTCCGGAGAAATATTATCAATCGCTTCCGTAATACTGTTCTTCAGCTGCTCTAAAGTATTTGGTTTGTTGGGATAAACCCTATTTTCCAAAAATCCCCATAAAAAAGTTAGGAGGCGTTAAGTCCGATGACCTTGGTGGCCAGATGACATCACCAAATGGAGAAATTAAAGGTCCCGGAAAAGATGCATTGTCTCCCTAGCTGTGTGACAAGTTGCTCGGTCCCGCTGGAACCACATGTTTTGCAGGTTAAATTGTTGGATTTGAGGGGCCAGAAAGTTTTGCACCATATACCGGTAGCGCTTGCCAGTGACAGTAAGAGAATTACCTGCAGCGTCTTCAAAGAGGTAAGGTCCAATGACACCTCAATATCAAACACGGAACCAAAGTGTGTCTCGACGAGGATTAGTGGTCGTTGATGGATGACACGAGGATTCTCTAATGCCCAAATACGACAATTCTGCTTATTAACATATTCATTTATATCGAAGTGGGCTTCATCGCTCGTTTTCAGTGGTCGTTAAAAATCGGTATTTTTGGTATTACGCTGCAATATTGCATGCCTGTATTGTCAGCGACTCTCATGGTCTCCAGGCTGTAGTTTTCGAGTTAACTGAGTTTTGTATGGACGCAAATGCAAGTCTTTTTTTAAAATAGTGCCCATTGGCATACGAAGAATACCCAGTTCTTGAGAACAATGTCTGGTAGACGTCTCAGGGCGCTCCACTACACTTTAACGAACTCTCTCGATATTTTCAGGAGTACGAACAGTTAGAACACGGCCCGACCTTGGCAAGTCTTCAACTTCACCTGTTTGTTCAAATTTCCACACTAACTGTCTACGGGTGTTGACAGTGGGCACATAATTTTGACCGAAATCTTGTCGTAACTTCCGAATCGTTGCAACAATCGACTCATTATTTAAGTAAAACGATTCAACAATACGGACGCGTTGTGGGATCGTGTAGCGGTCCATGATAAATTAGATAAATGTGCTTTAAACAACTACTACTACGCCACCTACTGAAATGCGTGTATCAAAAATAGCGCACATTTTAAACCAGTCGGTAATATATTGACCACCCTGTATTAATAACTGCATTCCGTTTTTATAAACAGCAGTTCCCCACCCGCTCTTGTCTCCAAAAAAGGTGATAAGCACTACCCTGCAATTTCTTTCCGAATAACGTATAATAATATTTCGGTGCAATTTCGCTCATTAAAGTATTAGTCTCATTATGGTGTTTAAACAGGGTTTAGTAGAATATTTTTTAATAGTCTGATGGGTCCGTAGCAGCTTGGTCCAATCTTATTCGCATTAAGCAATAATTACTAGTTGAAATACGTTCAAAATCTTAAAAACAACCTGCCAGGTTCATTAATCATTTTAAGAGGTACCAGCGTTTTTCTAAAGGAAGAAAAGCAAAAACTGGTTTTGATTTATCTCCCTGATAATCTTCGCGTGTACTGACTGCCACACGTGACCACCATCACTATTCACTACTTTGCGTATTTACTTTTCACTTCACATCGTGATACAATACATAAAGTACTTTTTTTATTTGTGGCAACAATGAGACACACGAAAACCCTCAAGAGGACGATGCGAACGCATTATACAGCGTGCCCAAAATAAGTGAATAATCTTGCGAGAAAATAATGTCACAAGCTGCACTATAACTCCTGAAGGGGGAAATATTGTAATTAAACTAATTTTTTTCAGTCCATTGGGGCCTCATATAATAATAATAATAAAGTAATAATGAACATCTTTTTTATTTGGATGAAGTTCAGTTTAAGCTATTCCTCCACTTAACAAACACAAAAATAAATACAAACATGAATAGAATAGATAAATGACAATAACATTACAAAAGTATTAATGAGTATAAAACAGCATTACTTTGGATAATGAATAAATACTATTTTTATTGGCAGAAGTGAAAGATAGGCATTTTCAATTTTGGCATTGTAAAAGCAGATTCTTTATATGTTTCTTAGTCTCAAAGATTTTATTTCAAGGGGTAATGAATTTACAGGGTGTTTTTAAAGTTGAGTCAAGCATTTTCAATGGGCTGTTGAAGTTCTTCCAGAGTATTTACTGCTCCATCATGGACAAGTAATTTTCTCCACAAAACCTCCTCACTCTGTACAAGGACCAGATGAGACTTAGCCTCGAGTACTGCTCACATGTTTGAGGTGATGCTGCTCCGACTACATTATCCATACTCAATGCTGTTGGAAGAGGATGCCTTGCCGGACTGATCGATAACTCTCTTCGTCGGGACAATCTCGGGACTCTTTCGCACCTTCGGGCCGTCGGCGATTTAGCTCTTTTTTTTCGCTACGCCAAAGGACTTTGCTCCTTAGCGGTCTTCTCCATCATGCTACCGCGCGAAATGCCTGTGGTACCGATCCGCCAAGCCTTTGCCTTCCGTCCCAATTCTGTCGAACTTCGCACATCAGAACTGGCCGGTACGACCACTCCTTCGTTCCTAGGGTGTCAATATTGTGGTACAGTCGATCTGAGAAAGTTTTCTGCTAATCTTCAGTTAAGAAATAGAATTAGGAAGGCGTCTTCAAGCTCCTTACAGCAGACACAGTGCCCTGGTGTTAAAGCGTCTGCCTAAGCGGCTGCTTCGGTATTAGTCCAATCATATTAGCAAATTAGCATAAAATGGGTACACCAATTTTTGTGGAAAAACTTCATATTTGACAAGGACCAGGATTGTCAAATCAACAGTCCGTTATTCTCGACCTATACGGTAACAGTCTGTCAAATACAGCGAATGAGCTTCAAGCTCCAATCAACAAATTTTAGCAACCAATAGCTATGAAATGTTGAAAACAAAATACTGTCAAAGTATGAGATGACAGCTTGTCATTGAAACATCACCAGCTTATTCAATATTAAGAAATTACATATAATTTAGTCAAAATTGAAAAAAGTGTTATGTACAACACCTTGCACGTGATATACAGACAAGACTAGTTTGCCATGCATGAACAGTAGTCAAAAACAGTGAAAACATCCTACTGAATATAATAGCTAGAAAATCGACCTATTATTTCTCTCATTTTCATTGGTCCATTTAAATAACTGACCGTCTTTTGTGAAATGATAAAAATTTGAAATTCTATGAAAGTTATCCTAATTCTAAAGCACAAAGACATTATATTACATCTATAATGTACCCTCATTTATAAGGCAAACGTTTTTTCACGACTTTATTCAACATTTCAATAGAAATCACTGATATTCAGAGAGCTTTGACAGCTTCAGTCAAATTGCATTTCGATAAGGTCTGTTAATATTGGTCCAACTGACCGTCAAATATTAATGATGGTCCTTAGGCAATTGAAAAAACGGATTAACAAAACTTCATCACAGCAGCCGCGGTGTCCTGACATTTAGGCTTCTGCCTGCGCGGCTATAAATATAAATACGGTATAGTGAGGAAAAAAACATGATCCTTGAGCCAACAAAAACAATGGTTGAGTAAACTGCGTCGGATGCACCAGCAGATATCAATTCGGTTCTGTTCGTAAAGCTATTAGGTCTGCGTAAAAATTCCATGAATTCGCGTTCGACCCTTGTATGTGAGTGGGGTGTTCACACATGAGTCTCCACTAAAGCGGCAATCAACTGTATTTGCTTTGATGAGGAATTTTTTGTAGTAGAATCGTCAACAATTTACATTGCGCAGCGCAAATCGTAGTAGCAGGTTCTGTTCCGGACATTCCTCGCGACTGTTCTGTGATCACGACCCGGAAAATAATCGCTACTCAAATGATTAAATTTCAGCATAATTGTTACATGTTAGGACAAAGGGAAGAGCGACTATCAAAGTCAATGGTAGTATCTTTGATATTTGTGTAGTGTAATGCTATAGAATGCCTATCACCCCGTGGCTCTGCCCGTACCCATGTCTTATGAGGTTAGCCTGTTACAGCTTTAACCATTGTTGCCCTGAATTTATACAGGGCGTACTATGCATAGATAAAATCAGTTGAACATAAAAAATAGTATTTAGGAGGTTAACTGTATGCTTCTCACCCAATTTTGCCATCAATTAGAATATGTTCCTACAATTTGATAGGGAATGTAACGTTCACCACACCGTGGGAGTTATGGTATATATGACAGCCCGACGCTATATTCAGGAAATAGTCGAGTATCATCTTTTTCCATACCTAAACACCATCCAAAACGCGATTTTTCAGCAAGACAATGCCAGAACGCATGTTGCCAGAGCATCGTTAGAATTCATGGATCAACATCGCATCAACCGTTTACCTTGGCCACCACGATCGGCTGACCTATCTCCAATTGAACGTGTTTGGGACACATACTTAAGCAGCTCTGACTCACGAAGTTGCAGTAGCCTGGAATGAGATACCCCAACAGTGTATCGACCACTTTATCAGCACGATGCCCAGGCATGTCAATGAGTATATAGGATATAGTGGATCCTCAATAGATTACTGAACCAGCTTCTGCAGTCAGTTGACGAATCAAGTTGAAAATTTAATCATCTTACTAGTAAGGGACACTGAACATATATGCCGAAAATTATTAAAATCGGATAAACGGTGTTTACGTTTTTTTGTCAATCAGTATATCAATGACATGTAAACTATAATAAGGAATCTCTTAAAGCAATTGCATGTAAGATGTAATGTTGACCTACTTGACACATTTTTAACAGTCTGAATAAGATGTACATGTTACTTCCAACCACCACTGGTGAGGAAGGATTGTAATCGCGAAAAATTTTCGAAAATGAGATAGTATGTTTTTAGATCTTATATGACATGTACATCATGTCCGACCCCATGTCAATCATTTTCGTCTGTCTTTCTGTCGGTCTGTCGATCCACCCGCTAAGTCTTGGCTACTCTACGGGGTGTAAACGTTATGTCAGTCATAATTAAATTGGGTAATTAACAAATAAATGGCATTAGGTTTTTCTAAGTTAAGCCAAAATTTGTAGTCAGTAACTAAGTATGTTTCATTAAATTGAATATTTAAAACACACATGACAACAGCGCGTCGGTAATCATCACTCTTATCGAACCAGCAATCGATCGCAAACGGTAACAGTGGTTAGTATGTTGTTTTGTTTATGTTCGCGTACGTCGTCGTCTTGATTTAAAGAATTCAAATGTTGCAGATCAAATTTATCGCGATAGATGGAAATCAATGCAGATATCAGCACTCGGGGGCCACGCATACCATAGTCCATAGAATCCTACGGGAAAATTTTCTTTATCCCTACCATGTACAACGAGTGCAGGCCTGGTTACCAGAAGACTATCCTCACAGACTAACATTCTGTCAGTGGTTTTTGCACAAAAACATTGAAAATCCGGATTTTTTTAGAAACATTCTAGCGACGGACGAATGTACTTTTATGCGAGACGGGATATTAAATTTCCATAATACTCACACGTGTGCCCAAGAAAATCCTCATACCATTCGTGAAGGTCGTAACGAAGCTTGTGTGGAAAGTGGAGGACGACATTTAGAACACCTTTAAATACCAAAAAAGTGCAGTGTGGGTTTTAAAGAGAAAAACAATGTATGTATCAAAATTGTGTTCCCTACTTATAAGTGGATTTTTTTAATACGTTCAATAAGCTTTCACACACCAGGTGAAGCGCTGATACAGTTAGTAGTAAATCCGTTTTTTTTTAATTGTTTGCATTTTACGAGTACATTATCAAATAATGAAATAATACCTGAGAGCCAAAAATGACAAACTCAACCTTTACTTACACTGCGTTCCGTCGTAATTTGCGTCTCGCATTGCGGCGATGTCAGATTTTATTTTAAGTACTTTAAAGTCGCTTTTCTCTAAAAAAATGCCGTTTTGACCCCCATGTTATATGAAACTTTTTGCTTCTTTTAACCCCCTCTATCAACCATTTAAATAATGACTATCATAACGCTTACACAATGTATAACTTGAAAAGTACTGTTCGGATTTGGGTGGAATTTTCACACAAGGTTACTACTATGCCAAGAACGGAAAAGCTTTGTAGTTTTTGTAAATAGGTCCAGTGGCGGCGGAGGAAAGATCAAAAACAAAAATAATATAAATCGTTCAAACTCATGTTTTTTGTCGTTGTAGATGATCCTGATCATTTTCGGGAAAATTTTTGTACTGACTGAAATTGGGGGGTTAGCAGTTGCAATATATCTGACACAGTGAGGTGTCGATACGTGTGACGTCGTTCACCGATGGACAAGCGTTGTCAGCGGTGGTCGTACGTCATATCGTCATTCACGCGGGATTGGTCATCGCAACGATCATGTGCACCTGCGGAGTTTCGTCTATGGAGGAGGAGGAAGGTTATTTAATTGTTTGTTATACATGTTCGTGGCTAACCTTTTCTCAGAAGGGCTGACTTGTGCGGAACATAATCATTTACGAACTCGTGACAGATGACAGAGTCAACTTACTTACTTCGTCCACTAAACGGGTGTATCATTTAAAAGTCAAGCTTCTAATATCATCACTAAGGGCCTTTAAGGCTTACTTGATTTTCATATTTTTCTATGTTCCGTGTCAGCGCTTTATTTAGAGGTTATGCCATAAACACTTTTCCCCCACGACCTTCTCATTCTGTACAAGGCCCAGATAAGACCTAGCCTCGAGTATTGCTCACACGTTTGGGGTGCTGCGGCCCCGACTACATTATCCATGCTCGATGCTGTCCAGAGGAGGGCGGTCCGACTGATCGATGACTCTTCTCTAACAGACAGTCCCTGGACTCTTTCGCACCGGCGGGCCGTCGCTATACCAACGGGCTGTGCTCCTCAGAGCTCTCTTCCATGAAGCCGTCGCACGATGTGCCTGCCAGACAGACCGTGTCGAACTTCGTACATCCTGAACTGGCCGATACGACCGCTCGTTTGTCCCGAGGGTGTCCAGATTATGGATCAACCTACAATTGAAAGCTTTTCCCAGTTCTACTACCCTTAGGCAGTTCAAAAATCGTATTAACAAAATTTCGTTGGGATCATCATAGCAGCCGCGGTGTTCCCGCATTTAGGCGTCTGCCTGCCCGGCTGCTTCGATATAGAAAACAAATCTATTTGCAACAAATTGTTCATGCTTTTGATGCATATCATCTGTCTTATCAGACTGAAATTTCCTATAATCCAAAAAGGAAGCATAACTTCACAATGGGAGAGCGCTGACGCTGACACGGAACAGTAGAAATCTGGAAATACCCTAGCCTTTCTGAAGTTGAGAAAAGACTATGCAAATCAAGGAGGCCAGAAAGGCTTCACGTAATTATTGTAGCAACGACTGACGATACGGTCCTCACTGCAGAACAATTTTGCTAAGCTTCTTGAAATGACATTATATGATCGAATCTACCATTCTGCTAAAACCTATACCTATATCAATTTATCAACCAAAAGATTAGAGGTATATATAGCCAGTTTCTATGTGGAACAGTGGAGAGCAGGGGTCAAGTTGATGTAATGTATCATTGGAATACGAGGGATGTCTTTTAAGTTTTGCATATAGAAACATAGTAGGCCGCGCGGATCGAACGTCAGTACTGAATCTTAACCTCAATATTTAGTAAAGTTAAATTCAAGGTTTCACAACAATACGTGCAGTGTTCTCACTACAGTGGATTTTTAAGTGTTACCAAGTCATTAGAAAAATGGAACTCAACCGAGAACATTTTCGCAATAAGAATGCCTTGCTGAGTTACTGTCTGTTTTCGGCAGCGAAGCGCCATATCAGTCGACAATTTTCCGTTGGTATGGAGAATTCAAACGTGGACGGGTGAGTCTTAGCGAAGATCCCAGGGTGGGTGCACCAAAAACGGCAGTCACCTAGGAAAACGTCGATGCTGTGCGCAAACTCATCATTGAAGATAGACATGTGACATATCGCGATATTGAGGCGTCCTTGAAGACCTCAAAAACCCCAATTCAAAAAAATTTACATGAAGAATTAGGAGTAAGAAAATTAGTTGGATACCCCACCTGTTGACTGAACAGCAGAAACACGCTTGACCGTTTCGATTCCGGAAACTCAAAAAATGTGTACAGCATTGTTAGTGGTGATGAATCGTGGATTTACTGTTATGAACCAGAAAATAAGAGACAGTCGGCTGTTTGCGTGTTCCAAGGTGAAGAAAAGCCAACAAAAGTCATCCGTTCTCGAAGTGTTTCGAAAAAGATGGTCGCGACATTTGTGTCAAAAGCGGGTCATATTGCAACAATCCCTCTTAATGAGCAAAGAACTGTCACTGTGGACTGATATACCATCATTTGTTAGCCAAAAGTCATCACCGAGCTTCGAAAAATCAACCCCGAAAGAAGAATCATCCTCCACCAAAATAATGCAAACTCGCACACAGTCCAAAAACAAGGCAGTATTCAACAGGAGAAAACGTGGAATTATTGAACCATCCTCCATATAGTCCCGATCTAAGTCCTAACGATTTCTTTACTTTCCCGAAAATTAAAAACAGACTGCGTGGTCAAAGGTTCCAGTTACCAGAAGAAGCAGTTGCATTCAAAAGTGCCGTTTTGGATCTGCCAGCAAACGAGTGGAATAAGTGCTTCGAAAATTGGTTCGAGTGCGTGCAGATGTGTATTAATCTTCGTGGAGATTATTTCGAAAAACAATAAAGTCATTTAAAACTACCTACCGTGTTGTTTTATTTCCATATGCAAAACTTAAAAGACATCCCTCGTACTAGCAACATTGTGTAAAAATTTCATCGAAATCCGAGGGGTTTTTCTCAAGTTAAAGGCGGTTATAATATTAGCGGACAAACCGACAGACAGACCGATGGAAATAAGTGATATGTTTTTTCGTGATGTACATGTCATACTAGTATAACATCCAACAAACATGATATCACATTTTAGAAAATTTTCGCGATTACAGTACTTCTCCCTTGTAGGCGTGGGGAATAAAAAAGGAACATCAAACAGTATTTCCAATGATCCCATAGGTAGAAAACAATCGTTCGTTGCAATAAATCGTGGAAAGCCGCATTTTTTGCCGCTTCCCCAAAAAGTTATTCCAGTCTTGAGACCAATTATGTCACTGGTCCCTTATAAAATGTTAAGTTATTTAATAGCTATCTGTCTTTATTCCACTTAAAAGGTTTTTATACGGTCCTTTTTTGTCGGAGGGGAGGCTGAATGTAAGTCTTTTATTCGCATCGAGGGTGTTTTTTATCTGGGCACTTTGTCGCTGATGTAGAGTTGACATCAACTTGTTGAATGTCGTCTCCCGAGCCCTCGAGCCTTTAGGCAGTAGCAAGCACGGTTTTACAAAGAACTGAAAAGATCCGGCTTCCTGTACACGGAATTAAATCACTGTCAATAAGCCTGGGGTGGATTCTTTTAGCAGATGAGATGTTTTAAAACGTTAGGGATTGATTGAGATTTGATTTTGAGGATGAATATTTCTTTATACCTGTCAATATACTGCTTAAGAGTAGGAGGGATCCTCTCCGCAGAGACATGAAGACACGATATGTTGTAAAGGCTGTAAATAAAACTTTATCAGTGTAGTATGGCAAGATCATACTGTATAATATATTGTTATTAGAAACTTGTTAGGTATTGCAACCAATATAATTCACCGGAAATGCTGCGTTAGGCAGAGGGATGACCGAGGTACCTTGCAGTACTTATCAATATACATTTTTAGGTAGAATGAAGTAAATCATCCTGAAATTAAGCTGTGTTACTAATGGAGCAAAAGCCCGAAATAGATTACAATTACATCAGTAACTGGACACATTTAAGTGCGACCTTGGGGAAGGTGGTCCTTTTTTGGGAGTTTTCTTTGCAAAATCGCGCATTTTGGTACACCGTCTCAGAATGAAGCTCTGTTTATTTCTTCCCACGCCTAGGGGGAGGAAGTATTGTAAGAGTGAATGAGATAATATATTTTTTAGATGGGTGGTCCTTTTTTGGGAGTTTTCTTTGCAAAATCGCGCAAGCTCTTTTTATTCCTTCCCACGCCTAGGGGGAGAAAGTATTGTAATAGTAAATGAGATAATATATTTTTTAGATGATATATGGCATGCATGACTACATTACGAAAAACCAAGTAACTCATTTCCGTCGGTATGTCGATCTGTCTGTCCGTCTCTCCGCTAATACTTGGCCCGTCTATCACTTAGAAAATACCGGTTGGATTTGGATAAAATTTCCACACAAGGATATTACTTTGCCAAGGGCAAAACGGCTTTATGAGTTTTGCAAATCGGTCCAGTGGTAGCGGATATGAATGCTGAACAACGAAAAAAAAATGCTTAAACTTTCAGATAGATCCTGATTATTTTTGAAAACCTTTTTAGGGGTTGGAAGGGGTGGGAGTTGCAGGGGGGCAGGAGACGGCGTATCGAAATTCTTTGAAGTCAGTATATTAATAAATTTCCAACCTCGGAAATTCTACGCTTCTACTAGACATATTTCATACATTATAGATTTCCCCCTATATTTGCCCTTAAAACTTAGAATAGAGATGCGCGTCTCCGCGTTTGCTCTATAGCTTCACCGGCGGATGTGCCTGCTTTCTTAAGAATCTGTGCTGCGCTGCCGTTTAAATTCTCTGTTATACAATTACGTAACTAGCTTTTTTTCAGAGTGCCTGACTCAAACATGCTGCTTTCGTCCATCTGACAAAGACTGCCGACCATGGACAGCTGTTTCGTGCTTTTTGCCAAATCTTCAGCAACTATCCTCTTTTCAGGATATAAGAACTACCACCCTGTGTAGAGTCAACCAACTTGACTGCGCACCATTTCATTTTCTACTCACGATTGCAAGATCTAAAGGTAGCGAGAAGAGCCACTGGCCATTGATGAACCAATGGCTCTAGCACTTCGATAACTTTTGGTAACAGACTATACGTGGTAATTTAGAATATAAATAAATATTATTATGATTTAATTATAATTTTTGATGATCCCAAAGAAATTTTGTTAATACGATTTTTGAGCTGCCTAAGGTTAGTAGAACTGGGAAAAGCTTACTCTTTAGATTGATTCACAGTCTCGACACTGTCTGGACAAAGGAGCGGTCGTATCGCCCAGTTCTGGATGTACGAAGCTCGACACGGTTTGGATGGGACGCCAAAGTTAGGCGGGTCTGTCTGGCAGGCACATCGCGCGGCGGCATCATGGAAGAGAGCTCCGAGGAGCAAAGCCCGTTGGTGTAGCGATAGAAAAGAGCTAGATCGACGACGGAAGAGTCATCGATCAGTCGGACCGCCCTCCTCTGGACAGCAGCGAGTATGGATAATATAGTCGGGGCGGCAGCACCCCAAACGTGGCCTTTTACTCGAGGCTAGGCCTTATCTGGGCCTTGTATAGAGTGAGAAGGTCATGCGGAGAAAAGTACTTCTTAGCCCTAAACAAATAGCCTAGCTTTTTCCTAGCAGCTGCAGCTATTGACAAGATGCGTTCATGCCAGATCAGGTCCTCGGTGATCTGGACCCCGACCAGCCGAAATGAATGGCTCTTTGACAGAACAAAATTGTTGCGTCCCCAAGCAGTGCTAGCCTCCAGGTCTCTTGTCAGAGAGGATGTCGTCGCTAGTCTTCTTTTTTCCAACTCAGCGGCAGAGATCGGCTTGTCACTCTGAATTCCTGCATGTAGAGTGCTGTCATCAGCGAAGCTGTGGATTGGATTGATCGTGCAGGAAAGGAGGTCGTTGATATATAAGAGAAACAGTGTCGGAGCCAAGACCGATCCCTGGGGAACACCCGCGTTGACGTTGTGGAATGAAGAGGAGAACCCATCAATTACGACGGATATCTTGCGGCCAGAGATAAAGTCAGCCACCCATCTGCAAAGCTTTTCTGGGAGATCATAGGATGGAAGTTTGCTTAAGAGGACAGCGTGCCTTAGCTGATCGAACGCTGTGATGTCAAGAGCAACGACATGGGCCTCACTATAAGACTGGATGAGCTTACTCCACAATTGCGTGACGTAAACTAGTCGCTAATCAAGCTGTGACGTTCGAGGTAGTCCAGAAGCTCGCGATTTATGCACCTCTCGATCACCTTACAGAAAGCAGAGCTATAGGCCTGTAGTTGTAAGGGTCGATCTTAGATCCCCTTTTTGGGATGGGTTGGACATAAGCAAATTTCCAGTTTTCTGGGTAGGTGCCGGATTCTTAAGATATCTGGAAGAGATGCGAAAGATCTGGAGCAAGCTCCGCTGCACACCTCTTCAGTACAATGGCAGGAATCGAGGCCGGACTAGAAGCTTTATTGATGTCGAGCGACAAGAGCACTATCTTACGGCCTTATGCCTAAATGTTACCTCCCGCATAGTGTAGGGAACCCTTTGAATTGAATTATATTAAACACTGGTCCTAAAATGTTCTCTTACCGAGATACATGATGTTGAAATTTTGAGACTGAATTGAGATATTGACTCAAAATTTACATACAGTATTAACACGTAGCCAATTCTGCCCAAAATTTTTGTACTCGAGATCACACCACTGGAGTAGAAATTTGGAATTTTTCACCACTACAGAGTAAAGAAATTCGTTTTCTCCGCCAATTTTTTTTTTAAACACCTTTTGCATTTTTTGATAAAGTGTTTAATTTTACATAAATCGTCTCGTTTAAAACAGTTTTGTCGTACTCCTTTTGTACAAAAATTAGTTTGTATATGGCAAAATTCATAAAAAAACTTCAAATACTTCTACTTTGAAGATTAGCTTTAGTTGATGAAGTTTGACGTTGAAAATTATACCTATATTGAGTGAAAGTTCTTCAGATTTTGAATGTTTTTGGTTTTATATCCATATGAAAAAATCAAGATGGTGCCCAGCAGCCATATTGAAATTTCAAGTGGCTACTCTTTCCTTAAAATATATGTTCAATTCCATCGTACCTACTTTCAGTTTGCTTTAGCGACCCTTTCAAAAAATAGGTAGGAAGCGGAACCTTTTTGAAGAGCATTGTATAATCCCACAGGGTACCGAAAACTTCCGAAAGTGATCAATCCGTATACCACCTGTCATAAATTTCTTTCAGAAAGTTTGTATTACTCTTTTGAGAATGGTGATGAAAGGGAATTAACTTTCTGAAAATTGATGGATAACGTACATATATGCGTTGTTGTCGGGGCATTATTTGGAATTGGAACATCAAGGGAAGGATAATACTTTTAGGCCATAGCGAAATCTAAAAAGAACTGTACCAGAAAGATGTTACGGAGTGAATCTCCATCTGCCTTGGCATAAGTAATGATCTGGATCTAAAGACCTTCCTTTACACAAGAGCAACCAAAGAAGTCGTCTGCGGAACACGGTATTTACATATACGAGGGGGTACCCAAAAAAACAGGAATTATTTTTAAAAGCTATTTATTTTCAACTTTGTCACTGAGTAACCTTATCTCCTTCAAAATACTGTCCACTACAACTAATACACTTGTTCCACCAGTGCTTCCACTACTCGAAACATTTTTTGAAGTCTTCCTTAGAAATGTCTGACAGCTTCTCCCTCGTTTTTTCCTTGACCTCTTCAATGTAGTCAAAGCGGCGACCTTTCATGTCCCTTTTTTTCATCCGTGGAAATAAGAAAAAGTCGCAAGGAGCCAGGTCAGGCGAATAAGGTGCGTGAGGCAGCGGAACCACGCCATTTTTAGTCAGAAACTGTCGAACATAGATGGATGTGTGCGCAGGTGCATTCTCGTGTTTCGCAATCGTCTTAAAACCTCCAAATAGCACAAGCTCTCGAATTTTTTCAACATTTTCGTCGATTCGGGCAGTTGTAGGACGTCCAGAGCGAGGTTTGTCATTAATCGTCATGTCGTCATTTTTAAATCGAGCTAACCACCCGTACACCTGAGTTTTTCCCAAAGAATCATCATTGTAAGCTATTTTCAACATTAAAACAATTTCAGCAGCATTTTTACCAATTAGAAAGCAACATTTCACAGCTGCACGTTGCTTACTGAAGCTTGCCATCGTAAAAAATGGAACAAGCACGAAACAGCTCTTGCAAAAATAATGACTACAAAGGAAGGAAAAAAGCCAGATCGACAACTTAGGTGGCACTGAACTGGTAATGAGTTGCGCTGTACGCATCTAGGCTCAGAAGTGTGTACTACATAAGCTCAGCCCACTGCAATGTTCTCCCGGTTATTTTTGGGTACTTTCTCGTATGTCACTTCTGCAAGGTGATACAGCCACCATTCCTCCAAAGTTTATCTTTGATCGACCCTTTGCTATTTCCTCAGCTTCAGAACACCAGTTAGAGGAAGGTGGCACTAACATCTTCATTGACGGATCTAAGGAAAATGATGGGGCTGCAGAGTATATACTAGAAGCCTCCGTATGAGTTGCAAGGGGTCTGTGGAACACTGTCATTACATATATGTCACATCTTAATTTTTTTAAATTGATATACAGAATGTGATAGTCTTTATTTAAATGGATGATAGAGGGGATTAAACGAAGCAAAAACTTTCATATAACATGGGGGTCAAAACGGCATTTTTTTAGAGAAAACCGACTTTAAAGTAAAATAAAATTAATAAAATCTGACAACGTCGCAATGCCAGACGCAAATTACGACGGAACGCAGTGTAAATAAATATGGAGTTTGTTATTTTTAGCTCTTAGGTATTATTTCATTATTTGATAATGTACTAGTAAAATGCCAACAATTGAAAAAAAACGGACTTACCACTAACTGTCTCAGCGCTTCACCTGGTGTGTGAAAGTTTATTGAACATATTAAAAAAATCCACTCATAAATAGGGAACACAATTTTGATACATACATTGTTTTTATTTTTAAAACCCACACTGCATTTTTTTGTATTTAAAGAAGGTGTTCAAAATGTCGTCCTCCACTTTCCACACAAGCTTCATTACGACGAACCCAGTTTCTTCTTACTCTAGGTCCTCTAAGTTGTCCATTTATTATTTAAGTAAAAAATTTTTTCGCGAAGTTATGCTTCAGTGGTTATTAGACTAGCCCTATAAACCATCCCTTTAAGTTCTCCCCAATACCAGAAATCCATCGGATTGAGGTCGGGAGATCTTGCTGGCCATTTTCGAGGATCAGGATCATTTCGACCGATCCAGCGATTTGGATAATGTTCATTCAAATACTGAATGACGCCTCTAAAAATGGGTGGTGGTGCCCCGTCATGAAGAAACCACAAATTCTGTCTCCGTTGTAATGGCATGTTGTCTAAGGTCTGTTCCAAAAGTTCTGGTAGGTTATTGGCTAGAAAGCTAAGGTATCCTTCTCCTGACAACTTTGGGGGTAGGTAACTCAAAAGGGCCAATTACATGATCGTCAAGAATACCCGTTCAAATATTTATTTTAAAACGTTGTTGGAAATGACCTTCACGAATGGTATGAGGATTTTCTTGGGCCTACGTGTGAGTATTATGGAAATTTAATTTCCCGTCTCGCGTAAAAATACATTCGTCCGTCGCTAGAATGTTTTTAAAAAAATCTGGATTTTCATTGTTTTTGTGCAAAAACCACCGACAGAATGTTAGTCTGCGAGAATAGTCTTCTGGTTATAAGGCCTGCACTCGTTGTACATGGTAGGGATAAAGCAAATTTTCCCGTAGGATTCCATAAACAATGGTATGCGATAGTCCTAGGCGACGGCCTAATTCCCGAGTGCTGATATCTGCATTGATTTCCACGATATTTAAAATTTGTTCCTCCTGCTCTACAGTAACCTGTCTTTCACGAGTGTGAATATTAGTGGGCTGAACACTTCCTGCACTTGCACAAATGTCTTTCTGTTTGGGTGTACCCCTTGGCAAAATCTGTCTTGGTAAATTTGAGCTGCAAGATTTGAATTCTGACGAGCTTCATCGTAAACTAGCAACATGTCGGCGAACATTGTAAATAAACACGACGACTTACCCGAACAATAACTAACCACTGTTACCGTTTGCGATCGATTGCCGGTTCGATAAGAGTGATGAATGACCGACGCGCTGTTGTCGTGGGTGTTTTAAATATCTAATTTAATGAAACTTAACATACTTACTTACTGACTATAAATTTTGGCTTAACTTAGAAAAACTTCATGCCATTTATTTGTTAATTACCCAATTTAGAAAACGTTTTAGATTAGATTATAAAAATTAGTAACATTGTAGTGGTTGTGGTCGATATAAGGCATTTAAAGTTGTAAACTATAAAGCCATTTAGACAAAAATCTATTGACTTTTGGACCATGGATTATACGAACTTTTTGACTTGTTTTGACCCCCCTATTACCCATTTCAATAATGACTACCATAGCGTTTACACCCTGTATTTATACCCATCTAGCCCCGGTAATTCTACACACAATTAGACATATTTCACTATCATAGATAGAACATAGAAATATCTCCTGCAGTCGAGTGTTAATAGGTGAGACGTCGTCCACCGATGGACAAGCGTTGTCGTCGGTGGTCGTACATTATAGTCGGTTAATATCGGGATTGGTCATCGCAACGATCATGCGCAACTGCAGCAATTCCTTTCAGGGGGAGGAGGAATGTCATTTAATCTTTTGTTATACATGTCCGTGGTTAATTTTTTTTTTCAAAAGGGCTAACTTGTGCTAATTATATACCTTTACGAATTGATGACAGCGTAGCATGAGAAGTACAGAGTCAACTTACTTGACGCCATTTTTCCAATATATCACCGAATAAGTGTCAAATTGAAAATAGCATTCAATGACCTCCCGTATTGCTTGACGTAGCATCAGTTCAAGAGGGATTGATAAGTCCCTCCAACATCCCACGACATGGTGTGCGGGAAACTACTGGCCAGTACATAAACACGAAAATGCTAATTCGGATGGAAATGGCTGGAATATTATGAGGAACCCCGTAATATCCATAAAATAGGAACAAAAACAAGCAGAGCGTTCTCTCAAGCATGAGGGCTGGGCTAGGGGGTTTTCAAAAGTTCAGAACTTCTAATTGGTTTTACAGTCATTCGTATTCCCGTACACTTACTCTCTGTCCGATTGGGATTTTTAATTAACCTTGCCTCCGTTTTTATATTTAAAAAGTGTTTTTCAGGTGGAAAAATATTCAATTCATTTGCTGTCGGGTCCGGCGTAGCTGCTCGAATCCCGAATCCCTTGGTTTGTTTTCTTGTCTCTAACCCCGAGCGGTTGCGTTTTAATATTAACTGACCAGCGTTGCTCACAAGAGCCGACGTTTTGTTCGGTGGATTTTTTCATTTTCCCTTACCTACACGCTCCGAATTACCCCCATAACCTAATTGACAATCCTCCCCCTGTTTCGCCTAATTACTTTTTTATGATGCATCCTGAATATGCTGAACATGAAAATATCCCGTCATAAGCAGGCTCTCCTTTTTTCCTCATAAAATTCTAACCTGATAAACTGATAAACTAAGATGCTAGAGTCAAGATTCAGCAATACGAGTACTAGCCTCCCTCATGCTAAGTCTGGGCCGGAAAAAAGAAGACTAGCGACGACTTCCTCTCTGACGAGCCCCTTCCCACTTCAGTTGGCCCAACTATTGAAATCTTAGCTTTTTTCTTATCAAACACAAATAATAAAAATGTAGCAGGGTGTTATAGGTTTAAAATATTAACAATGAATATTTTGATAATATATAGTAGAAAACACCAACTTTATCACTCGATAATCAAATTTGCAGCATAAAAATAACACATGTTGCAATTACAGCATATCAACTTATTTTCATTTCAATGCAAAATACGTCTATAACGCATAGGTGGCTGTGAAAAATAAAAGTCATGACAATTGTTTTTATTAATCACAGCTGTCAGAATACGTTTAAAATAGTTTTGGGTAGTTAAGGTTTTCAAAATGGGCAGAGAAAAGGTTATTAGAGAGAAAATTCGGTTACTGATAATTACATTTTTTAATTCTGGGAAATCAAACTCAGAAATTGCAACTTTGTTAGACTTATCGCGGTACAGTGTGAGAAATATTGTTAGAAGATATAACGTAACTGGTTCAGTTAATATTAAGCCACGATATATGAAAAAAAGTAATATCACAAATGCCGACCGAAGAGCATTAAGAAGAATAATCGGGAAAAACAGGCGTGCCAATTATTTACAATTAAGTGTTCTGTGGAGTGACGCTGTTGGAAGGAGAATTTCGAGATCCACAACTCATAGAGAGGCCCACACACTGGGATTTAGCACTTGCAAGGTAAGTTTTCTGATAAAAAAAGTGAAGTGAAAACCCTAAAGTTGCACAACTTGTTTATAGGCCAAAGAAAAGCCACTATGAACTCCACTGCAAAAGAAAAATCGGCATAGATGGGCTAAAGAACATAGACAATGGACACCTCAACAATGGTGTGCAATACAATGGAGTGATGAGGCCCGATTCTAAGTTTGTGTTGGTGACAGTCGCAGTAGAGTTATTCGCAAAAAAAATGAAGCATTCCATGTTGACTGTCTGAAGAGAAAAGTGAAACTTCCAGCATCCATTAGGGTCTGGGGCAGTATGTCATCAAAAGGAGTAGGAAAACTTCATTTTATTGATGGAAATGTGGATACAAACAAATATTTGGCAATTTTAGAAGAATCGCTTTTACCAGTGATGGAAGAATGTTTGACATCCGCCCAGATTTTGTGTTTCAGCAAGATGGTGCAGCGTGCCATACCTCAAAAAAGGCTATAAAATGGATGGAAGAAAATAATGTGTGGCACGAGATGAAAAAGGTTCTACGACAACATCCTGCTCGTACAATCACCGAACTGAGACAAAAGGTTCAAGAAATATGGGATTGTTTTACACCAAATTTTTGCCAAAACTTGGTTAACACTATGCCCCAAAGAATTTCAGCCGTAATAAAAAATAAAGGTGATGTTACCCAATGGTAATCTTTCAATTATTGTTGCTTTGTTAACTTCGCGCATTTATTCGCACATTGTTTATTTGTTCAGATGTTCTATTAGTTATATGTCTAAGTGATTTCAAATATGTATTTTTTACGACTAGAGTGTATCTAAAATGTTTTTGAGAAAATAAATTGTTTTAGAAGTAAATAGTTTCGTCATGTTTAGTTTATAATGGCATATTTTGATACAAATCTTGAAGTGGGCCAACTGAAGTGGGAAGGGGCTTGTACTGTACCTTGACGAACGAAAAGCGTCCTGGCGCTCATCCGATTTCGATGGATGGACCGAGTTCTGCCAAAGAGCCGTTCATTTCGGCTGGTCGGAGAATAAATCACCGAGGACCTGACCAGGCACGAACACATCTCGAAAAAAACTAAGAAGTACTTTTCTCCACATGACCTCACTCTGTACAAGGCATAGATAAGACCTAACCTCGAGTACTGCTCACACGTTTGGGAAGCTGCCGCTTCGACTACACTGTCCATGCTCGATGCTGTTCAGAGGACTGTCTGACGGATCGATGACTCTTCTCTAACAGGGAGGCTCGGGACCCTTTCGCACCGACGGACCGTTGGTGATATAGCTCTCTTCTAACGCTATGTTATTGGGTTTTGCTCCTCATAGATGTGTCTGCTAGACAGCCCCACCTGACTCCGGCCTCGCATCCTAACCGTTTCGAATTCCCTTTCAAACAGAACTGGCCGATACGACCGCTCCTTTATCCATACGGTATCGAGACTGTGAAAAATCTACCTGAGGAGGGTTTTCCTACTTCTACTAACACCTTATGCATGAAGTCGGATTAACAGAGCTTCTTTAACCTCCTCCATACTCAGCAAACGTAGGAAAAAAGTAGCAGAACACAAAAATGGGTTTAGGAATCTACTTTGAAAGGAATTAGATATAGTGTTTGTTTATGCAATTGTGTCATGAATCCCCGTTTGAGCCCTTCAATGCATATCTTCAGGTGAAATAATTTAATCAGTGCCTGAAGATATTCAATTCAAATGATCATTAGAGGGGACAAAGGACTGAAGAGTCAAAGTAGATTTCTGGTTCATTTTAGTGCTACTCTGATAAATGGCAATACTATCTTTTAGATCTCCTTTGAATGCCGTAATACAGTATATGGTTGACCATATTCTTACAAAACCCCCTATAGAGAACAGACAAGCCGACGTCGCGTCTAAAAACAAATATAACGAAGCGGTTCGCAATGCCAAAAACCAACACGATATAAAAGTTAGGCACAGGGTAATGTCGCAGCACAGCGGCAGTCGGTCTTTCTAGACGCTGGCCAAGCAGACTGAAAAGAATATCTCACACAGTAGCCTTCCATCATGGACATCCCTTCCAACGCCCAAGTGCCGTCAATTCAAAGGGTTCCCTACACTATGCGGGAGGTAACATTCAGGCATAAGACCGTAAGACGAGTGCTCTTGTCGCTCGACGTCAACAAAGCTTCTGATCCGGACGTGATTCCTGCCATTGTACTGAAGAGGTGTGCAGCGGAGCTTGCTCCAGTTCTTTCGCGTCTCTTCCAGATATCTTATGAATCCGGCACCTTCCCAGAAAACTGGAAATTTGCTCATGTCCAACCCATCCCAAAAAAAGGATCTAGGACCGACCCTTACAACTACAAGCCTATAGCTCTACTTTCTGTTATAAGTAAGGTGATGGAGAGGTGCATAAATCGCGAGCTTCTGGACTACCTCGAACATCACAGCTTGATTAGCGACTAGTTTACGCCACGCAATTGTGGAGTAAGGTCTTATAGTGAGGCCCATGTCGTTGCTCTTGACATCACGAAAGCGTTCGATCAGCTGTGGCGCGCTGCCTTCTTAAGCACACTTCCATCCTATGACCTCCCAGAAAAACTTAGCAGATGGGTGGCTGACTTTGTCTCTGGCCGCAAGATATCGGTCTTGGATCCGACACTGTTCCTCTTACATATCAACGACATCCATTCCTGCACGATCAACCCAATCCACAGCTTCGCTGATGATAGCACTCTACATGCAGGAATTCAGAGTGCCGCTGAGCCAAACAAATTAGACTAGCGATGACTTCCTCTCTGACAAGAGACCTGGAGGCTATCACTGCTTGGGGACGCAACAATCTTGTACAGTTCAATGCTTCCAAGACACAGTACTGTACTTTGACGAACAAAAGCGTCCTAGCGCTCATCTGGTTTTGATGGATGGCCAAGTTCTGCCAAAGAATCATTCATTTCGGCGTCCACATCACCGAGGACCTGATCTGGCACGAACATATTTCGTCAATAGCTGCAGCTGCTGGGAAAAAGCTAGGCTATTTGTTTAGGGCCAAGAAGTACTTATCTCCGCATGACCTTCTCATTTTATACAAGGCCCAGATAAGGATCAGCCTCGAGTATTGCTCACACGTTTGGGGTGCTGCCGCCTCGACTACATTGTCCATGCTCGATGCCATCCAGAGGAGGGCGGTCCGACTGATCGATGACTCTTCTCTAACAGACCATCTCGGGACTCTTTCGCACCGGCAAGCCGTCGGCGATCTAGATTTTTTCTACCGCTACACCAACGGGCTTTGCTCCACAGAGCTCTCTTCCATGATGCTGCCGCGCGATGTGCCTGCCAGACAGACCCGCCTGACTTTGGCGTCCCATCCTAACCGTGTCGAACTTCGTACATCTGGAACTGGCCGATAGGACCGCTCCTTTGTACCGAGGGTGTCGAGATTGTGGAACAATCTACAAGAGGAAGCTTTTCCCAGTTCTACTAACCTTAGACAGTTCAAAAATCGTATTAACAAAATTTCTTTGGGATCATCATAGCAGCCTCGGTATTCCGGCATTTAGGCTTCTGCCTGCGCGGCTGCCTCGATATAAAAAAAATCTTCAGGTAGAATACGACATCCAATGATATTGCACTGATGATTAACACATCTGGGCAAAATCGTTTCGTGATTGGTTATATTTCGACGTCGGAGACGATTCCTTTGATTCATTTAGGATTTCTTGTAAATCAGATTCCTTTCGATTCAGATTTCCGCGATTTCAAAAAATTCTATCAATGTTAATGAGCCCTACAAATGAGCTACATTCAAGTAGGAACCGATTTTATCGATTCCGGTGTTCGAAAGTTACTTTCGGGTTGATTTTTAACGAACTATACTGAGTGACAAAAAAGTGTATGTTTATTGGAATTCAAGAATTTTTCATCTTGCCATGAACAATGAGTGATAAAATGGTCAGGTTTTTCTGTTAAGTTTTTGGGGTGGCTGCGTGTATTGGTTGGTGATAAAGAAGCATGTCAGCAGATTTAGCCTTCATGGATCAGCATCGCATCAACCGTTTACCTTGGCCACCACGATCGCCTGACTTATCTCCAGTTGACCATCTCTGGGACACGATGGGCCGCAGGCTCTTGAATTTGCAACACCCTCCACAGATTCTAGCAGCTCTTACACACGAAGTTGCAGTTGCCTGGAATGAGATACCCCAACAGGATCGACCACCTTACGATGCCCAGGCGTGTCAATGAGTCTATAAGAAATCGTGGATCCTCAACACATTATTGAACCAGCTTCTGCAGTCAGTGGACGAATCAAGCTGAAGATTTAATCATTTTACTAGTAAGGGTCACTGAAAATATATGCCAAAAATTATTAACATCGGACAAACACTCAGTATATTTATAAAGCACGCTTATGTAGGATTCGGATATTGTTTTTGATTTGAAAGATTCCAAATGAAGAATGATCTACTATCTGCAGTGCCAGTGGGTGGTAAGTACGTTTTGCTGTTCGAGGTCACTGAGCATGTAGCACAAACAGAGGTATTAACTGATACTCGATATATACTTAGACATAATGTCGATACTTTAAAACTATCGAAGTATTATTACCATCCCTCTTTATGACCAACATTTTGCAGTCTACCACAAAGAATTTCATCCCCTTCGCAAGTGTAACGAAGTTCCTCGTCGAATTGAATAGGCACCGTTGAAATTGAAGGTTATTGATAAAGAGAGCGATGATATATCCGTTAGGGCATATCACATTAATTTGCATCTGATTCGGATACTTTTTGGGTGTGAAACACTAGGCAGGAGGTAGAAGCTGTAGCTGAGCAGCAGCACGAGCTGAAATGACGTCGCGACAGCATTTTGCATGACAAAGGACCACTTGACAGGGCCGTAAATATGTGAGGAATTATTCATGAGACCGCGCGATATGGGGCGCGGGATAGCCTGACAGTTGCGTTGGATGACTGGCTTCGTTACACTTTCAAAGGAACAAGAAACCTACCACAGTCAGATAGCTTTCTGTCTCCCCGTCCCATCTACGTCTCCCTAAACTGGCAGATTCTTATGTATCTTCCCAGTTTAAACGTCTTTCACTCGCATACAACGCCTATCAATAATATTCGTACAATACAGGGTGTTTCTTAACACGTACACTGCTCATTAAAAGATACATGAGAATACTTGTGGCATTTTTCATCTAGTGGCGAAAATTCTATGGGACCGGGAATGGAGTCAGGTGGTCTTTAATGACGAATGCCCCTTCTGTCTGGGGATGCACGATATTCGGGCAAGAGTAAGAAGGCGACGTGGTGAAAGATGTGACCCAAAATTTGACAGAGAGCGTCACGTTCACCACACCGTGGGAGTTATGGCTTCGGGTGCTATTGCTTATGGTAGCAGATCACCACTAATTTTCATCAGAGGCAATATGACAGCCCGACGTATATTCCGGAAGTACTGAAGCCTCATGTTATTCCATACCTAAACACCATCCAAAACCCGGCAAGACAATGCCAGACGGCATCTTGCCAGAGCACCGTTATCCTTCATGCATCAACATTGCATCAACCGTTTACCTTGGCCACCACGATCGCCTGACCTATCTTCATTTGAACAAGTGTGGGACATGACGAGTACCCCAACAGAATATCGATCACCTTATCAGCACGATGCCCAGGTGTGTCAATGAGTGTATAAGAAATCGTGGTCCTCAACACATTATTGAACCAGCTTCTGCAGTCTGTTGACGAATCAAGCTGAAGAGTTAATCATTTTACTGGTAAGTGACACTGAACATACATATATGTAAAAAATTACTTAAATCAAGTAAACATACGTAGGTGTTTACCTTTTTTTGTTACTTAGGGCCAATTTTACCAACATTAATATTTAACAGTCCCTTGGACCAATGGGAAAATACCTTATCGAAATGCAAATTGACGGAAGCTGTCAAAGGTCTCTGAATATCAGTGATTTCTATTGAAATCTTGAATAAAGTCGTGAAAAAACGGTTGCCTTAAAGATAAGGGTACATTATAGATGTAATATTATGTCTTTGTGCTTTAGAATTAGGATAACATTCATAGAATTTCAAATTTTTATCATTTCACAAAAGACGGTCGATTATTTAAATGTACCAATGAAAATGAGATAAATAATAGGTCGATTTTCTAGCTATTATATTTAGTAGGATGTTTTCACTGTCTTTGACGACTGTTCATGCATGGCAATCTAGTTTTGGCTGTATATCACGTACAGGGTGTTGGACATAATACGTACCTGTATAAATGTACCGATTTTTGTTATTTTGCTAAAAAAGGATATAAAACGTATTCCAACTGGTTCATCATCTTTTGTTAGATCAAAAACAATTTTTGCCAATTTATGATCTAGAAATTCACACCAAATGTAAACAAACAGCACATTCTGCATTTCTGGGACATAAAACACGGATATTTGTAAAAGTATCCACATCCACCTAATATTCATCGAAAGTCCGGATCGAAAGATGACGATACTCGTGAAATGTATCAATACACCCAAGTGTCGTACATAAAAATATCGTTCCAAAATATCGAGTATGGGAAGCCAAAGTATCGATACTTCTAAATATAGGATCGTATCGAACATCCCTAATGTCAAGATGTATAACCCGATATACCGACGGAGCTATTTTGCGGCGTCATGGAAATAATTTTAAATTTTCATTTGCATTTTTTCAAGTGTTGTGCAACGATTTTGGGAAAAATTCCAAGTATAGTCTTATAAAACATAGTAGAGTATATTTCAACAGTTTGCGGAGCTTACTCCACTGGGACCAAGGGTTGACGGATCCCACACATGTGTCACTCTTTGGGGAGTTTAGAAATGTAATAATCAGCTGTCATTCAAATAAAGTCTAATTATATAATCTAGAATGTGTAGTCGTGAAAAAGAAAACTATTGCAAATTTCTAGATTTTTTTGCAGGTTTTAGGTTTACTGGTAGCTTTACGACATATATTTGGGTCTTTCTCAATCGCTGTAAGTATAGTGTGGATGTTTGCTCAGTTCGAAAATATTCAACTTTATGGATGTATGGGTATCAAAAAACCTGAATGGTTTTGTGGGAATATCAATATAAGGTGCCATAATGGTTCTGATGAACGGCAAATAAATAAATGAATGTCTGGAAACGAGCAATATCTATGAAATTTTTGGTAGAGTCTGGCATCAAGTAGGTGTTTAATGGCTATCTGCAAGAGGTTTTTAGGAAAAAAACACGGGAGGTGATGTTAAATCAGTAAAATCGCATAACAGTTGAAGAAAATAATATAAATATCAATAACCTGGTGATGTTTCAAGGACAAGCTGTCATCTCATACTTTAACAATATTTTGTTTTCAACATTCCACAGGTATTGGTTGCTGAAATTTGTTGATTGGATTTGAAGCTTATTCGCTGTATTTGATGGACTGTTACCCTATAGGTGGAGAATAACGGACTGTTAATTTGACAACCTTGGTGAAATCCAACATGAGTATATCTTTTTAATTGGTTTTTTATTAATTTTACATAGTTTTGACTGTTCATTCAACTGAAAATAAGCACAATATCAGTTTTGTGATCATAACCAATGACATCCCTTATCATAACGCTGTCTTCCCCAATTTGCCTTTCACAAAAAAATGTTTTTTCTTTCCGCAGGTCATGATAGTGCACCCGGCCAACAGGACTGTCAAGATTGTTTTTTTTTCACCCGTGAACAGGATTTCCTTGTCTGGTCTTTCCATTGGACATGTTCATGGTCTTCCTTTATGCACCCTGCTAAAAGGTTGCATGCATCTCATTTTCTTCCTTTTGATGTGAGGAGCAGTGTTGTTAAGGCAGGAGGAGGTCTTCTAGGACTTCTGTTAGCTTTAAAGTTTTATCTGTTCCATTTTTTAGGTCAAAAGAAAAAAAATTGTTTTTGAAAATATGTCATAATACCTTATATTATTTAGTTTTTAACTTATGTAATGGTGTAACTGTTAACTGTGACTATATACGATTTTTTCTTTAAATTAAAAAAATGCCTATTCTTGGCATAATAGGTTTTTCATTATTGTTACTCAACAATGTTTATGTCTCCCAGATTTTGTATTATAATTTTGTTTGGCCCTGGTTGGTATGAAAAACAGCTTTTAGCTGACACCCGCCAGGTTAAATAAAGGCTATTATTATTATTATTATTATTATTATTATTATTATTTATTCGTCCCATAGCTTTCTGGGGTCCTCAAAATATTTGAAATCGTTTTCCTACTTCTGCCAATATCTTTTGAAATATCGCAAATGTAAAATCGTCGATTGTGGAAATTGTAGAGGAAACTAAGAATTTAGGAATTTTATTGGACACAAATTTAAGTACTGAGAACCATGTAATAAATGAATTTTGAGTATGCTATTGCAAAAAATGTCTTCAGGTCCTCCTATTTGGAAAAATATGACACTACCACCGGGACGGGAGGAGAGTGGCTGGTAACGCACACTATTAGTTCATTTTTGGAATCACAGTTTAAGTATATAAAACCCTTTTGTTAATTTCTCAAATTGCCTCAGATTTTTTTTATCTTTACTGTGACATCTTTGTCGATTACCCCTTCACTGCAACCCGTTTTTGTTTAACAAAAACCTTAGATATTTGATGAAAAAAGGTGAAACAGTTAAAATGATTTACAGTTCGTCTTTTGCCGCTAGCATAACTAGACAAACACGAAAATAGATGGTGGGTTGCGACTGGGGAATAGGGTTTTATTTTTTAATTATTATGCTTAAGGTGGACTAAGTGTTCCTAGGTTTTGACAACTTGACAGTAGAATATCTGAATCTAATGTTTGAATATGTGAAATATGGATATTCTAAATCCGTAACACAAAGGAATATTTTGATTCAAGGACATTATTTCACAGATCTCTGATCATCTTGAACCTAATTGATGACATCCTGGAATTCTCGCACAATATATGAACCTACAATAAAAGTCACTGTTCTCAAGTATATCAACCAGGTTAGATTACTTTTTTAAACACAATGCCTAAATTGTGACCAATTTTCATATAGACATACAACCAAGTCATCCAGCTTTGTGTAATTCGTAATTCCCCCAAAAGTTGCTATAGATACACTGTTGTCAGATGAAACTTCTACCTTGACTAAGTTTTTACCAAATCAAAGTAATACAACAGAAACTCTATTTTTTGAGGTCGACCCATCACCGTTGAGCGGTAAATGTCAAATGCTTTGAGCTACTTTTCGTATTTCTTTAAATCAATAACAAAATGGGAGTTCATTTTTTTGCAGTTTCTTCTTTGGTACAGTATCTTATTAAAAGTTTTTCTTCATGTAAACTGATCACGAGAATCAAGCCTTGAAATATCAGCACTTAATGAACACCAATATATTGGAGCGAGATTAAGTATTTAGCCATTCCAATCCAGTTTCCTGTACTTCATGTTGCTGATGGTCAACTTTTTTCAATTTACATTTCATTTACATAATTTTACAAATTGCAGAATTTATTACTTTTTGTGTACACGCGACAGCTTCACACATTAGCAAAAAACAACCTATCAATTACTGCAGATTATTTAATGGTGAACAAGGAAATATTCCTTCATTTAATAAGTGCCCCTTGGCGAAATCCGCCTTGTTGAGCGGCATTCAAATAATTGACAGATAATTTCGCAGCTTGGGAAAATGCGACGCAAATGAAGTTGATTTTTCTACTAGCAAAGATACTAAAACATCAAACTAATTGTAACCTTGCAAGTCATATTCAGTGACAAATAAAATAGAACTTTCGGTGAAAATGAATTTATATGAAAGAATTTTGTGTACGTGTACCAGAAGTCTTGCCGTATATATTCCTCCAGTTGATGCGGCAAGCTTCTGTTAAGGTGATATATGCCCTATTGAGATACCTCACTCCAGGATAACTATACCTGATGACATGCTGGTGGACTTACAAAACCACCTCAGTCTGGGAATGCCTTCTTATGTAATGCCAAAGATAACAAGATATGCTAAACCTTCTCAGTGACAATTCTACACATGAACGAGTGGGAACAGCAACTTAACCTGATAAGGAAAGATATCTGTGCATACACAGATGACTCCAAGACCGAGGTAGGTGTTGGAGCAGGTATCTTCGTGCCGAAGCTAAAGATTAAAAAATCTGTTAGCCTAGGAACCTGGGCATCGATCTTCCAGGCAGAGCTATATGCTATTGAACTGGGTGCCAGAATGAACGGCTTAACAAATAATCTCTGCAGAGATGGACAGAAAGATACATTCGTACTGGGAGGGTTAACTCATGCTAAGGCAATTAATCCAATCTTGACAAAGAAGGTAACAGACCAGGTACAATATATTTGGAGACCTAGTACTCCAACCAGAAGACCTGAACGATATTTCTCCAAGCAAGTTGATCGACTTTCTCAGTAGGTCGGACCTACTGGGGAAACATAAATAGGTGTGAGCCACAATAGACTAGAGAGTCGCAGTGGAGAATCGTTATTGATGCACTCACAAGAATCCTAACCTAACCTAACCTAAGTATACCTGATTCTAAAAAGCTGCCAACGTTGGTAGAAGATGAGCTAAGTGTGTCGCTCTTCTTTTCATCATCCCAAGCACGTTCAATTGTCGAATAGTCTGAAGGCCAAGCTTATTGAGGTACTCTAACAATATAAGGACTGTCATTACCTTGTTGGAAAATAGGGTTCTCAAGCGTTTGGAGACATGGTAAAAGATTGAGTTCTAGTTTTAACACCTGGAACTGTGGTTTGGTTTTTATGCTGATGGGACTCGATGATTGTGTCACCATATGAAACATTATCACGCAGTGCTATACAATATACTTGTTCCAAGTGCAATGGTTTCTATCCACAAAATTCTGGACTATAGTCTATTGGTCAAAACTTTTGATATCAAATGCCTGGGTTTCCCCCTATGTATCCCCTATGTATCTTAAACATATTAAAATATGCAAAATTAGAACGTGTGGCATGTTAAGTCAATATTTAAGTGTAATTTACTATAATAATCAATGAAAAATATGATTCTTTTGCTGCTAACCCTATTTCCTACTAAAACAATTTAAATTTTTTCGGACTTTCGATCATTATTATCAATAAACTGTGAAGGTAATTCGAAATTTCAATCTTGCAGAACTGGTCTATTTGTTAGTGATACAGGTGTTATTGTCTCATTAAAAATTGAAATTTTGAGACTTACGAGGTTTTTGCACTGACCGATTCAAACGTTTTCTTTTAAAAATTTAATCACTACTTCCTTCTAGCTCATTTCCAGCTATACAAGCTCTAATTCCATTTTACTGGGTATTCTATTTCCTTGGTCACTAAGTATGTTCTCTGTCAAGCGTGCGCAGATAATCTGACAAAAGTATCTTATATGATTTTTATTTAAAAAATCAGTGATACTGTAATTATTTGAGCCAAATTTAACCGATCATTATGACTGTCAACCGACGATATGAACGCACAAGATCCCGGATTATGTCGTCATTCTCATCTGCCCTTGAAAATGAAGGCCTTCCGCTTCGTGGTTCATCTTCAATCGACTCTCTCCCTTCTGGAAATGGCTTAAACCACCTAAAAACACTATCTCCGTAAGCCTCTTTGGCAAGAGTTTCTGTTGTAGTGTGTCCAATTTTGAAGCAAAACGTGATAGCACACCGTTGCTTGAAATTGAAATCACTCATTTTTAGAACACAATAGAATAACTATTTTACAAAAAAATCCCCACGGACAACCAAATGGCTCGAGCGAGTTCAAACTTGTACTGAAGGCGGATCACCTGTTCCCCTGTTTCTCCTTTAAGCCCGGCACCTCCGGTGTTACCAGGTTGAAGGCTACGTTCTCAGGTCTCATCACTTAACTTACAAACCTCGTATAAGGCAAAATGTGTGTCCAAAGACAACGCAGAAAGTTCATATATAGTAAACACGGGTGCTGAAATTCTCCCTTACCGAGATGCAGGGTGTGGACGATTTTGAATTCGGGAAAACATAGATTCCGGGGTTAATATCCCAGAATCTGGAAATTATTACACGCAAGTTTTTAAAAGAAGCTCGATAGTAAATCACATATTCCATACAGATTTTGTAAAGAAGGTATCTTGATAGGAAAGCAAATATTCCTATACGGCTAGTACATGCAGAAGTCACACGGTGGCGCTGGTTGCCAATGGACAACTCTACGAGGGACCAACGATATTTTCTGAGGAAATTTCTGAGATAGTCGATAATAATACTATAACATTAGTGTCCAAAAGATTTCGACACAATACTGAATCGTTGAGAAAGAAATATATAATACGTGTGAAATTATACAACCAATAAACTATGAAATTTACCAAAAGAAAATCATTAAAAAGAGTTTGTCCTAGGAATCGGCACTCTACCGTTAATAAAGAGAAATTCAAATTACTGAAACCTGACCAACATGGTAAAAAAAGGGTTACGTGATTTTGGCACGTGACAATCTCTATTTTATCTCTATTGGCGCTATATTTTTAATCATTCAGCACAATATTTTGGTATAGGGTAACGAGAAAACCTGTCGATTACTGTATAATCTCCCAAAGACGTATGAAAATAAAGGCAAAAATCGTAACCATGTTGTAACAAAGCAAAAAATCCGTGGTCGTTACTTCTGCACCTGAAGGTAGATTAAAATGATACGTAAGAAAGGCTTGTGTCGCAGACTTGGGTCGGTCGTCTTTTTTGTTTTAATGGTAAATTCTCTGTCGGCATTTTTCGAGCCCCGCCCCTCGAATGGCCATGAACCGCCACTGGTATGCGGGTGTACCTGCATCAAGCGAGGTCCACCATTGGTAGTTGCTGAGCTTTCATTTCTCACCGATATAGCCATTTCCTGCTCTGTCGTTCGATATATCTATAATGGCCAGAGGTTTACGCAGACGTATGTGTATTCATTAAGCATCACTACCAGAGGTACCAATATAAATAACTCGTCTATACTTTCACTGCGAGCTCCGAGACGACATGGTCACTTGAACCATGGGTGTCCGCTTACAACATTGGGGGACGGGGCCCAAAAGCGGACCACATTTTTCATACTGATTTGAAAAAACGTATGCAAAGTAGCAAAAAGTATGTTTTACAAGCGTGCGACTATTTACTTATATACTGCTAAGCAGATTTGTTAGCGGTGGAACAACAGTATGGATTAACTAGGTTATAGTGCCATATAGTAGGAATAATCTTAAAGTAAGTGATAATATTTGATTACTTTAAGGAACTGAATGGTGTTACTGACGCTATTTAAGGTCTAGTGTCGGTACATCATGAAGAAGTATTTGCACTGAGAACTCGCGACAGTCCACTAGAATATACTGACAAAAAGAGGCAAATACCTAAATGTTTATCCGATTTTAATAATTTTTGGCATATATATGGTATCTCATTACAGACTACTGCAACTTCGTGAGTAAGAGCTGCTAAAGTCTGTGGAGGGTGTTGCAAATTCAAGAGCCTGCGACCTATCATGACCCAGACATGTTCAATTGGACATAGGTCAGGCGATTGTGATGGCCAAGGTAAACGGTTGATGCGGTGCTGATCCATAAAGGCTAACGAAGCTCTGGCAACATGCGGTCTGGCAGTCTTGCTGAAAAATCGGACTTTGGATGATGTTTAGGTATGAAAGAAGATGAGGCTCCACGGTATGTGTTTCACAGTTAGGGGTGTATTGCAGGTGACGCGCTGTGGTTGATCTGATCTTGTGCGTCATGATGGTATGTCCGATTCTCAGGAGATGACCACCTGGTCACTTCTGTTGACTGGGTGCGCAAGTACGGTCTTGACATCTGGTTTTATATTGTATAACCTGCCTCCGCTATACTGGTTCCATAATTTTTGCTATAGAGCTCAGATATAATTCTCGATGTCAGTGTAGGGTGATTGTCCCATAGTAGAGGATTCTTCAACCGCGCATGCTGCTGCTTTATCTGCCTCTTCTTCTCCAGCAATCTAACGTGCGAGTGTACCCAAGAAAAAATCAACTGTAATGTGTCTTTGTCTGACATCGTCAGTTTCTCCTCTATGTTTCTAACTATGTGGTTGTTGGAGTGTATCTTCCTCAAAATTGCAACATCTAATGCTTCATTGATGGCCCGTAATTCAGCAGTATAGATACTGTTAAAAGACTGAACCTCAACCAGTCGTTGTGTAGTTTGATTAGTTACTGCATATCCAACTCCAGCGTCTGACTTTGATGCGTCGGTATAGATTTGTTCTAAGTCGAGATAAGTATATTATTTTACATGTTCATAAATTATAGTTGAACATAATAATTGTTGCACTTGCCGTATTCTACAGCAAAACCTTGATTCTATCCATGATTGGTGCCTAGCTTAGAAGCTGTACTTGACTGTATCTAAATGCAAAATTCTGACATTTTCAAGAAAAAATCTGATAATTGTACTTCAATATAAGGTTGAAAATAACGATCTCTCAAAAGTTGATGAAATTAAGGATCTGGGTGTATGGTTCGATAAAAAACTAGTCTTTAACTATCATATCAACTTCAAAATATCAGATGCTTTCAAATTCTATGGATTTATTGTCAGAAACTGTAACGCGTTCGGTGGTATAAATGTTTTGATAAAGTTATGTTATGCATATATGTTCGCTGTAGGCTAGAATATGAATATTTAGTTTGGATGCCGTTCTATATAACCTAAAAGACCTCCTTAGAATAGGTACAAAGGCATTTTCTCAAATATCTATGTTTAAAATGTGATGTGTTAGCATTTCTGTGGCTCATCTGCGTTATAGGTTTGGTTTATCACTCCTTGATTTGAGCCGCGTTCAATCTTCGTTAATATTTTTACACAAACAGTTGCATAACAAGATAGAAAGTATGCACCTATTATCACAGTAGAATGTCAAAGCACCGCCATTCAGGCTTAGGTCGTACACATACTTTAAGTTAGACCGCTGCAATACAAATTCAGGTTTAAATTCTCCATTGCCTTACATGCAATCTAATTTCAACATTATTAGTGACGTGTTATGTCTTTGTAGACTATCTGGTCTTTCTAATTGCTTCTTTGTATATTCGTTTTTAACCTTCTTTAGACATGTACATACGGGGTGTTATTTAAGTACGTGGCCAGACTTCAGGAGGTGATTCCTTGAGTAATTTTAACATGAAAAGTACAACATGGATCCAGAAACCAGAAATGCTTCATCACCTCCTGAAATTTGGCCACGTACTTAAATAACACCCTGTACAGGGTGACTTTGAAGTTGAGTCATTAATTTTCAGATAATGATTGTAGAAGGAAGATAAACCAAAATACGTGTGTAAAAATAAAAAAAAAAATAAAAAAAAAATTTTACCTTGTTTTATAAAGTATCCTCCCAACAAGTATTTCAGTGCGGACCTGTATTTGATCGTGAGGTCTTGGAGCACCGGCATGCCGTCGCCTGTGAGGTCTTAAGTCACCTGATTCACGAGCCCGTTGTACTACATTAACAAAGGCACGAGGGGTTGGATGCACTCGATTGGGAAACCGATCCGCATAAACATGTGCCATTTTTGATTTCGTTTGAGCCACGCAACAGACACCACTATTCACTCACGCGTTACCGACTGACACTGACTGTATACAACGGAATAAAATAATTGTAAAAACATCGTTCCAAATTCTTTCGCTTTTTTGTTTCCGATTCGATGAACCGATAAGGCGGATTATATCCGTTGTTGCCAAACACGAGCACATAATATTATGATTGAGACAGGGCGGTACTCAAATTTCCAAAGGGCTATAACTTTGTTACTTTAATTTTACCAGAAAAATGGTAAAGGAAAAAACATTTCTTTTGATCAGATCTACTCACTGTTAAAATAAATGACTCAACTTCGAAGTCACCCTGTATATTTTTTTATGGGTTCATAGTTTGTCCTGTAAATGGAATCAATTTCTGTTGGGCAATGAAGCATTCTTATTATTTTTATTAAATGTCCAACCGAACTGGAACTATGTTTCCAATCGTTTGCAACGCTTATATACTTTTTCCTGGATCTATAAATCTCATATATACACAAGACTAACCTAACATACACTGGAGTGAGCCTTTAAAATGAATACCTGATATGAGAAAACAGCAGCCCGAAATGCGGTAAGCCTTCACCTTTATCTTGCTACAGTCGTGGGTATGTAGTCAATAAAGGAACAGGAGCAGAAATAAAAGGATTGGTAACCCGAGCGACATAACTTTCTGCTTATTGGCTTCATTAGGCCCAAATGGATGTGCATCGAAAACACCGAAGTGAAAACATGTGCCCGTCACATACGGATACGGATATAACTGAAGGAAAGCAAAGATGGAAAGGAACATACAACTAGAAGCCATAAACAAGAGCCTGCAGGCAGATTTGCAGTTTCGGTCAGCAGATCTTGTGTTTCGAGATATCAATCAATATGGCAACGGAGGCCACCTATAGCTACCTGCCGTGGTACCCCAAGTCTATGCGTAAACATAAGAAAGACCATTAGTCTTGCGGAAACAAAGGACAATCACAATCAAATAAAAAGAATTGGTATCCCGAGCGATGTACGTTTGCACTTCTTAGCTTCATCAGGCCCAAATGGATGTGCATCGAAGTGGAAACATATTCCCATCACATCTGGATACGGATGTAACCTGAAGGAAAGCAAGGATGGAGATGTGATGGACATATGTCTTCACTTCGTTTGGACGTGATGAAGCCAATAAACAGAAAGTACGTCGCTCCGGTACCAAATTTTCTAATTTTGCTCCTGTTCCTTTGTTGCGGACATGTCCACGATTGTCCTTTGTTTTTCAATACTTCTTTACAGTAGAAATTTATCTGATGAACGCAATGACCCGATTGCCTTGTTGTGGATGTAGGTCCGCCCATGGTTCCAGTAGCCCGAGGTGAGTGTCATTCCGCTGAACATGCCAAAGGTCGTGCTCTAAGTGGATTCAGCGGTACTGGTACTGCCTCCTGCCTCGGCCGTCTCTGCATTCAGCCTGCATTTAGATTACGGTGAAAGACACCATCACCATCAAGCATCAGCGTCCTTTCGATTGCTTGCATGCAAAAGGCGTTACTCGCCTGATCGTGCGACACTTGCTCTTAGGTATCGTTCACACGCTGCACGGTACTACCTGTTCACATGGATACGGGGTGGACAACTGGGGATATCCACGAGGAGTTATATGAGACTGACAAATTCAAATATTTGCGTTATATTCTAGGTTCTTTTGAGGTACCTGGTGTTAGGTATTCTTTACAAGCTGCACGGTACTACCTGTCCACACAGATACGGGATGGACAGAAGGGGATATCCACGAGGAGTTATGTGAGATTAATAAATATCTGAGTTATATTAGAGGTACTTTGACATACTTGGTCTCAGGTACTGTTCACACATTGCACAGTACTACATGTTTACATTCATACGAGGTAGAGATCTGGGGATATCCATGAGAAGTTATATGAGATTGATAAATATTTGTGTCATAATTCGAGATACTTGCTCTTAGGTACCATTCACACGGTGCACGGTACTTCCAGATCACATGGATATGGAGCAGACAACTAGGGATATCTACGAGGAGTTATACTAGATTGACAAATTGAAATATTTGCGTTATATTCAAGGTTTTTTTGAGGTACCTGGTGTTAGGTGTCCTTTACAAGCTGCACGGTACTACCTGTCCACATAGATACGGGGTGGACAGATGGGGATATGCACGAGGAGTTATATGAGATTGATAAATATCTGAGTTATATTAGAGGTACTTTGACATACTTGGTCTCAGGTACTCTTCACACACTGCACAGAACTACATGTTTACATGCATACGAGGTGGAGATCTGGGGATATCCATGAGAATTTATATGAGATTGATAAATATTTGTGTCATAAATGATCTTTGAGATACTTGCTCTTAGTTACCATTCACACGGTGCACGGTACTTCCAGATCACATGGATACGGGGTGGACAACTGGTGATCCACGAGGAGTTATATGAGATGGACAAATAGTGGACTATTTGTGTCATATTCAAGGTTTTTTGAGCTACTTGGTGTTCGTATCGTTTACAAGCTGCACGGTACTACCTGTTCACATAGATACGGGGTGGACAGATGGGGATATCCAAGAGGAGTTATATGAGATGGATAAGTACTTTTCTGTCATAATGAAGGATCGCTGAGATAGCTCTTAGGTACCATTCACACGGTGCACGGTAGTTCCAGATCACATGGATACGGGCTGGATATCTGGGAATATCTACAAGCAGTTATTTATATGAGACGGACAAATATTTATCATATGCCGGATCTCTCAAATTAGGCGCTCATCATTGGGATCTTCGAAACGGTAAGAAATACGAAGTCGCTTAAATGCTTATTTAGATAACTGATGAAATGCTGCTTGGAATAATAATAATAATAATAATATTTATTTACTCTAAAATACAGGGAACATGAAACGAGTAAATAAATATAATATATCCATAGGAGGACAACGCCTGTGCATGGATCATATGTATGTTAAATTGCAAAATATAATAAAATAGAGAGAAAAAAGAAATTATTGGTAAGAATGGTAGAGCATTTATTGTGTAATATTTGAGATTATTTTATTAATTTGATTTCTCCCAATCGTGTTAATAAATTTTTTTAATTTTTTTTTGAAGTCTAATGTATTGCGTAATTGTTTTAAATTATTTGGTAAATGTTCGTACAATTTTGGAGCTATACAGGTGACATCGTTTCATTAGGGATTTGTTTGGTTTAGGAACATTTTTTGCGCGTAATTTATATCTGGTTTTATGATTATGTTTAATTATGTCGTGTTCACTAATAGTTTTGTGATAATGAGTGATGGTATGTAAGAAGTAAAGTTGTTTAGTATCATATACTTGTGCATCATTATATAAGTCATTAGTTGGGTATAATTTTGATTTGCCTAACATTGATTGTTGTTTCGAAAATTAAGGTACTTCCGAAGAGAGACGAGAAAGTTGTAAACATCTGTTATGATTTATCTGTGCTTATTTATAATTTTATTGTTATTACCATCAATAAACTTCTCATTTTGTATCCACAAAATCCGCTGTGAGTCTTCTTCACTCCACCTGAACCACAGAGATCGGCCTGCCAATCTCAGAGCCTGCATGTCGAGTGATGTCATCCGCGAAGGTTCTTGCAAGGGAGGAACTCACAAATACAGTCAATGGAGAACAACTGGATAAAAAACAACTACTACCTTGCGTTTTCGTAGTGAAGCAACTCGTAGGTGGTAGACGGTACCTGGCGGTCGAACGCGGAGGTACCACCCGGCGGATCTCTAGGGCGGGGCCAGAATGCACGTTGCATGTACACGTGTTCCCTCGCTAGAGTCCGTGTGGCGTTCCCCTTTTAAACACCGACGCACCGTGACTGTCATAAAGAGGTTTATGGTATATTGTCGATTTTTGGATTTTCTACAGATAGTACTCTCGCTTTATTAAAACTCATAGAGATATGCTTTAAAACAAATTGCTGAGTCAACCTACTCTAGACGATTCTTTCGCAGATCATGGTATCCATGATCCCATTCTATTTTTACCTTCATTGAACACATCATAAATTTTTCTTCACCATGGAATTACTAGGAGCTCATACCATCTAATTCCCATATGATGAGTCGACGCCGATAATACCGTGGCATATCGTGACATCACATTACCCTGACCTATTATAGCTATAAACCATCAGACTGGCTCTGGAATTGGTAAATCACACTGTCAGGGTCCTTTGATTTTCATACCAACCACGTAAAATATAGTCAATAATTCGCCCATTAATAATAATTTTGTTTTCAGGTTGAAAAGGTCATCGGTCTAATGGTAGGACGCGGAATGAGGAGGAAAAGACTGCTAGAGAGCTGGAGACCTGTTTGGTGTCATGCGCTATTAGAAAGGAATTGCATTTTAACGCCAATACCAACCTAGGAATTAAATGGTAAATTAAATTCCTGAAATTAGATGTGTTATTTCAATCACGCTGAATACTAGATTTCAAGTCCGCTATGGAAATGTTCAGCAGCATTTTATACTTTGTCTATTTAAGGATTTCTACTTCCCACGCCTACTAATCGCGAAAAATTTCAAAACTGCGATATGTTCTTTGGATGTTATATGACATGCTCATCACGAAAAACCATGCCACTCATTTCTGTCGGTCTGTCTGTTCGCCTGTCAGTCGGTCTGTCCGCTAATTCTATAGCCGCCTATAACTTGAGAAGAACCGCTCGAACTTCGGTGAAATTTTTACACAATGCTACTACTATGCCAAGGACGCTAAAGCTTTGTAGTTTCTGGAAATTGGTCTAGTCAATAGAGAAAAAGGCCAAAAACAAGAAAAACGCCCGACCTTCGTTTTTTGAGGTTTCATAGGATCCTGATCATTTTTTAAAAAAAGTTAAAGGGAAAAAACTTGGCGGTGGGAGATGTAAGTATATGGGAAGGTTTATCTAATTTTTTTGTTAGTACATTGATACGTTCCAAGCCTTGTTGATTTTACGCACATGTTAGACATATATAGGAGGATGTTGCTGTCTCTTGATGATCATCTAGATCACATTACTTTTATTATTATTAACAGTTGTCTCGTATTAAATACGTTTCCACATATGTGGGAAATTTCAAAAGTGTCAACTATACCCAAAATACCGGATGTAAAATAAATATCAGGCGTCAGACCAATAAGTATATCATCAATCTTTTAAAAAAATCATGAGAAAATTACGGAGCGACAAATTTCCAAATATGTTGAAAATAAATGCATTATACCTCATGTCCAATCTGGTTTCCGAAATTCTTGTGACACAACAATAGCGCTAGATGACGTTGTTAGTTCACTAGATTGCGGTAAAGCTCTTTGTTTAATATTACTAGTAAGGCTTTTGATACAATTGACCATAGAACTTTGTGAGCCAAGCTCAGATGTTATGGATTTAGCTTTGCTGCGGTCCAACTTATAAAGAGTCCCCTTACTCAAAGATAGCAGTATGTCTCCATTAACAAATTATTTAATAAATCGGCCCTAAGAACGGTTGAACCCCAAGGCTTTTATTTTCTATACAGGGTGTTCCTTAATGATGTGCTTATATTTAAGGGTGTGAATCTACATGAAAAATTAATGTAAGTTTGCTTTATGAACTATGGTCCAAAAATGTTTCCTTACAAAAACTCGGGGTGTTTTTAGGAAAAAAAAAATGGAAATTAATTAATATTTTCAGAACCGCTTCAGAATTTCACTTATATTAAGTATGTAATGAAAGTTAATAAAGTTGCATATTTTTCAAGGCAAAAATAATTTTTAGCTTTACCAGTGGCGTGCGTACGGGATTGACTTCGACATTTTTTAAGAAAAAAATGGTACGCTAACGGTTTATTGCCAAATAAAAATTATTTTTGAATTCCCCGTTCAATTTAAAACAAATGGTCTCACTTGGATTGTTTTCCTTCGATGCACCATTTTTGAGTGAAAAAATAAAAAACCGTTCTATTGTCCGAGAAAATTAATGTAATTGAAGAATGCAATTTAGCAATAAATATCTAGTTGCTCTGGAATATGTCACTGGCTTTTGACTTCTGACAAGTCTCTGTTATTCAAATCTGTTCGCTGTGACATTTTTTTCATTATTTAGATTTTACTATCTTGTTAATAATGGTGAATTATTCAAATGCAGAAATTTCGGAAATGCATTACGTATATGGTAATGGTAAGCAAGCCAGACGGATTTATCACCAGAGATATCCCGATCGTGCTTTGCCAGATAGTCGAACCTTTTCAAATATTCAACGTAGACTTGTTGAAACTGGTTCTGTCCGAAAAGGAACATCTGAAGGTAGCCCTCTAAGTATGAGAACACCTGAAATTGAGGAAGCAGTGCTGCACGAGGTCGAAGAACATCCTGAAACGAGTACGAGGAAGATCGCTAGACACTTAAGTATTTGCCATCAAATTGTTTGGAGAATTTTAGTGGATTTTTTGTTATATCCTTACCATATTTTAAGAGTACAGGCATTACTTCCCATTTTCAAAAGCGTGTGACCTTTTGTCAGTGGTATCTTCAAAAAATCACACAAAATCCGCAATTTGAATCACGGACGAAGCTAATTTTTCTCGAAATGCCATTGAGAATTTCCACAATAATCATTGGTGGGCAGAAGAAAATCCCTATGCCGTAACCGAAACC
This sequence comes from Acanthoscelides obtectus, assembly GCA_963669975.1. Classification (NCBI taxonomy): domain Eukaryota; kingdom Metazoa; phylum Arthropoda; class Insecta; order Coleoptera; family Chrysomelidae; genus Acanthoscelides; species Acanthoscelides obtectus. The sequence goes on from CAVLJG010000002.1 coordinate 18,179,531, forward strand.
CATTTCCAACACCAATTTTCGGTTAACGTATGGGCAGGAATTATTGGCAACCACTTTATTGGTCCATTCTTCTTGCCGGGACGACTTGACGGACAGACTTACCTCAATTTTCTTCGACAACAGTTGCCTTTGCTGCTTGATGATGTTCCGTTAGTAATAAGAAACAATATGTGGTACATACATGATGGTGCATCAGCGCATTTCACTGTAGCAGTTCGTAATTAATTACAAAATGTTTATCCAAATCGTTGGATTGGCCGCGATGGGCCCCAAGAATGGCCACCAAGGTCTCCAGACCTCAACAGTTTAGATTTCTTTTTGTGGGGCTATATTAAGACACTAGTGTACACAAGTCCCATTAAAACTGTAGAGGAATTAAGAGAAATAATAGTTGCAGCTTGTGATAGAATAAAAAACACTCCAGGGATGTTTCAACGAGTGCGCAATTCCATGAGAAGGAGGGCGGAAGCATGCATACTACGTGAAGGGGTCCATTTTCAACAATTTTTGTAATCATTTCGTTGGCTGTAATCTTATGTTTATGTTGTAAGTTGTTGTTGTTCATTACCTCCTAATGTGTTTTTCCAATATAATTAATGATGATTTTGCAAGTTAGAATAGAACGGTTTTTATTTTTTTACTCAAAAATGGCGCATCGAAAAAGAAACAATCCAAGATAGATAATTTGTTTTAAATTGAACAGAAAATTCAAAAATGATTTTTATTTGGCAATAAACCATTGGTGTACCATTTTTTCTTAAAAAATACCCGTACGCACGCCACTGTTAAAGCTAAAAATTATTTCTGCATTGAAAAATATGCAACTTTATTAACTTTCACCACGTACTAAATAGTGAAATATCTGAAGCGGTTCTGAAAATGTTAATTAATTTCCATTTTTTTCCTAAAACTTGAACATCCCGTTGACACTTAATGCTAAAAAATCTAAAATTATGCGTTTGGGTCAAGGAACCAAGGTTATATAGCAGAAAATCTTTGTCAACTAGCAATTAATAAAATTCCATTATCAATTGTAACCATTCGCAAACATTTAGGGTTATGGTTGGACAACGAATTAAAATTTGATTTCCATATTAAAGAATTATGTTCAAAACCATATAGTATTCTCGAACAAATATATCCTGAAAGAAATATATTAAACAGTAAACTGAAAATGATGTTGTGTGATGTTCTTATGATTTCGAGGGTTTCATACTGCCCAAGTGTATATGGCCCAGCTATAATAAAAAATGATAAAGACAAGTTACAATGGCCACAAAATTCTTGTTACCGTTTTTCTCTAGATATACGGAAATTTGAGCATATAAGCAAGAATTGTAAAATGAACATGGAGAATCTCAGAAAATACCAAAGTTTATGTTTGGTTCATAAAATTTTAGGGAATAAGAAACTAGAATAATTTTGAATAAACTGAACAAATTTGAAAACATCAATAACTTGGCTACCAGAAATCGACAATTATTAGTTATACCTAAGCACTTTGCGTCTGTCTATAAAAAGAGATTCTCTTTCACTGTTGCCAAGTTATACAATAACCTTTCACATTAATTTCTAAATTGTACTCTGAATAATTTTAAAAAGAAGATGAAGTCGTGGTTACTCAGCAGTACGTAATCACTCCCTCACCATTCTGCCACCCAATCTACCTTCATAGTTTTGATATAAGTGAGTCACAAAAAATATATAAATCTATAGAAATAGATCGCTGATCACTTTATCATTCACTTCGGAGCCGTTCGAAAACGTCACACTACCGATTCGCGTCTCAAAATCTAAGTCACTTATCAATGCTTATTGTTGTAAGTTGGTCTTGTTATGTAAAACAATCGAATAAAGACAATTTGTTATTATTATTACTTTTCTTCCACGGACGTATCTGTCTGGTAATAAAGGATAGACCTTATACTAACCAGGTATCAGTTTATGCGCTGTTCCTAGTAGTGCCGTTTTTTGAATTTAATAGAGTGTTGATTTACCGGGTATTGAGTCACAATTTTCATGGAAGGTTTTGGTGATAGTTCCTAATGCACCGACAACGACAGGAGTTATCCAAGCTTTCACATGCCATATCCCATGTGTTTCTATCTGCAGATCTCGGTACATAGATATCTCTTCATTTTCTTTCGATTCCACATTATAATCGTCGGAAACCGCTGTATCAATCAGTTGACATGTTTTCTCCTTTCCGTTATGAATTATAATATCAGGTCGGTTTGCTTTTATTGTCTGATATTACCGGCACATCCCACATTATACATACATCAGTGGAATCATTTTTGATGTTGGTGACACGGTGTATTTCATGCTGGTAATACTTATCTGTAACTGGAATACCAAACGAGTCACATATTTTTTAGTGAACGTAACTAGCTGCTCTGTTATGTCTAGCGGTATACTCTGAGGGTGCTAGTACTTGGCAACCTGCTGCTACATGACTGATGTGCCCGTCGGATTGCCCGCATATTCTACATACTTTGCTTCAGTATATTCTTTTGGTGGTACCTTGTGCTCAACGCTTGATTATTATAGATAATTATAATTATTATTATTGTGTTACTATTGTGATTATTATTATATTTCTCCGTCCATTGAACCTTAAAACTTATGCGAGGGATGTCTTTTAAGTTTTGCATATAGAAACATAGTAGGCCGCGCGGATCGAACGTCAGTACTGAATCTTAACCTCACTCGTTAGTAAACTTAAATTCAAAGTTTCACAACATTACGTGCAGTCTTCTCACTACAGTGAATTTTTAAGTGTCACCAAGTCATTAGAAAAATGGAACTCAAGCGAGAACATTTTCGCGCCATAATTTATTACAACTTTCAGAGACAATTATCGCAACAAGAATGCCTTGCTGAGTTACTGTCTGTTTTCGGCAACGAAGCGCCACATCAGTCGACAATTTCCCGTTGGTATGGAGAATTCAAACATGGACGGGTGAGTCTTAGCGACGATCCCAGGGTGGGTGCACCAAAAACGGCAGTCACCCAGGAAAACGTCGATGCTGTGCGCAAACTCATAATTGAAGATAGACGTGTGACATATCGCGAGATTGAGGCGTCCTTGAAGATCTCAAAGACCTCAACTAAAAAAAATTTACATGAAGAATTAGAAGTAAGAAAATTAGTTTCTCGTTGGATACCCCACCTGTTGACTGAAGAGCAGAAAGCAGCCAGGGTTAATTGGTGTCAAAAAACACTTGACCGTTTCAATTTCGGAAACTAAAAAAATGTGTACAGCATTGTTAATGGTGATGAATCATGGATTTACTGTTACGAATCAGAAAATAAACTACAGTCGGCTGTTTGGGTGTTCCAAGGTGAAGAAAAGCCAACAAAAGTCATCCGTTCTCGAAGTGTTTCGAAAAAGATGGTTGCGACATTTGTGTCAAAAGCGGATGATATTGCAACAATTCCTCTTAATGAGCAAAGAACTGTTACTGCGGATTGGTATATAATAATAATAATAATAGATGCCTTTATTTCCAAACAGTTTTCAAAAAAAAAAAAAAATCAGAAAGAGAAACATGAGTATTAACCAAGAAAAAAAAAAGGAAAATGTAAAAAAATAAATAAAACAAATGTCGACTGTCTGAAAACCACAAGGGGGAGTTCACTATCTAGTGCTCTTCCACTCATCCCTTGGAATTGTAAGAAACATTATGCCAGTAAATACATCCATCAACCATATAAAAACATCAATATGAACAGCATGTAAGTTTTTTAAAAAAAAATAAGATAGAAAAGTGAGACATGTGGTAATAGATTTAAAAAAAAGAAAGTCTAGAATAATATATATATATATATATATAAATCTCACTATTATTTCTGCGTCTGTTCATGCCACTAGGGGTTCAGCGTCCGACGAGTATATAGAGATTTTGGCGGCAATCCACGCAGATCTCATCATTACCGACTGAGAAATATGAAGTATACTGATCTGCGATGCTTTTGTGCTGGAAAAAATATGAAAATCTATTTGACGACTTTTCAACGTCCGTCACATTCAGTGACGGTTTTTGCGTCCATGTATATTTTTCATTCCACCATCTTTGTACGTCCTTAAGAATATTTCTTTTCGGCTGACACAGGTTTATGCGTCCTGCGGTGTTGCCGATAGGTGAACTTTTTCTTGATCGTCGTGCATTATTTGTAAGAAGCTGTGAAATTCAAGTCAAGCGTGGAGGTCCAGACTACGGATCCCTCGCCAGAGTCCGTTTCACGGCACCCACAAATTTCACTATCCCCTGAACTCATTCTTTCTTTGATATACATAAACCTAGTTGACTTTCTACCTTTATCCAATGAGAGTTGATTTAATTACACTTTAATTTTAATAGCTATTACTACAATAAGTGACGTATCTAAACGTGGAAAATATAGTGTTCATTCAGTCTGTTGGTCGCATGTTCCAAGTCTAAGCAGTCAACCCTATATTTTACATGCAATTGCTTTGGTCTATCTTTCTATTTTGAAGTTGATACAGCGCTATCTTTGGAAATAAACCAGACTTATAATATATAAAAATTGATGACAGAATTGTCTTGGAAGTACAGCCAACCTACATGACCTGCATTATTCAACAAGTAAAGCATTGGATTTTTATGACTGAAATATCAAAATGGATTAGCATTAATGTTTATATACGCCGTATTTGTGATTGTGAAATGTCGCTGTAGGTAATAGGCAGTTTTGCGGTACAGTGGAACAAACAGTAAAGGAAAAATCTTTGCCATTTCCGCAATGAAGGAGAAGGAGGAGAATCAGAAAAAAAAGGATAGGTCGCCCGAGCGACACGTGTTTCTGCTAATTGGCTTCGTCAGGCCCAAATGGATATGCATATCCACCCACCGAGGTGAATAGACATACCCATACACTTGGATACGGGTGTAACCTGAGGAGTCAAGGTCACCTTGATGTGTGGATGTGCACATTTATTTAGGCCTGACGAAGCCAATTAGCAGAAACACGTGTCGCTCGGGTTACCTATCCTCTTTTTTCTGCTTCTCTTCCTTCTCCTTCACTGCTGAAATGGCCAAGATTTTTCCTTTACTGTTTAGTCGCTGAAGGATTGAGAGTACCTCTGGATTAAGATCAGACACTTTGAAAACGTCTCGATATAGCGCTTTCAAAGTTAACGTAGTATTTGTTAAACCGACATATTAAAACAACAACAGGTAGTATACAGCCTTTACTGAAAAACTAAAATATTAACAAAAAGTAAACCTAAGTTAAAACTATAAATGAAATGTATTAGGAATGGATTTTTCCATTCTATGTTGAAAACTTTGAACAAATAATCGGCCTACCTAAGCACATATTCATTTTCTCTTAGTATATTGATTTTGAATAAAGACTTTGACTTTAGTCCATGATTTATTTGCTAGCAAATCTGGATGCATTTCTATCAAAGCCTCACATTCACCACGTTTGGGAGGTTTCTTCTGTTTAATGTGTTCCTTGAAAAATTGTGTAACAATTTGTTTTTGTTTGTTGGTCCATGGAACTAAAACACGCTTTCTTGTTTGCTGAGTGCTTTGGTTATTTTCAGTAGCTATGTTTTCTGTATTTCCCTCTGCATCTGCCATATCGTCATCGACAGCAGATACTGTGGCTGATGCGGAACTCTGCTCTTCCCTCAAAATATCCGTCTCATTTTCTTCTATCATTTCTTCCATGTCTACGTCTATCTCGTCTAGAGCTTTACCTTTGTATTTCCCAGCTTCTCCTTTTTCCATCAACATAAGTAACTTGGCAATCTTTGCCGTCTGATATACGTCGTCTGGTAGCCTATAAACATGTTTATGTACATTCATGGTATGTCCCATGAAGGTGGCTAATTGCTCAATGTCCCCTTCAGTCATACTAAATAGTTGCGTCAGTGTCGCAAGGTGTTTTCTCAGTCTAGTCGAAGTTAAAGCTTGTGGGTTTTTGGCACCACACATGTTCGCATGCTTTTGAACTACCTTGTATCCAACAATGGGTTGGCATTCAGAATTCGGATTTGCGAAAAGAAAAACATTTTTTTCTTTTATAAATGTAGCTCGTGCGTCCAACAAAACCTTGATGTGGTCTTGTACATCTCTACTAAACAAAACTGGTACTCCTCTGCCCCTTTTTCCTCGAGTTACGACTCTCTTAAAATTTTTTACAAGTACCTGCTCTGCAGATGTAATTGCTTCAGAAAATTCTTCATAATGTGTGGCACTTGTTTTCCCAGCTGCCATGTAAGTTGTTACTTCTATTCTTTGTAGTTCACCCACTCTTTTACGGTTTAAAAGTAATGTTCTACAAAATGCTGTCTCCATTAATAAGATGAATGCCTCAAAATTATTTTTAGTTTGTTGCAATCATCGAGCAGCTGTATTTCCCTTCTCTATTAGATAGTTTCTGAACAACTTCAAGTCTGCAGCTAGTGGGACCAGTGTCACTTTGTTCCATGTCTTCATGTTCAAGTCCCTTCCAGCATGACTTGAAATTTCATGCTTCCACATATTCTCCAATAATTGTCGGAACACCCCGATATTTGCTTCTGCTTGTGAGGCAGAAATTGTCAAATAATTACATTTTTTTTTGACAATATGTAAAACTGCCATATCATAACAGTCTTTTAGAGATCTGCTTATGTTCATCGCAAATGTCGGAGATTCGAAAACATCTGTTTGCGTGTTATATCTGGCAATAACTTTGACACTTTGTACTACACTGTCAAAGTGCTGTGGCTGAAGCACGTCAAATAAGTTTTTGATTGCAGGATCTAGTTTTTGACATTCCATCAAAACCTTGGCAAGTTCTCTCATTTTTCTTGAGCAAACGTTAACGTGATGTTGCTCTCTGTGTGTGTTGATGTACCTAGATCCAAAGGCACATATAAGAGCATCTTTTTTTGCTGTCAGTGAAATTTTATCGGCCAACATCCGTGGGAAGACCATAGTCTTTAATGCAGAATTTGCTATATTCTTAGGTAGCATAAGGTCTTGACCTTCACTTAAAGGAACGGTTTTTGAAGGATCTTTATTTAGTGGACAAATTCTTTTATGTTTCCATAGTAGCTTACGTGTGTAAAAACCTAGGCAGAAAGGGCAAGGCATATAATTTTCTTCGCTATCATTCACAGCACTTTTATGTACTGGCTTGGAAAAAGTACTTGAATTTTTAATAAAATTGCCCTTCTTTCTCAAGTTACTTATGCAACGTTTCCTATCAATCGAGTTAACTAGTAGTGATAGAATTTTTTGGACTTCACTTTCCCCTATATGGTTGCGCTTTATATGTCGTGCAAAGTTTAGCACATCTTCATCACAAAAAAAGCAGTAATCTGGTTGGCGTATGTACTTTTTCTTCTTCTTCTCTTCACTCTTCTGTCCGGGTTTGATTACTATGTCTGAAACTATGACTATTTTGCGGTTACTTGGCACCTGTAAACCAATAGATGTTACTGTAAAACACGAATGAATATTCCACTCTTATGAAACCTTACCTCTACCTTTGGTAAAGATCCTTCATCGCCACTTGAATCCGTATCTGGTATATAAGTCGGATCTTCATCAGTATCTGAAGAAAATAAGGCTTCCTCACTGGATGGACTCTCCAAATGTCTTTCACTGCAGATTTTTGGTGACCCACAAATCGATGCTGTCTCATTTTGAGGACCATTTGTGACTGAATAATATCCTACAAGTATAATTCTGGTATAATAATCACATCGCACATAACATTTTTGTTCAGAGCCTACTTTTTACAAAAATATGTACATATAAAATTAACTTCTGTCTCATATCATCGACAAAGGCGTCCAATTTGGAGGATTCCGATGTTGAGAAAAGATAAGAAAAGCATGTATACTGGCTCGGTACTTGCCATGCTACAAATCACGCATATGTTCCCTGAAAAACTTGGTCTTAATAAAGATTCGAAAAATAATGAAAGCATTTTCCATCATTTTCTACCATCAACACTAACTACGAAAAAAAGAGCTTTGGGAAAATAAAAAATTGGACCCTCAAGGTGATTTTGTAGTCAACACAGTTTATTTGGAAAGGAAACCCCGGTTTTCATAACTGAAGGGAACATGGATGATTGCAGTTAAGGTGTCCTCTCAAAACTCTACTCACCTGCGATAGCGAGCAACATTTCTTCTTTTGTTAAACCTTTTGTGGATTCCCATTTCGGTAACATCACTGGTTCAATACACATTTGAAGCATTAACTTTGATCTATTCATTTTTAAGGATGAATAAAATATGTTCTGATCGCGCGCCAATTCCGGTAAAAGTAAGGTTAGGAGAATGAGCAAAATCATGGGGATGCAGAATCGGATGACATATTTATGAACGAGCATGGAACAACGTAGATAATATACGGACGCAGAATTAGATCCAGATGTAATGTACTGTCGTAGAAGTATATTATATCGATATACGGACGCAGAAATAGATGCAAGTATAATGAACGGACAAAATCACAGCGATGCAGAATCAGATGACATATGAATGGGCAAGGAACATAAATAATATATGGACATATGAAAATTGTAGGAAGATGCTTTTTCTTCATGACCCAAAATAATCGTCTAATTACGAAACAAATTACTAATATAGCATGGTAGGTATCAGGTCTATGGACTATTGTGAAGGTGATATGGGACAACGGTCGATTTATTTATACTATTTCTGGGCAAAGGAGTATTCGGACAAATTTAATCTTGTGCTTGGCACTAATTTATTATAATACAATGATATTTTTAGGATATTATTTGTTCTTAAATTTTTCTCAAAATGAAACAGCATCAATTAGCGGCTCACCAAAAATCTGTACTTAAGCGTCTGTCCAATAAGGATGCCCTATAGCCGTCGTATAGTGACGAGGATCGAACCTATATATGTAACTGTTTGAGACTCCAGTACAAATGTTAATAAGGTGTCTTTACACAGGTCAGGTTTTCTATTACATATTCGATATCATCGTAATTGCTGTCATGAGGATTTTATTGCAACATCTACTGGTTTACAGGTAAGTAACCAAAAGGTAGGAATACTTTCAGACTTAATAATCAAACCCCGACAATCACCACAGAAGATGCGAATTTGTAGGTAAAGGTATATCGACGCGTCGGAAAACTGCTATTGGGAAAAAATAAAAATTCATTAATTCATTTTTTATTGTGGGCTGAAATGCGAAATAGTATATGGTACTTTAAATAACGATTAATACCATGGTTACTTGTTATGAATAGGGATAGTGAGAATGCTGTTGTTTTTAGGTCTGTTCTGTAGGCCTAGAGAACAAAAAATTAGTTTATACACATCGTCTAGTGAAACGTGCTAGGTAGATTGTTGTTTTTTCTCTAATGAAGAACTTCAAAGCGTCGCTAGAAATATACAGCGTAATTATCTGAACAGAAGTGAAATTAAAAAAAATCCAACATTACCTGTCAATTCAATCGATAGAATGTCATAGGCAACTTAAGGAAGGAAGAGTAATTTTATTGAAAACTCAAGTGTCGTTTTCAAGTTGGTTAATAAAATGCTGTCAGTAATATCGAAAAAAAATTATATTTATTGCCCTTTCTGCTCTGGCTTTTACACAAACATGTTAGCTCGTTAAGGAACATGAAAAAAATTGTCTCTATTGATCTATCCAAATTGAAAATGCTTATACATGTTTGAATTAAAAAAAAGAAAATCGATTGTCACTATGGTTTTCAATAAAAAAGAGTATGATAGTAACATATGATTGATATTTAGCCGTCGTCCGAAATGCAACAGCTACGCACCAGATTGAGTTTCATTTTTACAAGCGAATCATACCGCAAGGCGATGTTGTCACATTTTAGGACGCAGAATCATTAAAATCATGTGTCCATGAAATATACATTCTGCATATTTAAGTAGCGATAATTACGCCACTGCGGCCAATCTTAGAACTACCGCCAGATAACAAGTGTACATTTTACCATCTTTCTACGTCCATATCCTCTTATATTATGTGTTAATGAAACCCATATTACGGAGGATTTTGAGGATAGCGAACTGAATATTAATGGCTATAGTCACTACATTGCCCATGCTGAAAGTTGTCATACAGGGGGAACGATAATTTATGTAAAAAACAATGTTACTTCTACAGTTGTAAAGAATGTCGTACGTCACGGCCATTTTTGGTTCTTATGCTTAAATGTTCAGCTAGGATTCGAAAATATAATTGTTGGATCACTGTATAGATCTCCGAACGGTAGCATGGACTTATTTTTCCAATTTTTTGAGGAATTACTGGAAGATGATTTGATTACAACTCATCAAAGTATTTTTTTGGGAGATTTTAATATTCGCTTAGAGACCGAGAACCCAAGCCAAAAAAAATTAATAAACATGGTATCAGATGCAGGATTTACACAAATAGTTCAAGAGTTCACTAGAGTGACAAATACGTCAGCCACCCTGATTGATTTAATTGTGACTAACAATTACTTGCTTGAAGAAATCACGGGTGATTTTCCACAAATTTCAGATCATCGAATTATAGGCTGCGTATTGGATGTGCAACATGAGATTAAAACAGAGGAAATGAAATATAAACGAAAATTTAATAAGGAAAATATTAACACTATTATAGCTGAACTCTACGGAAAAGATTGGGACTATTCAACAACAGATGTGGACCTATTATATGAAAAGTTTATGAAAAATATTACAGAAACTGTAAATAAAGTTGTACCTCTTGAAAAAACTCAAACCCGCAAACAACCGTGGATTAATAGGTTCGTAATCCAAGCCCGAAGAGACAGGGACGAAGCTTATAAAAAGTTTAAAATAACCAAATTAAATTCAGACTGGAATCTGTATAAGAAAAAAAGGAACATTTACGCTCGTGTTATTCGAAACGAAAAGAAAAAATATTATGAAATTACTATTGACCAATGCAAGGGGGATAGCAAAAAAATGTGGCAAACTTTAAAGCAAGTTGTAGGCAGCAAAAACAAGAATGTTCTGTCATATGATAATATTGAATTTGAGGAAGATGCTGGATCTGTTCAAGACAATTTTAACAATTTTTATGCAAAAAGCATAAAGGAAATAGCCGACAAAATACCAAAAGTTGCACCGACATTTCAAGAATTGCCACAGTTAAGTGATGGTCTGTCAAGCTTCAACACTATAAGCATTGATCAACTTAGAAAAAGGGTAGTGGAACTTAAAAACAAGTCAACAGCGGATGATATTTGTACTGTTAAGTTTTTGAAAACGGCTTTTTGTGTACTCGGATACCCTTTACTTCACTTGATCAATGCATCCCTTACAACAGGAAAAGTTCCAAAAGCAATAAAAACTAGTGTTATAGTGCCTATTCCAAAAGTGTCCTCACCAAATAAACCAGCACAATACCGACCCATTAACTTGTTACCAGTGATAGACAAAATCTTGGAAACCGAGGTTTGTGCGCAGTTACGGGAGTTTCTGGAGGCAAGAAAACTGTTGTTTAAGGGACAGTCGGGATTTCGGGAAAAACACTCGTGCGAGTCGGCGCTGCAGTATGTGTGTTCGAAATGGCGTTCATACATTCATGACGGGAATATTGTGTTAAGTGTATTCATCGACCTTCAACGTGCATTTGAGACTATTGATAGGAAAAGACTGATCCAGAAATTGCAGACCTATGGGATTACAGACAGTGCACTAAAATGGTTTATGAACTACTTGAAAGACCGTTGTCATGTGACGAAGATTAATAACGTGGCGTCAAATTCAATTGATAGTGAAATTGGGGTACCTCAGGGTAGTGTGTTGGGCCCGCTTTTGTTCCTACTTTATATAAATGACTTGAACAGGGTTTTAGTAAATACATTTCTGAGCTTATTTGCAGACGATACATTGCTTTATGTGTACGGTAAGGATTTTAGACAAGTTGTAGATAGTATGAACTCAATACTGGAAATTTTGTATAACTGGTTATGTGTGAATAGGCTTAAGTTGAATGTAGAAAAAACAAAATACATGGTCTTTGGGACAAAGCAGAACTGTAATACATTTTTAGAAAAGAAATTTTGTATTGAGATAGATAATATTCAAATTGAAAGTGCATCTAGTATGAAGTATTTGGGCGTAGTTTTAGATCCTCAGCTAAATTTTTCATTGCATGTTGATTATGTTAGTAAAAAAATTGGGAAAAAAATAGGATTTTTTAGGCGAATATCTGAAAGTCTTAGTCACTGGAGTCGTCTTCTTGTATATAATACCATCATATATCCACATTTTAATTATTGTTTTTCATTGTTGCTATCATGCAAAAAAACTGATATTCAAAGGCTCCAGTTACTACAAAATAAGGCTATGCGCACTATATTATTTTGTACACGTTATACGCCTATTAATTTAATGTTAAAAACCCTCGGATGGCTTTCAATACAGCAAAAGGTTGAAATGTCAAATGTCTTATTTATTTTTAAAACAAAAAATCATTTATTGCCTGAATACTTGCAGGAATATCTAATACCGAGGTCCGAGAGGCATGCATATAATATCAGGTCACGTAACACTTTTAACATAGAATTCGCTAGAACATCCCATATGCAAAAATGTCTTTTTAGTGATGGTTTGAGACTTTTTAATGCATTACCTACAGAAATTAGAGAAGCGACGTCTGTAAATATATTTATTCGTAAGGTTAAGCAATTGTATTTAGATAAAATGGCATAATATATGTACTTTCTGTGTTAAGATAACTGTATGTCATTATCTCGCATTTGCTATTGTTGCATTTACTGTGGTTGCAGTTACTATGATTTTAAGGGAATCTAGAATTACTGTTTTTTTTGTTTATTACTGGAGTAGGACACTATTATAAACTATAGGAAGTAGCTTTAGGGCTAAGAATAATAAACATTTCATTTCATTTCATTTCATTTCATTTCATTTCATTTCATTTCATTTCATATTAATGTGTGCTGGGTTTTATACCACAACTTCTAGAAACAAGACGACCCTAAAAAATGAAAGTCCCTATGAAACTGACGCGATTATTCTACGCGGGAAGTTTGATATCGCATGTAGGACAGAATTATGGTACCAAATTCTTTCTGCGTCCGTATATGGACGTACAAAGGTAGTGGACGCAGAATAATATGTAAATGGAGAAATGTACGGATGCAGAAGGGTGAAACGGATGTATATATATATATATACATATATACATATACACATATACACATATACATATATACCCATACATACCGCATAAACAAACGCCAATATGAGCGACAATTAAATTTGAAAAAAAGAGCAAAGAGAAAACGTGGTGGTAAATGTAAAAGTCTAGAATGATATACAAATACATATACGTACATTTATGCATCATATGAAAAAAAAATATAAATAAAATAATGGAATGCAAACAAAATAAAATTGAAATTCCGCAGTAAGAATAATTCTACTTTATACATTCAAGGTAAGAATCACGCAAAACCGCTTTGAACTTGTGAATTTCATATGATTTGAGGTACTGGGGGATAGGATTGTAAAGCTTATATATATTATACGTAAATGATCTTTCATAAAATTTAGTTCTGTGGAATGGAGCGGTAATGTTTTGTTTCGAACGAATTTTTACGGAATGGATGTCTTTTCTGAATGTTATTTTCTCGTAGAGGTAATGCGGCTGCCTGAGAGTTAAAATTTTATGATAAAAGCATATTGTGAATATCTCAAAACGAGCCTTCATATTTAGCCACCGGAGTTCTTTCAGCTTATGACTAACTCTTTCAAATTTTCTTATGCCATATATAAAACGTATGCATGAGTTCTGTGTTCTCTGTATTCGCATGAATGTATCACAATCTCAACATGCAGAATAAATTGGAACACAGTACGAAAACTGTGATCACCATTTGTTTTCCAAAAGTCATCACCGAGCTTCGAAAAATCAACCCCGAAAGAAGAATCATCCTCCTCCAAGGCAATGCAAGCTCGCACACAACCCAAAAAACAAGGCAGTATTTAACGGAAGAAAACGTGGTATTATTGGACCATCCTCCATATAGTTCCGCTTTAAGTCCTAACGATTTCTTTACTTTCCCGAAAATTAAAAACAGACTGCGTGGTCAAAGGTTCCAGTCACCAGAAGAAGCAGTTGACGCATTCAAAAATGCCGCTTTGGATCTGCCAACAAACGAGTGGAATAAGTGCTTCGAGAATTGGTTCGCGCGCATGCAGATGTGTATTAATCTTCGTGGAGAATACTTCGAAAAACAATAAAGTCATTTAAACCTACCGTGTTGTTTTATTTCCATGTGCAAAACTTAAAAGACATCCCTCGTATTCTCAGCAGACGGATGGCATACCTGCCGGCTGCTCCCGGTGGCGTATCGTGCATTTGTAGATATAGATGGAAGCTAATGTAAGCAGATGAAAGCGTTTATCAAAAAGTTTGAATTTTGGGAACAAAACTTAATCGGTGGCGATAGCAGACATTTTCCTGTTCTTTCAGAAAAGATATCTCAAAGTCCATTAGAACGATATAAATGTCATGTAGAAATAGTCTCTAACTTGAAGGATAACTTCAAAAATCGTTTCAAGGATTTCAACAAAATTGCTATAGTGGCGCAATTTGTTGTTTCACCCTTGATGGAAATTAATATCCAACAGTTTGCAACTTCTGTTACGCAGAATTTTAGTGAAGACATCGCTGCGAGAGAAATGGAAGTGATTGCGTTTCAAAATAATTAGTCCCAAATACAAAATGTATCTGGCCTTCAGTAAGTAAAGATAAACTATTCAGTTTTATGTCGTGTTGCCTTGAAAGTGAAACGAATACCGTAATAGACTTACAGATGAACATTTGGATAATTGTATTTGAATGGCGGTATCAAATTATGCTCTACTTATAACATTAAAAAAATTGTCAGTGAGTCTGATCCATCCATCGAAACTTGGTGAATTAGTCAAGGTGCAGTACTGTGTTTTGGGAGTATTGAGCTGCACCAGATTGTTGCGACCCTAAACAGTGAGAAAACTTTCAAAATTCAACAAAATCGGTACAAGGATCTTTGAGATATTAATTAAAAGCGTTTTTTCCGTTTTGTCACCCTGCATCTTGGAAATCGGCCTTTTTGATTATACCTATAAACTTTTATACTGGAATATGGTTCAGGTATATGCTTTTGTAATCATGGCCAATCATTATGTAACGCCCTGTAAATAGCTTCGCCGTCACAAGCTTAGCTTCATCCATTATAAACAGATGCGATGTACGGCGTCACCTCGTAAAACCCCATTACATGAGTGCATCATATTGTTATAGGGGGCGAAAGATTTCGCAGGGAAATAAAATCCTAATTTAAGCGGGTATTATAGTTTTTTTCCGGCTGAAAATGGTAAAAAAACTCGACGATCATCCCTTTCGCATGGAGGTTCGCCCTCTCTGCGGCAAAGAGGATGAAATACAAACGTTTTTCACCCCATTTACATTCACATTTTGTCATTTTTGCGGAGTAACAACACTTATGTATATGCGATATGCGACACAAAGGGACAATAAAGAGGGGGAGCTCGGCTGCCTACGAGAATTTCATCCGCCTATATTTCAATCTCATTTTTGCTCCTGTTTAATGGTTTTTTTAAAGTCGACTTCTCGCCATACATTTTTCATTTTGCCCGCGATTACAGCCCCTGCGAAAGGGCTTAGCTGTTCGTCCGCAAAATAAGCATAATTAGATTCAATTTGGTTTACTCATTTGCGACAAATTAGAGCCATTTGTAATACCTTTACACTCTTTTTGTTGAATTTACTTTTAACGCGCGAACAAAGGAAGTACAAGGCTAACAGTAATCGACGTACAATGGGCCAGATGGAAAAGGGACCAAAAACCTATTTTTCAAAAGATGTTTAAATTCATTTGCTGTGTGCGGATTGTTGTTCAGCACAAGATAGGCCCTATCGAAATAAGACAGCGTCTTGGACCTTATAGTCTGTATAGATGATAGTTGCTATGCTTTTGTTCGTTGTCAAAAATTCCTAGCGTAGACCATACTGAAGAGTTGCCAAAAAAGCACGAGCACTATGGTAGGCTGGCTATAGTCGGACAGGCGAAAACAGCATGTTTGAGTTAGACCATCTGATAAAAAACTAGGAACGAACATGTATAACAGAAATCAAACGGGTGAAGACCGTCACATACATTCTTTCCTGCATTACCCGTAGTATCGTCCATCTGGCAATGTTGCCTCGTCCCAATTTTTGATCGCACGATGCATCAGATGCAGCGCCAGTCATACGGGGAGACTTATAAAGACCTGCACGCCGGCAGATGAAGCCAGATAGCTGACGCAGGGACAAGCGTTGAAAATATTTCTCTATAATTCTATGGGCAGATGTCTTATAGGTGCTTAGAATTACCGGAGTAGAAAGTATATTTATACGAGCCCTAACACAAAAATGTTCGAATATTATCTAATTTTATCTAAAAGTTTGTCGATTTTTGTAATGTTAAAAATTAATAAATTTTTAGAACACAATAGAAAAAGCCATTTCGCAAAAAAAATCACAAATGACTCGAGCGGGTTACCCTGTCTCCCCTCCAAGCCCGGCGTCGCCAGTGTTGCCAGATCGAACGCTACGTCGCCAAACCCATCACTTAATTTACAGAGCTCGTACCTCTTTCTTTTTTTTCTGTATACTCCAACTACCACGAAGGCCTAAGGCCTAAACACGTATTGGGTACCGTGGGGCTATAGGGGGATATAGAGGAAAGAGAACATGCACACATTCTGGCTCCGCTTAAGAGATCCGCCGGGTGGTACCTCCGCGTTCGACAGTCAGAGACCGTCTACCACCTACGGACAATCACAACATCCATAGCTAAGAGAAAAATTTCCTGGGACGGGATTCGAACCCGCACAGCGCACGGCGACTGGTCAGGAGACCGAAGAGTCTACTACTGTGACCACCGCCGCTGCCCTGTTTACGAGATCTCACTGGTGAGGCACCCGGTATACAAAAATTCAAAACTTCCGTTATATACATTCACACACAATAGAGGCAAAATATTCTGATACAATAGTTATTTTATGATGATTCTGTGGCAAGACAATGCTGGTTTCTATCGAGAAACAATAAAAATACACACTCTGTATAAACATGGTTGGCTCTCATACTTCCGATGTGACTAGTGTTTACAATCCGCTTGAAATTGTTTCAGTAAGGTTAGCCTCTCCCTGTTTGATAGTCGTTACTTATTTCTAGCGTCAGAAACAGTTAAATTATGCATAAACTGAACAGATTTAAATAAGTCTGAAAATACATTCATTGGTTAGCAATTCGATGAAAATATATACCTCGACTGCATCTAATCTTGTGAACGTGGACTGATTTTATAACCAATTGAAATGTTATGGACAGACGAAAGTGAGAAGCAAAGTATTCTTGAAACGTCCCTGACCTATAGGCATATGTTTATTTGACGAATGGTACTGGCAATGGAACAAGACATCGTGGTAGGCTACGTTTTCAAAATATTAGGTTTATATGTGACGTTATGTGCTTTTTGACTCATATTTGATAAGGACAGAAATTGATCTTGTTGAGTAGAGAGCCGAAATAAAATACCAAAAAGGTTATGGCGTCTATAAGGTGTGCAGTTTTTTATAATCTAGTCAACCACTAGTGTCAAGATTTAAAAAAAAATCTGGAATACAAGTGTTGGAACAAAATTTTTTTTTATATCGAAGCAGCCGCGCAGGCAGAAGCCTAAATGCCGGAACATCGCGCCTACTATGATGATCCCAATGAAATTTTGTTATTACGATTTTTGAACTGCCTAAGGTTGGTAGAACTGGGAAAAGCTTCCTCTTGCAGATTGTTCCATAATCTCGACACCCTCGGGCCAAAGGAGCGGTCGTATCGGCCAGTTCTGGATGTACGAAGTTCGACACGGTTAGGATGGGAAGCGGGTCTGTCTGGCAGGCACATCGCGCGGCGGCATCATGGAAGAGAGCTCTGAGGAGCAAAGCCCGTTGGTATAGCGGTAGAAAAGAGCTAGATCGCCGACGGCCCGCCGGTGCGAAAGAGTCCCGAGACTGTCTGCTAGAGAAGAATAATCGATCAGTCGGATCGCCCTTCTCTGGACAGCATCTAGCATGGATAATGTAGTCGGGGCGGCAGCACCCCACAGAGGGTTCTGACCGAAACCTAACCTCGACAAAACCGTGGTCTGAGTTACCCAGGGGCGACTATACAGCAGTGCTGTAAGGGACAGGATGCGTGGTCAGAAAGAGATACAGCAGGCTACTGGCGTGTGACGAGACGCGGGGAAAAAAGTAGGGCTCGTCACCAGCTGGGTCAGCCCTTGAGTAAGAGCGAACGCTTCGACTGCACAATCTGCTGCATCGGTCTTGTTTGAGCCCAACCAAAGCTCATTATGGTCATTGAGATCACCCATGTTCAGGAAGCCGATCTGGCGAGGTATTCGAGTAGGTCTTGCTAGTTATGGTCAGAGGGAGAGCGATAAAGGCAGCAGATAAATTTGGGTGATGTTTTGGAGTTGAGGCGAAGCTACAGAATGTCCTTCCGGTCTGATTCCAAAGAAACACCTCTGGAGCAGGACCTAGCATCATATGATATTGAGTTCCAGTCATGAATCAAAATGAAAAGAGCGCAGGTTTGCGTCCGGAAACGCGCTGAGAGCCGTTGTTTAATCCCTTTTCGAAGGTACGTACAATTGAAGCGCTGGTTTGATGATTGGTCATTGCACATAGTGAACTATATTCAATATGCTGGAAATTACTTTAGAAAACAGTAATTAGTTTTTCATTACGTATAGATCTTTTATAGCTAGTGAGTTACAAGAGAGTTGTTTATGCAAGTTCTATAATCTATTTCGTAATCTCATTTATATTAAAACAGCCATACAAACTCAAACCTTTTGGCACTGGCGCATACAAGCTAGACATGCGTACAAGAAAACAAAAGGAGGTCAAGAAGACCAAGCATCCGTTGTTAACTTCGTGTAAGATTAATTCGATTCAGAAGTATCATCTTACATCTAAGACGAGTGTGGTGATCTAAGAACAAGCAGTGGGAAGAGAGGAAGGCAACAAAAACACCTGGGTGTGTGCCAATCATACATTGTCTTTGTCTGGATTTAGACAGAACCGGTGGCGTAGTGGTAGACATTATGGATCTACTAATCAGTCGCTGTGATTGTCCGTAGGTGCTAAACGGTATCTGACTGTCGAAAGTGGAGGTACCACCTAACGGATCTCTAAGGCGGGGCCAGAATGTGTACATGTTGCGTGTACACGTGTTCCCTCGCAAGAGTCTCTGTGGCGTTCCCCCTTTCCCTTGCAGGCACCACGGTACCCATAGGTGTTTGGGCCTTAGACCTTCCTGGTTATTCAAGTATAAAGAAAATATCTGGACCAGAATGCATGCATAGTCCCGCGGCCCTCCACGATTTCAAAACCATCCTTGCAAGCACAACAGTACATATAAAAAAATGATGTCAAGTAGATTGACTGTATACTTTCTACGCCTTCGTTAGAGGTTCTAAAGAAAAGGGATGAGCCAACTCACTTAAAAAGGAGAAATTTAATCGTGATTAGGTAGGTTCACTTAGGTAAGATGAATCCTCGACCTCTACATATCATACTGTATAAAGTAAATCTATCATATTTCTGTTTCCATGGCAGATGTAGGGAAAATTATTTGTGACTTATGATGTATAACAGGTCTAATAGAATGTCTTTCTCAAACTCCAAATATGCAAGAATGTATAACCATTTACCGCATACAGTTTCCAAGTCAGAAAGTGAGAAGGAATCTTTGAAACGTTCTAGTGTATCTTTATTTTTCGGTCAGTACTTCCGCGCCCATTGAATCAATTTTTAAAATCTATGACTACCCAAACGAAGGAAGTATTAAGCACGCGATACTATTTCACAGTTATCTGTTGCTCAAAGATATGTGCATCACATAAGTTCGCGTTTCTCATTTATTTCAGTTTGTCAGTCCGTGTCTGTTGTATATCAATGCCTCATAAGTACTGAGCCAATCTACTTGACCAAATTTTCAGAGAACCATCATAGACAAAGTAACACAAATTGCAGGATAGGCAAATGGGTGGTACATTTAAGGATCGTAAAATTCAGAAAAATGTATGTGGGTTCACCAGCTGGAGTTTGTTACACATTGCGCGGAAATTGCCTTTTATCATTTAATTTTCCCGTTGCTGCCGAGATCAGAAGCTTTTTAATGACAGAACGTCTTTTACTAATTTTGAAGACGTAACATTTACAACCTCCAGTCCCCAGTTTTTAACCTCTACAAGAAATTTTCAAAAAATGATCAGGAGCCTTTGAAACATCAAAAAACAAAGTGTGATCTAATTTTAATTTTTCCGTCCTTCCCCCCACTCCGCCGCCACTAGACCGATTTTCTTAAAATAGAATGTTTTTTCATCGTTGGCATATCTTGTGTGAAAATTTCATCAAAATCCGAGCGGTACTTTTAAAGTTATAGGGAGGTCAAGCGGTTAGCGGACAGGCAGCCAGACAGACACCGATAGGCGGAAATCAGTGACATGGTTTTTTGTGATGTACATCTCATATAACATTCAAAAAACCTAATACCTCAGTTTCGTCTTTTTTCGCGATTACAATACTAATTCGCCAGTTGGCGAATGAAATAAAAATTGACAACTTTGACAGTCTTTAAGTTACAGTCTGCCATTTTGAAAAATAGAAATATTATATTCTAAGGTTATGAAGTACTCATTAGGAACTTCAAAATTAGACATCACATTAACACGAATTCTGTTTAATTTACTTCACGAAAACAGCTATCAGCCGCCATATTGAAATTTTTAACTGTCACTTTGAGAATCAAGTATAATTACGAGGGATGTCTTTTAAGTTTTGCATATGGAAATAAAACAACACGGTAGGTAGTTTTAAATGACTTTATTGTTTTTCGAAATATTCTCCACGAAGATTAATACACATTTGCATGCGCTCGAACCAATTTTCGAAGCAATTTTTCCACTCGTTTGCTGGCAGATCCAAAACAGCATTTTTGAATGCGTCAACTGCTTCTTCTGGTGACTGGAAGCTTTGACCACGCAGTCTATTTTTAATTTTCAGGAAAGTAAAGACATTGTTAGGGTCTATATGGAGAATGGTCCAATAATTCCAGGTTTTCTTCGGTTAAATACTACCTTGCTTTTAGGGCTGTGTGCGAGCTTGCATTGTCTTGGTGGAGGATGATTCTTCTTTCGGGGTTGATTTTTCGAAGCTCGGTGATGACTTTTGGCAAAAAAATGGTGGTATACTAATCCGCAGTAACAGTTCTTTGCTCATTAGCAGGAATTGTTGCAATATGACTCGCTTTTGACACAAATGTCGCGACCATCTTTTTCGAAACACTTCGAGATCGGATGACTTTTCTTGGCTTTTCTTCACCTTGGAACACCCAAACAGCCGACTGTCGTTTATTTTCTGGTTCATGACAGTAAATCCACGATTCATCACCACTAACAATGCTGTACACATTTTTTGAGTTTCCGGAATTGAAAACGGTCAAGCGTTTTTTGAAACCAATTAACCCTGGCTGCTTTCTGCTCATCAGTCAACAGGTGGGGTATCCAACGAGAAACTAATTTTCTTACTCCTAATTCTTCATGTAAAATTTTTTGAATTGAGGTCTTTGAGATCTTCAAGGACGCCTCAATCTCGCGATATGTCACATGTCTATCTTCAATGATGAGTTTGCGCACAGCATCGACGTTTTCCTGGATGACTGCCGTTTTTGGTGCACCCACCCTGGGATCGTCGCTAAGACTCACCCGTCCACGTTTGAATTCTCCATACCAACGGGAAATTGTCGACTGATGTGGCGCTTCGTTGTAGAAAACGGACAGTAACTCAGCAAGGCATTCTTGTTGCGATAATTGTCTCTAAAGGTTGTAATAAATTATGGCGCGAAAATGTTCTCGGTTGAGTTCCATTCTAATGATTTGGTGACTCTTAAAAATTCACTGTAGTGAGAACACTGCACGTATTGTTGTGAAACTTTGAATTTAAGTTTACTAGAGAGTGAGGTTAAGATTTAGTACTGACGTTCGATCAGCGCGGCCTACCATGTCTCTATATGCAAAACTTAAAAGACATCCCTCGTATGTACCAATTTTCTCATCATGAACTTCATCCTGCTGTTGTAGTTTATTTAAAAATAAGTTAGAAAGAATGTGTCTATGAAACTGTACCTTAAAATTCTAGTTCTAATCTAGTTTTCTCATTTAAGAATAAGAATAGCGATTGAAACATTTCATTGTCCATATCTGTGTGGCGGTCCATTGAGTAAATTGCTTAAAAAGTATCGGGTGCCTGCCCTCTTTATACGCCCTCGGATGATATTGGCCGACTGCCTGGGGCATGTGATTGTAGCTTGTAGGGCTAGGTGAAGTAGCCAAAGTGGATATACATAATTCCTATCGCTCGTGCCCCTGGTTTTATAATTTCCCGGTCTTTTCCGAACACCGCCCAACCCAATGACCTTTTCAAGACTGGAAATGGTGGATTCTGTAGTAGCCCCACCAATTTATTTTTTCTACGTTATAGTTGTAAACTTCATAAGAGCTCGTGCAGATGTCGCAGCCAACTAGCGTAGATAATCGTTCAATTAACAGCCTGGTCTCTTCGTGCTACTCAACTTTCAGCCTGCATGATATTCAATCATTGAATCAAACAGCTAGGCAAATATTGTCTTTTGCCATGAAGCTGATTTTCATTAAAGTGGATTTGTCAGCGAGCAAAATTATCGGTACTGGGCCGCAGAAAATCTCAAATTAAAGCACTAATGACCTTTTCTTCCGCGTTATGTTACAGTTTGGGCGGCCATGTCGACTGAAGGAATCATCGGACCCTATTTCTTCGAAAACGAGCAAAGTCAGACTGTAACAGTAAATTCTAATTATTACACAATAATGCTACGTAACTTTTTTCCACAACTGCATAATTTTCAAGCCTACCATAGCAGGACCTGGTTTCAACAAGATGGCGAGACGTCCTATACCGCCAACAAGTCTTTATAGACCGGTAGCTGTGGGCAAAAATGGGGGGGGGGTCACGTGATACAACAGGAAACCTACTCAGAACGATAGTACTACACAAAAAAATAACTTCTAGCACAATGCCGTCACTTGAGAGAGGTACATGTAAATACAGGGGAAAATTGAATTTTCTGATCAGAAGGGGTCGGAAAAGACTAAATGATTTTTTACGGCTTTCTTTAGTATCACAGATGCCAACAAAATAATCACGATGCACTTAGTGCCGTGCGGAAATAATGGTGCCATAAAATTTTTAATTTTCAGGAAATTTGCTATGCGGAAAAATTAATTAATTAACGTACGGCATTGTTACAGTTACCTTTCTGTAATTTTTTACATTTAAAATTTACCAACGCCGTACATATCTGCTGGTACAGGGGTGAGAAAACTCGGGTCGCAACCCCCTACCCTTATATAGTATAATGGTGATGAATTGATACAACTTAAAATTAAATAATTTTAATAGTATTTGATAAATTAATGACAATTTATATACTGCCGTACATTTTTCGTGGAATATATGGCCACACGGGAAAAACCTCGAAAATCCTCTATAACGCGTTTTACTTTATATTTTTGAAGGATATTTCAAATTTCGATTGTGATTTAAGATTTAACTGTGATTTAAGAGTGATTTAAATCAGTTAAATCGTGTCGGTAGCCCCTCGATATTTTCTATCAAATTAAAATAATAAAGTTCGCACTGTTGAGTAACAGTATAATTAATAATTACTAAATTTTAGTATTTTTAAATGAACTTGAATGATAAAAACTTCTTAGGTAATAAGATTTAACAAATAAAGCTTTGTTGTGAAGCTTTTATAACGAAAAAATACTATTATTTAATAGGCAATTGCAAATTGTACTTTTGCTAATTAGAAATCGCTTTAATTACAATATTTGAATATTGTAATTAGCGATTATTAGAAGAAGGTCATTAAAACGTATATGTACCGCTTTTACATCGCAAAGTTCTATTATCTTGTTGTCAACTTTCAGGCGCACATCAAGTGACCGAGTCTCAAAATCGCACTGTAACTGCATATTTCTCAGAAGTTCACCGATTTATACATAATGTTCCATATAAAATGAACGGCATAATAATTTTTCATAGTCATTTGTAGTTATAAATATAATTTTGTTTATGCCGTACAGTATTTAATAACCATTAGAGAGACCTAAAACTTAATCAATATTTTTATGCGCTGCAAAAAAGTGTGTAAATAAAAATGTACGGCATATGTTTTTTTTTTGTTTTTTAATCTTTGATAAACACAATATAGCAAGAATAATTTTTAATATCACTTTTGTTATTAATAAATAGTACATTTAAAAATCTTTAAATTTTTGAAAATTTATATTTTTTTTATTTTAATATATTTTCATGTTGTTCAATTTGTTATAAACGGCTACGTGGTAAAACGATAATATTTAATATAATTTTGTAAAGTACTTCAGTTCAGTACTTTTGTTCTCTCGCGCAATTGTCGATTCTGGTAATAGATAGCACTGTATACCTAGAGACCGCCGTCTCTAGGTGTCAGCCATTAGCTGGGACTAATGCCGTAGGTTATTTTCGAGAATACAAAATCTCAGATTTAAATAGTGATCTTGGAGGGGGGGAGGATCTCGAAAGGTTGGTGTCATGTTTGCATGTGAACAGTTTTCTTGAAAATGAAAATGGAGTCTGTTTTCATAACTTCTATGGGCATTACATTACAAAGCCAACTCTGCCAATATTTACGAAATATCAAATAAATCAACTAAGTCCAGAGAAGAAACGGTCCTTAACTTCCTTCTAGTGACTTCAAAGGTCTATGGATGTGTCCTCTCATCCAACCAACATATACATATTGACTAAAAGTAGACCTGACAGTTTCTCCTGTGTCGAAATGAATCATTACTCAAGGGGTTGCTATTATCACTTTATACGAAATTGATCAGGTCTTTTATCCTTTTATCCAATCTCATAGGTGAACCTCTCTTAGCGGATCTTCAGGAACTTGGAACTTGCAGTACTGAGCCAATACCTCGTAATTTTTCAATATACGTTAAGCATTTTTTGAAACTTTCTTTGCCTATAATACCACCAGCAGCTCAGATGTAAATACACTGAGTGACAAAAAAAAGGTAAAAAACACCTACGTATGTTTATCCGATTTTAGTAATTTTTGGCATATATGTTCAGTGTCCCTTACTAGTAAAATGATTAAATTTTCAGCTTGATTCGTCAACTGACTGCAGAAGCTGGTTCAATAATGTGTTGAGGATCCACGGTTTCTTATACACTTATTGACACACCTGAGCATCGTGCCGATTAGGTGGTCGATATCCTGTTCGGGGATCTCACTCCAGACTACTGCAACTTTATGAGTGAGAGCTGCTAAAGTCTGTGGAGGGTGTTGCAAATTTAAGAGCCTGCGACCTATCATGTCCCAGACATGTTCAATTGGAGATAGGTCAAACGATCGTGGTGGCCAAGGTAAACGAGTGATGCGATGTTGATCCATTAAGGCTAATAATGTTCTGGCAATATGCGGTATCGCATTGTCTTGCTGAAAAATCGGGTTTGGGATGGTGTTTAGGTATGGAATAAGATGATGCTCCACTACTTCCTGGATATAGCGTCGGGCTGTCATATTGCCTGTGATGAAAACTAGTGATGAAATGTTACCATAAGCAATGGCACCCGACACCATAACTCCCACGGTGTGGTGAACGTGACGCTCTCTGACAAATTGTGGGTCACGTCTTTCACCACGTCGCCTTCGTCACTACGGACCACGTGATTCCATTATCGGTCCCATATAATTCTTTCTCTACACCAGAGCAAACGGTTTCGCCGAAGTTCAGCTGTGACAGATAGCACCCAATGTGCTCTTCAAACCACTGATTAGCGATGGCTGGAGTACTACTGAATCTGTCTCTCACAGCCATAAGTCTTAACCAGCGGTCTTGTCTCTCTGTGGTCCCTCAGGGACGTCCAGAACCCCTCGTTCGCTGTCCTCGGTCTTCCTGAGACCACGCTCGTTTACATTGCAGTATACTGCGTAAGAATTTGCTGGTCGTCCTAGAAACTCCAATCACAAAAAGGCTTCTCAATAAGCTACACGGAATTTAACATTTATCTGACACCGTAAATGTACGAAAGCTGAATGCTTCTTTATCACCAAACGATACACATAGTCACCGAAAAAACTTAACAGAAAAACCTGACCATTTCACTTGTTGTTCATGGCAAGATACAGTATATTCAGATAAGAGATAGACCGGATGTAAACAAAAGGTTCGGGTGATTTTCACGCTAACGCCGCCGTCTCGACGTAAAACAGGAGCCCTCATTGGTCAATTCGCAATTAAATGCCTATGCCGAGCAGCAGAGCAGTCGTATCAAGGCAGAGTCACATTCAGGTTCAGACGTGTTACGTATGTCGTGTGCATCATTGCAATTTGATATTTCTTTGGACGTTTTCGTTTGTTATCTTATTAAGTTGTTGAGTTTGTCGTTGTTATTGTTATACCTTGTTATTTATTGTTATTGTTATCAACTGCTTGCGCAAAATGCCCAGTAGTACAGATACTGCCGATGAAGTTGTAAACTCCTGTAGTCCACCTAGGAAACGCTCTAAAAAAAGACACCTGAGTGCAGAAATGAAAGAGGTCATTTTGAATATATACAGGGTTATCCAAATTAAGTGTCCACCATTAGTAACTTTGTTATTAGTGAAAATACAAAGTTGTTTGAATGAGCAAACTAGTAGCATTTTTAACGCTGGTAAAAATGAGAAATAAAAAAAAACAATTGAGAGTCGTTATTTTGATTTTTTTCAGTAAAATAACATTTTTTTAAATGGAAACCCCTGTATATTATATTTTTTTCTGTTAAAGCATCAAATTTTAAACAAAAAAGCTTACAATAACTTTTCTCCTAGGTTACAAATTGTTGAAGTTATGGCCTCCAATCTGAAACAATTAAATTGTATCGACAAACTTTATTTTTAACATCAACTTATAATCTTACAAAATACAATAACAATTTTTTTTAAAGAAGATGCTCGAAAACACCACCTTGTTCTTCAATACATTTTTGGGCACGTTTTTCAACTGCTCGAACTGTCTTAAGTATGGTCCTACCATCTATCTGGGTTATCTTTTCCCTAACTGCAGTCTTTAACGCGTCAAGGTTATCGTACCTTCGCTTGTAAATTTGGTTCTTTAAGTAACCCCACAAGAAGTAATCAAGTGGGTTTAGATCTGGTGATCTGGGAGGCCACTGTATTGGGCCATTTGTTCCTATCCACTGATCATTAAAAGTAGTACTTAGAAAATGATAAGTACCTCTGGAGTTGTGGGCAGGTGCGCCATCTTGCTGAAAATGCAGATGATGTCTACTTATAAGATCCAATTCGTCTAAGAAATTAGTCAGAATTTCTGACATAAATTCCACATATCTTTCACCAGTTAGGGTTCCCTCATAAAAGAACGGGCCAACAATTTTTGAACCAATTATACCGCACCAAACGTTGAAACTGAAACGGACTTGTGGGCCTCTTGGATGTACTAACAAAAGATTTTCTCTTGACCAATAATGGTGGTTTTTTCTATTAAACATTCCAGAATTTGAAAAATTTGATTCATCTGTCCATAAAAGGTAACGAAAGTTATTTACATTTTGGCGACAGAAGCTAAGATACCAATGGCAAAAAACAAGTCTTCTCTCTGGATCCCCTGCCAAAAGCGTTTGAACTGGTCGGTACTTATACGGAATAAATTTGTATTTTTTTAAAATCCTTTGAACAGTACCATAACTGAAATTAGAGTCCTTGAGAATATCTGCTATTGAATTCTCACGATAAGCTTCAAAATATCCAATAACTGCAATTTCCGTGGCCTCGCTTATTATGAATTCTTTTTTTGCCCTTGTTTTAGCAAAAACATTTTCGTTGCCCCTAAATTTTCAATAAAGTCTCAGAAAATATCGTTCATACGGTTGAATGCGAGCGGGATATAATTCACTGTAGTATTCTCTTGCTCTCAAGGAGGATTTTCTGCACACTAAATAGCATTCTAACATATCACACTTTTCTTCATGGGAGAACATTTTTCTTTAAATTAATGACACAATAAAGCTTATAAACAAGTATTTACACTAATGTTTGACATTATTTGATTTTATCATTGCTTTCCAAAGCCTTCTAGTTGCGAGTATGTCCAGTTTAACAATTTGTCGCTTATCTTAATGCTGTCAAATCGCGAACGCCATGTTGTTTTCATAGCCGTCTTAATATTATAATACTGCAAATAATTAAAAATATTTATCGTTATTTTGACTTTATTTTTGACTTTAGCGGAAAAGTCATTATGAACTTTTTTGTTTAAAATTTGATGCTTTAACAGAAAAAAATATAATATACAGGGGTTTCCATTTAAAAAAATGTTATTTTACTGAAAAAAATCAAAATAACGACTCTCAATTGTTTTTTTTTATTTCTCATTTTTACCAGCGTTAAAAATGCTACTAGTTTGCTCATTCAAACAACTTTGTATTTTCACTAATAACAAAGTTACTAATGGTGGACACTTAATTTGGATAACCCTGTATAAGATCGAGCGCGAGGAGAACGAGGCATCAACCATCAAAGAAATTGTTGTGAAGGTTTCTCACAAAGTTGGGGTGTGTCGCGCATCAGTGTTTAATGTGTTAAGACAATACAAAAAAAAATCACACCTTTTCTGAGCCAATGACCAGTAAACATCGCAAAAGTATTGTTAAATCATTGGATGAAGCTGATAAGCATGCGATTAGGAGGAAAGTGTACGAATTCTTCTTTAGGAATGAAATACCTACTATAGATAAAGTACTGCAGGAGGTAAATGGAAGATACAACGTTGCCACATTTCAAACGATCAACTTTCCATGCGTTACTGAAGCATTTAAATTTCAAATGGAAAAAACGGGGTCGCAATAGTTTACTACTGGATAGAGAAGAAATTGTGCTATGGAGGAGGGATTATTTAACAAAAATTGGGAAATATAGAAATCAAAACAGGAAGATTTATTACCCTGATGAAACATGGGTAAACGCAGGACACACTACAAGTAAAGTATGGGTTGATGATTCTGTAACTTCATCCAGGAGGGCCTTTCTAGATGGACTGTCCACCGGATTAAAAAATCCAGCAGGTAAATACGAGTAATAGACAACAATCGGATGTTTTTCAAACCTTGGGAACAAGGTTCTAAACATTAATTCCAGGGGGCAGATAAAACATATTACAAGTAACAAAACTTTTATAACTTTCGATAAAATGCGTGGATGTTTTATTGTCATTTTCATTTGTTAGAACTTTTTTAAGCCATGTTTTTATGTGTTTTCGATATTTCAATAATTTTTTAATATAATCTTAAAATATGTCGAATATTATAAACTTAAAAAAAGTTACTAAGTTTTATATTGTGTACCGTTCCTAATATTTCTAATCATTTTAATTCATACTTTAAGCTTTATAAAGTTATAATTTGTTAATATTAATATTTGCGCGTATTTCAGGTTCCTGATCATTCATTTTTTAGAGGTTTATAACTTTAAATTAAATTGTGAAGCGCTGAGTAATCATACGACGTTCAATATTCTTTCTTTCAATATGACTAAATAATCCCAATTATAGCAATCTGATACTCATGTCTCAATGTTTTTTCGCTGAATGTGATGAAAACATTTGAAAAAGGTTCGCTTATTGAAATAAATCTACACCAGTTAGTACTTCGATTTCCAGGTAAAGGGAAAAGGCTCATTATCTGCCATATTGGCAGTGAGGATAGATTTGTTGTTGACGGTCTGTGGTGCTTTGAGTCTAAGAAAACTGGAGATTACCACGAGGAAATGAATGGCGAATCGTTTGAACAGTGGTTTTCAAAAATTTTACCGAACTTAGAGGAAAACGCAGTAATTGTGTTGGATAATGCGCCTTATCATTCTCGAAGAATGGAGAAGGTCCCAACAACGGCTTCGAGGAAAGTTGATGTTCAAAATTGGCTCCGCTCGAAAAATATCAACTTTGAAGAAGCAATGCTGAAAGTACAATTATTAAGAATTGTCAAGGATCACAAGGCGGAATATCAAAAATACGCCATTGACGAAATGGAAGCAAGTCAAAATAAAACTGTGCTCCGTTTACCTCCATACCATTGCGAGCTCAATCCCATTGAGCTCATATGGGCAGAGGTTAAAAATTATATAGCTAAGCACAATACAACTTTTAAATTTTGTGACATCAAAGGACTTTTCAAAGAAGCACTAGAATTAATAACAGCGCAAAAATGGGAAAACTGTATTAAGCAGAGAATGTGGGAACTGGACAATATTTTAGAGGAACAAGTCGAGCCATTCATTATTGACGTTGGTGCTTCAGGCAGTAGCGATGATGAAAGCTCATCAAGCTCATCTTTCCAATAAAAGATGTCGTTCATCAAATTCGGTAAGTTATAAGTAATTATAAAGCTACTGTATTTTTTAATTAATTATTGACATTTTTGAACCCATTTTGGCAAAACCTATTCAAGAATCTACATTCTGACAATGTTCAACCATGCACATTTTTATACGTTTTGAACGTTTTAATTTGGTTACATATTTACCTAGAAATCAAAAAATATACTAATCAATATTCTAAAAGCAATTTTAAGAGATATACGATTATTTTTAATTTAGGCTAATTTAAACGCCATTTTGAGATTATATTCGACTGTATTTCACCAAACATCAGACGGCATCCGAAGCTGGAAATCGAAGCGAAAATTTTGAAACCCTTATGTATATTTACATCATTATATATTTCTTACCCCATCCCCACATGATCCTATATCCAGCACCAATCGTATACACATCGAATTGTGCTAATTTACTACAAAGTTACGCAAAGCAGCATCTACTATCTAAAATATGTACTGCGTGACTCTTAATACGTCCCTGCCGAATGTTACAGCGTTCGATGATCACGTGGTCTTGTTTATGTCCGGTCTATCTCTTATCTGAATATACTGTAGATCGATATGTAGAAAATTTTTGAATTCTAATAAACATACGTAGGTGTTACCTTTTTTCGGCACTCAGTATAAAATGCTTGATTCCCAAATGTGATAAGAGAACCAATTCAAATTTCCCGACTTTGGGGACCGGGACTTCTCGGAACTAATATTCCCTGATTGGAACTGAATCCTGTTTCAAAATATATGCAGTTAAACTTGAAGATCATCACGACATTAGCAGCATATCGTTGGATTTGCACCTCTCTCTGAAACTTGACAAGTGGGCCGGCGCTAGTCAACCCGGCACGAAGGATAAAAAGCCCCTGAGGATTAATAGAACGAAAAAAGCCATTAGTGTGTCCGAACAAAATTGTGCCGCTTTATTTAATTACAGCTTAATATGAGTAATGAAGGATCGGCAACGTGATAGACAAAAGTCGAGGTTCAAGGTGGAATTTGGATTGTGTCAAAGATCTACCAGCTGTGCCACCCTGCCGAGAGAAAAAACAACCTCTACCAGTGCCGTCCATAGAGACACAGACTATAAGTTTGTCTATAATGCGTGCGTAGTAGATACTACTTGCTCTGCTTTGATTACGTCATATTTATCATAGTAAATTTGAATGCCAATCTTCATGAAAAATAGCTCCTAAATTGGTCCTTATAGTTTGAATTTCCCGGGTACATTTATGTTGGCAACAGTTTTGCGTGTTGAGACATTGTAGCAAAGCCTGTCAGGTAATCACGCCAACGGCTGTTGTTTATTTGTGGTTTATTTTCGTCATTTTTGCCTCAATATTTGCATTGTTATTTTATAAAAACAGTTTTTCTTTTAAAACTTTAAGGTGTCCTCTTAAGCATTTTGCTAAAATGCCGAAACCTCTGGGTCGACAAGCAAAATATTTCGTCATTTCATTGGCGAAATATTTTGAGGCCGAACGAAATCATGGAGCTCTATAACTGCCTTAGAGGTATTAGGTAGTAAGTAAAATTTATACTAGCTCTAGTGTTTACAAAACATACACTCGGTAATGTTGGTTGCGGTAAGGCATGGAACACATAAAGTAGATTTTGTAAAACATCCTAGGATCTAGTAGTTTTTATTAATGTGGCAACCATGTGCGTCACTGTCATTATTTGACGTTGTGACGTGGCTGCTTTGATTCAGTGAACAAACTATAAGCGATAATACAGTGAGAGCCTGGGATTAGCAAACGGTCACATCATTAATAATAATAATTTTTATTGGAATGTATATACATAACAAATATAAAAACGACAACATTAAAACAGGAAAGGGGATTGGCACGGTCATTTTTCACCTCCCCCTAAAAAGTTAGTTTCATTAGCATTCACTTAACATCAACAGAGTGATAAGCATTTACAACAAATGTTAAGCACAACATTGTATATAATACATACAGGGTGGCGCATCGAAAACGAAACAGACGCATTTACTGGCAGCTCAGTTTTTTTTTTAAAAAACGCTCAGACCCGTCGATTTTGTTTTCGAGGGGGACACAAGTTTGGCAAAAAATCACGTAAACGCGTGCAGCCCCCTCGGTGTGGGGACATCAACTTTAAAATCTCAAATGGAAAGGGGGGTCAAGTGATACCTTATTTTAAAGGTCTTTCAATTCCCTTTATAATGATGTTAAATACATGAGCTTCAGTTCAGTAGTTTTGAAGATTTATTGATTTAACGCTTAAAGTAGACTTTAATATGTACATCAGATTAGTTTGTACTGCTTTCAGAAGAAATTTGAATAAATGAATTTATTTAATAAGTAAAATGCTTTTCTTCACTACGCCCATGGTTTGTTTATCATGTTGCTGTTGAAAATAGCTATTGGAGCGTTTTTTTGCGACAAAAAAGTTATTTCTTCAAGAAAGATAAGGAAAATATCTCGTACTTATTTTAAATAGGAATTTAGTACATAGTTGGCGATTGATTTGACCAAACTTTGTTGCTAAAATAACTTGTAACGCTTTATTACATAAATTAACCATGGTATATTCCACAGCAGAAAGAGTTGAAATGATCGAAATATTTTTCGGAATTAATCAGTGCGCTAATAGAACAGCAAAAATCTTTAATGAGCGACATGAGAACAGTAACGTGCATCGAAAATGTGTTCAAGAACTTGTAGCTAAATTTCGGGAAACTGGGTCAGTCGCCAATAAACAACGCAACATTGACAATCCCATAAGGAACGAAGCAATAGAAGTGGGGGTTTTAGGGCAAGCTTATGTAGATCCTACGTTAAGTACCCGTAAATTGGAGAGTAGTGTCAGTCGACGTACTGTCCAACGGATTCTAAGGGCCCATAGTTTTCATCCGTATTAAATTCACCTGGTAAAAGAACTTAATGAAGACGATTTTGATCGGCGATTACAATTGTGTGAAGATATGAGTTTAGGAATTATAAACGATGAATATTTTCTATTCAACACTTGCTTTTCCGACAAATCTTCCTTTTTCTTAAATGGCGTAGTAACTCGTCATAACTGCCGATATTGGTCCGATTCTAATTCCAGAATTTATCATGAGGTTCATACACAGCAGCCACAAAAATTAAATGTTTGGGCTGGTATTTTTGGCGATCATTTAGTAGGTCCTTTTTTCTTACCTGGAAATTTGACCGGTGAAATGTATTTGGAATTACTGGAAGACGCCATAGATCCTGCATTAACAGTCATAATTGAAAATCAGAATGATCGGCGGTAGATTGCGAATAGGTTGATGTTCCAACAGGATGGTGCCCCACCACATTACGCATTACGTGTTCGACAATATTTAGACCAGACGTTTCCAGATTGATGGATTGGTAGAAGAGATGCCCCCAAGATGGTCAGATTTATCACCTTTGGATTTCTTTATGTGAGGTCATTTAAAAAGCAAAATCTATGCTACTCAGCCAACATCATTAGCACACCTGCGACAAAGAATTGTGAATAGGTGCCTTCAAATTACTCCTCAAATATTGCAAAATGTCCGGCAAAGTTTTGAGCAAAATCTTTATTATTCAATATTTACTTGCCTAACGGGTCAGCTCATTCTTCATTTTTAAATTACTTTGCTGCCAAATATATTGATCTCCACTAATGATGATGTATTAGTTTTATTTAAGCTTTAAATCAATAAATCTTCAAAAGTACTGAACTGAAGTACATTAATTTTATATCATTATAAAGGGAATTGAAAGACCATTAAAATAAGGTATCACTCGACCCCCCTTTCCATTCAAGATTTTGGGGGTGGTGTCACCCCCGCTTAGGGGGCTGCACGTGCTAACGTGATTTTTTCCCAAACTTGTGTCCCCCTCGAAAACAAAATCGATGGGCCTGAGCGTTTTTCAAAAAAAGACTGAGCTGCCTGTAAATGCGTCTGTTTTGTTTTCGATGCGCCATCACCAATCATCGTCTCTTAGTTGCAAAGTGTACATTCTTTGGCTTTTCCAACACTTCTGTTAATATGATTCAAAGCTTTTTGCAAAATTGATCTCAGACGGTAAGCGTTGATATGATTTCGACTCCAAGAAAACCCATTTGCTCTGGAGTGCCAGAAGGGTCTGTATTTGGGTCACTAATATTCATTTTATATACTATATATCGGATCTACATGCCGCTGTTAAATACTGCAGTGTTGAATTTTTTGCCGATGATTCACAAATTTATAATCATTTCCAATGTAGTAATATCCAAACTGCCAGATCTGAGGTCAATGATCATTTAAAATCTATCAGTACATAAGCAAAGAATCATAATCTTCGAAATCAGAAGTGATTATTTTTTAACCGAAACCATTTAGAACTAATGCGAAAAATTTAAACTGTGACTCTATCGATGTAAGTGAATCAATCAAAAACCCAGGTATCATTTTTGATGAGTCTCAAATTCATACCGCATGTGAATAAAGTCACCACGAACTGTTGTGTTCCATTTTACGACAACTTTACCAAAATAAAGAATTTCTTGAGTATCAAACTAAAAAAAAGTGTGAACCTCTGATCATGTCAAATTCCTTATTGTGATAGGTTATGTTCCATTTTCAGACTCCACATCCCTCATGCATCCCCAAAATATTCAAAATTTCTGTTGCAGATCAATAAGTTAAGACAGGATGAATCATAATTATCAGCTCTTATTTAATTTATATTTATATTTATTTATATTATTTATTTTGTTAACATTGATAGGTTCTGTTTTGTTTTTTTGTTGTACTGTTGTACTTTTTTTAGTGTTAAGTGGCAGAATAGAACTATGCTAAACTTCGCCCCTAATAAAGAGGATTATTATTATTATTATTTTTGCTTCACAGGTATTCTGGTATTCTTGACTGATAGGAAAATTAATCCCGAGGTCAGCCATAGGCAAAGTTAGTTGAAGAACTTCCTGGCTATTCTACAGGTGCCGAGGTTTGCTGCCTTCTGGCATTCCCTTAAATATACTAAGTGACATATAAATCCGAACACCCAGTTTAAATGGATTTATTTTAATAAAAGTTGGTGAATGTATTTATCTTACTGTAAATAACAAGTGAAAAAATTTTCTGCCTTATCAGTTGGACATTCCGGTTTTTATACTGCTTTTTTTTAATTCACTAACGCTCTAAAAATGAATATTTCAGCCGCAGTAAAGAATCAACGTTGGCGGATTTTGGTTCTTGACATCCTTTACGATCGGTTACGATGCCTAGAGTACGGAGACCTGTACGATTTCGTCAACTTAGTGAGTTTGATAGGGGCCGTATAGTGGGACTTCGGGAAGCTGGACTTTCTTTTCGGGCAATTGCAGTTAGAGTGCAAAGAAGTGTAGACACTGTGGTTAGGTGTTGTCAGGCATGGCTTCGAGAAGGCCGTACGCAAAGAGCAAGGGGCACTGGACGCCGCCGTAGAACAACAGACCGTGAAGATCGCCGCCTAAGATTACTGGCATTAAGGGACCGTTTCTCCACTACTAGGTCCATTGCAAATGAATGGTTTGCAGAACACGGAAGACCTATTGGCATGCGAAGTGTTTACCGACGAATGATAAGTTTTGGCTTGTTTTCATACCGGCCACACTAGGTCCTCCCTTTAACTCGAGAACACCGACGTAACCGCCTTGAGTGGTGCAGACAACGGTCACTCTGGGATCAGGAATCGAACAGTATTGTCTTTAGTGACGAGTCTTGATTTTGTTTAGGCATGCACGATGGTCGTGCCAGGGTTAGAAGGCGACGTGGTGAAAGGAGGAATCCACAGTTTTTTGTTGAAATACATGTTCATCACACTGTTGGAGTTATGGTTTGGGGTGCTATAGCGTATGGTTCCAGGTCACCTTTAACCTTCATCAGAGGTAACATGAACGCGCAGCGTTATATCCACGAAGTTCTAGAACCCCATCTTTTACCCTATCTTGACACCCTGGTAGATCCAACTTTCCAACAAGATAATGCCCGACCACATGTTGCAAGAGTCACAATAGACTTCTTTCAACTTAATGATGTCACATTGTTACCATGGCCACCAAGATTGGTGGTTGCCTGGAATGAGATACCACAGGAGGACATTGACCACCTGATCAGAAGCATGCCTAGGCGCGTTGGAGAATGCGTAGCACATCAGGGTGCATCCACACATTATTAAAGGTCAAAGGGCTTTAAAGCAGTGCAATCATTTTGAAATTTTTATCATTTACTTATTATGCTTCATTAAGTACTTATACAAAATTTTATTAAAATAAAACCATTTAAACTGGGTGTTCGGATTTATATGTCACTTAGTATAGTTAAGGTCAAGATTCAATACTTTGAGGTTTGTGTGGAAGTTTTTGAGGATGAGGCCGTTGGCAGAAATAATAAATGGCAGTACAAATGTTTGTTTTAATTTGTAGGATAGTTGTTGGACCTCGTGTGAGAGCGGTTCATACTTATTTGTTTTTTCGGTGTAATTTTTTTGTACATTTTCGTCGACTGGTATTATTATTATTATTATTATTACTAATATTGTATAACTTGCGAGATAGGCGCTGGATAGCTATATTTATAAGGGCCTCGACTAGTATATCGGCTCGAAGGCTCGCGGGTTTGAAACCCTGCATTGAAATTCAGGTATTCAAATAAGCACGTGACTGTCGAAGACAGTTTATTTATTGAATAAGATTGAACTAATGTCTGCCTTTGCTTGATAGTCGATTCATGTGTCGAAAGTAAAACCGGAAATACAATTTTCCCAGAGAGTTGGGTCTGCCCGAGTTCAGCCCTACATTTCTTAAATATATTGAGACATGCAAAATATTAAAAAAATGTTAACGGAGAATATTTAAGTTTTACTCGTATTTTCAATAAAATGAATTACATAATTCTTTTGCTTAGGATATAAAACAACGTAAGTCCAGAACAGTTTTCCGGAATTTTTTCATTATCATCACTGATAAGCTGTGAAAGTCATTGTATAAATTATATATATTTATTTATTTGTCAATGGCACATCTTTTATTGGCTCCAGAAAAATTCAAATTGTGTGAATTATGGAGTCATTGGAACGACCGATTCAAGTATTAGCTATTTAGAAAGGCAATTCATTGTGTTGGTAAAATATTCCAAGGTCGCCGCATTTCGAAAATGAGACGTTCAGTATGGACAAGATTTATTTGAAAACGCTTGGACGTAACTTAAATATTAAAATTGTAAACATTTACTTCGTGATCCATCAACGTGTACGTTCGGCTTTGTCGTGAGGAAAAATTGTGTTATTGTTGTAAACATCGATATTAATAGTGACTAGGATACTTTTTTCTAGTAATACAAACGGTCCGATCTTTATCTTTGTATGCGCCGGTTGTCCTAAATATTCTGAGAAAGTGTGTCACTGCAGTGGCGCGTATATATATTTTTTCAATTTAGTTATATTTGTGTATCTTTTGTTCGTCAGTCGTGCGATTCAGCATGATGTAGGCTTGGCCTCGGTTAATAACAGAGGAAAGCTGAGCAGCTTTACTCTATTTGGAGTACAAGGTCTATGGAAATAAGTCAGCACAAGGTGCCATCTACTACCAGAACCGACTGCCACTAAAGTGAAAACAGAAAGCCATCTGTTGGAGCATTATCAGTCGGGTTAGCACTGTGGCCGCCATATGCCGTTGATTCTGGTGTATAGTAGATACGGCCTACTCGTCATTGAATAAACTAGTGATATAGCTGTCGTTCAAGCGACCACAGTCCGCCAACCATGGACAGCCTGCTCTTTTCACTTTCGCAGTGGTCAATTCTGGTAGTGGATGGCACTTTGTGCTCTGTATTTTTGTTGTGCACAAATTTGACGAAGTGCCACCTAAAACCCACTTGTTTGCATTCCGTTTGTCTGTCTCCAAGAATAGACCTATACCGTACCGGCTACTGCTGAAAGGCGCAAAACAGTTGGTCATTATTCATTTAAGGACAAGATACATTTCTCACAGAACTGTCAATGCTGTTAAGTCCTTTATCCATTCTTGAATATTATTATTGATTATTCTTTACTACAACTGAATACACATTCTATTTTATGACTGAAATTATGGTTGTCAATTGTATTTAATTGTCCCATTATTTTGACAGCTTGAAGGTCCCATGCCACTTCATAAATTGAGTGGATTTGAAAATGAGTGGGAAACGCAGCAGCAGCATCTCTCCCCTAAGCTCCGTTCGATGATGCAGATATTGCGTGTGCTTTATTCGGACAGCGTTGCCGAACGTTCCGAAGATTCTTGGATATGCTATATTTCAATGTGTAATCAAATAAAATGTGGTAATACGTGTATATCATAGTTAGTAGTAAAAAATTCTATACACAATTCGGTAGTAGTGCTCAGCCAAAAATAGTATACTTGACCAAACAAACAGATTTGGTTAGTTGCATTGAAACTTAAAACTAAAACATCAAACATTATTAAACTGTCTAAGACAAGAAATGCTTGTTTACGTAAATTATATGTTTGGGGGTTAAGTAATATTGTTTTAATTTTTTGTAGAAAGGCAGGTAACAAGAATTCTTTATATACTTTAGGAAGGTCATTATAAATTATAGCAGCATTGTAGGGGTTACTCTAATATTCTATACTCTGAGAGTTCTACAGTGGACATCATTGTTAAATGAAATGGTCAAAAAGCAACAACAGCAAGAATTTTTGTAGAATCAGAAAATTGCAAGACTTTGTTGTTTATCTGAGAGCTGTATTAATTGTCATTTTTCCTGTGGGCGCCAAATAATATCTTATTTTTTGTGGCTTAATAGGTAGATTATGATCTGAAGAGTACTTAATTAATTTACCAACATGGTTTTGTAGAATTTGGGCAGTATTATTGACGTTTTCTGAATTAAAGTAATAGATCAACTGCGTAACATCTGCAAAAGACTGGACATGAGAATTGTCAATACTTTGTAGTATACAGGGTGGCCCATCCATGTGTGGACGGAATATTACTCATAAGCAAATACATTCTGGGAAAATCTATTTATGGTATGTTATACATGACATTTAAGGGCAAATTTCTAAAAAATTGGCCATTATACAGGGTGTCCCAATTTCGACGTAAATATCAAAGTTGTGATTTTTTAAATAGAATGCCTCAAATTTTATTGCATATTTGGATAAACCAATTCAAAAGAAGAAAATTGATATAACATACTATGAGGTTTTGGTAATTAGCTACTGAGATATAAGAAATGCGCCCTCAAATGGCATGTATAACATGCCATAAATAGATTTTTCCAAGATGTATTTGTTTATGAGTAATATTCCGTCCACACATGGATGGGCCACCCTGTATATGAGGAATAGCCGTGGCTCCAATAAAGAGCCCTGAGGCACGCCTTAGGGAATTATTGTCACTGGAGACATTTCTTGGTCGACAAAAACACACTATCGAAAAATGAAAGGGATAATTTGTCAAGTTCTGCGTAATTTAATTTAGCAATTAATAATTTATGATTGATGCTGCCAAGAGCTTTCAAATCATCTATCGATTAACGCTAGTGACATTTCCTTGCTTTAAAAATCTTGCAGATTGAGCAGGGCAGATGTGCTATAATTTTTTCTAAAACTGGATTGATTATCGGGAAGCGGTCATTTGGAATTCCACTATATATTATAGAATTTTGGATAAAATTGTTAACAAACTGATAGGATATCACAACAGTCAGTGGGCTTCATTTTTTTATTAATTATTAATAAAAGCTTGTTTCCATGTGTTTTAAAGTATTATTTTTCCAAACAGTCGTTCATGATGCGTGCGATGTGATGGAGAATAACTAGTAAGCAAAGTTGGATCATTGACAGGAATATACAACAATTCCCGTTGCATCAGATTTTAGGCTCTCTACTGCCTCTAATACGTCACTTGAACTAATCTTATTCAATAATAAAATATATTCAAAATTTAATTTAATTTTGGAATAGTAATATTAGATAATAAAAATATAATAATAAGATATATTCGGAATTTAATTCACTTTTGGAATAGTACTCGCCACAAGGAGCTCAAAAACACGTTTTGAGTGCTCAAAAGATTTTCGTCGTGTATCGTGGTTTCTTAATTTGTATGCAAAAAAAAGAAACATTACAAGGTCCAGATAAGACCTAGCCTCGAGTATCGCTGACATGTTTGGGGTGCTGCCGCCCCGACTACATTATTTATGCTCGATGCTGTTCTGAGGAGAGCTGTCCGACTGATCGATGACTCTTCCCCAACAGACAGTCTCTGGACTCTTTCGCACCGACAGGCCGCCGGCGATGTAGCTCTCTTCTACCGCTACAAAAACGGGTTTTGATCCTCAGAGCCCTCTTCCATGATGCCGCCGCGCGATGTGCCTGCCAGACACACCCGCCTGACCTTGGCCTCCCATCCTAAACGTGTACGAACATCCAGAACTGGCCGATACGACCACTCCTTTGTCCCGAGGGCGTCGAGATTGTGGATCAATCTATAAGAGGTGGCTTATCCCAGTTCTACTAATCTTACGCAGTTCAAAAATCGGATTCACAAAGTTTCATTGGGACCCTCTTAACAGCCGCCGTGCCCTGGTATTTGGAGTTTTGCCTGCGAGTACGGAGTCAAATTACTCAGCCGTATTTTGTTGTATCTGCTTACACCTTGTGCTCTTACCTACCTAACTTTTTATATGTCTATCGGAAGAAATGGCGCTAGAGGGTCTATGTGATAATCTTTTATTTTTTGACCGCATTATTTCTGGGCCCCAGCCGTCATAATAACTTTTGTGTGAGTGGATACCTGGTATCTGTTCCCACCTGGACTTATTGGTGTCCCGCAGTTACATAAGCGATCTAAAAAATGATTAATTTTCTACCTTAAATGATGTACAATTTAACACGTCGATAGTAGAACTCGGTTTAATTAACAGACAAGGCGACATTGTTTTTTGTCCATTCGATCAGATGGGATCACCAAATGGACAGTTGGTGAACAATAGGGGGTCTTTTGAAAAGAGACGAAAGTCCGGAGGGTATAATAATGGTATCAAACGAATATACGCTGCACTTTCCATACAATGGATTTGTGTCGAGCATAGGAAACTCATAAAAATAATAGACACTGGCTATTACATATACAAATACAGCCAAGACTTTAACTCAACATTAACACTTTTTCCGAGACACCGACATGACGTTTTGGTTATGAAATGGATACATTGTTATCTAAATGAACGATATCAATGCAAAATAAACATTCAGAAAAAAGGCGTGCCTCAGGGATCTATATTGAACCTCTCTGCTGTTCCTCATTTGAAAACTTCACACCACGGATTTATCGAGAACCACTGATTAAAATAAAAAGCGCCGAGACACCACAAACGATTTATCAAAGGGGACAACTTTTTAACGAAAAACTACTTCACCTCCTTTCACCCTCTGCCCCCCAGGGTCATCCCCTTAAAAAATTTAAATGATAAGGGGTATCGAGTTATATCTTGTTTGAAAGGTCTTTCGAAGTCCATTATTTTGACGTTTGATTTTTTAATAAGGTTGTTAGCCATGTGATAGTTGTTAGAAAATATCACTGTTTATTAATAATAATAATAGTTTATTGGTACTATTACACAAAAATGTGTTTGCGCAGGTCAGTTAGAGTAGAACATAAAAGAGTAAGTAAAAACAACAAACAATACGGAAATAAGACAAACGTAAAGCACAAAGTGGCAATAAAAGGTAAAAAAAAAACTTTATAAAACCTAGTTTAAAATATAGATGAACGTTAAAATAAGATGTTTAAAAAATTAAGAAATAATAATTTGTACTCGAAAGTCCTTACACATGTCTGGAGAACAATAAAATATAATACGAAAATAACACATACACAAAACACAAACACAAACGAAAACAAAGTAATAAAACAAATAGTCAACAATTATAGAACAAAGGCGGTAAAATCATTATTAAAAAACTGATCTATGCTATAAAAAGCTTTCATCACTAGATATCTTTTCACAGTTTCTTTAAAAATGGTTGATTTGAGTGTTTGACAAAACCTGGGCAACGCATTAAAAAATTTCACGCCGAAATAATTACTTCCGTGTCAAGTTTTCGATAGTCTTGTGTACTCTGGTATTAATTGAACCTTGTGTTATGTTTATGAATCCTTTTCGGAGTTCTGTAATCACCGTCATTATTTTTAACTTGGATCAGACATTCCAGTATATATATATGTATATGCATGGCACAGTTAAAATTTTTAGATCGATAAATGTCGTCTTGCAACACTGTCTGAAATGTAAGTTTGCTATTATTCTCAAGCATCGTCTCTGAACAGCAAACACCTTCGATACATGACATGAATGACCCCAAATCAGTATGCAGTATTGCAAGTTAGATTGGAGGTAAGCATAATAGGCTGTCATTATAGTCGATTTTGTTACGTAGGTATTTAAACTACGTATCATATATGTTATTTTAGATAACTTCTTTGATAAAGAGGTGATGTGTGATTCCCAAGTTAAGCTTGCATCAATAATCACTCCAAGAAATTTTACGGGTTCTACTAAATTACTTCTATGTGGACGAGTACTGAGTAGAAGAGATTGAGTTTTCGCTATGTTGATTGACAAACTGTTAGCATTAAACCAGTTTTGAATGTTGTCAAAATGCTGCTGAAAATCGAGTAATACATGGTCAAAGTTACTATTGGAGGATATTGATGTGTCATCCGCAAATAATATATATTGATTGATGCTACAGTTTGTCGGATCATTGATGTAAATAAAAAAAAGAATCGGTCCCAAGACACTTCGTTGGGGAGCTCCGTGCTTAATATGTATATTGTTAGATAAATAATTTTGAAAACTAACATACAGTCTTCTGTCTGATAAATAAGACGCAATTAATAAGTGTTCACAATGTTGCCCGTTAGTGTTTGCCAAATCTACAATTCATTTATAATTTTAAATGGGAACCACCAACATAAACAGCAATTCGGAAGATTCGACGTGGCAACAACCAAATAACAACCCAATTTTTTTTTGCATTCTTTTCATCATCACAGTTATACTGACTGAGCGAACTGTATTTATTGTTATACCTGTTTAGTTATTTGTTGCTAAGGGAAAGAAGTAATTCAATTTGCTGTCAGTTACCTTTGTGACAATATTGAGATAGTGGAAATTGATTTATTGATTCAGATTTTAATTCCAAAAAGGTTTACACACTAGCCGAAAGAGTGGAAATGATTCTAATTTATGGTGCCCGAAATCGAAGTGCTCGGCAAACTGCCGTCACGTTTAACGCCAGCCACCCGGGGAAGATAACATAGCATAGGTATGGTTTGGACCTTGTTACTAAATTTGCTAAAACTTGATCTGCTGCAAATAAAAAACGTGATCATCGGAGAGCTTTG
Organism: Acanthoscelides obtectus; assembly: GCA_963669975.1. Lineage (NCBI taxonomy): Eukaryota > Metazoa > Arthropoda > Insecta > Coleoptera > Chrysomelidae > Acanthoscelides > Acanthoscelides obtectus. The sequence goes on from CAVLJG010000002.1 coordinate 18,223,549, forward strand.
GATGAAGCCGCTCAAGTTCAAGTTTTGGGTCATTTTGGAATAAATTACGCAAAATTGTTGCTGAGACTGGTATTTCATTGGGCTCTGTATACACAGTTACTAAACTAAATTTCATCCATTCAAAATGCAAGAGTTAACCGAAGATGATTTTGAGAGGCGAGTTGACTTTTGTGAACAAATGACTGCAGCGATTAATGATAATACCATTCATGTAGAGAGTATCTACTTCAGTGATGAATTCACACTTTATCTAAATGGATTTGTTAATAAGCATAACTGCAGGTATTGGAGCAATGAAAATCCTTATGCTTTTGTGGAAGGGCATACCCAGTACCCGCAAAAAATTAATGTATGGGCAGGCATCTAAGGAAGCAAAATGATTATACCATTGTTTATTAATGTATAAGATTTTTCTAATTTTCTTAAAAACGAATCGACTGATTTTGAAAAATCAAACTTCAAAATAAAGGACTTCGGAAGACCTTTTAAACAAGCTATTACTCAATGCCCCTGGTTATTTAAAATTATTAAGGGGATGACCTTGGGGGAAAGGGTGAAAGGGGGTTAAGTACTTTTTGGTTATAGAGTTGTCCCTCTTGACAAATTTTAATCAGTGGTTTTCCATAAATCCGTGCTGGGAGGTTTTCAAATGAACACCCTGTATGATATGTTCGAGTTATACATACTTGTGAATTTTTGAATGGGTACCTAGACCCTGTCAACACGGTACATCGATTTCGAAGTGATAAGCCTTAAAGCCGGTGCCCGTTAAATGAGTTGCTCTGTCGGCAATAACTTGTTGACGTGGAAAATGTCATTCTGTCGATAAAGAAGACAACATGACACAAGCAATTTACAGAAGATGATTTTTGTTCCGAGAACAGTTTCAATAACAATACGGTATCTGAGTTAATAGATGGGCGTCTAGAAGTCTTGTAAATTCGTTAAACAATATGCCGTTTAGGCTGCAATTCATCCCGACGGTCGTCTTCTACTTCTTCTCTTTCTTCTCAGTCTTCTTCAGGCTAGGGGGCGTACATACAAAGGACAATATTTATATCTCGTAGTAACAAGTCAGGCGAACCATGCAGAATTTCATATAAGATGTATTGTATAGAGACAGGGCCGGATCAAGCAGTCTCATGCCTTTCCTTGAACAAGTTATAAACTGTATCAACTAGAGCTGAAAATGTTTTAAAAAAATCAATCGTTAAAGATTGATAAATATCGATGGTATCTATGTATAGGAACATTAGGCTACTTTCTTTGCACTTACTAATTTTGTACTTTTAGCGATGAATTCATTTATTCCAATCCGTTCTAAGGGAGTCGTACTGTTATCCGTTGGTCATCGCATTTTGTTTATCGATTTTAGGGACATTAAGAATAAAATAAGTGACAGGAACTTCATGAGAGGATAAAGGAAAGATACATCCGAAACTGATAGCAATAATATTCCAGTAAATGAAGTGCAATTTATATCAATTAGTATAATACGAAATTGTCAAAACTAAAAAATTACCCAGGAAAATAATACACACATTCGAGATAGTATGTAATACAGGGTGCGGCAGAGAGGATGGACGGTTTTAAAAAAATCATAAAATAGTTAATTTTTATTCGAAAACAAATTTATTGATGGAATCAGGTTCACAAGGAAATAGTATTTGAGACAGTCAAGTGTGGAAAGTCACATCAGGCATGTGGTAGCCGAAATCGTTGATGCAGTGCTGGAGGCGTTCTTGGAAGTTCGCGTAGACTCTCTCCAACATCGCTCTCTCAACTTGGGCGACTTCTATGCGAATTTCGCCCTTCAATTCGTCCGTAGTTCGGGGCTTGTTCGCGTATACGCTAGCCTTGAGGTGTCCCCATAAGAAAAAATCGCATATGGATAAATCTGGGGACCGAGGAGGCCAATGAACATCGCCAAACTTGGAAATAAGGCGACCAGGAAAGAGAGGCCGAATAACGTCCATGGATGCTCGGGCTGTGTGGGCGGTCGCCCCATCCTGCTGGAACCACACACGTCGGATTGGAACACGTCGCCGTCGTAATTCAGGGAGAAAGAAGTTGCTGATCATGTCGACGTAGCGCTCTGAGTTCACGGTAACATCACGACCATTACCGTCTTCGAAGAAGTAAAGGCTAATGATGCAAATTTGCGATACAGCGCACCAAACCGTTACTTTTGGGCTGTGCAGCGGTCTTTCGTGTAACTGTTGCGGATTTTCATTAGCCCAATAATGACAATTCTGCTGGTTAACCATGCTGTTTAGGTGAAAGTGGGCTTCGTCACATTTTGATCGATCAGTGCTTCCATCTCAAGTGCGAAGTTCATTCGTTGTGCATAATCACCCGGCTGTAACTGTTGCACAATGGCCAATTTGTAGGGGTGAAAGCGGAGATCCATATGCAAAATTCGCCTTACCGAACGATCAGTAAGGCGAAGTGCAGCAGCATGTTTCCGGGCAGATCGAGTCGGACTGCGAAGAAAGACCTGTCGAACGCGTACAACATTTTCAGGAGTTCGAACTGTTCGCGGCGCGCCTCTTGGTCTTCTGTTTATCAGTTCACTATGCCTGCGAAGTGATTCAACCCAACGAAGGATGGTGTTTCGAGAGGGGACAGCTCTATTCCGATGAATGCTGAAGTGGCGACGAAACTCACGCTGTACGACGATGACTGACTCATTATTTCGGACGAAACAATCATAGGCGAAAACGCGGTGCTCCACCATCCAAGACTCCATAACGACAACTGGTAAAATAACTTCAGACAAGAAATCATGGTTGGTCAAAAGAACATTCATACAAGAAGCTAGATAGTGAAATTTTAACTCTGTATAAAGTGGTCGAAAAGTAAAACAGCAGAAATAAGAGTTTTCCTATAATTGCTTTTGACTTTGCGAGACTAAACCGTGTGAAAGATACATGTAATTCCTGATATCATGCGTCAGTTGGGTAAAATTAGAGTACACACATGTATAACAAAAAATAGGATCAAGTCAGTTAAATAGGCCCATACAATTAGTCCACAGTCTCCACCCATTTGATAACGTTGCAATCTTGAAATCCTCTCCTATACTACTGACAGTACTGACGATCTGGCATCGCCGCGAAATATGTGTTATAGGTGAGCAGAATTACAGGAGTCAGAAAATTGATAAACACTCTTCCCCACCTCCTCTAATCCTCCACCTCCAATTTTCAATATAGCCCCTACAATTCTGAAAATGATTAAAAGCTTCTAAAATGTCAAAAACGATATTTGAACTACATTTTTTTTGTTTCTTCCTCTGGCTCCGCTACCCGATCATTTAACTGGAAAATCTTAGTTCGTACCATTTTCGTCGACATTGTTTTTTATATTATTTATAATCAAGAGTGGACTGAGTTGATTAATAAGCATTCAATAGCTCTCTCCTCTCGTATTGAAAATGTTGTTGTAACTGCATCAAAATCATAAGGTATTGCAAGGTACTGGTGATTTCCATAACTCTTTTACACTGAAAATACTGCACTATGCTTACGTAATGTAGTGCTTCCCTGGTCTAATATCCTCATCATCAAATGTATATTGACCTCTTAGAGTCCACTCAAAGCAAGTTTTTAAAATATCTTTCAAACAAAGAGAATGGGATATACCGTGCGATTGGCTTTCCTCACAGTGAGTTGATGGTGAGACATAACATCTGTAGCTTAGAATGCAGACGCAAAAAGAATTTAGTTTAGTTTCTTCACACGCAGAGTTCAGTGTCATCTTAGAAAAGCTTAACTTCTTTCTTCCTAGATTAGCATCACTTTTTACTTAGCCAGGCCTAAGGCTACTTAAGTTTTCTCCTATCTATAAAATGTGCCGTAATTTTATTCCAATTAATAGCGTTTTGTTCGACTTTGGGAGACATTAATACTTATTTTCGTTAACGCTTGCAGAAAGGTTCCCGGTTCAATTGTTGAGTGCTGGGTAGGTAAAGCTAGCACGCTGTTTTTCCCGAGTTCAGTTTTGAGGTCTTTTTTCAGCGATCAAGCTTTCTCTACGACACATCCTCCACTTATATGCACTGATTTCTTTTATTTCTATGTACATTCATTCTATAATTTGCTGGATAAATAACTAAATAAATGGAACAATTTTTTGAAGGTGCAATCAATGTCTGGCAGGTACCTGAGTCCGCCTCTGCGTGGAACAGAAGAAAGCGAGCGGTGCAGCCTTTTGAACTTATTTGCAAGGAGCTCCGGCTCCTCTCTGAATGTTGTTTCGAATTACATGCATGATTAACCATGTTATTGTTAACAGTTTTCGAAAATATTACGAAATAATAGGTAGCTGTCATATTTTTTGTGTTTCCTTCGGGAAGTCGACCGTGTGAACTCGGGACGTTGATGAGATCTGATAGATACTGCCTGGCTACTGGAATCTTATCGCATTTTCTGTAACATTGAGGGACCCAAAAAGGAAATGACAAAGAACAGACAGATCTTCAGAACTAATCAATACTTGTTGGAGTATTGAATAGTAGCGGATATGGGGTACGGCGCTCTTACTACACAGTATATCAAGTGATAGCCTCTTGATTGAGTAGATTCTCTGTGATCACAATAAATCATATACAACTTTGTTTGAAACTTTTTAGCAATCATCAGTACGGTGTAGGTCTAGGTAAGAGGTTCTTGAATCTATGTCGTCTAGCGCCCCCCCCCCTCGAGTTGTTCAGGGAGAATGCCTGTCTCGTAAAGGGGGCTGGTCGTCTAGATCAGTGCTTTTGTGAAGAAATGCCCTTATGTCAATCAGGAAGTTCCCTATAGTCGAAAATACTGCTAGTTTCGCTTGCATATAATAAATGGAGGTACAGGCAAATAATAACAAGGAATGTCCTAATGACCTGATTTTGAGAAATATGCAATTGAAAGTTTGAATGTATATTATTTTTATTGAGATCACAGTATGCAGTAACTTTTACTTATAACTAATTAAACGGTTTATATCTAATATAATTTTGTTATTGGCATTGGACCTTTTAGCTATTTAAATTGAACCAAATGAAACATTCTGAAACAAGGAATGTCCAATTCCGTTATCAGAATCCTTGGTTTTTGAATCATATTTTAGTTTGCTACTGTCTTTTAAACTGTAATGAGTCAATCTTCCTTTAAATGAGTTAATTTGATTAAAATCTTTTTCCTTAATCTCTGATGCAATTTTTTTGCGATTTTCATGCTTTTCTCTTTAATCTACTCTTTAATTTCCTCTGTTGTTTTTATGCTTTTTTATAGATATTTAACCTTTTCTTTGATAATTCCATGAAGTACAATGGATGGTAAACAACAGGCACATCTTCTATAATAGCATTGTTGATATCTTCAAATTTCACCCGCACTATAGCTGCATGCATCTGTATGAAAATTAGTCTCATCCTCAAACTTCCTGCTTGTTCTTCGTTTCACATTATAAACATTTATAAGCCCTGACAAATATAAGTTCAGTTCACTGATACTACCCAATGAATTGAAATATTCAATAATATTTCTTTAACTATTTCTATTTACATTTTCGAAACTTTCGAACTTTGTTATTACTACTACTACTTCATGAGAAGAAAGTCACAACTTTTTCATTATATCTTCGGTTGTACCAGGTTTCTTTTTTTTCATTGTTGATTTGTTAATAATTCTCTGATTATTTTCATCGTTATCTGAATCCGAAAACATATTCAACTTCAAATTATTATACCGCAAACTTCATATAAATTCTAATCTCAAAATTACAACTGTCATCTTGGACAATCCTTCTTCTTTGACGGTATGACATGGACATTTCCAGTTCTTTTTGTTTCCGCCATAAACAAAAATGTCTTTTTCTGTTTACTTATTTTAAAGGCTAGCAATTGGAAATTAAAATATCATATACAAGGATTTGTTTCCAATGAGAAACTAAAAAAAAAATATTGTGACATTCCCCATTCTTTGCCTGTATCCTTCAAATAGTATAACTAAAATAATTATTTCAATAATTTAAAATTTAATGTGTTGGGAGCTGTAGCTGACCGCTCTCGCGCGTTGAGGTCCGGTCGTGACGTCACATGACATAAGTTCGGCTTCTGAACCCCCGCACCGAGAGCGGAGGATTGAATCATCAGCAATTCAAAATTGAAGAGCGGGGGGACATCAGCGCTTCTAAATGCACAAAAAATATTACAATTGAGGTGATTGCCCAAAAAGAAATAAATGCTTTTAATTGTACAACATGATGTTAACGTTCACTATTAACGAAAATAATAGGGAATAGATACCCATGCAAAGGAAAGCATCTAGAAAAGAACTAAATTCTCAAAGTAGGATGATGAGAACCACTAATTGTCATCGCGAAGTACTTATTGACCCACTGCTTGTTCTATAGAGAAGTTAAGCAAACAATAACTAACACCTCAATTCAAGTTCAAGTCCCCGGTACAATCGAAAACTTGCAAGAATATGATTACGTGAGTGCGTAAAAAAAATCCATTCATGCCGGTCATTTATATATGTTTTTTTAAGATTTATTCATGCTTTTTGATCATCTAAACGTCGAGTCCTTCAAAATTTAACCATTATCCTTTTTCTCACGACTTGAAAGGATCATTATGAAGAAATTTTTTTGACCACCAAAAAAAAAATTACATATATGCGTAGACTTCAATTTATAAACTATATTGGTTAAATAGTCTAGTACACAGCTCGTTTTTATAATATCGTTAAGAAAGGTCAATTGTGTAATAAATTGTATGCACGTAGGTCACGGCAATAGTTGTGCAGATTTATTCATGATAATAGTACAAGAGCTAGAAGTATCGCGTATAAACATGAGAGGTATATTCACGTAAAAGATCCAGCAGGAACTTTCGCAACGCAACGCCGTCATCAGTTCATACAGGATTAAGTTGATTGACATTGAGTTATGAACATGTACAACAGAGAAATTAAACGTACTAAGTCAGATAAACAGGCCCATACAATCAGTCCACAGACATTCTTTCCCTGCCCTAGAGGTAGTTACCGACCATGTGGCAACGTTGTTCATTTCCATATCTGCACGACATCGCTTTCATTTCGTGCAAGGTCCGTCTGTTTGTCGCGCTTCAGTATGGATACATATACAGGGTGTTTCACAACATATCCGACACATTTCAACCACATATGCACTGTTACGAAAGAAGTTCTCAAAAAAAAAATGTAATAAAAGTCGTACAGAAATTAAGTTATAAGCCTGAGTTTCAATAATACATTGGAAAATAAATATGTATATTTTGCGTTCATCGTCGTGATATTAGAACACGCATTAATAATTTATTGTAGCAAATGTTGTACTAAACAACTGACGAAAACAAAATACCAGGAAACTTTTGTTTTTTCATACTGATAAGAACGTTTAATCTGTACCGTGGGTGATCTGAATGAAGAATGCGAGTGTATGTTTTCAGTTATTTATTAATAAAAATGGCACATGTGTACACTAATGAGGAGTTAGTGGACATTGTTTTAGCGTACGGAGAAGCAGGGCAAAATTCGCGAGCGGCTGCTCGTTTGTATGCATAACGATTTCCGAGTAGGAAGATACCACGTCACGAAACATTTAGTTCTATTGTTTTACGTGCACGTGCTAGTGGAGATTTGCGCCCCAGACGTGGAGTGGATGGAGGTCGGGTTCGCCCACAACGCGTTTTAAATGCCGAAGACGAAATTTCGGATATTGTGGAAGAAAATCCGGGAATTAGCACAAGGCAGTTAGCCCAGGTCAGCCCAAATCTTTTGCGTCCTTGGCATAGTAGTAACATTGTGTGAAGATTTCATCGGAATCCGAGCAGTACTTGTCAAGTTATAGGCGGTTATAAGATTAGCAGACATACCACCGACTGACAGACATATCGACGAAATGAGTGACATTGTTTATCGTTTTTTGTGCATGTCACATAACATCCATAACATCCAAAAAAACATAATATCTCATTTTGGAAAATTTCCGCGGTTACAATACTTCCTCGCCAGTAGGCATGAAAAGTAAAAATCAGTTTTCTTCTATTTCTCTTAAATAAGGTTCGATTAAGTATTTATTATATAAACTGTTCTTATTTGTATTGTCAGTGTTTGGAACAGAATAAAACCAACGTCTCGTCTTGTAATGGGTGATTGATTGTAGTGTGCGGTGATTGATTCAGTTCCCCCCACTATGCACTTCGCTCCCGCTCTATAGGCTATGTTGTGTTTTGCTAATGCCAAATTGATTGAAAGGCTGTTTGCGACTAGACCAATTGGCAATGGCGTACATATTTTCTCTAAGATGGAATGAATCCCAATTTGTGAAAGTACATTCCATCTCTTGGTTTATAATCGATCAATGAGTTGAATCTAAATATATGGATTACTTGAGACTGGAAGGGAATCAGTCGGATATCTTGCTTAATGTACTTTGTTTAATCGATGATTCAGTATAAAATCCGGTCTATTGTGATTGGTAAATTGTAAATAACTAGAGACAGCTCATTTTCATTTATCTAGCAGATTTCATAATCTCCCATGCGTCAACAAAAAGGTGAAGTGATTTGATATAAATAAAACACATGAATGATATTTAAATAAGTAATTAGTAGCATGTTTATCAGATACCCAGTTAAGAAATATGTCAAATTTGACTACAGCTGACGACAAGTTTGGAAATTGTGCGACATTATACAACAATTAAATTATACCTTGAAAACACATAACATTATAATTTAGGCGTAATCGGCATTTTTTTTAAACATAGCCGTTTTGCTGTATCCAGTGAGGCCAATCAAAATCTCTCAAATCGAAAACAAGTAGTGAAGATTAGTGACATATTCAGTAATGAAAAGACAGTTGATTACGGTTTACCTCAGAGTACTGTGTTGGGTCCAATCTTGTTTACAATTTACATAAACAGCATTCTAACTTCTTCGTCAGTTGGTCAAGTGTTTAGCTTTGCAGATGATACGGCAGTCCTGTATGATGATAACACTTGGGAAAATGTAAAAATTAAAGCAGAGCGGGATCTAGGAACTATTTTTGATTATTTTGCTCCGAGCATATGCTTCTCTTTTATGAATACGGCTCAATATCGCGTAGTAGTTAGTCTATGCCAAGATACCGTGGTCCTAAAGTCGAACTTATGCCATGTGACGTCACGACCGAACGGCACCCAACACAAAAGACTTTAAATTTTAAGTTATTGGAATAATTGTTCCAGATTTGTAAAAGATTCCATATTTTAGTGAAACTTACAGTATTTTCGTCCTATTTACACTACTTACAATAATGGGGTGTTAGAAAATGCTGAGCCAATGAGAACAGGGGTCCACTTTACAGGAGGGATTCTCCTATATACAGATCAGATAATGTCATTATGCAATGGAGTCGTCCTATAGGAAGTATAAACTTCTTGGAGCCCTTTTTGTTACGTGCTTGGATTGTCGAATTTCTTCTTTGAAACACGTAAAGTGCACAGTATCGTTGCAATGATCCCAGAGGTTTAACGATACCAGTTGTTGGCAGGTTTGCGCCACCATGGCACGCAAACGCTAGCATCGTAGCATTACAGAGAAATAAAAGCTAGAAGTAAAAAGCTGGTTGGAGCTCGATCGAGATCAGGCATTCAAGAACGACTCTCGGAAGGGTTAATTAGTCGAAAAGGTCGCCATCAGTGTCAGTATGGAACCTCAGCCGTATGAGGTTTCACACGATCGCATTCATTCTAGTTAAAAAATATTCAAGCATCGATTTGTTAGTACAGTCAACACAGAGATTCTCATAGGACTTAAAGAATATATAAAAATAGTACATTACATATCCAACTTGAGCAATAAATAAATATATTCACTACAAAAATAATTTCACTACAAAAGACTTTACTACAAAAGAATAGACACCTAAGCTATAAGCTTGTGTGTGTCTCACAACATACAAATTCAATGCATGGCTAATGGTCATAAAGTGTATTATGAGCAAATGTATAAAAAAAAGAAATAAAAACATTAGATAGAAACGAAATGACTGAGTTGAGTCAAGCTACAATCGATGCAAGCATGTCAAAATTATTTAAGATGAACTTATTTTTTTTAAACTATACTTCGAGATGATTTTATATTCTACGGGTAATTTATTATACAACCTAATACCAACAAACTTTATGCATTTTTGGCAAACATATTTATTCACTCTGGTTTAAGTGTAACTTATATTTATTTTAGTTCTTGTTTCGTAAGCGTGGCTGGTTGGAACATTGTTTCTGGAGTGAACAAATTTCAGAGCAGCAAAAATATATCAACCTCTAACATTCAAAAGATCATTTTCAATGTAAACGAATCTGCAACTTGACCTGCATAGGATACGAAAAATAGTCCTGACAATATAATTTTGCCTGGTTTGTAATATTTTTAAAGTACTACTGTATGCAGCTCCCTATATACTTATCCCGTAAGTTAGTAGAGACCCCACAAACGAGTTATATATTGAGAGAAGACTCTGCTTAAAATATTCCTAAGAATGAAAAACTTATGAATAATTCTCCTTAATTTCGATGCCAAAAGCTCGGCATGACTCTGTCATTTTAAATTACTGTCAACAATGATTCCTAAGTATCTAATAACTTCAACTCTTTCGACAGTGTCAGCACTATCATTCATAATTTAATGTTCGGTGGTGTAATGGCATGCCTGCTTTGGTTGGAGAAAACCTCACATACTTAGTTTTAGAGATATTAAGTTTAAGTAAATTGTTATCCAACAAGCATTTGACTTTATTTAATGACAACTCAGCATTCCGTATTGCGTCATCCCATGAATGACCAGTGCAAACTAAAACAGTATCGTCTGCATATGATATCATTTTACAGTTGAAATTGCATCACAGTAGTTCATTTATGTATATGAGGAACAGTGTTGGTCTCAAAACCGTCCCCTGAGGCACACCTATTTTGAACTTTTGAATGCTGCTCAAATCTGACCCTACCGTAACTTGTTGTAATCAATCAGCCAAATAGTTCTCAAATAAGATCAGAACTCCACTACGCACTCCAACACTTTTTAGTTTCTTTAATAAAATTGTATGAGCTACTAAATCGAAAGCCTTTTGGAGATCTAGGAAAACTGCAACATTCTTATTTCCATCTTGGAAATTGTCAAGCACTTGTCCTACAAGTTCTTGTAGAGAATGTTCTGTATTACAATTTTTACGGAACCCAAATTGATAGTTCGATATTATGTCATATTTCTCAAGAAAAGAACAAGTCTGTTATTCAAACACTCCTCAAAAATCTTCCCAAATACATTGATAACTGAAATAGGTCTATAATTGAACATATTATCTTTACTTCCAGATTTAAATATTGGTGTCACTATGTTTTCTTTAAATTGGCGAGGAATTACCGAGGATTTGAAACAGATGTTGATAATGTGACTTATAGGGTGACTGATATACTTCATGATCATCTTGATAGTTTTAGTGAGCAAGCCATCTTTTCCGGGTGTGGTATTATTTTTCAGATTACAAACTATTTGCTGTAACTCTATGTTATCCACAGGAGTTAGAAACACAGAGTGAGCAATGTTGATGTATCAATAATTGAGTTTAGAATAGCGCTTATTGCCCAACAGTTATGGAAACCATCAAACTACAAAAAATAGAAAACATACAAAAGTAGGTGATTTCATCTAAAGAAGAAAAAAAAACAAGAAAAAGAAGCAAAAAAAAACATATTTCACTCAAGTGACAAACATATCATAAATTATATAAGTGATTTCTAGCTACTCTCAGAATGATGTTCAAACTGTCATGTATATCACAATAATTTGATATGTCATTGAAAGTTTCACACCTGACATATATTATGGGTCCTTTCAAAAATAAATTTGTGCGAGCCCTGTCACAATAAACGGCTTTAGCAGTACGACTTTGAATAGATGGGGCATTAAAATTTAGTTGAGCCACAATCTCATTAGCATCAATTTGATTGTGCAGTAGTTTATGCAAGAACATAATTGACGCTCATTTCCTCCTCAGCTCTAAAGACTGCATTTGACACCTGAACAATAACAAATTTTTAGACATAACCTGCTCAGGATATGCACCGTCAACTTTAAAACATGAAAAATTTTGAAACTTTCTCTGAGCATGCTCAAAAGAATCAATGTAGCAGTTGTAAATTGGGTTCCAAATTAACGATTCATATTCCAATTTCAATCTAATATATGCAGATAACAAAACCAACAGTGACTTTTCAATTTCTCACAATAAAACGGTACGCCCGCGAAGCTTCACTCACCTTTTGAGCTACGAGGAGTGAAAAATCAAGTTTATGGTCAAAAGCTACACCCAAATTCTTAATTGAGTTATAACTATTTATGCAAATATACCCAAACTTATAATTAAATTCACAAACGGGGGTTTTTCAGAAATAAATTGTCACACCAAGCTACTAAAGCAACAATATCCCGCTGAAGTGCAATACAATTAGCCTCAGACCCAATAATCCTGAATAATTTTAAATCATCCACGAAGATGAGTTTATTACAACTTAAATATTGTACAATATCATCAATAAATAAGGTAAACAATAAAGGACCAAGATTTGAACCCTGAGGCACCCCCGATATTGGTGCGACCTTAGTTACATATTGAGAGTAACATATTGCTTCCTGTTATAAAGATAACTTTGACAGAGTGCTTAAGTTGACGAATGGAATCCATAATGAGAAGGCATGGCATGGTCCATCTTACCGAAAGCTTTATCAAAATCAGTATATGAATACTACATCTATTTGACCTTGCCGATCAAAACATTCAATAGCGAACTGAGCAAAGATTTTCAAATTAGTTACTGTGGATCTCTTAGTGAGAAAAGGGAACATAGATCTATGAACTGCGGAGTAAATTCTATTATGCAATATTATCTCCAGCAATTTGGAGAAATTTGACAATATTGCCACCGTTCTATAGTTTTTAATATCAATATTACCTCCTGATTTGAAAACAGGTGTCGCTCTGAAAAGTTTCCAAATATCAGGAAATGTATTGGTTTCTACAGAATATTTTTAATAATGGTTTAACAAAGACATGGTCACAATCTTTGACTATGAACGAGGGGATGTTGTCTGGGCCAGCTGCTACTTTATTCTTGAGTTTTTTCGATGCAGCAATAATCTCATTTTCATGAATTTCACTGAAAAATATGTTAACTTGACTAATAGGATTCCTGCCTTCAATAAAATGTTTACGAGTAGATGGATCAACAGTTAAAAAAATCTGCAAATGCATTGACAGCACTCTGAGGATCGTTCAGTGAGACGTCATTCAACTTATCAGGAATCCTAGTAGTTCGATTTTTTATGTGATGTAAAATCTGCTTCAGAGATGGCATTATAGTATAGCTTCTAAGTCTACTAAAAATACTAGTTAAAGAACTCACCTTTATCACGAGAAGTTTCAAAAAACTAGATCATTTTAATTAATATCGCTGAGCGGCAAACGTATATAAGACAGTGACACATCCCTGGAAATATTGGTGAGACGAACAGCACAATCTGCACCATTTTCAGCCATTTTAAATTTACGACCAAAGGAAACTGTCAAGCTGTGTCAACTTCAGGACCAATAAAAGTAATATTTCAACTGTGGCTTCACGCTATACTGAGTGTTGCTGCTGCTGAGTTGATATATATGCATGATGCCGAAGAAAAAAGTTAAAAACCAGATCTCAACGGAAAAATCAGATACAATGGAAGTTTACATTAATGGAAACTTGGACACTCAGAAGATTCTAGAAGAAAATAAACACTTAAAACAGATATTAGAAGAAAAGGATAAACTAATACTACAGTTGAGCAATGAAAATGGAAGACTACAAGAACAGTACAATTTAGCGACATCAGCCATACACGAAAAAGGTACCGTTGAAACAGTAATAAATAAAATAAATCAAAGATTGACTGAAATTGAGAAAATTAAAGAGAAATCATATGCCCAAGTACTAAAGCAAGATACTCCAACAATCAAGAAAGACCCAATGAAGAACATAATTGTCACACCAAATGGTATCCAAACATCTGAACAAACGAGAAAAGACCTTAACAAAAAAATTAGCCTTGCGGATTTGAAAATACAAATAGAAAATATACGAAATTCTAAAAATGGAGGAATTATAATTAAACTGGCTGAGGAACACCACAACACACTCAAAACTGCATTCGAAAAGAAATTAGGAGATGAATACAAAATCACAGAACCTATAATGTTTAGACCGAAGATCAAAATTGTCAATTATAGATGCACGGAGAAACCACATGAAGAAGACATAGAATTAGATCTTATCCAACAAAATCATTTTATTGAAAAAGATGACATCAAAATCAAATATGTAAAGTATCTCCCATCGAAAAAATGTTACACATTATTTGCAGACATTTCTGGCAAATTATTCAGGGCAATATTTGAAGATAACAATGGAAAAATTCTTCTTGGATGGCAATGTTTACCAGTGTATGATAATAACGAAATAACGCAATGCAAGAAGTGTCTTCGCTTCAATCACACCGAGAAAAAATGCCGCAATAACAAGACCTGTACCAACTGCAGCAAAGAAGATGTACACGATACTGACTGTTGTAAGCATGAACCGGTTGTATGTTGTAATTGCAAATTTTCAAACTATAGATATAACAAAAATTATAGTACCAACCACTCACCATTAGATAAAAAATGTCCAACTTTTCTATATTATCAACAGCAGTACAACTTGAAAATCCTTTTTTAAGAAAGAAGAAATTTTAGCCAAAATTTTAGAATATTGCATCATTTATGACACACGACTATGTAAATAACTTCCAAATTCAACGTATTAGTACTAATACTGCTCATGATACTAGCGAGCTAGATTCTTTTTTACAAAATCCTGAAATATCTGTTAGAATTTATCATATGAACATCAGAAGTATAAAACATAACTTTGACTACTTTAAATTAATTTTGAAAAGAATACATAGTGATATAGATATAATAATTCTATCCGAAACATGGCAAGTGGGCGATGTGACTCTGTTTCATTTAGAAGGGTACGATACATTGTATAATTTTGGTAACCATAATCAAAACGATGGAGTGATGGTGTATGTACGAAACAATCTGCCTTATAACCATACCATATTTACAATCAACAATGAACTAAAAGGTATCAATCTAACAATGCAAATTGAAAATCGTAGAGTCAAAATTACTTGTGTTTACCGACCACCATCTTCAGATCCTCATACATTTATAAGAGACATAGATGAACTATTAAAAAACAATGAAAACAATCACCTTCATAATCAAATATTTATAGGCGACATCAATATAAACATTTTAGAGGAAAATTCTATAGTGAAAGAATATTTAAACATTTTATCAAGTAATGGTTTTTTATCATACATAAATAAAGTAACACGACCCACCAGTAAAACCTGCATTGATCACTGCTTTATAAAGGATATTTCCAATATTTTTTCTTACATGCCTATTATCTATGAAACCGATATTACAGATCATTACTCCACTGTATTATTGATATCTTCACAAAATAAAAACCAGAACTGCCCAAGGGCAAAAAATGAAAGAAACCTTGAATACAAATATTTCACTGACAACTCAAAATTAATATTTAACGCACAAACGGAATCGTGGGACGAAATTTTTTTAACAAATTCTTTAGACGAAGCTACAAATTTATTAATACACAAAATTCAAAAAATAATTGAAGTTAGTACTAATAAGGTTAAAATAAGTCACAAGGAGAAAAGCAGAAATGATTGGATGACCAAAGGACTAATAAAATCTGCAAATGAAAAAGAAAGACTGTATAAAATCATGAAATACTTACCCACGAAAGAAAATATAGATCATTATAATCAATATAAAAACAAATTTATAGAACTTTTGAGAAAAGCAAAAAAAAATTACTATATAAAACAATTGAATAATAATTCACATGACTCTAGACACCTATGGTCCACTGTCAATGATATATTCAATAAGTCATCCTATTCAAAAAACAATATTAATGAAATAAAAACAAAAACAGGACAGAAAACAGACAATATTCAGCAAATATGTGATGAGTTCATAGAATTTTTCACGAATATAGGAGGAAACTTAGCAAATAATATCAAACAAAATGCCGATATTCATCTGCATGAAACAAGACTGAATAATTCATTTGTATTAACTGAAGTAGACTATCAGGATGTTTTCAATGCCATTATGACTCTAAAAAATAAAAAAAGCCCTGGAGTTGACGAAATTAGAGCTGAACATCTAAAGATACTGGCCAAACAAATAACAGAACCACTTGCTTATATCATTAACAAATCCTTCCAATCTGGAGTATTTCCATCAGCTTTCAAGACAGCAATCATCATACCTATCTATAAATCTAATGATAATACGGACGTCACTAACTATCGACCTATTTCACTTATATCAAGTTTAGCTAAAGTTTTTGAGAAATTACTCCTTAATAAAATGATTAATTTTCTTAGTAAATTCAAAATTCTAAATTCAAATCAATATGGTTTTATAGCGGGCAAATCTACAACAGATGGGGTATTAAGTATAGTAGATGAAATAACCCAAAATATAGATGGAAAAGTACCATCGATATGCGTATTTGTGGACTTACAAAAAGCGTTTGACACAGTTAACCACAATATACTTTTGGAAATCTTAGAAAGAATAGGTTTTCGTGGAAAGATGTATACTTTAATGGAAAATTATTTATCAAATAGACCGCAATCAGTAAAATTATTAAGCTCGTATAGTAAAGAAATGTTTGTTAAATGTGGTGTTCCACAAGGTACAATTTTGGGTCCTCTGTTATTCAATATTTATTTAAACGATATATTCAAAATTAACAGTACTGGTAAAATAGTCAGTTTTGCAGACGATACTGCTATACTCTATAAAGGTAAGGATTGGAACGACTTAAAAGATATTATCCAAAATGACTTTTGCAAAATTATTCAGTGGTTTAATAACCGAAAATTAACAATTAACTTTACTAAAACTCATTTTTTACCATTTTCATCACTATCTAATCATCTACCAAAATATAACCACCTTCGGTTTAAGGTAAATGATAAAAATATAAAAATCAATAGAGTTAATGATACAAAATATTTAGGAATTTATCTAGATCCCCACTTGAGATGGGATGTACATATTTCTCACATACTAAAGAAAATTAGATTCATAGCATATAAAATAAAATTTCTAACCGGTATATTAACTGAATATTATCTACGAATAATATATCAAGCTTTAGTCGAGCCACACATAACATATGGTATAGTAGTGTGGGGTGCTGCATGCACGACATACTTTAACGATTTAGATGTACTTCAAAGAAGAATTTTAAAATCAATGTTAGGCAAATCAAAATTATACCCAACTAATGACTTATATAATGATGCACAAGTATATGATACTAAACAACTTTACTTCTTACATACCATCACTCATTATCACAAAACTATTAGTGAACACGACATAATTAAACATAATCATAAAACCAGATATAAATTACGCGCAAAAAATGTTCCTAAACCAAACAAATCCCTAATGAAACGATGTCACCTGTATATAGCTCCAAAATTGTACGAACATTTACCAAATAATTTAAAACAATTACGCAATACATTAGGCTTCAAAAAAAAATTAAAAAAAATTATTAACACAATTGGGAGAAATCAAATTAATAAAATAATCTCAAATATTACACAATAAATGCTCTACCATTCTTACCAATAATTTCTTTTTTCTCTCTATTTTATTATATTTTGCAATTCAACATACATATGATCCATGCACAGGCGTTGTCCTCCTATGGATATATTATATTTATTTACTCGTTTCATGTTCCCTGTATTTTAGAGTAAATAAATATTATTATTATTATTATTATTATTGAAGGTCTAAGCTGTAAGTTGTATACTACAGTTAGGATGAAAAAGGCAATGCATAGGTGCATAGTGAGGATTTGTGTGCTAATAATATGTGTTGATAATAATTTTATTGGATCCTTGTCTCGAATACACTTACTTGAGATTCAAAGCTAGAAATTAGTTGCGCATCCACTGTTTCTTGGCGATTCTGGAAATTACATATGCAAATTTACTGAATTTCAAAAATGAGAGAAATAAGAAATAATTATATTCACTGTACACTGTCGAATTACTAGTCATATACATGCTAACAGTAATTACACACAACACGGGCGCGGTGGTGATTTCCCTTAATTCTCCTCAAAGTTTTTGAAAACACAAGAAAACGTAAAAAATCGTAAGTTCAGGAAGGACAACATATAAGAGCCCGTCGGGCACAGCTAATAGATATACTTCATTGGCAGCATTTTCTCACACAAGCAATATACATGCAGATCAATACACATAACCATCGCCTTAATTTCTATTGTAACTTGTCTGTTACTTTTGGAACACATAAAATCCATCTATCTATCATCTAGATCCAGAGCCTAGATCACGAAGGACTTAATTTGCACGCACACATCTCGTCAGTCGCGAAACCTTCTGCGAAAAAGTTAGATTAGTTGTTTGGGTCTTAAGGTAAATTTACATCTGACACTTATTGTATGATAGTTATCTAAGAGCATCTGTCATAAGTAGCATTAACTGTTTACATCATTAGAAATTCATATCATATACTTGTGTAGGACATCGTATATATTCCAAAATATGCAATAAATATACATTGAAGTGTAGTTCGGTTTAGACTAGACGACGTCTCGGTATAGTGGCCCAACTAGCAAAGTTGTGCTATAAGCTTTTAGTAAAAGAACTGTTCAGCCGTAAAAGCTCTCTATTGTTGTTGCCTGAACACCAAAATGCTGGCTAAAAGTTGTGTAGAATGCAAATTTGATTTCTGCAGCATATTGGCTCTAAAATGAGGTGTTTAAAATATTCTTATAGCATAGTTATACAACACCTTATAGGACAAATTTTGAACGGTTGCATAAGCGTTTATACAACTATGTTATACGGCATATTTGCGCGGTAGTGTATTGTCGCATCCATGGTAACGTTTATACAACAAAACCGAGCCTTGTTGTTTTGGTGTGCACATTTACTACTTTAGCCAACAAATTTCTCCCAACGGAAGCACTTATACAACTGTCGTTTAGTAACTGTTAAAGGCTGTACATCTGCAACAATATTACAACTTTTATAGTACAAAATTGCTGTGCTCGGCAGACATTTGTTGCTAAATATGCTGGCATACAACTTCACCATAACCTGTTGTCATCTTTTTAGTTAAAATGCCATAACCAATATTTTAAAACATGCATATTGGTTTAAAAGGTTTTATCAACTGTTCAAACAGGAGATATAGATCTGGTAGAAATTCTGGGTGAATCATTCGACTCTGTCCGTATTTCATTTTAGAGACTTGTCAAATTATTGTATAACACTTGCAGACAACAAATATTCTAATAAACCAAAGACAACATGGACGGTGCCATGATTATACATAACCAACCGCCATATTGGGCAAAAATATATTCCCCTATTGAAAATTACTCAATTATGTTTCAGTTCGACATTACAGATATAAAGTGATAAACATGAGTGTAATTGTGTCTAATTATAGGATTTGTGGAAGATTTAACGCAGATAAGTCCAGTTTTTCATCTTAAAAATCTAAACATACTTTTGATCATTATTAAAATATGAATCAAATATGAAGCCGGTACAAATTGCGTAACTACTTTGCACGATAGTCACAATAAAATTTGCTGCGCAAGTAATTAAATAGCCCTATATCACGTTGTATAAGTTTATCATATACCTGTGTATGAAATTCACAATGGCCGATATGTAAGTATACAAGATCACTGTAATATGTTAGTTATCGCCTATAAAATACATATAAAATAGTTTGGTTGCAATAAAGTAGAATCATGTAACAGAATAGTTGTATAGTTGCCAAAAACTGAATCTTGCACCGACGCAAATGTTCTATAGCAGCTGCAAGAGGTTTACACTTTTGTTGTATAACTGTTACCTGCAGCCCTTATACAACCTCTTATATGACTGAAGTGTCCTATTAGGTGTGCCCATTTCGCTTGTATAGCTGTTCTAAGAGCGTTTTGCCAATGTTCTTACAGCTTACAATGGTGTGTAAGGAACACTGTATAATCGTTCTTGCAACTCTAATAGGAGTGATAATTGTTAGTTGGGGGATATCTATTCGATGAAAATATCGAAAAGAAAATGTGCTGCTATTGTAATTATTAATAGGTTAAAAAATAAAAAGGAGCTGTGTGGGCTCAAGAATGCATTTTAAGACGTGAAGAACATGGTGCATACAGCCAGTTGATGCGTAATCTCAGTGCCGACGATCCAACACAATTTTCAAATTTCTTTCGAATGAAATTATCTGATTTTGAAAATTTGGCTAATAAAATAGTGCCTTTCGCATCAAAAGAAGATACCAAGTTCATACACGCTATCAGTATTCGCGAAATACATGTACTTGTGTAAAATTAATATTCTGGGCGTCTGGTAAGTAGGTTACAAATTTATTATACAAATTACTTTTACCTTCTAAGCTTCAAAATTTAATAGTAATATTATTTGCAGGTGACTCTTATGCCAGCCTGAGTTATTTATTTAAGATACCGAAGTGCACAATAAGTTTAATTATTTCGGAAGTATGTACAACAATATTTCAGGCACTGAAAGACGATTATATGAAAGTATGTTGCTGGATACTTCTTCAAAAGTAGACGACTAAACTAGCGCGATTTATTTCCGGTGAGTCGAGACTCGTAAAAGCATTAATGTTTACATTCATCATATAGATACCTCGATACATATTATCAAAGACTGATACATGTATTTCAGACAAATTTTTGGTCGTTTACATTAGTCCGAACTAGTGTCTGACATAAATATCATGCAATATATGTCAGATGTAAACGTACCATAAGACCCAGTTGCGGTTTTTCTCTGTTTTGCAAACCTTAGGCAGTTCAATGATCGGATTACCCAAATAGTTTGGTTGCAATAAAGTAGAATCATGTAACAGAATAGTTGTATAGTTGACAAAAACTGAATCTTGCACCGACGTAAATGTTCTATAGCAGCTGCAAGAGGTTTACACTTTTGTTGTATAACTGTTACCTGCAGCCCTTATACAACCTCTTATATGACTGAAGTGTCCTATTAGGTGTGCCCATTTTGCTTGTATAGCTGTTCTAAGAGCGTTTTCTTACAGCTTACAATGGTGTGTAAGGAAGACTGTATAATCGTTCTTGCAACTCTAATAGGAGTGATAATTGTTAGTTGGGGGATATCTATTCGATGAAAATATCGAAAAGAAAATGTGCTGCTATTGTAATTATTGATAGGTTAAAAAATAAAAAGGAGCTGTGTGGGTTCGAGAATGCATTTTAAGACGTGAAGAACATGGTGCATACAGCCAGTTGATGCGTGATATCAGTGCCGACCATCCAACACAATTTTCAAACTTCTTTCGAATGAAATTATCTGATTTTGAAAATTTGGCTAATAAAATAGTGCCTTTCGCATCAAAACAAGATACCAAGTTCATACACGCTATCAGTATTCGCGAAATACTTGTGTAAAATTAATATTCTGGGCGTCTGGTAAGTAGGTTACAAATTTATTATACAAATTACTTTTACCTTCTAAGCTTCAAAATTTAACAGTAATATTATTTGCAGGTGACTCTTATGCCAGCCTGAGTTATTTATTTAAGATACCGAAGTGCACAATAAGTTTAATTATTCCGGAAGTATGTACAACAATATTTCAGGCACTGAAAGACGATTATATGAAAGTAAGTTGCTGGATACTTCTTCAAAAGTAGACGACTAAACTAGCGCGATTTATTTCCGGCGAGTCGAGACTCGTAAAAGCATTAATGTTTACATTCATCGTATACAGTATATTCAGATAAGAGATAGACCGGATGTAAACAAAAGGTTCGGGTGATTTTCACGCTAACGCCGCCGTCTCGACGTAAAACAGGAGCCCTCATTGGTCAATTCGCAATTAAATGCCTATGCCGAGCGGCAGAGCAGTCGTATCAAGGCAGAGTCACATTCAGGTTCAGACGTGTTACGTATGTCGTGTGCATCATTGCAATTTGATATTTCTTTGGACGTTTTCGTTTGTTATCTTATTAAGTTGTTGAGTTTGTCGTTGTTATTGTTATACCTTGTTATTGATTGTTATTGTTATCAACTGCTTGCGCAAAATGCCCAGTAGTACAGATACTGCCGAAGTTGTAAACTCCTGTAGTCCACCTAGGAAACGCTCTAAAAAAAGACACCTGAGTGCAGAAATGAAAGAGGTCATTTTGAATATACATATATAAGATCGAGCGCGAGGAGAACGAGGCATCAACCATCAAAGAAATTGTTGTGAAGGTTTCTCACAAAGTTGGGGTGTGTCGCGCATCAGTGTTTAATGTGTTAAGACAATACAAAAAAAATCACACCTTTTCTGAGCCAATAACCAGTAAACATCGCAAAAGTATTGTTAAATCATTGGATGAAGCTGATAAGCATGCGATTAGGAGGAAAGTGCATGAATTCTTCTTTAGGAATGAAATACCTACTATAGATAAAGTACTGCAGGAGGTAAATGGAGATACAACGTTGCCAAATTTCAAACGATCAACTTTCCATGCGTTACTGAAGCATTTAAATTTCAAATGGAAAAAACGGGGTCGTAATAGTTTACTACCGGATAGAGAAGAAATTGTGCTATGGAGGAGGGATTATTTAACAAAAATTGGGAAATATAGAAATCAAAACAGGAAGATTTATTACCTTGATGAAACGTGGGTAAACGCAGGACACACTACAAGTAAAGTATGGGTTGATGATTCTGTAACTTCATCCAGGAGGGCCTTTCTAGATGGACTGTCCACCGGATTAAAAATCCAGCAGGTAAATACGAGTAATAGACAACAATCGGATGTTTTTCAAACCTTGGGAACAAGGTTCTAAACATTAATTCAAGGGGGCAGATAAAACATATTACAAGTAACAAAACTTTTATAACTTTCGATAAAATGCGTGGATGTTTTATTGTCATTTTCATTTGTTAGAACTTTTTTAAGCCATGTTTATGCGTTTTCGATATTTCAATAATTTTTTAATATAATCTTAAAATATGTCGAATATTATAAACTTAAAAAAAGTTACTAAGTTTTATACTGTGTACCGTTCCTAATATTTCTAATCATTTTAATTCATACTTTAAGCTTTATAAAGTTATAATTTATATTTCAGGATCCTGATCATTCATTTTTTAAAGGTTTATAACTTTAAATTAAATTTTGAAGCGCTGAGTAATCATACGACGTTCAATATTCTTTCTTTCAATATGACTAAATAATCCCAATTATAGCAATCTGATACTCATGTCTCAATGTTTTTTCGCTGAATGTGATGAAAACATTTGAAAAAGGTTCGCTTATTGAAATAAATCTACACCAGTTAGTACTTGGATTTCCAGGTAAAGGGAAAAGGCTCATTATCTGCCATATTGGCAGTGAGGATGGATTTGTTGTTGACGGTCTGTGGTGCTTTGAGTCTAAGAAAACTGGAGATTGCCACGAGGAAATGAATGGCGAATCGTTTGAACAGTGGTTTTCAAAAATTTTACCGAACTTAGAGGAAAACGCAGTAATTGTGTTGGATAATGCGCCTTATCATTCTCGAAGAATGGAGAAGGTCCCAACAACGGCTTCAAGGAAAGTTGATGTTCAAAATTGGCTCCGCTCGAAAAATATCAACTTTGAAGAAGCAATGCCGAAAGTACAATTATTAAGAATTGTCAAGGATCATAAGGCGGAATATCAAAAATACGTCATTGACGAAATGGCAGCAAGTCAAAATAAATCTGTGCTCCGTTTACCTCCATACCATTGCGAGCTCAATCCCATTGAGCTCATATGGGCAGAGGTTAAAAATTATATAGCTAAGCACAATACAACTTTTAAATTTTGTGACTTCAAAGGACTTTTCAAAGAAGCACTAGAATTAATAACAGCGCAAAAATGGGAAAACTGTATTAAGCACGTGAAAGACAAAGTTGTAAAGAGAATGTGGGAACTGGGCAATATTTTAGAGGAACATGTCGAGCCATTCATTATTGACGTTGGTGCCTCAGGCAGTAGCGATGACGAAAGCTCATCAAGCTCATCTTTCCAATAAAAGATGCCGTTCATCAAATTCGGTAAGTTATAAGTAATTATAAAGCTACTGTATTTTTTAATTAATTATTGACATTTTTGAACCCATTTTGGCAAAACCTATTCAAGAATCTACTTTCTGACAATGTTCAACCATGCACATTTTTTTACGTTTTGAGCGTTTTAATTTGGTTACATATTTACCTAGAAATCAAACAATATACTAATCAATATTCTAAAAGCAATTTTAAGAGATATACGATTATTTTTAATTTAGGCTAATTTAAACGCCATTTTGAGATTATATTCGACTGTATTTCACCAAACATCAGGCGGCATCCGAAGCTGGAAATCGAAGCGAAAATTTTGAAACCCTTATGTATATTTACATCATTATATATTTCTTACCCCACCCCCACATGGTCCTATATCCATCACCAATCGTATACACATCGAATTGTGCTAATTTACTACAAAGTTACGCAAAGCAGCATCTACTATCTAAAATATGTACTGCGTGACTCTTAATACGTCCCTGCCGAATGTTACAGCGTTCGATGATCACGTGGTCTTGTTTATGTCCGGTCTATCTCTTATCTGAATATACTGTAGATACCTCGATACATATTATCAAAGACTGATACAGGTATTTCAGACAAATTTTTGGTCGTTTACATTAGTCCGAACTAGTGTCTGACATAAATATCATGCAATATATGTCAGATGTAAACGTACCATAAGACCCAGTTGCGGTTTTTCTCTGTTTTGCAAACCTTAGGCAGTTCAATGATCGGATTACCAATGTCGCGGCACCTCGGAGTTTAGATTCTTGCCTACTTTAGTTAATACTTCACATACATAGCTTCTCTATCGACGTAGAAGATGCTATCTATAGATTTTCCGGTTACGTTCCCAGTCTAATCTGGTAAGTTATCGAATTTGAAAATTCCACGCGGTCGCGTCGCGGTCCATAAAGTGATCGTTTGCCTTTGGGGTATGACGTGTTAGCATACATAATGCAGTGACAGGGCGGTTGGAGTCGTGTTCGCCTTTGTTCTTTTCGAAGGACGGGGGACTCGAGACGGGCTAATGTCATCCTGAGGCGCACTTGCTGTTCAACACAATCCCATTTGCTGTCAAATTGGAGCCCAAATCATTATAAAAGCACGCATGTGATCGCCCATCGCGCTTATATTGCAGCCGCATGGCTCGATACATCTTCGACGCTATTCTCGATTGTTACGGTTACTGCACGACTGGCAGAGGCGTCCCAATATCAAACTGCCCATTTATTCAAATGTTTTGTGTTATCGAAATCAAAGCTGATTGGGGTCCATCTACAGTAAGTGATGAGACTTAACTTCTTTAATTTGTTTATTCCAACTTTGTATTGTCACCCTCAAAATAGCTTCCTTTTGAAGCCACAGATCGTTGGAGATGGTTCTTCCACCCCTTGTAGCAATGCTGGAATGCCGATACTGGAATATCATTCAGCTGGTCGGTTACAGCCGTTTGAATATTTTCGACCGACCCAAAATGAGTTCCCTCAAGATGATTTTACAACTTCGGGAAGATAAAAAAATCACAAGGACTCAAGTCAGGCGAATAAGGAGGGTGAGGAGCCACATAAATGTTCCTTGATCATTCTCTCATCTAACGATCTGAACGCACAAGATCCCGGATATGGCCGATATTTTCATCCCTTCTGAAAATCCCTTAAGCCACGGAAAAACCTGGGCTCTTAATAGGAAAAAGTGTTTTACAAAAAAAACGCTACGGACAATCAAATTAACTCGAGCGAGTTCAAACTTGTACTGAAGGCAGATCATATGTCCCCTGTCTCCCCTCCAAGCCCGGAGACTCCAGTATCGCCAGATTAAACGCTATGTTTACATTTACTGACCTCTTATAAACACATGTATAAAAAATCCTTTAATTACCGAGATACAGTGTGTTGTAAATTTCTATGCCCGTGATGAGACTGAATAAAGATGGGTCTGCACTACCTACATTTTTTATTGGCAAACCTCACTTCATAGCATTTTCGGAGTAGGACGGAATGACATTTTTTATTCGAATGAATTTTTCCCTTACAAGAGCGTATTACAAGTGAGATAAATATCCCAGAAATAGCGTCACTATGTTCTGAATCACCCTGTATACAGGGCGTCATGAAGTTCCGGTCTTTTCAGAAACAACCTTGTTCCAAAAAATAAATCTAGGTTGCGATAAAACAACACAAAAAATGTTTAAAGAGATACTGGAGAAAAATATTGGCTGATCTTTTGGTATAGAATTCCAGAACTTCCCAGTCCAATCCAATCCACTCAGACGTATTTTGCATAATATAAACAAGCTTATGAAACTCTGATGGAAACATTGTGGATGACGTTGTGAAAACAATCGCGAACTATCAAAGGATCGTGAAGACACTCACAATGAACTAACATAAAATCTACGTTACGGTTTTTTAAACGCGACTTGTTTATAAATTAGTTTAAATAGTGACTCACACAAAACATTTACCTTTTCACGGAGGAGGAGGAGGAGGGAGGTCGATAGGGAGGTAGGTAGGGTAGATGGATGGAGGTAGGGGGAGTGATGGACGGAGGTAGGGAGGTCGGTAGGGAGGGAGGGAGGTCGGTAGGGAGTGAGGGTTGTATGGAGGGAGGAAGGTAGGAAGGTAGGGAATGAGGGAGAAAGGGAGGTAGGGAGGTTGGTATGGAGGGAGGGACGGAGGTAAGGAGGTAGGTAGGGAGGGAGGGAGGAAGGATAGGACTGGTCCACTTGTCTTAGAGTTTTTGGAACTGAATATCTAGGTTATCTCATAATATGGCATATGTGTTACTATGAAAACTTGCTT
Source organism: Acanthoscelides obtectus (assembly GCA_963669975.1). Taxonomy (NCBI): domain Eukaryota; kingdom Metazoa; phylum Arthropoda; class Insecta; order Coleoptera; family Chrysomelidae; genus Acanthoscelides; species Acanthoscelides obtectus. Next base: position 18,250,672 of record CAVLJG010000002.1, read on the forward strand.
ATTATTGCCTGATCTATGCGCTCTGTGAAGAAAAGTCCCAATTTTGAGGACACACTGTGTATTATACACACAATTAAAACATATATCGCAGTCGCGATCCAAAATTGAATACTGTTCTGTAATATGGTATTCTGTCTATGAAGTTCACTTTAATAAAGTCGAAGGTATTCAGATGCAGTTTGTGAAATTTGTGGTACAAGGAAGAGTGTACGCATCCAGAAGTTGGCTTCAGGCATGATTTATTACTTAGCAGGAACCTCTGTAACTTGGAGAAGCGCAGAAACTATGCTGCTTGGGATTTTTTTTATAAACAACTTAACAATGTGATAGATTGTACATATTTACTGAGATTCTTATTCATTTACATTCTGCTAAAACGGAATTCCATTCAAAATACTGTTGCTTAAGCGTAGCTAGAACCAATGCGTTGCTTTCTTATCCGATACATGTAGTATCTAAAAGCTATGAACGTATAAGAAAGTGTAGATTTGTTCTGTTGCAATCTGCGCAGTTTAAGGAGATTTTACATAACAACAGGATAAGTCATTTGTCAATTTTAGGATACTGGTATGTCTTAAAATCGACTTCTGTCTCCCTATCCGTTAAATAGTATAATAAACCGTTCGGACAATCTATATACGAATACATGGAATAAATATATAATGGACGTCACGCGGTGGCCAAAAAATAAACAATTCAAGCTATAGCGGTGGTATGAATTTCGAAATTAATATCATCAATATTATTTACCTAGTGACTTTCTAATTATCAGTATTCACCAAGTGAGAGAAAATCTACTTTTGGTGGTTAGTAGTGATTATTACTACATTGCCTATCTAGTTTGAGACGTAAGCCATTATTGGCCGAGCCATCTTATACCCTCAGATACTTAGCGCGTGACCAATAATGGGCTTCGCAAATGAGGTATGTACAGAATTTTTTTCAATCGTTTTCAAATATAAGCTTCAGCTATCAAAATGACTAACGGAATGACATGATACAATTTTATATATAACATGTGACATATAAATCCGAACACCCAGTTTAAATGGTTTTATTTTAATAAAATTTTGTATAACTACTTAATGAAGCATAATAAGTAAATGATAAAAATTTTAAAATGATTGCACTGCTTTAAAGCCCTTTGACCTTTAATAATGTGTGGATGCACCCTGATGTGCTACGCATTCTCCAACGCGCCTAGGCATGCTTCTGATCAGGTGGTCAATGTCCTCCTGTGGTATCTCATTCCAGACAACCACCAACTCCTCGCGGAGTGCTTCTAGAGTCTGAGGAGGACGTTGCAAATTGAGCAATCTCCTACACATCATATCCCACACGTGCTCAATTGGGGATAAGTCGGGAGATCTTGGTGGCCATGGTAACAATGTGACATCATTATGTTGAAAGAAGTCTACTGTGACTCTTGCAACATGTGGTCGGGCATTATCTTGTTGGAAAGTTGGATCTGCCAGGGTGTCAAGATAGGGTAAAAGATGGGGTTCTACAACTTCGTGGATATAACGCTGCGCGTTCATGTTACCTCTGATCAAAGGTGACCTGGAACCATGAGCTATAGCACCCCAAACCATAACTTTAACAGTGTGATGAACATGTCTTTCAACAAAAAACTGTGGATTCCTCCTTACACCACGTCGCCTTCTAACCCTGGCACGACCATCGTGCATGCCTAAACAAAATCGAGACTCGTCACTAAAGACAATACTGTTCCATTCCTGATCCCAGAGTGACCGTTGTCTGCACCACTCAAGGAGATTACGTCGGTGTTCTCGAGTTAAAGGGAGGACCCAGTGTGGCCGGTATGAAAACAAGCCAATACTTCTCATTCGTCGGTAAACACTTCGCATGCCAATAGGTCTTCCGTGTTCTGCAAACCATTCGTTTGCAATGGACCTGGTAGTGGAGAAACGGTCCCTTAAGGCCAATAATCTTAGGCGGCGATCTTCACGGTCTGTTGTTCTACGGCGGCGTCCAGTGCCCCTTGCTCTTTGCGAACGGCCTTCTCGAAGCCATGCCTGACAACACTTAACCACAGTGTCTACACTTCTTTGCAGTCTAACTGCAATTGCCCGAAAAGAAAGTCCAGCTTTCCGAAGTCCCACTATACGGCCCCTATCAAACTCACTTGACGAAATCGTACAGGTCTCCGTACTCTAGGCATCCGCCGGCAAAATCCGCCAACGTTGATTCTTTACTGCGTCTGAAATATTCATTTTTAGAGCGTTAGTGAATTAAAAGAAAGCAGTATAAAAACCGGAATGTCCAACTGATAAGGCTGAAAATTTTTTCACTTGTTATTTACAGTAAGATAAATCCATTCACCAACTTTTATTAAAATAAAACCATTTAAACTGGGTGTTCGGATTTATATGTCACTTAGTATATGACATTATTAGTTATCTAGGTACTTTCTGTTGCCATTATTTACCTAGGGAGGGAAATGCTTCTCAGTAGTTCATTGCCGTTGATAATTATGATTTCTCGGATTAGTAGTAGGGAAAAGATGGCGTCAAGAAGGTTGACTCTGCACTTCTCACGCAACGCCGTTATCAGTTCATAAAGGGTTAAATTCAGCACAAACTAGACCCTCTTATGAAACAGTCAGCCAAACAGGTCCATACAGTTGGTCAATAGTCTCTACCATGCCAATACTGCATCTGAAAACGTCGCCTCTCCACGATAATTAACCCTATCAGATATGGCAGAGCGGTCAGAGCATAGGAAACAACGCTGTTATCAGTTCATAAAGGGTTAAATTCAGCACAAACTAGACCCTCTTATGAAACAGTCAGCCAAACAGGTCCATACAGTTGGTCAATAGTCTCTACCATGCCAATACTGCATCTGAAAACGTCGCCTCTCCACGATAATTAACCCTATCAGATATGGCAGAGCGGTCAGAGCATAGGAAACAACGCTGTTATCAGTTCATAAAGGGTTAAATTCAGCACAAACTAGACCCTCTTATGAAACAGTCAGCCAAACAGGTCCATACAGTTGGTCAATAGTCTCTACCATGCCAATACTGCATCTGAAAACGTCGCCTCTCCACGATAATTAACCCGATCAGATATGGCAGAGCGGTCAGAGCATAGGAAACACTATGCTGTGGTGCGGCAGAAATACGTGAACCAGAACAACAAGATCAGCGGCACATCGCCAGGAGCAAATGACGCGGTCGGTAAGTACGTAATCACTCTGCTGAGAAAGTTTTAAGGGCTAATGTACGGAAAAATCTGTGAAATATGTCTAATAGGTGCGTGGAACTACAAAGGTTAGGAGCACATTAATCTGCTAGCATCTAAAAATTGAGATAAACCCACTCCACCCTCTACACCCTCACCCTCACCCTCACCTCTAGAGTCTTTTTCAAAAATGATCAGGATTCTCTGAAACGTTAAAAAAAATGAGGTTTGAGCAACTTTTTTTTCGTTTTTTGGCAATGGAAAATGCGTAACATGACATTTCGAGCATGTCGTATAACATCCAAAAAACATGTTATCTGATTTTCTAAAATCTCCGGGTTTACAATACTTCCCCGTCAGTAGGCGTGGGAAGTAAAAGGAATGTTTCACTTCTTGGTTGTGCCCCGCCAATGAGAAATACCGAGCTGACGGTTCTTTCTCTCTGTGCAATTTCGCACACGCCCGTACGCCTGAATCACACAAGGCAGGTCGTATGTCTTTATTCGATTACAGTGAAATGCACATTACTTGTTTTTATTGATCCCGGTGCCATACGATTCGCTCTAAAATATTCATCCTCGGCTTCTTACATCACTTTGATAGGTCACCTCATTCAAACACGCGCCTGTGTCAAGGTGCATCGGGGACATCTGAAGAAAACAAAGTTGTTTGCTACGCAAATAAAAAAACCTCCGATCTACCAGTAAAAATCGCCTCGTTTGCATCACGGGTTAAAAATCATACAGAAAAATGGGTCCAACTTTTGAATGACAGGCGATTCGCCTTAAAAGACCTATTTAGTAATCTACAAATCAAAGTCTTTCATCTGATATCCCACCTTCCACAACTTTTAGAAAGATAGACCGATTTTCATCAACCATCTCGACAGACAAGACTTGAAGACTTGAATAAAAAAATGCGGGTTTATATTGGTTAGTCCGTTTGACAGTTTTTGTAGCGATACAGAATAATAGATCAAACGATTTTTAAGAAAAGACGTATTTGGTTACCTACACATCAAACTCTTCCATCTGAGAAGTAGCTTTGTACTATATATATTGCTCTACTATTTCAAAAAGGTATGAATATAATCACCATATATCTGTTAAAATATAAATTAAATCAAATATAAAGGAAATTTAGGAACGTCTTGCGCCGTGGTCTGTGAGACCTTTTAGTAACTTATTTTTATGCTAATTGCATCCCAGTCATAGGTTTGATTTCAAGTTTTCTTGATTTTTCGGATGTTAATAATTTTTTTTTATCTATTCTATCTAAAATGCTATGCAGTACTTCGTTAGTTAATAAATGCTGTAAAAATATTTTTTTTCTGTCCTGACCAAGTCATTCTTGAATTGAATATAAACTCAGTATATTTCATCATTTGACTTCAGCAACATTGCTTTTGTTTTAGGTATAGTCACACTATCTTGCCTCAAACAGTTTTTGACGATGGTAGGCATAGTGTTTTTAAAAACCCGGTTTGTCTTTGCATTTCTTCTAAACTGTAGTAAGAATATTTGAAGTAAGTATTTGTGTTGATACTGGTTGAGTAAGGTTTGCCATAAATCGTGTAAATTAACCAACAACATAAAGAGAAAACAGATATGAAATTGAACGAGCCATGGTTTATATTTAATCACATCCATAGCAGGCGCGGCCGTAGCATCAGTGCTACTAGGTTCATGACATTTAACCACGGTAATGACAACTTATAACAGTTTGAGCACGGCGAAGCAAATATATAAACAATAGCGTCAAGTAAATGGACTCTGTACTTCCCACTCTACGCTGTCATCAGTTCGTAAAGGTTTTTGTTTGGCCGTGCTGAGAAAGAAGTCAAAAACGTCAAAGCTCGAGACGCCAGCAGGCGTGGGAAGTAGAAGTGTTTGATCTATTTTCCAAAGGACATGACTGAAATGGAGATCAGGATAAAAATCGAAAATATCCAAGTAAGGTGGGTGGACCATCTTATTTACTGGAGAAATGGGGTAAACGCATTATTAAGTAGCATTTTATTTCATTATGTATCTTAAAAAACATTTATTTAATGCAGTGTTAATCACTCATTATACAACTCATATATAATAAATATAATATATACACATGGTGTTCATTTGAAGACTTCCCACCACGGATTTATTGAAAACCACCGATTAAAACTAAAATCGACAAAACAGGTCAAAAGATTTGTCAAGGGGGCAACATTTTAGTCAAAAACTACTTCACCTCTTTTCACCTTCTGCCCTCCAGGGTCATCCCCTTGAACATTTTAAGTGACAAGGAGTATCTACTAACAGCTTGTTTGAAAGGACTTTCAAAGTCCTTTATTTTGACGTTTGATTTCTTAAAATCGGTCGATTCGTTTTCAAGAAAATTAGAAAAATCTTCATTTATCTTAATTTGTTCAAATAGACGTGTTGTGGGATATCATGGCAGCTTTCGACGATGCGTTGACGAAGTTCATCAAAAATTTCAGGTTGGGGAGTAAACACAATAGATTTCAAATAGCTCCATAGAAAAAAGTCTAATGGCGTCTAATCAGGCGGACTAGCAGGCCATTCTATACGTCCTTTTCGCAAACAAATATCTATATGTTTATCAATTCATGTATGGACAATTAAAGTATACTGAGTGACAAAAAAAGGTATACGCCTACGTATGTTTATCCGATTTCAATAATTTTTGGCGTATATGTTCAGGATCCTTTGTCAACTGACTGCAGAAGCTGGTTCAATAGTGTGTTGAGGATCCACGATTTCTTATACACTCATTGACACGCCTGGAAATCTCATTCCAGGCTACTGCAACTTGGTGAGTAAGAGGCACTAAAGTATGTGGAGGGTGTAGCAAATGCAAGAGCCTGCCTGCCTGCCTGGAAATAGGTCAGGCGATCGTGGTGGCCAAGGTAAGTGGTTGATGCGATGTTGATCCATGAAGGCTAACGATGCTCTGGCAACATGCGGTCTGAAAAATCGGGTTTTGGATGGTGTTTAGGTGTGGAATAAGATGAGGCTCCACTGCTTCCTGAATGTAGCGTCGGGCTGTCATATTGCCTCTGATGAAAATTAGTGGTGATTTGCTACCATAAGCAATAGCATCCCATAACTAATTCTTTCTCTTCACCAGAGCAAATGGTTACGCCGATGTTCAGCTGTGAGGGGTATCACCCAATGTGGGCGATAAGAAAAAAGGCCAAACTGCCGTATTAGGAGATATACCGTACGCAGACCAATCATCCTTCCATGCACTGATTAACGATGGCTCGAGTACAACTGAATCTGTCTCTCAGAGCTAGAAGTCTTAACCGGCGGTCTTGTTGCTCTGTGGTCTCTCTGGGACGTCCAGAACCCTGGCTTCACGTAACCCATTTTACCACTTGTTGTTCATGGCAAGATAAATATATGTGTAAAAAATTCTTGAATCCTAATAACGTCGACGACCGGAGTCAACATTTTCAAAATAACGATGCGAGCGACTCGCCATCGCGTCTGTGTTCTTCAGTTCGACCGGAATCAGCCTTAATATAGCCTTCTCTGGTTCGCGTACCTTAGGTATGCAGAGTGCATGTAGCGCAACATATGCCAAGCATTCCGAGGAATAGGAAAATTTCTATTTGAGCAAGTTGCAGGAACATTTGCTGGTTAATATTTGTTTAAGTGGAAACGTGCCTTTAATGAGACATGTCGAACAGCGCAACCTCAGGAATCATGTCCAGTATAATGAGACTCATCTGCGTTTGAGAATGGTCGCATGATGAGGCCCTGCGTATCGTCGTAGACCCTATAAAGAACCAACATCGAACCACGATCGGTCGATTAGAAAGAGGAGAGAGAGAAAAATATGCTTTAATAAAGGTCACGGTATGTTATTACCTGAAATGACGGTGTTGTAATAGCGGAGAGGAGAGCTTCCCGTGGTCGTATAGTAACTACGCGTAACCGTACTGTATATTGTAACTGATATTATAGCACAGGTCATATCGTCAACTGACAAGGCGAATACTTCGCATTCGTCGGAAAAATTTTCTACTAGATTTTTACTTCCTACACCACGGAGCGAGGGGTATTGTAATCGCGAGAAATTTTAAAAATGCGATATGTTTTTTGGATGTTATATGACATAACGAAAAACTATGTCACTCATTTCCGTCTGTCTGTCTGTCTGCTAATCTTTGACTCGTCTATGACTTGGGAAGTACCGGCCGGATTTTGATGAAAATTTCACACAGGGTTGCCTACTATGTCAATCACGAATAAGCTTTGTATTTTTTGAAAATCGGTCTAGTGGCGACGGAGTGGGGGGACGGGGGCGGAAAAATGAAAAATAAAGATTTTTTAAACATCATTTTTTGACGTTTTAGAGGCTCCTGATGAATCAGTCGTGATTATGGCAAAAATCGAATTGGAAAGTTTCTTCCATGGAAGCGGGGTTTCCGTCTTGCCAATTCAAAGAAGTCAATTTACGTCTATCATTCTGTTCATCTCTACAAGGCTGTAACGAAGACCAAAAATGCCAACCATGTGTCTGATAGACGTATAGAAAAGCCTTCTAATTTAAAAGAATGTGGATTCACTAGTTAAAACCATACTGAAAATCCTGTATAACATTAAAATCTGTCAACATTTACAGTCTTTCAAAATGAATAAAACTCATTTCAGGTGCTCATCAGTTCTGAGAGTTCACCCAAGGTGACTGAAGTAAAATATACCCATAAATATTATGTTGGGAAAGAACCGAACGGTTGATAGGCCCAAAATTTTAGAAGCCATTGGTTAGAATATTCCAAGATTATTTTGTTGTTTTTGTATTTGGAATAGAAGCACCTGTTTGCCAAGGGTCAAGGCAGTTTTAAAAAATTTCACAGGACCACTCCTCAATTTGTAGTCCTAATATTCACGAAACACCTTCTGAAATGTCGCGCCAGAACTTGTGATTTGAACAATTTCTTCGACAAAACCTTCAACAAAACGTAAAAACTATTGACATGGAAATCTAGTAACTACTGCAATTCGGTACTTACCCTATGGTGGATCCATGATTCCTTCTCGAGCATTTTCGGGTAAAATACTGAAATTAATGGAAATTTGTTAATTACTATTTGGTTGCTTCAAAGATTTCCATTAAAGCAGAATTTAAAAAAAGTGGCAGGATGCGAAGCAACTCAGCAAGAAAATGATCATTACTATTTTGATATTATCCAACACATAACAGAGAAGCAAAACTACAGGATGCGTCATCTACTACTTTCTTTTTCTATTTGAAACCATTTTTCGTCGCAGGTTAATAACCGATTAAGAAATGGTTCATTAGCGTTGCGCGAATGTTTGCTGAACAAATAAGACGACTTAATTTGTTATCATTTGTCAGTTCATGTGGGACCCATTTGCTTAACTTCCACGTCTTTCCTAGCTGATGAAGATGCAAACGGTTTCAGGACTCACTCTGAACATTTCTGCAACTTCTTGGCACGGTGTTGTGGAATTTGCGTCCACAACCTGTCCAAGATCCTCGTTGTTCATGATTTTTGGTCTCCCTGAGCGCGGTTCATCGCTCAAACTGAGATTTTCCGAAGAAAATTTTTTTAACCACTTCTGTGCTGTTCGATCACTAACGGTATCATCTCCGAATGCAGTACATATTTTTCGCCCCAGCGCTGCAACTTTGTACCAAGTTTATACTCATACAGTAAACAACTTCGAATTACTGTTTTATTCGTCACCATTTTCAATTATTAAAACTGGGTTCAGCAACTTTTTATGTATGTGAGAAAAGAAGGATTCATACTAAAGTGACAACAAGTAACAAACAATCGCTATCGATCAACATCAACAACATCCACGGCAATGTGCGGTATACAGCAACCGCACGAACTTATTTGGTTACCTGATATTATTATTATAATTCGAAAAATTATTCTACTTTTTGAGTAAGTTTAGTTAGTTTCTTATTTCATTTATGTTCTTTTTGTAAGTTATTTTGATGCTTTGTGTACTATATAGGATATTATTTTTATTTTTGTATTCTAAAAAATAAATAAACCAATATATGTGTGCTTCAGAGGGCGTTAAGGACGAAAAATTGTTGCTGAGTGCGCGCGACAACATATGCGTCATTGTGTTATTTGTGAAAAATTTGCGAATTTTAGCGAAAAAAATACTCTATATTAAATTTAGTAGCAATTTAAAGCAGATAAACTGAAATTTGATAGATGGGAAAAACACCTCAATTTGACGGGCATCCAACGTGTTAAGCTGTATCCAAGAGATGCCGTATCCCAGTTTGTAGCATAACTATAATATCCATATATTCTTATACACGATTCCTGTACTATATCCATCCTAACCACTGGGGACTTAATGGTTATCTCAAATCGAAAATCTAGATTTAAATCGAAGGCTGATGACAGTGCTTCAGACTCAATTTCTTGCTGTTATACTGTCACTATATTCTCACTCGGTGGATGTCTGATGTTGTTCCACAGTCAATCCTGCCTAGGTCCATTACCAACGCCTAACGTATTTGAATTACACCGTAATACGTTACGTAACTCTCACTATGGGAAATATTTTAATGTGTATGCACGATAGCTATTTACAATACGAGTGTGCGTCAACAATCATTCACTCAGCTTAGATCCGACATTACCTCAACGTCTAGCCTTTCGGTGGCATTCAGTCTGCATGTAATTGTCGCATTGTGAAAGTAATGGTACCTGCAATCATAGACGTATAGGTACTGGAATCACGGTACTTTAAACTGACACAGAATACGCTCTAATATTTAAGCTGAATCCATCCACTAAAGCGGACCCCTGGTTTCACAAGTTAACTAACAAAACGTGTTCAAACAGTTTTAACTAAGAAGGATTTATTTCACTGGATTTTTTTTATTTTATATTATTCCAAATATATAAATTATTCGGTTTAATTAAACTGAACTTTCTGTAACTAGTTTAATTGAAACATGATATACACATACTATTGAGCTATTTTTTTTGAAAATACCAGACCATGTACCTGTTTTATTAAATTGTTTAACCAGTTGAGGTAATTTGGCTTATGAATAAAAGGTTTGTTTCCGAACAATCACACAAGTAATTCTTAAAACTTGATCTTATACAGGGTGTTCCTTAATGATATGCGAATATTTAAGGGTGTGAATTTTTTTTTTACATCGAAACAGCCGCGCAAGCAGAAGCCTAAATGCCGGAACACCACGGCTGCTAAGATGATCCCAAAGAAATTTTGTTAATACGATTTTTGAACTGCCTAAGCTTAGTAGAAATGGGAAAAGCTTCCTCCCGTAGATTGTTCCACAATCTAGACACCCTCGGGACAAAGGGGCGGTCGTATCGGCCAGTTCTGGATGTACGAAGTTTGACACGGTTAGGATGGGACGCCGAAGTCAGGCGGGTCTGTCTGGCAGGCACATCGCGCGGCGGCATCATGGAAAAGAGCTCTTAGGAGCAAAGCCCGTTGGTGTAGCGATAGAAAAGACTAGATCGCCGACGGCCCGCCGGTGCGAAAGAGTCCCGAGACTGTCTGTTAGAGAAGAGTCATCGATCAGTCGGACCGCCCTCCTCTGGACAGCATCGAGCATGGACAATGTAGTCGGGGCGGCAGCACCCCAAATGTGTGAACAATACTCGAGGCTAGGCCTTATCTGGACCTTGTATAGAGTGAGAAGGTCATGCGGAGAAAAGTACTTCTTAGCCCTAAACAAATAACCTAGCTTTTTCCCAGCAGCTGCAGCTATTGAAGAGATGTGTTCGTGCCAGATCAGGTCCTCGGTGATCTGGACTCCGACCAGCCGAAATGAATGGCTCTTTGGTAGAACTCGACCGTCCATCGAAACTGTATGAGCGCTAGGACGCTTTTTGTTCGTCAAAGTACAGTACTGGGTTTTGGAAGCATTGAACTGTACAAGATTGTTGCGTCCCCAAGCAGTGATAGCCTCCAGGTCTCTTGTCAGAGAAGAAGTCGTCGCTAGTCTTCTTTTTTCCAGCTCAGCGGCAGATATCGGCTTGTCACTCTGAATTCCTGCATGTAGAGTGCTGTCATCAGCGAAGCTGTGGATTGGGTTGATCGTGCAGGAAAGGAGGTCGTTGATATGTAAGAGAAACAGTGTTGGAGCCAATACCGATCCCTGGGGAACACCCGCGTTGACGTTGTGGGATGAAGAGGAGAATCCGTCAATTACGACGGATATCTTGCGGCCAGAGAGATAAAGTCAGCCACCCATCTGCAAAGCTTTTCTGGGAGGCCGTAGGATGGAAGTTTGCTTAAGACGGCAGCGTGCCACAGCTGATCGAACGCTTCCGTGATGTCAAGAGCAACGACATGAGCCTCACCATGAGACTGGATGAGTTTACTCCACAGTTGCGTGACGTAAGCTAGGAGGTCCCCTGTGGATCGTTGGTGCCGGAAACCGTACTGCCTGTCGCTAATCAAGCTGTGACGTTCGAGGTAGTCTAGAAGCTCGCGATTTATGCACCTCTCCATCACTTTACTTATAACAGAAAGCAGAGCTATAGGCCTGTAGTTGTAAGGGTCGGTTTTAGATCCTTTTTTTGGGATGGGCTGTACATGAGCAAATTTCCAGTTTTCTGGGAAGGTGCCGGATTCATAAGATATCTGGAAGAGACGCGAAAGAACTGGAGCAAGCTCCGCTGCACATCTCTTCAGTACAATGGCAGGAATCAAGTCCGGACCAGAAGCTCTGTTGATGTCGAGCGACAAGAGCACTCGTCTTACGGTCTTATGCCTGAATGTTACCTCCCGCATAGTGTGGGGAACCCTTTGGATTGACGGCACTTGGGCTTTGGTGGGGACGTCCATGGTGGAGTTGGCAGCAAAGATCTTGGCTAGCACTTCCGCCTTGGCCTTTGAGTTTAATACAATAGTTCCATCCTGACACGTAAGTGGTGGAAGGCTACTGTGTGAGAAGTTCTTTTCAATCTGCTTGGCCAGCGTCCAGAAAGACCGACTGCCATTGCGCTGCGACATTACCCTGTGCCTAACTTTTATATCATGCTGGTTTTTGGCATTGCGAACCGCTTCGTTATATTTATTTCTGGACTCGACGTCGGCTTGTCTGTTCTCTACAGTGGGGTTTTGTAAGTAGGTTCTGTGGGCCTTGATCTTCTGCTGGCGAGCAGTGTCACACGATTTGTTAAACCAGCCGTTGGGCCCTGGTTTAGGAAATTTCACTGTGTGAGAGATGTATTCCTCCATTCCGACGTGGATAATTTCGGTTATTGAAGAACAGACAGTCGACGCATCCGCGTCAGTGAAACAGACATCTCTCCAAGGAAAGCTAGAGAAGAAGTCACTGAGCCCCTCCCAGTCGGCATGTCCGTAATGCCAAGTTTTGCGGCCTGTGCGAGTTTCTGCTGCCACAGCGGCTTCTGACCGAAACCTAACCTCCACAACACCGTGATCTGAGTTACCCAGGGGAGACAGGACAGCAGTGCTGTAAGGGGCAGGATGCGTGGTCAAAAAGAGATCCAGCAGGCTACTGGCGTGTGACGAGACGCGGGGAAAAAAGTAGGGCTCGTCACCAGCTGAGTCAGCACTTGGGTAAGAGCGAACGCTTCGACTGCACGACCTGCTGCGTCGGTCTTGTTTGAGCCCAACCAAAGCTCATTATGGGCATTGAAATCACCGAGAAGAACTACCTCTGAAGCGGGATGATTGATATTCAGGAAGTCGATCTGGACGGCGAGGTATTCGAGTAGGTCATGCCAGTTATGTTCCGAGGGAGAGCGATACAGGCAGCAAATAAATTTGGGTGATGTTTTGGAGTTGAGGCGAAGCCACAGAATGTCCTTCCGGTCTGATTCCAAAGAAAGATCCCTGGAGCAGGAAAGACTGCTGCGGACAAAAGCCACAACTCCCCCGTTCTTTCTCAGATTGGAGTGCACCTCGTAGTTTGGGAAGTTGAGATGGTTAATCGGTGCAGTCTCTGAGATTTTTGTCTCCGCCAAGAAAAGCACGGCGGGACGATTGGATTGCAGGTAGTGATGAACAGCGTCAATGTTGCTGTTGATCCCGCAGATGTTCGAAAAACAAATTTTATCTTCGATGTTGTTCCCTCGAGCCCACCCTCCACCCGGACATTCCGAGAGTGGAGTGAGTTTATGTCCGGAGTTTTTAGTGCTCGAGGGATCCATCATCATTAATTTCTTTGTTTTGGTAGATAACCGACTGCATAGCTTGGGTGTGGAAACATGCGGACATTTATAAGACACCCTGGGAAAAGCTAGCGGGTGGTACTGCCTCGGTCGACTGGTCCTTGTCTTCCACCTTCTTTTTACGTGTTAGTGATGTTAAATAGACCTAAAGTGACCCGTTGGCGGACTTGTACCGCCACCCGGCAATCGGTACTGAGGTATTCCTTAACGCGTGCACAATCACTTGGACGGGAAGAAGTTGTATACTGGATACAACTTCCAGAACAAGCATTTGCCACGGCCCTCGCTCAGTAGGGGGTAAAATCTACATGAAAAAGTATTTGCTTTATAAAGTATGGTCCAAAAATGTTTCCTTACAAAAACTCGGGGTGTTGAAGTTTTAGGAAAAAAAAGGAAATTAATTAATATTTTCAGAACCGCTTCAGATATTTCACTGATATTTAGTACATAGTTGAAGTTAATAAAGTTGCATATTTTTCAATGCAAAAATAATTTTTAGCTTTAACAGTGGCGTGCGTAGGGGTATTGAATTTAAAACAAAAAAAAGAATAAAAATTATTTTTGAATTTCCCGTTCAGTTTAAAACAAATGATCTTTCTTGAGTTGTTTTCCTCCGATGCGCCATTTTTGAGTAAAAAAATAAAAACCGTTCTATTGTCTAACTTGCAAAATTAAACACATTAGGGGTAATGAACAACAACTAACAACATAAACATAACCATTAAAATCAAGGAAGTGATTACAAAATTGTTGGAAATGACCCCCCTCACTTAGTATGCATGCATGCAAGAAAACTATGATTTTTGACTTCTCAGGATTAACTAATAAATTGTGATTGGCTGAATATTTACAAACCATGTCAATATCATGTTGTACATCTATATTAGCTGTTGGTAATTCACTAGCTTTAAAATAATGTACTATTTGGGTATCGTCTGCGAAAGATTGCATTTCAGAATTTTCCATTACTGCATAAGATCGAAGGTGTAGATGAGAAATAGGAGTGGACCCAGGATAGATCCCTGAGGCACTCCAGATGGTATGACACTTGGGACAGAGCTCTGTCTAGATAAATACGCACTGAAAAATTTAAGTGAAGTATTATCAACGCCAATATATTCCAATTTAGCTAGAAGAAGGAGATGATTGATCCTATCAAATGCCTTAGAATAATCAACCGATATTAAAGCTACTGTGGTCTTTTTATCAAGTGCACCTACCACATTATCGCATAGATTTAATAGGGCAGCTGCTGTTCTATAATATTTTCTGAAACCAGAGTGATTATTGGATAAGATTTTGCATTCCTCAATGTAAGCAGTTATTTGAATCTGAACGATCTTTTGAAGATTTTTGATAACACTGGCAATAAACGTATTGGTCTTAAATATTAAAGCTGGGTTGGTTTGTTAATTTTAGGGATAGGAATAACTAAGGCATGTTTCCACATAGTGGGAAAGTAGCCTTTCTCAATACACGGATTGATTAGATGCACCATATGAGCAAACGTTATTGTCAAACTGACATTAATCATGCTTAAAGATAAGGTATCGATACCCTTAGCATCCGACTGTAAGCTTTTTATTGCCTGAAATACCTCAAAAGGTTGGGCAGAGAAAAGTTATTGTTTGGGTGAAACTTATTTCGATTCTAAAATTGAATTACATCTTCGGAAATATCATTAGCACAGTACACGCTCATAAACTAGTCATTAACCGCATCGGGATCACTGAAATTTGACGGTATAGTGGGTTTACTACTAAAATTTATATCAATATTTTCTTTCGCATTACCTTGCTCCGTTAACAATTCAATGTACGCTTTTTTTGTTTGCGAATCTCTAAGAGAGCTTTGTTTCTTTTCTGTTTATACTTAGAAAAATTTTCTTCCGTTCGATTCTTTCTAAAAAACCAAAGCCATCTTTTTCTTTCAGTAGTTTTTTAAGGTTGCCGTTCAGCCAAGCAGCAGGTTTTTTGTTAACTCTGAATGTTCTGATTGGAGCGTGTCCATCATATGCTAGTTAAGGATTCAAATTTACTCAAACTGGATCTGTTGCAAATGAAAAACGTTATCATCGGAAAGTTTTGGATCAAGCCGCTCAAGTCGAAGTTTTGGGTAATTTTGGAATAAATCCTAATACTTCATTACACAAAATTTTTGCTCCGACTGGTATTTCATTAGGCTCTGTACACACAGTTACTAAACTCCATAAATTTCATCCATTCAAAATGAAAATATTGCAAGAGTTAACCGAAGATGATTTCGATAGGCGAGTTGAGTTTTGTGAACAAATGACTGCAGCGATTAATGCAAAGAATATCCGCTTCAGTGATGAATGCACATTTTATCTAAATGGATTTGTTAATAAGCATAACTGCAGGCATTGGAGCAATGAAAGTCCTTATGCTTTTGTGGAAGGGCATACCCAGTACCCCAAAAATTAATGTATGGGCAGGTATTTAACGAAACAAAGTGATTGGGTCATTGCTTATTAATCTAAATTTGAATGGATATGCTGGAAAATACCATCAATCCGCTTATCACTGAAACCATTGAAAACCAGATCGAAGAGGATGGAAGCTCTATACTTGATAAGGCTGAAATATATGTCCATCAATACGGCGCTCCTCCTCACTATGTTCTTCCGGTACGGCAATGGATAGACGACGAGTTTAGGTAAATTATATCAACTTAAGATAATGTCATTGCGTATACCCCTTTCAGGGTACGCTCTATCATCTTTAAACCATAAATATTTCACAAAACGACGTTGGATTCTCTATGTTTTTACAGTGTATATCATAGACCGGGTACCAGATAATCGAACAGTATTCTAAAATAGATCTGACAGAAGCATTAAAAAGTAAAATTAATGTATTAGTATTATTGAAATGTCTACTGTTTCTTATAACAAAACCAAGATTTTTAAAGGCTTTTGCTATTATTGTATTAATGTGATCAATAAAAGAAAGCTTTAGATCGAATAATACGCCCAAATCCTTGACGATATTAATACGACAAAGAACATTGCTTCAAAATTATAACATGTCGGTTCTACCCTGCCTGTAAACTTCATAGTAGTACATTTATTGACATGCATGTGCATGCTATTTACCTTACACCAGTGATCAATGACATTAAAATCAGCTCGTAACCTTAAACTGTCTTCTAAGCAACACACGCTATTAAAGATTTTGAGGTCATTGGCATATAGCAGGTACTCACAACGGAAGTCTGTTGTAACGTCATTGATAAAAATTAAAAATATTAGAGGACCCAGAACAGAACCTTGGGGCACCGCTGATGTACCAAAAACTGCACCAGACTTATATCCAGGAAGTCCACACATAATTGTCTATCACTGATGTATGAATGAAAGAAAGCTAAAAATCTAGATGTTAAACCGCACTTAGACAATTTCTGCAGTAGAACACCGTGATCCAAATGGTCGAAAGCTTTCGAAAAGTCAGTATAGACTACATCAACTTGCCCGCCATTATCCAGAACTGACGCGGATTACTGCTTAAAACATGCCAGATTACTACACGTAGATCTACCCTTATAGAAACCATGTTGACTCGTCGATATTGACCGACTTACATGAGAGAACAGAATATCAGAAAGAACAAACTCAAATATTTTGGCAATTCTACTTAAAATAACAATAGCCCTTTAATTCTCTACCTGCGATCAATCGCCTTTCTTAAAAATAGGTGTTATTTTAGACAATTTCCATTTTCTAGGAAAGGTGGCAGATTTCAAGGACAAATTGAAAAGATATGTCAAAGCCTCAGCAGGAACACACGCACAGTCTTTTACAAAAAATGAAGGTATGGAATCCAAGCCAGTGGAACATTTAGGCTTTAACCGTTTTATTGCATTCAGTACATGCTCCACATTAATAGTCACTGTAGGGAGATACGATATATTTTCTGCAACGGAAAAATCAGCGGATGGTTGAGAAGACGTGATGTAGGTCTACAGGAAATACTTGGCAAAAGTATCAACAATTTCCTGTGGATTCCTGAACTCCTCATTTTCCAAAGACTAACTATTGCTCGATACCCCTTGTCATTTGAAATTTTCCAGGGGATAACCCTGGGGGGAAGAGGGTGAAGCAGTTCTTAGTTAAAAAGTTGTCACCCTTGACAAATCGTTTGACGTGTCTCGTCGTTTTTTCTTTTAATCAGTGGTTTTCGATAAGTCCGTGGTCAAAA
The DNA here is from genome assembly GCA_963669975.1 of Acanthoscelides obtectus. Classification (NCBI taxonomy): domain Eukaryota; kingdom Metazoa; phylum Arthropoda; class Insecta; order Coleoptera; family Chrysomelidae; genus Acanthoscelides; species Acanthoscelides obtectus. The sequence continues at coordinate 18,268,290 of CAVLJG010000002.1, forward strand.
GTTTTCAGATGAAGGCCCTGTAGGCTTATTTGTACTAATACAAAAGCATTAGTAACACAGCTCTCTCCAATCCTGCATTAAACTATCTATTTGCTGTAAAAAAAAAGTTGTCAAAAATGAACATCGGCCAGTTCCGCATCAAATCAACATCTTACGATTAAGAGAGTCTCCGGTGATAAAGTGCAAGCGCAAAAACAGAAATACACACCTTTAGAAACTTGAAGGTGTCATACCGTCTCCTTTGGCATTCTAGTCCACGCAGGTGATCAGGTGAAGGCGGTGTGGTATGGGTTAATAAAGAAATGCTGGTCTGTTGCAAGGAAATCATGAGAGAGCCACAAGCAATGTTACTTGCCCGTTGAGTAGTGTATCTAATTCCAGCTGTAAATGCAGTTGAAAAAATGCGCGGGAAATCACTCAGAAGACAATAATTACGTTATCTTGAGAGAGTGCTAGGCTGCAGCTATGTAGGCGTATGCAATGTAGAAGAAATACAGGGTGATGTGCATGTCAGCTTGAAGAAATGCAACGAATTGGATGCGATTTGTTTTGAACCGATGCAGGTCAGGATGCATAATACTCGATCGAGCGGCGAAAACATGAAAGTGTGTGCATTTCCGTGCAGTCCTAGTGTTCCTGACAATTACTGAAATTGGTGAAGGTTTCTGTGGTTTGCAAAAAGAAGTTTACACTGAATAAAATCAGATCTCCTTTGGCTATATACAGGATGGTCAATATATAACTGACTCATTTAAATTGTGTGTCCAATTCATCATGGAGCGCTACGCGATGCCATAACGCGTCCGTATTGTTAAAACGTTTTACTTAAATAATGAGTCGATTGTTGCAAGGATTCGGAAGCTACGACAAGACTTCAGTCGAAATAATGTGCCCAGTGTCAACACCATTCGTCAGTTGGTGGAGAAATTTGAACAAACAGTTGAGGTTGAAGACTTGCCAAGGTTAGGCCGTCTTCAAACTGTTCGTACTCCGGAAAATATCGAGAAAGGTGGTGAAAGTGTATCATTATGCACATTTTATAAAGAGACTTGCATTTGCGGCCATACAAAAGTCAGTTAAATCAAGAACTACAGCCTAGTGACCATGAAAGTCGCCGACAATACAGTCATGCAATATTGCAGCTTCATACCCAAAATAGCGATTTTTACCGACAACTGATAATAAGCGATGAAGCCCATTTAGATATGAACGGATTTGTTGATAAGCAGAATTGTCGTATCTGGGCATTATAGAACCCTCGGGTCATCCATTCAACGACCACTACACCCTCGTCGAGTCACAGTTTGGTGCGGTGTTTGGTATGGAGGTGTGATTGGACCTTACTTCTTTGAAGACGCTGCAGGTAATTATCTTACTGTCACTGGCGAGCGCTACCGTGATATGGTGCAAAACTTTCTGGCTCCTCGAATCCAACCATATAATTTGCAAAACATGTGGTTCCAGAAGGATGAAGCAACTTGTCACACAGCTATAGAAACAATGGATCTTTTGCGAACAATTTCTCGATTTGGTGATGTCAACTGGCCACCACGGTCACCGGATTTAACGGCTCCTGGCTTTTTTAAGGGGTTTTTATAAAATAGGGTTTATGCCACCAAACCAAATACTGTAGAGCGGTATACATATGTATAAAAATAAAAAAGATAGGGTAAACCAGACAATTATTGGACAACTAAGGTTTAGACAACTTTAAATGAGAGCCAAACTTTCAATTATGGCAAACAGACAATGGAAACTACATATAAAGGAAGGCTTCATTAACTAGACTGCTAGAACATATTTGAAAATATCTTTGCAGAATTTACACTAACAATGATAATTTGAACATATGCAAAAACCTATAGTTATTGGACATATGGGACACTGAAAGTCCAGTTATTGGACGGGTCTTATATAATGTGGTAGAATCATTTGTAAAATCCTTTTTTTGCCTCATTATATTGGTCGTATAATTCATCGACTTCCTGATCATCAATATCTTCACAATCCTCGTCACTATCACTCAATCTGTAGCTCAGATGTTATAGCAAAATGGAATCTCTCTATGTTTCGTTTACGATTGCTTGCTGGTGCAGAAAGTGACTCTAGGAAGCTTCCTAACAAATTGTTTGTAACTACGACTCGGTTGGGAGGAATTATTTGCTTACACATTACATTGACGGTAGCTTTACTGGTACTCGGTTGACTAGGGGTTGCGGTTTGTTCAGTTTCACTAGAATTTGAAGCAAGTGAAGGATTTTTTGTTGGGGACATTATAACTATATTTTTTACAATACTAATTTTATTTTTTGGCTCTGTGATATCCTTAGGTATTGTATCACCATTTCGGAAGAATCTCCAAGACTTGAATAATAGACTCAAATTTTCATCGGAAATTTCATTTTCTGCCGTTTTTCCATCAATATTTTGGAACATTTCGAGTTTTTTGGGACCAACTATTGTTGCGAACTTGTCGTAGGTCATCTTGTGCTAAGTAAGATTTTCTATACCAATATTTGGTTGCTGCATGGTCCCCACTCCTAGACATTGTGTATAGTCGACGTTATCTGGATTGAAAGGATACAAACCGCAGACTTTAAACCCGTTTACAACTGTATCTGCTTTGAAGCTCTTGTAAACAGCATTTTCTAGAATACCAGCAAAAACGACTTTGTTTACTATCTGCCCCGGGTGTTCTTCTGTCCACTTTCGTACTGACTGACGCCAAACTTCTTTGAATGGTCGGAAAATGGATACATCAGAGTGTTGCAAAATCCTTGTAGCATTAGGATACAGTGAAATGATGTCAATTTGTAGTTCATTACATAGAATGCTCAGATAATAATTATTCAGGTGACTCTTATGACCGTCAAGAAAGAGGATCACTGGTAATTTGATGGCATTTTCCTTCGGATGGGGATAAAAACATTTGCCATATATTGATAAAATGTTTCGGAAGTCATCCATCCTTTGTCGCTTCTTCCTACGTCCCACTTAGGATTAATACCTTTAGTTATTTTTTCAGGAATGCGTTGATAAGGGAAAACTTCCATTGGCATGCAAGTCCTATCATCTGCTGAGAAAGTAAACAGTACGGTGATGTATTTTTTTTCGAAGAACCGCGTTCTACAGAATACACATTTCTTGTCCCTTTTGCTGCAAACACCTCCCCAGTGGAAGGATAAATCTTAAATCCTGACTCCTCAGAGTTAAAAATCCTTGAAGGATCTTCAAGCACATCTTCTAGATTTTTTGCTTGAGGTAGTCATGAATATTGGCAAACCAGTTTCTGATGTCCTGTTCTGAGACACATGCACTGGACGAAGTAACCCCTTCAGCTGCTTTTTTAGAGATATCGGGATGCTGCAGATAAATATTTATAAAATTAGTCTTGTGTTATTAGACACTAATAAAATACAAATTACCTCACTAACACAGCCTCTTCTTCACTTGTTAAAATTGGCGATGGGCTCAAGGTTTCTTTATGACCTGGATGTTTCAGTTTAAATTCTAAAGTGGAATTCGGAACTCCGTTCTTTTTTTCGGTTGTTCGATAAGATTATGTGCCGTTTTGTATGTCTCTGAGAGCGTATTCAAGTTTCGACTTGTCGTATTGCCTTAATTTCGGCATATTGCTAGTTCCTAAAATGTAGACCAAATATTAGAGACCCGAACTCGGCTACTGGACGGTCAAGTTTAGCTATTGGACAGTTGTCCAATAACTATCAAATCTATTTCCAAGTTAATATAAATAGAAAAATATCCCTTCTTGTATAAAGATTCACTGAATCGAGTGAACACAGAACAAGTTAACATTTTCAGTGATTGGACAGAACATATTTCTGAAATTATCAACTCAAACTTGTTTTTGATGCAATCTAAAGCTTGACAACAAATATCAGTTCGAACGCAATACAAAAATATAGTCAACGCCAAACAAAGTGGCGTGCACGTCATCAAGGTGGGTGTGTTGAAAAATTTACATTGTTGCCAAACTTTTTGTAAAATGATAAAATTTATTATTTACATATCTAGGTTTATAAGCAATATTAACCTCAAATGAGAACAAAAATAATAGTATAATAAAATTATAGATCTGTACTTGCATAATCATTAAGTATGACAATTATTGATCAGATGACACTATGAAACTACCATATTTAATTGATAGCTTAAAGGTACTGAATAAAAATCCAAATGGGGTCCTCCAAATTTTATGCATGGTATTTATTTTACAGAATTCATACAGAAAAATGCATTCTAAAATTAGGTAAGCTACTGGTGTAAGCTTTTTCTGTACAATAAAGTTAGTCGGAGTTTCTTTCTTCAGCGCTGTCTGAATCTGAATCTTCATCACTCTCAAAGTTGATTATTAAAGGTTCGATGTCTGGTCGATCAAAAATTCGTTCTCTTTCATACCACTTAAAAATTTCTTGCTCAGTATGTCGAACACTATTTTTCCACATGTCTGGGGTAACCGTTTGTAGAGCCTCGTTCCACATATCCAAACAGTCTTTTTCACTGTTACCATCTCTACCAATATGTCTGTTATAGTAACCTTTTGCTATGCCCCAAATTAACTCAATAGGGTTAAATATACAATGGTAAGGAGGCAGACGAAGAACTTTGTGCCCATGTTGTTCCGCCAATTCATCAATCACGTATATTTTGAGTGGTTTGTTTCTAAAAAAGCAGTTATTTTAAGAATAGGAATAAACAAAAGAAATATAAACTGTCGACCAAAATATATATAATTAAGAAGCATTATGTACCGAGCAACAATACTCAATAGCTCTGTTTTAAACATTGTGTTTAAAAATGGTATGTTTTGATTTGTCAACCAGTCTTGGATATTTTTTTTGTCCATGCATTGTTGGGCACTTTGTTCAATATCATGCTGTGATAAGGGGCGTTATCCAGTATAATCATAGATGGACTCTCCAATTTTTCTAATAACTGATGTTGAAACCATTTCAAAAAATTGTCCTGGTTCATCTCTCCATGGTAATCGCTCAATTTTGTTTTCGAAGAAAATATCGCTTCACTACCCTCAATAAACCCATTTTCATTTCCAGCATGTAATATAATGTATCTAAAATATATTAGTTTTAAATTTTATAGTGCAAATTGTGTAAAAGTACATACCTTTTACCATCTGTTTTAATAGCTTTCACGCTTTTTTGGTTTCCATTTTGCCAAGAGCGACCTATGGTCCCATTTTGAAATATCCAAGTTTCATCGAGGAAGACAAACTGGTATAAGGCCTCAACCTTGGCTTGATTGTATTGCCTTAGAAATTCCACCCTTTTCAAAGCTATACTTGGTAGTTCCATGAGCCCTCGTCGCGGATTGTCCTTAAGCCACTTAAATCCAAGATCTCTAAGCAACCGCCTTAAAGACGTGGCACTACCATCAAATAATGCCCTATCTCTTAATCGAGACCCTAAAGTTTGTATCGTAACTTGTTCTTCTGAAACCATGTGTAATATGACATTATAATTTAGTTAACAAATTAATGCAAATTTCTGATAAGTTATTATAATAAGATCTTACTTTTGTGATACATATTATAGATCACTTCTCGAATGGCACTTGTATCCAATGTCGCTGTGTTGGTTACACGTTTAATATAACTTGCTCAGTATGTCGAACACTATTTTTCCACATGTCTGGGGTAACCGTTTGTAGAGCCTCGTTCCACATATCCAAACAGTCTTTTTCACTGTTACCATCTCTACCAATATGTCTGTTATAGTAACCTTTTGCTATGCCCCAAATTAACTCAATAGGGTTAAATATACAATGGTAAGGAGGCAGACGAAGAACTTTGTGCCCATGTTGTTCCGCCAATTCATCAATCACGTATATTTTGAGTGGTTTGTTTCTAAAAAAGCAGTTATTTTAAGAATAGGAATAAACAAAAGAAATATAAACTGTCGACCAAAATATATATAATTAAGAAGCATTATGTACCGAGCAACAATACTCAATAGCTCTGTTTTAAACATTGTGTTTAAAAATGGTATGTTTTGATTTGTCAACCAGTCTTGGATATTTTTTTTGTCCATGCATTGTTGGGCACTTTGTTCAATATCATGCTGTGATAAGGGGCGTTATCCAGTATAATCATAGATGGACTCTCCAATTTTTCTAATAACTGATGTTGAAACCATTTCAAAAAATTGTCCTGGTTCATCTCTCCATGGTAATCGCTCAATTTTGTTTTCGAAGAAAATATCGCTTCACTACCCTCAATAAACCCATTTTCATTTCCAGCATGTAATATAATGTATCTAAAATATATTAGTTTTAAATTTTATAGTGCAAATTGTGTAAAAGTACATACCTTTTACCATCTGTTTTAATAGCTTTCACGCTTTTTTGGTTTCCATTTTGCCAAGAGCGACCTATGGTCCCATTTTGAAATATCCAAGTTTCATCGAGGAAGACAAACTGGTATAAGGCCTCAACCTTGGCTTGATTGTATTGCCTTAGAAATTCCACCCTTTTCAAAGCTATACTTGGTAGTTCCATGAGCCCTCGTCGCGGATTGTCCTTAAGCCACTTAAATCCAAGATCTCTAAGCAACCGCCTTAAAGACGTGGCACTACCATCAAATAATGCCCTATCTCTTAATCGAGACCCTAAAGTTTGTATCGTAACTTGTTCTTCTGAAACCATGTGTAATATGACATTATAATTTAGTTAACAAATTAATGCAAATTTCTGATAAGTTATTATAATAAGATCTTACTTTTGTGATACATATTATAGATCACTTCTCGAATGGCACTTGTATCCAATGTCGCTGTGTTGGTTACACGTTTAATATAACTTCGCTTTTTCTTGGGCGATTCTAAATTTGCATCACTTTTCACACCCTCGGAAATACGACTAACTGTCCTTAAACTAATTTTTAAAGCAGCAGCAACACGCTACAAAAAATTAAATAAAATTTCACTATTATTAATATACATTACATATAATTATTAGTAACCTACCTCTTGAACAGCATTTAAAGGCAACAAAGGCCCGTTGTTGTCCTTTCTTGCTCAAAGTAGCGCATTAACGAGGCCACGAGTTCCTTACACCGACTATTTAACTGTTTGGGCATCTTTATATACCAAAATTGCCTTTACTCGTAAAATGAATAATTTTGTTTTGAAACAAACAGTTGTTGATTTACAGTATGCGGGGCCAAAGGATTTATAAAGATTTGAAATGCCACAAATTGATTCAGTGTCAAAATTAATACAAATGTCAGTTCCCAGTTTAAATAAGTTTCAAGGTGACAATGTGTCAACGCTGCGAAATCGGTTTAGTGCGTTTACATGTCGATAAGTGATTGGAGCGTTTGCAAAACATTTTATTTCGCATAATGCGTCTAAATTTATCAGAAAGCAACTTATGTGATAATTTAATAACAATGTTTATATGACTATTAACCATAATAAGAGAGTAATGACCATTTTACAATTTATATATCACATTAATATGAAACTGCAATAGAGCAATTGTTTGTGATAGAAACCTAGGCATTAGGTCGGGGAATTTTTATCGTGATGACGTGCACGCCACTTTGTTTGGCGTTGACTATAGATGCTTACCTTGAGAACAAATGTAGAATTTTTTGTCGATACCTGAACCGCAACGCTAACACAAACTTTAGCTTCAGAGTCAAGAACATAACCTATAAAATTTTCCCGCCATAATCACAGCACCGGCGTGGAAGTATGCGCAATCGAATAGAAATCTGTTAATATATATTATATAGATACCATCTGTCGAGAACTGAACAAAATACGCCGTACAGAACTCTCAGTATTCAGTTTTGAAACAGCAATGTCCAATAACTGTCAGGTGTCCGATAACTAACGACTTACCCTATACCACAATCTGCCTCCTGTGAGGATTGAACTCACGACCCCTGGTTTACCAGACCACTGCTTTGCCACTGAGCTACAGGGGCTTGTACTTTCAGCATTAGTAAAACGGCATTCGACACCCGTGGCTTTTTATTAACACATTCTGCTTTTTACAGAATTTTATGAATAAGGATAATGGAAAACTGTTATCAAATTATTCGTGTTAAAAAAATAGTTCTGTAAACGTCGTAGGCTAATTATACATCAAATATTTTTAGTTGGAAGTGACATATGAATATCTGAACTGGTATTCTTTTGCAGAGGAATAATTCAAAAGCAATCCATTTGACACGGTTTTTCAATATGCACGAGCTGAATCCAACGTGATCATGAATTTTGTTCGGCCCTATGCACACGTCAGAAAATTCATTTCTGGGAGTATGTGTTCCTGCGTTTGCCTTTTGACACGTCCTTATTTCAACGTAAAAGTTTATTGCTCCCTTGTCGGTGTGAGCCTTAACAGTGGAGCGCGGCTTGCGAACTGATATAGATCGAGAGATGACCGGCAAGCAAAACTCGACTCGCCTGGTTCGTGATATAAAGGATTGGCACAAAATCAGTGATGTCCCGTATTTAATGTGTATGAGAGGGATGACAGAGAAATGCGAGGCTGTAAATGATAATAATAACAGCATTTATTGTCCATCAGTTACCCATTTACAGGACAATTGCACGCGCAAAATAAACTAATAGTATACGACAGAGTTTGGAAAGAAAATAATTAATATAAGTACTGATAGGTCATCCTAACTACTACACTAAGGTTAGATATAAATATATCGCAATCACAGCTAACTCTATTGAGATTTTTACACATAAAATGCACAGGTGACTGAGCAAAACGATGATTTAAAAGTGACAATTACGCAAAGAAATCGGAGGTACATTAACATTAGTTTGGTAGTCAATCCTGTCATGTAATCACTTGAAAAGAAATATTTCAGAAAAAACCTTTCTTCTGAACTCTAAAGTTCGAATTTGAAAATGTCCACACAGCTCTGCATTGTTAATTCCTTGCTTAGGATAAGCTCCCTCAGATTTCATATAAAGAAATTTAAGGAATCATCTTTGAATCTTTTGAATTTCGTGTATGTACATAAATTTGTTAATAACGACTTCTATAAGGATTTGAAAAGTTAGATTATAAATATTTTTTCATATACAGGGTATTCCAAAAGTGAAAGCAGACCAATCATTTTTTTAGTAAAAAATCCTTTTTGTATTTTGAGAATTCTCCTTATGATCTTAAACATTTTTTAAGTGTTAGCGTCCATGCCTCAATTCAACTTTTTTTGAAAGATTGAGGTTAGAAATGAGCCTTTCGTCATACCCGACACCCTGTAAAATCTAACGATTAATTAACCAACAAAATGCGTGTGTTCGATAACAAGGAGCTCGTATTTTTATGTAATTTTATTTTCATATTTGTTTGTTTCTGCATATATTTTTACTTACCTGTGATTATTTGCTTGTGATTTATATATATACAAATCTTTCAATTTTGATATCTTCCGTCAGCCATTATTTTTAACACGCTTTTATGATCTTGGCCTGTATGTATGTATCTAACGGAATATTTTTGAGCATAATTTTCACCAATTTCCAGAAGTTTGATTAATTTGAAACTTGACACACGTATCAAGCACAGGTCTTGTAAACCAGGGGTCGCGAGTTCAATCCTCATCGGCGGCAGATTGTGGTATACTTTTTTTTAATTATTTTAACACGTTTTTATTAACGTGGCCTGTATCAATATTTGTATGTTTTTATATAACGGTGTCTTTAAGCATAATGTGCACCAATTTTCAGAAGTTTGGTTGATGTGAAACTTCGCACACGTATCAAGGACCTATGACAATAATGCTGCAACAATTTGATAACAGTTTTTAATTGGATTGATAAATTCTTTTATAGATCCTCTGTAAGAGAGATAGAGCTAGCGCGCGATCTGCGCATGCGTGTAGTTTTGGACTTACTCTTTGTTGGTTTGGGCACTCGGCACAGCACACCAGAGGCAGATACTTTTTCAGATTGTTCATTGCGAATGCTGCCATTAATCCTGAATTGGGCTTCGACCGTCCACAAGATGCAAGGTTGTACAGTCGATCATTTATCTAGGCGCGCGACTGCTTGCTGCTGGACAAGCTTATGTACTACTTAGTCGTGAAAGATCTTTAGACGGCATATGGATTGAAGAACGTGATTGCTCTAAGTTAATAGAAAAAGCCCTATGCAACAATGAAGCTTTAAATGAAATGATTAGATTATAGCTAACTGAAAAGTAGAAAATAATCATTTATTTACTATTATTTCTATACATGGTTTTTGATCTTGGCCATTATTCCATGCTCAGGCTGCGATGCTGTACAACTTTTTTGTAGTTCAAATTTTCTGATTATCTTCTCTTTGTATTTTTTGTATTCGTACGTTGTTTTATTTTTTTAGCCCTGATTGGTTCTGAAAAACAGCTTGTACTGATGTAACCCGCCAGGTGAAATAAATGTCATTTATTATAATTATTATTATTATTATTACTTAGTTCTACATTCAACTGGTCTTGACACTGACCATTCACCGCACTATGTTTCTCAGCATTCTGATTATTCTAGATCGTAGCAAAGGTAGCAGTTTTGGAAACACCCGATTATATAAAAAATGCAATTCGCTTCTTGGCCTAATAGCCTCAGACGAGATCTGTATCTGAATTGCGTGACAAATGCACCGGGGGAAAAGATGTAAATTCTTCGGGTGCCCGGGTGAAACGGCTGTAATTTTGATAATGTGGTAAGTGGGTGAATTTAGAAAAACACTCTACGATACCGCCCCATAGCGGGACTGAATATTGATTATTTTACAGTTCCACTATAAGGTAGGTCTATTCACTCCTCCATCTGAGTGCCATCTCATTCGAGGTTGGTGACTAGAATCAGCGCTATTTGATCATGCATGCACAAAATAAAATGAGCAGTGGGGAAATATGCATATACAAATCTCGAAGAAGTGAAAAAACCTCATCTATTTTCCAAAATTACAAACACAAGACATGAGTCTAAATGCTCAAAAAACAAAACAGGTCTCTAGAATTGTGGATTAAAGAAAATAAAATATGTTCCCGATACCAGGTCTTAATTATTGCTTCACTCGTTTTTTGACCACAGGTTAAATCTGTACCACTGAATGCATTCTAGGCAGATTAATCCTTTCAAGGATTTGTTTGTCTCTTAATTCTTATAGCCTGTAGTGAGAATCAAAGTTTACTTTACATTTCTGTCATTAGATTAATATGTTTAATGTCATTTTTTTAAAAACGCGAGTGTATGCAGATAATTGTGGTGTTAAACAATTTCAAGACATGGCAAATCTTGCATAATTTCCAAAGACCTGTCATTTTAGTAGGCACTGGTAGACAAATGACTGAGACGAATGCACTAAAACTACGTAATTTTGACGACAAACAATGGCAATGCCAGCATATAAGCATGGCTCCTCGTAATCTATTCGAATTGGTTGATCGGTACCATGTAAAACCACGGCTAAGAGGACTTTCTAAGCAGCACTCTTTCCAAAATATACTGATATGCTAAGTGCAGAGGTGGCACCTGCACCTAGCATCAAATTGAGAAAAAGACATTCAAAGTTTAAACCTCAGATTCATTTGTGCAAATGCGCCAAACAAAAATGTAGGATCCTCAGAAATGTTATGCACAAAAAACATTGCCAATGGGTAGAGAAAATGACACTAATTCTTTCGTATCAATAACTAAATATGCCCGAAGGTTGCAGATACTTTCTCTGTGGTTAACCCAGCAGCAGTAGATCTATCTATTTACTATTGTTGAACGCGAAATTTGGATCGCCTTTATTATATTTGGTTGGAACATGTCTCTAAAAACCATAAAAACATAGGAGGATCAGCCAACCGAACCTGCCTACATGGACAAGGAAACGAAAAGTTAGACCTTTTTTCAAGAACAGCCATTTCAGTCTCATCCTAGAGAAAAAAGTTTTTAACGAACCTAGTCGGGTGCAGGTGCAAAATTATAGTGACCTTGACAATAACCTTGACCACGACCTTTAAGGTCACTTCAAGATGAAGTGCACATTTTTGCATAGTAATCTGAAAGAGGAGGAGATCTGAATATGACTGTCAGCATGACCTTGATAATTGCCTTGACGGCCATTCAAGGTCTAATCAAAACGTTGAAAACAATCTGCTCTAGCAAAAATGTTCGACCGTACAGCCACAATATCCGAAGGAAACCTCTCATTTTTACATTGGAAATGGAAAAAGCAGGAAATCCTACGTCCAAATGTGGCCTCAAAGACAAGGTCATGACAAGCTTAAATATTATTAAAGGTCAATGTTACTCCGCAAGTAAAATGTCCTGCCTTTTTCATTTCCAGTATAAAAATGGGAGGTATTCTTTGGAAATGTTGAAATGACAAGGTCGATGTCTTGATTTGATCTCAAAATTGCCTTTAAGGTCATGATCAGAGATCACAGTGATATTCTGACGTAAGATTTTCAATCCCGATGATAAAAAGGGGTTCTATTTGAAAATATTAACACTCGCAATCAAGGTCATCATCATCTTGCCCCTAAAAAAGCTACAGCTTTCCTATGACCATTTTGTTTTAAACAAACCTATTAGGGTGCAGGTTCAAAATCTTAGTGACCTTGACAATGGCCTTGACCACGACATTTAAAGTCATTACAAGATAATGTGGACATTTTTTCACAGTAATTTGAAAGAGGAGATAATTTTACATCCGAATGTAACTGTCAGCATGACCGTCACTTTTTCATTGAAGGCTATTTGAAGGTCTAATCAAAACGTTGAAAACAATGGGTTCGAAAATCGATGTCTTGATTTGATCTTGAAATGGCCTTGAAGGCCACGATCACAGGCATGATCACGGTGATATTCTGACGTAAGATTTTGACCATCAAAATCCTACAGATTTTCTTTGAACATTTTGTTTTAAACAAACCTATTAGGGTGTAGCCTCAAAATCAAAGTGACCTTGACAATGGCCTTTATCACGACCTTTAAAGTCATTACAAGATAAAGTGGAAATTTTTGCACAGCAATTTGAAAGAGGAGATAATTTTACATCCGAATGTAACTGTCAGCATGACCTTGAAGGCCATTTCAAGGTCTAATCAAAACGTTGAAGACAATTGGTCTAGCAGGAATGTTCGACAATCGATGTCTTGATTTGATCTTGAAATGCCCTTGAAGGCTACGATCAGAGGCGTGATCACGGTGATATTCTGACGTAAGATTTTCTCCCATTTTCAATCCAGATAATAAAAAACGGTTCTTTTTCAAAATAGAGAGAAAAGGTCGTTAAGGTCATCATCATTTTGCCCCTTAAAACCCTACAGCTTTTCTTTGAACCTTTTTTTCTAGAATGTGCATTTTTCGAAATTTTTAGGTGCGGAGATTAAAATGGGTCACCCTGTGTATGACGGGGCTTATTCACCTTTAATATCCTGTATGTTGTATCAGCAATGAAATATAGTTGCATCCGCGATCGGGTTAGTTGTACTGTCTCATCAAACATCAGCATAGCGGTTTGCTGTTTAGAATGACGTGTTCGTCATCTGCTTTGGATAGGATGGGATAGTCCTGCTTCCCGTTCCCTCTCCCGCTTCTGCTTGCGATCCCGTGTTTTGGTGTCATGCCGGTGATGCCCGCTCAACGCCGGATGCAGTGTCAGTGTTGATTTGCCCGCAGGATACCGTGTTTTCGGTTTAATCTATGTTCGTGTGTGTGTATTTTAAATTTTCATTATATCAGTAACAGCGGTGGTTAAATTTAATAATCGGTATATGCTATCGATTGGTGCATGTTGCACATATATAGGGTGTCCCTGAAGGGTATTTTCCTATTACACAGTATCATATCAGGACTGATCAGCTCGTAGAATCAACAAAGTTCTATGCTAGTATCGAGTATAATGCCCTTATTCGTATATTCGTTCTGTCTCAGCACGACTGGTCATACAAAGACTAATTTTACTTCCCACACTACTGGCGAGGAAGTAGTGTAATCGCAAATAGTTTCGAAATTGAGATCCGATGTTTTTTGGATGTTATATGACATTACGGATAAATGTCACTTGTTTCCCTTGGTCTGTCACTCTGTCTGTCCGGGACAATTTTTAACAGTTTTCATAAAAACGATATCCATTTAAGTTGATAATGATATATTTTAAATAATTTAAAAAAATATAAAGTAAGTGTCTCTTATTATGCAGCTCTTATATAGGTGATGTACTGGTTGCGCTTTCTTTTATGTCGGTATTGAAACATCGAATGACTTTTGATATTTACCAACCGAGTGATTTGGTTATACGTGTTTCTGAAACGTCGATCTACTACATTGAAAATCGTCGTTCAGTTGTGTTAACACAACGTGCATATCGTCGAAAATATAGTGGCAAACAGGCACCGTCTGACAACACTAACCGTCGTTTGGTTTCGAATTTTCTTGAGTACGGGACAGTGGGAGATCGTCAAAATACCGTTCATCAACGACCAAGACGTTCCAATGAATTGGTTGGAGCGGTCAGAGACAGCGTTGCCCAGAACCCAAAAGTGTCGTATCGTCACCGCGCTCCATTTGGGCATGAGTGGAACCACGTTGCGGCGCATTTTGTAGGATAATTTGCATTTGTTTCCTTATAAGGTGCAGTTAACACGAAAAATATTGCCAACTGACCGTCCACGTCGCTTGGAATGCGCCCAAACAGTCGCTCACATGGTTGATGCAGAACCTGATTCTTGGAAGCAAATTGTGATGACCAACGTGGCCCATTTCACGCTCTCTGGCGGCGTTAATAAGCAAAACTGCCGCATTTGGGGACGAAAAATCTACATGAGATCCACGAAATGCCGTTGTATAACCGAAAAGTGACTGTTTGTGCCGGAGTTTGCGCCAAAACCATCATTGGGCCATTTTTCTTCAACGAAAACGAAACAGTCGATGGAAATCGATATCGGTGGATTTCGGCTCATTATGTCTGCCCACAAATGCATGAAAAAGGTCTTGATGGTTACTGGTTTCAACAAGACGGTGCGCGCCATGCCACACTGCAAATGAAACAATCCAGTTTCTGCAACGAAAGTTCCCTGTACGTCTGATGTCAAAAAGGGGTGACATTGACTGGCCACCCAGGTCTCCAGATTTGTCCCCACCGGACTTCTTCTTGTGGGGTTATTTAGAAAGTCAAGTGTACGACTGCAAGCCGCAGACCACTGAAGAACTCAAGGCAAAAATTCGTACCGCAATCGCCGGTACATCACCAGAGATGCTCGAAAAGGCAATGGAAAACGCAACAAAACGGACACATTTTGTTTTGGCCAATAAAGGTGACCATATTTAATATAAATACCAGCTATATAGAAATCAGTTTTTCGTTTTCAAAGTTATTTCATGTTTACATACCGACATAAAAGATGGCGCACCCTATATATCAATTTCTTTTGACGAGTTCTACAAGCTGTTAGAATAAATGAGTCAACTTTCAAACCACCCTGTATACAGATCAATCTGTCTCGAAAAATACGTTAACTGGATAAAAATATTGTAGAACAATGGAGTAAGAAGGTTTAAAAAGATTCATCTAAACGTAACCTTGACTATGAAAATCAAGGTCATTTAAAGCTCAAATGAATTTGTCATGCGAAACAACTATTTTTAACTTCAGAAATGCAATTTGTTCAAATGTTCAAGTGGATTCCTTACTTTTTTCCCTGCATCTAAATAAATGAAACACTGAAATCTATTGTTGAATCAAAATGTTGGATAACTAATCATCATTGCCTAAATAACTAATGCGCTACTTTAAATACTGGATTTCTCCGAAATCAATCACCTTTATACGAATGCTAAAGGAATGGATTATTATACTTCAGGCTACGTCCACGCGAGCGGAGCCGTCTAGTATCCTATAAAATAAAGTCACCCTGCACATGGGATTTTCTTCTTGTCTCAAATTGTATCAAAGCAGTTATGAAAAATATCCACAAAGCTACGTCACTGTCGTATAAATAATTTATACCGTGCAAAGGCACTATCAGCTTTCCGGGTCCCGAAAGTCGGTCTCTTTCTTCCAAGATAGAGCGACACCTAATGGATAGGCAACTAGAGATAAAGAGATATCTGAAACGTTTTGTTCTTTATTCAGTTTTCTACATTTATCATTTTTTGCTTTTGTCGTCATCTAAAAGCGTGTGGCCTAATCTAAATTGCAAATGGGTTCTCTCTTGAAAGCTATCGATGATATGCCGAAATAACAACTCAGTTAAAGGTCCGACCCTAAATGGGGGCGGATCGTATGACGTTGAAGTCAAATGAGAGAAATCTTTCACTTCAAGACAACTGGTTAAGCCTGCGTTTTTTCACATTCCGTCAAGTGCTCAAATTGCCAAAGTTGAGTTTTAATTACGGTGAAGTTTTTTGTAGGAAGAAAACTTAAAATTGCAGCGTTTTATGGTATATCGTGCTCAAGTGAACATACCTTGTTAGCGAAAATAAACAAGTATGATATTACTTATTACAATTTTATTTAATAGAGGCAATAAGTCGAATCCTTCATATACTCGTAGTCAAAATCACGAAAGATGACTATTACGTCGTACCGTAAATTGTACTGGAGTAATCAATGAACGAACGTCGATGATAAAATCACGATGTCAGGAACATAATGACAACAAATTTATATTATGATTTTGTGAAGTTAGGTTATTTCACTGATTATTTTTATTTTCATTTTATTTCATGGGTTTGTGTGATACCTTAATAATAATTTTAGTGGGAGTTTTTGTGAAAACAAAAAAAACAGTTATGAGTAGAATACCTTAAGACAGGAACACCAAGGACCAAAGTATTATTCGAAAACAACCTAACCTGCTTTAACATAACCTATCTATTCATCTTTCAAATATGATCGATCATGCAACATGAAAACATCGTCTATCTATGTCGGATACATTCAAATTAGCTATACAGTTTGTTTAAACAATAACATTATGTTTGTCTCTGCCTAACATATCTGAAACTTCATTAAAAATATTCACAAATCGCTGTCGTTTGTCTTCACTACAGACTAAAATGATGACGTAATCGTCACCTTTCGTGATTTCGACTATAGAAGGTGTTTATTCAATATGACCACGATTTTCGTTCCTGCACACAACAATACGTCGCAAAAAAATTATAGTTAACTTTCTCTAAGATGTAATTATTCTTACTGTATTTGCAGAATTTGGAATCCTGTACCATAATGTCATAAGCCTGAAGATAGTATATGCTAATTTGTAATTTGAAGATGTTTGAACGAAAATTAGAGGAGCATTTCATATACATATGTGTGGTTGTTCTATCGACTGTCCAACACGCTAACGTCGAACTTGTATGTGTTTATGGGCTTATTTATTATTACACTGGAAGTCCCCAATTTCGCTCATTATTCTCACCACCCTTATCTTCTAATAAAATTCCACCCCTTATCTCGCCGAGAATGATAACATTTGAAAAATATCCCTTTTCTCTACATTGCAAATATCGATTATCCATTTATATCCGACGGAAACAAATACAATCCATATACATTCTATTAATGTGGCAACTGTTCCTTGGAAACCTCCCCTCATTTTTGACCTATTTCCTTAGGGACGTCATATTTCCTCGAAAAATGTCATACGAACGCGGGCCCCCTAACCAACATTGTCGCGCACTAAATTGTATGATGCATCACCCCCCAGTTCAACCCGGCCAGGATACAGATACAATAAGAAGGAAGCATCCGCAAAACTTTCACGACACGTTTTACGGAACAGAAGGACCCTTATGAATCCACGGATATGCAGAGGGGTTGCTGCCAATGAAAAATAATTGTTTTAACTTTTCACGCTGATTATTAGAAAAGTGAAGTAATGCTTATTCTTGATTTCATCCAGAAATAAGAAATTAATATACAGGGTGACTTCGAAGTGAAGTCATTTATTTTAACAGTGAGTAGATCTGATCAAAAGAATTGTTTTTTTCCTTTACCATTTTTCTGGTAAAATTAAAGTAACAAAGTTATAGCCCTTTGGAAGTTTGAGTACCGCCCTGTCTCAATAATATCATGTGCTCATATTTGGCAACAACGGATATAATCCGCCTTATCGGTTCATCGCATCGAAAACAAAAAAGCGAAAGAATTTGGAACGATGTTTTTACAATTATTTCATTCAGTTGTATACAGTCAGTGTCAGTCGGTAGTAGATAGTGGTGTCTGTTGCGTGGCTCAAACGAAATAAAAAATGGCACATGTTTATGCGGATCGGTTTCCCAATCGAGTGCAACCAACCTCTCGTGCCTTTGTTAATGTAGTACAACGGGCTCGTGAATCAGGTGACTTAAGACCTCACAGGGGACCTCACGATCAAATACAGGTCCGCACTGAAATACTTGTCGGGAGGATACTTTATAAAACAAGGTAAACATTTTTTTTATTTTTTTTTTTATTTTTACACACATATTTTGGTTTATCTTCCTTCTACAATCATTATCTGAAAATTAATGACTCAACTTCAAAGTCACCCTGTATACTGCCACGCAAAACGAACCGGACAAACAACATTTTGTTCAAATTAAATTTTAAATAACTTTTTAACCTTTGCATCAATTTGGTTAATTCAAGTTGTAGGTAATTCCATTGTCATGATTATCGACTGTCTTCAAGACAGCATATATTCGTCAATGATTGAGATATTGACACGAATCAAAAAAAGAACTATTGAGGCATAAAATTCTCATAGACACATCATTCAGTAATCCAATGTTTCCACAGTGTTCAGAAATTTAGGGCAAAATGCGCCTTTTAGTTACACCCTGTAATTTTTTTGCAAGGTCGGCAGTCGATAATGATGACAACGAAATCACCTACAAATTGACGAAATTGATGCAAAGTTAAAAAAGTTAAGGCTCTGTGGCACGCCTCGATGGACTAGTGTTCCACTACCTTCTTCTATCCACACACGACACACACGGATTACCGTCATTGCAGAACAATTTACACGGAGGCCAATTTTGCGATAGGATAAACCAATTTCTCGTTAGACAATAATTCTACCCCTGTCAAAGTCGCTAACATGGTGATAATTCGGACGTCTTCTAACTCCAGGCATTTTGTTATGCTTAACACTAGTAAATGAAAGGGCAATAACTAAAAATATCTGTACTACTCAGCTTTCTTCTCAAAAACTAAGAGACAACATTATGTTTTAAGTACAGTCATTATATTGCCAAAAAGTTGAAAAATCATTTCTAGTTTTCATTTTCGAATTTTTTTGCGATTACAATACTTCCTCGCCCAGTGACGTAAAAAGTCTGTTATCCAATTCCTTTCTACTGACATGACAACAGAATTTGTTTCTCTGAACCCAAGGTCGCTTACCTGATTATACCGTCAATCACAGAGAATGTGTTAGGAATTCAAGTAAAGCATCTTGTGTCACAGACTAAATATAGCAGTTCCTGGCAGTAATTTTGATATAAAGGATCTGCGCAGCAACAAGACGGTTGACCAAAAGTATCAATTAATAATATTTCCATAATTGCTCGAAGCAATTAAATTCGTTAAAATCTAAACGCAACGACGATTGTTCCTGTGTATAATTCGATGGAAATGAGACACTTCTCGCTCTAAAAATATGAATATTTACAGGTGGAAGGAAAGGTTGGAGACCTGTTCGCTCGGTCGAGACCAACACAATTTTTAGACTTCCGCTTTTTCCACCACAGTTCTCATAGTTCTCTTTAAAATGCACATGTATTTGTATCTTAATTAAAAATTCATTTGTTTCTGGAATAGTTGACTGATCTCCATATCTGATTCGCTATGTGACCACCTTAACGACAACGAAGATATCGCTGGGAAATCTTTGAATGAAATTAACTCGAATGCAAGGCGGCAAGGCCTTCGTCCTCCGTTACCGATTTGCGATGGGGATCTCTAATGTTGATGTCCGCTCTAAATTTATTCACCTTACTGTTTCTTCCTGTACTTTGATGCGCAGAGGTGCCAATTGTCAGTTGCCACCAGCCAAGTAACATTTTGATACGTTGGGGTGAAATTTCATCGTCATCATATAATGGAAAAGCAATCCTTGGGGAATAACTACGAAGTCTGTAAATCAAGTGATGAGACTAGCAACGTCACGTTCGATCTGGCAACACTGGGGGTGCCTTCAGTACAAGTTTGAACTCGCACGAGTCTTTTGGTTGTCCGTTGCGGTTTTCTTTTGTGAAACAGTTTTTTCTATTATGTTCTAAAAATTCGTGACGTAATTTCAAGCAACGGTGTGCTATCAAGTCTTGCCTTGGACGTGAGCACAGTGCAACGCAAACCCTTGCTAAACAGGCCTACGAGGGTAGTGTTTTGTCAAGAGCCCTGGTTTTTCGGTGGCTTCAGGCATTTTCAGGAGGGAGAGAGTCGATTGAAGATGAACCACGAAGCGGAAGGCCTTTAGCTTCAAGGACCGATGAAAATATAGACGGAATCCGTAGTCTTGTGCCTTCAGATCGTCGGTTGACAGTCAGAATGATCGCGGAAGAGTTAAATTTGTCTCCCATCATTATTCATCAGATCAAGAACAACTGGGTGTTACATAACGATAATGCTCCTTGTCACACAGCGTCACATGTTTTACTAGCCAATGAACGAGTTTTTAGCCAGTAAAAGCATTCATGTGGCTCTTAAGCCTTCTTCGCCTGACTACCTTGTGACTTTTTTCTTGTCCCGAATTTGAAAAATTACCTCAAGGGTCAGTCGAAAACACTCAAACGGCTGTAACTGATTAAATCAAATCAAATCAAAATCAAATAGTTCATTGTTTTTTCCAACACATACAACGTATGCAACTCGTCAAAATGAATACAAAATTTAAAATATGAAATACAAACATAAACAAATAATCTACAAACAATTGAAATCTCACAAAACACAATATTCCGAGGCGGCGTAATAGCATTTTTATAAGAAACTGCTTAAATTTTATTTAAAAAAATCCTGTATCTTTGGCAAACTGTTGAAAATGTTTGTCCCTAAATACATTGGAGACTTTGTGGATACATTGTATTTCACAAAAGGTACATATAATTGGTTACACTGTCTTGGATTTAGTACATGAACATCTTTATTTTTTAAATTCACGTATGTTAACACAGTCAATGTATGAATATATATACAGGGTGACTTTGAAGTTGAGTCATTAATTTTAACAGTGAGTAGATCTGATCAAAAGAAATGTTTTTTTCCTTTACCATTTTTCTGGTAAAATTAAAGTAACAAAGTTATAGCCCTTTGGAAGTTTGAGTACCACCCTGTCTCAATAATAATATCATGTACTCGTGTTTGGCAACAACGGATATAATCCGCCTTACCGGTTCATCGCATCGGAAACAAAAAAGCGAAAGAATTTGGAACGATGTTTTTGCAATTAAGTATTTTATTCAGTTCAGTTATACATACAGTCAGTGTCTGTCGGTTAGCGTGTGAATAGTGTCTGTTGCGTGGCTCAAACGAAATAAAAAATGGCACATGTTTATGCGGATCGGTTTCCCAATCGAGTGCAGCAACCCCTCGCTCCTTTGTTAATGTAGTACAACGGGCTCGTGAATCAGGTGACTTAAGACCTCACAGGGGACCTCACGATCAAATACAGGTCCGCACTGAAATACTTGTCGGGAGGATACTTTATAAAACAAGGTAAAAAATTTTTTTTTAATTTTTTTTTATTTTTACACACATATTCTGGTTTATCTTCCTTCTACAATCATTATCTGAAAATTAATGACTCAACTTCAAAGTCACCCTGTATATATATTTTGTGCAATCATCAAGTGGCTTCACGATATAATGCCTAACTTTCGTTTTAAATATTTTTAATCTGTTTTTAATTTGTTCTTGTCATACAGCTGTGTTTAGTTTGCATAATTTTGACCATTGTACCATGTATCCAGCTTTCACCATGTTACTGGGTGTTTCCCTCATCCTTAACGTAAATAACATTTAGCAACATCCTCAGATACTACTGTAAGTTAATTTAAATCCATTTTACACAATTGTTGCTACTTTTATCAATGTAATTGTAGCTCCTGATGATGATGGCAAAGACCATTGAAAGCTAGAGAGATTAAAAAAGTATAAAGAGTCCTCCTTGCTTAAATTTTGTCGAAGTACCCAACAAAAGGCGGAAGCTTTAATTTTCACCTAACTGGTCTAGACGACAATGAGCACGTCTCAAGTTATATACTCGTATATACAGGGTGACTTCGAAGTTGAGTCATTTATTTTAACAGTGAGTAGATCTGATCAAAAGAAATGTTTTTTTCCTTTACCATTTTTCTGGTAAAATTAAAGTAACAAAGTTATAGCCCTTTGGAAGTTTGAGTACCGCCCTGCCTATTATATGCTCGTGTTTGGCGACAACGGATATAATCCGCCTGACCGGTTCATCGCATCGGAAACAAAAAAGCGAAAGAATTTGAAACGTTTATCACGATGTTTTTCGTCAGTCGATAAAACGTGAGTGAATAGTAGTGTGTTGCGTGGCTCAAACGAAATCAAAAATGGCACATGTTTACGAAAATGCTGAACTTGTGGACATGATTCTTATTTACGGGGGGCAGTCTTTACGAAATGCTCCCAGATGCATCACGGATTTATGCGAATCGGTTTCCCAATCGAGTGCAACCAACCCCTTGTGCCTTTGTTAATCTAGTGCAAAGGGCTCGTGAATCAGGTGACTTAAGACCTCACAGGTGAGGGCATGCTGCTCCAAGACCGCACGATCAAATACAGGTCCGCACTGAAATACTTGTCGGGAGGATACTTTATTAAACAAGGTAACATTTTTTTTTATTTTTTTTTTAATTTTTACACACATATTTTGGTTTATCTTCCTTCTACAATCATTATCTGAAAATTAATGACTCAACTTCAAAGTCACCCTGTATATAGGAAAACTTTTATTGTCAGAAAAGTGCCAATTTTGGTATGGATAATGAACCTATGTCAACCGGCTTTGCTTCTCAGAGGTTTTCATGACGCAGCAGCGGGTCGAACCTGCTAGATGGACCCGCCAGGCTTTTGCCTTCCAGTTCAAACATCGGATCAAAAAGGTGCCTTCAGGCTCCTTCGTAGCAGTCGCAGGTTTCGATCTACGCGAACGCCCCGGTATAAAAGAATACATCATGTGATTTGATCACCCTATGCATGTACGGTTATGGTTTCCTAATTACCGTAGCGTCGAGACCGAGAACAAAGTAACAGGCATTGTCGTCCTGTTTACGCCAAGATAATGGCTGTTATTCTTTCTAATTTTGTTAATGAAATTCAAAATTATTCATTTTCATGGTGACTTGGTACGCATCGCGCAACTCCGGGCGGCAAGCGTCAAACGTTGAGATTTTATGGAAGCGGCGAATATATTCGTTATGGTAAGCGAGTGTCCTGCTCCTTGGTAATTAAAGGCCGCATCCGTCATTTATACTTAATTTAAAACTCGATTTTATCTGGCCGCATGATCAGATAGCATCTTTTATATGCGTCAAAGCACTGCTGCCAACCACTCAAAAAATTCTCTATGGGAACAACATTACCTTTATTGAACACTTACTGTTCAGGTACTGAGAAAGACACTCTGGGTCACGGATCACTGGCTACTCGGGGAAGTCTTTTTATACCCTAACCTCACTGTCCAATAAAGTAGAGAAAATGAAAGAAAGTGTATTGCTAGACCAGTGGTCGCGCACATGCTACCGGTAGCTAAAAAGGTGTAAAAATCATAGAAGCTTCCGTAAATTTTGTAAATTCTCATAATAAACACAAGCAGCGGGAACACTGCGGTGAGCGATCTGTTCGAGAACGATCTCGATTACTTTGAACTGGAAAATTCAATCTGGCTTAGAGATTTTGGTTTTCTTGTGGATATTACGGAAAAATTGAATGAACTGAATTTGCAGCTTCAGGGGATAGACAAAGAACTAGCAGAAACGATTTTTGATATAAAAGCGTTTATCAAAAAGCTTGAGTTTTGGGAACAAAACTTATTCGATGGCGACCACTCTCTGGAATGAAGAAACATCTCTAGACATCTTCGTCAGGCACAACAGCTCATCGTGAGGCCCAGTATTTTGCTTATTTTTGGATAGAGCGATCCTCAGGTTGTTGGTGGGACTGTTGTCTAGTCATAATACAATTAGGCGTCACCTGCATGGTGATGGAGGTGGCTGGCTGAGGGGTAGAGGATGAGTCCTCGGCACATGTCTTGTGTCACCGCGAGGCTCTGAGCACAGGCAGACTTTACTGGGTCCAACATGTTAAATCCAGAGAACATTAAGGAGCTGGGTTCAGGGCTATACTCAACTTTGCTAGAAGGGCGAAGCTTTAGGCTTATGGGCCTATGGGCCAGCTCCTCATGGTGGTCGGTATGCCTCTATTTTTGAATTGAAGTGTTGCAGCAATTTTAATTACTTTTTAGAGTATTTAGTAAGAAAGCTAATACATTTGTAGCCTATGTAGCGCTTGGTATAGAGGCTGATAAGGTCCACGTAAGTACGATTTCACTACTGCTTGTCGTGTTATGTGTGACTGTGCGGCTGACGTTTGTGGAGAAACTTTACCTCCGATTATCATGCTATCCCACCTTAAGAGGTGCTCATGTCTTAGATAAATAAGTAAAGTTATCAAAAAACTTTCCTCTCTTGTGTACAACTTTAAAAAAATACAGACCCCTTGTAGCAAACGTCGTTACACCCATTTACGTTGTCGCCTCTCGAAGCGTAGTAAAAAACTATTCACGTTTGCCGGTATAAAAAATGTAATTTAGCCATGTCCGGGTTCCAATATAAGAAGATGGACCAATGTCAAATATACGAGCGGCTAGACGGAGACGGAAAATCCATTTGTCATCTGTCACTTCATAAGAAATCACAGCATCACCATTCGATCCTTGGTCAGCGAGGAACCTACTATATAATTAACTTTTGTAGTAGATATACCCTTCGGGCGTCATTCTGAATGGTCGTACAAAAGGAGAAGAAAAAAATGCCTCGGTGATTGCATCACTTGTCTCTCTATAATTAAATCAAGTAACTCGATGTTACGTAAGTGTACGTTAATTGAACTCTATTATAATTATTTGTGATGTCCATTATTGTGATTTTTTGAACGTGACAGAATCACACGCGGTCATTGCGAACAGTGAGGCATATTAAGCACACGTTGCCTTCTCAGCAGAAACTCGTTTGTTTCTCACGGAATTATACTCTTGAATACAAAATCCGACTAAAACTCCTTCTGCAGTAGATAACCTATGAATTTTAAAATCCTTTTCATCTAATCCCATTAGCAGGTGCTTATTTATGATGAATGTTGTTAACAGTTAACCAAGTAGGCTATGTAAACAAAATATTTAGTTCATATCTCTAACTTTCCTGACGTTATATGGTTTTTGGTTCAAGCGTGACAATGAGTTTTAAAAGAAATAGATCTTGGTTGAATTAGGTCTGTTTGATTTCCGTCTCTGCGAGCATAGTGTTGTTTAATGCTATTTTGCAATCAGCAGTGCGGTATAGTTCTAATCATTTGAAGACATCACGAAAAGCGAACAAAACAAAACACTATCCATAGGCGGCTGTCACCGTTGGATTATTTTTTGAAATTAATCCTGTTGAGAACAGTGTTCCTGCAAAAAACGCCCCCTTAAACCAATTAAAACATTATAGCGAGTGTTAGAGAGTGTGCATTTTTTTAGACCGTCTCAGATTACACAATTTCTTGTACAATACTTGGCCCAATACTTGGGACATTTTATAAGAAAATGCCTGTTTTACATTTAAAACTATTCTGTACAAGGAAGAATCTACCATTCTGCTTATCTACGTCCCCATTCCTCATTAGGATTCAAATTCAAAGTACCTTCACATTTACCTCGTCTAAACGCTCATCCACGACGTATACATACTAAATGAAGGTCAAAAATACAAAAACGGTGGACAATAATGATAATAAATAAGTGAGGTTAGGTTTCCCACTTGTAATAATATTGATGAAAAACATTAAAAATGGCACACTATGGTGTTACACGATGGACGTTTAGCACTACACGTATCTATTATGTAAACTGAAAATTTACATAGAAACTTTGGGGAAGATAAACAAGTGGAGTACTGTTTCATAAGAATATAATGCTTCCAACCATACCTCCTGCAATGCTTTGGCTCCCTGATGTCAATCAGGCTTTGTACTGGTACATCATCCACTATATTCGCTAGACCTGGTCCCTATTAATTTCAGACAATTTCCATAGTTAAAGAAACATTTACGTGGAATGTCGTACAGTATTAGTTTTCAGCAGCCAGACAAAATTTTCACCGGAAGATTACGGTAATGCCGGAGCATTGATTAAACAACATCATCGGCGAAGCATAGAAGTCAACCCTCGTTCATCTATTTTCAAATACGAAAAATTATCTACATTTCTAAGACTATTCTCAAATTCGTGCCTAATGGATTATTTCATCCTAATTTTGTTTGAGAATCTCGTCTACAACTACTAAGGTAAATAAATCTCTCGCCGTCTATTTTATGTAGTTATAATATCAGTAATCAAATCTATGCACGAACTTAGTTGTCGAGCACAAAGTATAAAAATGTGACGTCTAAATAATAATAAAGTTCAATTTATTGCTGATTCAGAGAACAATTCAATCGAACTGTTTTCGAGATGTGAACAAAAAAGGTAGTCGCCGTGAATGTCGTGAGACTAATGGGTCTCTTTAAACTTCATAAATCAACTAATGGCGCTTACATAATCAATGCACGTGATTGGATTTTTAAATATTCTTCGGTTTGATTTAAATTCACCTAGCTGTTATTATATTATGGTGATTGGCTTGTTATTTTTTGCGCGAGAATCGTATATAATTTGCTTATAATTCATGGGTATAGTCTGGACAACATATCCCTCCTAGTTTTATTTCTACTTCCCACGCCAACTGGCGAGGAAGTATTGTAAAAAACCATGTGTCTCATTTTTGGCGGTCTGTCTATCGGTCTGCCTGTCGATTTGTATGTGGGTCTGTCTGTCGTTGCGTCTGTTTGTCTGTCGGTCTGTCTGTCAGTCTGTATTTTGGTTTGTCTGTCCGCTAATCCGTGGGCCGTAAATTTATACACCTCCAACCCTGGAAATTCTATTAGACTCATTTTCGTGCTGTTGTGATCTGTATGTTGTAAAAGACAATATCTGCGTCCCTGCGGGATTAGTCATAGCATCGATCATGTGTTTCCGCATTAATTTCGCTCAGGGGGAGGGGGAGAGTCATTCAGTTGTTTGTTATTCGTGTTCTCAGAAGGACTAACTTGTGCCGAACATACTCCTTTACGAACTGCGTGGAAGCTACACAGTCAACTCCATTTTTTTGAACGGTACATGACGTGTACGCCACAAGAAACCATATCACTCATTCCCACTCCCCAGAATGTTGATTCGCCAAGGATGAAAAAGCCCAGTAGATCATGGAAATGGGCAAAAAATAAAAGAATACATTTTTTGAGGGTGTAAAAAATTGTGATGAGGGTTGCACACCTATTGGACATAGTTCACACATATACGAAGCATGTGAATTAAGTGATAAGACTGGCAACGTAGCGTTCGATCTGGCAGCACTGGAGGTGCAGGCTTGGAGGAGAGTCAGGGAATATGTGATCCACCTTCAGTACAGGTTTGAACTCGTTCTGAAACAGTTTTTCCTATTGTGTTCTAAGAAGCAGTGAGCTTGATGTTTTCACTTTCGCAGTAAAAGATGGCACTCAGAATAGATAGACTTGCTTCTTCTTTTGTTCGTTGTCCACTGACTGCTGACCAGTAGCGTCTACTACTATGCCACCGCGCTACCGGACGATTTAAGACCGTAAAAGCGAATTGTACTCGTAAGAGTCGCATGAGTGTCGATGCCAGCCTTTGGATTGGAGAGGAAGTGTCACCTGAAACCTATCTAGGAGTTATTTGTATTATCTACAGCAATGACGTGAGCATTACCAAATATCCTCCAGTGTTGTACGACATAAGTTAAGAGTATCCCAATTATCAAATTATAAGTTTATTCGCCTAAAGAGTATACGATATATGAGTGCATTTTTGCGCATTTCATGAGCAAGAATTTTACAAAATACAGTTTGTGACATGCTAGCTCAAAAATTCTGCACAACACTGAGTCAAGCAACCTGCGCCTATGACCGATAGGAATCATGCGAAACCGTCATTTTTTATTGCCCATAATCGACGTAGATTTAATACTGAGTCAAATAATTATTGTCATTTAGTTAATGTAGTACAAATTGGCTGCGATAACATCTCACATGAATTTCAATAATTAATGAGCTACCATGCTAGAAAAAAGATACCACTGGATGACATTTTAATCAAGTTTGTTCATCCATTTCTGTACCGACATTCTAAAACACCGGTTTCTGCTAGTTCTGATGAATGTCCGAGATAGCGAGATAGGTCTCCGTTAGTATTTTTTAAATAAAATGCGTTTGGTGAGATTTCTGACCGATCAACGCGAATCATGGAAGACGTGGGCATCTCTGTAGAAAAACAAAGGAGGGTCTCACACTACTGGTAGAGGAGACTTGCTAGAGAAATTGTGTTCTCACGATTGGGGGCTATTTTGGTCATCATCATGATGATGACACTACTGGTATCAACCCACAGACATCAACAGGGAGACGTCAGCCAGTATAATGTAGCATTCAGGATTGGATTATTGCTAACAAATTAACATTAAAGTCAAACAAATCCATGACAATCACACTTCGAAATAATAATCAGAATGGCAACCACGCAAACAATATCAGAAAGTTATAAATCCCAAAACAGTCCTTATTTTATCATGGTTCCTTAATATCTTTTAACTACATTGCATTTATATATGATAAATCAACTATCTCGCAGTGTTTTATAGAAAAAATGAACAATAGTAAAAGTATACCCTTATTTGTACATGCAGGTAAAGACCACAGATAAAAAGGTTCGTTTTTTTTAAATTTAAGAAGAAATTTAATATCTCAAAAACGGTGACACTTCCATATAGGTAAGTTTTTGTTATTTGGGAGATCAGTCCAAAGCCGATTTTATCCTTAAGTTTGTCGTGGTACTTATTGGACACCCTGTATATTAAGCTGACTCTTGCATGTCGATGTCAATGTAAAATAACATCATTGAGATGTGAGCCATCGAGACGTATGCACTCCTCGAATCTCGATTTCAAATTTGTGAAAACTCGCTGGTACATCGCTCGTGGGTTGTGCTTGAGCTGGGGTTTGGCGTAAACGCGGCTCTTGAAGTGAGGCTATCAGAGCAAGAGTGGCCTAAGCCACAAATATACAAAAGTGAGTTTGATACAGAAATGATTGATTCTTAAGGTATATTTTAGGGTGAAAGTGGTCTATGCCACATTTGACTACATGGCAAGAGATGGCACCACCAAATCTGTTTTTGCATTGCATTAAAAAGTCTCAACTAGAGAGCAACACCGGCCTAAGCCACAAATTGTGGGATAGGCCACTGTTGCTTTATAATTTTACTAGAAAAGAAACGTGGTATAAACCAGTATAATCAAGACACGATTTTTGATTGCTTCTGTTCATTTAAAAGTGTGTAAATACAAAATAAGGAGTTTGATTATCAATAAGAATGGCTTCCACATCGTATACATTCACAGGTAAGTGGTATAATATTCCAAAATTATGAGAAATATTTTTAGGTTAGGTTCCACTAGCTTTTCCATTGTAAATGCCTTCTATTTCTCTGTTCTGTTTGCGAGACATTACCAATGATCTCAACTTAAAAAAATACCCATTCAATTTTTAATAAGTAGTTTTGTCTATTATACGCATTGAATTAAAGCTGCAAACTAATCAAAATTATAAAAAAGTTTAGCATAACGTACATGTTTCTTTTTATTTAGAATCGGACGAAGAGCCTGATGAACCTTTTCAAGATTCAGGTTCTGAATATCTTCCAAGCGAGTCTGAGTCTATCTCGGAGCTAAACATGTCCCATGAGTTTGACGCTGAGCCCCAAAACACTGAAAATGATGCAGAGCAGCAGAAGAGTTCTCGTAAGCGCGTAAGAAATGAAAACAAGTGGAAACGCAATGTGACAAAAACTAAAAGGAATCTTGGAGAAGCATACATAAGTAGGAGATCAAAAAAACTTGTTCCCGCAAAAGTTTTTAATAATATAGACAACTGCTGTACAGATCTTTGTTGGCAAAAGATTCTCCCAGAGCGACAAAAGGCTATTTTCCAAGCATTTTACAAAATTGAATCATTTGATTTGAAGTCGGCTTACCTTTTTTCTTGCTTCGATGTTGTGAATAAATCAAGAGTCTATACCAACAATGGTAATACTTCCAGACGACAAAAGACCCGTTTATTTTATTTACAAGATGACACAGGTAACAAGATAAAAGTATGTAAAAGCTTTTTTAAAGGGGTACTTAAAGTCTCAGATGGCAGAATAACCAGAGTTTTGGTCAACAAATCAAAAGCCATGCCTGCTCCAACAGATGGTAGGGGAAAACAGCCTTCTGCTAACAAAACGCCGGATCATAAACTTGATAAAGTTAAAGAATTCATTGAAAGGTTTCCAAGCTATCAGTCACACTATTCCAGGAAAAAAAACCACATCGGAGATACCTAGCCCCAGATTTGAATTTGAGTATAATGTATGACCTCTATAAGAAACAACTAAGTTTAAAAGACGAACAACCTGTATCAAAATACATATTTTCTGAAATATTTTCAAAACAATTCAATCTTCACTTTCATGCACCTGTTTCTGATTCTTGTAAAAAATGTGACTTATTGCAAAATAAATTAAAATTTGAAATGGACGTCGAAAAAAGACAAAGTTTAACAACTGAAATGGAATTACATCAAAGAAAAGCTCAGAGTGCCCGAGAGGGAGTGAAATCTGATGCTGTTGTGGCGAAAAATAATTCAGAGGTAACTGCAATTGCTTTTGATCTAATGAAAACTCTTCCGACGCCAGTAATCTCCACCGGAATTAGTTATTATAAAAGGCAACTCTGGACTTTGTTTGGACATACATAACTTGGCTACCAAAAAGTCATTCATGTACATCTGGAATGAATCCATTGCATCTAGAGGTCCCCAGGAAATTGGTTCGTGTTTGCTGCATTTTATTAAGAATCAAGTTAAAACAAAAAAATTATTGATGTACTCGGACCAATGCGGTGGCCAAAATAGAAACATCAAAATGGCACTACTATGCAATTATATTGTTTCCTCTCATGATCTCATTGTTGAAGAAATTAACCACAAATTTTTAGTCAGTGGACACTCATACCTACCGTGTGACCAGGATTTCGGACTAATTGAAAAACAAAAGAAATATTTCAAAGACATCTATGTGCCAGATAGCTGGGAAACCGTTGTTAAGGCAGCAAGAAAAAAGGTTCCTTTTAAAGTTGTTCAGATGACAGTCACAGATTTTTACTCTACTGTTAATTTAGAGAAGAATATAACGAATCGAAAAATTTCCGAAGATAAATTAAAAGTAGAATGGATGAAAATCCAGTGGCTGCTCTTTAAAAAGTCGGATCCGCTTAAAATCTATTTTAAATACTCAAATCAAGATTTTGCTCCATTTGATTCAGTAGACGTGTCTAAAAGGAACTCTTCTAACAGTTTTAAAGAGCTGAATCTGTTATATCCAAAAGGACGTAAAGTTGATATCAAAAAGAAAAAGGACCTATTGGATCTTGTATGTTTTATTCCCCCCATTCATCACGAGTTCTATCAAAACCTGAAAACTGCGCATGATCAAGACGATGAGATTTATTCTGATAGCGATGAAAATGAATGTGAAAATTAGTTATTACATATTTCTTTTGTTAAGAGACTAATAAAAATTACTATTTTTTGAATTGTTCGTTTTTTTCCTGACTGTTCAGTAATTTTATCAACAATGGCCTATCCCACCGAATCAACTAATTTCTTTGCATACTGACAATTTCTCGTTAATACAAAAGTGGCCTAACCCACATTTTTTTGTCAAATTTCGTTTTGCCCATAATATTGAAATAACATTTAAAATAGGACATCTTTTAAAAACTGTTGCAGTGGAAAAAAATCATATTAAAACAAAACTACCTTATTGGCAAAGAAACAAAAAAAGCGAAAATTTAAATTGCGTTTTTCTCAGTACCATGATTTTGGGCTTAGGCCACTCTTGCTCTGATAGCCTCAAGTATCCTCAGAGAAAAAAAATCAGTGGCGTGAGGTCTGACCTCCGGGGAGGCCACGGAATGTCGCGATATCAGTTTTTTACTAAACATTTCGTTTACAACTGCTAAAGACTCGTTGGCGCTTACATTTTCCTCTATTCGTATTGACCTTGGACGCAGGTTTTTGATTCAGAGTCGAACCGGTAGACTCGAATTTTCTGACCCACGACCTGGTTACACTTTCACTACTACATTGATTTAGATCAAGTATCATGTATATCATAATTTTTGTAATAAGCCTTAACACAGAACGCGTGCCACTTACGGATGAAACGCAAGGCAACTAAATTTCCTAGCACCAAGTTACTTATTCCTGTTTAAGAATCCTTACGTTTTTCTGGTCCACCCTGTAGAATGGATCCAATTGACTTTCGACATCGACATCTACATTTACCTATTATTATGATACGTTTCTGTTATTTCAAACCAAAATCCTTGTATCCATAATTCCGTACTGTTCCCTATGTTGAAAATTGAAAACCTCCCCAAGTTATTCCAGCAGTCTTTATTCAAATTCTCCACTAACGATAAATCACCATCTGTTTTAATTGCCAAGCTTAGAGCAGTTTCCCTTGTAAAAAATGTCTAGCAGGAATCTTCCGCAGATTCTCCGCTGATTATGCATTCACGTCTTGCTTTTCCTTAAGGGCATTACAAGTCTCGGTGAGCCACAACTTGAACACCAGGCTAATTTTGCATACAGACAAAAGTATATACACCCGCTTTAACACAGGCATAGGGTCATTGCATACATGAGATACAGGTAATCTGTAAGGAAAGTGCACAAACATGAACATTCGTTTTGTTATTTATTTAAAAAAAATATGAACAGTTCAAAGTTTTAAAAGCGTACGAGGGATGTCTTTTAAGTTTTGCATATGGAAATAAAACAACACGGTAGGTAGTTATAAATGACTTTATTGTTTTTCGAAGTATTCTCCACGCGACCATCTTTTTGGAAACACTTCGAGAACGGATGACTTTTGTTGGCTTTTCCTCACCTTAGAACACCCAAACATCCGACTGTCGTTAATTTTCTGGTTCATAACAATGCTGTCCACATTTTTTAAGTTTCCGGAATTGAAACGGTCAAGCGTTCTTTGACACCAATTGACCCTGGCTGCTTTCTGCTCTTCAGTCAACAGGTGGGGAATCCAACGAGAAACTAATTTTCTGACTCCTAATTCTTCATGTACAATTTTTTGAATTGAGGTCTTTGATATCTTCAAGGACGCCTCAATCTCGCGATATGTCACATGTCTAAATAATTATGGCGCGAAAATGTTCTCGGTTGAGTTCCATTTTTCTAATGACTTGGTGACACTTAAAAATTCACTGTAGTGAGAACACTGCACGTATTGTTGTGAAACTTTGAATTTAAGTTTACTAAAGAGTGAGGTTAAGATACAGCACCGACGTTCGATCCGCGAGGCCTACTATGTTTCTATATGCAAAACTTAAAAGACATCCCTCGTATGACATTTACTTTGTAAAGTTAAGTATCATTTGTTTCAAAGATAAATACATTATACTGCTGTACTTAAGTAAAAGGCAAAGTGCAAAAGCGAGGAAATTCTGTTCAAGATTCTGGATGTTTAATTTTTTAGATAGTATTGTTGCGACAAAACAAAAGCGAATGCATATTGTAAAGTTGCACGATTTTGTAGAGAGTCGTTCAAATGTGATTTCGGATCATAACTGTTGTTGGGGCCTAAAATAAATGACACTCCGTCTTTAATTGTTGTGAATCAAAAGGCAGTATGGGCATAGAAGCCCTTGCTGGTTTGCTTCGTGAATACTTTGTATTCCGGGTTAACCGAGATGGTGGTGCGACATATATCTGTACATAGTGTAGATGCCGAGCAGTAGACGTAGGGGTCTCTCTGCAATTTGCAACGCATGGGTTGGGTGAAATCAGCAATTGCTTTGCTTACACTATATACCACTAACCCTGTTATTTGCTGAAACAACATAAGTTGAAAACAGTTTTATAGATTATTTTCAGTATTACTATTGATAAGCTGTGAAGGTTGTATATATAATCTATTGAAGCTCAAATAGTTCCTTAAAAATCGTTTATTTGTTGTCGACACCGAGTGAGTTACGATGTTTTTGAAATGACCAACCAGGGTTGAAAAAAAAAACATGAATTTATTTTATACAAAACACGGTTTCTTGTTTTAAACATGTTTTTTGTTTTTAAATTTTGTTTTAAACAAATAAAACTTAGAAAAAACGTTGTTTAAATCATTTTTTTTTCATAATATTAATTCAAAATGTTCGACCTTTATGCCGGTGAATCCCCGAAATATCAAAAACCAATTGCAATGAGGAAATATTGGCCTGGGGGAACCACACACTACTATTTATAAATTCGCCTTGCAAGTTGGCTGTTGCAATAACGTCTACTGTAAGTTATTTTGTTGTGTTCTTTTTTTGAAAAATGTCGTCTACAGGAAGGAAGAAAGATGCCATTTGGTCCTATTTTGATGTTGTTAAAGATAATAACAAAAAATCAGTGACTGCTAAATGTAAAAAATGTAAAGTAATTATGGCTGAACTAGTGCTGCGTATGAAGAAATATATTCAAAAATGTGTTCCATCTGAAAATTCTCAGCTATCAATGTCAATTATCTATGATTCCGAGTCAGATGAGGATTTAACGCTAGCTGAGATGTCCAAAACTCAGAAATATTCAAAGAATGTTTACCCAGATAATACAAGTAACTTTGAATTTTACTTTTTTACCAATTTAAAGACAAATGCCCTAGACTATTTAAAAAAATTAAAGTATGTCGCATTTGCTTTGGACAAAGTCCAAAGGAACATTTGCACCATAGGAGAGGCTACAGAGATATGGCTAGAATTTTTAGGAGCGTTCGAGACTGAAAAGCAAATGGAGAATTTTCCCCCAGCTCATTTTTTGGCAAATTTGCTTGATTATCGCTTTAGAGGCAATAAACTTAGTCATGAGCAAATAAAAACTGGCATGGAATATGTAGATACCTATAATCCAGAAGCATTGCCAATTATTATTAGTTACCAGGCAAAGTTAAACCATATATTATGTTTTCTAAACATCTAGTTAAGAATGTAAAACCATGGTGGCGTTCTACGAAAAATATAAATACTACAGCCTTGGAACTCGCTCAACAGCTTCATACAGCTATTGCATCGTCAGCCAACATAGAAAGAATCTTCTCATCATACGGTTTAGTCCATTCAAAACTACATAATCGGCTAAGCAATGCCAAAGCTGCTAAGTTGGTATCAATTTTTGAAGAGCTTAATTCCATCAGTGATGACGTACGTGACTGATCAGATATCAGATTGATGACTTAGATGACGATGAGACTGAAAGAGTGTGGGGAATTTGTTAACACTTGTATGCAAAATGTTTAAGTTTTCCAATTTTTTTGTGTTCTATTATTAATAAATAACTAATATTTATGTATAATGTATTTGAGAACATTTCCTATTTTTATTTATTATATTAATAAAGAAAATGAAGAAAAAAACGCTTGTTTAATTTAAGTGTTTTAAACATGTTTTAAAATTGATTAAAACAAAATGTTTAAAATGAAACAACCCTGTGACTAACTCAAACATATCTTCAAACATTTCTGTACGATCTCTCTTAATCAATTCCAGCTGTAGGCGGTGTTTTCGAGGGAGAGCTATGATTCTATTGCTTGAATTGCACTTGAAAACAATTTTTGATGTACAGAATTTGAATTTGGATTATTAATATTCTTAGGGAGTTCAGAATAAAATCACACAACTTTATTTTACACAAAATAGCATCTTATGAAGAATAGAAACCTTTAAAACATGTTATTAACCCTAGGAAATTGACCGAGACCCACTGTATTGTAGATTCAATCGCATCAGACGGCAGTATGAAAAATAATCTCATCTATTTGTTATTTATTGATAGCAATTAACATAAAATGATCCATCACTTTTTAAGTATCATCCGAATTGATTTCTGTTCAAGGCAATAGCATTTATACGGTTGGCAATCTGTATGCAACAATTGCTAGAGTTGGGTCAGTCCTGAACGAGTTGTGCCTAGGAATCGAAATAATTGGTTCGATTCTGATCACTTTGATTGCGATTCCCAAATGTTGGACCGTTAGGGAGTGGCTTACACACCCAAGCGCCCGGTAAAGATTGTAAACTAGATTTTTTTTAGAGATAATTCAAGACATATACTGAGTGACAAAAAAGGTAAACACATACGTACGTTTATTATAATTCAAGAATTTTTTACATATCGATTTACCTTGCCATGAACAACAAGTGATAAAATGGTCAGGGTTTTCTATTTGTGGTGGTTGCTTGTATTGTTTGGAGATTAAGATGCACTCAGTTATCGTACACTTACGGCGTTACTTAAATGTTAAATTTCGTGTACCTTACTGAGAAGCCTTTTTGTGATTGCTCAAAATGCCTAGAGTGCGTAGAATTCCCCGGGTGTCCCAGCTAAGTGACTTTGAGAGTGGTCGAATTGGCTGGTTGCGTGAAGCTGGTCTATCGATAAGAAAGTTTCTAGGAGGACCAACAGATCCTTAGGCGGTATACTGCAGTGTGAAAGAGCGTTGACTCAGGAAGGCCAAGGACATTGAGCGAGGTTCTGGACGTCCCAGATGGACCACAGAGCGACAAGACCGCCGGTTGACACTTCTGGCTCTGAGAGACAGATTCAGTAGTACTCGAGCCATCGCTAATCAGTGGTTTAAAGAGCATGGAAGGACGGTTGGTATTCGTACGGTATATCGCCGAATCCGACAGTTTGGCCTTTTTTCTTATCGCACACATTGGGTGCTACCTCTGACAGCTGAACATCGGCGTAACCATTTGCTCTGGTGTAGGCGAATCCCGCTTCTGTCTGGGGATGCACGATGGTCGGGCAAGAGCGACGTGGTGAAAGACGTAACCCACAATTTGACAGAGAGCGTCACGTTCACCACACCTTGGGAGTTATAGTATGGGGTGCTATTGCTTATGGTAGCTGATCACCACTAACTTTCATCAGAGGTAATATGACAGCCCGACGCTATATTCAGGAAGCAGTGGAGCCTCAAACCGCATGTTGCCAGAGCATCGTTAGCCTTCATGGATCAACATCGCATCAACCGTTTACCTTGGCCACCACGATCGCCCGACCTATCTCCAATTGGACATGTCTGGGACACGATAGGTCACTGGCTCTTGCATTTGCAACACCCTCAACAGACTTTAGTAGCTCTTACTCACGAAGTTGCAGTAGCCTGGAATGAGATACCCCAACGGGATATCGACCAACCTTATCAGCACGATGGCCAGGCGTGTCAATGGGTGTACAAGAAATCGTGAATCCTCAACACATTATTGAACCAGCTTCTGCAGTCAGTTGACGAATCAAGCTGAAAATTTAAACAATTTACTGCCAAAAATTATTAAAATTGGATAAACATACGTAGGCGTTTACATTTTTTTGTCACTCAGTATATTAGGTTCGGGAACAGCGACTTGTTTTCATTATTGTTTATATTTTTGCAAAAAAATCAATCCTGTTGTTGAATATGATTTAGTTTGGAATATACCTGATAGGCGATTGGCTTAGCGCTGATAAAAATGTATGGACCGATTTTACAACCGAATTGTATTCTTCAGGGTAAACGAAAGAGTCTGCGCTCTAGAAATACAGACAATTTCACTGGGTAACTCTTTTATTGAACGTCAAAGTTCGCCAAACCATTTCTTTGTGTATGTTCAAAAAACCTTGAAGTATTTATTTATTTATTTAGCAACAACATCCAACAGCCACAGCCAATTACAGGATGGATAACATGAAAATATAAACACATGCATGTAGTGGATATATGTAGAGAAAGCTAAAACGCTGCAAAAAAAAAAACTTAAAACACAACTGCGGGGAAAAAAAGCGTTGTAGCTTTACTTACCCAGCACTCAACAATCACACCGGCAAGCACTAACGAAAATAAGCATTAATGTCTATCAAAGTCGCACAAAACGAAAATATATCTAAAACGCTATTAACTGAATTATAATTACGGCACATTATATAGAGAGGGGAAAACTTTAGTACGTCAGTTCTAAGCCTGGCTAAGTAAAAAGTTAAACTAGTTCGTGACGCTAATCTAGGAATTAAGAAGTTAAGTTGTTCTAAGATGACAATGGAGTCAAGAATGCCATGGGTGAGCTTGTGAGTGAACTTAAGTGAATTCTTTTTGCGTCTGTCTCTAAATTATAGATTTTGTGTCTCACCATCAACTCACTATGAGGAGAGCCTATATATGGATATATCCCGTCAGCTTTGTATGAGAGGTATTTTAAAAACTTTCTTTGAACGGACTCTAAGCGGTCAATATATATTTGATGATGAGGATACCATACCAGGGACGCATACTCAAGCTTACATCTTACATAAGCATAGTACAATATTTTCAG
Organism: Acanthoscelides obtectus; assembly: GCA_963669975.1. Lineage (NCBI taxonomy): Eukaryota > Metazoa > Arthropoda > Insecta > Coleoptera > Chrysomelidae > Acanthoscelides > Acanthoscelides obtectus. The sequence goes on from CAVLJG010000002.1 coordinate 18,307,054, forward strand.
TGTAAAGGAGTTGTGGAAATCACCAGTATTTCTTACAATAAAACCATACGCCTTTGATGCAGCCACAACAATATCTTCGATGTGATAGGAGAAGGAAAGTTTTGACTTCCAAGTCATTAATTGTATTAGGTCTGTCAAGTTTCCTGTCACCAATACTATATTCATACATCATGACCCCTGTATTTAAAGTAAACGACAGAACGTGACACTTAGCAGCATTCAAAACCAGTCTGTTTTCACGACACCAGTTGTCGACCCTTACAATGTTGTATTGCAAGCGATGACAATCGTCAATGTTAGAAATTCTACAGAAAAGTTTCATATCGTCAGCATATATAAGAAAATCGATATCGATAACTTCAGAAATATCATTTAAGAACATAATAAATAACAGAGGTCCCAAATTAGATCTTTGAGGAACACCGGACATTACAGTTTCCTATGAAATAAATAAGATCTGAAAAATAGCAACAATGCATCTGAAAGACTAAATCTAGATAACTTATTGAGTAGGATGTTATGGTCTATATCAAACGCTTTAGAGAAATCAGTATATATTACATCCGTTTGAAGTTGTCTATCGATTGATTCACAAAAATATCGAGTAAGATCTAGCAAGTTAGTAACTGTGGACCTGCCCTTCATAAAACCGTGTTGACTGATGGAGATTTGATCTAAGTGGTCTACAGAATAGTTATAGAGAAAGGAAAGACCTTTGAAGTGAAGCATCACATGTTGAATTTGTTGCACCGGTTACGTCGCTACAATTCGTAAATGATGACCATTAACTTCAAAAAAAAATTAGTGGCAGTGTTCAGAAGATGTTGCGCCATATTGATTTTTTGGATTTAAATCACTGCAAAAAAGTTGAGGTTTGGCTATTATTTCATATATTGTTGTGCAATTTACACTGCAAAATAAATTTTGGATTTGATTTTTGGAAGAAAACATATCAGCTACAGCAAATTCAACATATTAGATTTAATAACAAAGGTATTTTCATACTCTACAGTTTTCTGCTGGGAGATGTTTATCAATAGTTTCTGGACTATAAGGGAAACGTTTTTTAAGTTCTACTGTTACTAAAGCTACCAAAATCCCTTGTCACTAGATGAAGTACCTCTTATTTACCCCCAATAAAAAATTTTTTTTTTGAAATCCTACACATCCTGCTCTAATAACATAAGTCCCAAAAGTTTTTGCACAAAATTTATTGGCTTTAATTTTAACAAACACAAAATACACAATGGAAAATGATTTTAGATGACGAAAAGTATATATTTAACTTTGAGTAATTCTGAAATGAAGGGAAACGACGGATTTTATACGGACAGCGTAGAGGAACGCCCTGACAATGTTAGATACAAACATAAAGCGAAATTTGCAGGTAAAACCCTTGTCTGGTGCGCAATTTCTAACAGGGGTGTATCCCAACCTTTTGTGGGAAGAGTGAGTGGTGACGCTTTGAATAGTCAGAGCTATATTGAACTGCCTTTTCAAATTATTTCAGTTTGTCCACGAAGATCATGCTAATCACCATCTCATGTTTTGGCCAGACCATCATGCCATTACTCAAGAGACTGGCTTCGATAACACAACATACCTTATGTTCCCAAAAACGATAATCCTCCAAACTTGCCACAGGCTCGTCCAATAGCGGATTTTTGGGCTTTACTGTATAGGAAGGATTATCATGAAGGCTGGGAATCCCAAGATGTACAACAATTAAAACGGCGAATTTACGAAAAAATTAGAGAAATTGATCTGAATTTCGTCCAGGACTCCACATGATTCGATAGTATAGTTTAGTTAAGCATTGAGTTGTAGTTTATGATAACTAGTTAGTGTTTAAATAAATTTCTTTATTAAAAAAATCCGAGGAATATTTTGTTCCAAAACGTTTAGGACATACGTTAGAGAATGTTTGTCCAGCACACAAGGCAAAAATACGTGGGTCCATTTTTTGGATTGTTCTAAGACTATGCTGCTTCTGGCGATTTTTGAAATACCGCTTTTTCCGAAGCCTAAAGGACACCAATGGAAATCTTTTTTTTTCAGTAACTGTCGGAAAATATCATATATTCCAGAGAAATTTTGACAGTATAGTATAGCAGTTTAGACCATACTACGGTGCAACTACATTCATTTTAAAATTAATTGTATTTGTTATACAGATATGATTTCTGTTTGTTTATAAGATATGATATAATGCATACCCGCGCAATGCCTACCGTGGATTTTTCATATTTATTTTGGCGAATAAATATTATTATTATTCACACGCAACCAATAAATTCGAATATCTATATCTTTAATTGTATGTTAGCAAAATTGCGCAGTTTCAGTGTTTTTTATTGGTTTGCCAATGCTTACCAAAGTGACAGCGCTGTATCAACATAATGATAATACTTACAGTTAGAAACACCTTAATTAGGCTTGTGCCGCTCTTTGCAAAATATGTAAGAAGTACCAGGTCTTGAAATTGTCTACCACCACAATTGCCTGCAAATGTTCGCATTTTTTAAATAAAAACATGAAATTAATGACCAAACTGTCAAAAAAATGACTTATATCAAGTGCCCTTTGATTCTCACTACAGACTATGGGAATTAATGTAGACCAGCTGGCCTGAATTCTTTGGACACAACGGACTCAGTTGTAGTTGGTAGCTTCACTTGGCACTTGGCACAGCTCTAGCCATCGAGGCATTTTTACCGAATGAATCCATTTGATTTCGTTTTTTGTTCCGGTTACCTTAACAATGACTGAGCACGATGCCAGTGACGAAAACTAGCTGCCGATGGCGCTTATGATATTTCAGTTGCTTTGGACAGACAAAATTGTGGTTTCTTGTTTAAAATGATAAATAGCTTTCGAAATTAAATATTTAATGACCCAATTTGTCTTGGTAACAGGAAATCACGCTTCTAATTTATTTCAGTAAATACAATTTAGAAAAAATATTTCGTAACGTTTTATAAAAGTCATTATTACGTCATTATTGGCTTTTAAACAACATTCAGGTAATCTGAACCACAAATTTATACGGGAAAAAATAAATTTTGTCACATACAATGCTTCCAATTTCATACTAACTATTGTAGTTGCTCCACTTTCCAAAATTTCATTTCCAGACCTTCAAAGCTACAAAGGAAACATCAAATTATAAAGGGTGTCCCAAAATGAACGCAAGTTTTGAATTAAATAGAAAACACAGTTTTAAGTCTTTAGATTGTGATTTTTCACATCGGTCAAATGCTGGCACATACGCACTCTTTTGCCGAAATTTTTCATCACCTTTCTGCATAATGGTGGCTGAGTTTCATTGATGCACTTCCTGTTGTTGCGGGCTTGTTGACATAGACCTTTGACTTTAAACAACCCCATAACAAGAAATCTGATTGTATTAAATCACACGGGGGCCAATTCTGATGACCGAAACGGGAATGTACACGACCAGTAAATGTCTCATGTAGTAATTGAATCCTTTCACGGGCTGTATGGCATTTGGTACCTTCTTGTTGAAACCACATATTGGACACATTCATAGAATTCAATTTCCACAGAAAGAACTGTGTTATCATGTCGCGATATCGAGCACCAGTAACAGTGACTGCTTCACCATCCTAATTTTCCCTCCGATGATTCCTCCAGCCTAAAATTCGCACCAAACAGTGACACGTTGTGGATGCATTTGTTTTTCGACAATAATACGTAGGTTCTCCGATTAACAAAGCTATCAAGGTGAAAATGTGCTTCATCGCTTAGGATGTTTTGCTCGAAAAATCAGCACCCACTTGTTGAACTCTCTTCGCTGTTTATAGTCATTAAGCTTTAGTTGTTGTGTTAGTTGAATTTTGTAAGCATGGAGACATCGTTCATTTGTGAGTATACGCTGTAGATAGCTTCTTGAAATTTGTAATTCTTGTTCACGGCGCCGAATTGACGTTCCTGGGTTTTCACCAACATCCCCACGCACTGCTTCCACATGCACATTTGAATGGCTTGTTTTTGGATGACCCATGTGTTTAGCATCTCCAACTGATCCAGCTTCCCTGAATTTTTCAATGCACGTTTTCACAGTTGAAGAGGTTAAAACAGTATTCCGACTATATTTGCTATACAATTTTCGAAATGCTAAGCTTTCATTATTTTTCAAATATCGTTCAACAATGAAAACACGTTGTATCGTATGACGCTCCATTTTACTAATCCTAACCTCTCAGGTATCAAAATCAATTGTATTTCTATAATCTCGTCTATAGGGTCTACAACTAAACATTTGTACAGGCAATGTTTGAAAAACCTTACCTTGCATAATAATAATAATAATAATATTTATTACCCATTATACATGTATAAAACATGTATAGGGTTCGTCAACAAACAATTTACAGTATGTATATACACAAAAAAAACAAGAAAATGACAAGCAACAACAAAAAAAAAGCTTAAATTAAATATTTTAAAATGGACACCATAGGCTAACAACAGCAGATAAAATAGATTAGCTTTCCAGCACTTAAAATTAATAAATTAACAGAAATACAATATAAAAATATATAAAAGCACAAAGTCACTGATGGCGTAACAAGTCTTATTAATAAAATATGTTCTTAACTCAGCTTTAAAACTATTTAAGGAGCTAATTGTCTTAACATACTCAGGCAGCTTATTGAATATCTTTGGTCCTAAAATAGAGGGAGATCTACTACCCAGCTCACATCGAGCAAAGAGTAGATGAAAGTCGAGCTAACTACGAGTATCGAATGTATGTATACTAAGTGACATATAAATCCGAACACCCAGTTTAAATGGTTTTATTTTAATAAAATTTTGTATAAGTACTTAATGAAGCATAATAAGTAAATGATAAAAATTTCAAAATGATTGCACTGCTTTAAAGCCCTTTGACCTTTAATAATGTGTGGATGCACCCTGATGTGCTACGCATTCTGCAACGCGCCTAGGCATGCTTCTGATCAGGTGGTCAATGTCCTCCTGGTATCTCATTCCAGGCAACCAACAACTCCTCTCGAAGTGCTTCTAGAGTCTGAGGAGGACGTTGCAAATTGTGCAATCTCCTAAACATCATATCCCACACGTGCTCAATTGGGGATAAGTCGGGAGATCTTGGTGGCCATGGTAACAATGTGACATCATTATGTTGAAAGAAGTCTATTGTGACTCTTGCAACATGTGGTCGGGCATTATCTTGTTGGAAAGTTGGATCTGCCAGGGTGTCAAGATAGGGTAAAAGATCTGGTTCTAGAACTTCGTGGATATAACGCTGCGCGTTCATGTTACCTCTGATGAAGATTAAAGGTGACCTGGAACCATAAGCTATAGCACCCCAAACCATAACTCCAACAGTGTGATGAACATGTCTTTCAACAAAAAACTGTGGATTCCTCCTTTCACCACGTCGCCTTCTAACCCTGGCACGACCATCGTGCATGCCTAAACAAAATCGAGACTCGTCACTAAAGACAATACTGTTCCATTCCTGATCTCAGACTGACCGTTGTCTGCACCTCTCAAGGCGATTACGTCGGTGTTCTCTAGTTAAAGGGAGGACCCAGTGTGGCCGGTATGAAAACAAGCCAAAACTTCTCATTCGTTGGTAAACACTTCGCATGCCAATAGGTCTTCCGTGTTCTGCAAACCATTCATTTGCAATGGACCTGGTAGTGGAGAAACGGTCCGTTAAGGCCAATAATCTTAGGCGGCGATCTTCACGGTCTGTTGTTAGAAGGCGGCGTCCAGTGCCCCTTGCTCTTTGCGTACGGCCTTCTCGAAGCCATGCCTGACAACACCTAACCACAGTGTCTACACTTCTTTGCACTCTAACTGCAATTGCCCGAAAATAAAGTCCAGCTTCCCGAAGTCCCACTATACGGCCCCTATCAAATTCACTAAGTTGACGAAATCGTACAGGTCTCCGTATTCTAGGCATCGTAACCGATCGTAGAGGATGTCAAGAACCAAAATCCGCCAACGTTGATTCTTTACTGCGGCTGAAATATTCATTTTTAGAGCGTTAGTGAATTAAAAAAAAGCAGTATAAAAACCGGAATGTCCAACTGATAAGGCTGAACATTTTTTCACTTGTTATTTACAGTAAGATAAATACATTCACCAACTTTTATTAAAATAAAACCATTTAAACTGGGTGTTCGGATTTATATGTCACTTAGTATATATTACTATTCAATGAGGAATTATCTCTGATAATATACGCATATATTGCCATTTCATAAAGAAACAACGAGGGCAGTGTTAGAATTTTTAATTTCGGCAGCAAGTCTCTGCAACTGTATATACTGTCAACACCTGCTATGCACCTTATTATTTTCTTTTGACTTCGAAATACCTTTGAAGCATTCACCGAGGAACCCCAGAAACACAATGCATACCGCATTCGCGACTCGATATGATTGTGATATAACATCAATAACTGGTCGCGTGTAAAAACTGTTCACAGATTTTTAAATAGGTAGGCCGGCGAGCTAAGCTTCGCAGATAGGTAGTCACAATCTCCTTTAAAATTGAGGTACTCATCCAGGTGCGGTCCCAAGAATGTTGTGCTCTCACTGATGGGCAGGGCTGAATTATCGAATGTAAGCTGCAGGGGAGGTATTGATTTTTGGGCATTCTGGAATCTGATTGTTGTTGTTTTTTCACAGTTTAGATGCAGCTGGTTCTCCACGAACCAGCTATTGATGCTATGTAACAAGCTGTTACAGTCGTTAATTAGGATAACGTCATCTTTATTTGATAAAATAATCCATGTGTCGTCCGCGTATAAAGTGTGCTCTGGGGAAGGACTGCTGAATAGTATTTACATATAATGCAAACAGAAGAGGCCCCAACACAGATCCTTGTGGAACTCCAACAACCATATTTATCGCACTAGAATTGACTTGTATTAGTTGTCCTGAGCAGTTATGAGTTATTGTCACATACTGCGATCAGTTTTCCAAGAAGGATTTTATCTAGAGGTAGGCTGGTCCACCGATTCCATAAGTTGCCAGTTTTACTAATAATGGATCATGGTTGACACAGTCGAATGCCCTGCTTAGATCACAGGAGATACCAACAGGGCATTCTCCTGCCTCAATGTACTGAACTAGCGTATCGAAGAAAGAATGAGATGCTGTTAGTGTTGACCTACCGTTGCGGAAACCATGTTGTTTGGATGTTAGTACCTCATTTATTTTAAGGAAGAGCGTCAACCGACTCAAGAAACAGTATTCGAAAATTTTTGAAAAACAACAGGGAGATGTCACCGGTCTTAGACCATTTTATAAAATTTCATTAAAAAAAGACGAGCTGTTATATATGACACGTATAATCACAGAACGTATGACGCTATATGAACTTCCGTTAAGTTAATTGTTATAATACTCGAAAAACCCATTCGTAGGCAACTACAAGTTAACTTCCCGGTTATAGTTATCTAACCAGAAACTCAACTTGCGTTTAAAATAGCTTAATAGTGGGAATCTTCATCTCTAGTTCATCTAAAACCAAATATCTTTTTTTCTCTATTAATGCATGGTGCTGGCACCAATTCAGTTCCTTGTCGCACTCCGTTTCACCTCCATTTTCCAACAAAGCAGTCCATTCGGTTCTGTTCCATTATAACCCTCGAAACTCAATTAAGGAACACGCAAAAGCCGTGGGGTCGCGAACATATATAAGTATCAGATGTCACGGCTCTTACATAATCACGGTGGATGAGCGCTGTAGCGACGCACTCAAATATATGCATTCATGGATTCCGTGCAGAAGAGCATACCTGATACTGTAAAGGTGTGTGTACACGAGGGCAGTAGTATATTCGATCATAGCTTATCTCGCGTCAAAGCAAACATCAGCACTCTATCGCTGTGTCCATTAACTTGTCGCTGTCTGCCCAGACATTTATCTATGAGAATACTACTCATATTATTTCCTCACAATATAAACAACGTTGAGGTGTTGAACCACTATTTTTCGCACGATGATCCACGAACAATGCAGATGCAGCATTAGTAGTCGGAGATTGCATGACAGTCAATATAAACATATATAATTTCAAAAAAACAGTAAAATGTCTTGTGCACTAGGTAGCAGCTGGTTCAGTCCTCGCCTACTGAAAGTGAGCATGAAGTGAATGTCATCTAGTCTAAAGGTGACATTTTATTATTCAGTTCTGAATCCTTGGATGCCAGAATGCAAACCGATGTCATTTATACAGATATTAGCATAGAATGGGCTTTTCAAATGATTTAGTATGCCTTTTAAAAGCATATCTGTCCAACTGTAAGCTGTTTGTCGAATTCAAGGGATCCAAGTCTCAAAAGCAGGTGATACACAGGAATCATCGTTAGGACCACTTCTTTTCATTATATTTATCAACGACATTGCTGACGTGATTAATTGCAACTATCTATTACATTTTTTTATATACTCCAACTACCATGAAGGCCTAAGTCCTAAACATCCATGAGGTACCGTAGGGCTATAGGGAGAAACAGGGGAAAGGGGGGACGCCACACGGACTCTGGCGAGGGAACACGCGTGGAAGCAGATGACGAGGACCAGGACCACCAGGACCAGAACCAACCAGGACCAGGACCCACCAGGAAAAGGACCTACCAGGACCCACCAGGACCAGGACCAACCAAGACCAGGACCCATCGTGACCAGGCAACAAAACAGGTAGAGGACTCGAAAACAAGAGTTTCAAGAGAACACAGCAGACCCTCTATCGATGTTCGCTTAACGACATCGATAGAACTGTGCGAGGTAAAGGGAACCAACCCGGCGTTCCCAGAGACTGAAACACATGAGGAGACGTTGTAGCAGACCACAGGTCACGCACAACACATGGCCTTACCGAGACGCTGATGAGTCGGGCCACGCGGAGGTTAGGGTTTAGTGGGTATCAGGTAGTCTCCTCAAGACAACGTGGAGTCCCACACATGCCGTAGCTCGGGCTATGGTAAGGTGCCTAAATGCATCCCCCCCTCACAAAAAAAATAAATACATAAAAAACGAGATCCACCGGGTGGTACCTCCGCATTCGAGAGTCAGAGACCGTCTGCCACCTACAGACAATCATAACATCCATAGCCAAGAGAAAAATTTCTCTTGGGACGGGATTCGAAACCGCGCAGCGGACGACGACTGATCAGGAGACCGAAGAGTCTACCACTGCGGCCACCGCTGCTGCCGTTGATCTGAAAATGCATACTTAAGTTAGAAACAGCACCGATTGCGAACGTCTCCAAGATAATCTTACCCGGATAATAATTTGGTGCGATAATAATAACCTATCCATGAACGCATCCAAGTGTACCAGTAGTTTAGGAAACAATGTCCAATAGAATTTATCACTATACGGTTAATCAAACAATACTGCCGAACGTAAGAGAATTCAAAGATCTTGGAGATCTTTGACACGACTTCTAGCTTCAATCTGCATATACTCGTAAATTATCTTCTAAACTCTGTAAATAAAAATCTGGGTTTTCTGTTGTAATTTTGACAGCATGAGGGCTCTACTCATGTTGTATAATGCATTTTGTAATGTCAAAACTTGAATACGCTAGAATTATTTGTAATCCTTGCTATGTGACTCGTTAGAAAAACTACAACATAAGTTTCTGAAATATCTGTCCTTCAGGATAGACGGTATTTATCCACAAATATGTGTATCTCAAGATGTATTATTAAAGAGGCACGATATGCTAAGCTTAGACCACAGAAGAGAAGTGCACTCGTTAATATTCTTATTCAAGGTTATTCACAACCAATACGAGTTTCTGGGTATTATACTAGTCGCCTGTCGTTTCATATACCAGAAACGTCCTAACGTTTCATTTATGTCGTAAATAGGCTGAAAACGCTGTTTTCGCCGAGATAAGCAACATTCCTCACTAAAAAATCAAAATAAACTCATTTTCAGCATATCTAAGGTATATAAAGTATATATTATGAGTATTATTTTTATTATTTGACTGTATTGCATTTCCTAGAGGAAGTGATGAGGTTGACTCTGCTTGAGTTCTAAGGTATTTGAAAGTGGAGGAATTACTATTACTATTATTATTATTGTTATTATCGCCATAATTATCATTATAGTTGTTTTATTATATTGAATAGCTGTATTTTTCCGTAAATAGGCTGAAAATGCTGATAACCAATATTCTTCACAAAAAATTAAAATAAACCCATTTTCAAATGTACAAAACAGAATTGATATATTTGATACAAATGTGGCTTCTATTAAGATCGTTTGCAAATCTGTTACATAATTGTGTAGTTTCTTGAATGTTATATTTCTTATGTATATTACTCCATGTTTGTACTGTGTAAATTTCTATTCCCCCACCAATAATTGGTTGATCTTACTTCTCACGCCTGATTGCGGGAAAGTATTGTAATCGTGAAAAGTTTCGAAAATAAGATACTATGTTTTTTGAATCTTATATTACATGTACATTCCAAAAAACCATGTCGCTGATTTCTTACTGTTTTTCTGTCTGTCTCTCCGCTAATCCTATAACCACCTATAACTTCATAGTTTTTTTAATGTACGCGAAAACGTGTTTTTTCAAATTTCACATTTAATAAAAGAAGTGATGATGCTTTGTCCCAGGGACCAAAAGACAGCCAACCGTGGACAGCGGTTTCGTGCTTTTTGGCTACTCACCAACACGCTCTAGGCTTGGTCTCTCATCTCTGAGAGAATTAACAAATGCATCGGAGCTATCCTCTATCCAGAATATACGGTCTATCGAATTAAGACAGCGCAAAGCGCCATCTATCACACAGAGAGCGCATAGATGCTATTTTAAAAAAATACCCAGCAAACCTTTTTGTATCTCTGGATATGTTTTTAATCACCCTTAAGAATATAATTCCGTTATAAATTTTTTCTAGAATAAAACAGAACTGGTTAGCCTGACCTATACTGTTCGCGTGTGCACTTGCCTTTATAATGTAAGCGAGAGAGGAAATAATAGTGACAAAGTGTTATTTTTGCTTTAACCGACCGGAGCCGTCATAACAGCTATTCAGACGTCACGGTGAAACCGAACAGAGACAGGGACACGAAACAGTGACAGAATGTACACGTGAAAAGCTTGTCACTTGCCTAGAAGCGTTCTTGTACATTTCAGAGTGCCGCGCCGCTTCAGGCATCGCATCAGATCGTATGTAACGTTTTATACCACATGATTGCTTTCTATTTTTTGTTTCCGAACAGTGCCGTATCAAGTCTCTCTCTAGGGTGACCGAAATCATAAATTGTATGAAGATACTGCACAAAACGCACAGGGAAGATAGATTAATAGAAATAGAGCTCAAGTATTTTCATTAGGAAGCGCGGTGACCTAGTAGTGACCCGCTATGGGTCTACTAATCAGTCGCCGCTAGCTGCGCGGGTTCGAATCCCGTCCCAAGAGAACTATTCTGTTGGCTATGGACATTGTGATTGTCTGTAGGTGATAGGTAGTTTTATATTGTTGAACGTGGAGGTACCACCCGGAGGATCTCTTAAAAAGGGGTAGTGGGGGTGCAGAATGTGCGCATGTCACATGCATACGTTTTCCCTTTTCCCTGAATCGCCTTATAGCCCCAATGGTACCCCCGGGTATTTAGGCCTTAACTCTAAAATATTTGAATGCAAAACCTGTACCATCAACCTGAAATTTGGTTTATTCTCAGGGCTGACCCTTATGGGCACTGACCCTTTCCTTCTCGACTGTTCTTCACAATCACGTTTGTAACATGAATTAAGAGATTGTCGGGGCAATTGAATAACAATGCTTCAAAATAAACTTTACAAGACATGCTTTTCAAGGTCTTGTAGGAATAGGTCTTAACTTTAATTAAACTTCAAAGTAGTCCTTTCAAACCGAGTTTTTCAGCACTGAAAAAATAGATACTAGAGTCTTTCAAACTTCAAATCGATTACAACTAGAAGGCAGTAACCTTTAGAAAAAGGTTAAATGAATTAAATGAACTATAATTCAAAGACAAGTAATTTTGCGGAAACTTGGATGAAAAACAAAGGTCAATCGTGGGCGTGTACGCAATAAAGGAACAGGAGCAGAAATAGATGGACTGGTAACCCGAGCGGCATACGTTTCCGCGTATTAGGTTCTTGAGACCCAAATGGATGTTGAAAAATTGAGTCGTAAAGTAAAAGAAAAGTCTAGATGAAAGTTTTGAATACTCAAACTCTAAAATGTTTGGATGCAAAAACTTTACCATCAACCTGAAATTTGATTTATTCTCAGGACCTACATCCCTGTTCATAGGCCCTGACCCTTTCCTTCTCGATGGTTTTTCACAATCACGTTTGTAACATGAATTAAGAGATTGCCGAGGTAATTGAATAACAATGCTTCAAAATAAACTTTTCGAGGTTTTGTAGAAAAGCGTTGTAACTTCAATTGGCAACCTCAAAGTAATCCTTTCAAACCGAGTTTTTCAGCACTGAAGAATTAGCCACTTCAGAGTTTTTCAGACTTCAAATCGATTATAACTATAAAGCGGTAACCTTTGGGGAAGGTTTAAATGAATTAAATGAATTATTATTCAAAGACAAGTAGTTTTGCGGGAACCTAGAAGAAAAACAAAGGTCAATCGTGGGCGTATACGCAATAAAGAAACAGGAGCAAAAATGGATGGATTGGTAACCCGAGCGGCGTACGTTTCTGCTTATTAGGCTCTTAAGACCCAAATGGATGTTGAAAAAATGGGTCGTAAAATAAAAGAAAAGCCTTGATGAACGTTTTGAATACTCAAACTCTAAAATATTTGGATGCAACAACTTTACCATCAACCTGAAATTTTATTTATTCTCAGGGCCGACCCTTATAGGCCCTGACCCTTTCCTTCTCGACTGTTCTTCACTATCACGTTTGTGACATGAATTAAGAGATTGCCGGGGCAATTGAATAACAATGCTTCAAAACGAACTTAACATGCTTTTCGAGGTTTTGTAGGAAAATGTTTTGACTTTAATTGGAAACCTCAAAGTAGTAAGCAGCTAGCTATTTATACATAGGAGTATGTAACAAAAAAATCTTATATCTCTCGGATGCAAGTCTCCGTTGAATGACTGTATGTAAAGTGAGAATGTTGCTCCACCACTGCCCGCTGACTGACGGTGTTCAGTCGCATAAAAAGGGATTTTTACTTTCTCAAATTAAACGACTCGTGACATAAACATCCCATGATTTTACTGTTAGTACACTGGTACCGTCACTCAGGTACAGGATTTTTTCTGCTCGTTTAATTGTATGCGATTTCTATTACTTTTATTATGGTCAACATGGCATCACACGGCTATTCCACATACATAAGTCCGCTTGCCATTCACTCTTTAGATGCGCTTTAAAATTTTCCATTTGATGTCCTGGTGATTCTACGGATACCTTCAAGTAAGTGCATAACTGTGCACGGCAACGACATAGAGAATAAGGTCTAACGAGAGCATACGTTTTGAGCTCAGTCCGTAGTTAATAGTGTCATTTTTATATGCTCTGAAAAATCCTACAGGATTCCTAGATTATACGTCTAAAGCCATTACGAGGGATATCTTTTAAGTTTTGCATATGGAAATAAAACAACACGGTAGGTAGTTTTAAATGACTTTATTGTTTTTCGAAGTACTCTCCACGAAGATTAATACACATCTGCATGCGCTCGAAACAATTTTCGAAGCACTTATTCCCCTCGTTTGCTGGCAGATCCAAAACGGCATTTTTGAATGCGTCAACCGCTTCTTCTTCTGACTGGATCGGGACTATATGGAGGAAGGTCCAATAATACCACGTTTTCTTCCGTTGAATACTGCCTTGTTTTTTGGGTTGTGTGCGAGCTTGCATTGTCTTGGTGGAGGATGATTCTTCTTTAGGAGTTGATTTTTCGAAGCACGGTGATGACTTTTGGCAAACAAATGGTGGTATACCAATCCGCAGTAACAATTCTTTGCTCATTAAGAGGAATTGTTGCAAGATGACCCGCTTTTGACACAAATGTCGCGACCCTTTTTCGAAACACTTCGAGAACGGATGACTTTTGTTGGCTTTTCTTCGCCTTGGAACACCCAAATAGCTGACTGTAGTTTATTTTCTGGTTCATAACAGTAAATCCACGATTCATCACCACTAACAATGCTGTACACATTTTTTGAGTTTCTTGAATTGAAACGGTCAAGAGTTTTTTGACACCAATTAACCCTGGCTGCTTTCTGCTCTTCAGTCAACAGGTGGGGTATCCAACGAGAAACTAATTTTCTTACTCCTAATTCTTGATGTAATTTTTTTTTTAATTGAAGTCTTTGAGATCCTCAAGGACGCCTCAATCTCGCGATATGTCACATGTCTATCTTCAATGATGAGTTTGCGCACAGCATCGACGTTTTTCTGGTTGACTGTCGTTTTTGGTGCACCCACCCTGTGATCGTCGCTAAGACTCACCCGTCCACGTCTGAATTCTCCATACCAACGGGAAATTGTCGACTGATGTGGCGCTTCGTTGCCGAAAACAGACAGTAACTCAGCAAGGCATTCTTGTTGCGATAATTGTCTCTGAAAGTTGTAATAAATTATGGCGCGACAATGTTCTCGGTTGAATTCCATTTTTCTAATGACTTGGTGACACTTAAAAATTTACTGTAGTGAGAACACTGGACGTATTATTGTGAAACTGAATTTAAGTTTACTAAAGAGTGCGGTTAAGATTCAGTACTGACGTTCGATCCGCGTGGCCTACTATGTTTCTATATGCAAAACTTAAAAGACATCCCTCGTAGACTCCTTGATCCCCTATCTCGTTGAACCCGGTTAAGCTTATATCAAACTATTTCAACAAAAGTTTTAGGGGTGAAACCTATATTTCTCATATTCAAAGTGTGTACATCAGTGCGAAACTTTATTTTATTATAAAGATATATGGGTTGCTTAGCAAAACTTGAGTTCACTCTTGCTCTGGTAAGAGAATGTGGACATCACCAACTTGTATTTCAATAACTTAGCCTATCATAGACGAAAATACCCCTAGTTTGCGAAATAATTGTAAAATTTGGTTTTATTGCTGCAAATTATTCAAGGGGGTATTCAAAATATGGACGCATAAGATGGGTACACCAACTTTTGTGGGGAAATTTTTATTCGACAGCAAATACTGAGAAAACGTGGTTTTTGGGATTCGATCGAAAGTGTTGGCAAGAACGAAAAAACTCTTTATACAAGATTTTAAGGTATTCATGAGACCTACAAAATGAGACCACACGTAAACAGACCCGACTAATAGCAAAAAAGTTATGGCCGAAATCCGAGGCAAACTGCAGGTTCTGGCACTTGTTGGTAATGCGACGATGGTTTCTCGCATATATTTGAAATTCTTCAAATTCGTAGGATTCGTACTTCTAAATAACCACAACAAAATTGGAGTAGATCGATCGAGTAGTTTTTGAGAATTTCTTATTGCTTATCCCAAAACACCCGTTCTCCGGCCATCACTATTAGTTTATTGAGCAATATACAGGGTAGTTCAAAGGGTATTTTATAGCAAAATACACTAGTTTACCTTGCCGATATGAATCGCAAACCATTACGGAAGATAAATGTTATTTTTGTGCAAAAAGGATGGGTTACGTTTTTTCTTCTAAACAAATTCAAACATTTCCTATTTGTGAGTAATTCTCAACAAAAGATGTATAGTAACGTATGTTTTTCGAATACCCTAGCGCATTTGCTCAATTAGTCAGAAATACGAAATGTTTGAATTTGCTTAGAAGAAGAAAACGTGACCTTTGTTTTTCGAATAAAAATAACATTTATCTATCGGGTTGGTTTGTGATTCATATCGGCAAGGTGAACACGTATATTTTGTTATTAAATGCTCTTTGAGCGAACACTGTAGATTGCTCAATAAACTACTAGTGATGGCCGGAAAACAGGTGTTTTGGAATAAAAAATTAGAAATCCTCAAAGAACTATTATTACCAATATACTGCAACTTGGTTACGTGAAATTATCGCCACATTACCAACAAGTGCCAAAACCTGCATTTTGCCTCGTTTTTCGGTCATAACATAACATAAAAATCTTGTATGAATAGTATTTCCGTTCCTGTCAACACTTTCGATTGAATCCCAAGAAAACACGTTTTCTCATTCTTTGTTGTCAAATAAAACGCTTTTCCACAAAAAATGGTGTACTCATTTTACGTGTCCATATTTTGAATACCCCCTTGAACAACTTGTACCAATAAAACTAGACTTTACAATTATTTCGGGGAAATTTGCGGATATGATTAGACTATCTGCTTTCAGATTATCATTACGAACCTCAGGACCAAATAACAACATTTTTGATTTATTTGTATTGTTCACCAAACAGTGATCTGTGGCCGAGTTGTTAAAATTATTTAGGTCAATGTTTAATTTCGCGTGCATCTTTTCTTTTGCACGAGAAGTTCAATCATCAGCATAAAGGTGCGGTTTAGCTTGTTGCAGAGTTGAAGCTATTTGATTTGTGTATATAATGAACAATAAAGGGCCTAACGCGGAACCTTGAGGTACTCCGGGTGAAATATTCATGAACTTTGATAAGTTGCCACTTAAAATCACTCTTTGCCGTCTATCTTTAAGGTAGTTATAGAAAAAAGTTGTTGCACTTTGAGCTAGCTCTATGAATTTTAATACTTTCAATAAGAGAAAATGATTCAGAGTATCAAAAGCACGACTGAAGTGCAACAATATTAACAAAGTATACTTAGCCCAGACTGAATATCTGGTGAAACCGCTTCAGCTTCTATATATTCTGTCAACTGCATTGCAATAATACGAGCCCCTTCCCACTTCAAGATTTGTACCAAAATATGCCTTTATAAACTAAACATGACGAAACTATTTACTTCCAAAACAATTTATTTTCTCAAAACCATTTTAGATACACTCTAGTCGTAAAAAATACATATTTGAAATCACTTAGACCTATAACTAATAGAACGTCTGAACAAATAAACAATGTACGAATAAAGGCGCGAAGTTAACAAAGCAACAATTGAAAGATTACCATTGGGTAACATCAGCTTTATTTTTTATTACGGTTGAAATTCTTCGGGGCATAGTGTTAACCAAGTTTTGGCAAAAATGTGGTGTAAAACAATCCCATATGTCTTGAAGCTTTTGTCTCAGTTCGGTGATTCTACGAGCAGGATGTTGTCGTAGAACCTTTTTCATCTCGTGCCACAAAGTTTCAATAGGTGACAGATCTGGACTGCTAGGAACCCATTTCAAAAGTGGTAGATTATTTTCTTCCATCCATTTTATAGCCTTTTTTGAGGTATGGCACGCTGTACCATCTTGCTGAAACACAAAATGTTGGCCGGATGTCAAACATTCTTCCATCACTGGTAAAAGCGATTCTTCTAAAATTGCCAAATATTTGTTTGTATCCACATTTCCATCAATAAAATGAAGTTTTCCTACTCCTTTTGATGACATACTGCCCCTGACCATAATGGATGCTGGAAAATTCACTTTTCTCTTCAGAAAGTCAACATGGAATGCTTCATTTTTTTGCGAGTAACTCTACTGCGACTGTCACCAACACAAACTTCGAATCGGGCCTCATCACTCCATTGTATTGCACACCATTGTTGAGGTGTCCATTGTCTATGTTCTTTAGCCCATCTAAGCCGATTTTTCTTTTGCAGTGGGGTTAATAGTGGCTTTTCTTTGGCCTATAAAAAAGTTGTGCAGCTTTAGGGTTTTTACTTCACTTTTTTTTATAAGAAAACTTACCTTGCAAGTGCTAAATCCCAGTTTGTGGGCCTCTCTATGAGTTGTGGACCTCGAAATTCTCCTTCCAACAGCGTCACTCCACAGAGCACTTAATTGTAAATAATTGGCACGCCTGTTTTTCACGATTATTCTTCTTAATGCTCTTCGGTCGAGATTTGTGATATTACTTTTTTTCACATATCGTGGCTTAATATTAACTGAACCAGTTACGTTATATCTTCTAACAATATTTCTCACACTGTACCGCGATAAGTCTACTAAAGTTGCAATTTCTGAGTTTGATTTCCTAGAATTAAAAAATTTAATAATCAGTAACCGAATTTTCTCACTAATAACCTTTCCTCTACCCATTTTGAAAACCTCAACTACTCAAAACTATTTTAAAAGTATTCTGACAGCTGTGATTAATAAAAGCAATTGTCATGGCTTTTATTTTTCATAGCCACCTATGGGTTATAGACTTATTTTGCATTGAAATGAAAATAGGTTGATATGCTGTAATTGCAACATGTGTTATTTTTATGCTGCAAATTTGATTAGGAAGTGATAAAGTTGGTGTTTTCTACTATATATTATTAAAATATTCATTGTTAATATTTTCAACCTATAACACCCTGCTACATTTTTATTATTTGTGTTTGATGAGAAAAAACTAAGATTTCAATAGCTGGGCCAACTGAAGTGGGAAGGGGCTCATATTTTGCAGAAATTTGCAAAATGTCGATAAAATGCTTATTATAATTCTCCTAATGTTTATTGGACTTAATACAAGTAGTATAGAAAAGACAACAACGCAATAAATAATAGTTCAAAAAAACTAAAAAAACACGCTTTTATAGCTAACCGAACATTCAAAATGAACAAGATGAAAATGCACTACCTTGAAAAAGTATCTGCCTCCGTAGTGTTGTGCTCAGTGCCCCATCAACAAAGAGTATGTCCGAAATTGCACGCATGCGCAGATCGCGCGCTAGCTCTATCTCTCTTACTCCCCTACAGAGGAACTATAAAAAATTTATCAATCCTGGCGGTCCCAATACGGATAATGGAAAACAGTTATCAAATTATTGAATTGTCATCGGTCCTTGATACGATACATATACAGGCCAACCCAATAAAAGCGTGATAAAAATAGACCGGTATTTTTTAGTCGATGAAAAAAATAGTATGCTCAAAAAAGCCTCTTAGTTACAATAGACAGCTTAAATAGACGGAAATTTGCGAAAATTTCGACTTCCTAGCAAATATAAATATAATGAAACAGTGTAACATCTTCTCGAACTACCCCAGTATAAATACGCGGCACCCCGTACAGAGAAATTAGGGTAACACCCCTGCTGATGACCCTTCGTTTGCATTTCTCCTGTTGAAATGTCAAGCAAGCATCAACATCGGTCCACATTCGTGATGTTTACATGTTGCCCTGAAGGGTGGGCTGTGGGGTAGCTCATGCGAACGTTTCTTGCTAAATCCTCACCTTAGGGAAAAAGAATTATGGAAAACAACAAATCTGACGGACAAAAAGGGGTTGATGTATCCGAAGAGACTTCATCCCCTCTTCCGAACCATACGATGTGGAATCGCTGATATATTCGGATTGAGAGATCATTTTTGTATATGTTTCGCGGTGCTGAAGGCAGAATTGAAAAAAAAAATCAATACAAAAAAGGCACCTGCCCGAAACGGGTGCCCCCCTCGGAGAAAACATGATAAATAGCTAAAATCATGTTTTAAAGGTTTATTTACAACGTTTACGTTTTAAAGTTAGGTATAGTTTGCTTCAAACTTTCATGAATTGTAGTTAAAAACTATAATTACCAAAACCTTCACATCTTTTCATACCAATGCAGCAGCGCAGGCAAAAGCCCAAATGCCAGGACACGACGGTTGCTACGAGGAGCTTAAATAAACTTTGCTTATCCGATTTTTGAACTGCCTAAGGACCAATTTCACCAACATTAATATTTAACAGTCCCTTGGATGAATAGGAAAATACCTTATCGAAATGCAATTTGATGGAAGCTGTCAAAGCTCTCTGAATATCAGTGATTTCTATTGAAATATTTAATAAAGTCGTGACAAAACTGTTGCCTTATAAATAAGGGTACATTATAGATGAAATATTATGTCTTTGTGCTTTAGAATTAGGATAACTTTCATAGAATTTCAAATTTTAATCATTTCAAAAAAGACGGTCAGTTATTTAAATGGACCAATGAAAAGGCCAGAAATAATAGGTCGATTTTCTAGCTATTATATTTGCTAGCATGTTTTCATCTTTTGTTACATCAAAAACAATTTTTGCCAATTTATGATCTAGAAATCCACACCAAATGTAAACAAACAGAACATTTCTGTGTCCTAAAACATCGATATTTGTGAAAGTATCCGCATCCACCTATTATTCATCGTCTAAATATTATAAGTCAGAATCAAAAATACCTATTTATGAAAATATACCTCCAAACATTGTCATATTTTCTTGTTATTTCTATTATTATAACACGTCTGAGATATCAATTGCTTTTAAAGTGATCTGCACATCTGCAGTGTTGCCGAACCGGCAAAAAAAACGGAATCGGTAAATAGTGTCGTCGAATTCGGTATAAGGAAAATGCCGTCCCAAGATCAGTGGTAGATCAAGGACCTTTGAGTCATGAACGTCTGTTATTGTATTGGGCGCCCACAACATGTTTTTTGAGGGCATAGTTCTATATTACAGCTTCTACAATCTGCATGCTGGTCGCTTTTTCAAAGTACTTTGCAACCATTCTGGAAACTCCTTTTTCGATTCTTGCTTATAGTATTGTGAATATTTTTCTGTTTTATCCGTGAACTCATGAACTCACCTCTCATTTTAATTAAATATATATTTTGAAAACAGGCAGGTTTCAGTTTCTTTATTGCTTATCCGGTGATGAGGTAATGACGGTAATCTACCAGTATGTGCCTTTTGTATGCACAAAAATCAATTCAGGGCAAGCAGAGTAAGGGATGACGATGTGCGTTGGTAATCATAGGGTACCCAAATCTACGCCTCTCATGTGCCCGACTGGCTGAGTGTATATGCAATGTATGATTGATATGGGGCATAAAACTATAAAGACTACATAAAATTAACTTTTAACTTTATTTTTGGTTTCAGCTCCTTTTCGGCAAGTATAGAAATATTTAAATTATTTTGAAAAATCGTGGAGAATGATGTTATCGGTAAATAAATATTCTCTTTTCGGTAAAAATACCGAAAAATCGAGTTCAAGTCCATGCATAGACAATCTGAAATATGCAATATGAATTCATATTCTGAATTCTATGCATATCCGTTCATATCCGTCAATATTTCATTTGAAGCTTTTATTTGTCATAAGATTTTAGCAAAATGTAAAATAGTAAAGGCAACACCGCACCCTGCAGCCCAGTTGACAAGAACGACAAGCTGTCAATATTAGCGATGTTTAGATCTACGAAAAGTATCGATATGAATCGATTCTCATCGTTTTAAGAAATATCGATTGTCTAAAATATTGGAATAAAATTATGGATATCTAGCGGAAGCAAACAAAGGCGCAAAGTAATCTGAAGTTAGTTTCTCTTTCTGACACAGACTGGATCGAAAGGTGACGATACTCGTGGAATGTATCGATACACCCAAGTGCCGTATATAAAAATATCGATCCAAAATATCGGGTATGGGAAGCAAAAGCATCGATACTTATAAATATAGGATCGTATCGAACATCCCTACTGTCAAGATGGTTAAACCGAGGTACCGACGGAGCTATTTTGTGGCGTCTTGGAAATAAGCATAGTATATTTCAACGGTTGGCGCAGCTTACTCCACTGGGACCAAGAGTTTTGAAATGTAATAATCAGCTGTTATTCAAATCGTGTCTAATATAAATATAACCTAGAATGTGTACTCAGTGAATCAAGGAAGTTATTGCAAATTTTATTTTTTGCAAGTTTTAAGTTTGCTGGTAGCTTTACAACATATATTTGAGTATTTCTTAATCGCTGTAAATATAGTGTGGAGTGTGGATGTTTGTTCAGTTCCTGATCAACCAAAAAATATTTGACTATGGATGTATGGATATCAAAAATCCTGAATGGTTTTGTGGGAATATCAATTGACGGTGTTATAATGGTACTGATGAACGGCAAGTAAATGAATGAATGTTTGGAAACGAGCAATATCTATGAAATTTTTGGTAGAGCCTGTCATCAAGGTACTTAATGGCTATCTGCAAGAGGTTTTAGGAAAAGAACACGCGGTAGGTGATGTCAGCATAATCGCATATCAATTGAAGAAAATAATATAAACATGAATAGACAATCGACTATATTAAATAAAAACATGAATTTTATTCAAAAATCGAACACTTTTTTAAATTTTGACTAAATTATATGTAATTTCTTAATATTCAATAAGCTGGTGATGTTTCAATGACAAGCTGTCATCTCATACTTTGTCACTATTTTGTTTTCAACATTTCATAGCTGTTGATTGCTAAAATTTGTTGATTGGAACTTGAAGCGCATTCGCTGATTTGACGGACTGTTACCCTATAAGTTATTAGAGAATAACGGACTATTGATTTGACGATCCTGGAGAAATACACCCGTAGGCTAGTAGAACCGGGAAGAGCCTATTCATGTAGATACTCTAGGGACAAACGAGCGGTCGTATGGGCCAGTTCTGAATGTACGAAGCTCGACATGGTTAGAATAGCGGATCTGTCTGCCAGGAGCAAGGGCCATTGGCGTAGCGGTAAAAGAGAGCTATATCGCCTAAGGCTTGAGTGTGCGACAGAGTCATCTAGATAAACATCAAATAGAAATTTTTACAAAGAGTGATTCTTGACAATCTAAAAAATGGTGTCAAGTAGGTAGACTCTGCAATTCCTACCCCAAAGTACAAGGTCAAATTAATTTATCGGCAGGAATAATTGGACAATACTTAATAGGACCCGTTGAGACTAAATGGCCAAGGGTGTTTACAATTTCTTGAAGAGCAAGTACCCACTCTGCTGGAAGATCTTCCATTACAAACACGCATGAATATGTGGTTTATGCACGACGGCGCTTCACCTCATTTTAGTATATTAGTTAGAGAGCACCTAAATAGAGTTTATCCAGACCAGTGGATAGACCGATCAGGACCTTTATGGCCGGCTAGATCACCGGATTTAAATTCTATGGATTTCTTCTTCTGGGGTGATTTAAAACGACGAGTTTACAATATGCCAGTGGAAACTTTAGATGATCTTCGACAAAGAATTTTCCACCATAGCCAGGAAATGAAAAATAACATCCAAATGCTTTGTAGAGTGGAGCAAGGATTAGTTCGTCGAGCTCGAGAGTGTGTTAGGCAAGGTGGTGCTCATTTTGAACAATTTTTGTAGTTATTATTTCCGTTTATTAGTGTTGTTGCCATCCTCATTATTGTTAATAACCACAGCAACGCTACTCAGATATTATCCAAAGCAACTTGATTATTATGTTATGAAAATATTTTATCATCATGGTACAAATAATGCATTGGAAGTTTTAAAAACAAATATCTTGGGTCAATTCACATATTTTGGCCTGTAGTATCTCCAGTTCCGAGATTTCCCAACCTTTCGCAGGCACCCTGTATATCCCAATGGAGCAGTAGAACTAGAACGTATCACCAAGCGACAATTACCGTGAGTATTTCAAATCTATGTATAGGGATCATTTAGAACCCTAACAACTTGCAAACCATGTGTTTTCTATACAACATTTCGGATTTCCTAGGCAGTCGTAATGTCTCTGTGTGTAACAGAGAACTGTTATAGTTAAATACGGGCATAAGTATTTCACGTGAAATTTCAATCGATTTTGTGTACAATTTTCTCCCTCTGGTCTGATGCAGAGGCCATCGCTAGGGGATGTTGCAGGTCTCGGGGCCGAGCTACGGCCACAATCTGCCTTAATTCGGGATATCCGTGCGGTTATTGACATAACTCCGGCCCGACCGTGCTGGGATAGAGGGTGGGGATGCAAAAACCCTTTACGGTAAGGGTTAATATGAACTCATTCCCTCGCTACTGCTCGTGGACTAATTATCTCGGTCGAAAGATCATAATCCCCACATATAATGGCCAGTTTTCAACTTATCAAATCTGCCATCATGGCTGCCATTTATGTACATAACTGAGCTACTGAGCGCACCCTTGTTAACTGACTATTATCTAATAAAATAGCGACAGACCGAAATGTGCCATTTGCCGCCGGAGCACACATTATTATTTCCGGATGTCGGCCTCTAAGGTAGCTCATAGGTTTACCTTACTTCCCCCACAATTTGAATTAGGTAGTTGTTTGGAAATATTTCTCACGTCCAACGAACTTCACCAGAATTCCGCAACTACCTACAATGGGGAGCCCAGGGACTGTTTATATTATTTGCTAACTGTTACATGTCAAAATAAAGGATAACCCTACGCGTTGTTGCACAGATTTTGACTTGACATACAACCAATGAATAATAATCACTGCATACATGAGATATATAAAATGTATGCTGTACACAAGTAATCTTGTATCGATTTTGAGACCGTTAAATCAAATCTAAAAACAGAATTTTTCACCTACAGATATTCGGTAACATCTACTTTTATGAATTACAATACGTAACATCTCATATTGCTGCATTTCTCGGCGTTTATGCGATGACGCACATATATAATGTTAAGACCTATCTATTACTGTTTATTATATCCGAGCTCAATGTTTATTGAGCATATTGTGTTTATTAGTAGACTAATAGCAACCCAGTAAGATACGTTTTCTCTGTTGAAGAGCACTGAGATGTTCTGAGTACTGTTAATTTTTGTTAAAACGGTGTGTTGTTTTTAGTTTATTGTAATCGAGACTAGCTTTATGGACAATGCCTAGAAATTGTGCAAATAGTGCGAACAGTTCTTGTTATGTGTGCGGAGAGCTAACTTTTAAATCACAAAAACGTACTTTTACTCCCTTGTGTTGAAAGCATACGAACTTTATTTTGGAATTAAAGATAAAGATAAACTATGGGCCTCTCATATATGTTGTAAGACTTGTGTAACGTTGATAACAGGTTGGTTTAGAGGCAACAATCGTACAATACCCTTTGCGGTACCAATGGTTAGAAGAGAACCGAGAGACCATTCTACTGATTGCTATTTGCTAAATCGAAACATACTGTTAAGTATTTTAATTTACCATCAGTTCTGCGTACTGTCCCAGTTCCACCAGAATCTTGGTATTTGGATGAAAAAGTCGAATCCACCGATTTTGAAAGTGATGGTACAGAAAGCGTAAAAATTTCCGATCTTTCGTTTGACCTGCCAGGATGTTTAACGTTTTACCAAAAATAACAACAAGACCTCACACACTGTTTCCGTCAAGAAAGGGGGTTGATATATTGCTCCGATGTCAACAATTTGTTTGACGTATTAGGACAGAAACATGACTCAAATCATTGGCGCCTGTTCATTGATTCCTTTAAGCTTAGTTTAAAAGCGGTATTGGTACACAACGGTAATAAATATCCATCTGTACCTATAGCGCACGCAGTTCATATGAAGGAATCATATGAAAATATGCGAGTTCTGTCAGAGCATTTGTCCAATATAATGAATACGGATGGGCCATATGTGCAGATTTAAAGGTAATAGCCCTTCTTCTTAGAATGGACGACAGCTGTCTCGTGCTTTTTGGGAACTCTTCGGTATGGTCTAGGTAGGACAACGAACGAAAGCATAACAACTATCCTCTACATAGCAAAACTATGCAATACTACTTCTTGATCCAACGAGTCTGCATATCGTTTTAGAACCAGCTGGGATCGTGTGAACTACAACGGACGCGTAGAGATACGTGATCCAGTGAATGCATGAAAATTTTGAGATAGCTACAAGAAGAATCAGTTCGTACAACCACAACTTTTTAACGTCCATGCCTCTTTTTTGTTTCCGCTAATCAATAGATGTCTTGAGAAAAGCCAGCAGAGGGAATTTAATTTCCAATTTGAACGGGTCCACAGTTGAAAGATTGTGTGTTGAGTGAATTATTTCGGATTTGACACAGATATTTAAAATTCCTCGAACTAAAAAACCGTGACTGATGCAGTCGCCCAAACGAGATTCTGTTCAAGCGAGAAGACGCTTTGACAGTTTCACAAAAAAATTCTTTAAGTGGCCATAGCTGATAGATCACTATTTTTAGTATAGGAAGGTTAGGGAAAAAATATATACAATTTATTGTTACGAGTCATCGCGACAGTAAATTTGAATTTATAAGTAAATAATTATTATTTGACGCTTGATTTAATGTTTGATGATGATGCTGCTTGCAGGTACTCGGTACTCACTCACCGTGAATTCAGGATATGTAAAAATCGGTTATTTAAATTACTCCATACGCTTGAATACAATTCATGAATGATGACGTCAAGTAGATGGGCTCTATATTTCCTACAATCCCTAGTACAATTTTCCATGTAATGCAATGGGATCAAAGACGTAGATTTTGTCAAAAAGATTAATGCACCATCATGGAAAAAAATTCCCCTCAGATTGCAGCAATAAGCGTGTCCGTTCACGGTAGCCTCATTTTTTTGGAGTTCTGGTTTAAAACTTTTTATGAAAAATGTTTGGTACTGCACGAAATCAAGTAATCTCTGGCAATTATACTACAAGCATAATATATTTGATAATATCGCATCTACGTTGTTTGTGCAGATCGCATCACCGAGTCATCTGCGACTTGTTTTTATAAATCCCTCGAATCTACTCCCAAAGATGCAATATTTACAACCGCGTGGCGCACGGAAAATGCGACAGATAGGTATGCGATCCTTCGGCTGAAAATATTTTTCTAAGTTTTAATAGGAAATGTACGGGAAAATATATGATATGTGAAATATGTCTAGTAGGTGAGTAGAATTATCGGGATTAGAAGTGTATTAATATACTAGTAACAAAATATTGGGATACATCCTTCCCGACCCCTCAACAAGCCCCCCACCACAACTTTGTACATTTTGGGTATCGTTTGGCGTTATAGTTAATGAACATCCAGAAAGATCCAATTTCGAGTTTGCCGGAAATGTGTTAACAGAAATGTGGAAATTAATGATAACATACTGTAAAGTATGTTGAGTCGGGCGAGCCGGATCTTCCTGATTTCCTAGATATTAAATGCTAGTCAGAGCATGTGCGTGAAAGCCATATTATTCCACGTGACGCTGTCTCCTAATGCTAGAATGCAGAATGTGTCTTTAATGTAGAGAGCAAGGCATCCTTCCGGGTGAGCAGGTACCTGTTAAAACCCCCAAGCACCTCTAAACAATCATGCCTAAATAGTTAGAATATTCATGGAATTTGTTGTCACTCAGTATATCTATTGCAACATAATTTTAAAGTCTCCAACGGATGAAAACGGATGATGCACGGAAACCAAAGTGTGAGGTGTGTGGCACCCCTTGGCGACAGGCAAAGTTGTAAAATGTACATAAAATGTTTAAATGTAAGCATTGGAGGGCTGTCCAACTGATCGATGGCTCTTCTCTAGCAGACGGTCTCGGGACCTTTTCGCGCCGGCGGGGCGTCGGCGATCTAGCTCTCTCCTACCGCTACACCAACGGGCTTTGCTCCTCAAAGCTTTGTTCCTTCATGCCGCCGCGCGATGTGCCTGCCACACAGATCCGCCTGATTTTGGCCTCCCACCCTAACCTTGTCGAACTTCGTACATCAAGAACTGACCGATAAGACCGCTCCTTTGTCCCGGGGGTGTCAAGATTGTGGAACAATCTACAAGAGGAAGCTTTTCCCAGTTCTACTAACCTTGGACAGTTCAATAATCGGATTAACACAATTTCTTTGGGCTCCTCATAGCAGCCGTCTTGGCATTTAGGCTTCGGGCTGCGCGGTTGCTTCGGTATTAAAAAAATGGAGGGAAAGGGTAGGAGATACGCTTAGTTTTGCTGACAAGGAGGAGAGGGGGAGGTTAATAATTGTGAAAAATCGGCTTACGTAATACTTGAGCAACCCCTGGGCATAATTGAATGTTGCTAACAGATATTTCATTTGGTACTTTAGTTTGGTCAAACTGAAGTCCAGTTATTTAACTTAGCAAGGAAGAATCGCACTGAAGAGGAATACAGCTTAACCACATATGTGCTTCTCTGGATTATGAAGTAAACACCGGTATTATTTTACGTTCATCGGCGAACATATTTGAGAAAACGTGAGCAACATAACAAAGGACCATCTGATCAAGACTAATTTCAGTACAAGAAAACCCACAATGATATAAAATTGCATATATTGTACCTCACAAAATGGCGTAAGCTGTTGAATTGATCCTTTTGTTGAAACTGACCAGGAAATACTTTGTATATCTAAATAGAATTCGATGTTTTCCAAATCGGTGTTGCCTTAAGCAACGACGAACAATAGATATATTTTAGCACTTTAATGCTGTATATTAAGAGCATTGATAGTATTTTTTATACAGAAATTATATGCTTGTTGTCGGCATGTATCTTACTTAAAAGAACATTTGCATGCTATGCAACAAATTTGCTTATGAAAAAGAGATCTCCGGAGCGAGTACAGAACCGTACTAAGAAAATGCTTCTGTCCGAAAGAACAAAATATATTTTTTGATTAAATTTTTTTTATTATCAAAGGAGATCCTTGGTTCTTCTTGAAAATCTCTCCATCTCCGCAGATTTTCATAAATTTTCTCGGATCTTCTTGCATCGATAAAGCAATAGAACTAGCAGTTTTGGGTAATAATGGCAACAACAATCTGTTCCTGCGTATGCGCTAGTATCAGTAAAATCATTCCAAAATGTCAGCATGGCATCACCAAAGGCAAGGGAACTCAAACATGCACTTGGACAACATCACGTAGCAGCAGTTACTACCGCCCACTCAAAAGCCTCTATTACTCATAGTGCTCTCATTTATACGTTACAACAAACGGAAATATCAAGTAATCTTCACACATAAATACAGGGTGGCCCATCCATGTGTGGACGGAATATTACTCATAAACAAATACATTTTGGGAAAATCTATTTATGACATGACATTTGAGGGCACATTTCTAAAATGTTGGTCATTATACAGGGTGTCCCAATTTCGACATACAAATCAAAGCTGTGATTTTTCAAATGGAATGCCTCAAATTTTATTGCATATTTGGATTAACCAATTCAAAAGAAGAAAATGGATATAACATACTATCGGTTTTGGTAATTAGCTACTGAGATATAAGGTGTTTTGTCTAGAAAAAAAACCCACTTTGCAACCCCTCAGTCCTCCATTTTGAAATTTGGAGTGCTGAATTTTGTATCAAAACAAACTTACACACCTCAGCTTTTATCTTATTTGTTAGATACTTTTTGGAATTTTAATTTTTGCTCATAACCTGTACAACAAATCACGGAAAATACAACTGAAGAATACACCGAGAAAAGAATTAATTGGACCAATTAAGATTTTAGTTAATTTTAATTAGTTTAATTGAACTTCAATTTATAAAACAGTTTACTTGAATCTATGAGACTAGTCTAATTAAACCAAAACCGCGTTTAGCTAAATTTATTAAACCGCTTACTTAGATAGAGTACACCAATTTACTTAAAATTAATAAACCATTAAAATGAGTTTACCTGCTCCAAGTTAAATAATTTTATTTAAATTAGTTTAGGTAAAAGTGTTTCCCTAGCTTTGATGAATTATTTTAGACTTAAAAGCAATTGTAGGTATATTATAACTGCGCTCTGAAAAATTTTAGACATCAAAAAATAAAAAAAAAGGATGTTGATATATGTATGTGATATATGATCACAATAATTGGTCCACTACTATACCAACAGCTGCAACATATGAGGCTACTACGAAAGTCACAAATGTAACCAAGAAGTTCTAAGCACGTCCCTGGCACTGCGTCTGTCGCATACTGTCCATCATTGATGAATAAAGGGCCGAGTCCACTATTCAAATAAACAGTAAAACTGTTTTGATTAAAATATTTAGTTGTTCTGTAACTTTTCTGCATAAGCTAAATTACCAAAACTAATTATATATATTGTTTAATTAAACAGGTACACAGTTTACTATTTTCAGAAAAATTGGCTTCAAAGTATATTACTTTCAATTAAATTGGTTCCAGAAAATTTAATTAGACTGAATACTTTAGTAACTTAGAATAATTAAAAAAATTATTACGGATAACGAAAGAACAACTGTTTAATTGACCACCTTTTCTCAGTGTAAGATAATAAAAATTTGCTGAAATTCGTAGACAATCCTTTTTCTTTCAATATTATTTGGAGCGACCTCTCATTTTCAGATCCGCCCCTGAAGGTAACTAAGAACATATCCATATTGGATCCGCACAATTGTCAATATTAAAAGCGCTCCACCTACTAAACATCCCCTTTTGATTGGTAAAAGAATTGCCCTCCGTATACACGGCCACTCAACATGCTCAAATAAAGGGTAATATCTATTATGCTTCGACCCTAACCATGGGAAACAGTCATATGACAGATGTTGAACTTACTTGACATACATCGTCCGCCATACATTCGCATACGGGCGTTTGTCCTCTTGAAACGCCATTTTTGTTTTGGATAATAAGCACGTAGAGATGCTATGACAATAATGGATGCTCAAGTGGCCCAACGGAAAAAATCAATTAATGCTGCTTGGCCTTTATTGAAAACGACAAGGGCTGAAAGGGTATCCGACATGGCGGACGGAGTACGATACTCTCAACAAACTTTGTTTAGTTTCTGATACACGGTGGAACATCTATATTATGTCTCTACAGGGTGCTACATAATAATGTCGGAAAATTGTAGAGCAGATTCACCACGTTAGAATATGAACAAAACGAGAGAAAAAGGTTACGAATATGTATAAAACATGTTTTTCCTGTCCTACCGGTACTACCGTCCATCTGGCAGCGTCGTCATTCCCCCATACCTGACCACACGACACGTCAGATGCCGAACATGCAGCCAGTGTTGCCAGACATGGCTACTCGTGGCCAATTTGGTTCTTTCAAAGGAGTTACTGGCTACAAAATAACTAATTTGGCTACTGGCTACTTCCGATATTAAATTGTACTCAGTACATTTGCTGTACCATGAGATAGATACCATTCATCAATAGCCCTTCGTACCATGGCCCAAATGTGAGTGATCGACTATCAAAGATTTGGTTACAGTTTGGCTGCAATCAAGCTTGGCTACACGGTGGTTACTTTTTCATTTAGGTTAGCTACACAATATCAGGTAGCACTGCAAGCAGCAGCGCGTCAGTAATAGTAGAGCATTTATCGTGACCGGCACGCCCTATGGTGAACCCAGAGAGCAGAATCAGAGACGCGTATTGAAAGGATTTCTCTATAATAGTGTTGATGACAAATCTACAGAGAAGTCTATGATGTGTGAAATATGTCTGATAGGTGAGTAGAACCTCAAAAAATTGAGATGCCTCCTACAATTTACAATTTTTAACCCATACAAAAATGTTTTCAAGAATGATCAGGGGTTGCTGAAACGTCAAGTAACGAAGCTTTAATTTTCTTTTGTTTGTTTTGCTAGTGAAAATTTCATCAAAATCCTAGCGGCACTTTCCAAAACAGACAGGACAACCGAGGGAAGTGAGTGACATTGTTTTTCGTGATGTACATGATTAATTACATCCACATCACGAGTACAATGGGAAGTAAGAATCATATAAATGCTCGTGTCCATGTACGTATTTAAATCTGAACGTTTTTGATAGCTCTCCTTATATTTCGAGAAAACTGATGGAGATATTGATATAAGTTTGGTACACCCAAAACTGTCAAACCGCCATTATTCACCGCATTTCTCCCTCTAGGTCTAGGTAAATAATGAGAGCTTTTTTTGGCTTGTCGGACACAGAATTCTCATTGCTATTAACGTGTATCAATTTTTAATTATCACTAATAATGTTTATTTATCCAATCATTTTGACAGCACGCTACTTGAAAAAATGGAGCGTTTGAAAATGAGTGGGAAACGAATGACGTGTGGACGTACGTAGCACATTCTTTTTTGATCCGACACTATCATGTAGCGGCAGCATCTCTGTCCTAATCCCCATTGCGTGGGCTTTATCTGACAGTATCGACGGACGCTAAGAAAATTACCAGATATGCATTACTTCAAGGTCTTATAAAATTAAATGTGGTAATATACCATAGTTAGTGACGGAAAATCTTAGACATACATCTGTAGAGAAGGCCATTTTTGTCCTACAACATTTACATGAAAATGTCTCTTAATTTTTTGCTCCGATGCACCGTTGTCAAAATGCAGTGCTTCCCCCTGGTTATTTTTTGAATCGGTCAAGTTGGGAAACTGAAATTTGGGGTGATAAAATTGATACATGGATACTACATTCTAGCTTAAAGGTGGCAGTTGGAAATTTGAAGATTGCGGCTGGCCGCGGCTTTGGAAGTTTGTACTTCCTACCCCATTGAGCAAGAAAGCATTGTAATCGCAAAAAGTTTTAAAGATGAGATGTATATTTTTTTGATGTTATATGATAATGTTCATTCCGAAAACCATGTCACTCATTTCCATCGCTCTGTCTGTCTCTCCGCAAATCCTTAGCCCGTCTATAATTTGGGAGGTACCGGTCAGGTTACTGCTATGTCAAAGACAAAAAAGTTTTGTAGCTTTTGAACATCGGTCCAGGGGCGGCGAAGTAAAATGCCAATGCCAGTAGCCGTTAAAACTTTATTCAGCAGACATATCGACTGTCAGCCGCACACGACATGCGCCATATTTGATTTATCTGTCAAATATATTGTCATTGTACTGAAGAAGATCTGTCAAAATATGTGGCTCTATTGGCCAGACAAGTATGGGAGATTCTCCACATGTAAACCACAGGATAAGTTTCAGTTATTACATCAACATACGTTTTCATGATTGGTTGCTCAGTTTTAAGCGATTCAGTGTATAAAAATGCTCAATTTTCACCGCCTGCCAGTTCGCTATTATGACAGATAGAGAAATTATGTTCTAGGGTTATAATATACTCGTCAGGAGCTCCAAAGTAAGGTATCACACAACTCGCATCTTTGAAAAATGTCACAAAATATAGTGTCCGTGAATCAACTTCATTGCTCTGAAGCTCAAATTAATAACATTTGACCTGTTTAATACATAATTAGGAGGAGCATCAAATTGTCAGTTTGACATCAGCCTACTAGATATTTTAGAGGCTTTGTGAAATGAGTTTGAAACGTGTGTGTGCAGCATGTTTGGCATACTGCAGGTAACTTTGAATACTTAGTTATCTAAATAAATGTAAACGCTATCTGTATTTTTTGCCGTGAATATAATGTCGTAAATCACATGAAACCACAAGTACTAAAAACAGGGCGCCATCTTGACATTTCCTGCTACGGGAACGAAACGTTCATTTTGTTAACTTTTTCGGTAAGAATGCGATCATTGACAATCATTTACTATGATACGTAAAAACTTCATTGCTTGTTAGTTTAAAATTTTATTTTGATTTTGTTAATATATTTAGAATCAAAAATGTGACATGGAATTTTAAGTTAGGATGTCATGTTGTTAACTTGTAATAGGTACAGTGATTAATGTGCGAATGGTGGGTTCAGGCTGCTTGTAGTAGTTATGAATCCAGTGTGTACATACCTATATCTGTGATTAGTGTCGGAACAGTAACTAAGAAAACTTAAAGTTTAGGCTAAATACTGATTTGTGATTATTGTAACTGATTACTTAATAATTAATAATTATAAGCTATTTTGTTGAGCAGAATAATTACCAAAGACTGTAAAACAGTTGCAAACTTGAGAGATATATTAGTTTCTTATTAAAGATGTAAACAATTGCCGAAAAAAAGGTGATTATAATTTGGAATAGTACATCCTAAATTACCTACACCCTAAGTAAATTTACGCTTTTGGAGTTTTTTATTTTGATAAATATTTTGATGGGGCTCATGGTATTTGTTTTGTTTGATTGTTTATATCATTGAAATTAAGTAGTTTTTCAATAATTTTATGAATTTTTTGTATTGTATTTCCAGAAAACAAACCAGTAATCCAAATATGCTGCAGTTCCTCTATTGCCCAATAATGGCTGAATTCTCGAAAATAGTAATCGAGCTTGCGCCTTTCTTAATAAACATAACATAACACTATAACGGTGGATTACACCAGGATTGCCAAATCAACAGTCCGTCAAATTAGCGGACAGACCGTCACACAGACAGACTGACGGTAATTAGTGACGGTTTTTCGTGATGTACATGTCAAATAACATTCAAAGAACATCTCAATTTCTGAATTTTTCGCGATTAAATACTTTCTCACCAGTTTTGGCATAGGGTGTAAAAACTATTTAGGGTGGATTTGACCAAGGTTGTCAAATTAACAGTCCGTTATTCTCCACCAATAGGGTAAAAATCCGTCAAATACAGCGAATGAGCTTCAAGTTCCAATCAACAAATTTTAGCAACCAATAGCTATGAAATGTTGAAAACAGAATGCTGTCAAATTACGAGATGACAGCTTGTCATTGAAACATCACCAGCTTATTGAATATTAAGAAATTACATATAGCTTAGTCAAAATTTAAAAAAGTGTTCGATTCTTGAATAAAATTCATGTTTTTATTTAATATTGTCGATTGTTTATTCACGTGTATATCATTTTCGTCAATTGATATGCGATTTTACTGATTCAACATCACCTACCGCGTGTTATTTTCCTATTAACCTCTTGCAGATAGACATTAAGCACTCTACCAAAAATTTCATAGATATCGCTCGTTTTCAAACATTCATTCATTTACTTGCCGTTCATCAGTACCATTATAGCAGCGTCGATTGATATTCCCACAAAACCATTCAGGATTTTGATAGCCATACATCCATAATCAAATATTTTTTGGTCGTTCAGGAACTGGACAAACATCCACACTATATTTACAGCGATTAAGAGATGCTCAAATATATGTCGTAAAGCTACTGGCAAACTTAAAGCCTGCAAAAAAAATAGAATTGTAATAACTTGCTTGTTTCACTGAGTACACATTCTAGGTTATATTTCAAGCAGAATCCAGAAATCTCGCACAATTTTTTCGCAAAATATAAACCGTGTTTATTTAACAGAGCATCTATGTTATTCTCCAATACTGGGAAACGCCAAATCAAAAACACCA
Source organism: Acanthoscelides obtectus (assembly GCA_963669975.1). NCBI lineage: Eukaryota > Metazoa > Arthropoda > Insecta > Coleoptera > Chrysomelidae > Acanthoscelides > Acanthoscelides obtectus. The sequence continues at coordinate 18,342,138 of CAVLJG010000002.1, forward strand.
ACTATTAGCCAAATATTCCGCGTGCAAAACATGGAGGAATTTCAATCCTCTATTTGAAATATAAGCCTCTACCCGGTTAGTCAGAACGTTCCATAGCCGCTCTCTAATTGGTGGATATAATGAGGGAAAATTGTCATCGTGTAAACTGTTTCAAAAATCAACAGCGCAGGGGTAGGCGGTAAAGGGGTTGTGAACATAATCTGATCCCGAAAATGGGGTAAGCGTTGCCATAGTTTCACCACGTTCAAACATGATGGTTATGCACAGGTAGCAGAGATAGATGTGTATCATTGTTCAACATGCAGCGATACGGGGGTAAGCTATTAACTTCGGAGCAGATTTTATCTTCATTTAGTAAAGAAATGGCGTCAATTAGGTTGACTCTGAACTTCCCATTAAACGTTGCCATCCGTTCATAAGTTATTAGATTCGGCATAAGCTAGCCTAGTTGAGAAAAACGCTGTGCCTAAGATTAGCACCCGCTAATCTATCACTCTATGCACTCTTCACAGTGGACGATTTTGATGATAGATGGCGCTTTGCGCTATCTTATTTTAAAATCTATGATGTCTCAATTATGTCCAGTATGTATCCAGAATTACAGGGGCTGAAAGCATTTAGATATACTGACGCCAAAAAATTGAGATATGCTACCACCAAAACCCTAAGCCCCCCAATTTTAACCACTACAAAATGTTTTTCTAACAATAATAAGAAGCCTTTGAAACTTCGAATAACAAAGTTTTTGTGATCATTATTTTGTTCGTTTTTGTCCCTATTTCCGCTGATACTGGACCGATTTTCAAGGACTACAAAGCTTGTTAGTCCTTGGTATATTAGTAATATAGTAGTAAGCCAACGGAAATCTAAATTTAAAAAAACGTAATCTTTATTTTCGAATTTTTTCGTGAATTTTTTGTATGCTCTTTATGCCTCTTGCACTTTTTGAGTACTGGGGCTATTTTTTAAAATAAGCATTTGAAACTAATATAGTCTTCAGTTCAAAAATTGCTAAATTGAGCAATATGCTAGAGCAGTAGAGTGAGGAAACATTTCCTAAAAGATGGATTGACTGGCTAGGATCAATTTTGTGGCCCCCATGCTCCACAGACCTGAACCCTCTGGATTTTTACTGGGAATGTTTAAAAGATAAGGTCTATGGAAAACCAGTTCGACAGTTCGATTCGCCGATGAGCAGTGTTACCGAATCCGTCAAGTAGCTCGCGAAATATCCGTTTTAAGTTTGAAACGTTTAAAAGGACCATTTTCAGGAAGATGCAGGTAGTGTATAAGAGTTGGTGGTAGACATTTTGAAAATCTGTTGTGAAAATAATAATAATAGTGATCATTTATTTTAGTAAATATTTACCTTACATGATGTTAATTTAATTTTTATTTAGATAATTTAAGAAAGGGAAATAAAAGCATACAACAATGAATGAAAAAGGATAATGGGTAGCCGTTTTGGACATTTGCTATAATAAAAAGCTGTTACACTAACTACAAAGTTATTATTTGGACACAAAAGACAGCTGCACTTATTACTTTTTATTTGTAGTATTTCGCAAGTATTACGACTTCAATGGCAAAGTAGGAATTATTCAGTTTTTAGGGAAAAGAACCTACAAATGTAATACTATTTTTGAAAAAGCATTAAATAGCTAGTTTTCAAGTCCATTTGCTGATTCATTCTGGTACATTTTTTTCACAGTAATTAATCAAACTTTGGTAAAGGATTTCGCATTGAAACCAAACGTAATTTTCTCAACATACCGTCCTAGTTTCCAATGTTGGTTGTCTCAACCAACGATTAATTGTAGCCCAGGAAAAAATCAGGAGTTAGAAGTTCTTTATAGTCATAACAGGCAAAAAAAGAGCAAAAAGTTGGTCTTTTTCAGAAAACTTAAAAGTGGCAATATATCAAAAACTGTGTAACTTAAAGTCATCTTGATTTTATCTGATTGATCGGAAGCCAGTGTGTCACTTTGGCGTGTTATCTCTGAGACACCCTGCATAATGTTGTGCATAATATTTGTTGTAAATGTTAATTCAGTGAATGTTAAATTAATGTGCATCAAGCTAACTTTTTAGGGACAGGTGAAAATGGCTCTGCCCATCCTCTTGCCTTTTGGAATGTTTAGTAGTCCTTTTTATACCCGTTATGTGTTTACATTCCAATAAAAATTCTTAAAAATTATTACTATTATGTGCATGTACATGTTCCTTATACTTTGAACGGAAACGTCACTTCAAGACGCCAATGCGTGGCAAAAATTACCCTACGAACTGTATAGCAGGTCGAAACTGATGGTAGATTACACGAAAATACAATATTAATTTAATACAGCCATGCGATGGCCGTTGTTCGATGTTTCATTTGCGTTTATCAGAAACACATACACACTGTCTACCTGGACCTATACGATTGTGTATCTTTGTACCTATAGTGTACCTGCTCCGACTGAGCTCATTGGTGTCCATAACATATTCCATCGGGATCAATTGTTGGAATCGATACCAAACGATAGGACAACAAAAATATACGAACAGAAAAGGAAACGCATCAAGTATCAAATTAATAATTGAAGGGTACAGGGGAAAAATAATAGTTTAAAAAAAACTAAAAGAACACGCTTTTATAGCTAACCGAACTAAAAAGTAGAAAATAATTTTTAATTACGGTAGTAGATGGTCGAACAATCAATCATAATTAATGACCTGAAAATAAAATTATAATAAGATCTAAGTTGTTAACAGAATGCCTTAAAACAATTAAGTGTGTGGTCGCGACGTAGAACCTCAATTCCAGCTCATTTAAGTAATCCTGATGATCTAAATAATCACTTTGCATCGTATTTACAATGTGTTACATCTGTTTGCGACAATGAAATCGAATTTTATTCATCTAATGCTAATTTAAGCTTCCAGGTCAGGATGATAACTGTCAAAGAAGTGCACACCATTTTGCATAGCTTACAGTCAGATGCTTTTTGTGCTGGTGACATTAATGCAAAAATGCTCAAATTGTGCAGCCCTTTCATTGATAAATATATAGCGGATATTATCAACCGCTGCATAGAGAGGTCTTATTTTCCAGTTCTATGGAAATCTGCTATTGGTATCCCTATCCCTAAAATAATCTTGCGGAATTCTCCGATCTTAGGCTTATATCACTTCTACCAAAAAATGTTTAAGAACATCTATATATACAAATTCATGAATACTTTTCAGTCCATGGTCTACTTCCTGACTGTCAGTCTGGGTCCAGACCTGGAAGAAGTACTGAAATATCACTAGCTACGGTAACCTCAGATATTTTAATGACGTATGACCAAGGTCTGTCTAGCGCTCTTGTTCTTTTGGATTTTCCAAGGCTTTTGACACCATCAATCATGAAATGTTATGGTCAAAGCTCAAATACTATGCTTTTACCGACCCCTCACTGTTTTTAATATGGAGCTGCTTACTTAGACGCTCCCAGAAAATTCATATTGATGGTTCTTATTCGGCACAGATATCCTGTCAGGGGTGCCACGAGGATCCATACTTGGGCCTTTGTTATACATAATATACACAGATATCCTAAAAAAGATCCAAAACGTCAAGGTACAATCATACGCTGACGATATTCAGGTTTGCTTTAACTTTTCAATGAAAGACAGAGCTGCAGCAGAACGAACTCTGAATGAAGAGCTTCAATCGATAAACACATTATCAGAGCAGCACAACCTAAAGCAATACTTTTTGGTAATAAAAATAGTAAAAGTATTTTAAAGGAAACTCTTTCGTTGAAAATTACAAGCGAAGCGCTTAGTTTCTGTGATTCTTCTCGTAATCTAGGCTAAACTGTTGATCCAAGCGTTCGTTTCTCACTCCATATTCAAACGCTTGTAAATAAAGCATTCAGTTCCCTCAAAATCATTTATAGCAGTCGACATTTCCTAAGTAAAACACTAAAAAAACTTTATGTGAGACCTTGGTGCTTAGTAATTTCAACTATTGTAGCTTTATTTATGGGCCGTGCTTGACTAGTGCTGACATAACGAAAATACAACAGGTGCAAAATAGCTGTTGTAGGCTGGTATACAGAATTAGGAAGTATGACCCCATATCACACAAAATCAGAGAGTGTGAATGGCTTAACATGAAAAATAGGAGACTCCTTCACCTGTGTAATTTTACGCATAAATTGGTCAACACTCCAAATCCTCCAGGTCTGATCAAACATTTCATATCTCGCAAAGATACTCATCATCAAAATATAAGATCAAAATTGAACTACACCATTCCGCAGCATAAGACCGCCATGTTTCAAAGATCGTTCATATATAATGCCATCAGGAAGTATAATCAGCTGCCACAAGCTGCTTAATATGAACAAGTTCAAATTGAAACTAAAACGTTATTTGTTTGATATGCAGCAGGATCAATGATGCAATGTTATATATTCAACTTTTTATTTATTATTATGTAACTCTTATATATATATATATGTATAAAGAGAAAATGATCATGCGGAGAAAGGTATATAACAAAAAGAAGGAAAATAATGGGCAAAATCGGCAAAAAGGAGGAAAGTGGATTCAAGCAGAAAATAGGATAGGTAACCAGAGCGATACGTATTTCTGCTGGTTGGCTTCATCAGGCCCGAAATGAATGCACATATGCAACTACAAAAGTAGATACGCATGCTCATACATCCGGATACGGGTGTAACCTGAGGAAACAAAGATGGAGAGGGAGAAAAAAATCATACACGAAGTCCACAACAAGAGATAACCTACACATTGTAGTACAAAATGGTTAGAAGACCTAGAATTTTCAAGGCGACATCTAACCACAACCACGCGGCCGGTTATAGCCACTTGCTGTGGTACTTCAAGCCCAAAGGATCTACAAAGAGAAAATGATCATGCGGAGAAAGGTATATAACAAAAAGCAATATTGATATCAAAAGTGTGGCTAGATCTGTTTAACACAGAATGTGTTGTTCCTTTCTTTGTACGCCCTGTATAGTTTTTAAAAGTTAAAAGCATAATCTGTTCATGTATGTTTTACTGCGAATGCCTGTGTTGCTCTATGTTATTCATCATATGTATACTTTTTCTGTCTACCTCATTGATTTTGACATATGTAATTACATATTATTTAATAACAAATTCAATTATTCGTTTATTTGGGTACTTCCCTTCAGTGGTTGAGTAGAGTAGCTGTCAGCTAGACTTCGCCACTGGTATTATATATATTTTTTTATTATATTGAATTTTCTTTGAAAATAAAATACGGTTCATTATTATTATAATTCAATTCAGAATAAAAAGCATGGGGTGCTTGATATGTTAAATGTTACTATCATTCTATCCATGAGAGGAGAGTTATGGAAATGTAGCAAAATGCACCCCACGCTTTTTACTCTGAATTGAATTATTCTGTTAATAACTTAAATTTTATTTTGAGGTCATTAATTATTATGATTGATTGTTCGACCATCTACTACTGTAATATAAACTCTTTGTGATTAAAAATCATTTTCTACTTCGGTTAGCTATAAAAGCCTGTTTTTTTTTTGGCTGACAGATCTCCGTTATATAGGATTCAGAATACAGCAATTCTGTTGGGTAAGTAACCTTTTTTATAAATTATTTTTGAAATCCATTGTTGCACTAATTCTACTTTATTACTATGTTTTTGCAGCGGCACCCACTACAATCCTGTACTGAATGTGACTGGCTACAAGGACATCTTACAGGATTCTTGGAACATATTTAAACTTTGTGACTTAATCCGTTTCATCACATTTAAAGTGACAGTCCAGCTATACCCCTAGATATTTCATACTATTATGAGATTTTGATTGGTGGAGTAATTTATCTGCATATTTGGGCAGTCGACTTGCGCGTGATGTATAACGTGTATTTTAATTTTCGCCGTACATTTTGCTCCACAAACTCGGAACAATTTTTCAGCAGATGAATCGCTTACTCATCGGTTGCGTCATCGTTGTAAATAATGTATCTTTGGTAGGGGATCCCAGGAACAAAAGCAGGTAGAAGAGTGACGACGCGCTCGTATGTGCATCTTGGGCGCAACATTATCTTTATAACAAGCATTATGCTTGGAGTGTAATGTAATGAGGCTAACTGATTTATTGAAGCAATGTATACATATAGTATATGGTATAAGTACGTTTGAGGAGATATAATAATCAGGTATCAAACATTGTCGACAGTTTCACACCAGGAGCTTGGGGGAGTAGAAATTGTGAGAGGAAATGGCAAAAAGTGGGCGTGGCCAAAAAATGCAGTATTCTTGAAATCAATTCTACCGAAAAGTGATAGAAATGAATTCACTTTAGGGAGTAGCGATTTGGTACTGACCAAGAGAAACTGGAAAAATTAGTAGCACTGCTATATAACCTAAAAATTGACGTTTTTGGCATTGTTATTGTCGTTCCTGCTAAACATATTGCAAAAAATGGTTAATTTCAATCAATTGATGTATTGAAACGATATTATTGACGAGGATGTAGAGGAGGCAGTTGAGGAATTTGAGATTGGGAGAGATATTCTTGGGCACCGAGATCATCTCATAATTTCGGATCGAAAATTTGTACAGATGTTTAGGTTGACCAAAGATCTGGTGTATGGATTGCTGGAGATATTGGCTCAATTCATACAATCACCTCCACGGGCTTCTGCACTTTCGATCAAAACAAAGGTAAGAGTAGATATCAAGTTTTGGTCATTCTAAGACAATATTCTTTAATCTATGATTGGATTTTCCCTGATGCATTTGGGGGTGCTCTCGGAGAAATTCAATCATTTTCTCCTTTTGTTCATTTGTAATGTGCTTTTTTAAAATTTTCGGCTCCATAGTTGAAATTATAAGGAGGAAATCTTTAACAAAATCATTGGTTGGTTTTTGACTTTCAAAATTATCTCCATTTTGATTGGCTTAACACGTTAACTCAAACCTGGCAACCCTGTGTCTTGATTTCCTTTCTCCTTTCTATCGAGTCCTTTCAAGAATACAGTATTTTCGAATCGATAAAAAACCGGGCGAGTAGAAAAAGATTTTCTATTAGTCAAGAATAGGGGCACAGAGCTCCCAAAGGAGTGACGCTACCCTATACGGGCAGCCTCATTGCTTCACTCTGAGGACATGCTTTATATGAAAAGGCCAAATGTTATAATAACGGTGCTGGCAAAATCAATGTATCTCTGCTGCTATTGCACTACATGGAAAATTGTTCTAGAAGTTCCGAATGCGTGGGAATTATAGAGTCAGACTACTTGACGCCATTTTTTTATACTGGGGCAGCTGCAATGGCAGTGCTTCAACACCGAGATACCTCGACTAAAAATAGAACAACCTGTAAAAACGATTTGATTTCAATGAAATTTTATATACAGATAGACATAACTAAGAAGAACTTGTAATTGCGTTTTGAAGTAATTAGCTGTATCGCTGGAATTCCTCAATAACATATTGACCACCACCCTGAAGCCGCTAGCTCTCCACATCATGTGAACCATTTAGTAGAACTGAGAACACGATACTCGCATTCTCAATAATCTCGGCACAAAGCTTCAGATCTCTCATCAGACATGATGTCGCACCCTGAGTATCTGCATGCAAAGTGCTATCATCCGCGAGATCATTAACGTGTAAGAGAAACAATGTTGGAGCGAAATAAATAGCGGTGTAACTTCTTTCATGCCCTTTTTGCGTCCTTTTTAGGGACGCCTATGAGTGTGTCGGTTGTCGTGACCAGCATTCATCAGATATGGGCACAACTCATCCATCAAACGCTGGGTGTGAAAACTCGATGGACGAGATAACGAAAACACTTTGTAATAACCTTTGTCTAAGTGAGCTTTTACATGGGTTTGCAACAAAAAAGTCATTTATCTAAAATAAGAGTTGTGGTTGCATATAATAACGCCACTATCTGATCCCCAATGTTGTTCACAATTTGTAATACACCCTTGATAAGGACTGGAGGGTGGTATCAGCGTATCTGGGTTTTATTACCAAATAATGCGCTGCTAAGTAATGATAAAGACCATGACATATTTTATAGAGCTATTTTCTACTCCCTTGGCGTGTACACGCAGACTAAATACCGATTATACAGTCAGCAAGAGCAAGAGAAATATTGATCAGACGCATGCGCACTAACAAATCATTTGATGAGCTTCTAAATAATGAATTTTCAGATCTAATAGTCTGACTCTCCTACGCTTTATTTTACTCAATTTGGCTTTGCTTTTTTATCTTGGGCGTTTGTCTGCTTCACTTTGTTTATATACAGGGTGCGGCAGAGAGGATGGACGGTTTTAAAAAAATCATAAAATAGTTAACTTTTACTCGAAAACAAATTTATTGATGGAATCAGGTTCACAAGGAAATAGCATTTGAGACAGTCAAGTGTGTAAAATCACATCAGGCATGTGGTGGCCGAAATCGTAGATGCAGTGCTGGAGGCGTTCTTGGAAGTTCGCGTAGACTCTCTCCAACATCGCTCTCTCAACTTGGGCTACTTCCACGTGAATTTCGCCCTTTAATTCGTCCAGAGTTCGGGGCTTGTTCGCGTATACTCTAGCCTTGAGGTGTCCCCATAAGAAAAAATCGCATATGGATAAATCTGGGGGCCGAGGAGGCCAATGAACATCGCCAAACTTGGAAATAAGGCGACCAGGGAAGAGAGGCCGAATAACGTCCATGGATGCTCGGGCTGTGTGGGCGGTCGCCCCATCCTGCTGGAACCACACACGTCGGATTGGAACACGTTGCCGTCGTAATTCAGGGAGAAAGAAGTTGGTGATCATGTCGACGTAGCGCTCTGAGTTCACGGTAACATCACGACCATTACCGTCTTCGAAGAAGTAAGGGCTAATGATGCAAGTTTGCGATACAGCACACCAAACCGTTACTTTTGGGCTGTGCAGCTGTCTTTCGTGTCACTGTTGCGGATTTTCATTAGCCCAATAACGACAATTCTGCTGTTTAGGTGAAAGTGGGCTTCGTCACTCATAAACAAAATGAGGTTCTCATTTTGATCGATCAGTGCTTCCATCTCACGTGCGAAGTTCATTTGTTGTGCATAATCTCCGGGCTGTAACTGTTGCACAATAATGGCCAATTTGTAGGGATGAAAGCGGAGATCCATATGCAAAATTCGCCTTGCCGAACGATCACTAAGGCGAAGTGCAGCAGCATTTTTCCGGGCAGATCGAGTCGGACTGCTAAGAATGACCTGTCGAACGCGTTCAACATTTTCAGGAGTTCGAACCGTTCGCGGCGCTCCTCTTGGTCTTCTGTTGATCAGTTCACCACGCCTGCGAAGTGATTCAACCCAACGAAGGATGGTGCTTCGAGAGGGAACAGCTCTATTCCGATGAATGATGAAGTGGCGACGAAACTCACGCTGTACGACGATGACTGATTCATTATTTCGGACGAAACAATCATAGGCGAAAACGCGATGCTCCACCGTCCAAGGCTTTTTTTTTTGGTGAGGGGGGAATGCGTTTATGCACCATACCATAGCCCGAGCTACGGCGTGTGTGGGACTCCAGATTGTCTTGAGAAGACCACCTAATACCCACTAAACCCTAACCTCCGCGTGGCCCGACTCATCAGCGTCTCGGAAGGCCATGTGTTGTGCGTGACCTGCGGTCTGCTACAACGTCGCCTCATGTGTTTCAGTTTCTGGGAACGCCGGGTTGGTTCCCTTTACCTCGAACGTTCTATCGATGTCGCTAAGCGATCATCGATAGAGGGTCTGCTAGGTTCTCTTGAAACTCTTGTTTTCGGCCAAGGCCAAGGCTCCATAAAGACAACTGGTAAAAGAATGCTAGGATCTCACGAGTCAAACGGCACCCTCCCCACCTCTCTCGTAGACGGAGGTGGAGAGTACTACCCATCCCAAAAACGTCCGTCTTCTCTGCCGCATCCTGTACTTTTCGTGCATTTTAACATTTTTTCCCATTGTCATAACAACAATTTTATTCAACTGTTTGCTATATTATCCAAAAGTTTGTGACACTCATAAGCGAGATATTATTTAGATTATGTTGTTCATGTTATAGATTCACGTCAATGAATTATTATTATTATGAGTTTCACTTTAGAAATCATGTTTGATTTCATAGCTTTACAACATTTAAATCAATCGGTCATCTCAAAAACCACCTAGGACACGTTTTTTCAGAATGTTTCCTTATGTATCTTAAAAAATTAAAATACCCGAAACTAAAACACGACATCCTAGTAACTCAATATTTAAGTCTAATTTTCAATAATAAGCAGTAGCAAATATGATTTTTTTGCTAACCAGGTTCTCGTTAAAACAACATTAGAAGGGATTCCCATTATTATTGTCATTAAACTATGAAAGTTATCCGTTATTCCAATCATTCAAAGCTGATTTACTTATCCAATGACATTCTTTTTATTATTTCTCGAAAAATTGAGATTGTGCGATTTATGAGGTTTTTGAAATGACCGTTTCAATTGAATTAGTAGTAGTAAAAAACCACACGCTTAGCTTCCTGCGTACCCGTTCGGCGTTAAGAGCCTTTTTTACGACAGATAATTATGGGACATACTGTATATATCCGCGCTGAAATTATGGTGGTACCAACAATATTATTGCTTATATAGCCATAACATCAGTCGCTCGAAGCGTACATATTTTATTGCTGTATAACACTAAAGTTACTATACCATTAACATGATTTACAGCGGTTGAATTTGAGAAAACATAATTAGCAACAAATATAATGAGGGTACATCTTCATTAGCAGTGAAAAAAATTCAGATAGCAAACAAAAAATCAATTAATCGCGACAAAATAAAGGAATCACTTTGTAACCAAAACATTCACAGGAAGCAGTTTCACCCCGAAAGTTGGCAACCTTTAGCTTTCACGATATGTGCACGAAAAAGAGTAGTAGTAGTAGTAGTAGTAGTAGCAGTAGTAGTAGTAGTAGTAGCGCTGTAAATACTATCCTATACTCAGAAAGACAAATGGATTTTTCAAAAAACTCACATTTTCACGTATATAACACGAGGAATAAAAACCATTTTTGTTTAGATAAGTATAGCTTATCTACTCACGAAAAGTCTCCCAGATATGCTGGTACACGAATATACAATTATTCACCAGAATCTATTAAACAAATACTTAGATAACGTTATGCTCTTCAAAAAGCACCTTAAGGATGCTCTTACCTAACACCCTCTACAGCATAGATGAGTTACTTGTGGTTTTAAAGGACCTGAAATAATGCAATTATCAGGAGGTCATTAACTTGACACTCACATGCACTTTTTAAATTTTCTGTATTCAGTTCGTTTGTTTTTCTATTAGTTTGTTTTTTATTTCGTCTTTACTTTTTGAAATATTCTGTTTTATACATATATGACGTGTTCCTCTCTATACTTATTTACGTGCTAGTCATCGGACCTGATAAAGGAATTTGAATTCGAATTTTTTTAATCCCTTCAAAAAATTTCCGAAAATGGTCGCCTGAACCGTCAAAAAAGATTGAGCGATTTTTATTTTCTTTTTGTTTTTGGCCTTTTTATCGGCTGGTACTGGCGTGATCTCCAAAACCTAAAAAAATTTTGCGTTCTTGGCATGGTAGCAAGATTGTGTAAAAATTTCATCAAAACCTGAGCGATGCGCCCTAAAATTAGCGGACATACAGACACACAGACCGTCAGACAGACATACCGACGGAAATCAATGAGCCATATTCATAAAACAAAGGATATCCTTGTGCTTGCAAGTTTTGAAGGAAATCCTCCAGATGGTATTTATAATAATTTGAAGTAAATGCTTTTGCATTTTGAGTATAAGCATATCCTTCAAAGCAGTGACATAAGTAAAAGGATATTCATAATCTTCACCTTATACATAGCATAGGAAACATATCCTCCAAAAATTCTGAGTGTGGTCAGTAGCAGACTCAACTTCGTAACGAAAGGTGGTCAAACGATGATGGCGGAAATTGTAGATGTTAGGGATGTTAAAACGTACCTTCACTTGGTCCTGACTTCAAAAAATTATATCGGTTCGACGAAGCAAATGTACAATGGCTTGCGGACAGATTTTTAGTTGAGAATGAGGAAACTCGAGGAGGAGCACTTTCATGTATTCGTAAATTGAAGATATGTCTACGCTATCTCGATGACCCTGGATATCAACAAGGTATTGGTCAGGAACTTGGTGTTCGTCAAGCGACGGTATCTCTGACTGTGGATAGAGTTGTGAACAGCATAGTTGCAAGTCGAACGAATGGATCAAGTTTCCAACTACCAATCATGACCTGATGGAGGCCAAGCGGATATGGAAAAGAATGTATAACTTCCGATAGCAATTGGTGTAATTGTTTGTACACATGTAGGAATCCTGAAGCCAAATCGCCATGGAGATGAGTATATCAACCAAAAAGGGAAACCTGCTTTAAATGTGCAAGCCACTTGTGATGCCAGAGAGATGTTCACAAGTGTTGATGACAGTTGGCCTGGATCAGTGCATGATTCCAGAATATGGAGAAATTCACAGAATAGATCACAACTAATAAATAAAGCAAATGTTGTACTATACTGTACTGTATTTTTTTATACTCCAGCTACCACGAAGGCCTAAGGCCTAAACACCCATTGGGTACCGTGGGGCTATAGGGGGATACAGGAGAAAGGGGGGGGGGACGCCACACGGACTCTGGCGAGGGAACACGTGTGCATGCAACATGCACACATTCTGGCTCCGCCTACGAGATCCGCCGGGTGGTACCTCCGCGTTCGACAGTCAGAGACCGTCTACCACCTACGAAAGATGAAGAAGAAGAAACGAGATCACAACTAATAAATAAAATAAATGTTGTACTACTTGGCCATGACGGTTATGGTATTGAGCCATGCCTTATGACTCCCTTCAGAAATCCTACTCCAGTTGCAGAAATAAATTATAATAAGCTTTTAAAACAAGAAAGCGTGATAATTGAACGCTGTTTCGGAAAACTGAAACGCCGGTTTCCTATCTTACAGTATGTTTGCCGCGTAAAGTTGGAAACTGTGCCGAAAATAATTATTGCTTGTATTGTACTCCATAATGTTGCGAAGAGCTTGGGCGATCCTGACTTTGAGTTAGTTGAACAAGACCCAGATGAAGATGAAGGAAATCATGAGAATGACGAACTTCCTCTCCGCCAACTAGGTCAACAAATAAGAAGAAACTTGATTGAGTATTATAATAAATAGTTTTACTGACTAAGGTGTATTTATAAGTTATAATAATTTTTATTTTCATGAACATCATAAGTTACAGGTGGCTTCAGACGCTGCATCATTTCTAATTTCGTTTTATAATACTCTTGTTGTAAAATACTTGTTTGGTACTGCTGTAATAGCACTAGACGTTGCAGTTCTTTTGTAGTTAACTTTGGTTTCCTCAGTTTCGTATTTCTCTGTTGCTAATTTTCTTTTGGTGGCAACATCTTCGGAATTGATGGCTCTGTAATACTAACTGTTTGCTTACTGCGCTCGGTATATAGTTCACTTCTTTGTTCTTGAACACTACCAACCTGAATGGCACCTCTTATTTTCCCAATTGTAGGATTACAGTCACCTTCGATAGCTTTCAGCAACTTTCTTTCCCAATCTAACACTTTAATTGCTTTATTACTAGTTTTTTTTAGATCTGTTTTTTTCTTCAATCTTGATTTCATGTTGTTGATTTTTTTAATAAGCCTTTCGTACCAAATGGTCTACCGAATGCTGATTCGTATTTTTTCAACATCTTCAGGCATCGTCCTTTCTCATTTTTATTTTTGGAACTTGTGACTTTTGCAAAATAATGGGAGCAATGGCAATTTCATCTGCGATGAACTGCAGGTCGTTGCCATTATTTTCTCTAGTTTCCTCACCACTTGAGGATGAGATGCTTATTAATTTGATAAAAAAACTGTATCCAGTAAAAATACGGAACGGTCTGTGTAAGCTCTGGAGTACAACTGTCAGTGATGCTGAGTGAACGAACTCCCACGTCAACTACTAGCTGGAACAAGTCAGTCAAGATACAAATACCAGTCAACCTTTCACTTCTTCTTGAAGGATATCCTCGCGAGTATAAGGTAATCATTATGAATATAAAAACAAGGATATGCTTTTTCTCCGAAGCAAGACCTTATACTTTTACCTTATGCTTCCGAAGATATGCTTTTTTATGAGTACGGCTCATTATGTATTTCATTTTCGGAAATTTTCGAGATTACAATGCTTCTCAGCCAGTTGGAGTCGGAAGTAAAAACCTGTTTTTTTAATTTGTTTAAGAGCATTAATTAAACAAATTTGCACCGAGTTACCTCACGGTAACCTGTTGATTCATATTTGAGAGGCGTGCAACAAACGTAATTATGATAAAAAAAAGAGTCGGAAAATTGCTCCAACGAGTTGCGGGTTTTCGCCGTTTCTATCTCCTCAAGAATCATGTACTGAAATAACCCCAAGTGTAATATATTCACTTTCATGGAGCAGGTACTAATAATACATGTGGTGAAAACGGGCAAATAGATTCGCGTGTCGATGGATTTTCCACTGCCTAAATGTCAAAAACGTCGGCTATTATTTTTGTCCGATTATGGGAAATAATGACATGGCTGCTAACGAGAACAGTCATTATGAAGGGGTTTGCCATATTTTCTGGGAGTATTTTCTGTATAATGCGCTTAAAAGAAAACATAGGTAGTCGCATAATGGACTGACGAAATATCACAGGGATGTGACAATTTGGAATTGGATTCGTTGACATGAAACATCAAGAGGCATATTTCCTTTCAACACCGCTTATTCTCTGCACAGGGCGATTAAGAAACAGTAATATATTTAAAAATCAAAAGCCGTGATGTTGAGGTCTTCTGATCACATCAGGACGTTGTATTTTTTATGCGAAACTTCCAATGCATTTCAGGTTACAGATCTGCGAATTCACATATTGAAATAGTGACTGACTCCATTTTTATCTCTCACGCCAATCGGCGAGGAGTGAATGAAGGGATTAAATGAAATTAGAGACATTGCTAGATCCAAGGGGAGGCAGCACATGCCTCTGCCTCAAGTCCTGCCCTTCTAACGAAGCTGTGTATAGTCTTCAGGCCCAACTCCTTGACGCTCTTGGGACCCAAAATATTGTATAGTATAGTCACCTGTAGTATCCTAGATCCTGCAGCTGCAAAGAACGCTGGCGCGTCAACGTGATATGTTGTTTACATCATCCCTTTCTGTTAAAAAAAACCTTGATGTAAATGCCTGCCCACGCTGAAGAGGTTAAGACCCATAACAATGGAGACAGCATCCAAACCAAAAGAAACAACTAAACGTAAGGTAGGTACAAAAAAGGTGCTACTGTATAAACTGGTGATTAGGGCCGAATATCCCAAAATCTAGAAATCAAACGAAGGACCCACACCTAGAATTCGACAGGAAAATATGACAGACTGTCAGTTGATTGTCGATCAATGTCAAAAGTAGGAGCATGCTGGTTGCCTATAGGCAACTTAAACCAACTTTACGAGGGACTGACGATATTTTATTAGTAAATTTCTGATACAGTTATTAATAAAACATTTTAACATTAGTGTCAAACAGATTTCAACACACAAGATATAATATGCGTGATCATACTTTCGCGATTACAATACCTCGTCAGTAGGCGTGGAAAGTACAAATAGAGCATTTTGTTTATTGGAAGACAGCTTGGAAAACTTGTCACAACGTATGCCAGAGAGAGAGGCATTCTGAAATCAAGGAAAAACCCTACAATCATTGGCTGTCAATAACTCAGACAGTACCACTCAGATTTTGATGAGAAACAAAGGTAATGCTATGATATGGACAAAACAGCTTTGTGGGTCCTGGAAAATACCCAGTGCCTGCGGGGCTACGGGCAAACAACGAACAGATAAAAATCGCTGAAACTGTTTTTGACGTTTTAGAGGCTCATTTCCAGAAAAATTTTAGGGAGGTTAGAGCCTTAGGCGTTGAGAGATGCAAATGTTTTGAAAACCTTATATTGTCAAGAAGCTTATCTTCCCGATAATACTACGCATCATAATAGCACACGTATTTGCAGAAATATTATTTTCTATAGTTTGAGAGGTATATCCAAACTGTAACACAATATCTTATTTTTGGATCACCCTGTATATTTCGATAGCACTATAAAATTTTGTGCACACGGAGACATTTCCCGTGTGTTATGTGTCGTATTCCTCATGAACGATACTCTAAATATCCTAGAATCTGTTTCTGAAATCTCCATCTAATTCAAATATCGGGTGAAGTAATAAAATATACATGTTTCTATTAAAGTGCAACAAACAAATCTCCAGTTACCGGCAGAGGTACCGGTTGGCGATTTTTTTCAACCGCGCTGCTTTATCGGCTTCAAACAATGGAACATGACCTAGGGTAAGGGGATGGCCGAGCTGGAACCAGATAGGACCAACAATAGCATATTTGTTATTATAACTTATCTGACATTCCTCAGTCAGGTATTTGATAACTGCGGATTCTGCACTACGAGATGAGAAAATAGTTTCCAGCTAAATTGGCTTTGTAAGAGAATGCTTGAATTTAATAAGCCATTCAGGAATGATAACTGCAGATGATAACGTTTTAATTGATTAAATGTGTCTAGTCTGGATATATGTTGTTCAAAAATGTGAAAGTGAAGAAGCAGGATAAAAGTTTTATGACAGTTCAGTATTCTTACTTATTATGTAAGTAAAATCAAACTTCAAAAGAAAATTGCTCCAATTCGATTTAAAAGACTGGAACGGAATTGCACCTTGACTAGGGTGTTCCTTAATGATATGCAAATATTCAAGGGTGTGAATCTACATGGAAAATTAATGTTAGTTTGCTTTATAAACTATGGTCATTATAAAAACCCGAGGTTAGGAAAAAAAACAGAAATTAATTAATATTTTCAGAACCGCTTCAGATATTTCACTGATATTTAGTACGTAGTGAAAGCTAATAAAGTTGTATATTTTTCAATGGAAAAATAATGTTAAGCTTTAACAGTGGCGTGCGTACGGGTATCGACTTCGACATTTTTTTATAAAAAAATGGTACGCCAATGATTTTTTGCCAAATAAAAATTATTTTTGAATTTTCTATTCAATTCAAAACATATGATCTCTCTTGAATTGTTTTCTTTCGACGCGCCATTTTTGCGTAAAAAAATAAAAACCGTTCTATTGTCTAACTTGCAAAATTATTATTAATTTAATTGGAAAAATTAAACACATTACGGGTAATGAATAACAACTGACAACATAAACATGACATTAAAACCAACGAAATGATTACAAAAATTGTTGAAAATGCCTCCTTCACTTAGTATGCATGCTTCCGCCCTCCTCATGGAATTGCGCACTCGTTGAAATATCCCTGGACTGTTTTTGATTGGATCACAAGCTGCAACTATTCTTTCTCTTAATTCCTACAGTGTTAATGGGACTTCTGTACACTAGTGACTTAAGATAGCTCCACAACAAGAAATCTGAACTGTTGAGGTCTGGTTACCTTGGTGGCCATTCTTGGGGCCCACCGCGGCCAATCCACCGATTTTGATAAACAGTTTGTAAATAATTACGAACCGCTACACTGAAATGGGCTGGTGCACCATCATGCATGTACCACATATTGTTTCTTATTACTAACGGAACATCATCAAGCAGCAAAGGCAACTGTTGTTGAAGAAAATTGAGGTAAGTCTGTCCGCCAAGTCGTCCCGGCAAGAAGAATGGGCCATTAAAGTGGTTGCCAATAATTCCTGCCCATACGTTAACCGAAAATTGGTGTTGGAAATGGGTTTCGGCTACGGCATAGGGATTTTCTTCTGTCCACAAATCATTATTGTGGAAATTCTGAGTGGCATTTCGAGAAAAATTAGCTTCGTCCGTAAACAGAATCATTGATTCAAATTGCGGATTTTGTGTAATTTTTTGAAGATACCACTCAAAGGTCAGACGCCTTGGAAAATCAATGGGAAGTAATGCCTGTTGTACTCTTAAAATATGATAAGATATAACAAAAAATCCACCAAAATTCTCCAAACAATTTGATGGCAAATATTTAAGTGTCTAGCGATCCTCCTCGTACTCGTTTCGGGATGGTCTTCGACTTTGTGCAGCACTGCTTCCTCAATTTCAGGTGTTCTAACACTTAGAGGTCTACCTTCAGACTTCCTTTTCGGACAGAACCAGTTTCAACAAGACGACGATGAATATTAGAAAAGGTTGGACTATCTGGCAAAGCACGATCGGGATATCTCTGGTGATAAATCCGTCTGGCTGGCTCACCATTACCGTCGGCAAGGCCATATACGTAATGCATTTACGCCATTTCTGCATTTGAATAATTCACCATTATTAACAAGATTGTAAAAACGAAATAATAAAAAGATGTCACAGCGAACAGATATGAATAACAGAGACTTGTCAGATCTCAAAAGCCAGTTACATATTCCAGAGCAACTAGATATTTATTGCTAAATTGCATTCTTCAATTATTACATTAATTTTCTCGGACAATAGAAGGGTTTTTATTTTTTTACTCAAAAATAGCGCATCGAAGGAAAACAATTCAACAAAAGATCATTTGATTTAAATTGAACGGGGAATTCAAAAATAATTTTTATTTGGCAAAAAACCAGTGGCGTACATTTTTTTTTTTAAATATCGAAGTCAATACCCGTACGCACGTCACTGTTAAAGATAAAATTATTTTGCATTGAAAAATATGCAACTTTATTAACTTTCACCACGTACTAAGTATCAGTGAAATATCTGAAGCGGTTCTGAAAATATTAATTAGTTTCCATTTTTTTTCATAAAAACCGAGTTTTTGTAAAGAAACATTTTTGGACCATTGTTTATAAAGCAAACTAACGTTAATTTTTCGTGTAGATTCACACCCTTGAATATTCGCATATCATTAAGGAACACCCTGTATACCTTGGGAGACCAAGGTAACTGGTAGGATAGTTGTCAAATAAGAGAAATGCAAAACCGCTCAGCTACTGCCTGCTCGGTTTAATCGCGGCTGGCCAGAAATGAGCGAATGTATTCTAGCAGCGCGTAGCTGAGCGAGTTTGAGTGCACTCGGCGGCGCGACTGTTACGCGGAAGTATCGCGTTGTCCGACAACAGCTCAAAAGCTGTTCGTCATCGAACTTTGTGCCCATGAAGACTACAAATTCAGCCCATTTCACTGCACTCCCGTTCACGTATGCTTTGTGCAGTGTTATTTCTCGGCCTATAGAAAGCTTCCTCTGATTTATGTCAGGGGACCACATTGAAAAATGTCTGTTGATTGTCTAAAATACCTAGGAGAACTGATCAATAATTGTATAAATGGTCTATGAAAAAGCCTTTGAGTTATGCATGTGTTGTGTGGTATAAATCATCAATTTAAGTACCATTTGTTAACAACCCTCTCTATTTGGCAGTGTAAAATCGTCCATAAATCTTGGAATACTAAAAATTTAATAGATACCTACACGTCCAATTTTTGTGGCATTTTAAACGGGGAAAAGCGATTTTTACCTGAAAAGCAATAACTTCTAGGACCCCTTTCAAAAGTAGCACCATGTGTTTCTCCTAGTAAATAGGTCGATCATTAGTGCTTAATCAAGTTCAGTTAAATATACAGTGTGTCTGAAACTAGGCTTTTGATATTGGAATATCGGAAAACCACGAGGAAATTTAGATATTGGTAATGTAAATTGAGGAAGTCTTTGATAAAGCGATTGGTGTCTATTAGATTGTCTAGTATGAAAGAGGAGTTTTGAGATCTTAATAAAACTAAGCTTGTTTGGCTTAGGACGCAGAGGCTAGATGAAGAAGGGTCCTCCGTTGGTGAAAGGGGCTTGTTTTTAATAATCTGCTTCAAGTAGACATACAATAGTCGAAGCAGAAGCACTCTAGATGTGTGCAACCTATGTCTTCAGAGACCTGAACATCGACAAGCTGAAGAAAACGACTTCCTAGTTCCTATCTCCCTTTGCATATCACGCCAAAATCAAGTCACACATTTCCGTCGATTTGTCTGCCTGTCTTTAGTATGCCTGTCCGTCTGTCCACTAATGTTTGATTCACAAAGTGACTACCATGCTAGGCACGAAAAAAAGTGTCAAGTAGATTGACCTTGCACTTCCTACGCGACGCTGTGATCAGTTAATGAAGGATTCCTTCTCATTTCCTCTCTCACTCCATTTTTTGTAAGTATCGAAAATTGGGAGTTGGAGATTGTAGGTCGATTCAAATGTAGCCGTCGGGTCCCAGTAATATTAGCCACCAGAAAGATATAATACAATACTGTCTAGTCAGGTTTTGATTCAATTCGAGCATATTGAATAGACGACCCATTCCTTTTTCTATACAGCATGTTCATTTGAAAACTTCCCACCACGGATTTATCGAAAAATTAATTTAAATTAAAAGAAAAAACGCCGAGATACGTCAAAAGATTTATCAACGGGGACAGCTTTTTAACCAGAAACTACTTCACCCCCTTTAACACTTGGGCCCCCAGGGTCATTCCCTTGAAGATTTTAAATGACAAGGGGTATCGAGTAATGGCTTGTATGAAAAGTCCCTTATTTTGACGTTCGATTTTTTAAAATCAGTCGGTGCATTTTCCAGAAAATTAGAAAAAATATCTATTTATCTTAATTTGTTCAGAAAGGAAAAAAACACAAGAAAATATCACTTTTTATTTCAATAAGTGTTCAAAATTTTGCCCGTTAGGGCTTGCCAAATCTACAATTCATTTATAATTTAAAACGGAAACTACCAACATAAACTGCAATTCGGAAGATTTGACGTGGTAACAACCCGAATTTTCCGCATTCTTTTCATCAGCACAGATATCCTGGACGAACTGCATTTATTGTTATAACCGTTAGTTATTTGTTGCTAAGGGAAAGAAATAATTTGCTGTCTTCTGGTTTGGCAATGGCTAGACGACGAGTTTCCAGATGAATGGATAGGGCGAAGAAGGCCTATAGATTGGCCTGCTAGATCTCCTGATTTGACGCCATTAGACTTCTTCCTAGGGGGCATTTGAAATCTATTGTGTTTTCTTCCCAACCTGAAAGTTTGGATGAACTTCGCCAAAGCATCATCAAGAGCTGCCATGATATCCCATAACATGTTTGTGCGAATATCATTGTTTGACCAATAACCGGCAACATTTTGAACACTTATTGAAATAAAAATGATATTTTTGTGTCTTTTTGTTTTCTATCTGAACAAATTAAGATTAATCAAGATTTTTCTAATTGTCTTGAAAACGGATCGACCGATCAGACGTCAGAATAAAGACCTTTTAAAAAAGCTATACCTGTATACTCGAGACCCTCGACATTTGAAATTTTTTAGGGGATTACCCTGGGGATAGAGGGTGAAAAGGGGTGAAGTAGTTTTTGGTTAAAAAATTGTCCCCTTTGACAAATCATTTGACGTGTCTCGGCGTTTTTTCTTTAATCAGTGGTTTTCGATAAATCCGTGGTGGGAGGTTTTCAAATGAACACCCTGTATATGTGCGTAGTAAACTTATTTCTAATGGGGCTAATTTGTGGCATTTCGATTTTAGCATATATACATGTTATGTAAACAAAATAAAGGAATTTTATTCAGCCTTTTAAGTCACATGTAACTGTTTCGATCCTGTTAACGTTAATATAGCGTTGGGTTTTGGAAATAGAACAAGCAGAATTGCCCTACTTGACGCAATTTTTATATTCTCCCAAAGGCGCCTGGAAGTACTGTTCCCTTATTCTTCACGAACATCAGCCCTAGCTCCGGTTCTGACACAAAGGTTCCCTGTTCCATTTTTTTAGCACCGAGAGACAACGAACGAGTTAATGACTCTATGCAGTCAATTCGTCTCGAGACATTTTTCTTGGGGTAAATACAGGATAATAAGCTCTTTCAGGTAGAAATTTCATCGCGGCATATGCACAGGAAGCTATAAATATTTTATTCCCTTTTGTCATGGCGGAAAATTAATTTGGTTAAATATTAATAAACGACATACGAAATCTAGATAGTGTCGTTAGGCTCTTAACGACTGCATTATTAATTACCCTCAGCTTTAATCTTAATTTAAAATCTGTGATTTTGAGCACGCATATAATCTTATTCGTATTATATATTTATACAATACTACTCAGAGCTCGGGTGTAGGTATCTCAGATACGTACGGTTTAATTGAATATTCATATTTATTGTTTGTTCTGCTCCTAAGAATTATAACTTACTTATGGGATTTGTGAGCATCTGACGCCGAGATAATTGAAGATTAATTTCCTTGTGTTGTCTTCGTGTAACTACAGGGGCCGCCAGAAAGACCGCATGTTGGATAGTGAGAGAAGTGCCGTTTCAGTTGGCAAGATGGTTTGGAACGTTGAGCATCGTGTGTTCACTGTACGTCGGTACTTTCGTTCGAACGCAACGTGAGTTTCGCGTTCACTTTCGTGTTGCAAGTCGTGGGACAGTACCAGACCGTAACACCATTTTGAGATCGGTGGGAGCATTCAGCACAACAGGTAATGTGATGAAGAAAAAACCGTACTGTTAGAAACCCCGAAAACGTAGACAGAGACAGAGTGAGAGTTGACACGCTGCAAAGCTCTAATCGTTGCGTCCGTTTGCGTGCCAGTTCCCTAGGGATACACGCGTCCTCTGTAGGTCGCATCTTGAAGAAGGATTTAGTGTTCCATCCTTACAAAATCCAAGTTTGGCAAAAACTGTTGCCAGGGGATTATGCACAACGTGTTAATTTTGCACAGCTCATGATTGAACAGTTGGATAACAATGACATGACGTTGTTTATGAAGCACATTTTCATTTACATGGATACGTCAATAAACAAAATTGTCGATATTGGTCTCCAGTGAACCCCCAAGAGTTGCATGAGCACCCCCTGTATACCCCGAAAATTACAGTTCGGTGTGCAAGTAGGCCAAACGATGATTATTGGGCCTTATTTTTTCAGGATCATGGAGAAACAACTATCGAAGTCGACGTGTCCCTCTCAGAACAGTGTGGTTCAAACAAGACGGGGCAACATCTCACACAGCTCGCACTTCGATGGGACTTCTTCAGCAATTTCAATGGCCCCCTCGCTCCCCGGACCTGTCAACGTGTGATTTTTGTTATGGGGCTACCTGGAATCCAAGGTTTACCAAAGCAAGCCTCGGACCCTCGTCGATTTGAAGGAGGAGATAAGAAGAGAAGTAACCCAAATTCCTGCACAGATGCTGGCCGATGCAATGGCATATGGCCGACATAGTTTTTAGAACGTAAATTTTGTTTTGCTCAAAAAATGGCATGTATTTCTGAGTATTTTGATATAATGAAATATTTTTCCCATACTTATTTTGACTGTATTACTCATTTAAAAAACATGCGTTCTTTCTGACGGACCCTGTATCTTTAGGTTCTATAGTTATGACAAAAGACTTTTGAGATTTTCTGTCAACGGTTCCACCAAGTGTGTTTCGCGTTCCAAACTAATAGTAAGATGATACAAATCTATGGGACTTTAATCTTACAGAGAACTGGAGCATTTGGAGAAAGTTGTCATAGAAACCGGGAATCCAGGGGACTGACTCTAATTGAAGTTCAACCGTTGACATTTCGATGACGCCGTCATATATTAATTTGATAAACTTTGACACTGCCATGATATTTTAACTATGAAATTTCGCTAGAATCAGGTGTCAAATAATCATAGCGGTTTATATGTATGTCGGACACGTGACATCGAAATTAATTTCAACAGTCGAAATTCATTTAGAATCAGCCTCCTGGGATTTTTGGAGCTGAAGTTACATCAGACTGCTTTGGGGTTAATTCCAGTCCCATATAAAATTTTGTCCCATTTAGTTTGTAGTAAAAAAACAACATCAGTATGTCGAGTCTGTACTTCCTACACACTTCTGTCGTCAATTAGATTATATAAAGCTTATTCGAAAGACTGTTACGTTAAATTTTCTCTGATACAAATGCTATTCTACCGTAATGGATACTCGTGAAACAGAAAATATCTGTTACCTGCCAAAGTAACCACTATCCAGATTTCATAGTCACTGATTGTTCTTGCCCGTGTTAATTTATTTTACTTTATTCATATGTTTCTCAACAGATACGAGATGCAATTACAGATACATACTACATCAGTGATGAAAAACAAATAGACATACATTCAACAAATAGTATCATGGATTGATGATACTAAAAAAAGTCTACGTATATCAGAAATCAAACAAAAAGCCCCAACTAATAAAGTACATAAAGATGCATACTAAAACGTACTGAAAAATCAACATAGATTCACGTCAGTGAACTGTTTCTAAGTTTGAAGACAGTCTCCTCTCATACATATATATATATATATAGAGAGAGAGAAAATGATCCTGCGGACAAAAAAATAGGAAAATAATGGGCAAAATCCGCAACAAGGGAAAGTGGGTTCGAGCAGAAAGTAGGATAGGCAACCCGAGCAATACGTATTTCTGCTTGTTGGCTTCATCAGGCCTGAAATGAATGTACATATGCAACCACAAAAGTAGATACACATGCCCACACAGCTAGAAAAAATAATTTTTTATATAAATTACTATAAAATTAATATTTCCGGGACGTTTAATTTCTCGATCTAGTGATGTCAACTGGTCACCAAGGTCAGCGGATTTAACGGCTCCTGACTCTTTATGGGGAAAAATAGGGTTTATGCCAAAAAACCAAATATTGTAGAGTGGCTGAAGAACAATATTACGGAAGCGGTTGAAAATATTCCGCCCGAAACCTACCAAAAGGTGATGCAAAATGTAATCAAGAGGGCTTAGGTTTGCGCGGCTTCTAGCGCCGGACATTTGTCTGATATTAATTCTCATACATAAATTTTAAGTTTCAATAAAAGATTAAAATGGACGTACTTTATTTCATTTCAAAAATATTCAAGATACAAACCAGTCAGTTACGTATCAGCCACCCTGTATAAGGTCTGCAACTTCTAATAGTGAATCCAAACATACGTAAAACTATTTGATTTGAGTGTGTTGAAAATGTCATATCTGGAATAATAGTAATGCCTAGGCCTTTCGCTTCCTGTACTCTGTCAAGTTTGTGATTGTCCACTATATAATCATATAGTATGATAGACTGTTTCCTGGAAATGGACATTACTTTACACTCGCTGCGATTAAGCATCATCAGATCATTATTCTAGCACCATGAATTACTGAGTAAAATTTTCAGTCATCCGCTAAGATTTGGTTTTCTACTGTCATTGTATGGTTGATATCATTAAAAAAATCTAAAATAGTAGGAGATCCAAGTTGTTATTTTGTGGCACTCTCGTTGTTGGTATGTATGATTTTGATTTGAAGCCGTCAGAGACCACAAATTGAATGCGTTATAAACACGAACGGTAACATATCAACAAGGGGACATGCACAGAGAAATTATATAGTTTCTTTCGATATGCCATCTCCCTAAAACATAACGCGAATTCAAACAACGCTATTACGAGGGATGTCTTTTAAGTTTTGCATATAGAAATATAGTAGGCCGCGCGGATCGAACGTCTGAATCTTAAACTCACTCTTTAGTAAACCTAAATTCAAAGTTTCACAACAATACGTGCAATGTTCTCACTACAGTGAATTTTTAAGTGTCACCAAGTCATTAGAAAAATGGAACTCAACCGAGAATATTTTCGCGCCATAATTTATTACAACTTTCAGAGACAATTATCGCAACAAGAATGCCTTGCTGAGTTACTGTCTGTTTTCGGCAACGAAGCGCCACATCGGTCGACAAGTTCCCGTGGGTATGGAGAATTCAAACGTGGACGGGAGAGTCTTAGCGACGATCCCATCATTGAAGATAGACATGTGACACATCGCGCGATTGAGGCATCCTTGAAGATCTCAAAGACCTCAATTCAAAAAATTTTACATGAAGAATTAGGCCACCTGTTGACTGAAGAGCAGAAAGCAGCCAGGGTTAATTGGTGTCAAAAAACGCTTGACCGTTTCAATTCCGGAAACTCAAAAAATGTGTACAGCATTGTTAGTGGTGATGAATCGTGGATTTTCTGTTATGAACCAGAGAATAAACGACAGTCGGCTGTTTGAGTGTTCCAAGGTGAAGAAAAGCCAACAAAAGTCATCCGTTCTCGAAGTGTTTCGAAAAAGACGGTCGCGACATTTGTGTCAAAAGCGGATCATATTGCAACAATTCTTCTTAATGAGCAAAGAACTGTTACTGCGGATTGGTGTACCACCAATTGTTTGCCAAAAGAGATCACCGAGCTTCGAAAAATCAACCCCGAAAGAAGCATCATCCTCCACCAAGACAATGCAAGCTCGCACACAGCCCAAAAAACAAGGCAGTATTTAACGGAAGGAAACGTGGAATTATTGGACCATCCTCCATATCGTCGGCTTTGTCACGAAGTGTCCTAACCAACGGTTAGTGAATTTTACAGGAGAGCAAGAAAACGAAATCAGCGTGTTGTTGATTGAGCATTATATGTAAAGTTTAGATATTTCCGAATTGAAAATGCAAGTGTATTAGCCTACATTCTTTGTAAATCATATGGCGTTTCAATATTTGCGGTAGCTTATCAAGTTATTTTGGAAAAAAATGGAAAACGCCAGTAGGTCACTTCGTGAGAATTTTCTGATTTTAGTCAGATAGAGCTAAAATACATTTTTATTGAAGCTCTTGTTATTATACTTTTTTAAGATATACAGAATTTGTTTGATTTACTTATAAGCAAAGAGTCATATTTCCAGCCAAGGGGGCGATTATCTCAGAAAATTTGTTGATAGTTTAATTTTTTAGGTAATGCTTGGTCTGCTGACAGCAGAGTTTATGTAAAAAAGTTCAGATCAACGTTTGAATTTTGGCTACCCCCTAAAATATTTTCCTCATTGTCCATGCCTAAAATTGTTGTAGATTATGACAAAAATATTACGTGATTAGATGAAGAAAACAACTCGAAACGTCAAAGCAATTTTTATTGAAATAAAAACTAAAAGAAAAGCAACTAACTTAAATATTATATTTTGACATATTACCAGAAAATGTTGATATGTTGTGATACATAAAAAAATGCAAAAATATCAATAATTCATTCCGTTTCATGGGGTAAATTTTTCAAGAGTTTTGGAATTCTGGTAAGCGTACAACTAACTGGCGTTTTTTAGATTTTACATAACGAAATTAAGTCGGAGTACTTCTTTTTTGTTATTTTTTAGTTGTTCTAGTTTAATATTATTTATATTATTACTATTTCTCATCAGTCTTTTTAACTCAATACTGTCATAACTAGTATCGTGGTCGCTAGACTTAAAACATATTTTGGTGGGCGTGTCTTTTATTACAATAAACTCCGTTTAATATTTTGCCCTTCCTCAGTTTGCCGTGTGGACAATATTCTTAAATCTTTCGAAAGTTTCTTGAAGTCAAACAATTCATTGGGAATTACTAAATAAGGTTGACGTGGCGAATAAAAAAACCAGGTAGAGTTATGAGGGTTCAAAAAGATCTCCAACTCCCTTTAGCGCAGTATGAATTGCACTGTGAGCAGATTCTCCCTCACTTTGGCCATGATTCCACCACCGAGGAGCGTATACTAACTGGGATTATTGGATACTAAGGGACTTATCTTCATTTAGGTCTCTTCGTGGGAATCATAAATTTACTTTTGCAGATAAGACACCCAGGGGCTGCCCACACTAATAGATATATAGTTATGCTTCTTCGTCAGATTAACTAGCATGGAATAATACACCTATATGCGGGTTATCTCAATTTTTGGTATTTTGTCAGTTAGAACACTTCGTGAGAAAGGCGACGATATACTCCTAACGATTTCTTTACTTTCCCGAAAATTAAAAACAGACTGCGTGGTCAAAGGTACCAGTCACCAGAAGTAGCAGTTGGCGCATTCAAAAATGCCGTTTTGGATCTGCCAGCAAACGAGTGGAATAAGTGCTTCGAAAATTGTTTCGAGCGCATGCAGATATGTATTAATCTTCGTGGAGAATACTCCGAAAAACAATAAAGTCGTTTAAAACTACTTACCGTGTTGTTTTATTTCCATATGCATAAAAGACATCCCTCGTATATCCTTTTTACGGGATAGCTTCAATAACTAGAAATAAAGTTGAGTGGAAGAACACGTGATTTAAAAACTGCTCGGAAACTTCCAAGGCAATCTGCTTGCCTTTTCGGTGGCATATAGAGAGATTGTCAAGACATGTGTTCGATAGCAAATAGAAAGTCGAAATCATGCTCGATTTAATACTAGATAGTTTTTGATAATTATAGGTTGCTTTTGGTTTGTCCCGTGATTATGTGGACCGCATTCGGCACTCGGCACTTGGCCGACATATGGGCTGCACCGTT
This sequence comes from Acanthoscelides obtectus, assembly GCA_963669975.1. Classification (NCBI taxonomy): domain Eukaryota; kingdom Metazoa; phylum Arthropoda; class Insecta; order Coleoptera; family Chrysomelidae; genus Acanthoscelides; species Acanthoscelides obtectus. The sequence goes on from CAVLJG010000002.1 coordinate 18,370,648, forward strand.
CCGAACCGTCAACTTCGTTGGTCTCGAAAGCCCACTCAAACCATTCACAGCAAAAACACGCACACAAACATAATAGAAGAAAATTGATTCCACGACTGCTCGAAAGTCATTCTCTATAAAAACCGCAACTGGTATCAATACAACTTGTGTCGTCTGTGACCAAGCACCATGGCATTTTCAATAGGGTCATTTCGTGCATTAGATATATTATTTTTGTTATACACAAATGATTCTGTAATACCCGAAGATCTACTCTCGAGAATTGTTAACTTAATATACGATCCAGGGGCTATGAGCGGGGCCTGAAAATCACTCAAATTCCAAATTGATCGCTTCAATGGGATTTCCGTATTTGCATATTTTAGAACATAAGGTACCTGCGAGTAATAAGGCCTAGCGGGTAATAAGACCTAATAACAAAAATAATGCTTCCAAGTTGTTTTACGGGCATACTATTGGTTAACAATTGCTCTTTAGATGACCTTGGATTGAACACCGACCGCGCTAAATTAATTTCCACATGGTCGTCGTCAGTGCAATAACATATCTAATCGAGTGAGTGTGCCTTGTAACAACAGTAAAAAAGCATAGGAAAAAATCGTAAGTTTCTTTTGGTCTATTTTGTTAAATTCGTTTTTCTTAGCTTTGAGAGTTTCCTTGTTTCATGCATCTTGTGATCACTTCTGGTCTGACTCAGATATTTGGGGCAAAATACTTTTTATATTTTTTTTGTAAAATTTGCCTGGCGGATAATAAGGCTTATAAAATTCCACTATAGGCCTTATTACCCTCCTTTTGTATATATCATAATAAAATGTAGTAATGAAAAGATATGCATCTTTTATCACATTCCGTTCATTATTAGAGTTTATAGCTGTTCTGAAGAATGTGTATTTGTGACAAATCAACAAACTTTTCAGAGACCTTTACGATGCCTCCTAAAAGAAGAAGGGCACTTTGGTCAGCGGAACAGCTAGTGGCAGCAGTTTGCGCAGTAGAGAGAAATGTTTTGAGCACATATGCGGCAGCAGAAAGATATAATATCCCTCGAAGAACGATTCGAAATCATCTTAAGACTGGCAATGTAAAGAAAACCCTCGGTCGCAAAGCCATACTGTCCAAAGACAAAGAATCTGAGCTGGTAAGCAGAATAATTAGATTCGCTGAAATAGGTTTGCCGATAACACCCCGAATCCTTCGTCGTCTGGTTTACAAATTTTGCGAAATGAACAACATTAAGCACATTTTTAATATTAATCTAAAACCGGCAGGCAAAGATTGGCTATCAGCTTTCATGAAGAGAAACCCGATTATTTCCAAGCGAAAAGCGCAATTTATGAATCCCGCGAGAGCACAAAAGTTAAATAAATTTATAGTGGATGACCATTTTGCTAAAATCAGTAAACTTTACGATCAGCTGGACCTAAAAAACCACCCCGAGCGAATATACAATATGGACGAAAAGGGTTGCAGGCTGACGGTGCACCACCAACAAACTGTACTGACGCAAAAAGGGGCTAAAAGAGTCCATTTACAGTCATCGGAACATGCTGAGACTGTCACTATTGCTGGGTGTGTGAACGCATTGGGTTGTACTATACCTCCAATGGTTATTTTCAAGGGTAAAAGGTTACAGCTAGAATTATATGATAACCTACCAGCAGGGACTCTTGTAGCTAAGTCAGCCAAAGGTTACATGACTAATGAATTATTTAAAGATTTCCTAAATCATCTAGCCAAATACAAAAGCCCCAGAAGATGCCTTTTGATCTTTGACGGCGCAGCTTGCCATTTGAACTTGTCAATTGTCGACGTGGGAGATTCTTTAGATATCGATTTGTATTGTTTGCCGTCCAATACAACTCATGAATTACAACCCCTCGATAAGTCTGTATACCGCTCGTTTGAACATCATTGGGATGCAGAACTCTTATCATTTTTAGACCAAAATCCAGACAAAAAGTTAACAAAGGCACGATTTAGTGTTATTTTTTCTTACGTTTGGTCCAAATGCATGACTTACAGCAATATCACCAATGGCTTTAGGGCTACTGGTTTATTTCCTCTTAATTCCCAGGCGATTCCGGAAACAGCGTTTGCACCATCTATATTGTTAGCTGCAGCTCAACCAGCAATCGAGGCTGTAGCCAATGAGAATGCGCCTAATCCCTCTTCCAAAGTATCAAGTTCAAGAAAAGTGCCACGAACAACTGAAGGTCGTCATATCCAAAAACAAGCTAAATGGTCTGATGAGGATGAGGTGCCTCTTGCAAAACTTAAAAACAAGTTAAATGAGACCAAATATCACCAACCGTCAACATCTAGACAAGCAGCTGAAAGGACGCCCAGCAAGTTTTCTAACGAAGCCCGTTCATCTTCCTCGAAAAATATTGGAGATGGGAAGAAACATTTTTATTCACTGGTCTCTTCGTCGGATTCTTCTGAAGACAAAGCTGATGAAGTGGGTGAAACTACTTTAGACACTTCTTTCCATGAACTCTTTCCAACTTCAATAAATCAAACTGAAAAGGCACACCCAATTCGAAAAAAAAGCAATAAATTACACGGGAACTTTGGTTACTAAAGATCTCTTTAAGGAAAGTAAAAGAAGCAGTGAAACGATTAATACTGGAAAAAGCGCTGATTCGAAGCAGGTGAAGGCAAGTTGGTATTGTCATGCGTGTATGTAAGATAAAATAGCTGATATGCGGCAGTGCACAGAATGTGAGAAATGATATCATGAAGAGTGTGTTGGGTTAACACAAGAAGACCCTGATACTTTTGAGTGCCCCGATTGTAGTTAAAATCCTATCTCACACCGTAGGCATCTATTTTTGTTATCAGTGATAATGTGTTTAAGTTTGATCTCAAATACCAAATATTTCTACTTTAATAGACATTTTTTATGTTGTTTTAGTGATAGGCCTTATTCCCTTACCATCGTTTAATAAGGCCTAGTTGCACTGTTTTTGAATTTTTTGTTTTATACGTATTTCATAAGTAGTAGAAAATATCTTACTTTTAAGTTTATAAATCAGTTGTTTGGCATTGCTGGACATATTACCAATAAAAATTCAAAACTAACTAGATGTGTTGTTCATTTTCTGAACATTTTTCTTTAGCTAGGCCTTATTACCCGCAGATACCTTACATACTTTAAACTTTCATCAACAAGTTTATTTTTATTTTACTATTCTAAAGCGTTTTCCATTCAGGACTTGACAACTTTCTTTTCAAATAAAACGCAAACCATTTGAGATATCTCGAAATTTTTATTATTGGATTGAAGTATACTCGAGACATTTATGTATGGAATTCGACCTCGTTGATATGTCCGTCCAGGGCACGTTCGCAGCGATCGATTCATTGATTCCATTTTTCAATGACTCGGCCACACATTTCGACAGAAACGGCCGCTATCTCTCGTTCAATATTGGTTCTGAGCTCCTCTAACGACGCCAGCTTGTTGGCATAGGAAAATGACTTAATGTACCCCACAAAAAAAATCTGAAGGTGTTAAATCCCACGATCTAGGCGGCCATTCAACAGGACCATTTCTCGATATGACATGTTCACCGAATTTTGATTTCACTATGTCGATTGTTTCACCCGCACGTAGCTTGTAACACCGTCTTGTTGAAACCACACATCATTAATATCTAGCCCATCCAATTGACCAAAAAAATAACGTTGCAACATGTCTCTGTAGCGATCTCCGTTGACTGTAACAAAACGGTCACTTTCATCAACGGAAAAAAAAACGGCCCAATGACACAACCGGCATGAAAACCACCATACAGTTATTTTTTATGGATGAAGGGATTTCAACATTAATGTGTGACGGTCAATTGGACCAATAGGAAAAGACCTCACCGAAATGCAATTTGACGGAAGCTGTGAAAGCTCCCTGAATATCAGTGATTTCTATTGAAATGTTGAATAACGTCGTGAAAAAACGGTTGCCATATAAATAAGGGTACATTATAGATGTAATATTATGTCTTTGTGCTTTAGAATTAGGATAACTTTCATAGAATTTCAAATTTTTATCATTTCACAAAAGGCGGTCAGTTATTTAAATCGACCAATGAAAATGAGGTCGATTTTCTAGCTATTATATTAACTAGAATGTCTTCACTGTTTTTGACGACTGTTCATGCATGACAATCTAATTTTGTCTGTATATCACCTACAGGGTATTGTACATAATATCTACCTATAGAAATGTACCGATTTTTATTATTTTGCAAAAAACGTATTCCAACTACTCTTGTTACATAAAAAACAATTTTTGCCAATTTATGATCTATAAATCCACACCAAATGTAAACAAACAGCACATCTGCATTTCTGGGTCCTAAAACTTGGATATTTGTAAAAATATCCGCATCCACCTATTACTCATCGTCTAGATATAAGTCAGAAACAAAAATACCTATTTATGAAAATATATCTCCAAACTTTGTTAAATTTTCTTGATATTTCCATTATAATAACACGTCTGGGATATCCATTGCTTTTAAAGTGATCTGCACATCTGCAGTGTTGCCGAACCGGCAAAAAAACGGAATCGGTAAATAGTGTCGTTGTATTCGGTATAAGGTAAATGCCGTCCTGAGATCAGTGGTAGATCAAGGACCTATGAGACATGAAAAACGTCTGTTATTGTATTGGGCGCGCACACATGTTTATTGAGGGCATTGTTCTGTATTACAACTTCTACAATGTGCATACTGGTCGCTCTTTTAAAGTACTTTTCAACCATTCTGGAAACTCCTTATTCGATTCTTGCTTATAGGATTGTGAATATTTTTCTGTTTTACCCCTGAGCTCATGAACTCACCTCTCATTTTAATTAAATATTTATTTTTAAAACAGGCAGGTTTCGGTTTCTTTATTGCTTGTCCAGTGATGAGGTAATGACGGTAATCTACCAGTCTGTACCTTTTGAATGCACAAAAATCAATTCAGGGCAAGCGGAGTAAGGGATGATGATTTGCGTTCGTAATCATAGGCAGGCCAAATCTACACCCCTCGTGTGTCCGACTGCCTGAGTGTGTATGCATATGTATGATTGATATGGGACATAAAACTATGAAGACTACATAAAATTAACTTTTAGCTTTATTTTTGGTTTCAGCTCTTTTTCGGCAAGTATAGAAATATTTAAATTATTTTGAAAAATCGTGGAGAATGATGTTATCGGTGAATATTCTCTTTTCTGTAAACATACCGAAAAATCCGGTTCAAGTCCATGCGTAGACAATCTGAAATTTGCAATGTGAATTTATATACTAAATTCTATGCATATCCGTTCATATTCATCAATATTTCATTTGAGGCTTTTATTTGGCATAAGATTTTAGAAAAATGTAAGATAGTAAAGGCAACACCGCACCCTGCAGCCCAGTTGACAAGAACGACGACAAGCTGTCAAGATTAGGGATGTTTAGATCCACGAAAAGTATCGATTCTTATCGTTTTAGGAAGTATCGATACGCGAAAATATTGTAATAAAATTATCGATATCCAGCGGAAGGAAACAAAGAAGAAAAGTAATCTGAAGTTAGTCACTCATTCTGACACAGTCCGGATCAAAAGGTGACGATACTCGTGAAATGTATCGATACACCCAAGTGTCGTATATAAAAATATCGATCCAAAATATCGGGTATGGGAAGTAAAAGTATCGATACTTCTAAATATAGGATCGTATTGAACATCCCTACTGTGAAGGTGTATAACCCGAGGTACCGACCGAGCTATTTCGCGGCGTCATGGATATATTTTGAAATTTTCATTTGCATTTTTTCAAGTGTTGTGCAACGATTTTGGGAAAAATTCCACGTATGGTCTTATAAAGCATAGTAGAGTTTTCAACAGTTGGCGGAGCTTACTCCACTGGGACCAAGGGTTGACGGATCCCACACATGTGTCACTCGTTGGGGAGTTTTGAAATGTAATAAGCAGCTGTTATTCAAATAATGTCTAATATAAATATAACCTAGAATGTGTACTCAGTGAAACAAGAAAATTATTGTAAATTCTATTTTTTGCAGGATTTAAGTTTACCGGTAGCTTTACGACATATATTTGAGTATTTTTTAATCGCTATAAATATAGTGTGGATGTTTGTTCAGTTCCTAAACAACCAAAAAATATTTGACTTCATCGATGTAGGGATATCACAAATCCTGAATGGTTTTGTGGGAACATCAATCGACGGTGCTATAATGGTACTGATTAACGGCAAGTAAGTGAACAAATGTCATCAAGTAGGTGCTTAATGGCTACCTGCAAGAGGTTTATAGGAAAAAACATACGGTAGGTGATATTGAATCAGTAAAATCGCATCTCAATTTAAGAAAAATATATGAACATGAATAAACAATCGATAATATTAAATAAAAACATGAATTTTATTCAAAAATCGAACACTTTTTTAAATGTTGACTAAATTATATGTAATTTCTTGATATTCAATAAGATGGTGATGTTTCAATCACAAGCTGCCATCTCATACTTTGACAGTATTTTGTTTTCAACATTCCATAGCTGTTGGTTGCTAAAATTTGTTGATTGGAACTTGAAGCTTATTCGCTGTATTTGACGGACTGTTACCCTATAGGTGGAGAATAACGGACTGTTGATTTGACAATCCTGGTGAAATCCACCCGAAGTGGTGTTTCTTGAAGCACATAAGGGTTTTCACCTGACCAATAATGCATATTCTGTTTGTTGACGAAGCCGTTTAGCCATAAATGCGCCTCATCACTGCAGATGAAATTGGTCCTTTTCCTGCAACATTTCTAGAGCCCATTTCGAGAACGAACGTCGGTTCATATGATCGAACGGCTTTAGTTCTTGAGTTAACTTGATCTTATAAGGGTGCAGGCCAAGATCTGTTCCCAAAATTCGTTATAGTGTGGTCTTACCGTGACCCGGACCCACCGGGACCAGGACCCACCAGGACCAGGACCAACCAGGACCAGGACCCCCCACGACCAGGACCCATCAGGACCAGGACCAGGAACAATATATAGGTAAGAGGACTTGAAACTCTTGATTTTTCGAAAACAAGAGTTTCAAGATAACCTCGCAGACCCTCTATCGATGATCGCTTAACGACATCGATAGAATGTGCGAGGTAAAGGGAACCAATTCGGCGTTCCCAGAGGCTGAAACACATGAGACGTTGTAGCAGACCGTAGGTCACGCACAACACATGGATGAGTCGGGCCACACAGAGGTTAGGGTTTAGTAAGTATTAGGTAGTCTCCTCAAGACAACCTGGAGTCCCACATACGCCATAGCTCGGGCTATGGTAAGGTGCGTAAATGCATTCCCCCCTCACCAAAAAAAAAAAGTGAGCGATGCCCAGTTCTTGAGAACGCCGCGGAATCTACGTGTTATGTTCGTTTGCGACAGAAGCTTGAACGGCAGCAATATTCTCGGCACCTCGACCAACCCGTTATCACACTGGCACGGAAACATTCAGCGGTGGATAATGGGACTCAAACTTTTTTAAAAGACTATGAATTTCTTGTCTACTGGGACGAGAATTACGACCAAAGATTGGCGTTAACGCTTTCAAACTTGCAGTCACCGACTCGGAATTTCGGTAGCAAATTGTAATTTTTGTAAGCGTGGTTCGTTCGTGTACTTCACCATGATGAAAATCTTTTCTGAATGCTTTGACATTGACAGTTCGGTAATTGATTTAAAGGTGCGTTCACAGTGAAAGTTCAAAGTTGTCAAGTCCCTATCGGAAAATCCGATATTTCTAAAGATTAAAGTACACAATTATGGCACTTTTTATCCATAATGCACCCATTTTTGAGTACCCAACGTATTACTTTTATATGAGCTCATGGTGCCAACAGTTTCTATTTCAAATCTATAATAAACAACACTCAGACATAAAAGATATACATGGTGGCCCAACGAGAAGGTCACACTCCCATTTGTGACTCTCCTGGTATATATTTTGGGGAAAACGCTCGGACACGTCAATTTTGATTTCTAGGAGGACGTCTTTTCATATATAGCCGTACAATACACGGTGATCAAATAATAAGATATTGCTTATATATGATAATAGTTCTAAATAAAAACCACTATTTATTCTTTTAATTTTCAGAATTTCCATGTTTTAGTAACTTTTGTATAATAAAGTTTATACCTATCTTCAGTCATTGTGAAGCTATTTGAGTTTATAATGAAAATCGGCTAGCTTAACATAATGCCGATAATAATGGAATGCATGGCAAAAAAATAATAATGGAATGGTCTAGAATGAATTTCATTGTTAAATGAGTATGGATGAAAAAAGGGTTGTGGTATTTAACAAATTATTTATTTTCAACCAATGTAGAATTGGATATTTTACGATCGTTTTTGCGGAGTTCAAAAGTAAAACAAACACAATTATTTTGGACGATTTGAATTGGGTTTTTTGCTATAGCTGTCTGAATATGGATAGTATCATTACAGTAATTTAGAACAGATATGGAATTAGAAAAGGTTGCTGTCAACGATTTTTTACATGTACGATGAATATTAATTTTGTGTCAAAAACAACACCAACAAGTTTTGGAGATTCTGAGAATTGTAAGTTTTGATTACCTATTTGAACCTCACTTCTTTTTTTTTGGAAACAAAATAATAACATTTTAGGCTTTTGAGGGTTGACAGCCAGATTATGATCAATTAAATTACTGAAATCGTTTTGTAAAGCTTCTGTAGTATTTTCGACATTCTGGGGATTACAATAATGCAACAATTGTGTCGTCTGCAAAAGATAGTGTGAATTATCAAGGATTTTTTCAAGTCAAACGTATATATCAAAAATAATAACGGTACTAACATAAGTTGAGGAACGCTTGAGGGAATTGTAGTCACATCAGAAGAGTTTTGATCAATGCAAACACATTGAGTCCTTTGATCAAGATAACTTCCGAAAAATGTAACAGCTAAGCTACTGATGTCTATGTAATTTAATTTTAAATAGCATTAATTCATGATTGGTGCTAAAATATTATCTTGCAAATCAAGAACCGCGAAAGAAAGAATTATTGAGTATTTTTCAAGATAAGTGATTAGTTATAATTTTACCAGTTTCTCCAGTATTTTAGATAAAATAGGTGGTAAACGGATAAGCCTTATTTTCCATGCTGTTGGAAAGTACCCATATTCTGAACAATGATTAATGATGTCTACGATGTGGAAGAGAACAACCTGTAGGCACAATCGGATCATTGTCAAAGACCGGCCGTCAATTCCCTTTGCATCCGACTTTAGTGACTTGTTTATAGACATTTATCTTGGAAAGCACCCTATATAGGGCACAAGTCGTGACCAAAAATGAAACATCATACACAGGACCGCATTTTAAGGGGGGTCTTACATGTAACATTTTTGCCTAGACAAGTTTAAAAATAAAATAATATCTTCAAAGCCGTCAACTGAAATGAACTAAAATTTGATATGCGGATTTACCTAAGTATTGTCCACATTCAAAAGTCTTTACTTGAAATGAGCGTGCACCAGTGACGGAGATACAGGGGATTAGTGGAATTATTTTTCAAAAAAAGAATAATTCGCCAATATTCTTTTGAATTTTTCAAATTTTAAGACCAATTTGCTAAAAATAAGTGCTCTTGTGTTTCTTCCCGGAGTGCACTGTTTTCGTCAAAATAAAAATAAAACAAATTAGACCGTTGACGAAGAGTCGAGATAAAATTAGTTTCAAAATAAAATAGGAGGCCTTGATATCAACTTGACATTTTTTGGGAGATAGTTTGTCAAAGTTATGTGCTATACAGTAGGTTACTACTACCATTTTTTTTTTGTAAAAGTCATGTCAAAAGTTTGTTTTTCCCATTTTTGAGTGTTGTGCAATGGAATTTAGCAATGATGATGAGTCCGCCGTTATTATTTTTGTGTACGGATTCTGTCATGGAAATGCTCTAGCGGCTTCTCGGGAGTATCAACGTAGATCACCTAAAGGTGGGTCCAGACATGCAACAAAACACCGTATCGTAACAGCACTGCGTAACAAGTGTAGACGTTGGAGCGTATCAACGTAACCCCGCAACATAGTAACATCGAGGCGTCCCACGAGATGTCGGTATTTTGGTGTCGCATCAAAGGAACGATGCGCGCTGATGCTGCACCACTGGATTGCAGGTTTGGACTGGTCTGCGTAACAAAGGTGCGATCTACTTTGTTTCTGTGTTTTGAGTAATACTGACAGGTTTATTATGGAGTGGACTGAAGAAGTAACGATTAAATTCATTAACAGTTATAGAAGCAAAGAAATTTTGTGGGATCCACAAAATTCCCAGTATTATAATAAAATAAAGAAAAACGATTCTTGGAATGAGCTCGCTGTAGAATTTAAAACCACGATAGATGAATGCAAAAAGAAAATGAATGTGTTATTGTCGGCACTTAGGCGAGAAAAAGCAAAAATTAAAAAAAGCAAAGGCACAGGAACAGGTAAATGTGAATAATTACATTATATTTTTTATTTATGTATTTTATTTACTTATTAACATATCGAACATATTATATTCATTGCAGGTCGTTCTGATGTGTATGAAAGTAGTTGGTTTGCTTTCAAAAGCTTGCTGTTTCTTTGGGACAAAAATAAAGTTCGACAGACAAAAAGTACCGTAAGTATTGTGTTACGCATACTTATCTTGATACACAAGTGGATCTTCATTTTGAAAGTATAGTGCCAATTCGTCTCTGATTATTTTCGCGTTATCAGTTGGTTTTCGGGGAATATTTTTAAGTGGCAATGGAGAAGACATTGTTTCATTTGTTGCTCTTGGTAAAGGTGATTTGGTATCGAGCATGTCATGTGGCATATACAAAGTAGAAGATGTAGAGCTTTTTCTCAAGAAGTTATGTAGATGAGCTATTGCCATTACAATTATTTCAGCTTTTGCGGGTTCAAGTAACATGGGTTTACGGAGTACTCGAAAAACGGCCGAAGCAATACCAAACACATTTTCTACAGTTCTTCGAGCACGAGATAATCTATAGTTGAATATTCTTTGTATGGATCCTTTGAGATGCGTTCCCGAAAACGGTTTCATTAGTGAATCAGTGAAAAAATAAGGAATTTTCCGTTGCATGCCTTTTAAAGTTTCTGGTTCAGGAAAATTCAACTGATTTTTCAGTAGTTTTTTGTAAAGTGAACAATCTTTAAAGATGCCACCATCTGAAATTCGCCCTTGGCCACCAGCATTGACGTACAAAAAATTATAATTAGCATCCACTAAGGCGAAAAGAACAACGCTGAACGTAGATTTGTAGTTGAAAAATTCGCTTCCAGTGTTGCATGGTGCTTGAATAACCACATGCTTTCCATATAAAGCTCCAAGGCAATGCGGAAAATTCCAGGTTTTTTCAAATTGCTTTGCCACGTCCAGCCATGATTCTGGTGTTCTCGGTATCTGCAACAATTAGAACAAATTGTGTCATGAGAAATTACGCGATATGCCCACAAATAACTGATATCTTTATTTTCTATCGCAATGTGAATATTCTTGTAAATGACTAGGACTACTATTTAATTACAGATTGAAGACGAAGAAACAGATGATAATGAGGTATCTGATGGTGAATCAACATTGACAGATAACGACGTTGTGAAGGAGACTCAGGAGGTTATACATAATAGACCGAAAAGAAAATTGACGGATGTAACACCAATTAGAAAACAGCAAAGAAAAAGTGAAGATTCTGATAAATTAGATAGAGCTTTTCAGATACTGTCAAAAGCATCAGCAAACGCCAATAACCCAGAAGGACACAACGAATGTCAGATATTTGGAAATCTTGTGGCTAAAAAATTGGCTAAATATTCGCCTGAATTGCAGACTAATACACAACAAGCGATTATGAATATTTTATTTAAGGCAGACAGCATCCATATTCGCCAAAATTCAAGCAATTTCCAATCCCCACCACAACGTACTGACACTATTCACTCATTTTTTTCGAATTATCAGGCTAACCAAGAATCCTGTTTTAATCAAGAGCCATCACAGTTGTCATCTCCAACATATAGTTATGGTAATTCAAATCCCTCTACCTCGAGTGACAATAATACTCCTCTCCCTCCTTCTTTGCCACACGAGTTATTGGATATGTCCCACATTGAACTACAGAGCTTGTAGTTAGTGCAAATGTTTAATGTGAGCAACAGTTTATTTAATGTAAGCAATATTTTGTTTAAAATATAGAGTTATTGTGTCAAACCTTTATTTTTTTACATGTATATTGTCATGTAATCCTTCTATTATTGCTTCACACACTTCAGAAACTATAGTGCTTATAGATTGCTTAGATATTTTAAAGAGGTACTGAAGACTTGTGAAGGAATCACCAGTCGCCAAAAATCGAAGCGTAACTGCCAATCTGTCTTGTACAGAAATTGCCTTTCTCCAGCTGGTATCTTTTCGTAATATTTTGGGTCCAATCAAATTAATCAAATACTCAAAGTCTGTTGCGGACATTCTGGTGAAATTTTTGTAGAGGCCGCTCATTTTCAAGTCTATGAGCAAATTACTTCCACTGTACACATTTCTTTTTACGAACAACTGCCTCTGCCAAAAACGTTTTTCTCTTCGCTTTTTTGATTCTTCTTAACATAATAATGCATGAATATATAGGCAGCAGCGGCGACTTCCATTATAAACGCACTAGGAAAAACGGAACGACAGAATGTTCTGCTTTGAAGATACGCGATGGTATGAAAAAAAGTACACACCGTGACTTAGACGCGTAACACATAGTTGTTGCGGGACGGTGTTATTACACGGAGTTTTGTTGCATGTCTGGACCCACCTTAACAGACGCTAACCTACCCCAAAGGTTTTTACGCGTTCATTTCAAATACTTCGGCAATATGAAATTGCCAAACTTGCCTGGAGTTAGAGGCTATGGTGTCCGGCATACTGACCAAGAGGAACTGGAAGTGATTAATTTGGCATTGGACGATCTTAGTTCAAGTACCATGTGGATTGCAGCCCAGTTACCATGTTCCCTAAACCTTGCGTGGGGAATTTTAAATCGGTAGGTTTTACATTACATGTGCAATGTCTGAAACCCGGCGACGAAGTGCAACGGCGAAATTTTTGTGAGTGGTTACTGCAAATGTTTTCATAAAGCTATAAATCACATTTTTCGCGAGCGCTTTTTACCCGCGAAAAATGTGATTTATAACTGATAAACAGAACTAATTCATGAAACATTTATGTTATTTCTTGGCTGATTAGCTTTTAGGGCCCCGCGCGAGAAATTATACGACTAAGGGCCATATCGTCAGTCGTTCCTACAAAAAGTATGAAAAATTTGATGCAAGATATTTGTAACATAACCTCAAAATAGAGCGCTGACACGGCAGAGTAGGAAACTATGAAAATCAAGGAGGACATAAAGGCGTCCTACAATTAATTGCAGGAGCGAGTGACGATACGGCTCTAAGTCAAATATCAAAAGAGAATCGTCGGCTTGGAATTCAAATATATCATAACCTCAAATATCCAACGAACCTCACCTCGAACGACTGGATTATTAAATAAAGTAGAGAGAAGAGCTGCAGCAAAAAAACTCTCATTATGTTATCTTCGGGAAATCGAGTCGAGCATTCGTGCTTGCTCCTAGTTTCAACCAGTACCTTAGTTAAATTGTCAGCTAATTAAAATAATATGTGATTATTTTAGAACGTATGGGTCTAAAAGTCTTGCACGCTTGGATATCAACCTCAAGTATCTGTCTAGAGACAATGATGTACATAGACGTGCGATACAACTTTTATACAGTTTTTCACCTAAAACGGACCAGTCTCCAAAAAATAAATCCCTGAAGGGGCTGGAGAAACAGTACACTACATACCTAAGTCGAGAAGTAAACCATTCTTGGTCGAACACTGTTATACAATGTGCGTTTCCAAACAAAGCATCTATAGATTTCCTTGGAGGTACCGCAAGGTCCTATTCTAAGTCCGCTATTATTCTCTTTATATTTCAGACTCTTCGATTTCGCAAAATTCACTATTATACAGACGACAAACAAATATACTACACCTGAGCACACTTTATAATATATCTAAACACTAAGCCCAAATAAGTCCAAGCTTATGATATTAAGACCAAAACCAAGACAAATTGTAGTTAGAAATCTATGACAATTAGCTATCGATAATGTTCCTCTACCAATCGTAAATATAAGTAAAAACCTTGGTCTTGATACGCAATCAAAATATGAGTTTCATGTAAAATAAATATTATGTTCAAAATCATACAATACAGCGTTCTTAAGCAAATGAAATTGCAACGGCTACAAAATTTCTGTTACTGCGAAAATTCGACTACATTTATAAGAAAAACAAACAATTAGACTTAAATCTTATAACCTTACCATCTATGGTTCATAAAACTCTAGTTAGCTAAAAACCAGAATGCCTTGTCGAGAGGTTACACATACTTGAGACAATTAACAGCTTAACAACTAGAAATAGCCAATAACTAATCACACACCTCCATTTTACGAAAAGAGTTTTTCCTACGTAGCTGCCAAGGTGTATGATAATCTATCAACTGAATACCGCCATTACACTTTGAAGAACTTCAAGAAAAAATCAAAAAATATTATACTAAATAATGTGACCATTCTCTAGCCACTTTAACCATTACCCCTTCATCATTGTGCTATAGGACTAAATAGATAAAGATATTACTATTTAGATGATGAAAATATATTCTTTGTATTCGGCCACTCATATCTATATAATTTACTTATCAATCATCAACTCATTTTGTTGTAAATTTAGTTTTTTTATATTATTTGGATGATTATTACTTTGCGTAGTAATTTGGTGACAGGTTGAGTTGAAAAATACCAAAGTGTAATAAGTGAAAGTGATATGTATTAATATTTGTATAAGAATCAAATAAAAAGAAATTTATTATTATTATAAATACTCTTTCATCCCCGGTAATTCTATGCTCCCATTAGACATATTTTACACATAGATTTCCATGTATATTTGTTCTTAAGACTTAGAATGATAAACATATTTTCGCTCATTTATTCCTTTAGTTTTATGGATAGGTCATCACCTTCTATAGTACTGTAAGTATTCGGCGTATTTCCTTCTAGTTCTTGCTTAAGTTTCATTATTTGGTCAATATGTCTGCTGATTTGTTGATTTAATTCCATGTTTGTCTGCTACTTTATCCTCCATGGATCTTGTACCAGATTCATTTATATTGGTTTGTATCTGTGTTTGCTCACTGACAAATTACCGAGTTTTTTGTAGAGTGCTTATTATTTCATTCTTATTCGATAGGTTTAGTCTTAACTCTTAAATTTCATGCAACATATTTGCGTTTTTCTCCATTATTTACTCGTTAATAGCCTGCTGCTGTGCGAATTTATTTTCTAAGTTGTCAATTATATCCTTAGACAGATCCTGATTGTCATCAGAATCATCGTCACATTTGAGACTCATATAACTCTTATTAGCAGAGGATGATGCTACTTTTATAATAATAATAATAATAATAATAATAATAAAATGCCTTTTATTTTACTGGCGACGATTCAGCTAGCACCTGTTCTTACTCCCTAATCAGGGCACAAATTGCTTACAAGCTCCTTTACAATAAAATTTAATAATTTATAAGAGTGTTAGAAAAAAAACAACAAGAGTGTGTTTACAGTTATATAGATAGGCCGTCTCTAAATATGAGCTCCTTTATTTGTCCTTTAAATATACTAAGTGGTAGCTGCCTGACTGAAAGCGGTATTTTATTATACAATGCAGCTCCTATATAGAAAACGATTTTTTAAAATTAGATGTATTGTGAGCAGGAATATCCAGTGTATCATTGACTAATCTAAGATTTGCATTATGATATTGATTACGCATAGATAATTTATCTTTTAAGTAGGCGGGGGGCGTTTATTACAAAGAACGGAATGAACCAAACAGCCCAGATGTACCATCCACCTTTTTCTCATAGTTAACCATGGAATACGCGTCAAATATGGTGATATACCTTCTCGTCGGGGGACACCTAATGCATAACGGACACATGCATTTTGAATCTTTTGCAACCTGTAGGATTCATTTTGTATCAGGCAAGGACCAAACATAGAATCAGGATATTCTACTTTGCTTAGAATCAACGAATTAGTTAACCTAACTTTGGCGAATTCAGAAAGTATGTGTCTGAAACTATATATGCTTTTCAAGGCACTATAAGAGCTTTGTACTATTTTTGTGACATGGTCATGGAATGTCAACGATGAGTCAAAAAGCACACCTACATTTTTTATCTGCAGTTTACGATGGAGTGGGTCACCTCCGATAGATAAATTTGACAACTATACTGTCAAAATTGCTCAGCTTGGATTTAAAGAGGATTTTCTTGGATGTATAAGTAATCCATGGCTAGAGAAATATTGATTTGCAGCCTGTAGGTCTCTTGACAGTTTGGTATTGGCTTGTAAAAAATCATAAGGATTATATGAAAGGTAGATCTGGGTGTCATCTGCATAGGAGTGAACTTTACAATAAGAAATAGACTCGTTGAAATCTGATACGAAAAGATTAAATAAAATTGGCCCCAGGATCGAACCTTGCGGAACACCTTGCATAACATTGCATTTCGAAGATATTTTTGCTCCAAGTTTCACCATTTGTGATCTACCAGATAGATAACTAGAGAACCAGGCAAGATACGACGCAGAAAATCCAAAAAAATACAGTTTTGCCAAAAGAAATCTATGATCTATGCAGTCAAAAGCTTTAGAAAGGTCTAGCATCACGCATGTTGTAACGTTACCATCGTCTATGGCTCTTAAGTAGTCGTCACTGACATAAATCAGTCCAGTTACAGTACTATGTAAAGGTTTGAAGCCTGATTCTGTGGAAGGTAGGCATCTGCACAAACACAATTCTTTCTAATAACTTAGACAATATACGCAATAGACTGATAGGTCTATAATCACTAAGTTCCAGGGGATTATCAGTCTTTGGCAAAGGTATTACAGTTGCTAATTTCCACAATTCTGGAAAAGTGCCAGTCTCCAAACAAAAATTAGTGATATGCACATTGAGACAATATGGTATGAACATTTCCAATATACTTAGGCTCAGTCCATCATGACTTGCACAATTTGATTTTATTTTCATAAACTCGTCAAATATGATTTGCTGGGATATTAAAGTGAAGTTAAAATCCTCATCAACAGAACGATGCTTGTGATTTTCATAGTACACTAGTAGTAATTCGTCTATTGTGCTATTTGGAATGGAATTTATAAAGAAACTATTGACAGAGTCAGGTTCAAAAGGACAGTCGTTAAACTTATTTTTATTACCATGTATACCTAACCGCTTGATACATTTCCACCAGCTACGAGAATTGCGCTTTTGCTTCAATTGATACTCAACGTAAGCCTTCTTCTCTTTACTTATGGATGCAGTTACTAAATTTCGTAATTGCTTGTAATAAGTCCATTTTTGTTCAATGCCTTTTTTGCTAGAATTTTGCTGTTTTAAGTTTTTATAACTGAAATAAGCTTTATCTCTTAGTTTCATCATGAGACGAATGTTCGGTGTTATCCAAGGGAGAGACCTTTTGGATACCTTCTTGTATCTCAGAGAAGCACATGCATCTAGAACAAATAGAATTAGTTTATCCAAAAACTCAACTTCAGAATTAATATCAGGATGTTGGATTACACCTAATCAGTAGAGAGAAGAGGCGTCAGTAATGAAAAGGTTATGTCCACATTCTTTAAATTTCTTGCCTCTATATACTTAACACTGCTGGCGACAGGTAGTGATTCTACGCAAAAATATACAAGGTGGTGATCAGATATCGAAGGGAAGTTAACAGTGCCAGTTTTAGTGACTGGTACATTTTGACTAACAAAAGCCACGTCAATCAATGTAGAGGTGAAATTGGTAACTCTGGTTGGTTCTTCAACAGTCTGAGCTAGTCCATAGTCTCTCAATATGTTACTTAGGAAATCATAACTTGAACCTGACTTATTCAAAAAATTAATATTGAGGTCACCCATACAAATTATGCTATCTACGTCCAAATGAAAGTCCTCCAAAGATGCTTCCAGATCTAACAGTGCTGAGAAATATACCGACGGTGGTATATAAACAATACCAGTTGCATATACGTGCTATATATCGATTGAGAAGTTAATGTTTTCGTTGATCTATTTGCCTTTAAGTTGCCAACATTGGACCTTGTGAGGACCTTAGACACTGTGCAAGTTATTATTGCTTTGATTCCCATCCCTAGGTTGATAATAATAATAATAATAATAATAGTAATAATACTAATAATATATTTATTTCCAACAGGTATACACCCAATCACAGGAAATTAGTGAAATCAAAACAAAATGGTACCATATATACACATGTATGCACACACATATACATATATACACATATATATATATATATATATATAGACAATGAATCAGAAAATAATAACAATAAAAAAAATAGAAAAACATCAGTGATCTGAATGAACACATAATACATAGGTGTTTGAACAATTAAACACTTCTACAAAAAAAGAGAAGAAAAAAACATAAAAGTGCTCCAATTGAAGAATAACAATAACTAACACCATCAACAAAACGATTTTATCTCAATTGCTCCCTGTAAATGTTTAATATTTTATTAAGACTGTCATGACATACATCAGCTCTGTTACAGATTGAATTGAATAAGGTACACATTACCATTACTGGGGATCTGCATAAAATATTCGTGCGTGGTGTATCACAGTAAAATATGTGATTATGCCGACCAACTAATCTGGGAGCGTGAAAATATACGCTCAGGAAAGAAAATTCAAACAAGATCCGATTGTTACCCCACTGAGTCAGAGGAATGTCATCCTTTCTTGATTTGCTATGATAACGTTTGCCTCATTCGACTAAAATGTAGGATAGAAGAGAAAATTTTAGATAACAACGATGTCAAATGGGTGAAGACTGGGGTATAATTGTTTAAGCCTATTTGACTGACTTGATCCGTTTAGTCCCTCTGTTCTACATGCCCTGAGTCGAGTTTTTTCTCAGAACGGGCAAGTACTGAACATAATCTTTCATAAATTGATGACAGCATCACGTGGGAACAGACAGAGTCAGCCTACGTGACGCCATTTTCTCGGAAAGCGAGAGCGAGTCTCCTATCAGTGTTAAGGAATGCAGTTCCTCGAAAGGTACCACGCCCACTTTCGATTAGTAGAAAGAACGCTGCCTCCTTTTGAAGAATTGACCCCCTGGACTAAAATGACTTCTTTATCACTTTTGTAATCTTGTCGTTGTCGCCGTTACCCTTACGCCCCCCTTAATGGCCTGCAATGCCGATGTGCACGAAACCCGTACTTAGGTTGCTTTCGAGCATGTCGTAATTTAGAGTGAACGGTTCACATGTAACGCAGATTCGCATCACAAAAAATTGCCGTAACATTTTGACACTCATTATTATAGTATTTAGTATCACTTGGATCGGCTTAATTACCCGTTGATTCTTTGAATTATGATATTTTTTATGGTCGGTCACCCCACAAAAGTGTCACTTTTAGAGCCAAGCGTGTGTTTTGCACGTGTACACCCGTAGAGGACGTATACAGCCGATAACGATATTCTGACAATGTTTGATTAAATGAGCGATTACTTCCAATTAAAAAAATTTGTATATTTCTGGAGCAGAAAAGTCGTACAGTTGTTTTATATTTGCGCAGGTAAGGTACCACGTCTGATATAATTAATTTTGTCGTGGAAAACATTTCCAGGTCAATTTTTTCATAATAATGTTTGTTGGCAAAGTTAAGAGGTTGCCCATTGGTATTTGAAATAATTTTTTTTATTACTCTGATCGGCAAAGGTACTTCGTTACTTTTCTCTAAAGCTGGCGTTTTCGAGCTGCAAGCGACTTAACGTTCGAAAAAAATTTGAAAATTTGCCACGCTTTTTTTATAAACGAGAGGAAATGGTGTTGTGATTCCTCTTTCCTTTCTTTAAATTAATTAATGAATTAATAAATCACTATAAATGAAATCTAAGGGTCATTTAATGCTAAGCAGCTGTCAAGTGGCGTGCAAATTTAGGCGCTAGCTCAATAAAGCGATGAGTAGGGGGGTTAAGAGCGCCAGTGACTCAAGACGGATTAAGCCACAAATCCCCGAGATATTAGTCGGAACTTGTTTTGCTTGACCACCCACACAAAAGAAAAGAATTTCACAGTAATGACAAAACCTAATTAATTGTACTCAGAGAGCTAAATAAAACAAGATATTTAAAAAAAGAAACACAATATATTATCAAAACAAGCAGCACATAATGCTCCACCACTGTAGCGCAAGTTAAAAGGAGGGATATTATTCAAAACTACCTGACAATAAAATTATTAGACCGTGATAATTAACCCTGCAAAACTTTTACCATGGTACACGTACGGCGGCTTTATAAATATTTTAACGCCTAAACCTTAACTTATCTGGATAATGGTCTTGTTCAAGTTACAGTTCTAGGCGCAGCTGAGGTGTCAAAAACCAGTGACCAGTAGTGAGCAGTGACGTGAAAAACGTCACAAGGTAGGGGCTGCTAACCTTGTTTTCCAAAATTTACAGTATAAATAAAACTCTAGAGAGAGAAAGACTGCTTAAAAATCTACTCTATATTCTCTGTCTAAGACAAAACTACTCATTTAAAACACTCAAGATATTTTACCTGTTCACATCAGGGATTTTTGTCAAGGAGTAGGGGTGGCTTCCAACAAAATCGGTTACGAAACAGCTACAAGACAGCTACAAAACAAAGCTGGAGGAGTGTTAATGGTGGTTCTCCGCACTGCCTTTCCACGATGAAGGCTAAAATCCAATTAGAAAATGGACGGGGTAGCATCCAAACCAAAACAACTGAACGTAAGGTACCAAATAAAGGTACTACTCCATAAACTGGTGTTCGGGGGTCCAAAATCCCAGAATTTGGTAATTATTACCAACGAAACGACCCTCGCACAACCAAAACCACAAAGGATAGCAAAAGCAAAAGTGGCGCTGCCCCGCCTGTCGTTGCAAGTTTTTAAAACAAGGTATCTTGATAGGAAAAGAAGGTATCTCGATAGGTATGGAAGGTATCTTGATAGTAAAACACATTTCAAAAGAAGGTATCTTAATAGTAGGTAAATCAAATTTCAAAAGAAGGTATATTGATAGGAAAGCAAATATTATATAGCTTGAACAATTCGTCAGATATTCGATGCGTTCCAAACTTTTGTTACTGTCTGTATATGGACATATAATGGATAGAGGATAGCTGAGAGAATGAGAGACTATTTTTTCGTATTTGCCATTTTTTCCGCCAAAACTGGACCGGTTTTTAACAGACCGACAAAAATAGGTGACATAGTTCTTCGTGATATCATATAACATCCAACAAACATAACTCATTTCCGTAATTTTTTAATTTTTTGCGATTACAATACTTCATCCCCATTAGGCATAGAAAGTAAAAGCAGACTTGTTGCGCCGCTGTATAGTACTACTGTAGTACTAGATATACTTGTGGTAGAATAGTGACGAAGAACACTAGTGAATCGGGACATTTGTTTGAAAACAGTCAATTGCAGCCTTGAGAATAAATGTACATCAGTTGAGAACCATAACGCTAATGGCATCTAATTATTGCGACTGTGAAGATGGATACCGTTGTGAACCAAACTTTTATTATTGTTGCTCATTGTGTTTCAACTGGAAATGTACGATGCGTAGGCATTTTTTCACCCAACGCCGACAAATTAACAGTAATATTTATTTATAAACAATATCACAATACGCAGTTTAATTGTTATAGGCTTTTCACACACAATAGGCTGAACCGCAACTTGTTCCAGGCAAAGATCCATATCGCGTTGCTGCCCAGGGCCTGCTCTAGGAATTTTTCGGCCCAGAGGCACTTTGAAATTCCGCGCCCTTTAACAGCACAGAAATTATACTACATACTATATCTAAAGTACCGTGTCGGTCCATCGAAACGTATCGTCAGTCGCTCCTACAATTTTAGAACGCCTTTATGGCCTCCTTGATTTTCATAGTTTTTCGTGTCAGCATTCTATTTTGAGGTTATGTCACAAATATTTATTTGCATCAAATTCTTCATGCTTTTGATGTATATCATGTTATATCAGCCTGAAATTTCCCACAATTCAAAAAGAAAACGTAAATTCAGGGTAGGAGAGCGCTGACGCTGACACGGAAGAGATGCAATCTACAAATTTTTTAATGAAAGAAAATACTATGAGAATCAAGGAGGCCTACAATTGAGGACACCGCTAACGATGCGGCTCTTAGGTACAAAATTGCGGCTAACTTCCAGATCTTCCATCAGCTATACTCAGGTACCAAAATGAAAGAGAGTTAGAATAACTTATAGTACGCCACTGCTAGCGCAGCGTGCCTTTAAAACGTAGGCCATGTTATCATACGTATACTGAGTACCAAAAAAGGTAAAATGATATCCGATATTAGTAATTTTTGGCATATATGCGCGTTAATAGTTTTCCAATAAGGGTGGACCGAAGCTACAAATAAAGGCTGAAGAATTCGGGAAATCGATTGGAGATTACTCCAAATGTAGTTCCGGTTGGCTAGACAGGTTTAATAAAAGACATAACATCGGTTTTGGAAAAATGTGTGATGAGTCAGCTTCAGTTGATAAGAACGTTACCAATGACTGGATTTCTCAAGTTTGGCTCGTAATATCCAGTGACTATTCAGATGATAACATATTCAATGCAGATGAAACCGGGATATTTTATAGAATGCTACCAGATAAAACTCATAAATTAAGAGGTGAAACTTGCAATGGAGGGAAACTATCAAAAGAGCGAATAACTGTTATGATTTGTGCTAATGTTTCTGGTACTGAAAAACAGAAACTATTGATAATAAGTAAGTGAATGACTATAAATTCATATTCTAATTTTTTTGATATTCAATGGAAGTGCTGCAAAGAATTTATGACCTTTTTTTATTTCAGGGAAATTCAAGAATCCCAGGAGCTTCAAAAATGTTGAAACAATTCCCGTCGATTATGTTGGAAATAATAAAGCTTGGATGACTTCATCAATTTTTGAAGAATTTTTACAAAAGTGGACGCTGAACTTGTTAAGAAAAATCGAAAATCTCATCCAAATATTTCACTTAACAACATCAACCTTCAATTTTTTCCACCCAATGTGACATCAGTTCTGCAACTAGTGGACCAGGGTGTCATTTGGAGTCTTAAACAGATGTATGGGATACATATGTTGATGAAAATTAAGGAGCTTCAAGAAGATGTCAACATTACCAAAGCTTTCTCCATTTTAGATGCTATAAATTTGATTACTATTGCATGGGAATTGGTTACTCCAGAAACGATTCGTAATTGTCTTCGCCATGCTGGTTTAGTGAAAAACATAACTGAAATAGTCAACGATTTTAATCCAGAAGATGGAATTCTAATGCCAAGTGATTTACTAAAAATTAATAGTTTACTGAATATAGACAAATTTAATGAGTATGTAAATGTTGACAATAATTTAATAGCAATACAGGGATTGTCAGACTCAAATTTGGTTAATGAAGGATCCGATGACAGGAATACGAACTAGAAAACAACGATTAAGAAGAGCTTCCAGAGACAACTAAGGAGGCATTAGACTGCGTGAAAAAGTTGCAACATTATTTTAAACAAGAAGAAAGCAGTAGAGCCACACTTACCAAATTAAATAAAATTCATCTTGCTGTTCTACATATTTATACAAAAAGACAATCTGTTCAGATGAAAATGACTAGCTTTTTTACCAAATAATTTACGGTTTTTACACATACCTACACAGTACGTATGCCTGTATTATGTGGATCAGATTCTGAAAAAATGCAAATTTCAAAATTACCTATAACTTTTTTGTATGTATCTTTATTTATGAAAAACATTTTAAGCTTTTAATATGTTATTTCTGCTGCTTTTTTCATTAAAAAAGGTATTTCTTTCAAGATGGTCATCCGCCTATAATAGACTATTTGTCACAGTCCCGCAGAGTCGATTATAAGCGGGTTGCATTGTACATGTGGCGTGAATCGGCCAGACAAACATAGTGGATTATCAGCATGTAAACGACATGATATTTTTCAGATGTTACATCAAATCTAGTAACATCACTCTAAAAATACGACTACGACATTCAAGAAATATTCTACTCGGAGCAATCTACACGCTTTCAAAATGCAGTACTGCACCTTGACTAGCAAGAAGCGACTTAACGCTCATTTGGTTTCGATGGATGGCTGAGTCCAGATTACCGAGGACTTGATCTAGCACGATCTCCTCAACAGCCTCAGCTAGACTATTTGCTTAGGGCTAAGAAGTACCTCTCTTCACATGACCTCCTCACTCTGTACAAGGCCTAGCCTTGAGTACTGCTCACGTGTTTGGGCTACCCCCCGACTTCATCCATTCTCGATGCTCTTCAGGAGGAGGGCTGTCCGACTGATCGATGACTCTTCTCTAGCGGATCTAAGTCTTCTCCATGATGCCGCGGCGCGATGTGCCTGCCAGACAGACCCGCTTGACTTCGACCTCCCTTCCTAACTTTGTACATCCAGAACTGACCGATACGACCACTCCATTATCCCTAGGGTATCGAGACTATGAAACAATCTACATGAGGCTTTTCCCAGTTCTACCTTAGGCAAAAATCGGATATACAAAGTTTCTTCAAGCTCCTCACAGCAGCCGCGGTGTCCTGGCATTTAGGCTTCTGCCTGCGCGGCTGCTTCAGTGTAAAAAAACTTTTGACCAAGTCCATCCCTGCATCGATTTCTGGGCAGCGGTACGGCGTTGCGTCTTGCATCGTACCGCACGCCCCTCAGAGGGGCTTATAATCGGTAGTGTTACTCAAACGACTTGTTAGCAACCGCTGTGACCTTCCTTGACTGCGTGCACAACCTCTGCCGTTCTGCCGGTTACAGGTCGTCTTTCGTTTGTCTTCTTGCGCCGATGCCGGTACTCGGTACTACCATGGTATACAGGGTGTCCCCGCTCGTTATCCGCTAGGCATAGAGATCTATACCGTGCTGATAACCACGCTGTACACGGTTGGCCTGTAGGTCGGTCGAAAAAAAACAATATAGTTACAAACATGGCCCCATACCAACCCTCATTCCATGCTCTTCAAACCACTGATTAGCGACGGCTCGGGTACTACTGAATGTGTCTCTCAGAGCCAGAAGTCTTAACCGGCGGTCTTGTCGCTCTGTGGTCCCTTTGGGACGTTGAGAACCCCTCGCTCGCTGTCCTCGGCCTTCCTAAGTCCACCCTCGCTCAAACTGCAGAGTACTGCTTAAGGATCTGTTGGTCCTCCTAGAAACTTTCTTATCGATAGCAACCCGACAATTCGACCCTCCTCAAAGTCACTTAGCTGAGACAGCCGGCGAATTCTGCGCACTCTAGGCATTTTCAGCAATCATGAAAAGGCTTCTCAATAAATTACACGAAATTTAACATTTAACAGAAAAACCTGACCATTTTATCACTTGTTGTTCATGGCAAGATGAGTTGATATGTAAAAAATTCTTTAATTCTAATAAACATACGTGGGTGTTTACTTTTTTTTGTCACTCAGTATATGGGTATTTCTCAGCAAATTTCGAAATCCATGTCCTGAGAAATTGATGCTAAGTTGCATGGATTTATCATCAATTTAATATTTTTATTATATCACTAATATTTTAAAAGCAAAAATTTAGATAATATATTGACACAAAAAATACGATTAATTTATTAGTCTAAAAGTCATTCCCTCATCTTGTCCCTGGGTCTGAAATTACTAATAAAAAAATATATACAATCAAATCTGTTCATATTCTTATAAATAAAAAAATATTACTAAAATTTTTGGTAATAAGTATGGATTGTATATTCAAGCATTCATTGCTAAAGAAATAAATATGTATATAAAAAATCTATTTAAACTATGTCCCTTGAAATGAAATCATTCCCTCACCCATTATAAATATTCGATTTGTGGTCACATCATGTGCTATTTTTGAACGCAACTGTTATGTTCTTAAAACTCGGCAATACTGCTAATAATGTCAACATGGCGGAATTTCTTAATGGTGAAAAGAGTTGCTGCAAAAAAGTATTGGATTTCAATAATTAGAACATTACATTTCTCTGTATCATCACTGTTTATATAAAAAGGTAAGTCATTATACTGTTCGAATGTTTTAATGATTTTTTTCCTTGTTTTGGGGAGTAAAATGGATTCACAAAATGCTAAATCAATTTGAGGTGATGTTACTGTTACCGTGTCGTTTACGCAAATCCGTCATTCCCTCACTATATTAGAAAATGAGGCAATGAAAATTATATGAGGGAATGAATGTTGTATATATAAAATTGTGGTCTGGGTATTATTGTTCAACTCCAGGTTGTATATGTGTTTTTAATTTTAACAGATATCCGTATATCAAGAATGGGGAAAATGAAGTTAAGTGAAGAAGAAAAGAAATTAAAAAGGGAGTACGACAGAAAGAGGAGAGAACAAATGAAAAAAGTCTTTAGAAGCTTTGCGTAAAAAAGATTAAAGTATTTAAAGAAGAAGTTAAGTCAATAAGCCCTAGGAGTGCAAGAGAAACTAGCCAAAAACGAAAAACAATGGAAAAAGACTAGTAAAGTTGATAGGGAAAAGCGAGTTACATTACAAACAAATTTACAGAGACACACACCCACCAAGTCGTGCACCATCTCTACAGCACAGAGCAAAGAATTTGTCTGCTCTCAATAGACGGAGAATGCGCAAGCGGCGAACTATTCGGTACGCGAAGATTAAAAGTTTGGAAAATAAAGTAAGGAACGCAGTCAAGCTTAGCGAAAAATATAAGAAGAAGCACTGCCAACGGACCTCAAGGGTATCTATGAAGATCTTGGAAGTAAACATGGAGAAAAGAAAAAATATTACATGTTGAAGCTGCAATAAGTACAAACGATACAAATTGCTATATAGATCGAAAAATTTTTACAAAAACGATACCTACAAAAAGAACTGTACTTGTAAAGTTAGCTCCAAAATGCTGAAAGTTAGGGGTGATGTTGTTCATTTCTTAGAGAATGATGAAAATACGAGGATGTGCCCTTTAAAGTATAAAGCAAATCTCAATACATCTATTAATGAATTAACTTATGTTTTTTATTGCAATTCAGCATAAAATTGTTGTAAAAATCGTTCCCTCGTCCTATCATTCCATAGTTTTTTAAAAGTCATTTTTCTACATGTTATACACAAAACTATGGAGGACCTTCATTTTCAATAAACCCTACTAAAGTAAAACTTCATATTTCTGCAAAAAACAGAATATATTTTCATTATTTTTTATTAAGAAACGCAAAACGAAATTTCTAAATTTGTTGAGAGATACCTATATAACTAAAGTTATAAATAAATAATACCCTTATTTGTATGCAGACGATATATAGATAACATTTTCTTTTTACCATCTAAGCTCAGCAGGTGCAAATGTTAAATCTATAAGTAAGTACGTAAAGAGTTATAACCTCCAGTTGAACTCGTCAAAATCAATAATCATGAATTTTTCACCAAAACCTTTCAGAAACGATATCAAAAGTAATTTTAATTTAAGCCTAAATGCGTTCCCCCTTACCCCTGTATCCCCCTATAGCCCCACGGTACCCCATGGGTGTTTAGGCCTTAGGCCTTCGTGGTGGTTGAAGTATAAAAAAAAGTTTCTTAACTATGAAACTATTTTGGGTAAATCACTACTTATGTTAAAAATCACTTATTGTCATATCGTTAAACTACAATTTCTATATAAATGGAGCAAATTGTTGAATTTTGCTATCTCATTCTGGGACACTCTGTATACTACCAGTACCATGCAATGCTGATGCCAGCAGTTACCAGTTAAGGCCGCAACTGTGCCGGGTTGCCTTCTCATGAGCAGTACGCTCATATCTTTATTATAGTACTTACGAGATACTCATACCTCTCTGAAAATTATCCATTATAGGCATTAGGATTTACATGCTGGAATATAAAATTGAATGCGGACTGCTGAAGATAGTACTACCGAGATTCTTGTAGTGTGGCAGCTGTCGTAGCATATCTCGTGAGAATACGAAAACGTATAGAATTATATACTAGTGAAGTTACATCTGCAAAAGCTTATGTCCAAAAATGCAAATTACAGAAGATTTTCTTGCTTTACATAAACTAGACCTATACCATACTGATGATTGCTAAAAAGTGTGAAACAACGTTGTATGCGGTTGATCATGGATACAAACACGGCATGCAGACATGTTCTCTCGATAAAGGCTAAACATTTGCAACAATATCACAGTTTTTATAGTACAAAGTTGCTGTGCTCGGTGTACATTTGTTGCTCAATATAAAGATATACAACTTCATCATAAGTTTCTGCAGTCATGTTTTTAGGTTAAATGCCATAGCCAATTTTTTGTTGTTCCTCAAGGCAAGCAACGCATTCGTTTTGAAGGATTTATCAATTTTTTATACAGAAAGCATAGATTTGATACAAACTCTGAGTAAAGCGTCTGTCTCATTTCGCTTCAGAGATTTGGTGTATGTTGTAATTGCAAATTTTCAAACTATAGATATAACAAAAATTATAGCACCAACCACTCACTATTAGATAAAAAATGTCCAACTTTTCTATATTATCAACAACAGTACAACTTGAAAATCCTTTTTTAAGAAAGAAGAAATTTTAGCCAAAATTTTAGAATATTGCATCATTTATGACACACGACTATGTAAATAACTTCCAAATTCAACGTATTAGTACTAATACTGCTCATGATACTAACGAGCTAGATTCTTTTTTACAAAATCCTGAAATATCTGTTAGAATTTATCATATGAACATCAGAAGTATAAAACATAACGTTGACTACTTTAAATTAATTTTGAAAAGAATACAAAGTGATATAGATATAATCATTCTATCCGAAACATGGCGATGTGTTTCATTTAGAAGGGTACGATACATTGTATAATTTTGGTAACCATAATCAAAACGATGGAGTGATGGTGTATGTACGAAACAATCTGCCTTATAACCATACCATATTTACAATCAACAATGAACTAAAAGGTATCAATCTAACAATGCAAATTGAAAATCGTAGAGTCAAAATTACTTGTGTTTACCGACCACCATCTTCAGATCCTCATACATTTATAAGAGACATAGATGAACTATTAAAAAACAATGAAAACAATCACCTTCATAATCAAATATTTATAGGCGACATCAATATAAACATTTTAGAGGAAAATTCTATAGTGAAAGAATATTTAAACATTTTATCAAGTAATGGTTTTTTATCATACATAAATAAAGTAACACGACCCACCAGTAAAACCTGCATTGATCACTGCTTTATAAAGGATATTTCCAATATTTTTTCTTACATGCCTATTATCTATGAAACCGATATTACAGATCATTATTCCACTGTATTATTGATATCTTCACAAAATAAAAACCAGAACTGCCCAAGGGCAAAAAATGAAAGAAACCTTGAATACAAATATTTCACTGACAACTCAAAATTAATATTTAACGCACAAACGGAATCGTGGGACGAAATTTTTTTAACAAATTCTTTAGACGAAGCTACAAATTTATTAATACACAAAATTCAAAAAGTAATTGAAGTTAGTACTAATAAGGTTAAAATAAGTCACAAGGAAAAAAGCAGAAATGATTGGATGACCAAAGGACTAATAAAATCTGCAAAGGAAAAAGAAAGACTGTATAAAATCATGAAATATTTACCCACGAAAGAAAATATAGATCATTATAATCAGTATAAAAACAAATTTATAGAACTTTTGAGAAAAGCAAAAAAAATTACTATATAAAACAATTGAATAATAATTCACATGACTCTAGACACCTATGGTCCACTGTCAATGATATATTCAATAAGTAATCCTATTCAAAAAACAATATTAATGAAATAAAACAAAAACAGGACAGAAAACAGACAATATTCAGCAAATATGTGATGAGTTCATAGAATTTTTCACGAATATAGGAGGAAACTTAGCAAATAATATCAAACAAAATGCTGATATTCATCTGCATGAAACAAGACTGAATAATTCATTTGTATTAACTGAAGTAGACTATCAGGATGTTTTCAATGCCATTATGACTCTAAAAAATAAAAAAAGCCCTGGAGTTGACGAAATTAGAGCTGAACGTCTAAAGATACTGGCCAAACAAATAACAAAACCGCTTGGTTATATCATTAACAAATCCTTCCAATCTGGAGTATTTCCATCAGCTTTCAAGACAGCAATCATCATACCTATCTATAAATCTAATGATAATATGGACGTCACTAACTATCGACCTATTTCACTTATATCAAGTTTAGCTAAAGTTTTTGAGAAATTACTCCTTAATAAAATGATTAATTTTCTTAATAAATTCAAAATTCTAAATTCAAATCAATATGGTTTTATAGCGGGCAAATCTACAACAGATGGGGTATTAAGTATAGTAGATGAAATAACCCAAAATATAGATGGAAAAGTACCATCGATATGCGTATTTGTGGACTTACAAAAAGCGTTTGACACAGTTAACCACAATATACGTTTGGAAATCTTAGAAAGAATAGATTTTCGTGGAAAGATGTATACTTTAATGGAAAATTATTTATCAAATAGACCGCAATCAGTAAAATTATTAAGCTCGCAAACATTTCTTTACATGTTTGTTAAATGTGGTGTTCCACAAGGTACAATTTTGGGTCCTCTGTTATTCAATATTTATTTAAACGATATATTCAAAATTAACAGTACTGGTAAAATAGTCAGTTTTGCAGACGATACTGCTATACTCTATAAAGGTAAGAATTGGAACGACTTAAAAGATATTATCCAAAATGACTTTTGCAAAATTATTCAGTGGTTTAATAACCGAAAATTAACAATTAAGTTTACTAAAACTCATTTTTTACCATTTTCATCACTATCTAATCATCTACCAAAATATAACCACCTTCGGTTTAAGGTAAATGATAAAAATATAAAAATCAATAGAGTTAATGATACAAAATATTTAGGAATTTATCTAGATCCCCACTTGAGATGGGATGTACATATTTCTCACATACAAGAAAATTAGATTCATAGCATATAAAATAAAATTTCTAACCGGTATATTAACTGAATATTATCTACAAATAATATATCAAGCTTTAATCGAGCCACACATAACATATGGTATAGTAGTGTGTGGTGCTGCATGCACGACATACTTTAACGATTTAGATGTACTTCAAAGAAGAATTTTAAAATCAATGTTAGGCAAATCAAAATTATACCCAACTAATGACTTATATAATGATGCACAAGTACATGATACTAAACAACTTTACTTCTTACATACCATCACTCATTATCACAAAACTATTAGTGAACACGACATAATTAAACATAATCATAAAACACGATATAAATTACGCGCAAAAAATGTTCCTAAACCAAACAAATCCCTAATGAAACGATGTCACCTGTATATAGCTCCAAAATTGTACGAACATTTACCAAATAACTTAAAACAATTACGCAATACATTAGGCTTCAAACAAAAATTAAAAAAATTTATTAACACGATTGGGAGAAATCAAATTAATAAAATAATCTCAAATATTACACAATAAATATGCTCTACCATTCTTACCAATAATTTCTTTTTTCTCTCTATTTTATTATATTTTGCAATTCAACATACATATGATCCATGCACAGGCGTTGTCCTCCTATGGATATATTATATTTATTTACTCGTTTCATGTTCCCTGTATTTTAGAGTAAATAAATATTATTATTATTATTATTATTATAATATCTGCGGATAACACCAAAATGTTCTATTGAGAATCAAATAATTTTGTTTCCGTCGACATTACAGACAGAAAATGATAAACATTAGCTTTTTCTATCTTAATATAGGATTTGGAGATTTAAAACAGATGAGTTCAGTTTGTCATCTTGAAAATCTAGACATTATTAAAATATGAATCAGATAAGAAACCCGTAAAAATTGCGTCACTACTATGTACGATAACCACAATAAAATTTGCTGCGCAAGTTATCCAGTAACCGTATATCACAGTGTAAAAGCTTATCATATGGTTGCGGATGGTAATCATAGTGGCCATGTGTTAGTCTGAAAATATTCTTCACTTCGCCTATACAATAGATAAAAAAAGTTTGATTGCGATAAAGTAGAATCATGTAACAGAATGGTTGCATGGTTGACAAAATTTGAACCTTGCACTGCCGCAAAGGTTCTTAGCGGATGTAAGAGTGTTTACACTTTTGTTTATAATTTATACATGCAGCTCTTATACAGGGTGGCCGATATGTAACTGACTGGTCCTCTTGATTGCATTTTCCTTCACTTTTTGGTAGGTTTCGGAAGGAATAATTTCAATCGCTTCCGTAATATTGGTCTTCAGCTACTCTACAGTTGTCGTAAATCGTTATTTTGGGTAATAAGCCGCAGTATTGCATGACTATATTGTCGGCGACTTCCATGGTCACTAGACTGTAAATCTTGGGTTAACTGAATTTTGTATTGCCGCAAGTGTTTTTTTAAGATAGTGCATAATGACGTGTGAGGAGTTCTTGAGAACGATGTCTGGTAGACGTCTCAGGGCGCTCCACTATACTTTCACGAACTCTTCCGGAGTAGCTCGAACATGGCCCGACCTTGGCAAGTCTTTAACTTCACCTATTTGTTCAAATTGCGGCACCAACTGCCGAATCGTTGTAACAATCGACTCATTATCTAAGTAAAACGTTTTAACAATACGGACGCGTTGTGGGATCGTGCAGCACTCCACGATAAATTGGAGACATGTGCTTCAAACAATTACTACGCGCAATTTAAATCAGTCAGTTATATATTGGCCACCCTGTACAACCTCTTGAGTGACTAAAGTGTCCTATTAGGTGTACCCATCCCGCTTATATACCTGTTCTAAGAACGATTTTGCCGATGTTCTTGCAACATACAATGCTGTGTAAAAATACTGAAAAACGTTCTTACAACCCTAATAGAAGTGATAGTTATTATTTGGGCCATACCTCCTTGTTTGTTTTCCGACTGCCTTTACACTGCCTTTAATTGTAGAGTCAGCCCATACTTTACGGTATGTATGTCCCGCATTTATCCAGGTTTCATCAGGCAGCAGCGGTAGCCGCAGTGGTAGACTCTTCGGACTCCTGATCAGTCGCCGTGCGCTGCGCGGGTTCGAGTCCCGTCCTAAGAGACATTTTTCTCTTGGCTATGGATGTTGTGATTGTCCGTGGGTGGTAGACCGTCTGTGACTATCGAACGCGGAGGTACCACTCGGTGGATCTCGTAGGCGGGGCCAGAATGTGTGCATGTTGCACGCACATGTGTTCCCTCGCCAGAGTCCCTGTATCCCCCTATAGTCCCACGGTACCCACTGGGTGTTTACGCCGTATGCCTTCGTGGTAGTTGGAGTATAAAACAAAACACGACAAGACGTCTAATGCTAAAAAGCATGAAACAACGTTGTATGAGGTTGGTCATGGTTACAGAAACAGCAAACATCTTCAATTCAGCCTGTTTAATAAACATTGAGCTATTGGAGGTGGGTACGAAAATTTGCATCACCCTTTGATAGACGTCAGGTTATGACCAATGAAACGCTTATTCTAAACCAATTTATATGCCTATATTTTGCATGACCCTGTGTGAGGTGGTGCAAAAACGACACGATATATCGCGGACGTGTATCGAGAGAGGTGTGCATGTAAAGTGTCTGAAACAATGCCATCTGCATAGTTCGTTCCGTTTCCGCTGAAAGGGACGTGACATGCAATCGGAACCGGGAACTCTGGGAGCTGGGGTTCTCTCAATCAAATTTATCAACTTCTTTCGAGGGAAATACTGCCGGCAGAGGCGAAACTTTCTCCCTTACGGTTGATGACTATAAAGGCTAGAACACTCGATACCACAGACGTACTAAAGAATCATTCTCGAAGGGCTGCTGGCTTTCTCTAACCGTTTCCCTTGTTTATTTATTTATTGAGCAACAGTCAACGCCAATTACAGGACATGAACATGAAAATAAAAAGAAATCAATGCATGTAAGGTGACTCAAATAACGTCATGTCCCGAATAACGCCAGAAGCCATCATTCAGAAATCCATCAATGCAAGTCAAAAACTATGTGATATAGTTTGGTAGGTTTCTATACCGAATGCAACAGATTTCGCCACATGCATTGCCATCATTTACCAACAACAACGCTATTGGCTGTAAAGTTTTTGTTGCAAGAATTTTGTTGTTTAATCATTGTGTAAATTATATTTGTTGATATCCATGTCATTTTTGTTAAGTTTATTTTAGATCTAGTTAGTATGGATCAAAACGTAAGCAGTTTTCTTAAAATCGGCACTATAAATTTTAGGTTAAGTGCGCCTAATAGCGCTTGCCGAGAATCTTCCGATGGCGATAAATTGGTTCAGAAAAAGAAAAGTGAGACCCAAGGTG
Organism: Acanthoscelides obtectus; assembly: GCA_963669975.1. NCBI lineage: Eukaryota > Metazoa > Arthropoda > Insecta > Coleoptera > Chrysomelidae > Acanthoscelides > Acanthoscelides obtectus. Next base: position 18,405,354 of record CAVLJG010000002.1, read on the forward strand.
TTATGGAAGTCGGCGAAACTCACCAAAAGAATGGAAGGGAAATAGAAGATTTTTTAAATTTGCCCAGTTCGTCAAAACAAGCTGAGTACTTTGAAATTAATCTTGATAGAAAGAAAAATGAAGATGAATGCGAAAGAAGGAGCGAATAAAATTCGTGAAGAAAACAGGAGAGAATTTGGTACAAAAAGCAAAAATACCGAAGTAAATGTTAAAACAAAATAACAAGAAAACCTAAAAGTCGACGCAAGCGATAATAACAGAGTGAAAGTAAAGACCAAAAAAGGGATACAGCATTATAATGAGAACGATCAAAATAATCAAAGCTTGACTGAGTTTTTTCCAACACCTGATATATAGGCAACAACAAGTGTGAAAAAGCGCAAAGCAATTAACGTACAAGTTGTTGTCAGAGGTTTGTTCTCTACATCTACTCACAATATCAGCATAAAAGCTTCACTCCTAGAGAGTTGGTATTGCTTTATTTGTCAAGAAAATCGGATTTGTGATACGCGTCTATGTGACATTTGTAACCGATATGTCCACGTAGAGTGTTTTGGCGTTATTTGGGACAAGGTGTTCCTAAAAGCGCCAACTGCAATGTATATAAAAAAACGAAAATTTGTTTGTTTGAATTGTTATAAAAAAACATGGTAGGTACTATATTTTTTATTCTAATATATGTAGAGATAAAAATTATCAAGATTCATGACAGTTTGAAGGTCTTTTTTTTATATATATTGAGGCAGCCGCGCAGGCAGAAGCCTAAATGCCGGAACACCGCGGCTGCTATGATGATCCCAAAGAAATTTTGTTAATACGATTTTTGAACTGCCTAAGGTTAGTCGAATTGGGAAAATATTCCTCTTGTAGATTGTTCCACAATCTCGACACCGTCGGGAGAAAGGAGCGGTCGTATCGGCCTGTTCTGGATGTACGAAGTTCGACACGGTTAGGACGGGACGCCAAAGTCAGGCGGGTCTGCCTGGCAGGCAGATCGCGCGGCAGCATCATGGAAGAGAGCTCTGAGGAGCAAAGCAAGTTGGTGTAGCGGCAGAAAAGAGCTAGATTGCCGACGGCCGCCGGTGCGAAAGGGTCCCGAGGCTGTCTGTTAGAGAAGAGTCATCGATCAGTCGGACTGCCCTCCTCTGGAAAGCATCGAGCATGGAGAATGTAGTCAGGGCGGCAGCACCCCAAACGTGTGAGCAATACTCGAGGCTAGGCCTTATCTGGGCCTTGAATAGAGTGAGAAGGTCATGCGGAAGAAAATACTTCTTAGCCCTAAACAAACAGCCTAGCTTTTTCCCAGCAGCTGCTGCTATTGACGAGATGTGTTCGTGCCAGATCAGATTCTCGATCATCTGGACTCCAAGCAGCCGAAAGAAATGGTTCTTTGGCCAGAACTCGGCCATCCATCGAAACCGGATGAGCGCTAGGACGCTTTTTGTTCGTCAAAGTACAGTATTGTGCTTTGAATGCATTGAACTGTACAAGATTGTTGCGTCCCCAAGCAGTGATAGCCTCCAGGTCTCTTGTCAGAGAGGTAGTCGACGCTAGTCTTCTTCTTTCCAGCTCAGCGGCAGAGATCGGCTTGTCACTCTGAATTCATGCATGTAGAGTGCTGTCATCAGCGAAGCTGCGGATTGGGTTGATCGTGCAGGAAAGGAGGTCGTTGATATGTAAGAGAAACAGTGTCGGAGCTAAGACCGATCCCTGGGGAACACCCGCGTTGACGTGGGATGAAGAGGAGAACCCGTCAATTACGACGGATATCTTACGGCCAGAGATAAAGTCAGCCACCCATCTGCAAAGCTTTTCTGGAAGGTCATAGGAAGGAAGTTTGCTTAAGAGGGCAGCGTGCCACAGCTGATCGAACGCTTTCGTGATGTCAAGAGCAACGACATGAGCCTCACCATAAGAGTGGATGAGTTTACTCTCCAATTGCGGGACGTAGGCTAGGAGGTCCCCTGTGGATCGTTGGTGCCGGAAACCATACTGCCTGTCGCTAATCAAGCTGTGACTTTCGAGGTAGTCCAGAAGCTCGCGATTTATGCACCTCTCCATCACCTTACTTATAACAGAAAGCATAGCTATAGCTCTGTAGTTGTAAGGGTCGGTCTTAGATCCTTTTTTGGGATGGGTTGGACATAAGCAAATTTTCAGTTTTCTGGGAAGGTGCCAGATTCATAAGATATCTGGAAGAGACGCGAAAGAACTGGAGCAAGCTCCGCTGCACACCTCTTCAGTACAATGGCAGGACCAGAAGCTTTGCTGATGTCGGGCGACAAGAGCACTCGTCTTACGGTCTTATGCCTGAATCTTACCTCGCGCATAGTGTAGGGAACCCTTTGAATTGACGGCACTTGGACGTTGGGGGGGGGGGGACGTCCATGGTAGAGTTGGCAACAAAGATCTTGGCTAGCACTTCCGCCTTGGCCTTTGAGTCGAATACAATAGTTCCATCCTGACATATGTAAGCGGTGGAAGGCTACTGTGTGAGAAGTTCTTTTCAATCTGCTTGGCCAGCGTCCAGAAAGACCGACTGCCCCTGCGCTGCGACATTACCCTGTGTCTAACTTTTATATCGTGCTTCTTTTTGGCATTGCGAACTTCTTCGTTATATTTGTTTCTGGACTCGATGTCGGCTTGTCTGTTCTCTACAGTGGGGTTTTGTAAGAAGGTTCTGGGTGCCTTGATCATCTGCTATGCATTCATGACGCTATGCAAAAACAAACGTTAATATGGCGTTATTTGGGTCAAGTACCTTAAGTGCCGAAAAAAACCTCAGAACAGAACTCTGAAGAATAACAGTGGCGTCAAGTAGACTGACTCTATAAATCCTAAGCCTTCGTTGAAAGAAAAGAGGTGCGTCAAGTCGTTTCAAAAGGCGAAATCAAATCGTGATTAGATAGGTTCACTTAGGTACGATCAATCCGAATCTTCATATCAAACTATGTAAAGCAAATCTATTACATTTTCGACTCTATGAAAAATATGTGTGACTTATTATGCCTAACAGGTGCATAGTGTCACTGAGATCGGCAGATTCTTAATAATAGAAGGTCTTTTACTGACATCAAATGTGCAACAATTTACAACCACTTACCGCAAATGATGGAAGTATTAAGCTCGATTTAATTCGAACTTCGGTTCACAAGTTTTCTGTTGCTTAAATATATCTGCACGCATATCTCCGTGTTTCTCATTTAAGTCAGCTTTTAAGTCTGCGTCTGTCGTATATCAAGGAGTCATAAGTACTGAGTCTAGCTACTTGACGAAATATTCAGAGGATCATCATTGACGGAGTAACACAAATTAAAAGTTAGGCGAAATGGGCCGTACATTTAAAGTTGAATATTAAAAAAACAGTCAAGCCATTATTTACAAGAGCATCACAGAACGCTAAAATGGTACATACTCCTAATATCCAAGTACTGCTAAACTACATATACTGGGGGTCCACAAAGTTGTGGTTTTCCTTTTCAGACATAACGACGCTTGACATAACAAAGCTAATCTGTGGTGAATATGATCGATACGCAAATTGAACCTGTAATAATTAATATTAGGTGATTCAAGTACTTCCAGCGAATAAAGAATTGTGAAAAGTATGTGCACTTCTTTATATAAAAATAATCATTTATTTTGTTAGATTATTCCAAGACCATTGAGGAAAATACGGACCTGTACAATCTCGCTTTTGGGCATGTTGTGCTTTTTCTGGGCGCAAATCGACTACGAATGTGGTATAGCTCTTGTGTGAGTATCTCATCCAAATCCGAGCAGTACTTTTTAAGTTATAGGCGGTCCAAAGACTGGTGGCCCACTATCTACGCCTATGTTGTGTCTATTGTTCGGCTATACGACCGAAGCAATATTTATTTTTGATAAAATCTAAGAGACTACAAATCGACACCTTGACAACCTACAATTAACTCAGTAATGTTCTGTATTGTTTTAGAACGGTGTAGATAGTTTCGTAGATAAAAGCGGCCAAATATATATGATAAATGTGCGCCTTTTGGTTATCACATCACATCGTGTCACGTCGCGCCATCTACTCTAACACCTGAACAACAAAAAATATCGTCAAATCGTCAAGTAGATTCATCCCACTTTATATTTTTTTTTGGGCTTGATATATGTGTAAATATAAATTATAATAATAAATTAAAATCTTGTAGTTCACAATCTACCAGATATTAATGCTCTTTTCACTAGAAAATTTGGAATTTCATCAGGTCCAGATGACATTTTGGTTTTTAAATTCTTATGTATGAACCCAATAAACTCCTCTCATCGGTGAGATGATACAAAAGTTGATGACCTAAATAGTTACTTAAATTCCTAGATTTGGGTGATTTTGTTATCTTTTCCACAATAGATTTCGGAAAATCCCTAAAACTTAGATCTGCAGTGTCTTCAGATCTTTTACAGAGTATAATATTATTGCCAGCTTAAATATTTTCTGATTGGTTTTTATTGCCTGTTAAATCTGCTACAACACACCATATAGCTCGCGATATTTTTTATGACTGTACAATTTTTTTCTGACCTTAGGTCATATTTTTGTTTCAGATACTAGTTTCTGATATTATTTTTTGATGCGCTATATTGTGCATTGATTTCAGGAAAAAAAATTGTCAGAAAATGGAGATTTTCGATTGACATTTTAACATAACTGTTCACCCAAGTATTTGATCTCTTGGTAGATATCCTAGTTAGTTTTGAAAAATTTACGTTGAAATGATAAGAGTGTATTTTGATTGCTATGACGATCTTTGAGCTCAAAAAGTATCGTCACAGTTGTACGTGACATCTTGGAGATTGATGAATATTTGATCAATAGTTGATATTCTGGTAGAACGTATAATGTAAATAAATAATGGTTTAAAAAAACTAAAAAAACACGTCTTTATAGCTAACCGAACTAGAAAGTAGAAAATAAATTTTAATTACAAAGAGTAATTATAATAAAATTTAAGTTATTAACAGAATAATTCAATACAGAGTAAAAAGCGCGGGTGCTTGATATATTAAATGTTACAATCATTCTATTCGCAACGAGGGTTATAAAAATGTTGTAAAATGCACCCCACGCTTTTTACATTGAATTGAATTATTCTGTCAATAACTTAAATTTTATTATAATTTCGTTTTGTAGGTCATTAATTATGATTGACTGTTCGACCATCTACTACTGTAATATAAACTCTTTGTAATTAAAAATTATGTTCTACTTTTCAAATCGGTTAGCTATAAAAGCATGTTTTTTCAGTTTTTTAAACTATTATTTTTCATTTTTTAGTTCGATTTATCAATTAGTTTTTTGTGGGCATGTGGTATTAAAATGTCTCACGAATCATTTCGTAATCTAATCATTTATATCATTTAAAGCTTCACTGTTGCATGGGGTTTTTCCTGTTAACTTAGAGACAAACAGTCGCGAGCCGAGATAAATGACTGCATGATCGGCTGTACCACATCTTGCATTCTTGCATTCGTAATGGACAAGGTGAGAATGCACTACCTTGAAAAAGTATCTGCTTCATTGTGCTGTGCCGAGTGCCCAAACCGACAAAGAGTAAGTCCTAAACTGGACGCATGCGCAGATCGCGCGGTAGCTCTATCTCTCTTACTCCCGTACAGAGGATCTATAAAACAATTTATCAATCCTGACGGTCCTAATGAGGATAATGGAAAACTGTTATCAAATTGTTGCATTATAATTGGTCCTTGATACGTGTGCGAAGTTTCGAATTAATCAAACTTCTGGAAATTGGTGAAAATAATGCTCAAAGGTTCACATACATACAGGCCAAACTAATAAAAGCGTGTTAAAAATTGACTTGGAAATTTCATCATTTTATTATTTTATTGATTAGACAATTTTATACAAAAACTGCCTTTCCGATCCGCGGAAAGCATAGGTGGCAACATCTGTAAGCATACTAACTGATGTGCTTTCTGTAGCATTACTTAACCCTCAACTGGTAACGTCACGAAACTTGGCACAACTGGTAACATCGGTCTGTGAGACCCTTCTATATCTGTAGCCTTCTAGAAGAGTATAGTAGTTGGTATGGAATAATTTTGATTTGAGAGTAAATTGAACACTATTGTAGGATAATATTTATTGATATATGGTGAAATTTATAATTTGAAGGAGGACAAAAATAAGACTGGAAAATATATTGCAATTTTTGGCAGCACTTCATATTTTCCAAAAAACCAAAAAAAAATAAACCGTGATTTACATTTCTAATAGATGTAACATAAAGACAATATTCAAGTAGTACATGTTAGAGCAAAATTGAAGTAAAAATTATTTGGACAGGCTGGAACTTTATTCGTCAGTTTTTCCTGCGTAGCAGTCAATACATAGCCCAGTCAGGTGTTCTAGGCACATGTATTTTTTGCATTGTGCACAAACGAACCTAGTTTTTCTGTTTTTCCTACTACTACAAAACGCACATCGCCCGTGGATCGCGTTCTGGGTGGGTAAGTTCTCTACATTCCCTCCATAAAATTCGGAGATCTTCTTACATTTTGTTCAAATCCCAAATTTTCCAAATAATTTTTTGTATTTGATTTGTAAATTATGTAGGAATTTATTCCCGCTACATTCAGACAGCTGTAAAAGATTACCATGGGCCAGCGCCGAGTTGCTCGCGCACAGTTGTATGCTGCACACAGTTTGTCTACAACATCGACTCCTCCTTTTGTTTGATTGTAGTCAATAATTACTTCTGGCTTTCTTGTAGTCGCATCAATATTATCGTCACGATGCATAGATGAGAGAACTAAAACGTTTTTATTTTTTCTAGGTATATACGAAACTATGGTAGAGTTTTCCCGGAAAGCAAACATACTGGTTTTTTCCGGCCTTCTAACGGTATTTGTGGTTTATTTCTCCTTAGCGTTCCAATTACAGTGATACGATGTTCCCGTAAAAGCAGCTCAGTAAGGTTCATGCTTGTAAAAAAGTTGTCCATTGTGACGTTCCTTCCTGTTCCTCAAATGGGTTCAGTAAGCCGAAGTACCAATGCAATATTTGAGGTATCTACACGAAATGGCCCTTCAGGTTGTTTTCCAACATAAAGCTCCATTTTAGATGTGTAGAACATTTTAGCATCTGCTAATGCATATATTTTTATGCCGTATTGATTGGGCTTATTTGGCATGTATACTCTAAACGAGCACCTACCCCGAAAGGCTTCTAATTTTTCATCGACAGTAGTGTACGCTGAATGGCTGTAATGCTTAGAGATATTGGAGTTGAATGTGTCAAAAATCTCACGTATTGGAGCCAACTTGTCAATATTTTGTCTTTGCACTCGTGTATTTTTGTCGTCAAAACGAATGTGCCTGAGGAGAAATTGAAACCTTCTCATCGCCATCGTCAGTCTATATATTTCTATTGATCTACCATCTGTTCTGAACAGATCTTCTGCATTCTGATGGTTTTTGAGATGCAGATATATATAGCATGCCTAGCAGAGCTTTCAGTTCAAAGATGTCTACTGGCTTACTGGTTCGGTATTTTGTTATCTCATAGGACTGCATAGCAATAAAAATATTGGTATACTCTACTATCTTTTTCGTGGTGAAAAAACATTCCCAAATTTCTTTGAAGGTATGTTTTTTTCCGTATTTCGCCTCGGGGACCTGGTAATTGTGTGTAGAGGTTTTCTTGCCGAGTTCGAATGTTACGCTTCAATCCAAGATGTTTCTTCCATCTCGTACCATCTTTTCCAATAAGGCAAGGCACCCGTGTTGCTGGTTGTGCGGTAACATGATCTTGGACATCGTCAGTGACTGGAATATCCTCTTTAGAGTTTGTGTCATACTCTAGTGTTTCTAAATTATCACCTTGTAGACTTTGATCATTATCTTCTACCTCGGATGCGGAAGGAGTTGGAACTTCCTCAAATAGGCGTAGTAACCTTTCTTGGTTTTTTTCGTAAGAATAAGCCATTTTCGTGAAAATTGCCTAAAATATAATACATCAGTAAAATATAATGAAACAAAAAATAACTGACCGTCTAATTTATAAAGCACTCGGCTGTCCCTGTCTCAATATGTTACACAAAAGGTAACGTCGGTCGCTCGAACCGCGTTTCCGTATATCTCTACAACGACCTGCACACCAGCACTTGCCGTTTGTGACTAACTAGATAACACTATTGTCGAAAGGTACTAGGAAGCGCAGTTGCCAAACACTCCACGTTTGTTTTTTAGCGTGAGAATTCTCTTCCATCGGTCTCAGGGACCGTACGTTACCAGTGGAGGGTTAAAGACAATGTTCTGTGATAGTAACAACTCCAAGCGTACTCATACACAGTCGCGGGTAGCAGCTAGTTATTTAATATTTCCAAGTCATTTTATCTGTGCCTTGTTTAGAGTGATGAAGCTAGATAGTAATGCAACATATAGTGAGGCTGATTACAGACAGGATAGAAAGTACTACCTGGAAGCAAAAAATTAAAATAAGCCACGTTATTCTAAACTTGATGTTTATCCGAAAAGACACGTCCTTTTGGGATATATCATTGTGTGAAATATGTCTATACCAAATTTTTGAGGCCTATCTAAACAAGAGACCGTTTTAGAGAAAGGAATCTCTTTCCGAAATTAGGTACGCCATCAGTGGGACCTTTTTCTACCTACCGACTAGCTAGCAGGGACAAAAGTGTTATTAAGGATTATTTGTGAAATTACTCATCAATGACGATATTCATCGAATATGAAGGACAGGACAAAAGACGAACATAATATTTTTCAAATAGAAAAATGCCATTCGGTTTTTTCTCTTCTTCTGGTTCACATCCGAAGTACACACACCCACATGGGCGTGCGAAAGTTGGCTTACTGAAGGAACCCCTTCAAGGGGTAATTCTAAGTAGAAAGCTAAAAATTTGTGAGGCGAGGCTTCGTTTTCAAAATTAAGTTCGTTCTTTTGAAAAAGTCGTAAATCCTTTTAGTCGACTTTGTTAAAGTCTGTTGCAATTTAGCAGATGCAGGCATATCGCCGAAGTTTTTACTAAAATCGCTTAAGAAAAACCATACTTGATTGTATAGAAGGATATAGGAGGCGACGATGATAAAGATGGATAAACATGAGAAAAGAACAAACCAACTTTACAAGCGTTCAAAGTACTACCCTGTACCTTTTGACCTTGATTACGGAAGTAGTACATAGGCAACTTAACAATCTCCAATGTCAGGAGAATTTCAAAGCCACTTACTTGATGACGTAACGACAAGGAGTTGTCCTTCCTCGTCGAGAGATAGGGTTGATAGAACTGTGTTGTCAAGGCCAAGCCTATTTTAGGAAAAACCTTTTGATTACCTTCCATATTCTACCGACTCATGACAACTCTACTGTCTGTTCATTATGCTAATTAGCTGTCTTGATATTGATCATAAAACAATATAATAATGAAGATGATATTTCTCAATTGTATTGCTTCCTACTGTATGGAACGGTAGCTTTCTACCGCATGGAAGTCACACCCATGTCCATAACCAGGGGAACGGTAACTTCTTGCCGCATGGAAGTTACGCCTGATATGAGAATACCTCGCACGGGGGAACGGTAGCTTCCTACTGCAAGGAAGTCACACCTGATATGAGAATACCTCGCACGGGGGAACGGTAGCTTCTTACTGCATGGAAGTCACGCCCGTGTCCATACTCGGCGGAACGATAGCTTCCTACCGCATGGAAGTCACGCCCGATATGAATTCCTTACTAATCTAGTGCTAAAGCGGCCCAGTAACCAGGATATCACGTTGCCGTGTCAATACTCAAAAGCACCGACGTTACCTCTGATTCAGAGGTAACCGAGTAGCATGACAACATTAAGTAACAATCCCTGTACACATCTTGCCATGAGATACTTTCAGACTCCAGCGATTGCTTCGAGAGTGAGCTAGGCGGTCAAGCAGACCTAGGATATCACGTTGGCCAATGGCCGTTGTGTCAATATCCAAAACGCTCCGACATTTCCCTTCCAGGATCTGGAGGCGTCACACCTCTGCAGAGAGAAAAAGCCGACGGTGGTCTCATTTAAAATTTCGCTATAATGTTTGAAGGTGATAAGTACATACATTCCTAAGTTTCATACGAAAATTCAATAATACCTGTTCCATGAAAATTTAAAGTGTTTCTATAAACCGTAAACAGGCCAACATATAAAAAACAAGTTTTGCGATTGCTCCCTCATGGGTACGTTTAGTAAATGCTTATTTTGGCGTTTACTCAGGATTGAACCACTCTGCGGCGCCCATGGAAAGTCCCCGTATTGAATTTAGGCTTCATCCACATAGATAAACCGTCGGGTCCGTGTATCAATGGCCCTTCTGTACCATATTATATTTAATCCACATTTTCTAAACACAAAGAATTATGAGTGGTTCTGTTCAACAGACCATATGACATTAGGAAATATTGTATCGAATTACTTGCAGTAGCGTTCCCGGCATTTATTTTTGAATTTCTAATGCTCGAATAATTTTTCCACTTTCTATTGGCGTGCAGTTTTACGGTTCCGCTGCCGCATATTTTACCAATTTCCTCATACTTTTTATGTTGATTTATATGCGAGCAATAATACAATTAATGTCAGATTGCAGGAGTTTCGCCACATAAAAGAAACTCCTACAACAAACATAAAAATGCATATTATTAGTCTATACGTTAATTAGTTCACGGTATTTGGATCATCAAATGCGCTGATTTCTCTTTGACAATCAGCGTGTGCAATATGGTTTCAGCATATAGATTGAAAAGTCACTCACCCTCCGAGTAACGCTTGTTCAAAGCTAGAATTTTTTTATAGTTGATTCACATTACAGAAGCTCCCTGACAGCTGCTGCTCTCAGCGCTCTTTTTCTATTCGGGAAATCGTGAAAAATGAAAAATTCAGCTTGCAGCTCAAGATTGCATGTCCCCTATTTGAACTGGCTGTTCGGAGCAATTTTCTAAATCCTTTTCCTCTGATCATTCCAGGGTATGTGCCAATGTTGTCAATATTTTTGTCAAACATGTATTTTATTTTTTCTTCAATCCATACTTGTTAAAAAATATCATTATAGCTCTGAAATTGAATGTCAAAATTCCACTTGTATAGCAGAATTGGGCGGGCGCTTACTTTCATTCTTATCACCCTTTCTTTTCGAAAAATCTCTGATTTTTTAAAATCTGATTCTGCAGCAAAAGGAAAGTAACAACCCGCTCAATCCTTCCATAAAAGTGGGTTATTCACATACAATTTTTGGGCTGTCTGTTAACAAGTTACGATTGAAGAAGAAATGCATAAATACACAAACAAGAAAATTATGACATTGTTTTTCAGTCATCTCTTTACCCACATAAAACAATTAAATGAAAAGTATTAAGAATGCTCTTCCAGGCAGGCTGTTGAAAAAAAAGATGTGCGACGTTGAAACTTGAAATTTTGCACTGCCAAGTAGAATAATTCGTAACTGCCAGGCGATTACGGCACTGCTAAGCACTAGTGGCGGCAGATATTTCACGGACTGTGATTTAGTAACTGATACTTCTAATTGACGAATCAGGACTGTTACCAAGCACCGTCACAAAACGTGATGTGATCATGACTTGAGGGACTAGGCCCTTTATTGGCAAGGGCGAATGGTGTCACAATATCACGGAGCTAATGCTTGAGCTAAGGTCGGAAATCTTTTGGTTTTGGTAGCTATGCGATTTTGTTGCGGTATTTTCTTCATCTTATAGCTTTTATTTTATTATTTATTATATTTGTACGTATGCTGTATGTAAAAATTGTAAGACATCTATAAAACGTATGTCCTAAAAGTCTTGACACAAAAACGTATGCAGAAAAACGAAGAAAGAAAGCAATCTCTATGGAAAAACGACATTGTAAACTACTGTAATTTTTATTTTTTAAGTAATATTCACGGGAAGTTATATTCGAGGGGGAATATCAAACTGGCATGAGTCTTCAGCTCTCACAAAACTTATTTCATTTGATATGCGAAAGTGATACTCATTTTTCATTTTAAAAATGTATATGAGCTCGCGAGCATTCAGTTAGCTGCTCAAATTTCAAATTACTCTCAATAAGCACGTGTCAGATCAATTACTCATCACAGTCAAGATTTACTAAAAATACCATTTTCTGTACATCACTACACACCGTACAATAATATATCATAAATAATTTCAACAAATATCGAATTCACACATCGTTATTCGAAAGTCGAGATCACGTCACGCTTCTAATCACTTATATAAAAAAGTAACGGTAAGTAGCTACTATACTGTCAAATTTTTATTGGATTATACGATAGTGTTCAAAAGCTGTTTAAAAAGATAATCTCCAGTCGTGTCCTTTAGGGGTTTATATGTCAGAAACAAAGCGGTGTAAGACGTCGTAATCTGGTGGAAATTAGATTAATATGTTTAGCAATGCACGATGCGTATTCAAACCTCATTTATGTCCTGTCAAAACAAACACCACCAGCGTGCGGCGTTTAAATTTGCCTGTTCTTATTGGCCAGCAGGTCATGATTGCCTGGACAGGCAGCGACAAGCGAATTAAGCAATGATCGTGTTCTCATGTTTGTTTCGATGTGGAGTAAAAGAGATTTGAATACTCATCTTGTCTTTCAACTGTTTTGCAATTTCAAAAATAACCTATCGGTCTAGGAGTCCCACACGGAAGTGTTTTAGGACCTACTTTCTGCCTTCCGTATACGCAGATCTACCAACTGTAGATAGTGTATGCTTAGCAACATCTGCAGATGAAAGCGCTACCTCGGAATCCCATTAGAATCCAGACATAGCGTCACAAAATCGCCAGAGAAACTTACTCCAAATTGGGGACTGGCTAAAGAAATGGCTGTTATTGAAACTAAGTCCACACATGTGAGATTTTCGTCATGTAGAAAAATCTGTCCATCAACAACTATAAATATTTTACAAATTCCACAATCTAATCACACGAAGTATCTATGAACCCGTTTAGACAGAAGGCTCGTATGGCAAATGTGCATTTTCTCAAAAAGGAAACAAACATCAAACTCAAAGAGAATGAAATATTAGTAGGCAATCTAAACTGTTATTGGACGTATGACATCTATTTATGGGCCACTGCGAGCAACAGCAATATTACCATTATTTCAGAACAAGGTCCAGAGAATTATCGTCAACGCAGTCAAGTGATTCAGCGTGACATAATGTTACATACCTCTTCCTATGATCAAGGTAGTGATCTACGAGTTCAGTGTTAGATACAGTGAAAGGTTTAAAATACACCCTAATTATTAAAATGTGTCTCATAATGAGATAGTGAGTAGGTTAAAAAGCTATTTGCCTTGGTGATAGGACCACGCTAATCTTGACATAAATAAGCAGTTAATTTACTATCAGATAGAGGTCATTGGAGTGATACTCTGCATGTCCTTTTTGTTAGTTTGATCAGTCTAAAAACATGCCTATTGCCCTTACGGGCAGATTGTTGCTTTCTCATAGGAGTTTATAAAAAACATCATATCTAAAACCCAATCGCTTCGATTTTTCTGATAAACCTGGAGATACATACAGATCTGAACTATTATTAAGATAGCTTGAATTATTTTTATAGACTATAATTTGAGTTTAGCAGCTACAACAGCTTTAACTTATAGTGGAGTAACTGCGAAGACAATTTCGAAATACCGAGGTACCACTGCGACTATGGAGAAGTTAAAATCAATTTGTTGATCAGAGTTTTGAACTGCTAAATGTTGAATTAAGCAAATCCTCTGCTGCTATTTTTGTCAATTTCTCTAGTTCACTAACTGAATCATTTTCATAAGCAGCAACTAACTGTCAATCTATAAAATATAAATGAAAGGAATAATTTGCAAATGGTTCACCAACTCCTTCTCTATTCATAAATCGAAAAAATGGGCAAACTGTTTTTGTAATTAGCATGAGACGGGTACGATACCAGCAACTTATTATCATTTATAATAAAAAAGGTGTACAAGACGTAATTATGAGCGCATACACCCAGAGCCAGAGCACTGAGCTGATGTCTTGCACGCTATGCAATCGACAGACTATCCCCCCTCTAAACACAGGTACGGACTCTACCACATGATACTTCAAATGTAGATTAAAAGGTACTTACAAGTTAGCTCCTAGACAAATTGAAAAAAACTAATCGATTTTCGTCAAACAGCTGAGACAAGATTTCCGATTAACAAACCACACTCAGATCGGTTAATATGAGAGTTTTTGCATAGGAGTTTATGTAAATCAGCAACAGGAGTCTAACTATTTGAATGATTTTCACAGGAGTGTCATCTTTTTTCTGAACTTAAAGAATTTATTGACTATGCTGCACAGTGAGGAAATGTTCGTAATTTAGTTTCATAAATAAAGCTTTACGTTCATAAATCCTGTCGTTATCAGTTCATAAAGGATTACGCTCAGCACAAACTCGACCCTCTGAGAAAAGAGTGAGTCAAACAGGTCCATAAAATTAGTTTATAGACATTCTCTCCCTGCCCTACCGGTAGTCCATTTGGCAACGTCGCGTCTCCCCGATACCTAAGCCGGTCTGGCGTGGGAACTCGACCACAGCATAGGAAACATTATGCTGTGGCGCGGTAGTAATACGTATAATACCAGAACACTCACCAAGGCTGGCGGCACACCGATGGGAGCAGAAGCACACGGGGCCGGTAGGTACGCGATCCATTTGCTGAACTTTAAGGGCTAATATACGGATAAATCTATGATGTGTGAAATATGTCTGATATGTGTGTAGATGATTCGTTCATTCTTATATTGCACGGTACAAGCACACGCAGTAGCGGTCAAAAGTTTGGAAACAAATATTAACAATATTATGAACTACTTCATATACCTAAATAAAAATTGTGAAGGAACAGATAATATAAATATTAAAGCCGACCTTTGACTAATACAAGGCTTGTGTTATCAATATTCAAATGCTGTGAAAATAGAAACACGCTTTTCTTTAAATACCACAGTTTTGCAACGATAAAAGTATGAAAACATTTCAGTTTCGCTGAATTCATTCGTTCTGCGATATTCTGATATTGCGTGCGGTAAGTACTAACATCAGTGAGAATGGTAAAAGTACAAGAATTTTCAAAAGATTTAAGAGACAAAGTGATTGAATTATTTAGGAGTGGTTCCGGAATTCTGACATTTCTCAAAGATTAAAATTGAACAAAGGGACGATTTCGAAAATTATTATTAAGTATCAAGAATACGGATAAACAGCAACGCGGCCCAGGTGCGGAAGACCTAAAAAAACGATTATGTTTTGGATCGCGACATTAAACCATTGTTCCCTGAAGATCCTCGACTGCCAGCCACACATATTTTTAAAATAATCGTAGAAGAGTGTGCCGAGAATCTTTCTGTCAGAACGGTGCAGATACGCTTGGTGGATTTTGCGCGTCCAGTGAAAATGTCTGTCATTTCAAAAAAAAAATATCGTATTGCTCGGCTTGAATTTGCTAAAACTCATCTAACTTGGACAGAACAACAATAGAATACAACTTTATGGAGCGATGAAAACAAATCTAACTTGTTTGGATCTGACGGTACGGCATACGTGAGACGTACAATACGAAAGAGATTCGACAAGTATCAGTTGCCAACAGTTAAGCACGGTGGAGGCGACATCATGGTTTGGGGCTGTTTTCCACGTTCTGGAACGGGTCGAATTGTTAAAATTGTTGAGAAAATGGATCAAAAACTTTACAAAGATGTTCTTAGTGAACACATGCTCCCTTTTGCTGGAGAAGCAATGCCTTTACGATAGATATTCCAGCAAGATAATGACCACAAGCACACTTAAACATTCGTAAAGACTGAATAAGACTAAAAAATGTTAATGGTATATGGCCTTCGCAATCCCTAGACCTAAATCCTATAGAACATCTCTGGAAGCATGTTAAAAGACTAAAACCTTTAAAAATAGGAACGATTTATTAGATTATGTAAAAAATATTTGGCAAAATATCCCAAGAAATGTTTGTAAGAAATTGGTGTCTTCTATGAGCAGCACACGTCGGGCAGTGTTGAATGCTAAAGGCTATGCTACCAAATATTAGCTAAACAGTATTTTTTAAATCTTTTGGTAGAGTTATTGTATTTAATTTTGTAATAAAAAGTATGTGTCCATACTTTTGTCGTCTCATCTTTGGTCATAAAATAATATGACGGTACTTTAATGATAGTCTGTAGTACCACAGCCAACACAAATTGTCATTTGTATCCTCAAGACTTCAAGCAAACTATATGAAAAAAATAGTCTTTAATAATAAAGAATAAAAAATTAGCGCATTTTTTAGAAAATACATAGTAGGAATGTTTCCAAACTTTTGTCCGCTACTGTGTATCTCAATCCGACATCATTTCGGCCCCTAGTTGTAGTAGTTGATTGTTGTGCAGGATACGGAAGGTTCGTCAAATGATTATTTCTGAAGCTACTTTCTCAGGGAGAGTGGCGCTCTAGTGTAATCCTCGCGTTCGTGGAACATGAGTTCGCATCACATCTATTAAACAGAAGCTTGTTCATGATCGGCTTGATGGTATAAGCTAAATCGTGATCGTGTGAACTGTCCAGCATCCTCGCTGGTTCACTTTTCACTCCCCGCTCAAAACAAGAGTCACGAAAGGGAGATCGACGCGTACCACGCCCGTGTTAACGTAGCTTAACAGTACTACTTAGCGTCAATATCAGCCTGCGACAATCCTGTTCAAAGCTTTTCTATCTTCAAAGTGGACTTCTGTGACCCTTCACTGTCGAAACGAACCGAAACGTCTCACCTGCTATGCTGAACCACGCTTCATAACTTATGGGATGGAATACTTAGCATGTGGAAAAATAAATGGTGGAAAAATAAAGGCTGTCTGTAATTGACACCTTGTTGGTGCCGTAAAAATTACCAACTCGTTACATATGCCCCCTGAGTCCTAAGAGACCGGAGTCATAATTGGAAGTACTCGTTTGTTACTGCTGAGATGTTCCAGTGGCGTCCCCGCTTCAAGCATAAAAGGAGATACGTTAAAATCTTTGGCCTTCCTGGCTACTAGAAATCGATACGACGGTCTACCAACTGCTGACTAATAGACATTTAGTACCTGAGAAGTGAGCGACTACTGGGCGAGTGTTTCTTTTTCGAAAAATAATCTAAATATGCAAAATGTGCTAGAGGTACTTACAGGGTATTTGAAACGAGAGACTCCAATTCATGACAGACCAGTGGCGTACGTGACAAACACAGGATTAACGATTGAAACATTAACAGCTCTCTCTAGAAAGATTGACTCAAATCCAACTAACATCAGTTGAGTCCTTCAATGGAGCAGTCGTTAAGCCTAATAGCCTAATGGATAAATTCATATGAAGTTTCTAACTCAGGATCAGGACTAAAAATCATTTTAATGAGTTTGGAAACATTCGGTACAATGGACAATTAAGAATTGAGTTCGAAAATTCGGATTATTATCTATATGTATGGTCTATCCTCAACTAACATGCTTTGACAAAATACTATGTGTATATCCTTTATACTCGATTTTTCCTAACATCTGCACTAACACTCCTATATCGGATTAAAAACACCTAAAATCAGTATACACCTCATGTATCTCAAAGCACACGTTTCACCTTAGTAAACCTTTTTCGATTTGAATATACCCTACCAAACTGTTTATTGCATAGTGGTTAACGCTGTGCTTCTACTTACCCAGTCACCGTTCAAGTCCCATCGTAAAGGAATTTTTTTCTTGGCTATGGATGTTGTAATTGTCCGTAGATGGTAAATGTCATCAGACCGTCGAACGTAGAGGTACTACCCGGCGGAACTCTAATGTGAGGCCAGAATGTGTGCATGTCACAGTCATATGCATTCGTCTCCCGCCGCTAGATGCAGTGTGACCACTCCCCCCTCTCCCTGTATTCCTCTATAGTTTGTGGCATCCCCATACTACTTTGCTCATGCAACTGGTTTTGTCTAGCGATAACGTGCACATAAAATATAGTAGACCTTGTATACAGGGTGCAAACGTTATGGTAGTCATTATTTAAATGGTTTTAAGGGTTTTAAAAGAAGCAAAACGTTTCATATAACATGTGAGTTAAAACGGCATTTTTTTAGAGAAGCGACTTTAAAGTAAAATAAAATCTGACAACGTCGCAATGCCAGACGCAAATTACGACGGAACGCAGTGTAAATAAAGATGGAGTTTGTTATTTTTGGCTCTTAGGTATTATTTCATTATTTGATAATGTACTCGTAAAATGCAAACTATTAAAAAAACCGACTTACCACTAACTGTCGCTGCGCTTTACCTGGTGTGTGAAAATTTATTGAACGTATTAAAAAAATCCACTTATAAATAGGGAACACAATTTTGATACATACATTGTTTTTCTTTTTAAACCCACACTGCACTTTTTTTGTATTTAAAGAAGGTGTTCAAAATGTCGTCCTCCGCTTTCCACACAAGCTTCATTACGACGAACCCAGTTTCTTCTTACTCTAGATCCTCGAAGTTGTCCATTTATTATTTCAGCCGCATCAAATTTTTTTTCGGGAAGTTGTGCTTCAGTTGTGTATTGGACCAGCCCCATAAACCGCCCCTTTAAGTTCTCCCCAACACAAGAAATCCATCGGATTGAGGTCAGGAGACCTAGCTGGCCATTTTCGAGGATCAGGAGCATTTCGACCGATCCAGCGATTTGGATAATGTTCATTCAAATACTGAATGACGCCTCAAAAAATGTGTGGTGGTGCCCCGTCATGAAGAAACCACAAATTCTATCTCCGTTGTAATGGCATGTTGTCTAAGGTCTGTTCCAAAAGTTCTGGTAGGTTATTGGCTAGAGAGCTAACATATCCTTCTCCTGACAACTTTGGGGGTAACCCGAAAGGGACAATTACCTGATCGTCCAGAATACCCGCCCAAATATTTATTTTAGAACGTTGTTGGAAATGACCTTCATGAATGGTATGAGGATTTTCTTCGGCCCACGTGTGAGTATTATGGAAATTTAATATCCCGTCTCGTGTAAAAGTACATTCGTCCGTTGCTAGAATGTTTTTAAAAAAATCCGGATTTTCAATGTTCTTGTGCAAAAACTACTGACAAAATGCTGGTCTGCGAGGATAGTCTTCTGGTAACAAGGTCTGCACTCACTGTACATAGTAGAGATGATAAAGCTAATTTTAACGTAGGATTCTATGGACTATGGTATGCGATAGTCCTACGCGGCGGCCTAATTCCCGAGTGCTGATATCTGCACTGATTTCCACGATATTTAAAATTAGTTCCTTGTGCTCTACAGTAACCTGTCTTTACAGAGTGCGAATATTAGTGGGCTGAACACTTCCTGTATCTCGAAGTCCTTGGTACACTTGCACAACTGTTCTTCTGCCTGTGTGTACCCGTTGGCGAAATCTGTCGCGATAAATTTGAGCTGCAAGGTTTGAATTCTGACGAGCCTCACCGTAAACTAACAACATGTCGGCGAATTCTTGATTCGAGAACATTGTAAATAAACACGACGACGTACGCGAACAATAACTAAGCACTGTTACCGTTTGCGATAGAATCCCGGTTCGATAAGAGTGATGAATCACCGACGCGCTGTTGTCATGTGTATTTCAAATATTTAATTTGATGAAACTTACTTACTGACTACAAATTTTGGCTTACTTTGAAAAACTTAATGCCATTTATTTGTCAATTACCCAATTTAAAAACGTTTTAGATTAGATTATAAAAATTAGAAATATTGTGGAGATTGTGGTCGATATAAAGCATTTAAAGTTGTAAACTATAAAGCCATTTAGACAAATATCTATTGAATTTTGGACCACGCGTCATATAAACTTTGTGACTTGTTTTGGCCCCCCTATTACCAATTTCAAAAATGACTACCATAACGTTTACACCCTGTATAACTATCAAGCACTATTCCTACTTTAATTGCATTCTCACCATGGTAAAATGAAAATCTATTTTTGGGGAACCAAACGAATGTTCCTATTGAATATTGACCCATGTCTGAAAAGCAACCAATTTTACAATCACAATAGCATACGCAACAAACACAGTTAAAACGACTTTCAAATCGTTCGAAGAATCGTGCGTTTCCAATATGATTAGCAGCGAAAAAAATTTGTAATGATGACTATCGCCTATTCTTCGTCGGAAGTTGCACTACCAATAATTATATTGGCGATAATTAAAAATAATAGAGGAACGTGATAGGTACGACCTACAACGTCAGGGTTAAGTCAGTCATATCTTTTATCCAGATACTTTAAGGTCATTATGTACTTTTTTCTTTTCATATACCAGATGATCGCATATTACTGTTACCTCTCGATGATACATACTATTAGTTCAGCAATGTGGATAAATATAGATATCTGTTGTATATCATTTTACAGGGTGATATTCCGGCAAGACATTTTCAGTCTATTTCATCTGCGAAATAATATATACATGTTAATGATATTTCCAACATACCTTAGTCCAAAAGTTGATAGTTTGCGAGATACAGGGTATCAAAGATACAATTTTATTTTCTATTTTTCCTTATTGCTTGAGAAGTACTTCAGATTTTAGCATAAAGCTCGGTATAGGGGGGTGTTCTTGTATGACAAACAAGAATCCCTTATTTTGTATGCCCAATTCTAGAGGGCGCCACTTACAGCACTATCTAGGTAAAAAACTTTTCATAACTTTTTTGTGCTACCCTGTATACAAAATCTTATTTTCTCGTAATTCCACAACAAAAAAAGGTTACGTGTTAGAAGTGTCTTAAGCTAATAGTTTTCGAGATATTTGTTTTTAAAAGTTCCAATGCAGTATTTGTACCACGATGACAAAACATTTTTATAACATAATAAGGAAGTTGCTTTGGACAATATCTGAGTAGCGTTGCTATGGTTTCGAATGTTTGTCATAATACGAGAAAATAAGATGTTTGGTTAGTTGTTGTATACAGGGTAGCACAAAAAGGTTATGATGAGTTATTTACCTAAATAGTGCTGTAAGTGGCGCCCTCTAGAATTGGCCATACAAAATAAGGGATTCTTGTTTCTCATACTACAAAACCTCCCTATACCGAGTTTCATGCCAAAATCTGAAGTACTTCTCTCACAAACTATCAACTTTTGGACTAAGGTATATATATATATATACATATTTTGGTCTGCAGTATCAGCAGTTGCGAGATTTCCCAACCTTTCGCAGACACCCTGTATAGACTTGTCAATAAAATTCCTGAGAATGTTATAGTTTCGTTCTTGATGTAAGACTACGTAATTGCCAAAAAATCAAGTTGAAGAAATTATTTTTTCTGTATATAACACTTCTAATGTCACCAAGTATAATTATACTATACTTAATCAAATGACGTATACATACTCGTAAGTGGTTACTGACGTAAGGATCGGACACACCGCTTGAATATAAAAGTATAATTACTAGTTGAGTGAAATAATATTATAAGCGCATTCACAGAAATAGGTGTAAAATGTCATTCAGATCCAAACAGATCCGCGTTGAACAACAATTACAAAGTAAATCAATTTCGCTAACGATATAAAATAATTAATATGCAAAATATCGGATAATCTGAGTCATCAAAACTGTGCAGACTCCTGCTGATGTCACATAAATGCTTAAGGTCCTTGCTCTG
This sequence comes from Acanthoscelides obtectus, assembly GCA_963669975.1. Classification (NCBI taxonomy): domain Eukaryota; kingdom Metazoa; phylum Arthropoda; class Insecta; order Coleoptera; family Chrysomelidae; genus Acanthoscelides; species Acanthoscelides obtectus. The sequence continues at coordinate 18,427,087 of CAVLJG010000002.1, forward strand.
TGGTTGCTGTAGCTATTTTTATAATAATGGGTGTACGTAAGATCAGTTGTTTCACAGGACAGTACATCTACTGACTTCTACTAGAGCCTACTCTAGCAGCCCCCAGTAAAACTGAGTAGCTGGTTTTTTGAGACCGCTTATTTGGGCTCTTAAAACAATTAATCCTGCAACCTGCAACAGGAAGACCTAGATCTATTAACTCGTATTTCAATTTTTTTATAAACAGGTCTCAGTCTTAAATACCCGCACGACTACAGGGGGAGACAGAGGAAAGGGGGGACGTTCGATGGAGTCCAGCGGAGCAACACGTTTGCGTATGATATGCACATATTCTGACTCCACCTTAGCGATCCATCAGTTGATACCTCCAACCTCCACAGCCATCAGAAAAATTCTCTTGCGACGGGATTCGAACCCGCGCAGGTCATATATAAAATATACATATCGATTTATCGTGCCATGAACAACAAGTGATAAAGTGGTCAGGATTTTGTGTTAAGTTTTTGTGGTGGCTGCGTGTATTGTTTGGTGATAAAGAAGCATTCAGTTTTCGTACAATTACGGTGTCAGTTAAATGTTAAGTTTCGTGTAGCTTATTGAGAAGCCTTTTTGTGCTTGCTCAAAATGCCTGGAATGCGTAGAATTCATGGATCAACATCGCATCAACCGTTCACCTTGGCCACCACTATCACCTCACCTATCTCCAATTGAACATGTCTGGGACATGATAGGTCGCAGGCTCTTGAATTTGCAACACCCTACACAGACCTTAGCAGCTCTTACTCACAAAGATGCAGTAGCCTGGATTGAGATACCCCAACAGGATATCGACCACCCCATCAGCACGATGCCCAGGCGTGTCAATGAGTGTATAAGAAATCGTGGATCCTCAACAGATTATTGAAACAGCTTTGACAGTCAGTTGACGGATCAAGCTGAAAATTTAAACATACAGGGTGTCCCAGAAGTTGACGTCAAGCCGAAACCGGGTGATAGGCAAAGTCATAACAGCTATCAGAAAAATATTTAAAAAAATTTAATGTATGTGTTTTGAAAATTATAGGTCCTTGAAAAAGATATAGAAATTTCACACCCTACGGCAGTCTGTCAACTCCTGTTACTACAAATATTAACTTTTTTTGGATTTTATTTTTACAATTTAATGATGAATAATGCATCTTCAAACTGGTGTTTCAACCTTACTGCCAACTTTTCTCGTTAAGGAAAAATTGCCACTTATTTCCCAACCAACTATTCCAAAGTAAAACTTTGCTCAACTTTAACTGGCTGTACTGGAAAAAAATGTACTACGAGAGTTTGGCAAGTAACCTTAAAAGTTGGCGCATTTAATAACGATTCCAAAATGGTATAACACTTAGAAGATTACTCGTTAACTTATGCACAATTTTTATTTGAAGAAAAACTGATGAAAATTTTTCAAAATTTCCTTATTAAACAGCGATTATGAAAACGCACAAGGACCCTTAAGGATAACTGTTTGCACAACAGTGGGCATCAAAATGCTGCTGATGATGATTTACCTTTACAGCAAATGCTCAAACTGTTTTCCTTCAGCCGCAATACACGCTCGACATCTTCTTAAAAAAGATCGGGTTATTAAACGAGCGAATCCACGGTTATTAACAAACTCAGCTGCTTCCAATAGTCTTTGCCGTAGCTCAGCTACATTTTGAATTGGCTTAAAATACACTTTTCTTTTTACAGTTCCCCAGTAAAAAAATATAAAGGATTCAAGTCAGGTGATCGGGCTGGCCACGGTATTGTACCAGACCGCCTTATCCATCTGCTTGGAAAGTTTTGATCGAGATACTCTCTCACTGAGAGTGCATAGTGCGCTGGGCAGCCATCATGCTGAAACCACATGTCCCTGTAAATACTCAGTGGCACGTCAACCAATAAATTTTGTACATGATTTTTCAAAAAATCCAAATAAACTTCAGCAGTCAAAGTCTCTAGGAACTCAAACGGACCGATTATTTTACCATTTAAAATTCCTGTCCAATGGTTTATCTTGAAGCGATATTGAGATTTATCTTCTCTCATCAAATGTGGGTTTGCTACGTGCCACTCGTGTAAGTTATGCAGGTTCATGCACTCATCTTTGTTAAATGTGGTCTCATCCGACCATAAATGTTTTTCAAAGAAATGTAGATCTTTCCTGTGTCTTTCTGACATTGTGCGACAAAAAGCAACTCGGGGCTCATAAGCCCGGGGCAGGAGAGGTTGAACACGGTGTATGTGGTAAGGATGAAGCACATCACTTACTTGCTATTGCACACTTTGATACCGATCAGTACTCCTTCGTTTACTGCGCATCTTTATATGTTCGTGCTTGTTGATTTCGTACTGTTACTAATTTTGGATTCGTGAACTGGACTGTTGATCGCTTGTGATTTGGATTTGGACTGTTTAATTGCTCTTCAAAACAACATTTGCTTTCCTTAGACTATCTTTGATAGTGTGATTGTGCAGTGCCGCTATGTCCGTGTACACCGTACAAGAATATGCTAACATGCACCTCATTTATGGGGAATGCAGATGCAACGCTAGTGCTGCAGCGAGACTTTACTGTGAGAGGTACCCGAATGCAGCTCGTCATCCAGATCATCGAGTGTTCACAAATGTGCACTGCTTACTGTTCTCATAGGGCCAACTACCAAACCAATCACACGGTGAGGGAAGATCTTTCCTTCCTTACGAAGACGTGGTGCTAGGAGCTGTCGAAGAAGACCCGAGTACTTCAGTGCGTGCAATAGAACTAAAAACAGGTGTGCCCAAAAGTACAGCCCATAGAATCTTGCAAAAAAACGTGCTCCATCCATACCACATACAGCGTGTTCAAGCTCTTCTGCCCCGGGATTATGAGCCACGAGTTGCTTTTTGTCGCACAATGTTAGAAAGACACAGGGAATATCCACGGTTCTTTGAAAAAATTGTATGGTCAGATGAGACCACAGTTAAGAAAGATGGGTACATGAACTTGCATAACTTACACGAGTTGCACGTAGCAAACCGCCATTTGATGAGAGAAGATAAATCTCAATATCGCTTCAAGATAAACCATTGGACAGGAATTTTAAATGATAAAATAATCGGTCCGTTTGAGTTCCCAGAGACTTTGACTGCTGAGGTTTATTTAGGTTTTTTGCAAAATCATTTAGAAAATTTATTGGTGGACGTGCCACTGAGTATTTACAGGGACATGTGGTTTCAGCATGATGGCTGACCACCGCACTATGCACTCTCAGTGAGAGAGTATCTCGATCAAAACTTTCCAGGCAGATGGACAAGGCGGTCTGGTACAATACCGTGGCCAGCCCGATCACCTGATTTGAATCCTTTAGATTTTTTTTACTGGGGGGTAAAAGAAAAAGTGTATTTCAAGCCGATTCAAAATGTAGCTGAGCTACGGCAAAGACTATTGGAAGCAGCTGAGTTTGTTAATAACCGTGAATTCGCTCGTTTAATAACCCGATCTTTTTGAAGAAGATGTCGAGCGTGTATTGCGGCTGAAGGAAAACAGTTTGAGCATTTGCTGTAAAGGTAAATCATCATCAGCAGTATTTTGATGCCCACTGTTGTGCAAACAGTTATCCTTAAGGGTCCTTGTGCGTTTTCATAATCGCTGTTTAATTAGGAAAGTTTGAAAAAATTTCATCAGTTTTTCTTCAAATAAAAATTGTGCATAAGTTAACGAGTAATCTTCTAAGTGTTATACCATTTTGGAATCCCTATTAAATGCGCCAACTTTTAAGGTTACTTGCCAAACTCTCGTAGTAAATTTTTTGCCAGTACAGCCAGTTAAAGTTGAGCAAAGTTTTACTTTGGAATACTTGGTTGGGAAATAAGTGGCAATTTTTCCTGAACGAGAAAAGTTGGCAGTAAGGTTGAGACACCAGTTTGAAGATGCATTATTCATCACTACATTGTAAAAATAAAATCCAAAAAAAGTTAATATTTGTAGTAACAGGAGTTGTCAGACTGCCGTAGGGTGTGAAATTTCTATATTTTTTTCAAAGACCTATAATTTTCAAAACACATACATAAAATTTTTTTAAATATTTTTCTGATAGCTGTTATGACTTTGCCTATCACCCGGTTTCGGCTTGACGTCGACTTCTGGGACACCCTGTATATGCCAAAAGATATTAAAATCGGATAAACATACGCAGGTGTTTTATTTTTTTGTCACTCAGTATATTCTAAGTGCGCTCCTGGTGTGGCAGCGATGCAATCTGACAAGGCATGCTTGATTAAAGCGTTTCTAGAATGTTGTGTATGAGGATTCATAAGAACGTTAGTGATCTGCGGATGTGGTGTATTACCTTAGCATAAATAAAATACACATATTGAAAACGTCATAATTCGTTTAAAGCATATACCCGATATATGGAACTTCGCAGAAGTTACCATGACTCCGAAGTCAAACCATATAGCCGATATCACTGCTGCCTATCATCTCCAAGTTATTTGAAAAACTGCTACTGTCGAAAGAAGAGAAAAAGTATCATTATTTACCAGTTCGAACTTAGAACTAAGCATTCTACCTTCGAAAAGAGTATGTTATCACAAACATCATACAATTGGCTCTAAATTAAAAAAATGCAAAGCACAATTCCTGAATGTATGTAGAGGTAATTAGGTTATACATCTTGAATAGAGCATTCAGATTTAAGCAAGATGATTATTCTGATTTTCTGGATATCAACGCTGTGCCACCTCAGGGGGTCCAGATATTCCAGCTATAACCGATGTAACAGCGGAAGCATTTGCAAAATATCCGTCGTAACTGACGGTTTCTCCTGTTCATGCTACAACGTCAACGCGGCTGCTGCTCAGGGATCAGTCTTGGGTCCGACACTGTTCCTCAGCTTTGCTGATGACAGCACTCTACAAGCAGGAATGCAGAGTAGCAAGCCAATCTAAACCTATGAGCTGGGGGAAAGAAGACTAGCAGCGACTTTATCTCTGACGAGAGTCCTTGAAAACGCAACAATGTTAGACAGCTTAATGCTTCTAAAACACAGTACTGTACTCTGACGAACAAAAAGCGTACAGCGTTCATCCGATTTCGATGGATGACGGACTGCTACAAACGAGCCGTTCATTTCGGCTGGTCGGACTCCAGATCACCGAGGATTTGATCTGGCACACATCTCGTCAATAGTGAAAGCTGCTGGGAAAATGCTAGGCTATTTGTTACAGGCCAGGAAGCATTTTTCTCCACATGACCTCCTCACTCTGAACATGGCCCAGATAAGACCTAGCCTCGAGTACTGCTCACATGTTTGGGGAGCTGTCGCCATGACTACATAGTAGCCGCACTGCCCTGGGAATTAGGCTATACGGTGTAAAAAACAATACAGCATCGATTTCCACAAAGCTCTGTTAGTAACGACCAGGCTGCTACAAATAATTTAGTGGAATGAACTCAGAGGTGGAAAATCAAACTGAAATCGATTCCGGTTGGTCTACATCAAAAAAGGTATGACTCAAGTGGGGGCATCATATCAAAGCAAAAATCGGGAAGAACTGAAATTCCGCTACGAGCAATATGTCGCCCTTTAACAAAATCATAATCTTTAATCAGATCTTAAAACCTGTGTGGCTCTTCAGCTGCTGTACAACCATACCGGTGATCGATGAATGAACACCAAGCCGTATGCACTTGAATAACGTTTTATATCAAAAACAGAACATGTGCGCAAGCTTTTAGTGAAAGTATCAGTGACACGGTCAGATTGTCTAAATAACGTCACTGGATTGCCTCCAGTTTGTGAAACATCACTCGATCAGATTTATAATTCCCATTCTAAACAAAAAAAGCATATTGAAAACTGCTGGATATACATACTTGCAAAACCGAACTTGCTTATCTTATTTATTCTACATAGCTTTGTGGAAGTTCCTCACCATTGAGATCTCGGAAACTATAAGAGATACGAAGTCGCTTAAATGGGGGCACAGTTGTGTATTTAGGTAATCATCAAGATTCCGCTCAGAAAGTTTCGAAATTCAGAATACTTCAGGAGAAGGACGGAAAATTTTTACCAAAACCGTTTTAATTTTTCCTGAATTTATTTGTAGTGAAATAGCCTAATAAATTGCACATTAACATTTCCACTTTTTCTCCTCTACAAGATGGCATAATTAGAGTTTCCATATGACGTTTTGTCTCTTGTCCTCCAGCATCAATTTTATTTTTTCTTATGGACGCTATATTGGATTTTTGCACAGATAAATTGGCATTGCCAAACCGTAGTTATTTCAAATAAAGCAGAATCTCCTAGGTAGACCTAGAAATTATCAGATACTCATTTGTTTCGCATACCAGATCTCAAAATCACTTATTTTTTCCTGACTCGAAAAAATTGATACCGAATAAATGATTACTAATATTATTATTATTATTTTTGTTCTTATTACTTTGATTTCGAACAACATCAGGTATCAGATATTCTAGCGCCCATTTTAAAAACGATTTGCAAGTATCAGATTCAGTTGGACGTGAACAAGTGCATTAACAAGAGAAATCCACTTAACTATGCTTCAAAGTCAGTTGGTGAGACTGTTATTAAATATTCTTAAATACTGAATAATTTTAATAGTAGTTGGTTTCTTCGGGAATGATTGGCTTGCAGTTTTAAACAGTATTGCCGCGGAGTCTTCATTATCATAAATATTTTCAAAACAGGGTTAAATTAAAAGTTACCAGTGCTAGAAGATAGATCATTAGTTGGTACAGAATTACTTTATTATAGTATTTCCAAAAGCAAGATATCCTATTATTTTTACTTTCTATGCCAAAATTGGTGAGGAAGTATTGTAATCGCGGGTATTATGTGACATTTCCGTCGGTTTGCCTGTCTGTCGGTGTGTCTGTCCGCTAATTTTATAAATATATACAAAAATTGCCCAAACTTTGTTTTTTGACGTTTTAGATTTAGAGGGTCCTGGTCATGTTCTACTAACTTTTTGTAGGGGCTGAAATTTGGGGGTTGGGGGTTGTAGGGGCTGGGGAATGGTATATAAATTTTAGTCATAATATGTTTATACGTTACGAACCCCGGTAATTCTATGCACCTATCGGCCATATTTCATATCTCTTAGATTTACCCGTACATTTGCATTTAAAACTTAGAATGATAGAAGAAATGTTTTCGATCCGCAAACTGCTGTCTAAAAAAAGCGAACCACCTCGCCAACTAGTCCGTATTCTATATGTATTCGTACTTAAGCCCAAAAAACAGCACAAACCTTAAGATAGCCCGCTGCAGAGATGCCGCGTAGATGTGGAAAGGGACAACGTTGCCACATGGTCGGTAACTACCTGTAGGGCAGGGAAATAATGTCTATGGACTAATTGTGTAACCTGCTCGACTGGCTTAATACGTTTAATTTCTCTGCTCTATATTTTCGTAGCTCGATATTTTCTCAGTGGACTTAAATTATTCTAAACATAATTGGAAGTGTACAGAAAATCCACTTGACGTCATTTTTTAATTCATAAAACATTTATTTCCAGTAAAATTGACACATCGTTATACATCTTGATCATTGCTCTACTTTTCTACGTATCCGCCGTTCCAGATTAAACTGTGCCAGTTTTTGTATGCTCATGTCATCATATTTAACTTCAATTTTACGGAACAGGTGGTAGTCACTGGGTGCCCAATCCAGACTTTATGGTCTGTGAGTACTGATTTATCATCCAAATAGCAAAAGACGGAGACATGTGGACGAGCATTGTCGTGAACAACACTCTTGCTCAACGGCAAATTTAGTTTGTCCAGTGGGGGGCGCTTCTGAGAACAAATGCCCTTGTGACCATTGAAGAGCGGTGGAAGGGGGGGGGTGGTTCTGGGGGGCTCCTTTTCGTCATTGTTAAATATTCTCCTCATTCAGTTCTAAATTGGGTGCTTCAAGATTCGCTCAGTGTTTCACAGTACCTACTTGCATCTGTCCTCTAAGATGAAGAATTAGATTTATATTTATCTGGAAAGCGATTCAGTTCCGCCGACGAAGTGCATATTTACCCTGCTTTTCGTATTGCCCTGGCATATACCATTCACGCAACGTATGGGGACGGTCATTGGAGTTATCTTCGTGTACGCCCCTGATGATGTGAGCGTCTCTAACAGAGCGAATGTTGCCTGGGAAGAAATCTCAATTAGAATTTAGAGAGATGGGATCTAAGTAAAAGGCATCGCACAGTGGATGGAGGTCCGAGCATATGAGTTGGGACGTTGTCTGATATGCCACAGCAACCGCAATGCTAGAGATGTGTTGGAAAAGTATTGTCCTGTGAGAAATTTTAGACAGAACTGGTAGGGGATCAACATTGTCATTAGATGACATAAGACATTAATTTAATCTTGCGGAAACTTGGACGGAAAACAATCGTGGGCATGTCCGCATGAAGGAAACAAGAGCAGAAATAGAAGGATTGGTAACCCGAGCAACGCGATGTACATTTCTGCTTATTGGCCTCATAAGGCCCAAATGGACGTGCACAGAAAACACCGAAGTGGAAGACAATAACTAACGTCTCCACGGAGGCCAGCTATAGCTACGCTAAGCAGAAACGTACGTCGCTCGGGTTATCAATCCTTCTATTTCTGTTAGTGGTTCATTTTTTGCATATATGCCCATGATTATATTATGTTAATTATTAGATAATTAATATACAAAGAAACGGTTCGGTGACAAAAAAAATAGAACACGCAGTAAAAACGATTATAGTGTTATCTTAGACAACAGTCAGCTATGAAACTCTCCTGTCAGTTTCAAGAACAGCCGCCATTTCGGTGGAGAAAATCGTACGTAAATTCTCGGTTCTTCATTTAGGAATGACCGGGAGTATGCGACAATCGCAAATACTCATCTATACCAATTAAACAATTTTAATGAATATAATTGAATTGTTTTACTTGGAGCATGAAAACTTATTTCAATAGTTATATAATTTTAAATAAATTGATCTACTCAATCTAAATAAACGGTCTAATAGATTTAATTAAACGACTACGTTTTGATTCAAATCAACTGATTTCATAGATTCAAGTAAACTCTTTGAGAAATCTCAGTTTAATTAAACTAATTGAACTTGTTAGCTGTCACAAAATAAATAAATCTTTTTAATTGGCTCAATTAAAACTTTAATTGGTTAAATCTATTTATTTTTCTCACTGCATAGAAGGCATGAATGGTTTCAGAATATTTGGACGTATTTCTACTGTGGCTCGAAATAACAAGAAAGTGGCAAAAAGTCTAATAACAAGTTTTCGCCATTTTTTGGTGCTGATCCCTATGAACTTTTGCATTTCAAAAAATAATCAGCAACTTCGGAAATATTCAAATATTTAGTTTGTGACGTACTCAAATCTTCCGTTTTTACTTGTTCCTGCACCACCATTAGTGAAAGCATTCAAGGTGTTCTGTCATAGTAGTTTCTTTGTATCAAAATTTTATTAGAATCCAAGCAGTAACTTCTGATGTATAGGAATAGAGAACCTCGTAGCTTTTTTGCTGTTATTTTATAGACTCAAAACAGTCATCCGCATACAGAATCTGCTTGATTCATATAGATCCACCCGTGACCACGTTTCTAAATGGAATGACCATCTCTAGAAAATGAGGACCTTAGGGGGCGGTATAGGTTTGGAGGTCGTCGGGCGTTCTATCTGTGGCTATGTCCAGGATGGGTGGACGTGTTTGAGCGGTGGCAAGCTGGCTATGGCAAGTGACAGCCTGCACGCAGGTCCAAGTCCGGACGACCTGAGACCAGGGACCCGACAGCGGACACCGTCGGCTGATCGGAGATATTTACCCGCCTCTTATGACGGTGCGCGGAATTAGTTTGTGCCGCAACGCCTCATGTCTGACGCTTCACGCTCACCGCTCAATGCCAACCTTGATACAGTCGATTGGGAAAAGTATGGAAAACATTATACATTCATCTTTTTACCTGTTAGGGTATTTATTGCACAAGTCCGTCGTACAACAAACACATTTTATGTACTAAACGACACAGAAAATGCAACACCGACTAGGAGTGCTTCTGCAGAAAGTGATTAAAATTTTAACTCGAAATTTTGCGAAATAGCTGATATATAGTGTGTTGAAGCTCCTTCAATGTTTGTGGAGGGTGCGGTGAATTTTTTAACCTCCTTCCCATCATGTCCCATACATTTTCGATGGGGACAATGTCTGGAGATCGAGGAGGCAGCTCTAAAAAGTCTAAACCAGCACGTGCGACATGAAGTCGTGCATTGTCCTGCTGGAAAAATGGATCTTGCAATGTTTCCAAAAAGGGAAGCAGATGTGGTTGTAAAACTTCGTGGATATAGCGCTGGGTATTTATCGATTTGAAATGAGGATCTTCAAGATCCTATTGATACTCCGCGAGTGCATTCCGAACTTTGGCTTCGTCGTCGATGTTTCTTTCCATCAGTGCTGCATATGTTTGCCTATATCATGCAAAAGCCGTGTTTTTTTTTTATACTCCAACTACCACGAAGGCCTAAGGCCTAAGCACCCTATGGGTACCGTGGGGCTATGGGGGATACATGGGAAAGGGGGGACGCCACACGGACTCTGGTGAGGGAACACGTGTGCATGCAACATGCACATATTCTGGCTCCGCCTACGAGAACCGCCGGGTGGTACCTCCGCGTTCGACAGTCAGAGACCATCTACCACCTACGAGATTGAACACAGTTGAAGACTTAGACAGCCCCAAATGTTGCAAATTTAGGACGAGGTAGACAAAATCGTGTTTTTGAATCGAACAGTGAAAACTTCAAGCAGTGTTTACAAACAAAACATGTGACAGGGCAGTGTGACAGTGTGGTTTTAGTGAGTATGCCGCATTTTGGAGAATCTCACACTTCGGGTAGAAACGGTCGACAGGACAGTGTTGTCGAGCTTTTCTGCATGAGAGTGAATATAAATGCTTTTGTTTGGAGATAGAGAACCTAGGATATGCATTGACTGTACTCTAAAGCCGCAACCCAGCAACTGCAAGTGCTGCGATATCGATGCGCCGAAAGATCGACTACACCGGCACAGCACAAACGAACATTACATATAATATGAGTATGCACCTATGGGTGCCCATAAGTAATGGTAAATAATTTAACAGCAGATTCCCTTCAAAGAAATATTGAGATTAAGCTAAATTTTCTTATTCAGAAAGTCAAAGGCAACCAATAGAAAGGGTAATAAACTTATTGTATTTTTTCCAAATTTTGGTGACAAACTTTGCATTCATTCATCGTTTTTAACGAAATTTGGCATATGATGATTTTTTATATGACAAATCTAAAAATTCACCTTTTTCTCAAATTATCATATAGAGGGCGCCACCAGTAACATTTTCTGTTTTTTAAACTTGGTAACATTTTCGTCTTGGCATAATTTAATTTTTTATTTAAAATATGCATTGTGCAATCATGTTGGTATACTTTGAAAAGCTCGCTATGATTCAGCCTCTTTTAGATATGATCAGTCGCCGTGCGCTGTGCGGGTTCGAGTCCCGTCCCAGGAGAAATTTTTCTCTTGGCTATGGATGGAGGTACCACTCGGCGGATCTCGAAGGCGGAGCCAGAATGTGTGCATGTTGCATGCACACGTGTTCCCTCGCCAGAGCCCGTGTAGCGTCCCCCATTTCCCCTGTATCCCCCTATAGCCCCACGGTACCCAATGGGTGTTTAGGCCTTAGGCCTTCGTGGTAGTTGGAGTATAAAAAAAACCTCGCATGCCAAATTTCGTTAAAAACAAAGAATACATGCTACATTTACGGCCAAAATTAAAAAAATACAATAAGTCCATCAACCTGTATCTTGGTCGCCTTTGACTTTCGGAGTAAGAAAATTTTATTCAATCTCAATATTTCTCTGAGAGGAATCTGCTGTTAAGTATTTACCGTTAATATGTGCTGTGACACAGGAAATGTGAGAACCGCCCCCCTCCAGGAGTAAAACCGCCTCAGCACATCTTTTCTCGCCTCCGTCAGTTAACTCACAACTATAGCATTTTCCCAGGGTTTTGAGAATTTGATCATATTCAACGCAGAGGGTTGAAAACCAAGGTTATACAGAAATAACATTATTAAAACGGAGCTTCTGGAAATTTGAAGAATTCCCGCTTGATTACAGGCGATAGTAAATTAACCAAGAATATCACTAGCTTAGTGGTGAGGCTTTATATATTTTTTTAAAACTTTGAAGTGATATTTTCAACGTTACCCAGTTTACTGATCAAAACTCTTATTATCTAATTAAATTAAGTAATATTAAATTTAGCTTAGTTTCAAGGCGGACTTATACGTAAAAAATTTGAGTTTTTCCAAACTTCAAACAGATCTCGTGACAATCGACGTCAAAAATTTGGAGCTGAAAATCTAGAACACCTGCTTTGATATACTTTCATGATTAGAAAAATATGAATCATGCCTGATCTCAAAATTTTTTCGCCTCCTAAAAAATCATAAGTAAGTCCCAAACCGACCAGAAACTCGAAAAACATAATTGGGAGAAGTTCTGTTTACCTCAGTTTTTGCACATAACTTCTGCACCTCGAGTCAGATTTCAAAACCCGAAATCTCGTCTATTTCATTTAAAAATCACTTTAAAATAAGGTAATCCTAAAATACTTTCCGGGATCTTGTAAAGCAAGGTCCAATATGTAATTTAGATATTTGGGGACCTTTTTTTATATCGGAGCAGCCGCTCAGGCAGAAGCCTAAATGCCGGAACACCGCGGCTGCTAAGATGATCCCAAAGAAATTTTGTTAATACGATTTTTGAACTGCCTAAGGTTAGTTGAACTGGGAAAAGCTTTCCCTTGTAGATTGTTCCACAATCTCGACGCCGTCGGAACAAAGGAGCGGTCGTATCGGCCAGTTCTGGATATACGAAGTTCGACACGGTTAGGATCGGACACCAAAGTCAGGTGGGTCCGTCTGACAGGCACATCGCGCGGCGGCAGCATGGAAGGGAGCTAGATCGCCGACGGCCCGCCGGTGCGAAAGAGTCCCGAGACTGTCTGATAGAAAAGAGTCATCGATCAGTCGGACCGCCCTTCTCTGGACAGCATCGAGGATGGATAATATAGTCGGAGCGGCAGCACCCCAAACATGTGAGCAATACTCGAGGCTAGGCCTTATCTGGGCCTTGTATAGAGTGAGAAGGTGATGCGGAGAAAAGTACTTCTTACTCCTAAACAAATACCCTAGCTTTTTCCCAGCAGCTGCACCTATTGACGAGATGTGTTCGTGCCAGATCAGGTACTCGGTGATCTGGACTCCGACCAGCCGAAATGAATGGCTCGTTGGCAAAACTCGGCTGTCCATCGAAACTGGATGAGCGCTAGGACGCTTTTTGTTCGTCAAAGTACAGTACTGTGTTTTGGAAGAATTGAACTGTACAAGATTGTTGCGTCCCCAAGCAGTGATAGCCTCCAGGTCTCTTCTCAGAGAGGAAGTCGTCGCTAGTCTTCTTTTTTTCATCTCAGCGGCAGAGATCGGCTTGTCACTCTGAATTCCTGCATGTAGAGTGCTGTCACCAGCGAATCTGTGGATTGGGTTGATCGTGCAGGAAAGGAGGTCGTTGTAAGTTATAATTTTTGACCGAGTTTTTTAAGCATTGAATATACCCAAAATGGTCAGCTTTCAAGAAAAGTTAATGGACAGCTTTTTTGTTCACCCAAAAACCTGAAAAAAATCTATCCGGGCAACGGAGTAAGTAATAAAGTAATTCATTAAAAAAAGTTTTTAGACAAATTTGATCTGAGATACCATACTTAAAAACTCGGTTAAACAACATAATTTTTGGGGTCGTCAAGTATCTAAATTGACTTTAAAACCTTGCTCGGCATGACCTTGGATAGTATTTTGAGGTCAGTTTGTTTTAATGCCTTGCTCGCATCATTGTTTATTTAGGCGAAAATTCGCGAACAAACATATTGGTAGGTCAAATGAACCATCTAGACTAAAGTCCACATAAACACATGGCAAGTACCTCAATTTCGAAATACTTATTGGCATCAACGCAACAAGCGAGCAACGGCGCGTTTACGATAGCAAAATCTCAATCACTGCGTATCGGTTTATGGAAATGTTGCCTACAATTTGGAAAAAAATCAAACCTGTAAATTCACATCATTTTGGAGGAATCTATACAGGGTGTTTTAAGAGTCATTTATTTTAACTGCTTTTAGGACTCGTGAAAAGGAGTTGATATACCAAAAATCACCTGTATAAAAGTTGCATAAAAGAAATAGTAAAAGATTAAACATTTAAAAAAATAAGAATGTTATTACACAGGTTTTTTGAAATTCTCGAACACTGCCGTGTAAAATCTATTTTGTTTAGGTACTACTCTTATCGTGTATCTAAATTTGGCAAAATCTTTGTGTTTATTGTATGGTTTTCAGTACGAGTCTTTGGTTCTGTCAGTTGTATCAGTCTTTTAATATTGTCTATATCTTCTTTAATCATATCTAAATAAAAGAGAATATCAACAATTGTGAAGTAAAAGAGGACAGGAATTGCGGGAACCGGCAGGCTTATTACGTAAAAAACCTATATAATGTGAAGAAATGGGTAAAATGTGAACTTGTGCGCTTAGTAGTCGCTAGTGTCCAGAAGTTTATTCAGCGCTTACTACAAGTAAGCACTAAATGAATGCCAGCTAGTTCAAAGCTGACACTTTATAGGAAAACCGACATAATGTCAAAAAACCGACATATGTCATAAAAAACCGATATAACATCACTTTTTAAGTTACGTAATACGAGTGCCGTTGGCTAATGAGTGGAGAATGGTTGATCCCGACTTAAGGAATTGCCTCTGACCAGACGTCTAGAATCACCAGCTCGTTACAAACCAGATACGCGCACGCCAATGCGTTAAAGAAGAAAACAAATCCCATTTGTAGCGAACTGTAGAGCCATTTTCTTTGACTGATTATTTAGTACGGCCTGTTATATACGAACACCGTGTCGAAAGTCAGCCCTGTGGCAATAGCGTTCTCGAAGTTGGTCCCATTCCGGCGATCTTACCTGCGCCTGTGTGTTTCTCTAATTTTGAATGCGTCACACACCAAATTATAACGATCCTTAGATAATTGGGAATTATTATATTTGAGTCTATTGGGACCGTAAATATAACACCAATTTATAACAACTAATTGACAGGAATGTTGTGAACTGTCCCACAGTCTTCCTTATTTAGATAAAAAAAATTATCGAAGCATATGCCTCTGGGCTATATATTACGTAGGTATCTTGTAATATACAACATACTTCACCGTCAGGAGCTTTTGCTAAAATCTTAGACCAGGACACATGCTAGTATGGAATAGATGTTCCAAAGGCCAACAAGACTGGCAAGAATTGAAATACTGAAAAATTACTATGTCTTTACGCACCCACTTGGCCATGTAGAATTCACCCAGGGGTTGTTAGACTAAACATCTAGAAACGAGTTGGAATTTGTTCATACCGGGGGGTCTGAAACACCTCTTCTACCTCATACGCCTTTGGGCGACGAAGTATTGTAACCATGAGTTAACACAATCTCGGATTCCAATTTTTCTGAGCTTATCAGAAACAAATTTGTGGGAAAAATATTGCTGTTACGAGCATACCATTATCGACAAGTACAGGGTGACCGATATGTAACTGACTGGTTTGCATCTTGGATATTTGTGAAATGAAATACAATACGTCCATTTTTTCATCTTAATCTCTTATTGAAATTCAGAAATTATGTATGAATAATAATATCAGACAAATGTACCGCCTCTAGAAGCCGCGCGAACCTTAGCCCTCTTAATTACATTTTCCATCACTTTTTGGTGGGTTTCGGGAGGAATATGTTCAACCGCTTCCGTAATATTGTTCTTCAGCTGCTGTACAGTATTTGGTTTGTTGACTTAAACCCTATTTTTCGAAAATCCTCATAAAAAAGTCAGGAGCCGTTAAATACGGTGACCTTGGTGACCATGACATCACCAAATCGAGTAATTAAACGTCCCGGAAATATTGTTCGCAAAAGATTGTTTCCCTAGCTGTGTGAAAAGTTGCTCCATTCTGCTAGAACCACATGTCTTGCAGGTTAAATTGTTGGATTGGAGGAGCCAGAAAGTTTTGCATCATATCACGGCCAGTGCACACTAAAAAAATTACGTGCAGCTTCTTCAAATAAGATACCTCCATACCAAACACCGCACCAAACTCTGACTCGACGAGGATGTAGTGGCCGTTGATGCATGACTGTACTGTCGGCGACTTTCATGGTCACTAGGATGTAGCCAGTTCTCGAGAACGATGTCTGGTAGATGTCTCAGGGCGCTCCACAACACTTTCACGAACTGTCTCGATATTTTCCGGATTACGAACAGTTCGAACACTGCTCGACCTTGGCAAGTCTTTAACTTCATCTGTTTGTTCAAATTTCCGCACCAACTGACGAATGCTGTTGACACTAAGCACATTATTTCGACCGAAATCTTGTCGTAGCTTCCAAATCGTTGCAACAATCGACTCATTATTTAAGTGAAACGTTTTAACAACACGGACGCGTTGTGCTCCATGATGAATTGGACACATTCTTTAAACAACTACAACGGCACTACCTACTGAAATGGCGCGCAATTTGAATCAGTCAGTTGTATATTGGCCACCCTGTATATGCTGAGCACATTCGGTGATTACTAGTTCTGTTATTGTTTTATTAAGTCCTTTGATCGAAGCAGTGTCGGATTTGATATCGCAGATCTTTTCGGAAACTAATAATCCGGTTAAATCTAGTGGTAGTACCAGGAGAGCTCACTTAATTTGACACTGACCCAACTTAAACAACGCTATGTATTTTATCACATCCGGAAAATGATCTGGAATTGCGTTCCTGAGCAAGACTGTTTCTATGAACTTCAGAAAATAATTATCGTGAAAAATGCCACAAAATTATACTTATGTAGCTGTTCCGATTCCTCATTATGCAACAACTCAAATATTGACACGTGATAAAACTATTGACAGGTCCTCTAATGGCATCCTTATCTTACACATACAAATCAAAGTATACACAAAATCGCATATAAAAAAATAGGTTGCTGAACATGCAGTATCTAGGAATTGCCTATTTAGTTTCGAAATAGTATTCTTTCATAATTAAGTACTAACTACAGTAGTAGTACTGCGAAAGAAGTAAGGTGTAATTATCTTCTCTGTAGTAGTCTTGGTATTTAGGTTCTGTCTTCGCCAATGCTTTAGGGCCAATTTCACCAACAACAGTCCGTTATTCTCCACCTATAGGGTAACAGCCCGTCAAATACAGCGAATGAGCTTCAAGTTCCAATCAACAAATTTTAGCAAGCAATAGCTATGAAATGTTGAAAACAAAATATTGTCAAAGTATGAGATGACATCTTGTCATTGAAACATCATCAGCTTATTGAATATTAAGAAATTACATATAATTCAGTCAAAATTTAAACAAATGTATGATTTTTGAATAAAATTCATGATTTAATTAGTATTGTTGATTTTTTATTCATGTTTATATCATTTTCTTCAATTGATATGCGATTTTACTGATCATCTACTGGGTGTTTTTTCTTATAAACCTCTTGCAGATAGCCATTAAGCACCTACTTGATGACTGGCTCTACCAAAAAGTTCATAGATATTGCTCGTTTCCAAACATTCATTCATTTACTTGCCGTTCATCAGAACCATTATGGCACCTTAGATTGATATTCCCACAAAACCATTCTGGTTTTTTAATATCCATACATCCATAAAGTTGAATATTTTTCGTTGTTCAGGAACTTAACAAACATCCACACTATATTCACAGCGATTAAGAAATACCCAAATACCTTTATATGTCGTAGAGCTACCAGCAAACCTAAAACCTGCAGAAAAACTAGAAATTTGCAATATTTTTCTTTTTTCACTGAGTACATATTCTGGGTTATATTTATATTAAACGTTATTTGAATCACAAAACATATACACTGATTTGAATAACAGCTGATTATCTCCTGATATTTTAAAACTAACCATATCGACAAGTGACACATAATTCTGTGGGATCCGTCAACACTTCATCCCAGTGGAGCAAACCCGGTCAACTGTCGAAATAAACTTTATTAATTCCAAGTCTTATTTTCGTTTTACTGTGCCTGCTTAGATATTCAAATACGGCCAGGAATTATTAGCGCCTGGCTATTTTAGGCCTTCAATAACTCCTTATTTAGATGATTCCTCTCGATATCGATATATCGTCATGAAACCATCGATGCGTAAAGATCGATGTTCTAGGTCCGATGTATCGATGTTTTCGATACATCAATGTATCGTCTATCGTCGCCATCCCTATATTGAATCCCCACCAGTCACCAGTCAAAAACCTTAACCACCAATATTTTATCACTATTTATAATTCTTTTTAGCTCTTATTTTTCAGTAATTACTATTAATTTTAGGTCTATGTCTACAGTAATTGCATTATGCACCTCGGAGATGTAGGGATTAACATGTCTTACACATATCGGTGTTTTAGGATGGGGACGATACTGTTTTGATTGCTTTGAAGAAATTCATTAGCCTATGAACTTATAACAAATTATTACTATTATGATGTAAAGAGAGATGAGGAATTGGTTGGAATACATTTTATATTCTATTTTCTTGCAAATCCGCACAATTGAACAGGTATGTGTAGCTATAATGATCACATATACACACAGTATATTGAACTTAACTAAGTTCGAGATTGCCATGAATTAACAAACGACCAAACCTGCTGCCAAACTTAGCAGCTAGGAAATCGACCTATTATTTCTCCCATTCCCATTCGCTGAGGGGATAACGGATGGTCAAATGTACGCCTATAACATAAATCAAAATACATGAAAGTTGTCCTGTTTTCTCTGTACAAAAGCATCATGTTGGAATCAAAAAGTGGTCTTGTTTATAATACAGTCGAATTTTCACGATTTTATTCAACATTTTAATAGAAATCACTGATATTCTGAGACCTGTGACAGCTTCCGTCAGATTGCATTTCGATAAGGTATTTTCCTATTGGTCCATAATATTAATGTTGGTGAAATCAGCCCTAAGTGTAGTATAAAAAACAAAATTACTTATATCGGCACGGGTATTATGTAAAAAATGTCATCTTGCAGATCAGGTAGTTTTTAGGGTGCAAACAGTCATTCCACGTTTGTTCACTAGGATCGTTGTGAGCGTCCATCTATGGAGGAATGGCTCAATTACACGCATTGTTTTTTTATGAAAAAATGATATCTGAACAAGCTTGCGGAAGCCGTTATATTTCAAACCTAAAATTTAGGCCAAAGCAAATTTTATACGGAAATAACTTGGGACCTGGATCTTCCAGTACTATGCTTCAATCAGAACAGATGCAAAAGTGGTTCATAAGAAACTGTTATTCAAATCAAATGTTTGAAGTTGTAAGCGAGAACGCAATCCTAATTGAAACATGTATCGTGAAGATATTCTTCGCAGATAGCAAAATCGAATACGTGATTTAATTCATACAAGGAAATGAAGACGCTGAACAAATTGTTACATCAAATCTATCCACGTAATTAAAGTCATCTTGCAACGGAATGGTACACACGATTGGTTTGTTTCTATTGGAGGTAAAGGTGAGGAAATGGACAAGATTTCAGATGTCAGGTACTGTACTTAAGGGAATGATAATTATGTTTGCATGCATTTACAAAATTGTGGTAAATTTCATTTTTGAAGTCCACTTTGAAAACGGCCACTCAGGTGACCGAAACATCAGCAAAGAGTCATTCCAAAATATGTGGTTTCACTTAGCGACCAGAAAAACTAAACGGTTTTTTTCATGCTGGACGAGCCGCGAAGGCAAAGCGCCTAAGTTTTATAAAAAAAATAGTTTCCATTTGAGATATTTGACTTTTAAGGCTTTCTAAAATATAACTCGCGTAGTGTTTTTTTTTGACCACCCTGATCTATTTGTTATCCAAATCTGGAATAAAATCTACTAAGAGTACCATACCTTCATATACAGATCATATTATTGCAAAGGCAAAAAGAAAAATTTGATATAGGTAGCCTACTGGCCTGACTTTTCAAGAAAAAATTGAGATACCTCAAAAACGTCTTGGGTATTGGATAATATACTTGAAATGCATTTGGATTATCGCGTAGCATCGAAAAACTGAATAATATACTGAGTGTTTTGTTTGAAATGAGCAATTTGATATCTACTTGAGTGCCAGACCCAAAATTTCAGGTCAACCTTTTGAGTAATTCATCGCTGCGGTTCTACGTGGGACACCCAGTATATTCTAGCTACTAGCTACTAGTGTGTGTCTTTTAACACGTGTAATTTTTTGGCTAAAACAGTGCGATGTACTGTGTGTCCTCCTGAGTTCGGCCCTGTATTAATGTGAGAACCATCCACGGTTCATATATTAAACGAGCGTCAAGCCCCGGCATTATTCTCGATTACTTATTCGCTATTGATCTACGATGACTGTGTAAATATTAAAAATTTTCGAGGGCTTCGAAAATAAGACGTCTTCTTATGTATGTTGAAATAGTGAATGGAGCATTCCACCAATATATCACTCAGACATTCATCTAATGCACTTCTGGCGTCTGACGTCTACTTTGTCCTCCAAGGAAAACAGCCCATCAGTTTTCTTTTACTGATCGATCTTAGAGACAGTCCTTAATGACGTGCATTTTTTTGGCCGTCGCTTATTTATTATGCTCTCTGTTGTCTTTTCATATCGCTGCTGATATATTTTTGATATGACTACAACTGACACAGATCTTCACCATGCTAAAACATTACGTCGAGTAAGCTGACTTTGAAATTGCCACGCTCTCGTTGCACTTGACTGTGCACTCAAGTACATGATATTGCTGTTTCAATTGCAAATGTATAGAAAATACAGGATGATTTGGAGAACATTTCGATATTTATAGGGCAGAAGTTATGTTCAATAACAACATGAGTTCCTTATTATGTCCTAAAGTACCCTATTACTAAGATGCTGATGTGACTCATTAAGGAAAATATATGAAGTTTCTTTAAATATTGCTGTGGTGAGATAAAATTGCTCCCCCCTTCGGGCCTGATGAAGCCAACAAGCAGAAATACGTATTGCTCGGGTTACCTATCCTATTTTCTGCTCGAATCCACTTTCTTTCTTTTTGCAGATTCTGCCCATTATTTTCATATATTCTTTTTTATATATGTATATATATATACAATGTGTTTGGTCATGACATACCGATATTTAAGGGCGGTATTTTTCAGCTATTTTTATCGACAGATCCACCCCCCTTGAAATGGCAGCCATTTTTATTTTTACGTTACGATTACGCTAGTGCATGTAAAAAATTGTAATAACTGAGTACATAAGTGTCACAGAATTATAAATTTGGTGTAATTTGAACGATAACGTGTTGTCCTAGCGATTATTGAAAAACGTGTATTGATACTAACCGTCAAACATACTTAAAAACAGACTAAGACAGAAAAACATGCAAGAAAATTGATTATTTTGTGCCTTTTCGCACACCTTTCAAAAACTAGTCCGTGAAGTTGTACTTTTTTTCTGCTAATTCTACAGCTAACTATGTTATCTACACAATGACACCAAATTTGTTACCCTATGTTAGTTATTTTAAGTATAAATACTGCTTAAAAATAACCCTTGGCAAGCCTCCCCGATTTAGGTAGCGGACCGAATCCAACATTTCTGGTTTAGAGATGAATGTATTGACAGTGTGAGTGAGACAACATCTACCGAAAGGTCTCATTCATTGCTGACTAGTTTCAATATCAATTTTCTGAACGTATTTGAGTTGGAAGTGATTTGTGACTGAACATTTTATCAGTCATTCCTAAGTCTCTATCATGCCAAATCATCCACGTAATAAATTTTGAAATCACCACGCTGCTGATATGGTGTTTGTTTACGGCTTTTGCAATGGAAATGCCGCAGTTGCTGTGAGAGAATATCGAAGACGATTTCCTGACCGAATTACGCAAAATGTTAGGACTTTTGTCTTTACATACCTGAGACTGGCGGAAAATGAGATTCAAAGGCCAGTAAACAACCGTTATCGGCTACTGTCTCCATAAGATGAAGAAGAGATTCTCAACATGATTACCGGAGATCCGAGAGTTAGTGTGAGGAGGATCGCTGCAAGACTACACTTGTCACATCGGTCGACTTGGAGAGTCGTTAAGATAGAAGGTTTACATCCTTATCATTTTAGAAGAGTTCAGGATCTTCATGTGCCAGATTATGCAGCAAGAATCATAGTTTGCACCTGGTTTCACCGGCAGGTGCGTCAAGACTGCAACATTTGGGAAAAAAATCTGTGGACGGACGAAGCAAAATTTACGAGGCAGAGGATCATAAACCATGGAAACGACCACTTGTGGTCTTCGGAAAGCCCTCATACAGTTCGACCGAGCACTTTCCAACAGAAAACGGATTCTCAGTCGGCCCAGTTGAGCTATCTCCAAGGTTAGATGCCCAGGGATTTTTGGAGTTCTTGAGGACCGAGTTTGCAGATTTGACGGAGCTGCCGCACACTTTCGCGAATTGTACGAGAACATTTGGATGGGCAACATTCCTCATGGACAGGTCGTGGAAGCACTGTCGCTTGGCCACCCGATCACTCGATTTAATGCCCCTAGATTATCTTTTTTTTTGGGGCACAATGAAGTAAAAAGTTTACTGTCATGTGTTGGCGACATGGAAAGAGCTGGTGCAAAGGATCCATACCGCTGCGAATGGAATTAGAGCTAACACGGATACAGTCCGCCGCTCAACACGACACATGGTTTTAAGAGTAACAATGTGCATAACCAATGTTATAGGTCAGACCTCCAGATCTCTTAAAGGAAGGATTACATCACACAAAAGTGATGTTCTAGGCTTCATCCTGAAAGATGCGCTCTAGCAGCTAATGTTAGCACAACAGGGCACTCTATGAATTACACAAGTATCAAAGTTCTTGATAAAGAAAAACACCTATCCAAACGTTTATTCCTGTCCCACATTTTCATGAATAACAACTGTATCAACAAAAAGACAGATGTTAAGCAACTGAGTGTCATTTACTCATATTTGCTAAACTGCGAAAAATTGGAGAACTTACATATCTCCCCAAATTTTGACTCTTCACAACCATAAATGGAATCTGTTTCTTGGTCGATTCCACCAATAAACTTCATTCCACTCAAATTCTAACAATTTTCTCCTCACGATTAAATAATAATTGTTAATTTAATTTCCCATTAATTAAAATATAGTTAATTCAACTGCCTCTGGTCGGTTTAACAATTTCTTGCATAACATGAAAATCACATTATCTGAAGTGTTTTGGCAACGTTGGCACACGCCCACAATTCGTTCCATCTTTCTACACAGACATTGACAACCTTCGGCCTTCTGTCAGAGGGTTCATCTCACTCATTATTCCATGACCACCATTTTGTGCAATCATCAAGTGGCTTCACGATGTAATGCTTTCATGTTCTAAAAAATTTTTAATCTGTTTTTAACTTGTTCTTGTCACACATTTGTGTGTATTTTATATAATTTTGACCATTGTACCATCTATCCAGCTTTCACCATGTTACTGGGCGTTTCCCTCATCCTGAACGTAAACAACAATTAGCAACATCCTCACATACTACTGTAAGTTAAGTCAATTTAAATTCATTTTACACTATTGTTGCTACTGTTATCATTGTAATTGCAGCTCCTGATGATGATGGCAAAGTCCACTGAAAGCTAGAGAGAATTAAAAAAAGTATAAAGAGTCCTCTTTGCTTAAATTTTGTCGAAGTACCCAACAAAAGGCGGAAGCTTTAATTATTCACCTATATATATATGACCACGTCTCAAGTTATATATATATACATATATGTATATATATATAATTACAGATTATTACACTGCTAAAAAATTCCTGGCCTTATCTCGTATTTGACCTATTCATAGAGTCAACGTATTAAGAGACTGTCTCTGCGGCTGTTTGAGAATATGAAAGATGGATAGCGAAAGCCGTTCATAATAATGTCCTTCATAACTCTTTGATAGAAAATGAGTAATGGCGCGCCGCTGTGCTAAACCCTCGTTGATTGCTCCCTTGTCATGTGTAATGTTTTGAAACGAGTTTTGTGAAACGTTTAGGAATCGTGCAGTATTTTACCTAAAGTGAAACTAATTTTGAAAGGTGGACACCCGGCCGCAACCTATAATTATAGGTAATCTCTAGCTTATGGTGCAGCGCGAAGCGGCTGTCCCCATACCATGGCCCATGCCCATACCCACTTCTTAGATATATAGAACCATCATTTTTTATCCTCCTTATGACATCTTATAATTTTTTCTATTATGTTTAATCGTTTCAATTTTTTATGAGCTTTTTTGCCGGGACCTTTATAATTAAATATGTATTAGTTGCTGGTATCTAAAACAATACCTCATACATTGTTATTAAAATAATTATGACGGTGTTTTCCATTCCACTCTGTCACGACGATTTTAATTTGTTTTTGTGCTTCGTATCTACATAAATTTGTCACGTCACACCGAGATTCTTGATTTATCGCGGATGACAACTTAATTTCGAATTGCAGAACACGTTTTGTATAGCTATCATAAAAAATGACGTCAGGTAGATTAACTCTATACTTCCTATGCCTCCGTTGTAGGCTTCTAAGGAAAGGGATGAGCCAGATCGTTTCAAAATGCGAAATCTTATTGTTATTAGGTAGGTTCACTTACAGTACCGAGCAAAGGTTGAGGAACAAACCACATTACAAATAAAAATCCAGAAAAATTTACTCTAACCTAAAACTGTATACTAAAGTTTATTAAATGCTTATCATTGATTCTTTTTTTTTCGATATAATTTTTGTTCAACGAGCAAAAGTAGAGAAACATTTTGTAAATATTTAGTTTATATTTGATTAGAATAGGTGTTATTTTTGAGTGTATTTGGTAGAGTGTAGTTCAAAAACATGGCCAGAGGAATTACATTGAATTTGCGAATAAAATAGGTAATTGATTATTTTAAAATATCGATCAGGCATTAAACAAGCAACCATGGCCCAACAGCTGAATTTAAGCCGATCGGTAATTTGCAAAACTATTGAGCTGTTCCGCCTCAGAAAACCGTTGGTAAGCCCTCCTAAGACTGGTAGACCGCGAAAAACCACACCTAGGATTGATCGGAAAATTGAAACACTTGCTCTTAAAAATCCATTTACTACTGCAGTCGACATAAAAGCTCAACTTGAAGGAGTAAATATTGGTGTTCACACGGTTCGAAGACGTTTAAGGAAGAGTGATTTACCAGCAAGGAAACCATCTAAAAAACCCTTTATTTCCAAGAAAAATCTGACCGCCCGTCCTCAATTTGCATACGATCATTTGAACTGGTCAGAAACAAGGTGGAATTCTGTATTATTCTGATGAAAGTAAATTTAATTTATTTTCACTGGATGGCATTTTATGGGAAAGACGTCCTAAAAGCAAGTGATTTGATCCTAAGTTCGCTTTGGGCACAATCAAACACGGAGGCGGGAAGGTTCAAGTATGGGGTTGCTTCTGTGGTCTTCAAATGGGACCCATTGTCAAAATTGAAGGAATTATGGGCCGGTACAAATACTTGGACATATTAACTGATACCATTCCACCTTACGCAGAAGGAAACATGCCGCTACGCTGGCGGTTCCAGCACGACACGACCCCAAGCGCACAGCGAAAATAATAAAAACATTTTTTTGCAGATCACAATATTAATGTCATTAAATGGCCAGCTCAGAGTCCATACCTTAACCCCATAGAGAACCTATGGGATTTAGTTGATAAAAAAAATCGGTCTGAACATCCAGAAAAGTTCAAAAATAGTGCCGCACTATTTGAAACAATCGAAGTCGCATGGAATTCTATTCCAAAAGAAACAATAGATAGCCTATTGGGTTCTGCGAGAAAAAGATGTCTAGCAGTTATCAAAAATAAAGGTTATGCAACTAAGTATTAGCTTCTTTGTATACGACAGTTGCTTTGTATATTATGTTTCTCTATTTTTGCTCGCTGTATTTTCTAATAATAGTTGTTAGCATGGCTTTATTAAATCGGAAATTTTATTTTTATGTTGGCTTTGAATTACATGTTACATTAAGTTATAATAAAATCTTTAAAAAGATAAAATGTTTCTCCACTTTTGCTCGGTACTGTAGGTACAGTGAATCTTCGACCTCTACATATCAGACTATATAAAGCAAATTTACCATATTTCTGTAACACATATAGGGTAAAATGTGTGACTTATTATATCTTACAGGTGCATAGTATCACTGAGACCAGCAGCTTCTGATTAATAGAAGGTCTTTCGCTGATACCAAATATTCAAAAATTTACAACCATTTCTTACATACAGCTTTCGACCTACAATTTTATTCCCCTCCAGACCATGTCTGAAAATGAGCAGCAATCTCTGAAACATTCTAACATTATCTTCCAGCGATTTTATTTCGACCGCCTGCGAATCAATTCTCAAAATCTATGACTGCCTAAATGATGGAAGTATTAAACTAGCCATAATATTTAATTATGAGTGCATTACTTATCCGACCTTTATAGTTTAATGTTCCCATTGTTACCGGGTTCAGAAGCTTCTTAACAACAGAACGTCCTTGACTAATACTAAAGACGTAACATTTACAACCCTATACCCCTAAAGCCCCCAAAACCCCACAAAAAGTTTTCCAAAAATGATCAGAAGCTCCTGTAATGGAAAAAGCGCCCCTAGCTCCGTTTCCACTGGACCGATTTTCAAAAACTAGAAAGCTCATTCATCCTTAGCATAGTAGTAACTTGGTGTGAGCATATCAAAATCAGAGCGGTACTCAAGTTATAAGCGGTTATAATATTAGCGGACAGGCAGAAAGACATAGTTTTTCTCAATTTCCGAATGTTTAGCGATTACAATTCTGCCTCGCCAGAGGATAGAAAGTGAAAATGGCGACAAGTAGGTTGACTTGGTAAGCCATACGAACTAAGTTTTAAAGGAAATCGATCAAAGCAATATTGTATGTGGGATACAGAATGACAAAAAAAAGGTAAACACCTTATCCGATTTTAATAATTTTTGGTATATATGTTCAGTGTCCCTTACTAGTAAAATGATTACATTTTCAGCTTGATTCGTCAACTGACTGCAGAAGCTGGTTCGATAATGTGTTGAGGATCCACGATTTCTTATACACTCATTGATACGCCTGGGCATCGTGCTGATAAGGTGGTCGAAATCCTCTAT
Organism: Acanthoscelides obtectus; assembly: GCA_963669975.1. Taxonomy (NCBI): domain Eukaryota; kingdom Metazoa; phylum Arthropoda; class Insecta; order Coleoptera; family Chrysomelidae; genus Acanthoscelides; species Acanthoscelides obtectus. Next base: position 18,454,483 of record CAVLJG010000002.1, read on the forward strand.
TCCAGTCTACTGCAACTTCTTGAGTAAGAGCTGCTAAAGTCTGTGGAGGGTGTTGCAAATTTAAGAGCCTGCGACCTATCATGTCTCAGATATGTTCAATTGAAGATAGGTCAGGCGATCGTGGTGGCCAAAGTGAAGGGTTGATGCGATGTTGATCCATAAAGGCTAACGATGCTCTGGCTACATGCAGCTGTGAGAGGTAGCACCCAATGTGGGAAGTAAGAAAGAAGGCCAAACTGTCGTATTCGGAGATAACCGTACGCATACCCAACCATCCTTCCATGCTCTTCAAACCACTGATTAGGGATGGCTCGAGTACTACTGAATCTGTCTCTTATAGCCAGACGGTCTTGTCGCTCTGTGGGGAGGATGCCTTGGTCCTCCTAGAAACTTTTCTTATCGATAGACCGACCTCACGCAACCCGACAATTCGACCCCTCTCAAAGTCACTTAGCTGGAACACCTGGCGAATTAATTCTACGCAATCTCGAAAAGGCTTCTCAGTGAGCTACACGAAATTTAACATTTAACTGACACTGTAAATGCCCGAAAACTGAATGCTTCTTTATCACCAAACAACACACGCGGCCACCACAAAAACTTAACAGAGAAACCTGACCATTTTATCACTTGTTGTTTATGGCAAGATAAATCGATATGTAAAACATTCTTTAATTCTAATAAACATACGTAGGTTCTTACCTTTTTTTGACATTCAGTACATGTATACTAATTTTTGTACAACAAAGACGTTTATTTTTAATATATCGTAAAACTCTATCGATCTGCATGTAAAAGTGTACAAACATAAACCTGTCACATTCGTGCTGCAATGGAAAATAATATATGTATATACTACGTCTAACCGAAGCTCTGTTGATATTATTCTAGGATGCAGAAACTACGTAACTTATGATAAAGAAAACAAAAGCAATATATCAAATATTTCTAACGCCGCCACTGGATTTTCCGCCAACCCGTAGTAATGTAATATCTATGGCTTATACGGAGATATACCTGTACCTCTGCTGCCACAGCGGCTGAAGTCACTGGTGCCGTCGGGCAGTCGTCCGAAGATCGAAGCTTAAGACGTGTAGCAGTGAAGTATTTAATTTACTTGATAGGTGCATAGTATTACCAAGATCAAAAGCTTCTTAATAAATGAACGTCTTTCCCTCAGAAACAACATGGAACATTTATCCCACCTTTTTGTAAAAAAAAAAAAATCTCTCGGAAACTTGGAAAAGTATTTTGACCGATTTCTTGGTTTTTGGCACGTACCTTCCCTGGCACTGGATTGATATCCAAAAACTGTGTTGTTTCCCATAGTCAGTGGAAATCAGTGACGTGGTTTTTTGTGATGTCATGTAACATCTAATAAATGTGGTGCACCATTTTCAATTTTTTTGCATTACATAAGTCCCCGACAGTTGGCGTGGGAAGAAAAAATTGTATCAAGTACATTGACTCTGCACGCAAAGCTGTTAGAAAAAACTTGATTATTGGCATGTACTGTAAAGGAATTAAATGGATCAAGTCAGTCAAATAGGCCCATACAAATACTCCTCAGTCCCCCCCACTCTACGTGACAACGCTGCAATCGAAAAATTTAATCTCTACCCGAATGACAATACAGCAACTTTTTCGACTTTTGAATACTCGTAACCTTATGTGGAAGTCTCATCAAATTCCGAGCGGTACATTCCGGGTTATAGGGGCCAATGATTAGTGGAAATACATACAGATAGACCGACCGACATGTAACATCAAAGAAACATAATATCACATTTTCGCTGATAAAATTCTTCTCGCCAATTGGCGTGGGAAGTAAAAGGATTTATCAAAGGATTAAAAATGCCACCGAGTTTCTACGCTTCTGAAAGAATTCGCGTGACCCTGTCAAGTCTTCATGCCATACAACCAAAAATCACCGGTGTCCCTACCCTATCCCAAAATTATAGTTTTTCTGAGGGTACCTGATTGCCCTTAATTGTGGGTTCCTTGTTCTGAAAGTAAAAGCCTTTAAATTAAAGAAATATCTATCAGCTTCTAACGAATATGACACGAATAAGTGGTTTCGAATTTATTTAATAGCTTGTGTCTGAAACAATATAAGCATTAATATTTATGAAGTACATAAATTATTGTTTATGCAAATTCTCGAGGTGGCTTTCAGAATAACATGAAAATGTTTACATCCCAGCCGACTGTGCTAGAGTATCAAATATAAACGCTTTTATATAACAATAAATGATTCAAAATAAATATGCTCATTATGCTCTTCGGCGTCTTATACGGGAAATATTTAAACGTTCTTTAGATTTCTTTATATATATCGAAGCAGCCGCGCAGGCAGAAGCCTAAATGCCGGAACCTCGCGGCTGCTATGATGATCCCAAAGAAATTTTGTTAATACGATTTTTGGACTGCCTAAGGTTAGAAGAACTGGGAAAAGCGTCCTCTTGTAGATTGTTCCACAATCTCGACACCCTCGGGACAAAGGAGCGGTCGTATCGACCAGTTCTGGATGTATGAAGTTTGACACGGTTAGGATGGGACGCCAAAGTCGGGCGGGTCAGTCTGGCAGCCACATCGCGCGGCGGCATCATCAGTCGGACAGCATCGAGCATGGATAATGTAGTCGGGGCGGCAGCACCCCAAACGTGTGAGCAATACTCGAGGCTAGGCCTTATCTGGACCTTGTATCGAGTGAGAAGGTCATGCGGAGAAAAGTACTTCTTAGCCCTAAACAAATAGCCAAGCCTTTTCCCAGCAGCTATTGACGAGATGTGTTCGTGACAGATCAGTTCCTCGGTGATCTGGACTCCGACCAGCCGAAATGAATGGCTCTTTGGCAGAAGTCGGCCATCTATCGAAACCGGATGAGCGCTAGGACGCTTCTTGTGTTTTGGAAGCATTGAACTGTACAAAATTGTTGCGTCCCCAAACAGTGATAGCTTCCAGGTCTCTTATCAGAGAGGAAGTCGTCGCTAGTCTTCTTTTTTCCAGCTGACCGGCAGAGATCGACTTGTCACTCTGAATTCCTGCATGTAGAGTGCTGTCATCAGCGAAGCTGTGTATTGGGTTGATCGTGCAGGAAAGGAGGTCGTTGATATGTAAGAGAAACAGTGTCGGAGCCAAGACCGATCCCTGGGGAACACCCGAGTTGACGTTGTGGGATGAAGAGGAGAATCCGTCAATTACGACGGCCAGAGATAAAGTTAGCTACCCATCTGTAAAGCTTTTCTGGGAGGACATAGGATAGAAGTTTGCTTAAGAGGGCAGCGTGCCACAGCTGATCGAACGCTTTCGTGATGTCAAGGGTAACGACACGAGCCTCACCATAAGACTGGATCTGTTTACTCTACAATTGCGTGACGTAAGCTAGGGGGTCCCCTGTGGATCGTTGGTGCCGGTAACCATACTGCCTGTCGCCAATCAAGCTATGGCGTTCGAGGTAGTCCAGAAGCTCGCGACTTATGCACCTCTCCATCACCTTACTGATAACAGAAAACAGAGCTATAGGCCTTTAGTTGTAAGGGTCGGTCTTAGATCCTTTTTTTGGGATGGGTTGAACATGAGCAAATTTCCAGTTTTCTGCCGGATTCATAAGATATCGGGAAGAGACGCGAAAGAACTGGAGCAAGCTCCGCTACACACCACCTCTTCAGTACAATCGCAGGAATCAAGTCCGGACCAGAAGCTTTGTTGATGTTGAGCGACAAGAGCACTCGTTTTACAGTCTTATGCCTGAATGTTACTTCTCGCATAGTGTAGGGAACCCTTTGAATTGACGGCACTTGGGCCTTGGGGGGAACGTCCATGGTGGAGTTGGCAGCAAATATCTTGGCAAGCACTTCCGCCTTGGCCTTTTAGTCGAATACAACAGTTCCATCCTGACACGTAAGCGGTGGAAGGCTACTGTGTTAGAAGTTCTTTTCAATCTGCTTGGCCAGCGTCCAGAAAGACCGACTGCCAGTGCGCTGCGACATTACCCTGTGCCTAACTTTTGTATCGTGCTGGTTTTTATCATTGCGAACCGCTTCGTTATATTTGTTTCTGGACCAGATGCCTGGCAACCTATAGAATAATGATTTTGAACATTGAATATGCCCATTTTTAGAGGTATTCAGACTTTAAATCGCTTATAACTCGAAAATGGCCAGCTTTAGAGGAGAGATAGTAAAGGACTTTTTTCGAGATGGATAGAAACAGAACCTCCTACCGTCCGGTAACCTCTTGATTGATTTTAAGGGGCAACACAAGAGATTCTGAAAAAATATAAAAGGAAACGGACCGGCAACACGGTTATGGGAACAGTGGCTTTGGTTAATATCCCTGAATTTTCGTTCTTAACAAATATCTCAATGGGCACAGCCCCCAAACTCAACGGGTACCGTCCAAATCAGTATAATGGGATATCGGTCCTAGTTTGGTTAATTTGAAACTTCGCACACGTCTCAAGGCCCGCTGACAATGCAATCATTTGATAACAGTTTTCCATTATCCTTATTCGGACCGCCAGGAGTGATAAATTCTTTTATAGATCCTCTGTCGGGGCGTAAGAGAGGCAGAACTGGCGCGCGATCTGCCCATGCGTGCAGTTTCGGACTTACTCCTTGTTGGTTCGGACTCTCAGCACAGCACAACGGAGGCAGATACTTTTTCAAGGTAGTGCATTCTCACCTTGTTCATTGCGAGTGTTGCCATTAATCCTGAGTTGGGCTTCGACCGTCCACAAGATGCAACGCTGTTCAGTCGATCATGCAGTCATTTATCTGGGCTCGCGACTGTTTGCTGCTGGACAAGCTTATGTAGCACTTATGGTGGATTTCACCAGGATTGTTAAATCAACAGTCCGTTATTCTCCACCTCCGGGTAACAGTCCATCAAATACAGCGAATGAGTTTCAAGTTCCAATCAAAAAATTTTAGCAACCAATAGCTATGAAATGTTGAAAACAAAATACTGTCAAAGTGTGTGATGACAGCTTGTCATTGAAACATCACTAGCTTATTGAATATTAAGAAATTACATACAATTTAGTCAAAATTTAGAAAAGGGTTTCCTTTTTGAATAAAAGTCATGTCTTTATTTAATATTGTCGATTGTTTATTAATGTTTGTATTATTTTCTTCAATTGATATGCGATTTTACTGATTCAACGTCACCTACCATGTGTTATTTTCCTATAAACCTCTTGCAGATAGTCATTAAGCACCTACTTGATGACAGGCTCTACCAAAAATTTCATTGATATTGCTCGTATCCAAACATTCATTCATTTACTTGCCGTTCATCAGTACCATTATAGCGCCGTCGAATAATATTCCCAAAAAACCATTCAGGATTTTTGATATCCATACATCTATAGTCAAATATTTTTTGGTTGTTCAGGAACAGAACAAACATCCACACTATATGTACAGCAATTAAGAAATACTCAAATATATGTCGTAAAGCTACCGGCAAACTTAAAACCTGCAAAAAAAAAATAGAATTTGCAATAACTTTCTTGTTTCACTGAGTACACATTCTAGGTTATATTTATATTAGACATTATTTGAATAACAGCTGATTATTACATTTCAAAACTCCCCAACGAGTGACACATGTGTGGGATCCATCAACCCTTGGTCCCGGTGGAGTAAGCTCCGCCAACTGTTCAAATATACTCTACTATGCTTTATAAGAATATACGTGGAATTTTTCCCAAAATCGTTGCACAATACTTGAAAAAATGCAAATGGAAATTTAAAATTATTTCCATGACGCCGCAAAATAGCTCCGTCGGTACCTCGGATTATACATCTTGACAGTAGGGATGTTCGATACGATCCTGTATTTGGAAGTATCGATACATTTCACGAGTATATATCTTTCGATCCGGATTGTGTCTGAAAGAGTGACTTCAGACTACTTTCTTCTTTGTTTCCTTCGATAATTTTATTCCAATATTTTAGAGTATCAATAAGAATCGATACATAAAGATATTTTTCGTGGATCTAAACATCCCTGATCTTGACAACTTGTCGTTCTTGTCAACTGGGCTGCAGGGTGCGGTGTTGCCTTTACTATTTTGCTAAAATCTTATGACAAATAAAAGCTTCAAATGAAATATTGACGAATATGAGCGGATATGCATAGAATTTAGAATATTGCAAATTTCAGATTGTCTATGCATGGACTTGAACCGGATTTTTTGGTATTTTTACCGAAAAGAGAATATTTACCGATAACATCATTCTCCACGATTTTTCAAAATAATTTAAATATTTCTATACTTGCCGAAGCCAAAAATAAAGCTTTTTTTTCATAGTTTTATGCCCCATATCAATCATACATAATGCATACACACTCAGGCAGTCGGGCACATGAGAGGCGTAAATTTGGGTTGCCTATGATTACGAACGCACATCCTCATCCCTTACTCCGCTTGCCCGGAATTGATTTTTGTGCATACAAAAGGTACAGACTGGTAGATTACCATCATTATCTCATCACCGGACAAGCAATAAAGAAACCGAAACCTGTCTGTTTTCAAAATAAATATTTAATTGAAATGAGAGGTGAGTTCATGAGTTCAGGGGTAAAACAGAAAAATATTCACAATCCTATGAGCAAGAATCGAAAAAGGATTTTCCAGAATGGTTGCAAAGTACTTTGAAAGAGCGACTAGTATGCACATTGTAGAAGTTGTAATATAGCCTCAAAAAACATGTGGCGCACAATACAATAACAGACGTTTTTCATGACTCAAAGGTCCTTGATCTACCACTGATCTTGGGACGCCATTTACCCTATACCGAATTCAAGGACACTATTTACTGATTCTGTTTTTTTGCCGGTTCGGCAACACTGCAGATGTGCAGATCACTTTAAAAGCAATGGATATCCCAGACGTATTATAATAATAGAAATAATAAGAAAATATAACAATGTTTGGAGAAACATTTTCATAAATAGGTATTTTTGATTCTGTCTTATAATATCTAAATCTAGACGATGAATAATAAGTGGATGCGGATACTTTTACAAATATCGATGTTGTAGGACCCAAAAATGCAGAATGTGCTGTTTGTTTACATTTGGTGTGGATTTCTACATCATAAATTGACAAATACTGTTTTTGATGTAACAAAAGATGATGAACCAGTTGGAATACGTTTTATATCCTTTTTTTACAAAATAACAAAAAATTGGTACATTTCTACAGGTATGTATTATGTACAACACCCTGTACGTGATATACAGATAAAACTAGATTGCCATGCATGAACAGTCGTCAAAAACAGTGAAAACATCCTGCCAAATATAATAGCTAGAAAATCGACCTATTATTACTCTCATTTTCATTGGTCCATTTAAATAACTGACCGTCTTTTCTGAAATGATAAAAATTTGAGATTCTATGAAAGTTATACTAATTCTAATGCACAAAGACATAATATTACATCTATAATGTACCCTTATTTATAAAGCAACCGTTTTTCCACGACTTCAACATTTCAATAGAAATCACTGATATTCAGAGATCTTTGGCAGCTTCCGTCAAATTGCATTTCGATAAGGTCTTTTCTTATTGGTCCAACTGACCGTAAAATATTAATGTTGGTGAAATTGGCCCGTAAACTATTATTTATTACCATATGCGTGATGCCGAGTCATTTATTCCACGAATGCGAGATTTTCGCCTGGTCTAACAGCATCAAAGCATCGACATGGACAGAGCGCTACGTGGCGTCTCCCTTGCAACGTGAGAGACGTAGGTCGCAGGTGTGTGAAAAGGATGGAACTGCCGACAAAAGAGTCACCCTGCTGCGTAAAGTCTTTATGCTGTGACTTCCCAACCGGTGTTATTAGGATTTCTGACAGGGCGCCCAATTCTTTGAAATGCCCTAAACTGCGCTATTAATTAATAAAAAATTCAACGTCCAACTACACACAGCGAGGATATATTGCTTCTTTTCATTTTTGTCATTATTACTATGACTGTGACTATTAGGTTGGATGGCATAGGCATGTGACAAATCTTTCGTATTGTTTGTCGCACGGTGTAGAATATTAAGGTAGGAGTTTTATTATGATGGTTAATCTTACCTGAGGTGAGACTAGACTAGATAACCTGAAAAAGGAAATATTCATTATAAAATCAGCAAAAGTAGAACTTGAACTGCTTAATTGATTTCAGAGTCTATCATATCAAACGATTTTGTATAAGCTAGCAGAACCAAAGAAGTGACATTCCTTGATCAAGGCCTCTTACAACAAAAGTTTTCATTTGTGTTGTTTCGTGCACTTCAGACCAAAAATGTTCAGAGTGAAAATATGTGGCGCTTTTATGCTGAAAGGCAGAACCGCAAAGATTTTATCATAATGTCTGCTGGTTATGTGTTTCTCCAGAGTTGTCACCGGGAAAATAGAAAACGCTTCTGGGTAAAACCAAAAAAACGGTACGCCAATGGTTTTTTGCCAAATTAAAATTATTTTTGTACTCGCCGTTCAATTTAAGATAAATGATCTCTCCTGAATTGTTTTCCTTTGATGCGGCATTTTTGAGTAAAAAAATAAAAACCCTTCTATTGTCTAAGTTGCAAAATTATTATTAATCTAATTGGAAAAATTAAACACATTAGGGGTAATGAACAACATCAACTGACAAGATAAACATAACATTAAAACCAACGAAATGATTACAAAAATTGTTGAAAATGGCCCCCTTCGCTTAGTATGCATGCTTCCGCCCTCATTTTTTGTCAATAAAATTTCGCGGGAATGTTATCGTTTCATTCTTGATGTAAGACTACCTCACTGGCGAAAAATCAAGTTGAGGAAAATATGTTTTCAGGGTGTAACAGTTCTAGTGTCACTAAGCATATAATATACTAAGTGACATATAAATCCGAACACCCAGTTTAAATGATTTTATTTTAATAAAATTTTGTATAAGTACTTAATGAAGCATAATAAGTAAATGATAAAAAATTCAAAATGATTGCACTGCTTTAAAGCCTTTTGATCTTTAATAATGTGTGGATGCACCCTGATGTGCTACGCATTTTCCAACGCGCCTAGGCATGCTTCTGATCAGGTGGTCAATGTCCTCCTGTGGTATCTCATTCCAGGCAACCACCAACTCCTCTCGAAGTGCTTCTAGAGTCTGAGGAGGATGTTGCAAATTGAGCAATCTCCTACCCATCATATCCTACACGTGCTCAATTGGGGATAAGTCGGGAGATCTTGGTGGCCATGGTAACAATGTGACATCATTATGTTGAAAGAAGTCCATTGTGACTCTTGCAACATGTGGTCGGGCATTATCTTATTGGAAAGTTGGATCTGCCAGGGTGTCAAGATAGGGTAAAAGATGGGGTTCTAGAACTTCGTGGATACAACGCTGCGCGTTCATGTTACCTCTGATGAAGATTAAAGGTGACCTGGAACCATAAGCTATAGCACCCCAAACCATAACTCCAACAGTGTGATGAACATGTCTTTCAACAAAAAACTGTGGATTCCTCCTTTCACCACGTCGCCTTCTAACCCTGGCACGACCATCGTGCATGCCTAAACAAAATCGAGACTCGTCACTAAAGAGAATACTGTTCCATTCCTGATCCCAGAGTGACCGTTGTCTGCACCACTCAAGGCGATTACGTCGGTGTTCTCGAGTTAAAGGGAGGACCCAGTGTGGCCGGTATGAAAACAAGCCAAAACTTCTCAGGCATCGTAACCGATCGTAAAGGATGTCAAGAACCAAAATCCGCCAACGTTGATTCTTTACTGCGGCTGAAATATTCATTTTTAGAGCGTTAGTGAATTAAAAAAAAGCAGTATAAAAACCGGAATGTCCAACTGATAAGGCTGAACATTTTTTCAATTGTTATTTACAGTAAGATAAATACATTCACCAACTTTTATTAAAATAAAACCATTTAAACTGGGTGTTCGGATGTATATGTCACTTAGTATACATAAAGTCTCTTTTTTCTTTGCATGTAGGATACTTTTACATAATTCGACTGGATTATTCGAGGCCATTAGCGTATTGAAAAGATGGGTATTTGCTACGACACCTAACTCGATAAGTGTTTATCCGTTAACATTTTACTGGGTTTTAATAGTTAAAATAAGCATTTTAACGTCGGACTTTTCAAATCTTATAAATAATAAGTTAGAGCAGATACTCAAAGGCAAACTAAGTAAATGAGACTTAAAATAAATTTTGGCGAAGAAAAATAAAGGTAGGAGTGGTTTAATTTAAAAGTTTAAAACAAGCCAACAGCGAACGAAAACAGTAGAGCCGGAGTGTATGTAAAAGTTTTCCGAACATTAAAATTTAAATGAGTGCTTTTTAAGATTTAACCTTCTTAGAAGATATTAATAAAGGCAGATGCGGAGATGCTATTTAGAAATCTGGCCAGGCACTTTATCTCCGTTTCCTATTTATTAAATGTGGGGGTGTCAAACGACATGTACGATATTCCAGTATGAATATCTAAAAAAATAGGCGGTAGAATTCTGCTATTTAATAGAATGTCCGCTCGTGGGCAGTGAATAGCAGCAAAAGGGATGAATGATGCCATCTTTAGGTTATACAAGGTGTTAATACTGTATCTGTCAATACTGCAAGGAGTGATCCTTTGAGTAGTTCTGAGCCTAAAAATGTATGTAGACATATGTCTAATAATGTTTTGTTTTCAAGATATTGATCTCAAACCATTGTAGTATCGATTTCATAAGACTATTTCCTTCGTATTAGTTTCTAGTCCTACACTTCTTATAATTATCGTAAACGACATCATAAAAACAATAAAATACAAACTCAAAAAAGTGAACATTGGTCATTACAAACTGGAAATGGTTAGCCTGTCAGAATGTGCATTTGCCGATTATCTCATGATCTGTGCCGAACGGAAAAAAGACTTGCAAACTAATCTAGAACTTTGGAACGCCGAAATAAAAATTAGAAATCTGAAAATTAATGTAGCGAAATCTAAAGTTTTGGTAATCGGAAAAAATGCCAAGGAAATAAACATCAAAATTAATAACAATGAATTGGAACAGGTAAATGTCTATAAATATCTTGGAGTTATGATACAGCGTGAAGGCAGTATGGAAGCTGAACTAAATGAAAGAACTAATAAAGCAGTAAAGACATATCATACAATGAACATGAAATAAGAAAATTAGTAGGAAATCCAAGATGATTGTTTACCAGACCGTATTTAGGCCAACATTAATTTATGGTGCTGGGTGCTAACAAACAGATTAAAGAGCAAGATTCAGGCAGTAGATATGAAATTTTTGACGAAAGTCAAAGGAATAACTAGACGAGACAAAATCAGAAATGATATAGTAAGGGCAGAACTGGGAGTAGAACCCAACTTGCATAGAGTTGAAGTACAACAATTAAGATGGTTTGGACACCTGGACCGCATGAAGGAAAGTAGACCAGCTAAACGGGTGTGGGAAGCAAGAGTTCAAAGAAAAGGAATACGAGGACGTCCGAGAAGGAAATGGAACGATGAGGTGGTAGTGGCACTGGCACATAGGGGACTAAACTGGAAAGATGCAGTGAAGCTGACAAAAAACATAAAGCAGTGGGCTGCAATGATATATTCCACACAAGTTTGAGCGAGAAGTAGATTTATATTATACTATTTTATACACCTTACACCTTCGGCTAGATAGGATTTTGATTATATATATATACACTAAGAGACATATAAATCCGAACACCCAGTTTAAATGGTTTTATTTTAATAAAATTTTGTATAAGTACTTAATGAAGCATAATAAGTAAATGATAAAACTTTCAAAATGATTGCACTGCTTTAAAGCCCTTTGACGTTTAATAATGTGTGGATGCACCCTGATGTGCTACGCATTCTCCAACGCGACTAGGCATGCTTCTGATCAGGTGGTCAATGTCCTCCTGTGGTATCTCATTCCAGGCAACCACCAACTCCTCTCGAAGTGCTTCTATAGTCTGAGGAGGACGTTGCAAATTGAGCAGTCTCCTACTCATCATATCCCACACGTGCTCAATTGGGGATAAGTCGGGAGATCTTGGTGGCCATGGTAACAATGTGACATCATTATGTTGAAAGAAGTCTATTGCGACTCTTGCAACATGTGGTCGGGCATTATCTTGTTGGAAAGTTGGATCTGCCAGGGTGTCAAGATAGGGTAAAAGATGGGGTTCTAGAACTTCGTGGATATAACGCTGCGCGTTCATGTTACCTCTGATGAAGATTAAAGGTGACCTGGAACCATAAGCTATAGCACCCCAAACCATAACTCCAATAGTGTGATGAACATGTCTTTCAACAAAAAACTGTGGATTCCTCCTTTCACCACGTCACCTTCTAACCCTGGCACGACCATCGTGCATGCCTAAACAAAATCGAGACTCGTCACTAAAGACAATACTGTTCCATTCCTGATCCCAGAGTGACCGTTGTCTGCACCACTCCAGGCGATTACGTCGGTGTTCTCGAGTTAAAGGGAGGACCCAGTGTGGCCGGTATGAAAACAAGCCAAAACTTCTCATTCGTCGGTAAACACTTCGCATGCCAATAGGTCTTCCGTGTTCTGCAAACTATTCATTTGCAATGGACCTGGTAGTGGAGAAACGGTCCCTTAAGGCCAATAATCTTAGGCGGCGATCTTCACGGTCTGTTGTTCTACGGCGGCGTCCAGTGCCCCTTGCTCTTTGCGTACGGCCTTCTCGAAGCCATGCCTGACAACACCTAACCACAGTGTCTACACTTCTTTGCACTCTAACTGCAATTGCCCGAAAAGAAAGTCCAGCTTCCCGAAGTCCCACTATACGGCCCCTATCAAACTCACTAAGTTGACGAAATCGTACAGGTCTCCGTACTCTAGGCATCGTAACCGATCGTAAAGGATGTCAAGAACCAAAATCCGCCAACGTTGATTCTGTACTGCGGCTGAAATATTCATTTTTAGAGCGTTAGTGAATTAAAAAAGCAGTATAAAAACCGGAATGTCCAACTGATAAGGCTGAAAATTTTTTCACTTGTTATTTACAGTAAGATAAATACATTAACCAATTTTTATTAAAATAAAACCATTTAAACTGGGTGTTCGGATTTGTATGTCACTTAGTATATATATATATATATATATATATATATTGAATTACAAATGGTTTTTAAATGAAGAAGTTGTATGACAGCACCTGTCGGCAAATCTTGACAGCTGTTGTAGTGTGTTTTGTAAGTAATGTGTATGCAGAATAACCTGTTACAAAATAACCGAAAACTTTTTTGTCTCTCGGCAATGACATCAGTTTTCATATTGTTTTGTTTCCAAAAAGTTGCTCATTTGTTGCGTTTCTGTTTTGTTCCTTATTTTCGTTTTGCTGCTTTGATGTGGACCCGGCATAAGAAATAAATAATTCACGTTATCAAGCATCTCGTCCTGCAAAAACTTTTTATAGATTAAATGAACTTATCCAGTAGAAAGCCATTTATAAAAACATGCTTATTTATAGTAAGGGATAAATAAACAATCAACGTCGTAGTTTACAGCGAAGTGTAGACACAGGTCAAACAATCTAGAGTAAGTTAACAGCTTGACAAACACTAAAATTATGTAATTTAACAAATCAAGATCCAACAAAAAAAATCGCTTATATTTTTGCGTGTTATTTTACGATTTTTCTGTCAAAACTAAAATAATGCCCAATTTAGCGGATTCTGTACATCTGACCGATTTATATTTTAAGAATTGGCAACCCTGCGCGTAAAACTTTTATATGTTGAAAAACTTAAATCATCACCAAAACTGCTGTTTCTTCATAAAATTGCATCGGCATGAATTCTTAATTAAACATAGCTGCAGCTTTGTATCCTAGTCTTAAATACTTTAGCGTTGTCTTCCCGCAGATCCTTTTTGTCGAAGATCAAAGAAGTAGAATGTCTGCGAGTCCCCCGCATATCAAACAAAAATGCAAATTATAATGCAACCTGACACTTAAAAGCAGTCTTCATTTTCCGAATAGCATTCACCGGGAAAACTCAAAGTTTTCCAATTAACTGTTTAGCGTTTCTCCAAAATAAAATTTAATTAGATTATCTCGGGGGCACAAATTTCTCAGACACCGGATAAAAGTTCACTTTGTTGACAAAGATAAAGCGATGACAGGGTATAAAGGACTCCGAGGATACAATGGTATTTTCATAAATTTCATCTACACGTTTGAATCGAACCGAAACATCCATTTACCGGGGGATTCGCATAATATCTAGATCTTCAATATATACTGTGTGACAAAAAAAGGTAACCACCTACGTATGTTTATCTGATTTTAATAATTTTAGGCATATATGTTCAGTGTCTCTTATTAGTGAAATGGTTAAATTCTCAGCTTGATTCGTTAACTGACTGCAGAAGCTGGTTCAATAATGTGTTTAGGATCCACGATTTCTTATACACTCATTGACACGCCTGGGCATCGTACTGATAAGGTGGTCGCTATCCTGTTGGAAGGTTATAAAATTATATACAATAACTAGTTTTGCTTCAGAGGCACCAATTCATAAAAGGGAACAAGTAATTTGACTACAATAGTGTGAGTTAAGTATCTGTTACTTATTTAGTTTTGTTTCAGGTTCACTAGGGCAAAATTCAGGATGCACTGTACAATATCAATGATTAAATCAATGAAAACACTGGAAAGGATATACAGCATATTATTTCTAGCTACAATATCTTGAAGCTAGATGGAAATCATAGGAACATAGTTGCAGGTATGTATATAAGACATTCAAATTCGTGGTTTTCTAAAGGAGTTCATCTATATTAGCAGATCTGTTAGATTAGTTGTCCCTGTTTTGGCTTGAGATAATGGACACAGGTAACAGTACAAACCTTTCTTTTCTGGAAAACGTTTTTTTACAAAGAAAAATAACTTATATAAGACTTCCACAAAATGAGTACAATTTCTGGCTGCCCTAGAGGCCCTAAATTTTGAACTCGTAACAAGGTACGTAGAAATACCAATGTTGAGAGCTTAGTAAATTGAAGGAAACCCTCCTCAGCCCCTTACAGCCCCAACACCCATGTTTTTTACCTCTAAAATATTTTTCAAAGATGATGAAAGATCCTCTGAAATGTCAAACTACGAAGTTTGAGCGATATGTAGGTTTTAGGCCTTTTCTGTGCCGCCACTGGATCCATTTTCAACAATTACAAAATTTTTGCATCCTTGGCATAGTAGTAGTAGCGTTAAAATTTTATCTCCGAGCGGTTTGTCTCAACTTCTAGACGGTTATGAGATTAGCGGACAGACCGACAGACTGACCGACAGACAGACCGACAGACAGACCGACAGACAGACCAACAGACAGACCGCAGCCAGCTATAGTTTCCCGGCATCTCTGATTGGCTGTCCGCCTTGCTGAAATGGAGTGTCGTCCACCACACAGACGTCTCACAACTCAGGGGAGACAAAGTCCTGACGATGCTACCAGCTTTGACAGGCTTTAAGAACTCAGTATTGTAGTGTGTGAACAGCATTCGACACGAGGTGTTCATGTGCGTGGTAGATCCCTGACTTACTATTTGCACTTGGCAATAATGGAGTATCAGCGGATGCAGACCCAATAGTCCGCTTCAGAGAAGAGGTCCGGTTTAAGGTAGTTTCCCCTAGTATGTTTAAGATGGCTTTTGCGAAAAAGGTCGGCCTTGGGAACTAGCATAAACGGTAGAGCAAATGGTCCCAGTAGGTGGCCTATAAGCTGATGATGATTGTACTGTTTTCACCGTGTACGTAGTGTATAAAAGTGATCAGCTCATTAACCACCTTACGCATAGCGGATCATATGAACACAAGCAGCAATTTCCATATTTATTTAATTTGCGCAAGATAGTTGTATATACGCGGAAGTAGTGTCATCTGTAACGAGTGCCGAGGTACGCACGGTACTATCGCGTCAGACCGAGCGAACCGAAGAGTAGATGTGTTCCGCTTCACGCTATCAAGAAAAGAAGATTAGAACATAGGCACCGGGCAGCAATCCAACAACGCGGTCCATCTCATTTGCCCATTTTACCTTCTCAGACGTGACGTGACGCCTTTTGCACTGGACGAGGGAAGGCAATCACTCTCACAGTAGGCAGTGTTGCCAATTCTGATGGGCGGTACCAGTGTTTTGATTATAGTAGGAGAGCCGGTGACACAAAACCATTGAGTATCCGTTCAAGGCGCAATTACACTGAGGCAACTTTTGGGCAACATCTAGTATACGAGATTGACACATGCAGCACACGGTCTTCCTATAGAGGCAACACAAAATGACAAAAAATATCTCCTTGTCGCATGCCACAAGTTGCCCGTTGTTGCCTCAAGTCAATGTCATCGACTATCCAAACCCGTTCGGATCGATGCGGTTTGGAGTAGGCGACAAAGTGGAGTGGACCAATGAGAAAACATTATGTTTAACTGAAGATGACCATTTTTCGGGTGAATTATGGAACAACTTTGGAAAAAATTGTTAAATTCAAATATTAGCCACAAAAAAATAGATTGTATTCCCGATCAGCTGAATAATCCGGATGACATAAATAACCATTTTCTTCGGATCTCTCGAGCAAGCTCATCAATAGACTATGACACTTTTGATTACTATTATAGCAAAAGGCGTACTAACGTCAATACTCTTTTTGAATTTCACACATTTTCTCAGGATGTCGTTAAAAATGCACTTCTCAGAATTAAATCGCTTGCCATAAGTGCTGATGGTTTAAATCCTGAAATGATCTTATTGTGTTCCTATAAAATCGTCTCCTACATTACAAATATAATAAACTCCTGTATTTTAGATAAAGAATTTCCAGACTTATGGAAAATTGACAATTTTTTTTTTGACGGCGCCAACTTCTATGGTTATTAGCCGAATTGACAAAATTATACCAATATCAAAGAAGTCTGAAATTAATGACTACAATGATCTTCGCCCCTTAAGTATTTTACCAGTGCTAATGGAGATTATATTGGACCAACAAATAAAAGATTATTCAACTGAGAACAATTTGTTATCAGATCATCAATAGGGATTTCGGAAAGGATTCAGCTGCGAAACTGCACTGTTAAATATAACTGACGACATCCTCAAAGCAACAGATTCCGGAAAAACCACCGCTCTCATGCTCTTGGACTACTCCAAGGCATTTGATAAACTAAATCACGAAATGCTGTTTGGTATTTTACACTATATAGGGTATTCCGAATCTTGTGCCACTATTTAACTAACAGAACACAATATGTAGAAACAGATAAAGGTATGTCCTCCAAAGATGTAATCACCTCGGGTATTCCACAATTCTCCATTTTAAGACTTCTGATTTTTAGTATTCATACCTCAAACCTCTCCCAATGTCTCCGACATGTCAGATACATTTGTATGCTGACGATACTCAGCTTTATTTTTCTTTCTTTGGGAGTAGAATTTGACTCATATCGAAGATTTAAGCCTCATATTAATAAATGTATCCAGAAAGCTTATGTTTCTCTAAAAGTTCTATATGCTCATCGATATGTCCTCCCTGTTAAACTTAAAATATTGCTTTGTGAATTACTAGTACTCAGCTTTTTTAATTTTTGTAACAGCGTTTATGGGTTTTATTTAGATAAGATTGACATGGATAGAATTGAACGTGTACAGAAGTCCTGCCTACGATTTATTTATGGTATACGTAAGTTTGGAAGAGTTTCACATAAGTTGCTTGATGCAAACTGGTTGAATATGCAATGATGATGTGAGTTGCATGCATGTAATCTTTTTCACAAAATTATGTTTTTTAAGCAACCACCATATTTATTCAATAGAATAACTTTTCGCACCGATGTTCATAACTTAAATTTGCGGTTTCGGGGCTACATATCACCTCCTCCTCATCAAACTTCTCTTTTTTGTAGATCTTTCTCATACAACATCTATTGGCTTTACAATCAAATGCCTAATGACTTTAAAATTCTGCATCCAAACCAGCTTAAAATCAAATATAAAATAATTTTTTTTTCAAAAAAACTATTAATGTAAATGAGGCACAAGCGACCAAACTAATGAAAATAATTTTTTTTTGTACTATAACTCACCTCTATTATTCGAGGCTTTCTAAGGTGATCTTTCTTTATATACATATATATATATATATATATATATATATATATAACTTGAGACGTGGTCATTGTCGTCTAGACCAGTGAAAAATTAAAGCTTCCGCCTTTTGTTGGCTACTTCGACAAAAATTTAAAAAGAGTCCTCTTTGCTTAATGTATGTGTATGTATATGTGTATATGAATGTGTAATAGGTAAAAGGCTGAACTTGTATCATTTTTAAGTACCATCAGCCGTTTTTTGTAACATATCTCATTTAAATGTATTTTGCTACTATTTTTACCGTACTGTATGTTGCAAATAAACATCATCATTGTTATTATTATTATTAAATCGGGAACATGAAAAGATGCGCGACTAAAGCAGGATAAATTACGGGAATTGTCGGGCCTTGTACGATGAGGCAAAAGTAATTGGCGTATTTATTAATGGTTGATTTCTTTAAATAGGAAAATACAACTGTTCGGTATTGGAAATTAAAAAAAAATAAGAATTTGCTTTCGGCTTTCCATCGGGAACGAAAAAGATTACGTGAAAAAAGGAGTGGATCATCACCCTGCAAGAAGGAGGTATATATTTCTTCTCCAATATTCTCGCGTTTTTCTTTTTCTGTTCCGATCCAAAGAAATTAGTAAATAAGCAGCCGCCGCGACTGTTTGTAACGACATGACGTACTAAACTGAAGTTGCCTGAATCGAATCGTGAAGACGCATGCTACATTCATGTACGACAAAACCCATGCCACATAGGGGAATAAAATCCGCATGCGGCATTAATAGAATTTTGAGTAACACTGTCGAACGTCAACAAGAAGCAACCCTAGGAAACAAGTAGCATACCACATGTCGTTCATTGTTGCCTCAGTGGAATCCCACCTTTAAGAAGATTTTCCACTCTCAGGTATACTGGGTGCTTGGGCATCAACAAAAGCTGATGGTTGGTGAATTCTGGTTCCCAAGGATCGATGCGTACGTCAATAAGAACTCCCCAGAAAGAATGTTGGCTGATAATCCCCCCATGTTGCCCACCGCGTTTTAATTTGCCTCAACCAAATTGGGTCACAGTATAAATAAATAATAGTTTAAAAAACACTCTTTTATAGCTAACCGGACTAAAAAGAATATAATTTTTAATTACAAAGAGCTTATATTACAGTAGTAGATGGTCGAAGAATGAATCTTAATGAATGACCTCAAAATAAAATTATATATATATATATATATATATATATATATATAGATTCAGAGTAAAAAAAGTGGGATGCTTGATATATTAAATGTTATAATTATTCTATTGGCAAAACTATCTATGAGAGGAGACTTATAAAAATATAGTAAAATTCACCCCTCGCTGTCTACTCTGAATTGAATTATTCTATTAACAGTGAGAGGTAGTACAAGATGGGGACGGACAGTCCAGAAGACCTTATTTGGCGATAAACTGTCCTCATTGTTATTGCCCTTCCGGCAGCATCAAACTACTGGTTCGCAACGCCCTTGTTGAGGAAAATCGGTCACTAAGTGCTAGTAGGCTCAAATAACGATCATGTCGCTCTGTAGTCTTTGACGTCCAGCACCTCTAACTCGTCGATTTCGGCCTTCTTGGAACCACGCTCGGCAACATCTCATTACAGTAGCTTCGTTTCGATTCACCTGATTAGCGATTTCTCTAAAAAAGTCCGGAAAGTTGAATGAAATTGGCGCGTCTGCGAACTCTAGGCATGATAATGCAATGAAACAACAATGAAACAAATAAGACCAACACAGAAAAATCACTGAATATTAAGTAAACATGTTCATATTATTCGGATCCTGATATGACAAAAAAAGCCTTTACAAAAAAAGTACGGCTCTGAATGCCTTCAACATTTTATCAGCGTATATTTCCATGATAGCAAATATGCTTAAAAGTTTTCATCAAAATTCAATAAATAATTGTGGGAGTTGCTTTTTATATGTCACTAACTATAAGATCATTAACTGTCACCGTACTAAAGGACACCGTGGTGGCCAACACGTTATAAACTAAAGAGTAATTAAAACATATATGGTTGATTTAGCGGTCAGACAATGGAGTCCTAATAATTTTTGTTGAAAAAATACATTTTGTTCGGGAGGTGTTTGCTTCTCTCGTGTTTCCCCTGTTTACCTTTATTAAAACATGCACAATTAAAGCATGAGACATTAAGTGTAATTTTTAATATTGAGCACTAAAAGGTATTAATAATATGATTTTTTGCTTAAGTTATATAACACTGACCATATTTCTTGCTAAAGCCAGTCCTTAATATTTTTTCGTTTTTGTTTTTCATCGTTATAATTAATACATTCTGAAGATAGTTCGATACTCTTATTGTGAAGCTCAAATATTGTTTTAAGCCCAAAAAAGTTCATTACAAGTGGTTCATTTGCAAATGATAACATCTTTATTGTCTTCTGAAAAGGAGGGGGCACAAACCTTTCTGAAATTAGTCCCTGGTGAACCTTGCTCAAACTTTGGTCTCCAGTACATCCTGATCAGAAGTGCTCATGGGCTCTTAGTAATCCTACGAAGCGTTTCCATGATAAACAGGGCGTCCCAATCATGCAAGAACGGAATATTGCTCCTAAATAAAGATGGTTTTCCAAAATACACAATTAAACCGGGTGCCCCAATGTTGCCCCTATAATTAAAACCCATAAGTAGATGATATTAATCTTCTTCTTTTAAAAATCCCCATCCGAGTGTGTGATAAAAAGTACGCCCGTCCATTTAAACATTTTTTTCTAAAAATTTGGACACCCTCTATAATTATATGACTATACGTTTTAATTTGGAGATCTTATTTCGAAATTTTGAGGAAGATTAGTTAGGGACTGATTTCCGTAAGGTCTGTGCCCCCATCTTTGAAATTGTAGAGCTTATGAGGTTTTTGAAATGACCGATTCAATTATACGCTGCCTAAAGAAAAGTTCCACCCTGCATAACGTCTAGATTAAGGATTAAAAATGTATAAGATGCCTAATTTCCAGCAAATCTAACCGTTCTGTGAACTCGCATGCATCGTGAGTCCTTTCGTAAGATGGCTTTTGTCCGTCTTTTCTTAAATTCGGTGTAAAAAGCGACGCAGCTCACAATTCCAAGAAAACGAGGGAAATATGTAGATTGCGCCTGGTGAAGGTAGGACGCAAAATTGCCTTCCCCATAGATCAGGAAGGCTGACTGCCTCTGCCGGGAAGTCCAATTTATTTTTTAATCTGTTGTAGTTGTTCTTCCCTTTGTACGTCATTCCCGTTACGAAACAATAAAATATGAAAGTCTCTAACTGTTTGTTTTCTGCTTACGATTTCGTGGTCTCAGAGCGAACACCAAGCCAGCGAAATGCCCAGATATTAACTTCAGCAACAAAAGGGGTGCTAGTATTTTACCTCAAATAGCGGGTATTATACATCTGACAGGGTGATTCAAAAACAGGAAGAATGTTGTCAGATACGTAGACGATATTTTTTATAAACATGGTAAAATCATAATGTAACTACCTCGAAATGGTGTTTCATATTCAGCCCATGTAAGGGTTTTTCTAATTTATGGCTAACTCTTTCATATTTGTGTATACCAAAGATTAAACGTATACGTATACGTTCTGAATTTGTTGTATTCGAGTAGATATTTCATGGTCTAAGCAAGCGTAATAAACAGGAATGGCATATGAAAATTTTGATAAGCTCAGAGGTATACAAAGCAATCTTTTAGTCTCACGCGTAAGATAAGTTCTATGGGGATACAGAAGTTTTAATTAAAAGGAAGCCCTTTGAATACATTTGCTAATATGTGAATTGCAAATTACTGCCAATTATTGAGTCCTAAGCTTCTGGGGGGTGTTCAATTTTCAATTTAGAATATTTGATTTTGATAGATAAATTATCCTTTATATAATTCTGTTTCCTTCCGAATAGCACAACAGAAGATTTATTAGGATTTAACAGAAATGTGTGATCTGCAGTACTGTGAATGTAGCGACTATTATTTAGAGACAGAGAATTCTCAGGTTAGCAGTAAAAAAACGTATTATATAGGATCTCATATTACATGCGCATATTTAAAGAGAATTTAAAGACCATTGTCTGCGACTAATTCCATAGACGCACTTTATGGCTTATCATCTCGAGCAGATTCATGCTTGAGCTTCGACGATGCACTTCACCTGCACTCAACGCCGCGATCCCAATTATAGGTAAAAACAACGCAATCAGGCTAACTGGAAAATATAGATGAGACTTTTTCTCTTTTTTAAGGCGGGTATACACGAGGACAATAGTGGCAACCAGTATTAGTAGCCATTAGTGATATTTACAAGTTCTTTTCGTCGATAGATCTATACTCCAGGAAATTAATGGCTAATAGCCACCATATTCATATTCTGTGAAATCACACTCTTTGTTTTCTTCTTTTAGTGTTTCGAATGAGGCTATCATAGTGTCAGTATACTTCATTTGACATTGCTTTTTGAGATTCAAAAGTGATACAGTAGTAGTAGAAGGAGAGTAACGGTGGTAAGGCAAAGCCTGACAGCTAGACCACCGTTGACTCTTTTTACAGACCACCCCCGTTGTACCAACATTACGCTTAGTTTACACGGTGGCCCCACCCAACTGCTCAGTCTAGAAAAAAGGTTAGAAACAAAAGCTGTAGTGTTTAGAGGCGGAAAAATCATAGTCACCTTGACGACGACCTTCAAAGTCATTTCAAGACCAAGTGAACATTTTTAAATGAAACCCCCTTTCATCACAGGAATTGAACAAAATAACAAATTTTACGTCTTAGCATCACCTTGGCTATGACTTTTACCATTGCTTTCAAGGCCATTTCACTGTCAAATCAAGACATCGAAAACAATCTGCTCTAGCAAAAATGTTGTACAGCACAGTTGTAAGGATTGTGGGGATCACCCAAATGCGATCTTGGCCATGAGCTTGAGCCTGACCTTCAAGGTCAAGTCGAAATTCCCAATAGAAAACATCTCGTTTCCATACTAGAAATGAAAAAAGCATATAGAAAAACCCTCATGTATATTCTGGAAATGGAAAAAGCTGAAAATTTTACATCTGAATGTTACCTGCACCTAAAAGGCAAGGTTGTGTCAAGCGTAAATGTTATTTGAGGTCAGGTCATATTTCTTCGGAAGTTTTGACTTGACTTTGAGTGTCATGGGCAAGATCACCTTGCATGGCCTCACAATATTTCATTATTTTGATTTGACCTTTGAATGGCCTTGAAGCCAATTGTCGTGGTCATAGACAAGGTCATGTTAGGACGCAAAATTTGTTAGGTACTCATCACAATTCCGATGTGAAAAGGTTGAGGTTCCATTTGAGAATATTCACTTGACCATGAAATGAATTTGAAGGTCAAAGTCAAGGTCACCATCATTTTGTCTCTTCCAAACCAGTCCAGGAAAGAAAAATGAATAACAAAACTGGGTAGTTTAGAAGTTTATTTTTTTTAAATGTTGGAGTGCGTGAGAGCAGGGACTCGCTGCATTGTGAAACATCCCAAAACAATGATGAAATGAGTTTTTTCGAAGAAAAAATGATCAAAAATGGGTAACTGAGGCAATAATGAGTAAAACTAGTTAACCAAGAAAATAATGAGTAAAAACAAGAAAAATAAGTATGTCTGTTGACTCTTGCTTAGCCTCCTCGACAACTATTTCCTGGATACTCCAGTGACTTGAGGTAAGTCTCCAAAAAAATACGTTTTCAGCACATGTGCCGGGCACGTGTTGCACACTGTATGGTACACCGACAACGGGGTTCATAAGACAACGTCAAATGCAACTTACTGTCGACACATTCCTCGTGTAGGCATGCCTTTAGACATGTAATGTAACGGCGTTCCCCTGGATTGTTTCACATTTAGAAAAAAATCATATTCGCTAGCTTGCAACTAGTAATCGACAGGTGGTTTTAAAGTAATGCTGTAAAGTATGGGGAACGGTTCTTGATGACAAGCTGAACAAGTGAACTCACTACACGCATAGAGGTAAAAGTACTTTGCGTGTGAGTTTTTATAAACTACCAAGGCACGTAGGCAAGTACCTGAATATTAATCCACCGCAAGGATAAACCACTACCGTTTATGTACTACGGACTTGCGATGAGTACCACTTCATTTTTTACCACCTACATAAAATTACGGAAGTGTAATATGACTTTGTGTGACTATTACCGAAAGCGATAATAACTAGTGTAGGTAAGAAAACCTGCATAATATGTTTTTGACAAAATAATGGTCGATTCCATTCCAGAAATTTCAGTGAACCAGCGAGCAAGCAAAGCAATAAATGCTTAAAGGATAATGTTTGGATACGTTATGGGTATATTATTAATATTAATATTAATATTTATTTGGCAAAAAACCATTGGAGTATCATTTCTTTCTTAAAAAATATCGAAGTCAAGACCCGTACGCACGCCACTGTTAAAGCTAAAAATTATTTTTGCATTGAAAAATATGCAACTTTATTAACTTTCACTACGTACTAAATATCAGTGAAATATCTGAAGCGGTTCTGAAAATATTAAATAATTTCCATTTTTTTTCTAAAACACTCCGAGTTTTTGTAAGGAAACATTTTTGGACCATAGTTTATAAAGCAAACTAACATTGATTTTTCATGTAGATTGGCACCCTTAAATATTCGCATATCATTAAGGAAAACCCTGTATAATCTTGTAGCGCCAGAGTCCAGAGAAAAGACAGAAGTCTGTGCGTTTGTCAAACCTATCTGACAGTTTTAAACCAGCGTTCCAAAGAAACGCTATACGGACGCGCTTATTGCTGCAATCTAACTAATGTTTGTCCATGAAATGCACAAATAATGCATTAATGACTCTGGCAAAACCTCCGTCTTTTTGATGGCACTGTATATAGATGAAATTGCATTACATGGATAATTGTACTAGGAGTATAGAGTCAATCTAATTGACGCTATCTTTTCCTGTTCAGTCACATCGCTTTCTGGCAAATGAGAATGTTTCCTAGCTTTCACTATCTTCGTGGCAGTTAGGTAGAAATCGACGACACTCTGTATAATAGAGATTAGCAGCTGATATATGGATGAACTTTTTAATTAACGGAACGTAACAGTGATTAATAGAAAATTGTGTTCAAGAAGCGTAGTGTGGAACGACGGTCTTCCCATTACGACATGTCACTGTATTGTATGCAAATTTGGGCAGCCACTGTGACAATCTTCATCTTACACTACATTTCTCATAGATCCACTACTAAAACGCACCGACTGTTTCTCGTTATAGAACCACTGATTGTGATTTAATGTGCAACAGTTTTATTCATGAAGAGACTCTACACGCCATCGCGTCTAATACATCCGACTGTTTGGAATGCTTCAAATATCTGGAGGTATTTGGACTTGGACAGTCACGTTCATGAGGAAGACTTTGAACAATTTGTCTTTCCTCAAGCATTATTTGAAAAAATGATACGGCAGCTTAGAGAATGAAATAGGTGTAAATACAGGGTGTAAACGTTATGGTAGTCATTATTGAAATAGGTAATAGGGGAGGTCAAAACAAGTCAAAAAATGCACACCCATGGTCCAAAAGTCAATAGATTTTTGTCTAAATGGCTTTATAGTACTAATTTTTATAATCTAATCTAAAACGTTTTTAATTTGGGTAATTAACAAATAAATAGCATTAAGTTTTTCTAAGTTAAGCCAAAAGTCGTTAAGTAAGTAAGTTTCATTAAACTAAATATTTAAAACACACATGACAACAGCGCGTCGGTCTTTCATCACTCTTATCGAACTAACAATCGATCGAAAATAGTAACAGTGGTTAGTTATCGAGCATCGGGCGTGATGTTTTGTTTTTGTTCACGTACGTCGTCGTGTTTTTCTACAATGTTCTCGAATCAAGAGTTCGCCGACGTGTTGTTAGTTTACGGTGAAGCTCGTCAGAATTCAAATCTTGCAGCTCAAATTTATCGCGACAGATTTCGGCAACAGATACACCCAGACAGAAGAACATTTGTGCAAGTGTACCAAAGACTTCGAGATACAGGAAGTGTTCAGCCCACTAATATTCGCACTCGTGAAAGACAGCTTACAGTAGAGCAGGAGGAATAAATTTTAAATATCGTGGAAATCAATGCAGATATCAGCACTTGGGAATTAGGCCGCCGCGTAGGACTATCGCATACCATAGTCCATAGAATCCTACGGAAAAATTTGCTTTATCAATACCATGAACAACGAGTGCAGGCCTTGTTAACAGAATACTATCCTCGCAGACTAACATTCTGTTAGTCGTTTTTACAAAAAAACATTAAAAACCCGGATTTTTTTAAAAACATTCTAGCACCGGCCGAATGTACTTTTACGCGAGACGGGATATTAAATTTTCATAATACTCACACGTGGGCTCAAGAAAATCCTCATACCATTCGTGAAGGTCATTTCCAGAACTTTTGGAACAGACCTTAGACAACATGCCATCACAACGGAGACAGAATTTGTGGTATCTTCATGATGGGGCACCACCACACACTTTTAGAGGCGTCATTCGGTATTTCAATGAACATTATCCAAATCTCTGGATCGGTCGAAATGCTTCTGATCCTCGAAAATGGCCAGCAAGATCTCCTGACCTCAATCCGATGGATTTCTGGTATTGGGGAGAACTTAAAGGGATGGTTTATGGGGCTAGTCTAATTACAACTGAAGCACAACTTCGCGAAAAAATGTTTAATACGGCTGAAATAATAAATGGACAACTTCGAGGACCTAGAGTAAGAAGAAACTGGGTTCGTCGTAATGAAGCTTGTGCGGAAAGTGGAGGACGATATTTTGAACACCTTCTTCCTTCTTTAAATACAAAAAAGTGCAGTGAGGGTTTTAAAAAGAAAAACAGTGTATGTATCAAAATTGTGTTCCCTATGTATAAGTGGATTTTTTTAATACGTTCAATAAACTTTCACACAGCAGGTGAAGCGCTGAGACAGTTAGTGGTAAGTCCGTTTTTTTAATTGTTTGCTTTTTTCGAGTACATTATCAAATAAAGAGCCAAACATAACAAACTCCATCTTTATTTACACTGCGTTCCGTCGTAATTTGCGTCTGGCATTGCGGCGTTGTCAGATTTTATTTCGCAATTCTCTAAAAAAATGCCGTCTTGACCCCCATATTATATGAAACTTTTTCTTCTTTTAACCCCCTCCATCACCCATTTAAATAATGAGTATCATAACGTTTACACCCTGTAGATCGAACCATCACAACCCATAAAATGTTAAACCTTGAGTGTATCACCGCAAGGGGCATATAAGCATAAGCAAAAAGGGTGCTCGTTAGAAGTTAAACATTTGATTGATATGATAAAATGAGATGTAACCAAATGGAGTATTCATCTTCAATAGGGCTCTAGAGTTCGAGTGAATTACATCCGAAAGAGGTTTTTTGGTAGAGTGTTCCTGGGATCTTGGCTTGCTCACTTTAACGTTAAAGACTGCAATTCTCCCACCTGTCGAATTGGTAGGTATTTGATAGAATAGCTTATCAAATTATACGGAGAAAATCATTTTTTCTGACCAGGGGATCTTTCGGGAAGAACAGATACCGAGTACTGTGCTTGGGTTTCAAGGGAATAAGCCTTGTGAGTTTTCCGTTCTTTAGCGCTTATATTCTCAATTTCATTTCTGGTAATGATCCCTCTAATTTTTCAGACAGCGGCTATTCAGATTTGTGGCATCATACTTTTGACAATTATTAATAAAGTTCGTATCTTTTGAAATCTCAAATACTGTCGATCAATCAAACAATCTCACTGTCGTGATTTTATACAACTTATCTAATCTGCATTTAGAGCTTCCCTTCCATACTTATGAGCTTGTTCTTTGAATTTTGATCTACTGTCATAACCAGTACCAGTTCAATTTCATCCTTGATAGTTACTCATCTGGCTGATACAGTAACCCAAATAAGCAACCCAGTGTTTTATTTTCTTAATAAATCTTTTTTTTATCTTAGAGAGTTAATAAATGAATATTCTCTAACTCTTGATAACCAGTTGTTTCATTTCGTAGCCACGTAGTTTAACTCCACTTGACCGCACCCGAGGGTCAGACTTCTACTTGAACATCCCACTCTTGACAATGAAGTGTCTTGAACATTGTTTAAAAGTGATAAGGTTATAGCGTTGAAGACTCTAGTGATTAGTTTTCAAATATTAAATATATAACTAAAGTGTATAATCAACCGAGTAAGTTGACTGAATCCCAGGTCAATCTCGCACTAAGACTACGGCGAGTCTAGTGACAATTCCGTTTTCTGCTTCAAACTTTGACGTAAAACACAAAATTTGTTGATGGTCATGTGAGTTCTGCGCATCAAAGTATTAACGTAGTGTACCAAGTTTCATCTGCTTGCAGACGCAGAAAACGAAACTAAAAGCTCTGTGCAGATAAGCCTTATACTTAAAAAAAACGATCTTATGGGTAACCGAACTAAAAAGTAGAACATATTTTTTAACTATAAAGAGCTATATATTACAGTAGTAGATGGGCGAACAATCAATCTCAATTAATGACTTCAAAATGAAATTACAAGTTATTAACAAAATAATTCAATTCAGAGTAAAGAGCGTGGGGAGCTATTGGCAACTATCTATGACAGGAGAGCTATGAAAATTTAGTAGAATGCACCCCACGCTTTTTACTCTGGATTGAATTATTCTGTTAATAACTTATATTTTATTATAATTTTATTTTGAGGTCATTAATTATGATTGATAGTTCGACCATCTACTACTGTAATATAAGCTCTTTGTAACTAAAAATTATTTTCTACTTTTTAGTTCGGTTAGGTATAAAAGCGTGTTTTTCTTAGTATTTTTAAACTATTATTTATTTTACATTTTTTTAGTTCGATTTATCAATTTTTTTGTAGACATGTGGTATTGAACTGTCTTAAGAATCATTTCGTAATCGAATCATTTCATTTGAAGCTTCACTGTTGCATGAGGTTTTACCTGTGAACTTAGAGCAATCAAGTTCGTTCATCCGAATACCGTCTAAAGATCTTACACGATTAAGTGCTACATAAACTTGTCCAGCGCCAAACAGTCGCGAACCCAACTCAGGATTAATGGCAACATTCGCAATCAACAAGGTGAGAATGCACTACCTTGAAAAAGTATCTGCCTCCGCTGTGCTGTGCCGAATGCCCGAATCATCAAAGAGTAAGTCCGAAACTGTACGCATGCGCACATCACGCACTCCCCTATAGATGATGTATAAAAGAATTTATCAATCCTGGCGGTACTAATAAGGATAGTGGAAAACTGTTATCAAATTATTGCATCGTCATCGGTCCTTGATGCGTGTGCGAAGTTTCAAATTAATCAAACTGCTGGAAATTGGTCAAAGTTATGTTCAAAGATTCCGTTACATATACTAAGTGACATATAAATCCGAACACCCAGTTTAAATGGTTTTATTTTAATAAAAGTTTATACAAGTACTTAATGAAGCATAATAAGTAAATGATAAAAATTTCAAAATGATTGCACTGCTTTAAAGCCCTTTGACCTTTAATAATGTGTGGATGCACCCTGATGTGCTACGCATTCTCCAACGCGCCTAGGCATGCTTCTGATCAGGTGGTCAATGTCCTCCTGTGGTATCTCACTCCAGGCAACCACCAACTCCTCTCGAAGTGCTTCTAGAGTCTGAGGAGGACGTTGCAAATTGAGCAATCTCCTACCCATCATATCCCACACGTGCTCAATTGGGGATAAGTCGGGAGATCTTGGTAGCCATGGTAACAATGTGACATCATTATGTTGAAAGAAGTCTATTGTGACTCTTGCAACATGTGGTCGAGCATTATCTTGTTGGAAAGTTGGATCTGCCAGGGTGTCAAGATAGGGTAAAAGATGGGGTTCTAGAACTTCGTGGATATAACGCTGCGCGTTCATGTTACCTCTGATGAAGATTAAAGGTGACCTGGAACCATACGCTATAGCACCCCAAACCATAACTCCAACAGTGTGATGAACATGTCTTTCAACAAAAAACTGTGGATTCCTCCTTTCACCACGTCGCCTTCTAACCCTGGCACGACCATCGTGCATGCCTAAACAAAATCGAGACTCGTCACTAAAGACAATACTGTTACATTCCTGATCCCAGAGTGACCGTTGTCTGCACCACTCAAGGCGATTACGTCGGTGTTCTCGAGTTAAAGGGAGGACCCAGTGTGGCCGGTATGAAAACAAGCCAAAACTTCTCATTCGTCGGTAAACACTTCGCATGCCAATAGGTCTTCCGTGTTCTGCAAACCGTTCATTTGCAATGGACCTGGTAGTGGAGAAACGGTCCCTTAAGGCCAATAATCTTAGGCGGCGATCTTCACGGTCTGTTGTTCCACGGCGGCGTCCAGTGCCCCTTGCTCTTTGCGTACGGCCTTCTCGAAGCCATGCCTGACAACACCTAACCACAGTGACACTTCTTTGCACTCTAACTGCAATTGCCCGAAAAGAAAGTCCAGCTTCCCGAAGTCCCACTATACGGCCCCTATCAAACTCACTAAGTTGACGAAATCGTACAGGTCTCCGTACTCTAGGCATCGTAACCGATCGTAAAGGATGTCAAGAACCAAAATCCGCCAACGTTGATTCTTTACTGCGGCTGAAATATTCATTTTTAGAGCGTTAGTGAATTAAAAAAAGCCGTATAAAAACCGGAATGTCCAACTGATAAGGCTGACAATTTTTTCACTTGTTATTTACAGTAAGATAAATACATTCACCAACTTTTATTAAAATAAAACCATTTAAACTGGGTGTTCGGATTTATATGTCACTTAGTATATAAACATACATACAGGCCAAGTTAATAAATGCGTGTTAATAATAAAGCCGTATTAAAAAGCGTGTTAAGAATTCTAGGGTGCCTGTAATCTGGATGAAACCCGGTTTCCAGAACAAGATCATATAGATTAGTTATTAATAATTGAGATCTAGAGTAGTTTTGAGGGTATTTCATGATTTCAACTCATGTGCATTTTTATAACCAGCTTATAATGTCAACCTGATCATCAACCCATAATGTTCACTCTTTCATAGCAAAACAGCCGTCTATCTGACCTTGGTATCTCTCTCAGATTTCTGCAGTTCAATTATAATATAAATTACACAAACAATCGTTTTCAAAAGAAGACATATCGATAGAGCGTAATTCAACACAATGAATGATCCTTGCAGTGCTTTATCATTAGCACGATTCAATTCTTCTCGTCATTTTTCTATAGCTAAATCAAATCATGAAAGAATTTGAATCATCGAATGATTCAAGCTGGTAACAGTAGTAACGGTGTCACCTTGTCTGAGATCCTATTTGTTACTTATATGCATTGTAAGTTTTATTGTGTAATAGGTGGGTGTATCCGTTATTTTGAGATATCTAAAAAAGTTAATTACAACAGCATTGTAGGTAATTATATGCAGCTTACAGGGTTATTCCTAGCAAAGCTGCATTACAAACATGCATTTTTTGTAATACCCTGTAGATTTTAGCATATTCTGAAAGGCTGCTTCAAAGGAAGAAGTTTGAGATAGCATATATGGCCGCCATCATAAAATTCTTAACTGTCATTTACACGTTAGAATATGGTATCTATAGTCCCTTCACTGAAACAAAGCAGTTACATCATATTTAGTAAATTTGAAGGGCAACCTTAATGCAAAATTTGTACGTATAGTTTGAATTTCCCGGGTACATTTATGTTGGTAACAGTTTTCAGTTTTGTGACATTGTCGAAACATTTTAAGACCGACCGAGATGATTGAGCCTCCACAGTCCTGGGTAGTAAATAGAATTTATTTATTTATTAATCTAGGTATTTTCTTAACAGCGTGTCGCTGATGCATTGAACATAAGTTTTTTTAATTATTTACAATTAAGTGCTCTGTGGAGTGACGCTGTTGGAAGGAGAATTTCGAGGTCCATAGAGAGGCCCACAAACTGGGATTTAGCAATTGCAACGTAAGTTTTCTTATAAAAAAAAGTGAAGTCAAAGCCCTAAAGTTGCACAACTTGTTTATAGGCTAAAGAAAAGCCACTACTAACTCCACTGCAAAAGAAAAATCGGCTTAGATTGTCTAAAGAACATAGACAATGGACACCTCAACAATGGTGTGCAATACAATGGAGTGATGAGGCCCGATTCGAAGTTTGTGTTTCAGCATCCATTATGGTCTGGGGCAGTATGTCATCAAAAGGAGTAGAAAAACATCATTTTATTGATAGAAATGTGGATACAAACAAATATTTGGCAATTTTAGAAGAATCGCTTTTACCAGTGATGGAAGAATGTTTGACATCCGGCCAAGATTTTGTGTTTCAGCAAGATGGTGCAGCGTGTCATACATCAAAAAAGGCTATGAAATGGATGGAAGAAAATAATGTACCACTTTTGAAATGGGTTCACATCACCGAACTGAGTCAAAAGCTTCAAGAAATATGGGATTGTTTTACACCAAATTTTTGCCAAAACTTGGTTAACACTGTGCCGCAAAGAATTTCAGCCGTAATAAAAAATAAAGGTGATGTTACCCAATGGTAATCTTTCAATTGTTGCTTTGTTAACTTCGCGCATTTATTCGCACATTGTTTATTTGTTCAGATGTTCTATTAGTTATAGGTCTAAGTGATTTCAAATATGTATTTTTTACGACTAGAGTGTATCTAAAATGTTTTTGACAAAATTGATTGTTTTAGAGGTAAATAGTTTCGTCATGTTTAGTTTATAAAGGCATATTTTGATACAAATCTTGAAGTGGGCCAACTGAAGTGGGAAGGGGCTCGTATAAACAAAGCGAGTCTCATAATTTTCAGCGCTTACACAAAATAAGCTCCGTTGTGACGTAACTACGTTGATTCAGTGAATATAATAATAATAATAATAATAATAATAATAATAATAATAATAATAATAATAATAATAATAATAATTAACGTCTTTTATTTGTAATATTCTTACAGGAGGCGAGATTTAGATTATATATCTATTCTACCATCTAACTCCCTTAACAATACGAGATGTAAAAAAAAAAAAGAATTTGTTGAAAATTAATAGGCACCTGTATACAATAATGAAATAATCCAAGTAAATACATAAGGAAAATATGAGGACACTTTTGGGTTACAACCGATTTCGCTGCTGATCAAGAAGAACTTCTTTCACTTTTTTCTTGAATTTGGATAATGGATTGGTTTCTTTTAAACTGCGGTCTAAAGAATTATATGATTTGATCGCATTGTAAATGTATGAATTCTGAAATAGAGAAGTGCTGTGGCGTGGAATTGAAAAAGTCTCTCTATATCTAATATTAATACGATGCATATTCCCTCTACGTATGAATTTGTTTACTAAATATGACGGTGTTTTTGAATAAAGAACCTTATGAGTCAGATTTAGGAGCTGGTACTTATACATTTTATCAATTTTCATCCATTTGAGTTCATTAATGGCATTCGATATATGATCATATTTTCTGAGATCATTTACAAGCCTGCAACATGTATTCATAATACTTTGAATACGATTTCTTGTTATAATATCTAAATAGGGATAGTAAACCACTAAGCAATACGATATCTTCGAAAATACGAAATATTCAATTGCTTTCTCGCAGATTTATGTAATATAGCCTTATTTGTAAATAAAACTCTGAGAATAGCGTAGCACTGAGTGATTAGATAGTTCACGTGTGCAACAAATTTTTATGTCATCATCCATTATAATACCTAGGTTTTTCGAATGATCCACAGGAATTAATTTATTACCTTTTAAATGTATGTCTATGTCCTTTTTTAAGGTATTCTTTTTTGTTCTATTTGCGTATACTAACATATTTGTCTTCAAAGGGTTCAAACGAAGATTATGACTACTACTGAACTTTTCAATTTGGACAAGATCTTGATTAATTTTATTATTTGCCGTTTGCAAGTCATTACTCCTAAATGAATAGAAAATTTGAGTATCATCTGCAAAAAATTGTATGCTGCATGATTTTACCTCTGTTTCTAAATCTGAGATATATAATGAAAATAATAGCGGTCCTAAGACTGATCCCTGTGGTACACCAGAACATATTTTTTGTTCCGTAAAGTAACTGTTGATTTAGACGAACTTTTTGATACCGATTTTCAAGGTAGGTTTGAATAAACGCAAGAGGTTTTTAAGAAAATCCATAGTAACTGCATTTAGATACAAGAAGTGAGTGATTAATGGTGTCAAATGCTTTAGTAAAGTCAAGAAGTATGAGAGCTACTGCTTTTTGGTTATCAAGTGCCATTGTTATATTGTCTGTTAAATCACAGAGTGCCGAAGCTGTATTATGACCTTGTCGAAATCCAGATTGTTTAGATGGAATAATTTTGTTACAATATAAGTAGGCGCAGAGCTGCTCGTAAACAGCGCGTTCCAATACTTTAGAAAAAATTGGCAGTAGACTGATCGGTCTCAGTTGACCATAGTTAGTAGGGTCAGAACACTTAGGTAGCGGAATAACTATAGCGCGTTTCCACTGATTGGGGAAATATCCCCTCTCTAAACAGCAGTTTATAATATGCGTAAGTACACATCAATTTCAGGTAGACATAGTAGTATCATATGCAAAGTTATTTCATCTGTACCATCTATATGCATCAATGTCATCACTCCGAATTTCAGCTTCATAATCTAACCCATTCAAAAAATAAGTGTGGGACATATTTGAAAAGCACTGAGTAACGCTTCTCTCTCTCTCTCTCTCTCTGTGTGTGACTTGTGGCGATTTTATTCATTCCAATATCTCTTCGCAGCTCTTATCTCCATGAGACAAAGCTAGAGATAGGCATGAGGTCATGGGACAACGCCTGTGTAGAGGACATTTTTGAAAAGCACTGTATAACGCTTTTCTCTCTCTCTCTCTCTCTGCTCATATTGGCTTGTGGCGATTTTATTGATTTCAATAACTCTTCGCAGCTCTTATCTCCATGAGATGAAGCTAGAGATAGGCATGAGTTCATGGGACAACGCCTGTGTGGAGAACATTTTTGAAAAGCACTGTATAACGTTTCCTTCTGTTTCTCTGTTTGTATTGACTTGTGGCGCTTATATTCATTTCAATAACTCTTCACATCTTTCATCTCCATGAGATTAAGCTAGAGATAGGCATGAGGTCATGGAACAACGCCTAAGTAGAGGACGTTTTTGAAAAGCACTGTATAATGTTTCTCTCTCTCTTTCTGTTCATATTACCTTGTGGCGGTTTCATACATTTTAATAACTCTTCACAGCTCTTATCTCCATGAGATGAAGCTAGAGATAGTCATGAGGTCATGGGACAACGCCTGTAGGATATACACCTATCTACATGCTCTATACGATGAACAGACGACCCATGCCCGCTAATGATGCTACGTTTATAATACCAATAAAAATTTTATAGCTACAAGTAGATGTACGAGGTATAATACTGACTTCTCTGTTGCTAATTAATTTCTACATTATTAAAAAATGATCAAGAGCGAAAGTAAAATAAATGCGTGCAATTTCATTCTTACTCGTACAACTATGATATAATTTCCCAGTAATTTGTTATAATTAAGCCTTACATATATGGATTAGCTACAATTAGGGACATTAGCAGTTGAAACTTCTGCTTGTTATATGGTTTCCATCTGGATAGCAGAATAATATTTCAAGATAACTTCTTACTTTATGGCGCATGCCGATTAGACGGATTTAAAATAATTCATGAACTACTGAAAGGATGCCTACTTCACCAATTCATCGCCTGAGTATAAAAATCATTTGGTAGTCTGGTGATTCGCCTCCACGGGGAAAACAAATTTTGTGGAGATTTTGGTCCGGAAGGTGAATTGGTTGAAGGCCGTTCAAATTCCTTGAACAGTATTATTTCAAAATAGTCATAAAGTATGAAGCGTGATGACCTTTATGATTGAAACGTTTACTAAAGTATAGAGGATCTGTCAATACATTTGTTTTTATTTGTTATTGTAAAATATTAAAAAAATTAAAAAAATAGGAATGTTGTTGCACAGATTTTTTGATATTCTCAACCACTGCCGTGTAAAATCTTAGCGTTTTTGTTTACTCCTCTTATTGCTTATCAAAATTTGGCACGTTTTGTGTTATTGTATGGCTTTCAGTACGAGTCTTTGGTTCGATCAGTTGTATCAGTCTTTTAATAGTGCGTTCCTCCAACCTGAATACACCGTTCCTGTGGGGACATGTAAAGTCTTTGGTTTACGAAACTCCAGTAGAAACAGAGCAAGACTTAACTGGACGAATTACAGCAGCATTTGAAATCATTCAAAACCAGTATCAAATTTTTAGTAAAGTCCGCCGAAATCATGTGCGACGTTTAAATCGGTGTATTCAGGTTGGAGGAAGATATTTTGAACAATTGTTGTGATGATATCATGTACAAAAGGTAAAAATTAGATGCATTAAATCCTATTTAGGCAATTCATCGTCTTTTTAAATTTTAACGCGTCTTAGGGCCGTAGTGCCGTAGTGCACTTTTCCCTATACTGAAATGTTTTCTACTGTTATACTGAATAACCCCTAGAAGTTTGATCCCTTAGTTCTGAAACACCCTGTACATATAGGTAATTTTTGGTATACCAACTTCTTTTGGCGAGTTCTACAAGCAAATAAAATAAATGACTCAACTTTGAAAATACCCTGTATAGATAGGGATTGCAGTGTTAAATCAACCTATGGCGGAGCACCGTGTTGTAGAAAAAAAATTGTGTAAGGATAAATGGAAAATCTTTCCATCTAGAGGTAGCAGAACCTTTGCAGGGCAACTTTTAAACGTCAAATTTGGAAAAACCTCTTTTTCGCGTACACTCAAAAATATAAAGTATTGATTGCAGTGGTTTACTGAAGAGGATAGAATGACTTTTAAAGCAACATACGTCCAATTTGCTGCAGCGCCTACACTGTAAGATAGCTCGTGAAAGATGGCCATTAACGATTAAAAATAAAATTAGAGGCAATTGTAATTCTTTAGAAAATGATGAGCTTTTTAATGCCTTTTTTTCTTGATGTTAATCATCACAAAGGTTTGGCTATTAATTTCATGCTCTACAACTTTCCTTACAAGCAGTTTTTCCAATACTTTTTTGAATATGTGTCTCCATATACAGGTATCACGTATTTTTAGACTCAAAATAAATCGATTGTACATGATTTATCTAACGGGATATTCATCGCACTGTTGGTGTTATGGTTTGGGGTACCATTGCTAACAGCAGCAGGTCACGATTATCCACGAAATTATAACCACATCTGCTTCCCTTTTTGGAAAAACTGCAAGATCCACTTTTTGGAGGTTGCAAAATACCGCACCCTCAACAAACATTGGAGGCTCTACGAAACCAAATTCAGATAGCCTGGAATACAATACACCCAGAAGACATAAATCACCTAATCCAGTTAATGCCGCAACGACTTAACGACTGTATAGGGAACCTTTAGCGTTAAGGTGGGATATCTCAGCTATTTGCAAAATTTGGAGTTAACATTTTTAAACACTTTCTATACTAAGTGACATATAAATCCGAACACCCAGTTTAAATGGTTTTATTTTAATAAAAGTTGGTGAATCTATTCATCTTACTGGAAATAACAAGTGAAAAAATTTTCAGCCTTATCAGTTGGACATTCCGGTATTTATACTGCTTTTTTAATTCACTAACGCTCTAAAAATGAATATTTCAGCCGCAGTAAAGAATCAACGTTGGCGGATTTTGGTTCTTGACATCCTTTACGATCGGTTACGATGCCTAGAGTACGGAGAACTGTACGATTTCGTCAACTTAGTGAGTTTGATAGTGGCCGTATAGTGGGACTTCGGGAAGCTGGACTTTCTTTTCGGGCAATTGCAGTTAGACTGCAAAGAAGTAGATATAGACACTGTGGTTAGGTGTTGTCAGGCATGGCTTCGAGAAGGCCGTACGCAAAGAGCAAGGGGCACTGTACGCCGCCGTAGAACAACAGACCTTGAAGATCGCCGCCTAAGATTATTGGCCTTAAGGGACCGTTTCTCCACTACCAGGTCCATTGCTAATGAATGGTTTGCAGAACACGGAAGACCTATTGGCATGCGAAGTGTTTACCGACGAATGAGAAGTTTTGGCTTGTTTTCATACCGACTACACTGGGTCCTCCCTTTAACTCGAGAACACCAACGTAATCGCCTTGAGTGGTGCAGACAACGGTCACTCTGGGATCAGGAATGGAACAGTATTGTCTTTAGTGACGAGTCTCGATTTTGCTTAGGCATGCACGATGGTCGTGCCAGGGTTAGAAGGCGACCTGGTGAAAGGAGGAATCCACAGTTTTTTGTTGAAAGACATGTTCATCACACTGTTGGAGTTATGGTTTGGGGTGCTATAGCTTATGGTTCCAGGTCACCTTTAATCTTCATCAGAGGTAACATGAACGCGCAGCGTTATATCCACGAAGTTCTAGAACCCCATCTTTTACCCTGTTTTGACACCCTGGCAGATCCAACTTTCCAACAAGATAATGCCCGACCACATGTTGCAAGAGTCACAATAGACTTCTTTCAACATAATGATGTCACATTGTTACCATGGCCACCAAGATCTCCCGACTTATCCCCAATTGAGCACGTGTGGGATATGATGGGTAGGAGATTGCTCAATTTGCAACGTCCTCCTCAGACTCTAGAAGCACTTCGAGAGGAGTTGGTGGTTGCCTGGAATGAGATACCACAGGAGGACATTGACCACCTGATCAGAAGCATGCCTAGGCGCGTTGGAGAATGCGTAGCACATCAGGGTGCATCCACACATTATTAAAGGTCAAAGGGCTTTAAAGCAGTGCAATCATTTTGAAATTTTTATCATTTACTTATTATGCTTCATTAAGTACTTATACAAAATTTTATTAAAATAAAACCATTTAAACTGGGTGTTCGGATTTATATGTCACTTAGTATATTTATGAGTAGACCTAAGACTTGTAAAATTAGCATGTTCTATGTATAGTAGTAGTATATTTTCGTTGTAAAATCCATCTATACATATATTTTCTGAAATTCTAGATTTCCTGGTCTATACTGAGACACCTGATTAGTGTATTACTTTGTACCAAAATGAATGTCTGTCTACTTAAACTGTTACAACGTTCTCAATGATTGCATCTCATGTACGGCCCCAGAAGTGATTTTTTCTCACCGCTGGTACTCTAAGTCCTTAGAAGCAAAAACACTAAGTGATACCTAATACTAGTCGCTGTATCAAGATAAAAAACAAACAGTGAGAAGTACCCGCGGTCATCACAGCCGTGAGATAATTATTTTGATTCAATCACAAATGAGAAGGTTACAATGGAGCTGTTTTTTTTTTGCTGATGTAATTTGATGCCTAATTAATTTTTGTACCTATCTTCAAACGTGGTAATGTTCAAGTTGAGCTAATTTGAATAGGTGATCTTTTAAGAGGTTTGCGGGCCCAGTTGAAAAAGAATGTTGATAGTAACGTTATATACAATCTTAAATAGACTCATAGGCGTGCGAATAATATAGATGTTACTGTTAAGGCGCCGTAAGCAGGGTACTGCGGTAACCGTATAATAATAATAATAATAATAATAATAATAATAATAATAATAATAATAATAATGTCTTCATTAATTCCTCCACACTGCGAGGCGAATTTTAGCCAGCTGGGTACTCTACCACTTAACCTAATCTCCCGCGTAAAGCTCTAAAAGCTAATCAGCTTAAGGGACAACTTACAGACTTTAGAAATAAATTCACTTTCCATAAATTTATAATCCACACCTTTGCGGGTGACTTTTACCCGAGTTTTTACCTGCCTAAAATACTCTTCGATTGAGGTTTAAACTTCAGCTGAGACGCTTGAAAACCCAAAAATCTGATATTCTAACTCAGTCTTTAAGCATAGGAAATGACCATTTTACGGCTTTTCAGACCTTGAATCGCATATAACTCGGAAACGGCAAATTTTAGAGGAATAGTAAAGATAATAAATCGTCCTTAACCTTTCACAAAATAAAAATAAATTATCGTCAAAAATCTTTAAATAGTAGTATTATATAAATATTACATAAATCCATCTACGATGTCAAAATTATGTACGCTGTGACATTAGAAGTGTTACCTACACCCAGAAAAAATAATTCTTCAACTTGATTTTTTGGCAAATGATGATTGACTTAAAATTTGTTGTTCAAAAATGACAACTTGTGTTTGAAATCATTGGAACTCAGAAGCTTTGTAGGCAGTGGTAATGCATTGTAATGTTAGTAAAAATCCTTTTGTCCAGAATGATCTGCATTGGAATCTCAAAAAAATGGTGCGGAAAAAGTATTTTTGTTATTTGCTCAGAAAAAAAGTTTAAACAAATTTGCACTGAGGTACCGTGGAAAGACCTATTGATTCATCGAACAAATTTGACTAAAATAATCGACCTACAAAACTTTCCTCACGAGGTAGAAATTTGAGAGCACAGTACATCGCTCTAAACACTTTTCCTAGGTTCAGACTTTTGTGGGCCGCTTTTACTTCCCACGCCTACTGACGGGGAAATTGTAATCGCGAAAATTTTCGAAAATGAGATAATATGGTTTTTGGATGTTACGAGGGATGTCTTTTAACTTTTGCATATGGAAATAAAACTATATGACAGGTAGTTTTAAATGAGTTTACTGTTTTTCGAAGTATTCTCCACGAAGATTAATACACATCTGCATGCGCTCGAACCAATTTTCGAAGCACTTATTCCACTCGTTTGCTGGCAGATCCAAAACGGCATTTTTGAATGTGTCAAATGCTTCTTCTGGTGACTGGAACCTTTGACCACGCAGTCTGTTTTTAATTTTCGGGAAAGTAAAGAAATTGTTAGGACTTAGATCGGGACTATATGGAGGATGGTTCAATAATTCCACGTTTTTTCTTCATACCAATGGAAAATTGTCGACTGATGTGGCGCTTCGTTGCCGAAAACAGACAGCGAGGCATTCTTGTTGCGATAATTGTCTCTGAAAGTTGTAATAAATTATGGCGCGAAAATGTTCTCGGTTGAGTTCCATTTTTCTAATGACTTGGTGACACTTAAAAACTCACTGTAGTGAGAACACTGCACGTATTGTTGTGAAACTGTGAATTTAAGTTTACTAAAGAGTGAGGTTAAGATTCAGTTCGATCCGCGCGGCCTACTATGTTTCTATATGCAAAACTTAAAAGACATCCCTCGTATATGACATCTACATCACGAAAAAGCATGTTACTCATTTCCGCAAAAGATATATAAGTGTAAAAAATCGGTGCAGTGACTGCCAAAATCGAAAAAGAATAAGAATTGCTCTTTGCTTTTTGACGTTTAGGAGGATCCTGATAATTTTAGAAATAAATTGGGGGTGGGGTTTTTTAGAAGGGTGGGGAGGGCTTATCTCAATTTGTTGATGACGGAACATTCATACGCTCCCAATCATAGTATTCCTGTGCATCCATTGGGCATGTTTCACACATCAGAGATTACTCCGTACTTTAGCCCTTACCATTTTACCTACCGGCCTGCCTTGGTCACGCCACAGCATAGTGTTTCACATTCTCTGATCGCTGTGCCACGTGCAACCGGGAGAGGCGACGTGTCCAGATGCACAGGGCAGGGAAACGCTGTATGGACCTGTTTGACTGACTTTTCTTTCAGAGGGTCTAGTTTGGGCTGAACATATTCCTTGAACTGATAACGGCGTTGCGTGGAAGTGCGGAGTCAACCTGCCAGTCAGTCACACATTCTGTAAGATGCTCCTAGCTAAGCAAAGAAAATAATGCCAATTTCTACGCCCATGCGATGGAGCATTATTACAGTTTCAGAGATGTGTAATCTGACAGAGGTAGAGGCCCAGGGATGAAATAAAATTGCGTGATACATGCGATGCGGCTACCAAAGATAATGCAGACCTGATGA
This sequence comes from Acanthoscelides obtectus, assembly GCA_963669975.1. Taxonomy (NCBI): domain Eukaryota; kingdom Metazoa; phylum Arthropoda; class Insecta; order Coleoptera; family Chrysomelidae; genus Acanthoscelides; species Acanthoscelides obtectus. Next base: position 18,496,680 of record CAVLJG010000002.1, read on the forward strand.
AAATATTGTATTGTATATATTAATAAAGGGTTGGCCAACAATGGATAAAAATATTGTAATGCTTCCCCCTTTTTATAGAATGCGCACAGGGGCGCATCAAGATAGCTCATCCTGCATTTTTTCCTTTCAACACGTGAATATCGATCCGTCACTAAAGGCAGCCACACACGAACACAAAAATCTAAGCGAGACGTGATATGTTGGTGGACGGCGGATTCTCGAAATACACTGAGTGACCAAAAAAGGTAAATACCTACGTATGTTTTCGAGCCCCTCACCACTTCAGTTGGCCCAACTATTGAAATTTTTTTCTTATCAAGCACAAATAATAAAAATTTAGCAGGGTGTTATAGGTTTAAAATATTAACAATGAATATTTTGATAATATGTAGTAGAAAACACCAACCTTATCACTCCCTAATCAAATTTGCAGCATAAAAATAAAACATGTTGCAATTACAGCATATCAACCTATTTTCATTTCAATGCAAAATAAGTCTATAATGCATAGGTGGCTGTGAAGTATAAAAGCCATGACAATTGTTTTTATTAATCACAGCTGTCAGAATACGTTTAAAATAGTTTTGGGTAGTTAAGGTTTTCAAAATGGGCAGAGAATAGGTTATTAGTGAGAAAATTCGGTTACAGATGACTAAATTTGTTAATTCTGGGAAATCAAACTCAGAAATTGCAACTTCGTTAGACTTATCGCGGTACAGTGTGAGAAATATTGTTAAAAGATATAACGTAACTGGTTCAGTTAATATTAAGCCACGATATGTGAAAAAAAGTAATATCACAAATGCCGACCGAAGAGCATTAAGAAGAATAATCGTGAAAAACAGGCATGCCAATTATTTACAATTAAGTGCTCTGTGAAGTGACGCTGTTGGAAGGAGAATTTCGAGGTCCACAACTCATAGAGAGGCCCACAAACTGGGATTTAGTACTTGCAAGAAGTTTCCTTATAAAAAAAAAGTGAAGTAAAAACCCTAAAATTGCACAACTTGTTTATAGGCCAAAGAAAAGCCACTATTAACTCCACTGCAAAAGAAAAATCGGTTTAGATGGGCTAAGGAACATAGACAATTGACACCTCAACAATGGTGTGCAATACAATGGAGTGATGAGGCCCTATTCGAAGTTTGTGTTGGTGACAGTCGCAATAGAGTTATTCGCAAAAAAAATGAGGCATTCCATGTTGACTGTCTGAAGAGAAAAGTGAAATTTCCAGCATCCATTATGATCTGGGGCAGTATGTCATTAAAAGGAGTAGGAAAACTTCATTTTATTGATGGAAATGTGGATACGAACAAATATTTGCCAATTTTAGAAGAATCGCTTTTACCAGTGATGGAAGAATATTTGACATCCGGCCAAGATTTTGTGTTTCAGCAAGATGGTGCAGCGTGCCTCATACCTCAAAAAAGGCTATAAAATGGATGGAAGAAAATAATGTACCATTTTTGAAATGGGTTTCTAGCAGTCCAGATCTGTCACCTATTGAAACTTTGTGGCACGAGATGAAAAAGGTTCTTTGACAACATCCTGCTCGTACAATCACCGAACTGAGACAAAAGCTTCAAGAAATATGGGATTGTTTTACACCAAATGTTTGCCAAAACTTGGTTAACACTATGCCCCAAATAATTTCAGCCGTAATAAAAAATAAAGTTGATGTTACCCAATGGTAATCTTTCAATTGTTGCTTTGTTAACTTCGCGCATTTATTCGCACATTGTTTATTTGTTCAGATGTTCTATTAGTTATAGGTCAAATATGTATTTTTTACGACTAGAGTGTATCTAAAATGTTTTTGAGAAAATAAATTGGTTTAGAAGTAAATAGTTTAGGCATGTTTAGTTTATAAAGGCATATTTTGGTACAAATCTTGAAGTGGGCCAACTGAAGTGGGAAGGGGCTCGTATTAGAATTCAAGAATTTTTTACATATCGATTTATTTTGTCATGAACAACAAGTGATAAAATGGTCAGGTTTTTCTATTGTGGTGGCTGCGTGTATTATTTGGTGATCAAAAGCATTCAGTTTTCATACATTTACGGCAACAAGACCGCCGGTTAAGACTTCTGGATCTGAGAGACAGACTCAGTAGTACTCGAGCCATCGCTAATCAGTGGTTTGAAGAGCATGTAAGGATGGTTGGTATGCGTACAGCTGAACATCGGCGTAACCGTGAGCTCTGATGTAGAGAAAGAATTCTATGGAACCGGGAATGGAATCAGGTGGTCTTTAGTGACGAATCCCGCTTCTGTCTGGGCATGCGCGATGGTGGGGCAATAATGAGGAGGCGATATTGACCACCCTATCAGCACGATGCCCTGGCGTGACAATGAGTGTATAAGACATCGTGGATCCTCAACACATTACCAGTTTCTGCAGTCAGTTGACGAATCAAGCTGAAAATTTAATTGCGTTACTAGTAAAGGACACTGAACATATATGCCAAAAATTATTAAAATCGGATAAACATACGATGGCACCTTTTTTTGATACTCAGTAAAATATCCAAAAAACATAACATCTCATTTTCGCGATTACAATACTTCGTCGGCAGTAGGCGTGGCAATAAAAACAGTATGCTACTTTAGTTTGTAGCCCCATATATATTAAACCCTTACGCAGAAGACTGATGTTCATAAATATTGTTGCCTGCGGTGATAGAGGCATCGAACATGTAATGAAAGCATTGATGCATCGTCAGTATCCTGAGGAGGTTCATTCAAATTCTCGTTGCGTACGTCTCTATTTGCGATTCGCCTAACAATTTCATTATTTTCCAGCAAGTATTGATTGATAATTTGAAAGTATAAAGGTTTAATTATGCGAACAATCATATTAGCATTTTTACGACCATTTTCACAGCTGGGTGTATCGTTTGCGGGTAGGTTAACTGGGTATAAATTTAGTCAACCTTCGTTACCTACCTTTTTTTATCCTCGGACCTGATTTGGTCTTCTTACCGATAAAATTACAGAATATGCGGTCATTATAGATGCCGTTTTTATTTTATGTGTTATTAACGAACCGCTTGAGACTGTTGACAGTTTATTTATGGAATGTCAATATTATGAATTTCTTGCGTGACACAAGACGTGTTTTCACGAACATGCTCAGTCATTCGGCATTTTGAATGAAGATACGCTCGGATAAAGGTTGGTACTGTATCTGAGAATCAAAAAATGTCTCATATTTTTTTTTTGAGGTTTCGGAGTCTCCTGGTCATTTGCAGAAAAACTTGGAGGTTGGTGGTTGTAGGGGTGGGGGCAACGGCGGATCCAGGATTTGGGCGGGGTGACATCAGTGCCTCTGACAATTAAAAACTTGACTGGCGGACGACAGCCATATCCTTGTTCCCTTAGGGTACAGCCTAAAAGTGATTAAAATATTAAATCTAATTTATAAATGAACAATTTATTGTTAAATAACAAAATTAATTCTTCTTTTTTGTCGTCCTGCGAATCGATTAATATTAATACTTACCATCTCCTTTGAATCCAGTGCAACAACTTTTTTGTGGTTTTGTCCGTCACAGTGGCGGATTTAAGTAATGGCAAAATGGACATTGCCGCCTGGGCCCTCCCAAGGAAGGGTGGCCACAGGGCGTCCCAGCAAAAATCAGCTCTCTTGTTCAGCGCGTCTGAATGTAGAATTAATAACAAGAAATCAGAGTGTTGTTATATTCTTTTGATGACCATCTGCGTAATGTTTATGAAACAGTGCGTTAGCATTCAGTTTGAATAATAAAATTTCTCTTTCATTTCTTAAGAAATTTTTTGAAAAATGACTATTTCATTTCTAAAAAAATGACCGAATGACCCTTTTATTTCTCAAGGAGTGGAGGGGTTCATGTTCAGTAAATAAATATCTTCGTGGTATGAATCAGCCTCTTTCAGTCTAATAAAGACTCTAATGCCTCTATTACAGTCTTTTCACGTCTTCAATGCTTATAACCATAAACTTTCACAATACTGTGCATTTTTTTATTTGATGACATATCTATTTTCTTCATGATAATATCGTGGAAGAAATTTTTTTAATGTATTATCAATTGCATAGAAGATGGCGAAGATATAATGAATGCAAGATCTCTCCTTTTTTTCATAAACTGGACTTTTTTCCTCAATTTGTTATGATGGCATTCAGTATTGAGCGTAATGAATACTGTGCAAATTCAAATACAAAAGAAAGAAATAGACGTAATGATGGCTCAAAAGTGCATTTCAGCAGCATTAAAAAAATTACAAGATTTTAGGAGCGAAAGCACATACGATAATTTTTTTCTGAAGGCTAAGAATAAATGGAAAGAGATGGAATGGGAAAATCCTGGTTCTTCCATTGTCAGAAAGAGGAAAATCAAAAAAAGTTCGATCAAAAAGCTGTTGACTCGCCACTGGAAACACACGAAAAACATCAAATACATTACTACGAAGTTTTGGATTCAATGAGTAACGAATTGCAAGAACGTGTTGAAGGATTTCGTGAAGTGAATGATGTGTTTGGCTTTTTGATGCCAGAGAAATCAGTAAATCTAAAAGAAAACGAATTAGAAACCAGCATCACATTGGATGGAAAAATATTCGGAATTTTTCACTACAGATATAAAATATGAATTAGCCATTTTTTTTTTCAGAAAATTGTAATTTTACTAATGACAGCCCGCTAGATTAATTGAAGTTCATGATTGCAAACAATTTTATAGACAGTTCTCCAGAGAGCTGCAGTTTATTCAGATTGCTTTTGACTTTACCTATCGGTTCAGCTAGTGCTGAACGTGTCATGAGCTCTTTGAAAATTATACCTATATACCGTCGAGCTTCTTTGGCTGAAGACACACTCAACAACTTCTCTATCCTCTTTATTGAAAGATCAGTAGCTAATACACTCAATTTGGATTCTGCGATGCAAGCTTTTGCTCAACGAAAAGCAAGACGCAGGTTCAAATTAGAATAATTCTGTTATTTTGTATTGAATAAAAAATGTTTGATCTCACAGTCTCTACTTGATTCAAGTTATATAGACATATAGTAAAAAAAACAGAGGTAACAGTGCGCAGTAGCTACTATTGTGCATATAATTGTGAGCCCCTGTCAATATGTGACATCCTTATTGCCAGCAAAATCTGTAGTTCGAACTTTATCTAAACAATTTAGATGGATTATACGTTATCGAAAAATTTTAGATCCGCATGAATATTGGAACAGTTGAATTAGCTGTTTTATTGGCACGTTGAAGCAGCATTAGATTAACTTTTTGCATCAAATTACTATTAAAAAACCTTTTGCACTATCCATGAGCTTGTTTCGGTTACTTGTCAAGATCTTTCTAATTTTTTTATTCTGAGTTGCCGTCAAATTTGCAAATAGCGATAAATGTGGCGAATATCATTTTCGCAAATAGTGCTCAGTATATCCTGTAGTAATGCACGTTATTTAACGTATTTTAGTGTTGTTCACCAAGCTTGTATTCAATGAAATATTAATCAAGGCACACATGACAAGAACTATCGATCATACCTGTTTTTTTCTTATTTATAATTTTATATATATATATATATATGTATATATCGGTAGGATCCGTGATAACCTTTAAACTCTATTATGCACAAGAAGTTTAATTTACTTCAAAAAATTACGATGCGCATTACAACCTGTCCCGTGCCAGTGCGCACTAATAAATGCAAACACCAGGCTGATGTACGATTGCGCTAACATGACATTACGCATTAAATTTTGATATTAATTTCTGAGTTATCATGTAACTTTCAAAGATTCCATATTTTATTTGTCAATAATTGCAGTAATTTATGTTATTCGCAAAACAGTTATAGTGCGCACTATCTGCCGTCTGTCCCCGATCATACCACTGACCCCCATGACCCCCCCCCTGGAATCGCGTCTGGGTGAGGGAGAATATGTTTTGCGTTACTATAGTTTATGCGCTTTGAAGCTCGGTTATACTACGAACCTATTAGACACATTTCAGACATCACAGATTTTCCTGTGCATTTTTCCTTCAAATTTGGAATGATTAGCGACATTTTCAATACCTGCGTCTGACCGATGGATGGCTGTCTTGGCTGGCGAACATGAAGACTAGTCATAAAAACGTTGCCAGGTGGCTGGCACTGTCGGTAGAGCACCGTTGTCAAATGCCTGAGGACTATAAATTCATTTAGGAGCCAGTTTGACTGACTTGATGCATTTAATGTTTTTGTTACACATGTTCGTATCTTTCTAGCTTCTTTATCGGAGGGGCTAAGTCGTACCAAACATAATATTTTATGAATTGATGACAGCGTTGCGTGAAAGGTGCAGAGTCAAGCTACTTATAACTGAATCTTGTATATCGGTGAGCATTGATACGTCTATGAGTGTTCATATGTTACTATAATAACAACGTTATATTACATACTTGATACAATTACCATGACTATTCCACACAGTCTTCCAATTTCTAACCAGAATTATTTATAAAGAGAGAACCACACGTTATCCGTCTCGACAAGTTTGTACAGGGCCTGATTTACAATATTTATAATAATTCACAAACACGTGGTCGAATAAAAAATACATAACATATGTACATATCCCACCATCGAAAGACGCTCATTGCAACTCTTAAAAATTTGTCAGTGTCTGTTTGTGCTTTAATGGAATGGACACAGAATTGGAAAATCAAACTAAACATGTGTGCGAATTTGTAGTGATAGTCAGGTTCATGGGCGTCAGCAGAAATTTTTCTCAGGGAAGGTCGATTGTCAGCAATTTTTGTTTTTTTTTATACTCCAACTACCACGAAGGCCTAAGGCCTAACCTCTCTGGCGAGGGAACACGTGTGCATGCAACATGCACACATTCTGGCTCCGCCTACGAGATCCGCTGGGTGGTACCTCCGCGTTCGACAGTCAGAGACCATCTACCACCTACGGACAATCACAACATCTATAGCCAAGAGAAAATTTTCTCCTGGGGCGGGATTCGAAACCGCACAGCGCACGGCGACTGATCAGGAGACCGAAGAGTCTACTACTGCGGCCACCGCTGCTGCCTAGTAAAGTGCATCTGCCCCCATAAGTTTTTGAAGAACGGAGAGGTAGCAGATTTTCCCGGGAAGGGCCAAATCCTAAGAATCTCAAAAATTGTATACAAAATCATGTTATATCGTTTTGAGGTCCAACCATATTCCACGGCCCATCCCTTGCAAAAATGATAAACAACATCGGCGTATCTATTGCCTTTAGTGAGAAATGTTTGATTGTGAGAAATCACAATAAATGAAGGTTGATCCAGTTAAGCGTTTCTAACATCTTGGTGTCAATGACATTCTAAATAAATCGTAGTCTTCTGTTTTGTATGAGTCGAAAAATACTCCAACCTCATGAGTATCTAAGTGCCTATAGTGATTGGTGTTGATTTAGAAGAATATGAAACGTAGCTTAAAGTATGTTTAAGAAGTGTGTAATATTTACTTTGTAATGTCATCATAAATTATAGTTATTATTAAAAACATCCAAAAATCTTACTTATCGTCAATTTAATAATCATTTGCCAAATCGGAGTAAAAATTTTCTATCGTCAATCAAAATTCTGTGAGTAAGGACACAGAATATGAGAACCAAAAGGATCTTGCCATTCACGAAAATTTGCGCCCTATTCATCTGTTCGGAAACTCATTATTTAGATAGTCATGAACTTCTCGCCTAAAATGTGCTGAAGCTCCATCATGTAGAAACCACGTATTCTGTCTCACATTTACAGGAACATATTCTAATAATTGTGGCAGATGGTGTAAATCTAAATAAATTTTACCGGTCAGTCGAGGTGGAAGAAAGAAGGGTCCAATAAGCATGCCTTTTACCACGCCAGCCCAAACATTCAATGAAAATCTATGTTGGAAATGAGTTATTTTTACAGCTTGTGGATTTTCTACTGCCCAAACATGATTGTTGTGGAAATTCTGCACTCCATTTCATATAAATGTAGCCTCGTCTGTACACAAAATTAATTTCGTAAAATTTTCATTTCTGTTGAACTTTTCTAAAAGCCACTGGTAACATTCAGCTCTTTTAAGATGATCTTCAGGTTGCAACGCTTGTACCCGTTGATAATGATTAGGATAATACTGTTCTTGTCGTATTGTCTCCCTATGAGAAATTTTAACTTGAGCTGCTATGGCTCTAGTACTCATTGTTGAGTCGTCTTGGACCATTTCTAAAATGTCTTCCTCAATTTGCCACATTTCAGGTTGAGCAGGTCTTCCAACGTGACCTCCTCGTTGTTCTTTTAAATATCCTGTGTCACGAACTCTAATAACTAAATTCAAGGGGGCCGGATCATTTCTTATAGATTTTACTCGGCAGTGGACGGTATCAAAAAATCAGTGTAATAATTCCTATTTTTTTTTTAAATCTTCAATCTTCAAAGGTGATTTTCAGTATTTTGACGCAGTTAAAATAAATGACTCAACTTTGAAAACGCCCTCTCTATGAAAATTCTACATTTATTTCCCTGGAGCAGACTCTGCAATCCTTTTTCCAACTAGCCCGGCAAAATACATCATTCATTTCCAGTTCCACCGCCATTGCGGTGACATTTGCGTGACAATTTTAACAATAGCTCATGAACAATTGAAGGTAGACACGTCGGTTCCCATTGGCTACCGGAGTACGCGACAATAGCTACCAATAAGGGGACAATGACAGAACGCAGGTCGCCTCTATTGGAGTCCCCTGCCACGGTCGCTGTGCTTCAATGTTGCCATATCGAGCACTGAAAATTCACTTGATTAAAAAATCGTAAAAATGAGGAGGTAAGTAGCTGTTTGTGCACCGTGCACATCATTTACTATACCATGACGAAATCTGTCCACGGTATCAACAAAGATCGGCACTTGTATAATGTAAAATAATTACTATGATGACGATCTGATGGTCATAGTTCGTTTAGGTAGAAGATTGTCATGGCCCTACGTATGGAATAATGATACAACGACCGTCATTATACAGAGTTGCTAGAACTTAAGTATGGTTTCCGGTAGTGCACTCTCTGAAGCAGATGTTACAAGTCCAACACCTGAAGCCGACAGCACATACTTGACGAGTAGGCAACACACACAGCTGCCTACGTAATAGAAATGAAGGCGATCAGATTGCATCTGACAGTTGTTACGTCATACGTGTGCCAAATTAACAACGTGTCTTTAAGCTCCTTATAGCAGTCGCGGATCCATGGTATTTAGGTTTTCACCTACGTAGCTGTATCAGTTTACGAAACGATTTAAGCATTTTCATTCCTTTGTCGCACTAGGGCGCCCACAGGAACTTTTTTTAGGGGAGGGAGTCGATCATCAGCAATGCTTTTTTCAAATTATACCTGCGCCCAAAACTTTCTGAACCCCGGGGGGTAGCAAATTTTCCCAAGGGTGGAGAGGGGGGCAAATCGTCAAAATTCTAAACAAAATAATGCTAAAGATACAAATACTATTTCGTTTCGTTGTAAAAGAGTCTCAATCTTTTATCAACAAGAACACCCTTAATCTGGTGAAATTTGAGTAAGTTTGGCAACGCTGTTGAGCCGTCGCGTCGTTAGCGTTGTATATACAATGTACAACGCCGACGCGTTTGACAAAAATCAGTGTGCCGTATCTTTTACCTAAGCTGGATTATTTACCTAAAGCCAGCAAAACCATTGGCGCTCTGTCAACCGTATTTCAGACGGAAAATAATAATAGTACATAAGAATCTTGACCTGAAAGATGAATGCCCAGCTACAGTAAAGTAGGGATGTTAGATCCGATATCTAGAAGCATCGATACATTTGCTTTTGATACCCGATATTTTGGATAGTTATTTTTATATACGATACTTGGGTGTATCGATACATTTCACGAGTATCGTCATCTTTCGATCGGGAATGTGTCGGGAAGGGTGACTAACTTCAGATAACTTTTGTTCTTTGTTTCCTTTTGCTCGTGCTACTCACTTCACGACCTCACCTAATTTATTTTGGATTCCAGGGTGGCCATATTAGGGGATTTCCCCAAAAATAAGGGGATTTTTATTTGAGCGGGGAAGATTTAAAGGATATTTTTTCTCGGGATTTCTTGTGGGAAAACATATTTTACTCTGAGGTATTATTATGTAAAATTTCAATAATGATATTACATAATTTACTTGTTATGTACAGGGTGACTTCGAAGTTGAGTCATTTATTTTAACAGTGAGTAGATCTGATCAAAAGAAATGTTTTTTTCCTTTACCATTTTTCTGGTAAAATTAAAGTAACAAAGTTTGAGTACCGCCCTGTCTCAATAATAATATATGTGCTCGTGTTTGGCAACAACGGATACAATCCGCCTTATCGGTTCATCGCATCGGAAACAAAAAAGCGAAAGAATTTGGAACGATGTTTTTACAATTATTTTATTCAGTTGTATACAGTCAATGTCAGTCGGTAACGCGTGAGTGAATAGTGGTGTCTGTTGCGTGGCTCAAACGAAATCAAAAATGGCACATGTTTACGAAAATGCTGAACTTGTGGACATGATTCTTATTTACGCGGCATCACGGATTTATGCGGATCGGTTTCCCAATCGAGTGCAACCAACCCCTCGTGCCTTTGTTAATGTAGTACAAAGGGCTCGTGAATCAGGTGACTTAAGACCTCACAGGGGAGGCATGCCGGTGCTCCAAGACCGCACGATCAAATACAGGTCCGCACTGAAATACTTGTCGGGAGGATACTTTATAAAACAAGGTAACATTTTTATTTTATTTTTACACACATATTTTGGTTTATCTTCCTTCTACAATCGTTATCTGAAAATTAATGACTCAACTTCAAAGTCACCCTTTATACTTTTACCATTTGGGGTATTTAGCGACATACCAAAAATATGTCGTTCAAAAAGTGTTTTGAGATTCAAGAATACCTAACAAATCGTAAACCTATGGTAATAAAAAATTAATGGTATTTTTGGGTATTTTTTTTTTGAAAAGCTGAATACCTAATTTAACTCAGTGTGCTTGACATATTACATGTTGATCATTCTACTGGCAACTATCTATGAGAGGAGGGTTATGAAAATGTAGTAAAATGCACCCCACACTTTTTACTCTGGATTGAATTATTCTGTTAATAACTTAAATCCTATTATAATTTTACTTTGAGGTCATTAATTATGATTGATTGTTCGACTGCTACTGTAATAAGCTCTATGTATTTAAAATTTATTTTCTACTTTTTGGTTCGGTTAGCTATACAAGCGTGTTTTTTTAAACTATTATTTATTTTTCATTTTTTAGGTCGATTTATCAATGTGGTATTGAAATGTCTTACGAATCATTTCGTAATCTAAACATTTCATTTAAATCTTCAGTGTTGCATGGGGCTTTTCCTGTTAATTTAGAGCAATCAAAGTCTTCAATCCGAATATCCTTTGAAGATCTTACACGATTAAGGACTACATAAGCTTGTCCAGCAGCAAACAGTCACGAACATAGATAAATGACTGTACAACCTTGAATTTTGTGGGTGGTCGAAGTCCAACAGACTTAATGGCAAGATTGGCAATGAACAAGGTGAGAATGCACCACCTTGAAAAAGTATCTGCCTCCGTTGTGTTGTGCCGATTGCCTGAACCAACAAAGAGCAAATTCGAAACTGCACGCATGCGCAGATCGAGTGCTAGCTATATCCCTCTTACTCGCCTACAGAGGATCTACAAAATAATTTATCAATCTTGGCGGTCCTAACAAGAATAATTAAACTGTTCTCAAATTATTACATTGTCGTTGCTCCTTGACACGTGAGCGAAGTTTCAAATTAATCAAAATTCTGGAAATTGGTGAAAATTATGCTCAAAGATTCCGTTACATAGATACATACAGGCCAAGCTAATAAAGGCGTGTTAAAAAAAGCAAATAAGAAATTTTTTTCCAACTGATGCAAGGATACTTTCTGGACTAGTGGAGAAAAGAACAATAAGATATTTCCGGAGTAGAATCCTTGTGAGAGTCGTCGAGTGCCAAGGCAATAATGAGCCGATCAATCAGATGGCAGAGCGTTAGCACGTGTCCCTGTTACCGTGTTAATCGTACAGCGGAGTGACATTAGCTGTAATGAAATATTCTTTCCAGGGCGAAAGGAAGTGAGAAGGAAGGTCCTGCCTTGCCTTCCCCATCAGCCATCACGAGTCTGTGTTAGGGACTCATTAAGTGGAAAAGAGCATCTACCAAAAAAGGACCCCTATGTCATTAGGACCGACTGTCCTTCGAGACGGAGACCAACACCGAGGCCAGCTTTATTTTGCAGGGAGACTAATGCGTTCTGCCCTAAAGATCACGCACACACTAAAACAAATGTCTAAATACAACCACGTAGGTTCCCACAGTGTTTCATTTCTTTTACTGCTTTATCTAAAATGAGTTTCAGGTGGATCGCGCTTTTTATACCAACACCACCTTTTACGTCAAGGATAAAGGTCTTTGCCCACTGTAAATACTGAACTTCATAAGTGGATCTACAAGAATTGTATCCAGCACAACACGTGGCAGCGAACAACCACGTACAGGGTGTCCAAATATCTGGGTAACGAAGGGTGGTAAGTAAAAATAATTAAATAAAAAATTTTAAGGAATTCAAATAGCGCATCTAGTGGTGACCTTGGCCCTGACGTTGACATTCACCTTGAAAGTAAATTCAAGGACAAGTTGGTTTCTTTAAACAGGAACCTCCATTTTCTATTGCAGCCAACAAAATTTCCACGGTATAAATATCATAGTGCATCAAATTACATTTAGCGGTTATTTCAAGGTCAATTTTTGATCTTTCATGGAATGTTGTGTTGCAGCGGATAGCTGGAAAAAGAAGAATACTAAAGAAGAACGTTTAAGAAAAAAATTTCAGGATACCCAACGCCACATCTGACTGTGACCTCTATTCTGACCTTGGATATGGCCTTGAACGCCAACTCATATGGGAACCCTCAAATCTGATCCTAGCTCTGGAAATAAAGAAAAATCTCATGTTCAATAGCTTAATTAACCGAGGTATCACACCTACAGGTTATTTCAAGGTAAAACGACATATTTTCGTGTACTAGACTATGCGACCTAACCATATTACCCCCATCCTCTTACCATGATAATAGTTATTCGTTCACGGTCAGTCAGATGATCCCTCGGACCATCCATTAGAAAAACTAAATGCTCTAACCAATAGAGTATCGTGGACACCTAGAGCGGCGACTCAATGGGTTTGACAATTAAAGGCGATGTACATAAAAAATATTTAACTATTCCTTCACTTCGATAGACCAATGACAATTAGACAGATAAAAAAATTAGAATTTTGCATTGGATTAGACGTTGAAATTTACGTTGAAGGTCATTTCAAGGGCAAGTTGATTTCCTAAATGGGAAGCCTCATTTTTATTGCACAAAAAGGAAAAGCCTTTTCAACGGTATAAGATTAAAGCCAACGAATTTTGTACTAAAACTTCCAGTACATACGTGTTAGTTGAAAATACAAGAAACTTACGAAGTTCCGAATTTAATCAAAATTTTGCGTGATGCGTTTATATTGCACTTGAGTGTACTTCAACGTGCCCCGTAAGTTGAGCGGAAGTCATCAGTTGCATTGTCGGTGAAGAAGGTGCAATGCAAGAGCAAACATCATAAAATGTAAAATTAAAAATACGATTCCTAAAAGGCAGTTAACGTTGAAGTAGTGTATAATATTATTTACTAATTAACATTCCCCTGTTCAAGTGTGTGACCAGTAGCCGTTATATAAAATGATTTTATTGCTGCGTTTGTGGGGATATTAATTTCAAACGCCTATAAAAATTACAGCGAAATAATGGTATTCCATAAAAGACTGATTCCAAATGCAGAGGTTGATGGACTCCTCTCGCAGCTTACGTAATTTTATTATTAAGTATACTTGTCTTGCGATATTATCACAGACAGATGCATCCGCATGAGAACAAATAAGTCTGCGTACACACAATTATTGTTACAAAAAGTTTATTACTTATTGGGAGAAAACTGAAATTGTATGGTTGAAACTATGGGATTATAATCATATACAGTGCTTTTCTTTAATGTCCCCTTCCCTTTGATTTTTTGATTTGATGCGTGGATACCGTATTTTAGAGTAAATTTGACAGATCAAAACGTCAAGATGGCCCCTGGGCACCATCTTGGAAAAAAATTATATGAAAACGGGGGTCTTTTGAAGCTCCTGACGAGTACTTTATAACCCTAGAATATAAAGTCAATACCATTACCTACTACCAAATGGTGGTACATTTGATAATTACCTGAATACAAACCCACTAACATGCATATCTCTACAAATAATTGTAATTCCCTGCCGCATTCACAGCAACAGCGATAAAAACTAGTTTTGTTATTTTTTGTTGACAGTGACAAGAATATCAGTACGAAAACGAACATCATTGTATAGTTAAAATATTCTTATTTAGTTTTCGGTTTTAGTGCTAGATACTGTTTGAACTATTTTTAAAATCGTCAATTCTCGTCCATTGGAAGAAAAAATGGAAGCGATTTTTATTTATGGTGCGACGCGTAGCTTTCACGAGACCGAAAGGATTTTTAATGATCGTTTCCCGAATCATCCTATCTTTAGAAAATATGTAGTGTAAACAACAAAAAGCCCCCAGGTAATCCGACCATCCCGGAAGAAAAGCAAGTTCAAATAATTGGTGAGATCATAGTAAATTCCCAACAGTATACTTCCTCCATCGCGAATGTATGTGAGGTTTGTCCTTCTACTGTATGGAGACTTTTGAAAAAGGATAAGTATCCCCCACAAAAAATTCAAATGGTACATCAGCTAACTGAAGATGACCCTGATCGAAGAACAGAATTCTGCGAGACTGTGACTGAAACCGTTGCACGGCATCCTACCTATATCAAAAATATTTTTTTAGTAATGAATGTAAATTTTTTCTCTTACGATAATGTGCATAGACAAAGCTGTCGTTATTGGAGTCACACCAATCCTCACGTTTTCCGGGAAACTCATACTCAATATCCACAAAGAATTAACGTTTGGGCTGGGATATTGGGAAATCATATTGTGGGACCTCTATTTATCAAACAAACTTTAACCGAAATAGTCGAAGCGAATCATAATTAATTCGATACTGATATTGTATTCCAGCAACATAATGCACACTACTACAGACAAGTTAGGAATTATTTGGATAACAATTTCCGCGGTCGTTGGATTGGCCATCGAGCTCCTGTGGAATGGCCAGCTCGCTCACCAGATTTGACACCTTAAGACTTTTTTATGGGGCTATTTGTAGCAAAACGTGTACGAAACTGAACCTGATTCAATGTTGGATATACGGCTGAGAATAACAAATATTTGTAGAAATATAAATGTTACTATGTTTGAAAATGTTCGACGCGACGTTACGGACCGGCTCTTATTGTGTCATGAAGTTCAAGGCAACCATTTCCAGCATCTTCTAAACTGAACTCTACGTATTTATTCGAATTATCAAGTTAAATGTCAATGTATTTAGGTAATTATTAAATGCATCACCATTTTGTAGTATGTAATGACTTTATATTCTAGGGTTATAAAGTACTCGTCAGGAGCTTCAAAATGATGTGCCACAAGACCCCCGTTTTTATATAATTTTTTTCCAAGATGATGCCCAGCGGCCATCTTGACATTTTTATCTGTCAATTTTACTCTAAAATATGGTATCCACGCATCAATTTCATTGCCTGCTTTATTTTTTGAATTGATCCGTTCAAAAAATCAAAGGGGAGGGAGACATTAAAGAAAAGCACTATATTCGTACTGAAGCCCAAAAAGATTACGGCGCTGGCATGAACCGAAAGAAAACTCGCTGCAGAGATTCAGCGATGTGGAAAGGGACAAGGTTGCCACATGGTGGGTGGATCTGTTTGACTGACTTAAATCATTTAATTCCTGTGTTCTATTTGTCCGCCACTCAACCTTTTCTCATGGGATTTAAACCGCGGTGGTGGTGATGTTGTTTGTGGGCGGCATACCTTCAAAAAGACAGGTTCCACCACTTTATGCTGTTGAAATAATGGTTTTCAAATATTGAGCTGCGTTCAACGCCTAAAGCCATCGATCAAGTGAAATAAAACGCAGTAAGTTATAACGATAACCCTCTTAAGCCCCCGCAAAATTCGGATAAGCATCCGGGGACTACCCCGTTACCGCGTTACCTTCTGTTGTAACGGCTTAAGATGACACTTTTCCCGTTCTTCAGGCAAGAATGGCTCGTTTATCTTAGCGAAGAGGGTGAAATAAAAATCCAGCCGATAATAACAGATGTGGGTGACGACCGGAGTTATCTACTAGATCAAGAAGGTTATTATAAGGGTTGGAATAGCAGGGGAAGCTGACTTAGATGGGGAGTTTCGGTGAGTGCATTGTTTGAATTTTTATTGTACTACAAGAGGAATCAACATAAGGAACTTAACCCTTTATGATACGGAATGGGGGAGGTTTCCGATCAACAATGAAATTTCCAATTTAATTAGGTGGGTTTGCCCTTTATGGTATAAAAATCAACGTTATTGATTTATACAGGGTATTTTCAAAGTTGAGTCATTTATTTTAACTGCTTTTAGGACTCGTCAAAAGGAGATGATATACCAAAAATCACCATAATAAAAGAAATAGTAAAAGATTAAAAATTTTAAAAAATAAGAGTGTTATTACACAGACTTTTTGATATTCTAGACCATTGCCGTCTAAAATCTTGGAGTTTTTGTTTACTACGAGGACGGTTCAATAAGTACCCATGTTTGTCGACAGAGGGCGTTCCTGAGGGAAGTTAATGTTATCACCGTGTGCTGCCATCTATCAAAGGATGGCACAACAAATTTCAGACCGGTTGATATTTTAGTTTGGATTTGGCAGTCATTCGAGTAACACGTGTTTCGTGATTTTCGCTAAGATGGAAAAAGAGCGATATCGTTCGATAATTGTGTTTGGAGCAATTTAAGCGAAATCCGATTTTTTGGGATGCGGACGGCGTCATCCTCGTGTTTTTTTTATAAAAAGGAAGAACGATCACTGGACAATACTATAGTGAGTTATTGGACCGCTTCGATATAAAATTGGAGGAGACTGGGCCACATTTGACGAAAAAGAAGGTGTTGTTTCACCACTATAGCGCACCAGCACATTCATTCGGAGTTGTCGCCGTCAAACTGTCAAACTGCATGAATACCGTTATGAAGTGACGCCCCCCCCCCCATATTCACATGACCTGGCCCCCTGCAACTTTTTCTTGTTCCCTGACATGAAGAAATGGCTTGCGGGGAAAAAATTTAGCTCAAACGAGGAAGTCATCGCCGAGACAGGGGCATATTTTGGAGAGTTCGACAAATCCTATTTAGGGGGGGGGGGTGGCGGGCAGGGCAGGGCAAAATGCCAGGAACGGTGGGAAAAGTGTATCTTTCTAAAAGGGGATTATGTTGTAAAATAAACAGAATTTTTTTGGGAAAATGGTGTCTTCATTTCTAACACGAGTACCTGTTGAACCGCCCTCGTACTGCTACCGTTTATTCTAAATTTGGCAATTATTTTGTGTTATTGTATGCTTTTCAGTACGAGCCCTTGGCTCGATCAGCCTTTTCTCTGATTATTCTGTGCGAAAAAATGGCTCATGCTTACGAAAACTTGTGGACATATACTAACATACGGAGAGTGCCAACAAAATACAGCCGCAGAATGCAGGTTGTATGCGGAAAGGTTTCCTTTAAGAAATCATCCGGCCCCACGGATGTTTGTAAATTTAGTTATTAGACTTCGTAACACAGAATATTATAACCTGAAATGTTATAAATTTTAGACCAAACAATGAGTACGACCGCCGTAGCAGCTGCAGTTGAAGTTTCTCATAGTAAATTGTGGAAGACAATATGACAACAACTGTATTATCCTTATTATTATCAACAGGTACAAGCGTTACAATCCGTAAGATCATCCTAGAAGAGTTGTATTTTGTCAGTGGCTTTTACAACAGTTCGACAGAGTTGAAGATTTTACGAAATCAATTGTGTGTACAGACGAGGGCCACATTCACACGAAATCGAGTGCACAACAATCATGCTTGGGCAGCAGAAAATCCCTATGCTGTAAAAAGAACTCATTTTCAGCATAGATTTTCATAGAATGCTTAGGATGTCGTGGTAAATGGCATGCTTACTGGACCCCACTTTTTTCCATCTCGACCGACCGGTGAAATTTACTTAGATTTTCTTCTACACAATCTGCCACAGTAACTAGAAGATGTTCCTCTAAATGTGAGATAGAATACGCGGTTCCTACATGATGAGGCTCCAATACATTTTAGACGAGAAGTTCATGAACATCTGAAAAATGAGTTTCCGAATAGATGGATAGGGATCAATGAACCCATTTCTTGGCCGGCTCGCTCTCCGGATTTAATGCCTTGCGATTTTTTTCTGTGGGGCTATTTGAAAGGGTTGATTTATCATGATGGAGCAGTAAATACTTTGGAGTAACAGCGAACTGAAAATGCGTTTGATTTAATTCGTGGACACCGGAATTCTATTTACGAAGCTTGGTCGAGGAAGATTTTGCGTTAATCGAACAAATGGGGACAATTTTGATCAGTTTTTGTAAAAACTTCTTTTGACAAGTTCTACTAGCTGTGACTCAACAAATAAAAACAGCCTGTACAACAAGATAGAAAATTTAGCAGCAAAGTGCGACCAACACCCGGTTTGCAGCTGGCATAGTAGTAAATCTCTGTCTTCGTGATAAACACATACTTTTTCGAACACTCTCCTATAATGCTAAAATACGTATAAAAGTCAACATTTCAAACTTTCAGGACCAAAATGTTTTAGATTCTATATTTGTCTGTGGGTATTCAGCAAACCGTTAAGCGTAGCGCAGCGGAAATTTTTCCCCGATAAACGTATGCGTGACGTCATTCATTTAGTGGCTCGAGTGAAATTGTTTTAAATACTGGTACTTTTTATTTGGATATCTGAGGAACGTGTTATATGAATTTTACAAATTTATTGACGCTTCATCTTTCCTTCTTCTTAACACTTCATCAAATCTTCATTTTTCTGTCTCACGAGAATATTTCAAAATCACCCCACCCCAATTTATTTACTTTCCAAGTTATAAGCATGTTAAGAATTTGCCGACGTATCAACAGACAGACATGTCATGTAACATCTAAAAAGCATCATATCTTATTTTTTTATTTTTTTGTCATTACAATACGGGAAGTAAAAGAAGAATCGGAAAAAATGTTCACTGCTACGAAGAAATTTCAAGTAACGTCCTGAATTTGTTACCAATTTAGAAACATAGATTTGTTAATATCTCCGTCAATTTGTTGTATTCGGGGTTACATATGTAGCTATTTTACAGTGCCCTGCGGAAAATGATCTAAATACAGATACCATAAACTGACATAATATGAAATTCCTTATTCTGTCGTGCTAAGCACAGAGGAGTTATCTGCAATTTTCGGGCATATTTTGTTTTTTCCATAACATGAAATAGTTTTATTAAGAATCCAGCTTTTTGTTTGACGTATAAGTACAAATCAATCAGAAGTTCAGATTGAATCCCAAAAAACCCGTTTTGTCATTCTTTGTCGAATAAACAGTTTTCCGACAATAATTGGTGTACCCATTTTATGCATCCATGTTTTGAATACCCCCTTGAACAACTTGCGTCAATAAAACCAGGATTTACCATTATTTTGCAAAAAAGGGGTATTTTCGTCTAATATGATTAGACCATTAAGCCTACCGGATGATAGAGACATCCGTTTTAACATTTGCTCGGCGTACCCAATAATAGTTGTAAAATCGGGATTAAAGCGCGTGGCTTTTCGGCAAAACACCGAAAAACACTGTTGTAGCTGAAATTGAAATACGCACATACCAAAACCGACATTTTGATGCTTATACATCTGTTTCAACTTTGTCCATTATGTAAATCTTTATGCAGTTCGAACTGAAAACCATTTTTGAAAATGGCGGATTATCCTGATAATGTGTTTGGGCTATTAGTGAAATTTTTCTATTCGTATACAGGAATTATGTAGTCGAAACTTTTAAAAAACTTTATTTGGCTCCAATAATAATGTACATCGCCGCCTTCCACACATAGTGTCGTAACTACGTAAAATCCAAAGTAACGTATTTGTATGAGCAAAAACCTTTGAGCAACAGCAAAAAATATAAATGGGGTGATGCTATTTTGCGATGCACTTGTTAGACATCACTAGACTGGAAATTTTACTTTTCAAAAATCAAAAAATCCAATATGGCGGCTATCAGAAAAATGGAAGTTGAGGCGGGTTGTTGGAAAACAAAAGACGGCTGAGACATGTCATACATACTATCTTATTTTTCTTGAAAAAATGTCCGAATAACGCTACATTTTGACGGCTGTCAAATTAACCGTTTTGGATTTCCTGACAAAAAAAACAAATTCTGTCATTTTCGGTCTTTCGCTGATATTTTCAAAACCAGTTGACTGATCGTACATCTGAAGCCGGCTATCGAAAGCACTAAGTTTCCTCTAAAACTTTCCTATTCTAACCTTTGCTGGGGGTATAATAGGAGCCG
This sequence comes from Acanthoscelides obtectus, assembly GCA_963669975.1. Classification (NCBI taxonomy): domain Eukaryota; kingdom Metazoa; phylum Arthropoda; class Insecta; order Coleoptera; family Chrysomelidae; genus Acanthoscelides; species Acanthoscelides obtectus. Next base: position 18,517,351 of record CAVLJG010000002.1, read on the forward strand.
AGATCCCTGTATAGAGAAGCGAATCTGGGACACACTGTATACTACCAATAATAATAATATAAAGGGTGGGCCATCAGTTGGTTTTTTAAATTGGTATCATTTTGACAGTTGGTAACACTTCCATGCTCAATATATTGACAGATATATTGTGTCAAACTTCCGCTGTGAGCAATGGATCGTTTTAATCTTGAACAAAGGTGGGAAATATTGAAAAACTATTTTCAAAGTGAGTGCTGTGTTGCATAAAATTGAGACGACCATTTGGTCGGAATGATGCTCCGTTCGCGCCTGGTATACGAAAATTCGGTCGACCCGTACGTACAGCCGAAAACTTTGCTGCTGTTGCCCAAAGTGTGCGTGAAAACGCAAGAATGTCAACTCGTCACAGAGCACAAGTGGTCATCAGTCGCACTTCTGTGCGGAGAATATTGCAAAACGACCTGGGATTATCTCCTTAGAAGGTGCGACTTGTGCAAGAGTTGAAACAAAATGAAATGAATGAAATATACCCACAAACTATCAAAAATGTGCTTCAAAATTCAGTTAGGAGGATGGACTACTGCCAGGCCAGCCGCGGCAGCCATTTAACTGAAATTGTTTTTCATAAATAATCGGAAGGGATATTCTTTTGAATGAAGTATCGAGTGTTACATATTATTGAAGAGTGTAGTTTTAATATCAATTTAAAAACTAACGGATGACCGACCCTTTAGTATTCATGCATCAATTTCATTATCCCGAATTCTAGCTTATTTACCTGACCCGTTCAAAAAATAAGTAGGGAGATTCTTTTATGAAAAAAACAATTACACTTTCCTAAAGCTGGATCCACGATTAGCTACAACTACAATAGTTAATAACAAAGAAACTGAGGTCATAATCTATTTAGTAGCAATACCCCGATTAGGGAAATCGGTGTGGTAAAAAATATCAATGAGCGGGAATCAAGTAATCCGGGTCCGATATTACACATCCACAGCCGTTTATGTTTGGTTTGTTTATCCATACATGCTGGATGACGGGTGGAGGTGTGATAGGACGATGTGTCAAATTGTGGGGTAACACGTTAATTACATCGTATCATGAATTGGAAATGAGTTGTCCCCGAGCATTCGTAATGAGAATTTCACCCTCTGCTTCGAACAAACGTGCCAAACGGGGCAAGTGGGAAATGGGAAATCCACCACCACCGGCTTTCGTGATGGATCGAAACAACGACCATTTAATCCTGGAAAAATCGTAATTTATTTTTTCATCAAGCAGCCCTTGATGATCCACTTGAGGGTCACGATTAATTCAGTGTTGTTCCTAATTTTCTTTTCTAGAAGATGTAAGCTCTTAAAAAAAAATTACTTGATCAAACGAACTTACCTGTAAGTGATGTTCGATCTTAATTATGTGAAGTCCTCGTCAAAGTAAATATAATAGATATTGTATTACCCTCGTATCTGACCAAACCGAGTCGCACACAGCGAAGGAAAGCGGCTTACCGCACCTGCCTCCTCTCCGCCCTCTCATGCCTTCTTCTCGTGTCAAACGGATAACACGTCAATCGGGTTCGTGCACCCATTTTGGCCGATCTGTTTTAGGTGCAAGTTAGGTGAATGTTAGTATGGGTGCGTTGCAAACCGAACCTGACACGACGCTTGAGATAGCAGCCTGGACCTAGCTTGTGATAGCTAACTCCATACCAAAGACGAACAAAGACATTGGGGATAACGCTGAAACATTGGTCTCGGTTGCTTAGGATAGCAACGTGGACCTGGCTTGGGATAGTCAGCTCAACACCAAGAACGAACAAAGACGTTTGGGATAACGCGGAAGCATTGGACTCGATTGCTTGGGATAGCAACGTGGACCTGGCTTGTGATAGACACCAAGAATGAACGAAGACATTTGGGATAACGTTGTAACATTGAACTCGTTTGCTTGAACGGCAGTGGAGAGAGATACACATTGACCTCAAATGCGGTTAATTTTTTACCCCAAATTTGACCCTATGACATTCCATGATTCTTATCACCTACGCCACTGTGCGAGAAAGTATTGTAATCGGTCAAGAGAAAAACCTAGAAAATATTTTCAAGTTTCTTAAATGGCCGCTATGAGTCGTACTTGCAATCTTGAATGTAAAAAAGTAATGTTTATGTGAACTTTATTTGTTTCATAATTTTTGCTGTATCTCTAAAAATAATGGATTCCGTAAAAACACCCTGTATCTTCGAAGCGGCTGAGCCGACTGAAACAAACTTGTGCTAGTTGAAAAGAGCTGAAAAATTAAATGCATTGGTATGATGTTTTTTTATGAACAAGTAGCTAAATGATGTCTAAACAATCTCGCGAAAACCGCATCTCGATATCTTGTTCCTAACCTAAACTTTAGGACAAAGAAAATTTTATACAAAAACACCTTATATTTTTATTTTTTTAAATTAATTTTTCTCTTATTTATTTTTATTACTAAGTAGTGGCTTTAAAAAAGAAAGGTTTTCGAATTGCAGCATCTCCGAACACGATAGCCTCATTTCTTTGGAGCTGTAGCGTAAAACATGTGTCATTAATGTATGATAACTAATTAGAATAGCTCTTGATGCGTATTTGTATATGTACTATGCATATTACATGATATTACCTCACGAAATCAAGTAACGTCAATAAATTATATGCTTGTATATATAGATAAGATCGTGCCCACCTCGTATGTGCATATCGAGTCAACGCGCAAAGATGCAATATTTGTGATTCCGTGGTGCACGGCAAGTGCGACCGATAGATACGCGATCCGTCTGCTGAAAATGTTTGTCTGTTTTAAGAGAGAAATTAATGATGTGTGAAATATGTCTGTATTGAGTAGAATTACTGGAGTTGGAAGTGTATTGATATACTGACATCAAGCAATTTCGATACACCTTCCCGCACCTCCTACAGCCTCCACGCTCCCTATTATATTCCTAAATTTGTTCTCAAAAATGATCCGGGTACTGTAAAACGTCAACAATTTTAGCGGGTTTTACTTTTTCTTTTTTGGCTTTTTTCTCTGCCGCCACTGAACCGATCATCAAAAAAAGTATTTTTGTCCGTGGCTTATACAGGGTGTCCCAGAAATAACACACATGAGTGACACGGAAGGAAGATTGGCTGCAGATCAATCAGATAAAATCAACAAGAAAAGTTTTCTAGTTTTCGAGATATTGCCACTCTTAAGTTTTTTCAAAAAATCTTTGCTTTTTTGTGTGTTATGGCTAGAAAAAATATCTAATTTATTTTTTCATTTGATAGAAAACCAGCACGTTGTGATGAAAAAAATAAATGATTACATTTTGTTTCAATGTGACAACCTTAACTAAAGTTTGACTAATTACTGTGGGAAAAAATGTACCAGTCCACAAATGATCCTAAAAACAAAAATTTATTTAGATTTTTTGCAACTTTATCCCCCATTGTTTTGGAAGATGTGCCTCTTAAGGGGGTATCTTGATGAAACATTAAGTACCTAGAAGATGGATTGGCTGGCTAGGATCAATTTTGTGGCCACCACGCTCCTCAGACCTGAACCCTATGGATGTTTAAAAGTTAAGGTCTATGGAAAATCAGTTCGAACAGCCGATGAACTGCGTCATCGAATCCGTCAAGCAGTACTCGTAATATCCGATTTAAGTTTGAGACGCTTAAAAGGACAATTTTTAGATGCAGGTTTTGTTTAGGAGGATTTCGAAAATCTGTTAAATAATAATAATGATAATAATAATCATTTATTTCAGTGAATATTTACATTACAAAATGTTAATTTAATTTTCATTTAGTTAATTTAAAATGTTAATTCTTGATTTGATTTGAATGTTGTGAAAATCAACGGAAAAAAATACAACCTAATGTTCTCTTCATTATTTTGATGCCTGCATACAACAATGAATAAAAAAGGATAATTAATAACTGTTGTAGACATTTGCTGAAATAAAAAGCAACTACAAAGTAGTAATTTGGAAACAAAACACAGCTGCACTTATTATTTTTTATTTGCAATATTACGACTCGAATGAGAAAATATGGAATTATTCAGTTTCTAGAAAAAGAATCTACAAATGTTATGCTATTTTTGAAAGAAGACTAAATAGTAATCAGTCAAAATTTAGTAAAGGTTTTCGCATTGAAATCAAATGTAATAATTTAGTTTTTTTTGTAGCATACTGTGCTAGTTTTCAATGTAATGGTTACTCAGTTGTTTCAACCAACTATTAATCAATTGTGGCCCAGGAAAAAAATCATACGTTAGTTCTTTATAGCCATAATAGGCAGAAAAAGAGCAAAAAGTAGGGATTTTTAGGAAAAAACTTAAAAGTGGCAATATCTCGAAAACTGGAAAACTTTTACTAAGGTCAGGTTGTTAATTTTATCCGATTGATGAGAAGCCAATCTACCTTCCGTGTCACTTTGGCATGTCATATCTGGGACACCCTGTATATAATAAAAATAATAATAATAATGCCTTTATTTGTTGTACATGTGAGGGACAAATATAGCGAAGTTTAGCCTAGGCTACTCTTACACTTAACTATCTTTGTCAACTAAACTATACTATAAACTAAAATACACCACAGCTACATACAGTATGTACATGGATGCCCAAATATAAACATACATACACACATATACATATCGATGGTCTAATTCTAATACCCCGTATCTGAAAAAACTGTACATGAGAATTGTATCATTCGTAAACCAGCTAGTAGAGATAAAGACAGCAACATAAATAAATATCAGACAACTTTAGCATGTTGTATACCAACCAACAATACGCTGTAACAGGGTACGGACTGTACAGCTTAGAGACCCTGTATCTTGGATACCACTCGTGTAGAAGTTTTCGGTTCAGAGATACTTTTGTTTTACTTGTTGAGATCTACATCATGTTAAATGCGTAAAAATTAGCCGAAAGCCATTTCCAATTAAGTTTCTGCGGGCTCTTTTTGCCCAGGTCTGCTCGTAAAGAGCATTTCATTAGGGCAACTGTCACTGGAAAGTGCGCGATTAGAGGAACACGTGTTACCGCTCACCGTTGACGATCTGATTGATCGATTCCTTATTGACAATTGAACCTTGACGGTTTCCTAGAACAGGGAAAATGGAAAAGGGACGGACAGGGCGGAAAAGACGAAGGGAAAGGGGTTATTATTCGTCGGTGTCGGTGGTTTTGTCACGCAAGTGCGACTCCGGCCGTGCACATGTCGCCGATAAGATGGGGATGAGATTATTTCAATTCTATCGGAATTCGAATACTGCGAATATTTGTCTGCGCACAATACTCGTACCGTATCATCAGGATACTAGGATCACATCACTAGTAAGCACCGCGTATGTAATGCTTTATGGTAGTTGTAGTGTTAGCAATAATGGTGGGGAGGCGATACGTAGCATCTATACCCCATTCGTAGTCCATTTACGCTCAGACAAAACACAACATCCCAAAAGCGAGATTGTGCAGGTCCGTATTTTCCTCAATGGTCTTGGACTAATCTAACAAATAATTATTTTTATAGAAAGAAGTGCACATACTTTTCACAGTTATTTATTCGCTGGAAGTACTTGAGTCTTTAAAAAAAATGATGGACTTCGTCTGATGGCATTCGGATCAAAGTTATCAAATGTATCCAACAGCTTCTTGTGTGGTGGAGACAATTCTTTGTTTTCTTTTATATTCTTTAACAATGTTAAAAATTGTCTTAGAGCATAACCTGTTTTGTTCTCCACAAGCCCTTTAATATCATGAATTTTCATTTCAGAATGCTCTAAAATTTCGCTCTTATAAACGTTAAGGATGATTTCTTTTGCCTGAATATTCAGATGTCCTTTCTTGTCACGTTTCGGAGAGGAGACATCACTGAAGAGGAAGCATGGCTGAAGGAGGCATTGGGAGAAATATTCTCAGTTTCATCTGCTGTACGAGGGATGTCTTTTAAGTTTCACATATCGAACGTCAGTACTGAATCTTAACCTCACTCTTTAGTAAACTTAAATTCAAAGTTTCACAACAATACGTGCAGTGTTCTCACTACAGTGAATTTTTAAGTGTCACCAAGTCATTAGAAAAATGGAACTCAAGCGAGAACATTTTTGCGCCATAATTTATTACAACTTTCAGAGACAATTATCGCAACAAGAATGCCTTGCTGAGTGACTGTCTGTTTTCGGCAACAAAACGCCACATCAGTCGACAATTGGTATGGAGAATTCAAACGTGGACGATCTCAGGGTGGGTGCACCAAAATCGGCAGTCACCCAGGAAAACGTCGATGCTGTGCGCAAACTGATCATTGAAGATAGACATGTGACATATCGCGAGAGCATTGTTAGTGGTGACGATACGTGGATTTACTGTTATGAACCAGGAAGTAAACGACGGTCGGCTGTTTGGGTGTTCTAAGGTGAAGAAAAGACAACAAAAGTCATCCGTTCTCGAAGTGTTTCGAAAAAGATGGTCGCGACATGTGTGTCAAAAGCGAGTCATATTGCAACCATTCCTCTTAATGAGCAAAGAACTGTTACTGCGGATTGGTATACTACCATTTGTTTGCGAAAAGTCATCACCGAGCTTCTAAAAATCAACCCCGAAAGAAGAATCATCCTCGATCAAGACAATGCAAGCTCGCACACAGCCCAAAAAACAAGGCAGTATTTAACGGAAGAAAACGTGGAATTATTGGACCATCCTCCATATAGTCCCGATCTAAGTCCTAACGATTTCTTTACTTTCCCCAAAATTAAAAACAGACTGCGTGGCCAAAGGTTCCAGTCACCAGAAGAAGCAGTTGACGCATTCAAAAATGCCTTTTTGGATCTGCCAGCAAACGAGTGGAATAAGGGCTTCGAAAATTGGTTCGAGGGCATGCAGATGTGTATTAATCTTGGTGGAGAATACTGCGGAAAACAATAAAGTCATTTAAAACTACCTACTGTGTTGTTTTATTCATCCCTCGTATCCGTACACGACGCTAACGTATAACGTATAACGTATGTATGCACCGACTATGAACAGCAACTGCCGCCGTCGGCATGCCGGCGATACCCCGAGCCTAAGTTCTATCCTATCGAATCCTGCACTTGTTCGTAGTTTTATAGCCGAATGACCAATAGCTATTGCAACGCTTAAGCAGCTGCCGCTTTGCCACGCTGCATCTTTGTTGTGCCGGGGCGTAGGTGGACTACGAATAGGGTATAGGCCTATCTACTAATAACTTATTGTTGAACAATGAACAAACCAGCTCCAGCAATGCAAAATACACGACATCGATGGGTCAGAATGTAACTACCGACACCGGAATTCGAACCCGCGAACTTTCAAGCCGATATATATTTTTGTAATTCACAGCTCAACAGATACCGTGACGAATTATCAATTTTATTTGCTTTAATACAACCACAAAACCGTCAGTGTTTCTTTTTCTATCCACGTCGTACTGGAGATTTTGTTCCCTCTCTCTTTGCACTTAGCTCCTGGTAAATAACTGTTGCCTTGAACGTTAAATTGTCAAATATTTATATCGTTTCTATGCTGCAGTTGAAAGAACGGTAAATGCTATTATATTTTGGATAAAAATGTCTTCTCACCCACCAAAGCTTTGGCAAAAAATGTTTTGGCTTTAATTTTAATAAACACAAAATAACATCAAGTTGCCTTTGGAAACAAAAGTTTGTTTACTTACTAGGTGCATAAATTAGAAGTAAAAAAAAGTATCTACAAGTTGGTTGGGCACATGCCCAAAGCTGAATTCTGTTAAATATTCCAGAATGAAGACTTTCACGCATAACCATTTATCAAACACTATCGGAGTATGAGCAGGGAATGCCACGTGCATTCATTGCGCAGACATCATAGAGATTGGTGAGAACCGCAAAAAATCAGGTTGGAATGTCACCAAGGAGACTGGTTCGTCAATACAGATCTTTTAAGAGTACGATATCGTTGGAATTGAGGGGGAATGGTCTTAAATATCGAAAAAGACTTGAGTGCCCCAAATACGCAACTCCTTCGTATACCAAGATGCTGTCGTCCACTGAAGCATTCTATACGTTCTATACCTACTATTGCCGGAATGATGGTCGTTGTGCCTTTCCTCCATAGGTGGCGCTCACAGTGAGAAGGTGCGGCACGGGCTAGCGACTACTTGTAAACAGGTTGACATTATACATATTTTTTATGACATTACATCGATTATTTACGTAACACACCTGCTGGTTTGCTTAAATAACCTCGATCGAAGCTCTTTAACTTTTTTCGGATCTCCTTGAATTCCCCGGATCTTCTCCCACTGAGATTGAAAATTTGCCCTAAGGTCATAAGATACATTTGCGAATACGAAATTTAAGGGCTTAGTGGAAACAAACGCATCGGACCTAATTGAAAATCATCTTTTTGTAAGAAATCTAAAGTTCTACGAAAAAAAAGGCTTCAAAGATACTTGAGACATAAACTAGATATTTCGAAATCTGATAACGGGGTTTAATGTGGAGGAGGTTAATTTTTGTTTTTTTTTGAGTAATATACGACTTTCTGTAACGGATGTAGGTGAGAAATCTGACGATCTCCCCCTACAAATGGTTTGCCAAAATTGATCTTCATCCTCATGCAATGGAAGATGACGGAAAGTCGCTACGCTGTCAGCTCATAACTTCTCGACGTTCCGCGTAACGCACAGATAGATGTAAGGCTACCAAACCGGTCGACTCAATTAGTAGCCGGAACACCATGTATTTACAGAACAGCCCAGTAATGGCTTTCTATTCCGTTTTCGATTTCTACCATTTCGGCTGGTCGGAGTCTAGTTCACCGAGGACTTGATCTGGCACGACCAGCCTGACCTTGGCCTCCCATCCTAACCGTGTTAAACTTCGTCAATCCAGAACTAGCCGATCTGAGCGCTCCTTTGTCCCTAGGCTATCGAGATTGTGAAACAATCTACCCGAGGAGGCTTTTCCCAGTTCTACTAACCTAAGGCTGTTGAAAAATCAGCCTAACAAAGTTTCTTTAAGCTCCTTATAACAGCCGCGGTGCCCTGGTATTTAGGCTTCTGCCTGACCAGCTCCTTCTGAATAAAAAATATGTGTATAGAAACGTTTAAAATGGACTTGTGAACCGGTCTCCGGCACTACTAGGGCGATACCGCACTGACGAGTTGCTAATGAGCACGAAACAGCGCTGTCTGAGAGCATACATGTATATTTCAACGAATGCTTTTGTCAACTTTTCATGCACGATATAACTGTATGGTGTCCATATTTTGAAACAAGTATACTTGGCCATGTTCCCATCACTAACTGCAATGTCAGTGTACAATACAACGAAAGTTAGGACGTGTGGTGTGTGTTTCTGCTTCCGTTCACTTAACACATCAAGGGTGAGGGCCAAACCTTCGTCATTCGGGAATAATTGGAAAATAGGTTTTCATCAGTGCAAGAAAACTTGGAAAACGGAACGACCCACAAGCTCTTTAAATAGTATAAATTTATCTGATCGTGAAGTTTTGCTATCAGATGTTAAAAAGGTAAGAAAGATTTTTTAGAAAATAATTATCGACAACATTTCTTTGATAGTAGTACTATTAAGAAAAAAATACAGATAATGTACAACCATAATAATAAACTAAGCAGGAACAATAATGAAAAATACATATTGATGTAGTATGTATCAGATCTCTCTGAGAATATTAATAATGAATTTTCTAGACATATCTGAATAGCCCAAAAATCTGATATCATTACCGGCACCATATTCACAAAATTGAAGCCACACATCATCAACGAAATACAAAGTAACCTAATATATAAAATTCTATGAAAAAACTGCACTTGAAGCATTAATATGACATAAAAAATTATTTAAAAGTCGGTGCATTAAGTAAACATGTCAAGGAACACCAGCATTCAATAGATGTCGAAAATGCTAAAATAAGGACAAGGTGGGCAAAAAAGAAATAGCTTGGAAATGAGACAGTACTGTACCTTGATGACCACAAAACGTCCTAGCGTTCATCCGGCTGCGATGAATGGCCGAGTTCTGCCAAAGAGCCGTTCATTTCGGCTAGTCGGAGTCCAGATCACCGAGGACATGATCTGGTACCAACACAACTCGACAATATCAGCAGCTGCTGGGGAAAAATTAAGCTATTTGTTTAGGGCTAAGAAGTACTCTTTCCGCATGACCTCCTCATTCTATGCAAGGCCCAGACAGAGTATTGCTCACTCGTTTGGGGTGCTGCCGCCCCGACTACATTATCTATGCTCGATGCTGTCCAGGGGAGGGCTGTACGTCTGATCGATGTCTCTTGCAAGACAGTCACGCCTGATTTCGGCCTCCTATTCTAACCATGTCGAACTTCGTACATCCAGAACTGGCCGATATGACCACTCCTTCGTCCCGAAGGTCTCGAGATTTTGGAATAATCTACAAAAGGAAGGTTTTCCCAGTTCTACTAACCTAAGACAGTTCATAAATATGTGTCAAGGGTTTAACGGTATATTAGTTGATACCAGAGTCACAAATATATGGCAATCAAAATCTTCAACAAACTATCCATTCACTACCGCTGAAATTATTTCAAAAAAAGAATCTGGGAAATTTTACTACTACTCTATAGAAGAATTTATAATGTGCGATTTTCTTTTTCAATTGTTGTAATATATTGTTTAATGTCAAAATATTGACTTTTTAATTCATTTTCATGTTTATACATATCGTTTTTATATTTGGATATTATGTATGTATGTGTGCAGTTATTTTCATGTTTACCATACCACTATGACTTATCCTGTATCACTTTGTGATCCACAGGATGAATAAACTATTACTATCATTATTATTATAATTATTATTTTCGTTTCGCTTGACACGGCGATTGGAAATATTTGTATCATTCGCAGACTTAAGGGCAAATGGAGGAGAAATCTATATACGTCAACACAATGTCTAATAGGTAGGTAAGGGCAATTGTTGGGGCTAGGAGCGGATATACTGACGTCGAAAAAAATCAGGTATAACCCCCTAGTACCAATTTTTCACCCCTGAAATACGTTCATGAAACGACGAAAAACAAGGTTCAATTGCTACACCACTGGCGAGGAAGTGTTGTAATCCCGCAAAATTTCGAAAATAAGGGTGCATCACGCAAAACTATGCCACTTATTTCCGTCGGTCTGTCTGTCCGCCAATCCTTCGCCCTGCTATAACTCACAGATTTTGATAAAATTTCCACACAAGCTTACTACTATACCAATGACGAAAAACCTTCACAGTTTTTGAAAATCGGTCCAATGGTGGCGGAGCTATGAAGCAAATAAATGAAAAAATAGAGGTCCCTTAAACTTCGTATTTTGACATTTTCAGGATACAATGTTGTAAGTGTTCATAATTGCGGATTGGGGGAGGATTTATCTCAATTTTTTGATGTTAGTATATTTATACGCTCTCAAACCCGGTAATTCTACGCACCTATTAGACGTGTTTCAGGCGTCATAAATTTCTTCGTACATTTCAATGATAGGGATGATAAGGAAATACCTTCGACACGCGTGTGTCTCTGGGTTGACAGTCTCTCCCATAAGTGTCGATCCGTCACTGCTACTCTACCGAGTCTGACGAGTGGATTCATTCATCGAGCGGTAAGAGGAGCAACTTTGCCAGATGGACGGTGCTATCGGCTGGCTGGGAAATATGTCCATGGACTATAGCCTGTTTGACTAACTCGATATGTTTAATGTCTCTCTTTTACATGTTCGTATCTATCTTTTCTCTCTGTACCGAACGTAATCCTTTATGAACTGATGACAGCCTTGCGTGGGAAGGGCAGAGTCAACCTTTGACTAATTTTCAAAATCGACAAAGCTGTTTTCTAGCAATACTTACCGAGTTACATAAAAACTAAGAATCAGCGGTCAGAATAAGTGACATGGTTTTTCTTATTTTCGATATTTTTCGCAACTACAATACTGCCTCACTAGCGGCGTGTAAAGTAAAAACTTGAAATCTTTAAAATGGACTTGAGGTAGTTAGGTAGGCATTAGAGGAGCAAAACACTCACCAGCAACTATAATGAAGTGCTTAGAACATCTATTTTACTCTATTACTTTTTTGGAGTGATTTGATGGAGCAGATGCCGTCCCTGGCTTGCAGACAAGCCACTAAAAGAGAGCGAATGACAAAAAGCTCATCTTATTATTTTCTCAAATTTTATCAGCTCGGCGGTTCTCAGAGAGCAGTCCTGTTTAATTGCGCGCAAGGTATTTTCGCGTTACGAGCGGTATTAAGAATTGGTAATTACCGTCTAATTGGCAATAAGGCCCATGTAAGTGATTTTCCTTACGCCACAGTTATTAAGAGCGTATAGTAGAGCTCAATAATTGACCGTCTCCTTCTTACTTTCCAGCGTGGTACGGCTCATCGCTGCCTGCTCTCTGCTTTCAGCTCTCGACGAACTGAAAGAGTTCATTGTGTTCAAGTAGCAATACGCCATCAGAATACCGAAGCACCCGCACATTTCATGGCGGAGCCATAGATACAGTATATACGATACTACCCAGCAACGCAGTTTACATTAATACGAGGGGTTGCGCATCGCGTAACGTGCATTCGTCTCATTACAGCCTATTTCACGAATAAGCGTAAGAAAGAAAAACATGGTAACGTATGTCCAAAAAAAGTTTTGGCACAAAGGTTTATCGGATTATTTTTTTTTAATGAAGAAGACTAGGTTAAGGTAGGTTTCTTGTGAGTGAATCAATAACGATCCTCCACTGCGACTCTGGTCTATTGTGGCTCATGGCTATTTAAAGTCCCCGCCGTAGCTCCGACCTCCTGAGGAATTCGATCAACTTGCTTGGAGAAGTATCCTTCAGGTCTTCTGCTTGGAGTTCTACGTCTCGAAGCATGTTGCACCTGATTCTGGCAATGGCAGGGCATCTGTACAATACATGCCTGACCGTTTCATCTCCCTCCACCATCTGCACTCAGCGTACTCCGCCATGCCCAGCCTGCTCATGTGGCGATGCAACTTCCAATGACCAGTCTACAATCCTTCTAGAGCTTTGAATGGATGAATGAAAACACGAAATTAGAGGCATACCGGCCACCATAAGGAGCCAGCGCATAGGCCACCCAGACGGGCCCTTGTGCACCTCCACCTTTCTTAGACCTCAAGCCTCGCCATTCTAGCGAAGTTGAGTATGGCCTTGAGTCCAAGCTCCTTAATGTCCTGGGTGTCCAAAGTGATGAACCCCAGTATAGTTTGCCTGAAGTAGCTAAGAGCCTCGCAGCGACACAGAACGTGCACCGAGGTCTCTTCTTCTACCCCGCAGCGCTCACACAAGGGATCCTCAGCCACCCTCATCACGTGCAGGTGACGCCTTAATGTGTTATGGCCAGACAACAGTCCCACCAGCAACCTTAGGTTCGCTCTATCCAAAGATAAGCAGAATCGTCCGTCCTTAGCGTTGGGCCCTGCAATGAGTTCCCGTGCCTGACGTAGATGTCTGGAGATGCTTCTCCATTTCTGTTGTCTTGCAATCCACTTCTCCGTTTTCCTCCTAACTCTTAGCGCGGGCACCCCTAAAGCTGGCTTAGAACCAACCAGCTTGCTGGCTGATCCTGTCTTCGCCAGAGCGTCCGACGTCTCATTACCCTTTGTCCCAGCGAACTAGAGCTTTGAGGCTATTCCTGTTCAACCGTAGCAAAGATACTGTTACCTTCTTTTCTTTGTCAAGATTGGTATAGTTGCCTTAGCATGGGTTAACCATGCTAATATCTTCCAGTATCGATGGATCTTTCTGTCCATCTCTGCAGAGATTATTTGTTTAGCCGTATTGTATGCAATCCCAATCGCTGAAGAAGTCTAACTAGTTATCATAAATTACAACTAAATACTTAATTAAACTATATTATCGAATTATATAGAGTGGCCCATTCTGCTCTACCAGACGCAACTTTCTTCGAATGTCTCTTATGAGGTCCTGGACGGAATTCATATCAATTTCTCAGGTTTTCGTAAATTCGCCGTTTTAACTGTTCTTCGTCTTGGGCTTCCCAGCCTCCATGATAAACCTTTCTAGTCAGTAAAGCCCAAAAATTCTCTATTGGACGAGCTTGCAGAAAGTTTGAAAGATTATCGTTTTTGGGAACAAAAGGTATGTTGGGTATCTCTTGAGTAATGGCATGATGGCTAGGTCTGACCAAAACATGATGTTCGTGGACAAACTGAAGCAATATGGAAAGGCAGTTATCGGTGTAACTCTGACGATTCAAAGCTTTGCCCCACACTGTTCACACAAAAGGTTGGGATATACCCCTGTCAGAAATTGCGCACCAGACAAGAATTTTATCTGCCAATGTCACTTTATCTTTGTATTGAATATTGTCAGGGCATTCCTCTACGTTTTCCGTATCAAATCCGTCGTTTCCCTTCATTTCAGAATTATTGAAAGTGAAATACTTTTCGCCATCTAATGCCGGGTCCACACCACACCAACAAAACAGAAACAAAACAGCAACTCAATGTTTTTCAACAATTAAGCAACAAATCGGCAACAATTCGTGTTTTGTTTCTGTTTCAGGCAACTTTTGGCGTACCCGTTGCGAGTCGGTAAAGATCAAAAGGTATTTGTTCTGTTTTCATTTCAGGCAACATTGTCGGTGCAACGTGTACTTTGTTGTTAAACGAATATAAAACAAAAGCTAGTATCAAATTCGAAGGCGCGGTGTAGGGTATTTAAAAAGAAATATGCAGTATGTCAGGTGAAAAAGTGGAGTGTAGATAACACGAGTAAATTAATTGAATTATGTAGGGAGTATCCTATATCTTAATGTTAGTGTTATTTCTAAAATTGGTATTTTTTATAGATTTCAGGACCGACCAGCTGTACTAAGGTACCCGGCCTGACCTAGAAATGGCAATAGTTGTTTGAAAAATATCATTGTATTAAAAAGTATGCAACCTATAAAGCATATGCGTCAAGTTTGAAGACGCCACGTTGTTTAGTATTTGTTTGGCAGCCATCAATACTGAACGTTTTCAGCGAATTTGTGAAAGCAGCAGCGGTGGCCGCAGTAGTAGACTCTTCGGTCTCCTGATCAGTCGCCGTGCGCTGTGCGGGTTCGAGTCCCGTCCCAGGAGAAATTTTTCTCTTGGCTATGGATGTTGTGATTGTCCGTAGGTGGTAGAGAGTTTCTGACTGTCGAACGCGGAGGTACCACCCGGCGGATCTCGTAGGCGGCGCCAGAATGTGTGCATGTTCCATGCACACGTGTTCCCTCGCCAGAGTTCGTGTGGGGTTCCCCCTTTCCCATGTATCTCCCTATAGCGCCACGGTACCCAATGGGTGCATAGGCCTTAGGCCTTCGTGGTAGTTGGAGTATAAAAAAAGTGAATTTGTGAAAATGGAGAAAATTGGTCATCGTTATGTGGTATAATACTTTTATTTCAATAGCCTCAGCTCTGCCAATACAAAAGCTGAACTGGATTCTACTCTGGGTGAGTCTGCTCCTTCGTTTACAACAGTATTGGGTGGCAGAGTGTAAACGAGGCCGTATGAGCTGCCAAGACGAGCATCGCAGTGGTCAACCAAATGAGGTGACGACTACAGAAATGGTGAAGAAAATTCATAAAGCGGTACCAAATGATCGTCGACTGAAGGTGCGCGAGCTAGCAGACATAGTAGGCATTTCAAAAAGTGCGGTTCATCGCATATTATTTGAAAATTTGGACATGAGAAAGCTGTGTACAAGATGGGTGCCGCGATTGCTCACAATCGAGCAAAAACAGTGTCGTGAAGATGTTTCAATTGAGTGTTTAGCGAAGTTTCACAGCAACAAAGCAGAATTTTTGCGTCATTTCATAACCATGGATGAAACATGGGTCCTTTTTTGGGATGCGCGTGGGATAATTTTCATTGACTATCTTAAAAAAGGTAAAACTATCAACGTCGAGTATTATGCGAACTTATTGCAACGTTTGAGCGATGAAATCAAGCAAAAACGGCCGCATTTGGTTAAGAAGAAAGTGTTGTTTCATCAAGACAATGCATCAGCTCACAAATCCGTTATTGCAGTGGCCAAAATTAACGACCTAAAGTTTGAATTGCTACCTCATGCACCCTATTCTCCAGATTTAGCCCCTCGGATTATTTTCTGTTTCCGAACTAGAAAAAATGGCTCAGTGGCCAAAGATTTTCCAACGATGAAGAAGTGATGTAGGCAGTTAATGGCTATTTTGAGGAGCAAGATAGTTCTTATTATAAAAAGGGTATCGAACTTATTGAACATCGCTGGGAAAAGTGTATAGAGCTCAAAGGAGATTATGTTGAAAAATAAATACATTCTTTTACAAAAATTTTGTGTTTTCTTCGTTGGGTCGGGTACTTCTGGGACCACCCTCGTATTGATTCTTCAAAGTTTCCACTGGACATTATTAAGAAGTTCTCAAAACTAGAACGCATTTCTCCTCGCAATCCAATAACATATTCACGCAAATCCGACAAGAATAATTTTTCAATACCACAATCATCTCTTTTACGTGAGGATGGTTTCACCCCAAAGCGTTTTTTTATTTTCCCGGTCATTACTCTGGAGAAATACATAACCAGCAGACATTATGATACAATCTTTGCTCTTCTGCCTTTCAGCATAAGAACGCCACATATTTTCACTCTGAAAACAAAACAACTGAAAACTTTTTTGTCTCTTGACAACGTGGACATAAGTTTCCAGTTTGTTTTGTTTCCAAAAAGTTGTTCTCTTAAATTAAACGCGCATGCGCATATTAAACTATTCGTTTCAGCAGTCGATGTTTCTGTTTATTTTAGCGACGATCGTCATATCGTTAGATCTTAGCTATATGTATTATGTAATGGAACCTAAAATGTGCTTTGTGAATACTAAATGCTAAGCTGTTAAGTAAGTATTCCTATAATATTTCAAAACGTCTCTGTGGAGGCACTTGAATGTATCCAAAATGATAAGTGCTGATACAATGACTGAGAAGGTTTTCACTGGTTCATTGCTAACGTCTACCGCTTATTTTTTGAGTCTACCGTTCACGACATTTTTGATCTGGCTCATTCTCATTTCGACTGTCAAAACGTGTATTACGCGGACGACTACACACCGTTAGCGCGTGACAGCTTCTTGCAGCGTGTGTTGGGCTCTCAAGGTCATAGAATTCTGCCCGAATAATAGGAGTTAACTACCAACTATCTAAACTAGTTTTTTTTTTTGGAAATTTGTCATATAAGCAGAAACGTATCAAAAACTAAAATGTATTTCTGAAAACGTACGATATTTTAATTTTAAATCAGCTTAGAATACTACATTTTTTCTAACAAAGAAAAAATATCTTACCAAATCAAGAAACTGCCGATTAATAAAAATCAACGAAACTAAATAGCAGCCAGTGCGTTACATCGCCTTTTCGACTGACTACTGTTTCGATACGTCTTGACATAGTGCTAACTAATATTTCATCTCTGTCATTCGCAATTCTGGAACGGTTCTTGCGGGATTCTATTGGAGCTTTTTCTTCATGATAAGCCACAAGGTTTCAATTGGTGATAAATCTGGACTACTTGACGTCCATTGAAAAACTGAAATATTGTTTCCTAGCATCCATTTTTTTTACTTTTTTAGCCGTATAGCAAGCGGCACCATCTTGTTGGAAGATACATTCAATATTGTTTAAACTCATTTGTTCAATTTGGGGTATTAACTTATTTTGAAGCAGATTCATGTACTTATCAGCATTCATAATACCCTCCACAAAGTGTAAGTTTTCCACACCACTTGCTGACATGGATCCCCAAATCATAACAGATGCCGGAAACTTAACTTTTTTTAAGAAAGTCATTCTGAAACACTTCTTCTTTAGTTCTTATGACACGACTCCTACTATCACCAACGCATACTTCAAACCTGGCTTCACTCAAAATAATGGAGCTCCATTGGTTCGGAGACCATAATTTGTGATCTTTGGCCCACGCTAGTCTGTTTTTCTTCTAAATCTTTGTCCGTAAGGGCTTCTTTTGCCTATAAAAACGAATAATGAAAAACTTATTGTATTATACTTACCTTGTAAGTTTTAAATCCCAGTTTTTGGGCACCTATGTGACAAGTTGCTCTTGAAAACTTTTTAGTGGTTGCCTGTTTTCATAATATTTTCAGTTCGTTATAATTAGCACGCCGATGTCCCTTGAGAATCCGTTTTAAGGCTCTTAAATTGGTATTGGAATAACGCGATTGACTTCCAGTTTTGGATTTTTGAGCCACATATCCAGTTGTTTTGTACAATTTAATAATATTTCGAACTGCATACCTCGATTTGTTATTACTGTCAGCATTTTGGCTTTTTAAATGCAAGCGAATGATCACTTTTCTTATTTCGTAAGAAAGAGCTTTACCACGCGCCATTTTTAATTGTTGACAACAAAGATTTGGGAGTTCTCTTTGACGAAGAGTTGACCTTCACTACTCATATTTCTCACAAAATTTCAGAAGCCTTGAGGTCCTATGGATTTTTAGTTAGGAATTGTAGGCTGTTTCACAGCAAAAGATCCTTGAAAATCTTATATTTCGCATATGTGCGGACGAAACACGAATACGCAGGTGTTGTATGGAGTCCTTACTATACATGCTATGTGAAAGACATTGAAAGAGTTCAGCGAAAGTTCCTGAAGTATTTGTATTTTAAATCAGAAGGCATTTACCAGCAGCAAGGGATTAGAAGCTTGGAGCTACGTTAAAACATTAGAATTAAGGATAAACATTTCGACTGCCGTTTTTCTGTTTAAATTAATAAATGGTCATATTGACTGACCCGGAATTTTGTCGCAAATAAATTTTAATGTACCTGCTTTTACCTCACGAGACCATGTTATATTCAGATCTGCTCGAGCAAGAACCAATGTTTTAGTTAAATTGCCAGTTCACACTATGTGTAAGTATCTAAACAATATTAGCTGTCATTGCGACATATTCATATGTTCCGTTAATGAACTGGTTAGGATCGCCTATATCTACATCAGCCGAACTTATCATTTTTTATTAATTTTTTTTAAGTGTTATTTTTTACCACTGTGCATGATTTTTTGTTAATTTCCATATTCTTTTTAATAGTCATATAAATGGGTTACTTTTGGACAATAAAGCTACTATTATTACTATTATTATTAACAACAGCACTGCATTGAAATTTCACTTAAACGTCATAAATCAGCTTCTTAGCAAGGTAAAATGTTATAATTTGTTTTACAAAGCGTACCTTTATTGTATCAAAGCGAATAAACAGACGATTCAACTTAAGTTGTCTTTTTTGCTATATTCAAAACATTTAGCAGATACGACGAATTTCGAAATAAAAACGCTTTAAAAAAGCCACGCCGGTTTTGTTAACTTTCCATAAACATTTAAAGAAACCATAAATATATAAGAAATAAAATTTTAATTAGCCCTCAAAAAGATTCACAAATATCATGTTTTGGAGCAATGGGCCAACTTAACTGAGGCAAGGTTCGCAGTGTTTCTGAGTAGTAGTATTGTATATGCCGTGAACGCCGGACACAGCGGCCGCGCGGTCAGAACGGGACGCGCCCCAAAGGAAACGCCATCTGAATCCTTTAATTAAACCCTTACAGGGTGTTCGCAGTTCTCAGGAATATTTAAAGGCAGCTTCAGCACAAATTATATAAAAATATGACGTCAAGTAGGTTGGCTCTGTACCTGATGTTGTAACAGCTTCGAAGACGATACTGGGACAAGTTACCTCCTTTTAGAAATAAGTTAACACGTTTCACAAATATAATAAAAAATATTTAGTGAGGCGTATTCAAAAGTGTAATGAAATCGAAACTTGACGAGGTATGTTCACTTACCTAAGATATACGTAAAACTCCACAGTTCTACTTCTCAAATTACATATAAAAATAAACCTATTACTTTTTTATTTCAATCAAAGATGTATGGATATTACACGTGAGTAATATTACTGGGATAAGACACTCAAACAGTAGAACATCTTTTACTGGTACAATAAATGTAACACTAACAGCATTTTGCTCTGGACATCTAAGGGAAGCTAGATGCGATTAGGTGAGTCTCGGTTGATACTATTCTAGGACTCAAAAGCGACGATATAGTAAACCAAAGGCAATGCCTCAAATATTCGTAACGCCGCCGTTGGGACTTCTGTCCATAACCCTTCGTTCATACGCCTGTTTCAGCCGAGAACTTGGACTTCGAGGCGAATCTGCAGGTATACATTATCACGCGATCACACCCGTCACGCTCAGTGTTTAGCTGCAACGTAAAATATGTATGACTATTATATCTAACACACAACTCTACGTATTCCACTGATACCAAAAATGGGGCACTAACAACCCTCCATCTTCCACAACAACCGATCAGGAAACGAAGTTTGAGCGATATCTACTTTTTTAATTTTTTGCTCTCAGCTCCGCCGCCACTAGACAGATTTTCAAAAAAGCTTTTTCGTCCTTGACATACTAGTAATCCCGTGTAAGAATTTTATTAAGATTTGAGTGGTATTTTCAAAGTTACAGACGGGCCAAAGATTGGCGAGCATAAAGACCGACAAAGAGACAGGCCGACAGACAGACAGACGGAAATGATTTTCGTGATGTACGTGTCATATAATTTTTCGCGGTTACAATACTTCGTCGTCGGTGGCGTAGGGAGTAAAATGGTCGATATAATCATGGGTATGGAAACTCACTGTTTTCTTCTTACGTTTACATTTAGGAAAAATTTTACGCTACTGGTTTTAGGAAATACAAGGTGGCCGATATGTAACTGACTGGTTTGTATCTTGAATCTTTGTGAAATGAAATAAAATACGTACATTTTTCTTCATCTCAATCTTTCATTGAAACTTAGAAATTGTGTGCGTAAAATAATATCAGACAAATGTCCGCTCCGCCTCTAGGAGCAGCGCAAAACTGAGCCCTCTTGATTACATTTTACATCACTTTTTGGTAGCGGTGGCCGCAGTAGTAGCCTATTCGGTCTCCTGATCAGTCGCCGTGCGCTGTGCGGGTTCGAATCCCGTCCCAGGAGAATTTTTTCTCTTGGCTATGGATGTTGTGATTGTCCGTAGGTAGTAGACGGTCTCTGTCTGTCGAACGCGGAGGTACCACCCGGCGGATCTCGTAGGCGGAGCCAGAATGTGTGCATGTTGCATGCACACGTGTTCCCTCGCCAGAGTCTGTGTGGCGTCCCGCCTTTCCCCTGTATCCCCCTATAGCCCCACGGTACCCAATGGGTGTTTAGGCCTTAGGTCTTCGTGGAAGTTGAAGTATGAAAAAAAAAATCGGTGACCTTGGTAGCCAATTGACATCACCACCAATTTTCCACACCACCTGACGAATGGTGTTCACACTGGGCACATTATTTCGACCGAAATCTTGTCGTAGCTTCCGAATCGTTGCAGCAATCGACTCATTATTTAAGTAAAACGTTTTAACAATACGGACGCGTCATGATCAATTGGAAACATGTGCTTTAAGCAACTACTACGGCGCCATCTACTGAAATGCGTGTATCAAAAATGGCACGTAATCTAAATCACCCTGTATAAAAGTCACTTTCCTCAAATCTATGTTGCTTCTGCTTGGAAAGTGTTTCTTGGAGACTTTCGTCATGCTCATTAAAAAAGTGCATAGCCGATCAGTAATTTCTTATAATGATAAACAAGTTGGTGTATTGGTTAATAAGCAAGCCTTCCTTGAAATTACCCAATCGCTAAAAATTCACCCTTTCTACGAACAGTGTGATATATTTGTTTCAAATTGTAATTTCTGTAAAATTGAAAAAAAATCATAAATTCAACAAAGTAACCCCCCAAAAATGTATGCCAAAATCAAGCGTATGGGTGTCCGTTTGCTTTTTTAAGAACTCTTTGTCTATAAACGTGCTGTATAGTAGATGCACAAAAGGTAAGAAAAATCTTAATGACGCGAAACTGTGCAACAGGAAGTTCAATTTGGCAAAAGTCTGGATGTACCTGCAGAAGTAGTGAAACTATGTATGCTATATAAACAAGCAACCCAAAATACGTGGGATAAAGGTCATTAGATCCGCATTTAAAGCATTTTAACATATAATTACCATGTATAGGGGTGTTGTTACCAAAAAGGCACAAAATGGGTCAGTCGGGAACGTAAACGCAACATGTCCTATAATACACCTTTTGGGTCGCTGAAACCGAATCTATGGCCCATTCCGACCGAAAATGCCTCGTTTTCAAGATACTGGCAAGAATTCAACTCTGTCAAAGAACGACTAATAAAAAATTTCTAAAAACTCTTGCGCGTCTATGATCGAGATGGAAGTTTGTTTTCTGGGTAAATCGGGTTCGTAGATACGTTGCTAGAATTTACGGCTAGCCTGGAAAAATTGTTTCTTGTCAACTTTCCACCCTAAATCCAGTCTGATAACACATTAGAATTTGTGCACTGTGATATTCATATTCAGCGTGCCAAATTACCTCATTGTGCAAAGCTTTGCTCTCATGTAGCCATCGATAGTAAAAATGGATTTTTAGCACCTTAAAAAACACCTAGTTTTGCAATTTTTCGTTAAATAATTAGATCTACATGATAAACGGGATCACATACATGTAAAACGACCTCTAATTCGGTATTGGCAACCCAAAATACGTGGGATAAAGGTCATTTAAACCGCATTTAAAGCATTTTAACATATAATTACCATGTACAGGGTTTGTCCGAAAAGTAATAGGACTCATTTTCTTCCGCCATGACTGTACTTCGGAGTGTGTGCGCACCGACTGGATTCGGTAGAGGGTGTTCCTAGCTAACCAATGAGCGGCTGGTCAGTTGTCTCCGAGCACCTGGAGAGTTAGGACAGGCATTTTCGCGCGACGTGTTTCTGTGAGTGGTGCAAGCCGAAAAAGCAGCGTTCGTTAGAGCAGAGGTACGCGATTAAATTCTGTGTGAAACTCGGTAAATCTGCGACAGAGACGTTTGATATGACCAAGCAGGCTTACCCAGGTTTTGCTTTAGATCGAAGTGGTGTGTTTCGATGGCACCAGGCCTGTTTGGAGGTCCGGGAAGAGGTCGCTGATGAAGACCGTGCTGGAAGACCTTCGACTTCGACAAACACCGATAATGTGACTCGTGTGCGGAAAGTTTTGAACTCAGACTGTCGACTAAGTATCCGTTTAATTGCCCAGATGTTAAATTTACCAAAATCTGTGGTTCATGATATTGTGACACAGCATTTGAACATGCACAAGGTGTGCGGGAAGATGGTCCCAAAAGTGCTCACTGACGACCAGAAATTGCGGCGAGTGGAAGTGTGCCAAGAAAATTTGAACATGTGTGAAAGTGACCCCCAATTTTTGAATAACGTAATCACAGGTGACAAGTCGTGGATCTTTGAGTATGATTCCGAGACGGGTGCGTAGATTCCAAATTCGATGTCGATACGTTGCTAGAATTTACGGCTATCCCGGAAAAATAGTATCTTGTCAACTTTTCACCCTAAATCGGGTCTGATAACACTTTAGAATTTGTTCACTGTGATATTCATATTCAGCGCGCCAAATAACCTCATCGTGCAAAGCTTCGGTCTCGTGTAGCCATCGATAGTAGAAATGGATTTTTTGCACCTTAAAGTCGCAAGAAACGCATAGTTTTGCAATTTTTCGCTAAATAATTAGATCTACATGATAAACGGAATCACATACATGTATAACGATCTCGGATCTTACAAATACGCTTTTTAGGTCGCTGAAACCGAATCCATGGCCCATTCCGCCTTTGAAAATGCATATTAGAATATATAAAAGCATAGAGGCTATTCCATTGAGAAAATGTATGCTTGTGTGGACATCTGATCATGAATCACTCTATAGCGAACGGCATATTTTCGAAGTAAAGTATAGTACAACATTTTTGTCACTAACTTATTTTAATCATTTTTCAAAATGACAGAGCTATGGATTGATTACACATCAAGAACTTACCTTGTATATCCGCTAGAGCTAAGCCGTTGGGATATGCATATCTCCACTGGCTGCGAGAGATAAAACAACGCTAACATTTATTAAAAATTGCCCATTGCATGACGTTTAGAAACAAAACTTGGTTTTCCTCGAGGCATAAGTGCTACAGGTTTTTCATACATCAGACGGAAGGAAATTATTCAATACCTGTTATAAAAATCTCAGCCTCAACTTCAATAATACACGTGGTTATCACATGGTTTAGATCAGGGTTTCCCAACTTTTTTTTTTTATTGTTGAGCCTCCCCGGACTATAAATTATATTTTCATGCCCCCCTTCACTTTTTCAATAAATACAAAAAAACGCACACTACGAGGGTGCCCGGCCTGACCTAGAGATGGCGATAGTTGTTTGAAAAATATCATTGTATTAGAAAGTATGCAACCTTATCAAGCATATGTGTCAAGTTCGAAGACGCCACGTTGTTTAGTATTTGTTTGGCAGCCATCAATACTGAACGTTTTCAGTGAATTTGTGAAAATGGAGAAAATTGGTCAACGTTATGTGGTACAATACTTTTATTTCAAAGGTGTCAGCCTAACCAATATAAAAGCTGAACTTTTAAAATGTTGGGTAGCAGAGTTTAAACGAGGCCGTATGAGCTGCCAAGACGAGCATCGCAGTGATCGACCAAATGAGGTGACGTCTCCAGAAATGGTAAAGAAAATTTACAAAGCGATACTGAATGATCGTCGACTGAAAGTGCGCGAGCTAGCAGACATAGTAGGCATTTAAAAAAGTGCGGTTCATCGGATATTATCTGAAAGTTTGGACATGAGAAAGCTATGTGCAAGATGGGTGCCGCGATTGCTCACAATCGAGCAAAAACAGTGTCGTGAAGATGTTTCGATTGACTGTTTAGCGAAGTTTCACAGCAACAAAGCAGAATTTCTGCGTCGTTTCATAACCATGTATGAAACTTGGGTTCATCACTTCGCACCCGAGGAACAAGAATAATCAAAACAATGGACTCAAAAGGGACAACCGGCTCCAAAGAAGGCGAAGACCGTTTCATCTACAGGCTAGGTTATAGCGTCGGTTTTTAGGGGATAATTGTCATTGTCTATCTTGAAAAAGGTAAACTATCAACGGCGAGTATTATGCGAACTTAGTGCAACGTTTGAGCGATGAAATCAAGCAAAAACGGCCGCATTTGGTTAAGAAGAAAGTGTTGTTTCATCAAGACAATGCACCAGCTCACATATCCATTATTGCAATGGCCAAAATTGACGAATTATAGTTTGAATTGCTACCTCATGCACCGTATTCACCAGATTTAGCCCCGTCGGATTATTTTCTGTTTCCAAACTTGAAAAAATGGCTTAGTGGTCAAAGATTTTCAAACGATGAAAAAGTGATGTTGGCAGTTAATGGCTACTTTGACGAGCAAGACAGTTCTTATTATAAAAAGGGTATCGAACTTATTGAACATGGCTGGGAAAAGTGTATAGAGCTCAAAGGAGATTATGTTGAAAAATAAATACATTTTTTTACAAAATTTTTGTGTTTTCTTCGTTGGATCGGGTACTTCTGGCACCACCCTCGTATATAGGTACAAAGACTTATTTTAACTCTAATAAAGAAACTTTAAAAGTTTAAATAAACTAATAAATGTTTTTTATCGAAGAACTTGAATAAAATAAGAGTAGGTACTAATGAGACACTTGAGATTGCATGTTCTGTACCAGTTGGTTGATTCTAGGTTCCGTTTTTGCCAGAGCTATCAGGTCGCTATCGACATCAAGAAGATTTCGCTGTTTAGTTTTAATTAAAACTAGAGCACAAAAGCCTGTCTCACAGAAGTAAGTTGAAAAAAAACTAGTATTCGTAAAGCAAGAGAGGCAAGTGTCGAATTAACAGGCAATCTTTTGATACAAAATTTCTCCAATGTTAAAAGATGGAAGTCATCTTATAATGGACGCATCAGCCTTCATTTCTAGAAATTCTTCCTGAACTTCTTCTGGTAATTGTGACACATCGACAACAAATAGATTTCTTGTCATGTGCCATATTGGTGACTCTGAATTGATGTCTCTATAGTAACGGCGAAATTCGTCCTCCAGCGCTTGCAAATGAGTTTTCAGCTTTCTTTTGTTCGGTGCCATTTTCTACCATATAACAATAAAACAAATAAGTAATACATAAATAAGCAAAATACCTACATGTAATTACTAATTATATGCCCATTATTTTATCTTAATAACATAATATATTCAAGAGTATATTGGCCACCGGGAGATTCATATTTTTGTAGGCTGGTTGACGATATAATAGTGATTTTAAATACATTTGGAATCAAGATTAGGTACTTAGACTTCGTCGTTTCAAAACTATTTCGCCACGTTGGTTTGATTGTGCTGTGGTAAAAAAATCCCAAAGGCCGATCTATGAACGCGTCTCCACCCAATCAACAATTTAGTAAATTAAATAAAAATGGTAACTGAAGTTTGTAAATATACACAAACTTACCTTTCAACAGTGAGACACAATAATTTGACACACTCAAACATATTTCTCAACAAAACATGTACATCGAAACGCTAAATTTTTCGCAAGTTTGTGGGAATGAATGTCACAGATGCTCATCCGCGTCTGGTAGGTACACAATTGTTTTCTACAGTATATTCAGATAAGAGATAGACCGGATGTAAACAAAAGGTTCGGGTGATTTTCACGCTAACGCCGCCGTCTCAACGTAAAACAGGAGCCCTCATTGGTCAATTCGCAATTAAATGCCTATGCCGAGCGGCAGAGCAGTTGTATCAAGGCAGAGTCACATTCAGGTTCAGACGTGTTACGTATGTCGTGTGCATCATTGCAATTTGATATTTCTTTGGACGTTTTCGTTTGTTATCTTATTAAGTTGTTGAGTTTGTCGTTGTTATTGTTATACCTTGTTATTGATTGTTATTGTTATCAACTGCTTGCGCAAAATGCCCAGTAGTACAGATACTGCCGATAAAGTTGTAAACTCCTGTAGTCCACCTAGGAAACGCTCTAAAAAAAGACACCTGAGTGCAGAAATGAAAGAGGTCATTTTGAATATATATATAAGATCGAGCGCGAGGAGAACGAGGCATCAACCATCAAAGAAATTGTTGTGAAGGTTTCTCACAAAGTTGGGATGTGTCGCGCATCAGTGTTTAATGTGTTAAGACAATACAAAAAAAATCACACCTTTTCTGAGCCAATGAGCAGTAAACATCGCAAAAGTATTGTTAAATCATTGGATGAAGCTGATAAGCATGCGATTAGGAGGAAAGTGCATGAATTCTTCTTTAGGAATGAAATACCTACTATAGATAAAGTACTGCAGGAGGTAAATGGAGATACAACGTTGCCAAATTTCAAACGATCAACTTTCCATGCGTTACTGAAGCATTTAAATTTCAAATGAAAAAAAACGGGGTTGTAATAGTTTACTCCTGGATAGAGAAGAAATTGTGCTCTGGAGGAGGGATTATTTAACAAAAATTGGGAAATATAGAAATCAAAACAGGAAGATTTATTACCTTGATGAAACCTGGGTAAACGCAGGACACACTACAAGTAAAGTATGGGTTGATGATTCTGTAACTTCATCCAGGAGGGCCTTTCTAGATGGACTGTCCACCGGATTAAAAAATCCAGCAGGTAAATACGAGTAATAGACAACAATCGGATGTTTTTCAAACCTTGGGAACAAGGTTCTAAACATTAATTCCAGGGGGCAGATAAAACATATTACAAGTAACAAAACTTTTATAACTTTCGATAAAATGCGTGGATGTTTTATTGTCATTTTCATTTGTTAGAACTTTTTTAAGCCATGTTTTTATGTGTTTTCGATATTTCAATAATTTTTTAATATGATCTTAAAATATGTCGAATATTATAAACTTAAAAAAAGTTACTAAGTTTTATATTGTGTACCGTTCCTAATATTTCTAATCATTTTAATTCATACTTTAAGCTTTATAAAGTTATAATTTGTTAATATTAATATTTGCGCGTATTTCAGGTTCCTGATCATTCATTTTTTAAAGGTTTATAACTTTAAATTAAATTGTGAAGCGCTGAGTAATCATATGACGTTCAATATTCTTTCTTTCAATATGACTAAATAATCCCAATTATAGCAATCTGATACTCATGTCTCAATGTTTTTTCGCTGAATGTGATGAAAACATTTGAAAAAGGTTCGCTTATTGAAATAAATCTACACCAGTTAGTACTTCGATTTCCAGGTAAAGGGAAAAGGCTCATTATCTGCCATATTGGCAGTGAGGATGGATTTGTTGTTGACGGTCTGTGGTGCTTTGAGTCTAAGAAAACTGGAAATTACCACGAGGAAATGAATGGCGAATCGTTTGAACAGTGGTTTTCAAAAATTTTACCGAACTTAGAGGAAAACGCAGTAATTGTGTTGGATAATGCGCCTTATCATTCTCGAAGAATGGAGAAGGTCCCAACAACGGCTTCAAGGAAAGTTGATGTTCAAAATTGGCTCCGCTCGAAAAATATCAACTTTGAAGAAGCAATGCTGAAAGTACAATTATTAAGAATTGTCAAGGATCACAAGGCGGAATATCAAAAATACGCCATTGAAGAAATGGCAGCAAGTCAAAATAAAACTGTGCTCCGTTTACCTCCATACCACTGCGAGCTCAATCCCATTGAGCTCATATGGGCAGAGGTTAAAAATTATATAGCTAAGCATAATACAACTTTTAAATTTTGTGACCTCAAAGGACTTTTCAAAGAAGCACTAGAATTAATAACAGCGCAAAAATGGGAAAACTGTATTAAGCACCTGAAAGACAAAGTTGAAAAGAGAATGTGGGAACTGGACAATATTTTAGAGGAACAAGTCGAGCCATTCATTATTGACGTTGGTGCTTCAGGCAGTAGCGATGATGAAAGCTCATCAAGCTCATCTTTCCAATAAAAGATGTCGTTCATCAAATTCGGTAAGTTATAAGTAATTATAAAGCTACTGTATTTTTTAATTAATTATTGACATTTTTGAACCCATTTTGGCAAAACCTATTCAAGAATCTACTTTCTGACAATGTTCAACCATGCACATTTTTTTACGTTTTGAACGTTTTAATTTGGTTACATATTTACCTAGAAATCAAAAAATATACTAATCAATATTCTAAAAGCAATTTTAAGAGATATACGATTATTTTTAATTTAGGCTAATTTAAACGCCATTTTGAGATTATATTCGACTGTATTTCACCAAACATCAGGCGGCATCCGAAGCTGGAAATCGAAGCGAAAATTTTGAAACCCTTATGTATATTTACATCATTATATATTTCTCACCCCACCCCCACATGATCCTATATCCATCACCAATCGTATACACATCGAATTGTGCTAATTTACTACAAAGTTACGCAAAGCAGCATCTACTATCTAAAATATGTACTGCGTGACTCTTAATACGTCCCTGCCGAATGTTACAGCGTTCGATGATCACGTGGTCTTGTTTATGTCCGGTCTATCTCTTATCTGAATATACTGTAAGTGATGAATGTTAAGCGGAGCGCGGCGGAGTTGCTCGCGGATTTCATATTGTGACTTGTCGAAACTTACTGCGATTGACGACACCGGGTTTTGAAATAGAGGTTGACAGAATAAGTGAATATAATATTTAATTTCTAAATTTATGTTGTGTTGTTTGTTTATTTTTTCTAAAATGCAAATGCTTTCCGTCCCTGTTGACATCTCTCTATGCCCCCCTTGGAAGGCGCGCCCCCCTGGTTGGGAACTCCTGGTTTAGATCCATCCAGATGCCTTCTAGGTATCAGAGATTCAAAATCCTTATTAAAATCTCGTGGACTACTTTGTTTCAGATGTAGGGGTATATTTATTATTTGATCGTTAGTGAAAACCATTATCCGCTCCTTCGGATAGTTTACGATTGAAATGAATTATGTTAAAGCCGGACGGTTCACTGTAAAGAAACAATCAATAAAATCATCAAATCTCGTGACATTTATTAATGTTACAATCAAGATGGCATTCTCATTTGTTTGTTAGTAATTAAAGATACACGGTCATCAGATCTCGTTATTAGTTATTTTAGATGTTATGCTCGTTTTAGTCGTAGGTCGTTAATGATGTCGGAGCAACAGCAAGACAATCAGTCTCTAGCGGTCAGCGAATAACATGAGACAGTCAGAGGAGCTATTAAACAACGGCCAACAACACAAAAAGGCACATACAAACCTGCTTCCTCTAAATTAGCTACGAGGACTGGTATGGACAAGAACACTCTTATTGGCAAATGATAGAGAGCGTCCAACGTGGAGCCCCATTTTATTATTGATTTAAAAAGTATGGAAAACAGCTAAATATAGTTGGTTAGTGACGACGTCACAGTATCACAACTATCAGTATGAGCGGAAGGTCAACCCAACAGCTCGAAGATAAGTCAAACATAATTTCTTTCTCTACACCAGAGCAAACGGTTAGACCGATGTTCAGCTGTGAAAGGTAGCACTCAATCTGGGCGATAAGAAAAGATGCCGAACTGTGGTATTCGGCGATATGTCATCCGCATACCAACCATCCTTCCATGCTCTTCAATCCACTGATTAGCGGTGGCTCGAGTACTACTGAATCTGTCTCTCAGAGCCAGAAGTCTTAACCGGCAGTCTTGTCGGTCTGTGGTCCTTCTGGGACGTCCAGAACCCCTCGCTCGCTGTCCTCTGCCTTCTTGAGTCCACACTCGTTCACACCTCAGTATACTGCATGAGGATCTGTTGGTCCCCCTATAAACCTCTCTTATCGCCACGTTTATCCAAATGAGACCCAAAGTGGTCATGAGACAGTATCAGACTAGCCAGTCCTCGATTAAGAGTATCCATTCTGCACTCTACTCGGTTATAGGCACTTCTACCAGGAGCATTTATACACGCAATGATATTATTGCAAAAATAAATGAAGTAAAAGATGAGATGAAAGAGTAGTGCCGAGCAAATCGTTTGAATTTTAACCTTGAAAAGTCAGCTGTGTACATTTTTATGCAAACGTCCGTATTCTAGCAAACCATGAGACATCTAAAATTACGACATTCTTGGGAATAGAAATGGATGCAAAGCTCAATTAGCAACAACACATGGACAGAGTGTGTAAAAAGTTGAACCAATTATACTATGCGATTCTTAAACTTAAGCTTTGCTCATCAGAATCAGCTTTGCTAGATGTGTATTATGCTCTCGTCCACTCACATGTTTTGTTTATTATTTATTTATTTGTTTATCATTTGTTTATTATTATTAATATTTACCAATAATAGACTTAGATATATTCATCAAGAAACATCATAATTTGGGGTTAATCAACTTCAATTTCTAGAGTATTTGTTCACTTGAATAACCAGATTGATATGCAACATCCATAGAAGAGAGTCCTGCAGAGAGATCTTCAGAAGTAATAACATTATGATGTTAACAAGCATTCATATGTATACGTGCGCCCTTTTGACACATATGTATAAACAAAACAAAATTTATACAGAACAAAAACATCAACACACATCATAATACAAGGGCAGGTGAGAGTCTAAGTATTTCAAAACACACACTGACGCTGTTTGGAAAGTCACCACAATACAGCTGCATTAGAATATACAGGGTGTTCTTTAATGTCATGCGAATGCTTAAGGATGTGAATTTACATGAAAAATTACTGTCAGTTAGCTTTTTATAAACTATGGTCCAAAAATGTTTCCTTACAAAAGCTCGGGGTGTTGAAGTTTTAGAAAAAAAATGGAAATTAATATTTTTAAAACCGCTTCCCATATTTCACTAATATTTAGTACGTAGTGAAAGTTTATAAAGTTGCATATTTTTCAATGCAAAAATAATATTTAGCTTTAACAGTGGCGTGCGTACGGGTATTGACTTCGATATTTTTGAAGAAAAAAATGGTACGCCAATGGTTCTTTGCCAAATAAAAGTTATTTTTGAATTCCTCGTTCAATTTAAAACAAATGACCTATCTTGAATTGTTTTCTTTCAATGCGCCGTTTTTGAGTAAAAAAATAAAAACAGTTCTATTGTCCGAGAAAATTAATGTAATAATTGAAGAATGAAATTCAGCAATAAATATCTAGTTGCTCTGGAATATGTCACTGGTTTTTGACATCTGACAAGCCTCTGTTATTCAAATCTGTTCGCTGTGACATCTTTTTCATTATTTAGTTTTTACAATCTTGTTAATAATGGTGAATTATTCAAATGCAGAAATGGCGGAAATGCATTACGTATATAGCCTTGCCGACGATAATGGTGAGCAAGCCAGTCGAATTATCACCAGAGATATCCCGATCGCACTTTGCCAGATAGTCGAACCTGTTCTAATATTCATTGTCGTCTTGTTGAAACTGGTTCTGTCCGAAAAGGAACATCTGAAGGCAGACCTCTAAGTGTGAGAACATCTGAAATTGAGGAGGCAGTGCTGCACGAAGTCGAAGAACATCCTGAAATGAGTACGAGGAAGATCGCTAGACACTTAAATATTTGCCATCAAATTGTTTGGAGAATTTTAGTGGATTTTTTATTATATCCTTACCATATTTTAAGAGTATAGGCATTACTTCCGATTGATTTTCCAAGGCGAGTGACCTTTTGTCAGTGGTATCTTCAAAAAATTACACAAAATCCGCAATTTGAATCAATGATTCTTCTGTTCACGGGCGAAGCTAATTTTTCTTGAAATGCCATTCACAATTTCCGCAATAATCATTTCTGGGCAGAAGAAAATCCCTATGTCGTAACCGAAACCCATTTCCAACACCAATTTTCCGGTGCACCAGCGCACTTCAGTGTAGCGGTTCGTAATTATTTACAAACTGTTTATCCAAATCGTTGGATTGGCCGCGGTGGGCCTCAGGAATGGCCACCAAGGTCCTCGGCCCTCAACAGTTTTTGATTTCTTTTTGTGGGGCTATCTTAAGACACTAGTGTACACAAGTCTCAGTAACACTGTAGAGGAATTAAGAGAAAGAATAGTTGCAGCTTGTGATAGAATAAAAACACTCCAGGGATATTTCAACGAGTGCGCAATGCCATGAGAAGCAGGGCGAAAGTATGCATACTAAGAGAAGGGGGCCATTTTCAACAATTTTTGAATCATTTCGTTGGTTTTAATATTATGTGTATATTGTCAGTTGTTGTTGTGCGTTACCCCTAATGTGTTTAATTTTTCCAATTAAATTAATAATAATTTTGCAAGTTAGACAATGGAACGGTTTTTATTTTCTTACTCAAAAATGGCGCATCGAAGGAAAACAATTCGCGAGAGATCATTTGTTTTAAATTGAACGGGGAATTCAAAAATAATTTTTATTTGGCAAAAATTATTGGCGTACCATTTTTTTCTTAAAAAATATCGAAGTCAATACTCGTACGCACGCCACTGTTGAAGCTAAAAATTATTTTTGCATTGAAAAATATCCAACTTCATTAACTTTCACTACTCACTAAATATCAGTGAAATATCCGAAGCGGTTCTGAATATATTAATTAATTTCCATTTTTTTTCCCAAAACTTCAACACCCCGAGTTTTTGTAAGGAAACATTTTTGGATCATAGTTTATAAAGCAAACTAACATTAATTTTTCATGTATATTCACACCCTTAAATATTCGCATATCATTAAGGAACATCCTGTATAACAAACTTTCAGCTAACCTGAGGAATGTCAGTAGCATTGCAAGTCTTAAATGTCAACTACGTAAATTATTAATTGAATAGTTTTTCAACTCTTTCTCTGAATCCCTCGCACTTTGTTATAGTTTTGAATCCTTTTATATGTGAATGTCTGTACGCCTTAAGTTGTTCCTGTTTGTACTTTGTAAATACTTATCTTTTGTTTTATTTTTAAGTATGTTTTACTTTTAATTATGTGTACTATGTACCTCTTCATAGGACGAGTCTTATGTCATTTTATGATCTACAAGACAATAAATGTATCTATCTATAGTTAAGGCTCTAAGCGAGTAAGCATATCCATATTTGAGGGATTCCTGAAGATGTGTTTCGTTTTCGAGCAGAGTTGCCAATCGACAAAATTTTGTAGACAATCCGAAAAAGTAAAGAAAAATATTGCTGAGGTAATCACCATCTAGACCGCTCGCCCCCAGTTAGTCCTTACATAATACTTGAATGGTCCCTTAAAACCTTTTTACATTAGTCAATAATGGGGGCTTCAGAGAATGCAGAACCAATGAGTCGAGGATTCATTCCGCTTCTTGAAAGCGATTCGAGAAAGACCAAGTCTGTCTACCTTACTATGTCAAATCAATCTCATTAGAACTACTTTTATAAAGGCATCGTTTGTATTAAAATACTGTCTCTAAGACTGTGACCCAGCTGTATCGTAGTCACATACGTCTCAGAAAAAGAAGTCCAAAGTTACCGATACTCGAGAATAGATTCCGAACGATTTTAGCACGACCCCGATCCCTGACACATATCAAGCCTATTTTGTAAATCTGGTTGTTCAACACATTACTAATATAGAACGGCCGTAAAGGCATAATAATGAATTGTTTAAATAAACTCAACTGTATCATTACCCTACTTCAGTGTAAACATCAACCCTCATAGTATGTAAATATCTACTTAGCAACCCAATGCGATGCGAGAATACAGACAACTTCAGCACTGGCGTATCTCTAAAATTATGGGATGGGATATTTTAAAGCAAATGACGTCTAGATATACAAGATGTCCCAGAATAACATGTCAATACATATTCATATTTCTTAAGAACAACATAAACGGTATAATCTTAAGAAAGTAGTTTGAAGGTAAGCAAAAAGCTACGACGATGATGCAGCTTGTTAAGCACATTTCATAGGTGTCATATCTAAACCGATGGACACACCCTTGCATTTAAAAAATAAAAGTATTCGATAAATGTGCAAATTATCTAAATGTCCTTTAAATGTCCTTTCAAAAAAAAGCAACTTTACACTGGTGAATTAATCGGATATGAAAATTTGTCATCCTGAGAACCAGCTATTCAAGATACCAGTGGTAGTGGAGAAGCGAGAGCTGCTGGGCAAAAGCTAGGCTATTTGTTTAGGGCTAAAAAGTACTTTTCCCCGCATGACCTCCTCACTCTGTACAAGGCTTAGATAAGGTCTAGCCTCTAGCACTGCTCACATATTTGGGGTTCTGCCACCTCCGACTGCATCATCCATACTTGATGGATGACTCTTCTCTAACGGACAGTCTCGAGACCTTTTTGCATCACCGGGCCGTCGGCGATCTAGGTCTCTTCTACCGCTACGCCAACGGGTTTTGCTCCTCAGAGATCTCTTCTGTGATGCCGTCGCGCAATGTGCCTGCCAGATAGACCCGCCTGACTTAGCCACCCATCCTAGTCCCGAAATCCTAGTGGTGAGAGTCGAATTTGAATCACCCGGTATATCATCGTGAGCGCTAGAGTCCATTTTCAAATCGATAGAGTGTATGCCGTCTTCTGAAAAATAATCTGGGGTGTCGTGGGTCTATATATCATTGAGATGAGTAACTGAGACATTAACCCGATGTATCAATGCCGTAAGTAACTAAAAATAGACGAGTTAAAAGCTTCCAAGTTAGTGAATTGAAGAAAATACTTTAATGGATCTGGTGTAGCTCGGCAATCGATTTTCACCCTCTGCTAAAGGGTTGTAAGGGCGTCGACTGCGATAGCGAAGAGACGACAGCGGCTGACCCCTTGATAGATTGACAAATAAATATGCAAAGAACCATCTAATGGTGACTGTGACAAACACAATCACTATTTTTCATGACTTGACAACTTATAAATAGTGGATTCGCCTTTTAAGTGACGTAGGTCAATTAATTCGGTAATTGGGGGGAGCTGAACAAAGAACACACAACTATTGTGCACCCCGAAAAATTAATCATCGGATGGTCGACGACAAATTTTCATGCTGGTGGCATTATAGATTATAAGGGCATTATTTCAAATACGCCACTTTTCGCAAATAGTGAACTAAGGTTTGTCCTAAAAGTTTTGGCATAAAATTCATTCGTAACAAACACAAAATAATGTCAAGTTGCCTTTGGAAACAAAAGTTTGTTTACTTACTTTACTTGAGGTGACATTTATTTATTTTGAAGTTTTCGCTCTAAGATGAAATAAGAAATAAAAAAGGTATCTACAAGCTGGGTGGGCGGGTACCCAAAGATGAAATCTGTCGAATACTCCAGAATGAAAACATTTTGCACAGAACCATTTATCGAACAATAGCGGAGTGCTGAATCTCCCAAAAAGTGGAAAACCACTTGCATTTACTGCATTGGTTAGAAGAGCAAGAAATCAGGTTGGAATGCCAACCAGGAGACTGGCTTGTCAATACAGATCTTCTAAGAGCACGATATCGTTGGAATTGAGGAGGAATGGTCTTAAATATCGAAAGAGACTTAATTGCCCCAAATAGTCTCAAGCGCAACTCCTTCTATATACTAAGTGACATATAAATCCGAACACCCAGTTTAAATGGTTTTATTTTAATAAAATTTTGTATAAGTACTTAATGAAGCATAATAAGTAAATGATAAAAATTTCAAAATGATTGCACTGCTTTAAAGCCCTTTGACCTTTAATAATGTGTGGATGCACCCTGATGTGCTACGCATTCTCCAACGCGCCTAGGCATGCTTCTGATCAGGTGGTCAATGTCCTCCTGTGATATCTCATTCCAGGCAACCAACAACTCCTCTCGACGTGCTTCTAGAGTCTGACGAGGACGTTGCAAATTGAGCAATCTCCTACCCATCATATCCCACACGTGCTCAATTGGGGATAAGTCGGGAGATCTTGGTGGCCATGGTAACAATGTGACATCATTATGTTGAAAGAAGTCTATTGTGACTCTTGCAACATGTGGTCGGGCATTTTCTTGTTGGAAATTTGGATCTGCCAGGGTGTCAAGATAGGGTAAAAGATGGGGTTCTAGAACTTCGTGGATATAACGCTGCGTGTTCATGTTACCTCTGATGAAGATTAAAGGTGACCTGGATCCATAAGCTATACCACCCCAAACCATAACTCCAACAGTGTGATGAACATGTCTTTCAACAAAAAACTGTGGATTCCTCCTTTCACCACGTCGCCTTCTAACCCTGGCACGACCATCGTGCATGCCTAAACAAAATCGAGACTCGTCACTAAAGACAATACTGTTCCATTCCTGATCCCAGAGTGACCGTTGTCTGCACCACTCAAGGCGATTACGTCGGTGTTCTCGAGTTAAAGGGAGGACCCAGTGTGGCCGGTATGAAAACAAGCCAAAACTTCTCATTCGTCGGTAAACACTTCGCATGCCAATAGGTCTTCCGTGTTCTGCAAACCATTCATTTGCAATGGACCTGGTAGTGGAGAAACGGTCCCTTAAGGCCAATAATCTTAGGCGGCGATCTTCACGGTCTGTTGTTCTACGGCGGCGTCCAGTGCCCCTTGCTCTTTGCGTACGGCCTTCTCGAAGCCATGCCTGACAACACCTAACCACAGTGACACTTCTTTGCACTCTAACTGCAATTGCCTGAAAAGAAAGTCTAGCTTCCCGAAGTCCAACTATACGGCCCCTATCAAACTCACTAAGTTGACGAAATCGTACAGGTCTCCGTACTCTAGGCATCGTAACCGATCGTAAAGGATGTCAAGAACCAAAATCCGCTAACGTTGATTCTTTACTGCGGCTGAAATATTCATTTTTAGAGCGTTAGTGAATTAAAAAAAGCA
Organism: Acanthoscelides obtectus; assembly: GCA_963669975.1. Classification (NCBI taxonomy): domain Eukaryota; kingdom Metazoa; phylum Arthropoda; class Insecta; order Coleoptera; family Chrysomelidae; genus Acanthoscelides; species Acanthoscelides obtectus. The sequence continues at coordinate 18,555,194 of CAVLJG010000002.1, forward strand.
GTATAAAAACCGGAATGTAGAACTGATAAGGCTGAAAATTTTTTCACTTGTTATTTACAGGAAGATAAATACATTCACCAATTTTTATTAAAATAAAACCATTTAAACTAGGTGTTCGGATTTATATGTCACTTAGTATATTTCACTTTGACTAATTCTGAAATGAAGGGAAACGACCGTTTTTATACGAAAAACGTAGAGGAATACCCTGACAATAACACGAATCAAAAAAAGGACTGTTGAGAAAAGTTGCATGTTTTTATACAGATTTTATTATAAGTCACTTCATGGTGCACAATGAGGTAAACATTCGACATTGAGAAGGGACAATAATTATCGAAACCACTGACATCGACAGGCGAAACGGTGAAGCAGAAAACCGATTGAGGCTGAAGTGATGGCCACTTTCAGTCGATTGACCCGAGAAGCAAATAGAAAAAGCCCTGATGATGAACACAGTGGCAGTGGCCTGTCCTTTGCCCTTGCCCTGTGTGCTGTGTGGTGTCATATCCGACGTTTATCGCCCCAATAAACAGTTGTCAACAAAAACGCCGACGAAGGGCACAAGGGCATTAATCGTGTTTGCCTTCCACTTCCGACACGTACGACGAACGATTTGCTAAATGAAACTTGCTGGAAAAAATTGACCATTTGATGTATCGACTGCCCACGACGCGTATTAGTAGTGAAGAGGCTCGTTTCACTATATCCATTACTCAAACGCTAACCCTGATCACAGACTGTACACTCTACAGGGTGTTTGGTGCATCGTTTGCCAAATTGAAATGGTGGACAGAGGAGGTCTTTTTAAGAACAAAAAAATGTAAGTCTCAATTTTGAATTTCTGTAAAAAAAAACTAAATGCGTTCACGTTCTTAGAGTTCTTTTAAAAACTACTCTAGTTCATCCCGATTCTAACGATATGCCACAAGTCACAAAAAAGTTATAATAATTTCTTGAATTTGCAAATTTTGTGTACAGGCTAAGGAAAATAAAAAAAACGTGTAAAATCAAATTTCAATCATTTATTATTTTTTCTGTTTCACAAATCTTGTTCGAATTGTTGTCCTCTATTGCGTATGCACGCACGACACCTTTGTGTTATCTCGACGGTTATCGTACGTAGACGAATTTCTTGCAGAACCGTACCAAACACCAACAGTGAAGGCCGAATTTGAAACACCCGGTAATTTGCTTGCAGTGAAAGTCCAAAACGTATACTGGAGGCAGTGTTACCAGGTCTACCGATTTTTCGGTAGGTCTACCGATTTTTCGGTAGATCTACCGATGTTGGTCCTGGTCTACCGAACTACCGATTTTAAAGCAAAATCTACCGAAAAGTGGACTTATCCTTCAATTGAATAACTTTTGTTTCCTGTATAAGAGAAATATTTCTGATGCATAGCGATAAAAAGAATGATAAAAGTACTATTATTATTCGTACTACACCAGATATATTTTTATTCTCTTTGCCTGACATTGATGTGTCACATACGCAGATTCTTCCCATCTGGGTAATCACCGAAAATACTCGGTGATTTGGCTACATCCCCTAGACCTAGTGGCTCGTGACAAGGCCATGCCTGTATTGTACGATTTCTATGATTTCGTGTACTTAGTAATTCCGAATTCGGCCAGTATTATTATTGCCTGGCTTGCGGTAATTTTTTTCGCGTGCGTGTGCCCAACATTATAAGGAAGACTGGGAAGAATTGCCAGATTTCCAAGGCTGGCTTAAAAAAGCAATAAAGGGTCCGATTATGCGAAATGCATGGTCTGTGATAAAGATATTAATATCAAAAGTGGAAGAGATGCACTTTTGAAACACGCACATGAGCAATTTCAGGAAAAAGTGCAAATCATAGCAGAACAGCCAAAACTGCTGTCATTTGCAGTTGCAGGTGCATCAAGAAATTAGAAAATGATATTAAAGATGGTAAAATTAATCAATCTATTTGAGAAGATTTGAGATTATATAGATTATTTTATTATTTCCAGGAGAAATTCGTTTGAGCGCATTTTTGGCCGAGCATAATTTGCCATTCCTGCTGATGGACTATTTGACAAATTAGGAGATAATAAGACTGATAAAAACTTATACAAAAATGAATCGGAAGAATGATTATCCTATATAGCTTACACATTTTTTATTTTATACACTTTTTCTGTTTTTTATTAAGAATATTTTACCTTAGCTAAAGTGAGATATAAACTGTTAATTTTTGTTTTGTATTTCTGCTTTAGAGTATATTTTGAGTTAAATAAAAATTTTTTAAGTTTTAAGCCTTCATTTAGTCTTCAGTATTCAATCTACCGAAAAACTGCCGAAAAACTACCGAAAAACTCCATACAATTCTACCGAAATATCGTCGACTCCACCTGGCAACACTGACTGGAGGTCTGATAAGTATCAAGGGGTCATTTTCACTACTATATTTAGCTGATAAGCGCCCACCCCAATGTAGATACCCCTTATAACGATTTTCTGATGTATCATTTTACTATTTTGAGATAAACTGATTCTGTGCACACTACACACTACATATAAGCAAATAACAAAAAAAGTGCACACCATGTAAAATAAGTAAAAATAAAATAAATTGTCACTTACCATTTTCCGCCATTTCTGTATCGCGGTCTCATCGAGGTTCTCCTGCATTCTTCCCGTAATCCAAAGGTGCAAATCACTACAAGCACTTATTCCACATGCCACTAGCACATTTTCCTATGTACGACAGAGTTTTCCCTCTCGGAACACAGAAATTGGCGCTACCGAAGAGTAGAAGAAGCCCGCGCTATCTCGGAAGTTTACCTTGATTTTTCCCGTAATCAAAGGTGCAAACCACTACAAAAACTGACAAACGCTTAGTCTACATGCCACGAACACAAGTTTCCGGGTGCGGTCGAATTTTCCATTTGAAAACACTGAAAATGTCGCTCCCGAAAAGCCCGTGTAAAAGGCCCGAGAAGACTGTTGAAAACAATTGCAACATTGCATACCAGACGACAGACGCTTTTCTAGGATTTGAAGTTGGCCGGGGCCGAACTCAGTTCTGAGAATTCTTCCAGACTTGTTTTCATTAGCAAGGTGTTTTTTATGAATGTCTGTGCGATTAGAAGTACCTACTAGAGTTACATAAATTAATATGATGGCAAAAATATAGATAAATCATATTGTGATATTCTCCCTTTGTAAAATATTGTTTCAGTTTCTAAATAATATATTAGCTACATATAATTAAATAAGGGTCATTCTAAAACGAAATACTGAAATTCGGTCTTACACACGGTGTCAAGTAGGCTGACTCTGCACCTTACTTGAAGTTGAATGAAATTTGTTGCTTGTTGGTTTTCGTCGAATTCTGTCATAGTCCAGTCATTATTGGAAACGGTATAGATCTAAATACTGAACCTGCGCTCAAATCTAAATTTTTTTATAGGTAAATATAGCTCTGTGAGGCATATTATACAGATTAATGAATAATTTTTGATAGCCTTGAGAACAGGATTAGTGAAAAATAATATTGACAACTTACTGGTCGCTGATAATTTAAACCCTTCCCGTATTGGTTGCTAGCTTCATATTGGTGTTTTCAGCTCCTGAAGATGGCTCCATAGAGAATGCCGAAAGCTCGAGATTACCCTTAAAATGGTTTACTAAAGGCTAAAAAAAATTTTGCCAATTTCTGAATTAAGAATTGATTGTATTTTTTGCCCAACTGGTCGTTTGGTCGTTGGCAATGGCAATGACTACTGGTCGCATATATATATATATATAGTTGGGTACAAAATACAATTACTTGTTAATTGGGAAATTGGCAAAACTTTTAGGCTTAAGTTGACTCTTTTGACGATAAAATCAAGCTTTCGGCATTTTCTATGGAGCCTTCATCAGGATTCTGAAAACACAATTGTGATGCTAGCAAAGAAAACAGGACAGATTTAACATGTCGGACAACTTACTCGTCGGTGAGGTTGCAGCCACAAGGTGTTTCAGAAAGAACGTAGAGAAGATCGAACTTGTGATCAGTATAAAAACAAAAGGACGGGGACATTGGGCTTGTTGAAAAAAGACAGATACCTTCGTTAAAAGTTAAGAAAGAATTAAAATTATATCAATACACCCGAACAAGTGAAAAATATTACACGTGGGGAGACATTTTGTTGAAACAATCGGAATGCAGTCCCTAACCTTCTACTACCGCTACACGTGGAGAGGGGGAAGGCACGGAAAGGTGAAGCGTCGACAGATGACAAGTGATTGACGCGACGGACCGTGGAAATGTACATTCCCTGTCCAGCTTTGGGTATGAAGTATACGAGGGACGCTCGGTAAATCTCCACCCAAAATTACTAAAATGCTGAAATAACTTGTTTTGGAAAAAAGTGTGTAGTTCATATGTGTGCAGAATGCATTCTAATTTTGTGAAGATGTTGGATCAATTTGGACATGTAGCCGTTCTAGCTTTTTGCAATTCAACTGGTAGGAATAAATGACACTGAGGTGCTTAACATCAGCCTTTTTATTCATGCAATGATCTGTCGTGAAAATGTGGGACATTTCTAATAAACGTTTTGAGAGTCTTTTTTCTGCTCATATATATATCATCATTCATATATTATCAACTATTGTGTTTTCTTCTGAGGTGGTTCGCCTGAAACTAACAGTGTGTTGACTGTTCAAAAACGTATAGTCAAGACAATGCCGTTAAGTCTCGACTATATGTAGAGAATTATTCAAAAAATTAGAAATTTTGACTCTTCCTTCAATATAATAATAATAATAATAATCCGGCTTGTATAAATATACATATAAGTATAAAAAGGCGAAGTGTCACTAAGAGCGTTTTTCCGATTAAAATCTATAATTGAAAGACATAGAAAGCATTTCAGTCTTCAAACGAAATGTGACAGAAATGTTACCCAGACATAGTCTTTTAAATGTTAAGGGATACTTCGCATGTAATGACCTTTATTTTTTTTATTATATGTTACATGCTGTTAGTCTTCATACTTCTTGTCTGTTAATATACTTTTTATTGACGTTTTCCATACATGTCGTACATACCATCAGGAACTGAAGCACATTTCATTTCAAACAGACCTGTATAATTAGTTCATGGTCCCCACTCACTTGATGAGGCTACATTTTCTAAGTTACAGACCGACGGAAATGATCTCTCTTGAACTGTTTTCCTTGGGTGCGCCATTTTTGAGTAAAAAACAAAACCCACTCTATTGTCCGAGAAGATTAATTTATTAATTGAAGAATGCAATTTACAATAAATATCTAGTTGCTCTGGAATATGTCGCTGGCTTTTGACATCTGACAAGTCTCTGTTATTCAAATCTGTTCGCTGACATCTTTTTCATTATTTAGTTTTAAAAAACTTGTTAATAATGGTGAATTATTCAAATGCAGAAATGACGGACATGCATTACGTATATGGCCTTGCCGACGGTAATGGTGAGCAAGCCAGACGCATTTATCACCAGAGATATCCCGATCGTGCTTTGCCAGATAGTCGAACCTTTTCTAATATTCATCTTCGTCTTATTGAATCTGGTTCTGTCCGAAAAGGAACATCTGAAGGCAGACCTCTAAGTGTGAGAACATCTGAAATTGAGGAGGCAGTGATGCAACCTGAAATGAGTACGAGGAAGATCGCTAGACACTTAAATATTTGCCATCAAATTGTTTGGAGAATTTTAGTGGATTTTTTGTTATATCCTTACCATATTTTAAGAGTATAGGCATTACTTTTCCGATTGATTTTCCAAGGCGAGTGACCTTTTGTCAGTGGTATCTTCAAAAAATTACACAAAATCCGCAATTTGAATCAATGATTCTTCTGTTCACGGACGAAGCTAATTTTTCTCGAAATGCCATTCACAATTTCCGCAATAATCATTTCTGGGCAGAAGAAAATCCCTATGTCGTAACCGAAACCCATTTCCAACACCAATTTTCGGTTAACTTATGGGCAGGAATTATAGGAAACCACTTTATTGGCCTATTCTTTTTGCCGGGACGACTTGACGTACAGACTTACCTGCTTGATGATCTTCCGTTGGTAATAAGAAACAATATGTGGTACATGCATGATGGTGCACCAGCGCATTTTAGTGTAGTTTTTCGTAATTACTTACAAACTGTTTATCCAAATCGTTGGATTGGCCGCGGTGGGCCACAAGTATGGCCACCAAGGTCCCAAGACCTCAACAGTTTAGATTTCTTTTTGTGGGGCTATCTTAAGACACTAGTGTACACAAGTCCCATTAATACTGTAGAGGAATTAAGAGAAAGAATAGTTGCAGCTTGTGATAGAATAAAAAACACTGCAGGGATATTTCAACGAGTGCGCAATTCCATGAGAAGGAGGGCGGAAGCATGCACACTAAGTGAAGGGGGCCATTTTCAACAATTTTTGTAATCATTTCGTTGGTTTTAATGTTATGTTTATGTTGTCAGTTGTTGTTGTTCATTACCCCTAATGTGCTTAATTTTTTCAATTAAATTAATAATAATTTTAAGTTAGACAATAAACGGGTTTTATTTTTTTTTTCTCAAAAATGGCGCATCGAAGGAAAATATGTCAAGAGAGATTATTTGTTTTAAATTGAACGAGGAATTCAAAAATAATTCTTATTTGGCCAAAAACCATTGGCGTACCATTTTTTTCTTAGAAAATATCGAAGTCAATACCCGTACGCACGCCACTGTTAAAGCTAAAAATTATTTTTGCTTAATCTTGATCTAAGATCATGTTGGTAGATGTAGAAGTTCACTTCACAAAGGAAATAAAGTGGCATGCGTTGTACGCTGCCCTACAGTGTTCACTTCCTTGTATTTGTGTGTCCTCGGAGGCTAAATAATGTACTCTTCCGACAAGATAATGCCCAGCTGCATGTTAGAAGAATTATAGCAGGACTAGTGTCTACCTTCGCCAATAACACGATACCACTACTTATGCCGACGCTCGATATTTCCACCCTTATTTCCTCGAGAGATATACACACACTCTCTCCCACGTAGGGGAAAACGGAAAAGCGAATAGCTCCTACCGCCGGAATTGTTTCCAACGACCGAAGGATTTTTCCCACTGAAATCAAGACAAGGAATTATCGCTAGACCGTAAAGGTCTTTCGTCGTTAGTCTTTGTGTCCATCCATTCTAATTTTCTAAGTTTTATTGCTAATTGTGGGTCGAGGACATGATAGGCCAAGAGGACTATTTCAGCTGATAATGAGAAAACAAGTTATTTCTTTTATGAAGACAGATGTTTCAACTGCATGCGAATACTTACATGCAATTTTTTGGATGAGCGAGTCCGTAACGGCGAGTATGTATAGTAAACAACAGCTTAAGAAAAGAAGAAAAATGGGCGTCGGCAGGATTCAAGCCCGCATCTCCTCCATTCCGTGGAGCCGAAGTAGCTAGCACCTGCTTTCAGGATCGACTGTTATATGTAAATTTAATCCCACCCACGCCACTGTTTCTTTGTTATTTCAACCTGCTTGATGTCCCATCTGCCGGCGTTCAACTGAAAACAGTGACGTGAGTAAGATTAAGTGTGTCTCTAATAGCCGATCCTGAAAGTTGGTTGACAGCTGGCAACGTATGTCCTAAGAGTTTTGGCACAAAGCATTTATCGTATTTTTTTTTTTTAAATAAAAAAAATTTATTCAAACACTAGTTATCATAAATTACAACTCAGTACTTAACTAAAGTATACTATCGAATTGTGTGGAGTGGCCCATTCTGCTGTCCCAGACGCACCTTTCTTCGAATATCTCTCATGAGGTCCTGGACCGAATTCAGATCAATATTTCTCAGTTTTTCGTAAATTCGCCGTCTTGGTTGTTCTTCATCTTGGGCTTCCCAACCTCCATGATAAACCTTTCTAGACAGTAAAGCCCAAAAATCGTCTATTGGGCGCGGCTGCGGATTATTGTATTCGGAAACAAAAGGTATGTTGTGTTCCCAAAGCCAGTTTTGAGTAATGGCATGATGCTAGGCCTGGCCAGAACATGATATGGTCTAGCATGATGTTTATGGACAAACTGAAGCTTCGAGGGCAGTTTTTACATAGTACATATTTTATATATTAGGTTACTTTGTATTTCCTTGCTGATGTGTGGCTTCAATTTTGTGAATATGGTTCCGGAAATGATATCAGATTTTTGGGCTTTTCGGATATGTCTAGAAAATTCTTTATTAATATTCTCAGAGAGACCTGAGACATACTACATCGATATGTATTTTTCATTATTGTTCCTGTTTAGTTTATTATTATGGTTGTACATTTCATGTATTTTTTTCTTAATAGTACTATCAAAGAAATATTGTCGATAATTATTTTCAAAAAAATCTTTCTTACCTTTTTAACATCTGATAGCAAAACTTCACGGACAGATAAATTTACACTATTTAAAGAACTTGTGAGTCGTTCCGTTTCAGAAGTTTTCTTACACTGGAAGTCCTAGATGATAATCTGTTTTCCAATTATTCACGAATGACGATGGTTTGGCCCTCACCCTTGGTGTGTGAAGTCAACGGAAGCAGAAACACACACCACACGTCCTAACTTTCGTTGTATTGTACACTGACATTGCAGTGATGGGAACATGGCCAAGTATACTTTGTTTTAAAATATGGACACCATACAGGTATATCGTCCAAAAGCATTCGTTGAAATATACATGTATGGTCTCCGTCTCTGCAACCACGGCCAACCACAGACAGCGCTGTTACGTGCTCATTAGCAACTCATCAGTACGGTATCGCTCTAGTAGTCCCGGAGACAGGTCCACAAGTTCATTTTAAACGTGTCTATGCATATATTTTTTATTCAGAAGCAGCTGCGCAGGCAGAAGCCTAAATACCAGGGCATCGCGGCTGTTATAAGGAGCGTGGTAAGTGACCACGAGATGACGAGGTGTCACTATAAAGCGGTTGGAGATACCTTACCAATCCAGTTTGTTTCACTTGAATGCCGCCAGATGGCATTAAGCAGCTTGAAAGAATACAGAAACAGTGACATGGGTAGGATTGAATTTGTCTGTCGATCGTGAAAGTTGTTAATAGCTGGTACTGTAGAACGGTTGGTTAGGGTGGCTCCGCTGAATGGATGATATGCGGGTTCGAATCCTGCCAACCCCTATGTTTCATTTCTTTCAGGTTTTTGGTTGCTATACTTAAGCATATATTTCCACATTTGGAGGATCTTGAAATTTGATTTACCGTATTTTGAAAGCTATCTAAAATAAAGTTATTTTCTGCTCCCAGAAATTACAATTCAAAATAAATAAACACCACATGATTAGTGGAAAGGCGGGATTTTTAGTGGATGCCAGGTAATTTCAATGAATTTTTCATTTTTTTTATACTCCAGCTGCCACGAAGGCCTAACGCCTAAAGCCACGCATGCTCAAAATTACAGCACTCATAGTCGGTGTTGCATTTTCTATGTCATTTAGTATACAGTCCCGAAAAAAGTGTGCAATATTCTACCAGCGGTTTCTAGAGCTTCAAATAGGAAGAAAAGTTTATATAAACATAGGTCGACAAACGTCAACTAAGGGCGCTACGGTCTTTTAAAGGGGCTCCCCTGGAAATGGTTTTCTCTTAATATTTCCGAAACGAGTTGAGATAAAGACAAAATTTGGTATTCTAGCCTACTTTTTAATGCTGGATTTAAAAATATTAACAATTTTAGACAGTTTTGTTTGGAAGCGTACGTAACAGGGACGGACTCAGGTTATTTGAGCCCCAAATTTTTTGTGTGATTCTATTTTTGAAATTCAATTTTAGAATTTGAAAATTTAGGATTTTCTACATAAAAAAGATACTCTTATTGAATATCGATAAATTGTGACATTTTTGAATAAAATCAAACTAAAAAATTTGTCACATGATAGGAAATGTACTGCGAATTTAACTGAATTGTTGAATAATTAGCTATGGCAACGAAAAAACTAATTTAATAATTGGTGAATATTTCATAAATACATATTTCTATTGCAACATAGCTAACATTTAGGCAAAAACAAAAGAAATAATTTTTTTCAACTAACGAAATTGAAATGTGTTTAAAAAAGAAGACATACAGTTGGATATACTTAAAACTAACTTTACAATAAGTGTTCAAATGAATTCTTATTTTGTTGCATACAGAGTCTCGCTCGACGAACTAATGATTGCGTAGCCCGAAAAGTGGAAAACCTTTTTCTTCTTATTTCATTTGCAGCCTGATGGATTCTTTGAAGTAAATCTTCTTGAGTATTTACTTTAGTCGAGTAAACTAGGTCTCTTAATGACCCCCAAAAATAGAAATCCAATGGGTTTAGGTCAGGTGAACGTGGCGGCCACGCTATAGGACCTCCTCGGCCTAACCACCTGTCTGGAAAATTGACATTCAACCAATTTCGAACATTGCATCCAAAATGTGAAGGGGCGCCATCATGTTGAAAAAACATTTTCTTGAAACTGCTGGCGCACATCCAATGGTATTATATCCATGAGCTCATTCTGAAGAAAGTTCAGATACACCTCTGAATTAAGACGATTGGGAAGTACAATAGGCCCAATTACTTGATACCCAATTACTCCTGCCCATAAGTTCAATGAAAATCTATGTTGGAAATTTCTACGGCGAACAACTTTTGGATTTTCATCTGACCAGTGATGCATGTTATGGAAACTAAAAGCACGATTCCTTGTAAATATTGACCCATCTGGCCATAATATTCTAGGAATAGCGTTTTCATTTGCTAATATCCACTGGCAGAACTCGATTCATGGTAAAAAATCTGCCTCCGTTAAATGCTGCACCCGTTTAAAATGATACAGATGTAATCCTTGCATTCTTGTCATTCTTCCTATCTAAAATTATTATTTTTAGGATAACTATCAAATAGGTATTCATAGATTTTTCTTAATATTGATCGAGGTATATCCATATTTTCTGAAACATTTCGTATGCTTATTTGCGGATTATTTTCAAACATATTTAAAGCAATATACATATGATGATTTCCCAGTGGCCTTCCTGAGCCCTGCATGCGCTGAAAACTTCCATGGTTTGACAAATTCCGGTGAATATCACTAAACATTCGACTTCCAGGTACTATGCGAATGGGAAATCTTGTTTGATATTCTCTTACGACTGCCAATGAACTGCCATTGCAAAACCCGTACACAAAATGTATGTCAGTCAGTTCCCTGTCTATAAATCTTGGCATTTTAAACCGATTTAATAAAAATTGTAATTTTAATCTAGTAATTTTATACTGCTAACAATGTCAGCTTAACGTCAAAATAAGTCATAATAAATCAAAACAACTTTTGTTTGCAGTCATGGCTAACTATGTATAATCAACAATGCATTTAAATTTGCAGTACTTTTCCTATCATGTGTCAAATTTCTTAGTTTGATTTTATTCAAAAATGGCACAATTTATCGATATTCAATAAGAGTGCCTTTTTTATGTAGAAAACCCTAAACTTTCAAATTCTAAAATTGAATTACAAAACTAGAATCATCCCAAATTTTTGCGGCTAAAATAACCTGAGTCCGTCCCTGTTACATACGCTTCCAAACAAAACTGTCTAAAATTGTTGATATTTTTATATCCAGCATAAAATACTAGGCTAGAATACCAAATTTCATGTCTTTATCTCAACACGTTTCGGAAATATTAAGGAAAAACCATCTTCAGGGGAGCCCCTTTAAAAGACCGTAACGCCCTTAGGGGACGTTTGTCGACCTATGTTGATATAAGCTTTTCTTCCTATTTTAAGCTCTAGAAACCGCTGGTAGAATATTGCACACTTTTTTCGGGACACTCTGTATATACAATATCAAGTTCAGCAACTACTGTATCCCCCTATCGGCAAATACAGAAAGCTGATAACGGAAATCTCAAAAATTGGTTAGACACTGTCCTGAAATCAGACTATCGCTAAAGCGATGTCATGTATTTGAACCATTACGGTTGATTCGATCTTTTGTACGTTCCTCAACACAATCAGCCCACGTTGAATTTCCACCATCCCACTATTGTACGTCCAGGGGCGAAACAAGAATTCCTTTTTTAGGAGTGAAACACTAAGTACGAAGGTATTCTTCTTGGCCGGTGGTAGTGTTAAAGAAGGGGAATAAGACCATAATGATTCTCAAAACTCCAGCGGCGAAAGTGTCGGATGAATTCAGTCATTTCTTGTTGAAAATCTCATGTTCAATCTCATAGTTTGGAAAGCATGTACCCCTGTGTCTACCCATGGATACGTCATTGTGCATGTCTTTTGTGAATCAATAGTTACACGGTCCATTGTATCGGAAAATACTACATAAATTTAGCAGACATGCCCGCTCTCAACCGTCTATTCCGAGCAAAGGGATCAGATTCCTGAAGTATGAAAAATAGAAAAAGCTACTGTGCTTCCCATTGAGGTTGCTATTTCACGAGGAAAATTTCAATGGGTTCTAAGCTAGGTGATGTTTAAAAACGGTCAACTCGTTGCATTATATGCATCTCAGACAAAGGGATGCAAGTTGAAATGAGGATGATAGATAAATCAAGATTTGAATGGAATGTGTTTCTTAGAAGATGAATCTCGATCATTTTTTTCTAAATATATGGGAAACTACTAATTGGAAAGTAGACAATCTTCTACAAAATTATCCTTATTTTTATTGCTTAATACGATGAAATTATGAATATCAGTTGTTTCCATTTGGAAAAATTGACATTTGAGCTCAATTTCCATTCTCTTTATTGACTGCCCTGAATATTATTCATGTAAATATCCCACAGTATCTATCAGGTCTCCTTTTAATATAATAATTGAAGAATGCAAGTTAGCAATAAATATCTAGTAGCTCCGGAATATCTCACTGGCTTTTGACATCTGACAAGTATCTGTTATACAAATCTGTTCGCTGTGAGATCTTTTTCATTATTTAGTTTTTACAATCCTGTTAATAATGGTGAATTATTCAAATGCAGAAATGGCGGAAATGCATTACATATATGGCCTTGCCGACGGTAATGGTGAGCAAGCCAGACGGATTTATCACCAGAGATATCCCGATCGTGCTTTGCCAGATAGTCGAACCTTTTCTAATATTCATCGTCGTCTTGTTGAAACTGGTTCTACCCGAAAAGAAACATCTGAAGGTAGACTTCTAAGTGTGAGAACATCTGAAATTGAGGAAGCAGTGCTGCACAAAGTGGAGGAACATCCTGAAACGAGTACGAGGAAGATCGCTAGACAATTAAATATTTGCCATCAAATAGTTTGGAGAATTTTAGTGGATTTTTTTGTTATATCCTTACCATGCTTTAAGAGTACAGGCATTCCTTCCCATTGATTTTCCAAGGCGTGTGACCTTTTGTCAGTGGTATCTTCAAAAAATTCCAAAACCTATTTCCAACACCAATTTTTGGTTAACGAATGGGCAGGAATTATTGGCAACCACTTTATTGGCCCATTCTTCTTGCCGGGACGACTTGACGGACAGACTTACCTCAATTTTCTTCAAAAACAGTTGCCTTTGCTGCCTGATGATGTTCCGTTAGTAATAAGAAGCAATATGTGGTACATGTATGATGGTGCACCAGCGCATTTCAGTGTAGCGGTTCGTAATTATTTACAAACTGTTTATCCAAATCGTTGGATTGGCCGCGGTGGGCCCCAAGTATGGCCACCAAGGTCCCAAGACCTCATCAGTTTAGATTTCTTTTTGTGGGGCTATCTTAAGACACTAGTGTACACAAGTCCCATTAAAACTGTAGAGGAATTAAGAGAAACAATAGTTGCAGCTTGTGATATAATAAAAAACACTGCAGGGATATTTCAACCAATGCGCAGTTCCATGAGAAGGAGGGCGAAAGCATGCATACTAAGAGAAGGGGGCCATCTTCAACAATTTTTGTAATCATTCTGTTGGTTTTAATGTTATGTTTATGTTGTCAGCTGTTGTTGTTCATTACCCCTAATGTGTTTAATTTTTCCAATTATTAGATTAATGATGATTTTGTTAGTTAGACAACAGAACGGTTTTTATTTTTTTACTCAAAAATGGCGCATCGAAGAGAAACAATTCAAGAGATATCATTTGTTTTAAATTGAACGGGGATATCAAAAATAGTTTTTATTTGGCAAAAAACCATTGGCGTGCCACTTTTTTCTTAAAAATATCAAAGTCAATACCTGCACGCACGCCACTGTTAAAGTTAAAATTTATTTTTGCATTGAAAAATATGCAACTCTATTAACTTTCACTACGTACCAAATATCAGCGAAATATCTGAAGCGGTTCTGAAAATACTTATTAGTTCCATTTTTTCCTAAAACTTCATCACCCCGAGTTTTTGTAATAAAACATTTTTGGACCATAGTTTATAAAGCAAACTAACATTAATTTGTCATGTAGATTCACACCCTTAAATATTCGCATATCATTGATAATTACGAGTATAATATACGAGCCCCGTGAAGTTGGTCCAACGCACCAAAACATAATATTTGTGAATTTATTTGAGGGTTAATTAAACATTTATTTCAAATGTAATATTTAATAAAACCAACGCGGCTATTTTTAAAGCGTTTTTATTTCTTTGCAAAATGATTTGTGTATAGCAAAATGCATGATGGAGACAACTTAAGTTGAATGTTCTGTTTATTCGCTTCGATAAAATAAATGTAGCCTTTATAAAACAAATGATAACAGTTGCTCAGAATCTGATTGTAGACTTCTACCCTAAAAATATTGACACGTCTTTCTGAAACACCCTGTATATTTTTAAAGCGTCGCACAGACTTAGATCATAGGGTAAAGCTAGCTTTCAAACAATTTTGAATGTTTCTAGCCTCAAAATCCTTGGGAACTCTACCAATGAATAGACGGATGCGACTACTGTCGACAAAGCAGTTACAAAGTCGCATCTAGCCAAGTTGCTGGCAGATATTTCCATTAAAGATATTGAAAAGGTTGCGGCTTCCAAAAGAACCGTTTTTAATGCATATCAATACCTCATCGTAAAATCATCGTTCCAAGTTTATTTTTATTCACTGCTTACATACTGAAATAGTCCAAACACTCAAAGAACTAATATACAGCGCGACATCGCGTTCTGAAGCCACTCAGGAATCAGTCATAAAACTGTCGTTCCTTAATAGGATATAAAAATGTTGTCTCTTCTCAAAATTTTATGATATTTTTTGTATAAATGGGGAACGGGGTATTATGGGACCATTTATACAGTGCTACAAGAAAAGGACACAGTGTCAACCTTTCATATAAAAAATATTTATGCTTCATATTTTCTATTCTTGCGTTATAACAGCCATATCGGGATCGCGGGTGTTTCCTAAATGTACGACACCATTTTTTTTTGCCTCGAAGGATTATCGAGCTACCTGAAAAAATCAGAGAGTTTTTGGCAAAGAGACTGCCGTACCCCTCCCCTATAGCTCTGGTCTCATTGGCTCTGCATTGTCTGAAACACTGTTATTGCCAATTGTAAATAATAGCTTTAGACCTTGTTACTAAATTAACTAAAACTGAATCTGTTGCAAACAAAATCGTGATCATCCGAGAGTTTTGGATGAAGCCGCTCAAGTTGAAGTTTTGGGTCATTTTGGAATAAATCCCAATACCTCGTTACGCAGCATTGTTGCTGCGATTGGTATTTCAGTGGGCTCTGTACACATAATTACTGAATTCCAATGATTTCATCCATTCAAAATAAAACTATTGCAAGAATTAACAGAAGATGATTCCGATGAGCGAGTTGAGTGTTATGAACAAATGACTACAGCGATTAATGATAACACCATTCATGGAAATAATATCTGCTTCAGTGATGAATGCACATTTTATCTAAATTGATCTGCTAATAAGCATAACTGCAGATATTGGATCAATTAAAATCCTCATGATTTTATAGAAGGGCATACCCAATACCCCAGAAAATAGATTATGAAAATATCACACAAAAACTAAACGGAGAGTTGTGGGGTGATGTTCTACAAGAAAATAATGTAGAGCTTTGCACAGAGGCTTTCATTAATAGACTAAAGGACATCATTTTGAAAGCCACTATAACTAGGCCTATACCCAATAAAAAAAAGAAATTAAAACCTTGGATCACTGGTGGGCTCCTAATATCTATTCGAAACAGAAACCTCCTTAAAAGGGAATGTGCACTAAATCCCAGCAATTTCGTAGTTTTAAACAGGTATCAGGAATACAGGAAATTTTTAAGTAAACTTATCAAGAAAGTGAAGTATAATTATTACAAATATTTAACACAAAAAAATTTGGATAACCCCAGAAAATTGTGGAATGTGCTTAGAGAGGCCACCAATGACCAACACAGTAAACCAGAAATAAAATGTATCACTACCAAAACTAATTCAGAAATAACTGATAAAAAAGAAGTTGCAGATGAATTTAACAATTATTTTTTTAACATTGGTAAAAAATTAGCAAGTGAAATTACTAGAGGTAGTTGGAGGAATGAAGTGCGGGAAAAAAGAGGTAATGAATCACTTTTCTTGTGTCCTGTGACGAATGATGATGTAATTAACTGTTTAAAGAATGGGGTAAAAGGCGGGGAGGATAATATTTCATCAAATATAATCAAGAAATATAAAGAAAAACTTAGTATTCCATTGAAACACATAATAAACCTAGTTTTTGGTACTGGTATTTTTCCACAAATATTAAATAAACCAAAGTGATACCTCTTCACAAACAAGGAGATAAAAAAGACATGAACAACTATAGACCCATTGCATTAACTAGTACAGTAAGTAAAATTATTGAGAAATGTCTGAAAAGAAAATTAATGCAGTTTTTGGAAAAGCATAAATTACTCAACTTAAATCAGTTTGGTTTCAGAGAGAATTCTAACACTGAAGTTGCACTTGTCAGGGTCACTGAGAGTATTCTGAAAGGGCTAGACCAAGGAAAAAAGGTGATGGGTATATTTTTAGATCTAAAAAAGGCATTCGACACAGTGGCACATCCAATTTTACTAGGTCGTTTGGATAATCTGGGAATAAGGGGCATTCCAAATAAACTCATAAAGTCCTATCTTTCTGGACGTGAACAAATCACAAATGTCTCGGGTCAGGAAAGTAATATTTTGAAGGTAGAATGCGGGGTGCCACAAGGTACGGTTCTCTCAACTTTGCTGTTTATAATATACATAAATGATATAATGGAACAATTAAATGATGCAAACATAACTATCTATTGCTTTGCAGATGATACGAGTATTTTAGTAAGTGGTGAAGATTGGGATTCCGTCAAATTAAAAGCTGAAAGAGCATTGCACACAATTAAAAATTGGCTAGATTTTAGTTTGCTCTCTCTAAATATTGAGAAAACCAATTTTATGACTTTTTCCCTTTCCTCGCGTACTTTGCCTAATCTAAACTGCATTAAGATTCATGACTCATATTGTGACTTTGCACCTCAGTGTGCATGTAGCAAATATATAAATAAGAAATCGAGCTTGAAATATCTAGGAATAATTATAGATGAACTTCTTACTTGGAAAGATCATGTTGAGTTTGTTACAACAAAGATTAGAAAACTTATTCACAAATTTTATGAATTAAGGGAAATATTAGACTTCAGAACTTTTAAAACAGTTTATTTTGCTTTAACAGAATCTGTAATTAATTATGGTTTCGTAGTTTGGGGAAATACAAGTTTAGCAACGTTATCCAAGTTACAGGTAGCTCAGAAATGGATCATAAAAATTATGCTTTTCAAACAGAAACGATATTCATCTGAACTTGTTTTTAGAGACAGTAAAATACTGAACCTAGAGCAGCTCTATTTAAAATCACTTATAAGATTTATGATGAAATATGATTTCTACAAAGAATACTTACAGCATGGCCAAAATACAAGAAGTGCTGCTCATGCAAAAGTAAAATTGCAAAACCCTAGACACACAGCTTGCCAGAGTCACGTTTACTGTATAGGTCGAAAAGTTTATAATGATGTGCCAAATAGTATTAAGAGATTGAGATATCGTACTGTTAAAAAGGAATTAACAAGATGGATTATTGATAGTCAATACGCCATTAATTATGTAATATAAAAACCTGTAGCATTAAAGGTATTAAGTTCCTAAAATTTAAGAGAAAACATAATAGCTTTGAATTTGTTTGATCTATTTTTATATTTCTTTTTCTCTTTGTAAACTAGAATTAAGAACCTCAATGAAAAAGTTACACTTAACAATGTGAATGGGGTGCACACACAGTATTTTGAATACAATTGTGCATCTAAAACTATTAGCAACAGTGGGTAATTTTGAGAATAGATAGCTGGATTTAAATATAATACAATAATTGTAAAGTCTATATATTTAATATGATGTAAAAAACTGTATACATGTTGAATCTGCTGCTAATAAATAAATAAAAAAAAATAAATGTATGTGCAGCATTTTAGGAAACAAATTTATTTGGGCATTGTCTATTAATGGAAATTCACTGAAACTATTGAAAGCTTCTTTTTCTTGTTTGTTTTTTCTTTAGATGAAATCACTTGCTTTTTGTATGTTTTCTATTTTTGTTAGTTTGACTTAGGTACCGGTAAATGGTTTCCTTAACTGTTGGGCAATAAACGCTATTTATCTACTTATGAATTCATTGATTAATACCGATTATTTTGTGTCTCTCACATCTCATATCTCGCAGTAAATTTATCGTTGTCCATGGTGAAATAAGCAAGTAAGTACGCAAAGTCGTACGAAAAAATGTTTGAACGGTAAAATGGTTCGGACGACGTCGTGCTGGCCGCTAGCGGTGTCAGCATGCTCATTGGAAAAGAGATGTTTGCTCATTTGTTCGAATCAGTCAGAACTCGACAGAACAATATTTCACCATCCATAGCAACGGTAGCATATGCTAGGTAGTACCGCCGAGGGAAACCCTCTGAATAGCAGAGACTTCTTACGTTTCTGTAAGCACACCTTGTTTAATATCGTGCACATCTTGAGCAGAAGCAGTGGCAGCTGAACAAATGAGAATTCTCCTTCCTGCAAATTAAAAAATAATTACAGATATCACCGCGAGTACAATAGAGCAGCCGAGGAGGAAATTCTGCCGCTGCTGGTTGTCTAGTATCCTGTGCATCGCATCGGGGTCGGTCTCAGCCATTTCTGGTTATTACGGAATCACGGCACGTCATTTATTTTATTACAAGACCAACTGGAACAGTGCCGTACCTGGGAAACTCAACGATTCTCCAATACTATAGAACAAAGCAAGCAGCATGTACCATTCTGTCATCTCCAGACCTCTCACAGAGGCTAGCTGCTTGGTTTTCTTTCGACGTCTTCCTGGACCATACTGATGATTCCCAATAAGGCTCAAGCGATACCGCAACATGGTTGGTAGGACGAATCAAAGCAGTATTCAATTTTGAAATAAAACAAGTTATGTGTAAAGTATCACTTCCCAAGCCAATCGCCCAGGATGTATTGTAATAACTGAAACAGTGCCGTACCTGGGAAGTTCAAAGATTCCCCAATAAAATAAAATAAAACAAGTAGCAGATAGCAGTTGTGTCATCGACTTCTATCATCTCCATATCTCTGACAAAGACTAGGTGCTTTGTTTTCTTTCGTCATCTTCCTGTTCCACACTGATGATTCCCAATAAGGCTCAAACAGCACCGTAACACGTTTGGATGGATGAATCAGAGCAGTATTGAAATTAAACAAATTGTGTCTAAAGTATCAACAAAAACCTTCATACTTCCTAAGCCAATCGCCCAGGAAGTATTGTAATAACTGAATCAGTGCCGTACCTGGGAAGTTCGAAGATTCCCCAATAAAACAAAATAAAATAAGTAGCAGATGGCAGTTGTGCTATCGACTTCTATCATCTCCATACCTCTGACAAAAGCTAGGTGCTTTGTTCTCTTTGGTCATCTTCCTGTACCACACTGATGCTTCCCAATAAGGCTCAAACAGTGCCGTAACACGGTTGGATGTACGGACCGACGCAGTATTCAATTTTGGAACAAAACACATTGTGCCTAAGGTAACAACAAAAACCTTCATACTTCCCAAGCCAATCACCCAGAAGGGATTGTAATAACTGAAACAGTACCGTACCTGGGAAGTTCAAAGATTTCCCAATAAAATAAAAGAAGTAGCAGATGTCAGTTGTGCTATGTACTTCTATCATCTCCATATCTCTGACAAAGCTTAGCTGCTTTGTTTTCTTTCGTCTTCTTTGGGATAAAACAAATTGTATAAGGTCTTATGAAAAAACTTTTCACTTCCCAATCCAATCCCCGTGGAATTACTATAATAACTGGAAAAGTGCCATACCTGGGAAACTGAAGGATTATCAAGGTACGCTTACACATTTGGGGTAGATTTCCCAAATCCCAATATATGATGCCGAATCTCTTTACAGCTGATCATGTCTTTAGGATCTTTTCCTGACACGATTCCTGGGTGGTTACGACACTGAGGCAGATTGTTAGACCACAGCACACTACGCTTTATTGGGCGGAAAAACTAGATGATGGACGACTGTCGAGTGAAAGTATGTTATTGATTATTCTGTGTGCGATGCGTTGAACTCTTACAAGGAGGTGGAAAGACAGCAGGAAATTAGGAGCTCTAGGATAACACTGCATAAAATTTTCGTCAGCTGATATTTGCACTCAAGTGATGTGGTGGCTTTGTACTAAATTTTGTAATTGCAATATTATTCCACGCCGCAATGCTTAATTATTGGAGTTGCTACTAGTCGGATTACTAGTAAAATGATTAGATTTTCAGCTTGATTCGTCAACTGACTGCAGAAGCTGGTTCAATAATGTGTTGAGGATCCACGAATCCTTATACACTCATTGACACGCCTGGGCATGGTGCTGATAAGGTGGTCGATATCCTGTTGGGGTATCTCATTCCAGGCTACTGCAACTTCGTGAGTAAGAGCTACTAAAGTCTGTGGAGGGTGTTGCAAATGCAACAGCCTGCTACCTGTCATGTCCCAGACATGTTCAATTGGAGATAGGTCAGGTGATCGTGGTGGCCAAGGTAAACGGTTGATGCGATGTTGATCCATGAGGGCTAACCATGCTCTGGCAACATGCGGTCTGGTATTGTCTTGCTGAAAAATCGTGTTTTGGATGGTCTTTAGATAAGCTTAACACCTACGTATGTTTATTAAATCTTTTACATATCGATTTATCTTGCCATGAACAACAAGTGATAAAATTGTCATGTTTTTCTGTTAAGTTTTTGTGGTGGCTGCGTGTATTGTTTGGTGATAAAGAAGCATTCAGTTTTTGTACATTTACGTGTCAGTTAAATGTTAAATTTCGTGTAGCTTCTTGAGAAGCCTTTTTGTGATTGCTCAAAATGTCTAGAGTGAGTGCTAAGTGACTTTGAGAGGGGTAAAGTTGTAATAATAATAATAATAATTTATTGGTACTATTGCACAAAAATGTTTTAGCACAGGTCAGTTAGAGTAGAACATAAAAGAGTAAGTAAGAACAACAAACAATACGAAAATAAAACAAACGTAAAGCACAAAGTAGAAATAAAAGGTAAAAAGACTTGATAAAACCTAGTTTACAATTTAGATGAACAATAAAATAAGATGGTTAAATAATTATGAAATAATATTTTTTTATGTTTGTATTTACACACGTCTGGAGAACAATAAAATGTAATACAAAAATAACACACACAGAAAACACAAAGGAAAACAAAGTAATAAAACAAATAGTTAACAATTATGGAACAAAGTTGGTAAAATCATTATTTAAAAACTCATCTATGCTGTAAAAAGCTTTCGTCACTAGATGTCTTTTCACAGTTGCTTTAAAAATGGTTGAATTGAGTGTTTGACAAAACCTGGGCAGCGCATTGAAAGATTTCATGCCGAAATAACTACTTGCGTGTCTAGTTTTTGATAGTCTTGGGCATTAATTCATTATTGAACCTTGTGTTATATTTGTGAATCTCTTTCGGAGTTCTGTAATCATCGTAATTATTTTTAACGTGGATCATACATTCCAGTATACAGGGTGACTTTGAAGTTGAGTCATTAATTTTCAGATAATGATTGTAGAAGGAAGATAAACCAAAATATGTGTGTAAAAATAAAAAAAAAAAAAATGTTACCATGTTTTATAAAGTATCCTCCCGACAAGTATTCCAATGCGGACCTGTATTTGATCGTGCGGTCTTGGAGCACCGGCATGCTCTCCCCTGTGAGGTCTTAAGTCACCTGATTCACGAGCCGGTTGTACTACATTAACAAAGGCACGAGGGGTTGGTTGCACTCGATTGGGAAACCGATCCGCATAAATCCGTTATGCCGCGGCAGCATTTTGTAAAGACTCCCGCCCCGTAAATAAGAATCATGTCCACAAGTTCACAATTTTCGTAAACATGTGCCATTTTTTATTTCGTTTGAGCTACGCAACAAACACCACTATTCACTCACGCGTTACCGACTTGCACATTGACTGAATACACTTGAATAAGCGTTTCAAATTCTTTCGCTTTTTTGTGTCCGATGCGATGAACCGATAAGGCGGATTATATCCGTTGTTGCCAAACACGAGCACATAATATTATTATTGAGACAGGGCGGTTCTCTAACTTCTACAGGGCTATAACTTTGTTACTTTAATTTTACCAGAAAAATGTTAAAGGAAAAAACCATTTCTTTTGATCAGATCTACTCACTGTCAAAATAAATGACTCAACTTCAAAGTCACCCTGTATATATTGCATGGCACAGTTAAAAATTTTAGGTCGATAAATGTTGTCTTGCAACACTGTCTGAAATGTAAGTTTGCTATTATTCTCAAGCATCGTCTCTGAACAGCAAACATCTTCGATGCAAGACATGAATGACCCCAAATCAGTATGCAGTATTGCAAGTTAGATTGGAGGTAAGCATAATAGGCTGTCGATATGAGGAAATGAAGGTGGTAAACTAAAGCGGGGCGATATAAAATTCGAAGCTTTCATGACATCAACGCTGAAACTGCCCAGTCTTATCTCGTAAAAATTCTTTACTTGTTCCATTTAAGACACATAATTTTATCGACGGTACCAGATACTGATGACAATTCTCTATTTTGAACGGTCGAAATGCTTTCTTAGGCACAGCTCCAGCATGATAACACGAGAATATTGGACCGACCGAAAAGTTTTGAGTGGGGCGGTGCAATTGCTAGAAGGCTCAAATGCCTTTAGGAATGATATCTTGAGTAAAACGTAACACCTGACTATGGAATTACCACAAGCTTGTATCCATTCAATAGTACAGTTGCTACAGAAAATAGTAGTGAAATTACTATCACTATGCAAAAACACTATCTGCTAACGTGGCCAGATGTATATACAGGGTGTTAGGGAAATAATATTCGTAACTTTAAGAGGTGATTCCTTGCATTATACTAAGCAAAAAAGTTCATTATAACCTATGTCCGAAAATCAACCGTTTCGGAGCAAAAAAATGCTGAACTTATTTCTTTTTCTTTTTTATACTCCAACTGCCACGAAGGCCTAAGGCCTAAACACCCATTGGATACCGTGGGGCTATAGGGGGATACATGGGAAAGGGGGAATGCCACACGGACTCTGGCGAGGGAACACGTGTGCATGCAACATGCACACATTCTGGCTCCGCCTACGAGATCCGCCGGGTGGTACCTCCGCGTTCGACAGTCAGAGACCGACTACCACCTACGGACAATCACAACATCCATAGCCAAGAGAAAAATTTCTCCTGAGACGGGACTCGAACCCGCACAGCGCACGGCGACTGATCAGGAGACCGAAGAGTCTACTACTGCGGCCACTCTGCTGCCTGCGATGAACAGATTAATGTTATGCTGGGATTTTACATTGATAGATAAATATTTTCAACGCGTAGAATGTACCTCCGACGAGGTATAACCGATGGCTGGCTGGTGGCTCGCGAATGTTTATGAACTAATTGTATGGGCTTGTTTGGCTGACGATCTATTTTATATTTTATTGTAGCTTTTTGCTAGATGGGCTAACTTATGCTAGACATAATCCTTGATGAACTGGATAGCTTTGTCTGGCAAGTGCAGAGTCAACGTAATTAACGCCATTTTTTAATATAATTGTTACATAATAAGGGTTCGTGTTATCCATGTAGGAAAAATGTAGCAAATTGCGATGTTGACAGGTATTGCATTGAATGAACGATTGCACATGTGCACTGATGGTTACCTATTACGTAGCAGATCGGGGATCGCGTGATGGCAGTTGGTTATGGTTTGGGTCCGGTCGTGTGCATCTAGCATGTGCATGTGGCGTTTCCAGTATACACTATACCGCCCGACCATTACCGATGCTGAAATTAACAAGAAATTATTCATGTGTGCCATGGTATAAACATAAATGTTGTATACATCTCTACTCGTAGCTGGTCAACTCGTTTAAATCACTAGACTTAACGGGAACAGGCTTTTGCATCATATTTAAATGAAGGAATACAAAGTAGGATGGAAAATCCAGGACTGCTGAACCAAAATCCTTCATCTTCCTGATAAAAACTTCCAAGGTCCCATCATGTTATGTGCAGTGCGGAGTTCTGTTCAAAAACAAGCATGATACTACCTTTATACAGGGTGTCCCAGAAATAACACGGCAGAGTGACACGGCAGGTGGTATGGCTTCAGGTCAATCAGATAAAATCAGCATGACCTTAGTAAAATTTTTCTAATTTTCGAGATAT
This sequence comes from Acanthoscelides obtectus, assembly GCA_963669975.1. Classification (NCBI taxonomy): domain Eukaryota; kingdom Metazoa; phylum Arthropoda; class Insecta; order Coleoptera; family Chrysomelidae; genus Acanthoscelides; species Acanthoscelides obtectus. The sequence goes on from CAVLJG010000002.1 coordinate 18,579,984, forward strand.
TGCCACTTGAGTTTTTACAAAAAATCTCTACTTTTTGCTCCTTTTTTTCCTGTTATGACTATAAAGAACTTGTAACTTATATTTTTTTCTTGGGCTACCATTACTAGTTGGTTGAGACAACAGAGTATTCATCTCATTGAAAACTAGTACGGTATGCTAAAAAAATAGATTATTACATTTGGTTTCAACGCGAAACCCTTTACTTAAGTTTGACTAAAAACTGTGAAAAAATGTACAACACTGTGAATCAGCAAATGATCTTAAAAACTGGCTATTTATTGTTTTTTCAAAAATATTATAACATTTATAGGTTGTTTGTACTGAAAACTAAATAATTACAAGTTTTGTCACTGAAGTCGTAATACCTGCGAAATACTACAAATACGAAATAACAGTTTTAAAACAGCATTAAATAGGCTACTTTTTAAGATTATTTGCCGACTCCGTGCGATACATTTTTTTCACAGTAATTAGTCAAACTTAAGTGAAGTTTTCACATTGAAACAAAATGCAATATTTTTTTTAGCATACCGTGCTAGCTTTGACTGAAATGAATACTCTGTTGTCTTAACCAACTATACTAAGTGACATATAAATCCGAACACCCAGTTTAAATGGTTTTATTTTGATAAAAGTTGGTGAATGTATTTATCTTACTGTAAATAACAAGTGAAAAAATTTTCAGCCTTATCAGTTGGACATTCCGGTTTTTATACTGCTTTTTTTTAATTCACTAACGCTCTAAAAATGAATATTTCAGCCGCAGTAAAGAATCAACGTTGGCGGATTTTGGTTCTTGACATCCTTTACGATCGGTTACGATGTCTAGAGTACGGAGACCTGTACGATTTCGTCAACTTAGTGAGTTTGATAGGGGCCGTATAGTGGGACTTCGGGAAGCTGGACTTTCTTTTCGGGCAATTGCAGTTAGAGTGCAAAGAAGTGTAGACACTGTGGTTAGGTGTTGTCAGGCATGGCTTCGAGAAGGCCGTACGCAAAGAGCAAGGGGCACTGGACGCCGCCGTAGAACAACAGACCGTGAAGATCGCCGCCTAAGATTATTGGCCTTAAGTGACCGTTTCTCCACTACCAGGTCCATTGCAAATGAATGGCTTGCAGAACACGAAAGACCTATTGGCATGCGAAGTGTTTACCGACGAATGAGAAGTTTTGGCTTGTTTTCATACCGGCCACACTGGGTCCTCCCTTTAACTCGAGAACACCGACGTAATCGCCTTGAGTGGTGCAGACAACGGTCACTCTGGGATCAGGAATGGAACAGTATTGTCTTTAGTGACGAGTCTCGATTTTGTTTAGGCATGCACGATGGTCGTGCCAGGGTTAGAAGGCGACGTAGTGAAAGGAGGAATCCACAGTTTTTTGTTGAAAGACATGTTCATCACACTGTTGGAGTTATGGTTTGGGGAGCTATAGCTTATGGTTCCAGGTCGCCTTTAATCTTCATCAGAGGTAACATGAACGTGTAGCGTTATATCCACGAAGTTCTAGAACTCCATCTTTTACCCTATCTTGACACCCTGGCAGATCCAACTTTCCAACAAGATAATGCCCGACCACATGTTGCAAGAGTCACAATAGACTTCTTTCAACATAATGATGTCACATTGTTACCATGGCCACCAAGATCTCCCGACTTATCCCCAACTGAGCACGTGTGGGATATGATGGGTAGGAGATTGCTCAATTTGCAACGTCCTCCTCAGACTCTAGAAGTACTTCGAGAGGAGTTGGTGGTTGCCTGGAATGAGATACCACAGGGGGACATTGACCACCTGATCAGAAGCATGCCTAGACGCGTTGGAGAATGCGTAGCACATCAGGGTGCATCCACACATTATTAAAGGTCAAAGGGCTTTAAAGCAGTGCAATCATTTTGAAATATTTATCATTTACTTATTATGCTTCATTAAGTACTTATACAAAATTTTATTAAAATAAAACCGTTTAAACTGGGTTTTCGGATTTATATGTCACTTAGTATATTAATGGTAGCCCACGGAAAAAAAATAATAAGTTAGAAGTTCTTTATAGTCATAGCAGGCAAAAAAGGAGCAAAAGGTAGGGATTTTTTTAAAAAACGACGATTTCTCGAAAACTAGAAAACTTTTACTAAGGTATGTTGATTTTATCTGATCAAACTGAAGCCAGTCTACCTCCCGTGTCACTCTAACGTATTATTTCTGATGCAAGCAAAACGATCTGAATACACTCACGAAGAATCAGGAGTATATTGAAGAGGCTCACCCTAAACCAAAATCAAATCGAGAAGCTATAGGAATGTGCTATTTTTTGCTTTTTTCTCAAGTCTGATGTATAATCAAGCAGCTTGGTTTACCTACATGGCGCGCGCTACCTGAGCACATGTCGTATCTTTCCACGTGATCCTTTGCTGGACGCAGGGTGGCATTTGATACTGCAGATTTCTTTAGCAACACTTTGGTGTGTGTTACAAGGAAAATTTGCCCCAGGCTAAGATCACATTGTATAAATATTAGTTTAAAAAAACTAAAAACACTCTTTTATAGCTAACGGAACTGAAAAGTAGAAAATAATTTTTAATTACAAAGGGTTTATATTAATTACACTAGTAGATGGTCGAACAATCAATCATAATTAATGACCTCAAAATAAAATTATAATAAAATTTAGGTTATTAACAGAACAATTCAGAGTAAAAAGCATGGACATGATTTATTCACTGTTACAATCATTCTATTGGCAACTATCTATGAGAGGAGAGTTATGAGAATGTAGTAAAATGTAGCCCACGCTTTTTACTCTGGATTGAAATATTCTGTTATTAACTAATTTTATTTTGAGGTCATTAATTATAATTGACTGGTAAAACCATCTTTATTTTTCATTTTTTAGTTCGATTTATGAATTAGTTTTTTTTGGACATGTGGTATTGAAATGTCTCACGAATCATTTCGTAACCTAATCATTTCATTTAGAGCTTCACTGTTGCATTGGGTTTTCCTGTTAACATAGAGCAATCAAGTTCTTCAATCCGAATACCGTCTAAAGATCCTAAACGACAGTGCTACACAAGCTTGTCCAGCAGCAAACAGTCGCGAGCCCAGATAAATGACTGCATGATCGACTGAACATCTTGTGGACGGTCGAAGCCCAACTCAGGATTAGTGGCAACATTCGCAATGAACAAGATGAGAATGCACTACCTTGAAAAAGTATCTGCCTACGTTGTGCCGTGCCAAGTGCCCAAATTAACAAAGTGTAAGTCTGAACTGCACGCATGCGCAGATCGCGCGCCAGCTCTATCTCTCTTCCTCCCCTATAAAAGAGTTTATCATTCCTGGCCGTCCTAATAAGGATAATGCAAAACTTTTAGGCACGATGTGTTGCTAAGTAGGTTTAATATGTCCAATTTAGAAAAGCGGAGAGATTATGCTGCTTGTATATTTTTATGTAAATTACCCAGTAATATAATTGACTGTGAATACCTACTTGGGAAAATTGCTATACATGCTTATGCTAAAACTCGAGCAAATGTAAAATATTTTCACCTCACTGTACCTAAAAGCAATGCATTACTTTTCTCTCCTGTTCATGTAATGTGTAATAGTTATGAATGTATTGAGGATCGTGTAGATATATTTTTTTGTGATATGCGCGAAATTGAAAGATGTTCTCTTACCATAGGTTAAGTCTTTCTTGATAATCAGAAATATATTGTATATGACTGTATTACCAGCATTATGGATACATATTTGTGAATTTCCTATCCGTTAAATGGCATAGACTGTTCGGATAGTATAATAATGAAATAAATAAATAAAATAAAATAAATTATTGCATTTTCATCGGTGGGCGAAGTTTCAAATTCATCAAACTTCTGGAAATTGGTGAAAATTATGATCAAAGCCTACATACATACATACATATATACATACAGGCCAAGCAAATAAAAGCATGTTAAAAAAATAAAAAAAGGGTATACCACAATATGCCTCCTGTGAGGATTGAACTCACGACCCCTGGTTTACAAGACCCGTGCTGTGCCACTGAGCTACAGAGGCTTGTAGTTTCAGTATTCGTAAAGCGGCATTTGAAATCCGTGGCTTTTTATTAACATATCTGCTTCTTATCGAGTTTTACTTATAAGGATAAAGGAAAACTGTTATCAAATTATTGCATTGTCATCGGTCCTTGATACTTGTGCGAAGTTTCAAATTAATCAAACTTCTGGAAATTGGTGAAAGTTACGCTCAAAGATTTCATTACATACATACAGGCCAAGCTAATAAAAGCGTGTTAGTAAAAAAAATCACTCAGAAGCACAATACTGCTCATGGGAGATTATACGAGTATTATACCAAAATTCACTGAGTGTCTCCTAAAAATTGCCACGTATGTAGGCGGAATAAAGCCCACCGGTGTAACGCAGATAGAAATACACGCGTTTACCACCCTAATTTCAAATGGCCTACGGGACCCTAGCCCTTCTTGTTTCGCGAAAATAGGGCAACAGACTGTATGACCTACTCTTTCTACCGCGTTTCGCCCTATGACTTTCCAGCCCTAACCCACATAAATGTGTTGTATCGTGAATTGCGGTAGCAGTTCTTTTCTCCGCAAAAACATCAGTTGGCCGTTTATCGCTTTTCATTTACCTTTGTTGTCGATGTTTTGTGATATTACCGCAACACTCATTTTGTTCAGTCTGTCTACCAGAGTGCCGGTCTTTGTATGTAACCGTTCCTGTCCCTGCGTAATCTCAGTAACCCCTACGATGACATTAACGTATTTTGTAAGGTGATATGCATAGAAATTATAGCATAGTCAAAACAGCCAAAAGTCAATTTAGTTAGTTTTCCTAACTCCATTTTTGACTGATGTATAAACAAGGACGGATTCAGGAGGGGGTTATACTTCTTTGGCTTTTGATGGTACCGACCCCCCTCTCTTCAATTGTTATTTGCTTGCAGCAGGAACTCCGCCCTCTTCAAATTTTAATCGACGTGACCATCATTCTTCCTACATTCTTCTTCTTCCTACCTTAAGCAGCTTCTCAAAGTGATCCGCTCTAACTCAAAGGCCCTTGTGTGTACAGGTATTTCATGGTGAACAAATCGATTCTTATTGAATTAAAATGATTAATGCTGCCTAGTTGTGCAACATTTTTAAATAAAATATTGCATGCGTTTCTCTTCTGGCGTTTTGTTTGGTGTACATGATACAAGGCAGTCATTAGTATGAAATTAGTGACATATACTTTCCAAATATCATACGACAAGTGATAAATTATATCTGTGATGATTTATGCATACCGTAGATGTTATATACTCGGAAGTCTATTAAGTAAAATGAATGCTGGTAACGATTATTGCAGCTTGGAGCTCTACATCATCAAGGATATTCAACGTACCTAACTGCTTTTTGAGCCTCGGTCTATGTTAGATACCAAGACTTTAGATTTTAACAAGCCCCGGTATTGTGTTAGGTCTCGTAGGAGCACCTCCAGATGATACAAAATACTGCATAGTCCGCTTATGATCTTCCAGAGACATGCAGCCGAGGGTTGGTCATGGAGAAAACTCTTTATTCCAGTGTAAACAGACAATTTATCACGTAAAAAATGCATCTAAAGGGCATTTGATCGGTTGAAGTCTTTGTTCCTTCACCGCCAATTTGATTAGCGATTATTCTCACTGACCTGCTAGTTTTGTCCATATTCAATTACTGCGATGTCGTATATGGATACTGTTCAACGAAGACGGATTGTGGACGAATTCAGAAAAACCAAAAGTTGTGTCTCAGGTTCATATTCGGTATTCGAAAGATTTTACAGGGTATCACACAAGCTATACTACAACTATTTAAAACTGTAATGACTCATACGCGTGATCAACACGTGATCAGAGCTCGATCCCGGCTTCCTTCCAGTACAGCCGTATAGCGTACGACATATGTCGTTTCTGTGGCTTTGCGGTGGTCAACAGCACAGACAGAGATGGAAATAATGGCTGATTGTTCTCCGCCGGTAGAACCAATGAAATCAAAGACGCGCCTAGACCGGCAGACTCATAGGCGTCGGCAACGCATTGGAACGTGTTTCGTTGAGCGATCGCATATTGTGTGTTTTTATAAGAATTGTTGTGTGATTGTTATTGTTGTGGTTTCTGTGGTTACTGTTTTGGTTATACTTAACCATGGAGAGTACAAATGGCACGAGTGGAAGTACTGAAAGCCAGGGAACAAGTAGACGGCTTCCTAAAGCACTGAAGATGGACGCGAAAGAAATCGTGCTCAACGTCTTCAATTATCTGAACAGAACTATGTCGCAGGGAGATGCACTCGCGCGTTGTGAAAGTATGACAAGCGTTCCAGAGTGGACCATTCGCAGGGTGGTGCACGAAAAGAAGAAAACTGGAGCTACTACTGATCCAAAGTTTAATTTGAAGGGACGAAAGGCCGTTAAATTGGATGACGATAGCAAAATGGCGTTAAGGTGAGTGCATTCATTCTTCTTTAGGAGTGAGATACCAACCCTCAAGGCTGTACATGCAGCGATCAAGGAAAATGAAATTATACCCCAAATGAGCGTCGAGGTAATGAGGAAATCCCTGCACGAAATTAATTTTCGTTACGAAACGCGTAATCGGAAGTCAGTATTGATAGAGAGACCTGAAATAGTCGCCTGGCGTCGAAAATACCTACGCGAAATGATTGAATATAGGCGACAAAGCAGAAAAATCTATTATTTGGACGAGACATGGGTAAATTCAGGTCACACAGTTAAAAAAACCTGGATAGACAAAAACGTAGTGAGTTTGATCGTAACTCATATTGGTAGCGATAGTGGCTTTTTAGAAGAGTGTGACTTGATTTTCGTCTCTAAGAAAGGAGGTGATTACCATGACGAAATGAATGCCAGCTGCTTCGAGAGCTGGTTTCAAGGGGTGCTTCAGCGAGTTGAGCCCAACTCTGTGATCGTCATGGATAATGCTTCCTACCATAGTCGTCGAGCCGAACGTGTACCGACTGTGGGATCTCGAAAAAGTGACATGCAGCAATGGTTGCGCGAAAAAGGAATCCCGTTTGACGATTCATGTGTGAAAGCGGAATTGTATGAAAAAATTAAACAGCACAAACCTGCGAACATTAGTTACGTGACTGATGTGGTGTCACGGTGCTGCGGTTACCGCCCTACCACTGTGAACTGAACCCAATAGAGCTCATCTGGGGTCAAGTGAAGGGTTATATTGCGCGCCATAACACAACCTTCAAATTACCAGACGTTAAGGTTTTACTTGAGACTTCCATACAGCTAGTAACGCCCGAAGCTTGGCAGAATGCTATCCGTCATGTTGTGAAGGAAGAAACAAAAATGTGGCAGCTTGACCACCACATCGATACCATCATAGAGCCAGTTATAGTCAATTTCAACGAGGAAAGCGATAGCGACAGTTTATTACTGTCAGATGTAAGTGGAAGCGACGATTAATAAAGGTAATTCCCAAATTTTTGACTTACAATATGTTTCAAACCACTCTTTATTAAGCATGTGACAAATCTAGTTCACCCATGTTAAACTTTCATACCCCGCCTATGAACAGCCGACTACTGGTAGTTAAGTGATGTTCACGTGAACATCGATGAGTCATTACAGTTTTAGATAGTTATAGTATAGAGGAAGTTAGTTGGCTCAATATGGCTTCCAGAAGAAAACTTCATTCGGCAACATTATTTCATAAAATTGTTTCTACCAAAACACCTCCATATTTATCGAATACGATAAAATTTAGATATCACGTCCATAATTTAAATATTCGTCGTAAGTTCTGTATCTCTCTCCCTCTATATCGAACTTCTATATTTGAGAGATCTTTTACTTTTAATAGTCATAGGATATACCGGGTGTTCCTTAATGATATGCGAATATTTAAGGGTGTGAATCGACATGAAAAATTAATGTTAGTTTGCTTTATAAACTATGGTCTAGAAATGTTTCCCTACAAAAACTCGGGGTGTTGAAGTTTTAGGAAAAAAATTGAAATTAATTAATGTTTTTAGAACCGCTTCAGATATTTCACTGATATTTAGTACATAGTGAAAGTTAATAAAGTTACATATTTTTCAATGCAAAAATAATTTTTAACTTTAACAGTGGCATGCGTACGGGTATTGACTCCGATATTTTTTTAAGAAAAAACTAGTACGCCAACGGTTTTTTGCCAAATAAAAATTATTTTTGAATTCCCGGTCAATTGAAAACAAATTTGATGCGCCATTTTTGAGTAAAAAAATAAAAACCGTTCTATTGTCGGAGAAAATTAATGTAATAATTGAAGAATGCAATTTAGCAATTCTAGTTGATCTGGAATATGTCACTGGCTTTTGACATCTGACAAGTCTCTGTTATTCAAATCTGTTCGCTGTGACATCTTTTTCATTATTTAGTTTTTACAATCCTGTTAATAACGGTGAATCGTTCAATTGCAGAAATGGTATATGGTCTTGCCGACGGTAATGGTGAGCAAGCCAGACGGATTTATCACCAGAGATATCCCGATCGTGCTTTGCCAGATAGTCGAACCTTTTCTAATATTCATCGTCGTCTTATTGAAACTGCTTCTGTCCGAAAAGGAACATCTGAAGGTAGACCTCTAATGTGAGAACATCTGAAATTGAGGAAGCAGTGCTGCACAAAGTCGAAGAACAGCGCGGAAGATAGCTAGACACTTAAATATTTACCATCAAATTGTTTGGGGAGTTTTAGTGGATTTTTTGTTATGTCCTTACCATATTTTAGGCATTACTTCCCATTGATTTTCCAGGGGGTGTGACTTTTTGTCAGTGGTATCATCAAAAAATTACACAAAATCCGCAATTTGAATCAATGATTCTGTTCACGGACGAAGCTAATTTTTCTCGAAACGCCATTCAGAATTTCCACAATAATCATTTGTGGGCATGCGAAAATCCCTACCTCGTAACCGAAACCCATTTCCAACACAAATTTTCGGTTAACATATGGGCAGGAATTATTGGCAATCACTTTATTGGCCCATTCTTCTTGCCTTGACGACTTGACGGACAGACTTACCTCAATTTTCTTCAACAACAGTTGCCTTTGCTGCCTGATGATGTTCCGTTAGTAATAAGAAGCAATATGTGGTATATGTATGATGGTGCACC